>CM046878.1:269501510-270871510 GCA_025667525.1 Glebionis coronaria
TTTCTCTGGCTGCCGGATCCACAAGGGAAAAAGAAAAGGAAAAAACAAGTTAGGTTTGGTTAATTCGGGTTAGATCGTGTGTGTCTTTCAAGATCATTGCACATTCGATATTCGTAATCTTTAATCTTTCATTTTTATTTCAATTATTCATGATCAATTAATTAGATCGTAGAACACATGAATAAACATAATTAAAACATGTATTAAACTAGTCTAAACTTGTTTTTTGGTTGGTTGTCAGAGAAACCGAGACTACATAGGGTCTTGGTGTGGGGTTTGCTCGGCCAGCCGCACCTACAGTAGGTCGGTGGCTATTTCCTTCGGGCAACCACAATACCAAACAGCCCAACAGGGGGCGTTTGGCTTGCCAGTGTCAACCGAGAGTATAAAAGCTCTCGGTGGGTGATTTGTACCGCCGGCGGCAACCGGCTGAAGCCAATGACTGTTTGAATGACGACAGTAGGAAGCCACAACCTTGCGGCTGTGGTGTTAGGTTGTTTGTTCGACCAAGCCGAGACTTAGGTCTCGGTTAGGTATGGTTTCGGGGGCTCGTGTACATGAAAACACACCAAGGGTGTGCTTGGTTTTTAGCTTTCCTATATTAAATTAAGAATTAGGCTATGTTAAATTATTTATTTAATCATGAAATTAACATGGTCATTAATTAAATAAACTATACACTTATAATAATTATTGTATATAATTATTCATGATAAATTACATGTTACATTTATTAATTTAATTAAGGACTTAGCATAATTATTTATTTACATGTTAACCATGGTCTAATTAAATTAATATCTTACTTTAATTTAATTATACAATATAAAGTTATAGTAAAGTATTATTAATATAAAATCAAATTATATTATTAATTAATAATCATTTATAAATAATGTATTATATTATTAATTAATAACTATCATGTCAGACTAAATTATTTATTTATTAATTCACTTTACTAGGGACATTTAATTAATCATGACTTATAGATATATTCATTAAGCTTTAGCTTATATCACATGCTTATTAAACAAGCTTATTATTATTTATGGAAACATACTAATTATGGAAACATGCTATTTATGGAAACATACTAATTATGGAAACATGCTATTTATGGAAACATACTATTTATGGAAACATACTATTTACGGAAACTTTCATTTTTGGAAACTTACTAATTATGCCAACGTTCTATTTTTGGAAACTTACTACTTATGAAAACATACTATTTTGAAAAGTAACTATATATGGAAACTTGCTAATTTTGGAAAGTTACTATATATAGAAACCTGCTATTTTTAGAAAGTTACTCATTATGAAACATCAAGTATAATAACACATGAAACATGAAATACATTAATCAAGAACAGATGAAACACTAAGAAACTACATGATAAAGCATGAAACAGTAAAACAAGTCAAGAACAAGTAAAACAAATCAAGAACAAGTCAAGTAAAATAAGAACCAGTCAGTTATACATGAACACGCGACTTACTCACGTCCTTTATTATGTAGCACTCGTAAAGTCGGAGTAGATTACTTTCCGCCTTTCATCTTTCATCATTACTGGACATAAGGTACGGATATTTCATCCTTCGGTAAGGACATCCTCTTTCTATGCATGATTAGGATTCCCCGTTTGCTGCCATCTATTTTCCCAAGTAGTTACAGGTTATAAAGCTTTTTACTAATCACCATGCTATGATTTTAAATTTCCTGAGCTATATACACGCATGCCATGTTCACATGGTTATGGAGGTACCATAAACATGACACTTGAGGTACCGGTGTCATGACTCTTCCGCGACGAGAGTTATTTTTCGCGACGTCCCTTTCAGTTATTTGGCCATTATTATTATTATCATGTAGGGCGTATGGGTGCATCCTAGTACATGTTTTGCATATTTACACGGTGACTGCGGTGTGTGCTCTATATCCGTCACATGGAGCTGATCCCTCCACACAGACTTATATAATTAGAGGCAACCCCTCTAATTTCATGACGAGGTCACCCCTCTATATATTCATGCACGTTGATACCTTTAATGACCTATATAGGCTCTTGGAATTTAAATTACATTTTCATGAATAAACATAAGGCTTTTCAGATATAAACCAGTTTATAAAACATGTTCCAGGTTTCCCAGGACTTACATTATTCTGCTGTATTTCATACTTTACTTATGTTTCAGTTATTGATATCATGTCATTATATCCGTTCACTGAGCGTATTGGTCAGCCGTATTTTCTTTCCATGTTCCCATACGGCAGGTACTAAAGGACAGACTTAGGCATTAAAGAGTACGTGCATAGGATGGAGGCTCCCTTTGACTTCATTTCCTTTATCCATTTATATACTTATGCTTTGCTTAGACATTGTTTAGTTATTTTTCTACATTCTTTACTTTATGCACTTGTGAGCTTATGTTTGGGGACGGATTTTTGATTCCGATTTTCCTTTAAGGTCATTTATGCATTTAAGAAATTTACCTTGCATGATTTGATGATACGCCATAATTATCATGTAACGGACCACTTGTCAAATTGGGGTGTTACACTTTCTTTGATGATGGGGATTTTGCCGAAACTGGTCACATACTCAAAAATCCACAAGCTATTTTTGATTCTCTCAAAAAGAATTCTTCATGTGGTGATTATGATGATTTTGAATTCGAGCCCGAGATTGAGGAAATTATTGAACGATAGCTTGCTCTTTTGCCTCCACTTCCACCTACAAGTGAGGTAAATTTTACCAATCTCGAGGCCGAACTTGATGAGTTGGAACGTCTCATTCATAATGATGAACCAACTCACATGACCACCCAAAATCCCATTCTTGAGGAGTTACCTAATCAACATTCCTCAATCGAGAATGACATTTACCACATTCATGAGGATTGAACTTATCAACAATCCCCACCAAAGAATGATGGTTTTGTACTTGATCATGATCTCTTCAATAGAGTTTCTAAAATCATTCACGAGGGGAACGAAAAACCTTGGTTTGACGAACCCATCTACGATGAAGAAATCGATGAGATTAATGATCTTGTGGAGGATGACGTTTATGTAGACCCCGAGGGGGGGTGAATTATTTATTTATCATCGATTTGAGAATGTATACAACTCCTTCCCACCCACGACTTAAATGTGAGGATTTTTAGCGTGACTAATATTGATTTTGAAACGCCAAATATTTTTGACATAATCAAATCGGGTTTTCATAAGAGTTTAAAAGCGATGAAAAAGGAAAAGATTTTCAAATAAATTTGAATGATGTTCCTACAATTTTAACTCCGTCATCACTACGTTTATTGAGTGCTACGAGCTCGTCTACTCTTTTTGAAGATGCTTCATGTGGTTTTAGTGTGGGGGAAGCCCCTTATGTTTCATCATACTTTTCCACCGAGGTCGAGATATTCGATCCTGGAATCACATTTAAAGGGAAATATCGATCTTCCACCGATGCAATAAATGAAAAATCTTTCTATTTGCTTGGTGTGAGTCTACCTCGAGTAGCTCATTGTTTAGCCCCACCCATTGTCCCGCCCTTCTACTTCTAACCTATTTTCTTTTACCCCATTGGGGTTCGGTGTTGAAGTAGCGTTGTTTCGTCTTTCATCCGAAAACGAAGACACTATCTTTTTTCCCGGTATACATTTATCGGATTTTTAAGTACTCCACGTAACTTTTGGGCCTTGTTTATCATGTAAGACCCATCAAAAATGACCATACCATGAAAATACCTAAATGATCACATTTATGGGGATTCAAGTCGAGCTTTTAACTTGGTTATAAAAAAACAAGATGCCTCGTGGAGGATTCTCTTGCTTATCCTTGTAAATATTATTGCATTCTAAATAGTGTCATGCGAAAACTTGTGCTCTCCCAATATTTGTTCTGTGTTTATTTGTGATTGTGATTTATTAGGTTCAACGTCATCATTGAAGCCTCTCGTGTTTGTTTTACGTATCACTCGAGCTTCGATCGTTGGCTTTGAAGATTCCGATATCCGATGATATCCTTTTATGTTCTAACGTTTATCTTTTAACATAGTTCAAAGACGGCTTTTAGATTATTCTTTATACCCTTTCCATTCTCAAGATTAAGCATTCGACTTTTCGTCTTTAGTATGGGGGTGTTTCACCCTTAGACTCAAAACATTGAGGATAAATTTAGTTTTAGTATGGGGGGTGAATAGATGCTTCACCTTGCTTACATCATGTAACACCCCACTTGGATAAGTGGACCATTACGTGTATTTATGGCATGTCATCAAAGCATATAAAGTAAATTTCCTAAAATATTAACTGACCATAAAGGAAATACCAGAATCAAACATCGGTAATCCAAACATAAGCTCAAAACCTAAAAAGTAGATACTGAAAGGAAGGACTAAACAATGTCCAAACATGCAGAGTAATATATGAAGTGCACTAAGTAAGGAGTCTGTATCGCTTCCATCCAAATGCACCTACCCTCAGAATCCTAAGAGCGTCCATGTGTACCTGTCATTTGTAACATGAAAAGAAACTACGGCTGAGCATAACGCTCAGTGTACGGATGTAAAATCATGATAAGTAATACTGGAATGAAACAGATGACAAACACTAAAGCTGTCATGACTGATAAGTAAAGAGCAGCGGAAAACTATGTATGTTTCTAAAAAGTCTGATTTATAATTAGCAAGACTGAATTATTATCTGTTAAATCTGAAAACCATGCATTTACTATATTTTAAGTGCCAAGAGCTTATATAGGTCATGTACGGTAACAACGTATGCATGAATACATAGAGGGGTGACCTCGTCATGATGTAGAGGGGTGACCTCTAACTGATAAGTTGGGTGGAGGGATCAACTCCAATGTGAAGGATGTAGAGCACACACCACACTCACCTGATAAGCTATAATTGATGACCTAGGACGCATCCATACGTCCCACTGATAATACTGATAAATGGCCAAGCTGAAATAAAAGGGACGTAGCGAGAAACCACTCCCCCGCAGAGGAGTCATGACACCGGTGCCTCAAGTGTCATGGTTACGGTACCTCCGTAACTAGTACTAACTAGTCATGCATATATATAAAGCTCAGGCACTTTAACATTGTTATTAAGATGATTACTATAAAGTTCATAATATATACTGGGGAAAACATTCGGCTGCAGACGGGAAATTCTAATCATGCATAGGAAAGGAAGTCCTTACTGAAGGACGGAAATCCGTACTTCGTGTCCAGTAATGAAATAAGAATGAAAGCTGAAGGATCTACTCCGACTTCACGGATACTACATACATAAGGGACATGAATGAGTTGTCTGATTACTGTTTAGTGTTACTGATTCTTACTGTTCTTAATTTGATTTATTATGTTTCGGTATTGTTTTATTGTCTTATATATAATCTGGTTAATCTGATTGTTCTTCAAATATTTACTGATTAGCGTATACCCTGTTCTCCTGATTACTGTATATTATGTTGTATCCTAATTAGTGCATTTTACTATATTTCTGATTAATGTATAACACGCATTCTTGTATTAAAATGTCGTTAATAGTAACCTGCTAGAATAGCATGTTTCCTATAATAGAAAATTCCTAAAATAGAAAGTTTCCAAAAATAGTTTCATGAATCATTAAATGATTTAAATAAAACCAAACATTTTAAATTAATAAACTAATTAAATCATTTTAAATTAATTTACTAATTAAATCAATGAAACATTTATAATTTGGTTAAACCATGATATAATTTACTTGGTAAAATGATTTATTATAATTTAAATAAAACCTCGTTTATATCTTTCCAAATGTATACCCGAAAGCCGAGTCCAAAGTATTCCGTGACACTTGGTCTCGGGTCGGCCCAAAACAAAAAAACCACCAAAGTCGGTTGGCTGTGGTCTCCCTTTTGCTAACGTCGCCAAACAGCAGCCACCGGTTCAACCCGGTGCCACTGTTGCCCTACGGTTCCCCCGGTTTGGGTCAAACTCCCACCATCCTTGTTTCTACCCACTTGTCTTGTCAAATTACCCCCTGTTGCCTAACCCCAAACACCCCCCTATTTGGTTTAGACTCACACTGGTTGGGTTTCGTTCACCCTGTTTGCTACCGTAAGACCTACCGAGACCAATTGGTCTCGGTTGCCACTGATTACAACAAATACCCCTTTAATTCCATGAGTTAATATTTTATAACCAAGTGTTCATATGTTTAATAAATCAATTCGTGAATCAAGAAAGCAATAAAAGATTGAAGGTCTTTAAATAATTACCAATGTGTGACGATTTAAGGATTAAAACCCGAATCCCCGTTCCCTTTTTGCTTGCCGCCGATGGCTAAATAAGAACATCAACCGTTCCCTTTTTGCTTGCTTCTGACGGCTAAACAAGAACACAAATCGTCCCCTTTTTGCATGTTGCCGACGGCCAAACAAGAACACCAATCGTTCCCTTTTTGCTTGCTGCCGACGGCTAAATAAGAACACCAACCGTTCTCTTTTTGCTTGTAAACTGACGGCTAAATAAGAACACCAACCGTTCTCTTTTTTCTTGTAAACTGGCGGCCAACATAGAACACCTACTAGGGTTTTCATAGTTTTTTAAATGTGATAGAATGAAAGAAAATTATTCCTGACATGTTAAATTGGTACATGGGTCGGGCCTTTGGGCTTTCTTGTTTCTTTCTCATTGTATCCGTCCAACACTCCCTTCCGATATATGTTTTTCGTTTTCGACTTAATTAAATCTCCTGACATGTTCTAAGGTTCATGACGTTCGTTCATATTTTACTTTTGCGTTTTAATAATTTACGTGCGTGTACGTATTATTAATTTTCTCGTGTTAACCTTTGACTTGTATTATTTATTTTTTCTGAATAAATAATTTCATAATACTATAATAAATAATATCTTACGTAACGTTTTAATAAATTCCGAGACTGCGTGTAATTAATGTTCAAGGATTTTAAAGGCGAGTTTTAAAACTCTTCCCCTCTAAAAGAATAATTCGTCCTCTAATTAAAGACATGACAATACTGCGGTTTTTATAATTCCTCTCCTCTAAAAGAAAATTCGTCCTCAAATTAAGGTTAAATAAGATGATGAAGTTATAAAAGCTGAAAGTAGTCAAAAGCTGAAAAGACATATAAGCTGAAACGACATGAACGTGACATGACTGAAGAGAACATGGAACATGACATTGCTGAAGAGGACATGGAACGTAACATGACTGAAAGAACATATCTGAATTATGGAAGGAAAAATCATGAGAAGTCCGGATGGACTCCTCCGTTCCAAGTGGCTTCCCGCTCGAACGGTTCCTTCAAGGATCTTGACACAATGAATAATCTTGGTCCTAATGACCCTGTACTGACAATGTTGAAGATTTTCTGGTTCCATACTTGAGATGGATTTTCTGAATCTGATCGAATGAATAAGATATAATATGTAGGATACACGAAATGATACGTACTAATAACATGAAAAGATGACATATATATCCTTGAGCAAAGGTACTTAAAATATATTGGGACGAAATATGCACTACTACAAAATGGAGTTAAAGTAACACTCATAAAGTGTTGTATTATGTCTTAAAAATGTTGCGTTATGCATAATGTGACACTTTATAAAGTGCTATATTATGCAACGTCGCCTTAGGTATAAGTGGCACTTTTAGTTAGAATGTGCAACACTTTTTGAATGTGTTGCCTATGTTTTACCAATGTGATACTTTAAAATGCAACACTTTTTACACTCAAACACAACGGTTTTTACACTCAAATGTAACACTTTCATTATGAATTGCAACACTCATTAGACTAAAATGCAACACTCTATATACGTAAGTGCAACACTTTTTACACAAAAATGCAAAAAAAATTAGTTAAGTTTAACACTTTTCTAAATTGAAATGCAACACTTTTCGATAATCGCAACACTTTTAGATTAAATTGCAACACTTTCTCAATATTACAACTAATTATGCAACACTTCATTCTGTGAAATGCAACACTTCTATATGTTTCTTTAACATAAGGCGACACTTTCATAAATGATTAGTAACAACATCGTTTGACAAAATACAAAATACATTGCTAAATATGCGATATTGGTATCATACAGATTCTTCATAAAAAAAGGTCTGCTAATACATTAATAATTCTCATGTTCAACCACATGAATACGAAAATACCATAAATAACATTCAGGTTGTACTAAACAAATCGTGCAATGTACGATAACAAACATAAAAGTTCTATTGAATAAAAAGAAAAAGCATTCAAATAATAACCCTAAACTTGACTTCATCTATCAAATCTCCACATGCAGCTTGAAGTAGTATGAAACGACGTTGCCTGGTCCAGTATGAAAACAATAGAAAATAGTGTTAGTTTACACTCATGATATAGATCTTAGTATGATACAAGTGGACCAAAGTGAATTGTTCAATTCATAAATAAAATGGAGACCTAACACGTAATGTTGTTCAAATGTTATAAATGTGTAATACCACTATTATTGAAAAGAAATATTGGAGGTAAATAATTTAAAGGGGTCATACTGGGATTGTGGTTTTCTGGGTTTGTAATTTGCATGCAAGTCCGAGGTTTCATCATAGTGGGTATTTTTCTTGTTTGTAGTCTTTCATTTGGGTCTTTTTTACTATTGTCTAACCATTATGATGTATGTATTTAAGCAGCTTATATCGAATATGAAGCTAACATGCAAAAGGTTTATAACCTCGCTTTGCCTGAGGGACAATATGTGGAAGGCAATGCTCAAAACTGATCCAATGGCCCACATTGCGGAACATGACTATTTCGTTACAAATTCCTAACCAAAAACTAAAAACCCATTATAACATTATCCGAGATTGATTTGGATTAAGTGTTGTAAAACAAGTAATACATTCTCAAACACCCAAACATTTCTAAAAATAAAAATTATTTTCTAATACCTACAGCATACAAAATCTAATTATCACATAACATTAGCCCAACCTAATAAGTATTTGGTCATAAGATCATTTTATACTGATTTAAAGTAAGTTTGACGCAATAACTATGAGTACCAACTTACCTGGTCTTCTTTAGTATTCCATAAGCGAAGCAACTATACAAAATCCTTTTCTGGGATGCATTTTGGACGTTGCTTTAATCTAGTGTTGTTTTCCTTAAGTTCATAAAAGTGTTTTTTCTTGAGCCTAGATTTGTGTCATCTCCATAACTCTCCAATATACTGCATGACATGAGACTTAGCCTCAGCGGGCACAATGTATTTTTCCTATACCAAAGATTTATATGTTAGTACAAAAATAAAAGGAAAAAATTTATGCATATAAGCAGTGTATAACAACATTTAAAGATACCAACACATACTCCCATATTCTGTCCTTATAAGGCACTTCGGGCTATGAACTATAAGTCAATGGATAATAACTATAAGTACGAGCTTTTGTAATCACATAAAAAGGTTAACAAATATATTATTTTAATTTTTGATGTTTGTGGCTGCTAAGTCATATAGGTACCTTGAAATCTTAAGACATCCTCATTATCGGTGTGTTCGTGAAAGAGGTCTCGTTGATCCACTAGAAATGACTGCTTTAGTAGAATTGGACTTTGTTTTATTCTTTTTCAACTCACCCTTTTACATTTGTGACCCTCTTGTGTTCAATAAGAGCCCACCCATGCTGACTTTTGATCTCGGATTATTCTTTTTTGTTTCACTTGTATCAACAAATTCTAAATTTTCTTCATTAGCTTCGTCACATTGATGTCACCTACTCTTTTTTGACGCATTAGAATGAGGGAATGTTTCATGTCCTTCACATCCTTCCTCAACTGGTAAGGTGCGGGAGTCATTAGGAGCAACAATGCGTTTCTTTGCTAAGTTAGCATATTTGTTCATGGATAATGGCGCAATAAATTGTGGATGATGTTGCTGCATAAACATAAATATTTCTTAGAGAACAAATGTATAAAAATGTATACAAATATAACAATCAAATGTATCTCAATTAGTTACCATTTTGGCCGATCTAACACTTTCAGACACTTCTTCACGAAAAAGTTTGGTATCTCTCTCACTATTGGTCATTGGATTCTTTTTTTGTTTTCTTTGGCTTTTGGCTATCTACTAAACTTGTCAAAGAATTTACCATATTTTTAATCACTAGCTGTCTTAATCTCTCTTGGTTTTCATGAACCCTTAATAATTTACTCCTCTCATAATCACTTATATGTGTCGGTGCACCTTGGTCTTGATCGCTTTTTTTCCCATAACTGACCTGTTGCAAGTAAAACACAACATTAGTATCATGTATGAACTTTTTTTGTTGGTGAACTGGTGAGCTAATACCAATGTTGTATACAACTCATACAAAACATTTAACAAGACTGAAAATACATGCCATTACAATAATACCAAAACCATGACATACAAATGATATACAAGCTAATAGTTGCAGCTAAAATAGACTTAATTAGTGCACTTATAAAACCAACTAAAAATATGAACTCAACAAGTATAGATCGAAGCCACATATTATCCTTCTATCAGTTACAATTAGAGAAAAATGATATATATCTGGGCATGCACATGCTTGATAAATTCAATAGAAAAATGCATTTCTATCAGTTATGGCACTAAATGACCACTATTTTTACTAATAGTTTCAAAACTGATATGTGTTTGTGCACACTTGTGTGAGCTAACATGGTTTATCCACGACAATTGGCACAAGGGGGTTGTGTCTAGAGGTGTCAAGTGGGTCGACCCGAACCCGATAAAACCTTATTGGGTCGGGTTGATTTGGGTTCAACTTACCTTAGCGATTTATCGGGTCAATCTGATAGACCCAATAGCCTAATTGGTTCAGGTTAAGTTATTTATCTTATCGGGTTATTGGCTCAACTCAATAAGACCCGATAATAGAAGAACTAATTTGTTTAGTATTGTTCTCTCTATGTTTATGTTAACAGATTGTATATTAAGTAATTAATCATTGTCTTATTATATTATTTAGCATTAGTGTGTTGGTTATACTTGTTATTGTTTATTTTTTCTATTTATCGAAATGAAGAAATATTGAGAAGTTGGTGGATACTGTAATACGTAGCAAGAAAAATACATGTTTTAGTTGGTCATTATCATTAATGTAGTAGTACTTCTAGTCTTATACGAATATAATAGTGGCTATGTTTAGAAGAACAAAGACTAAGTTTATGTATGAATGACATTTAAAAACTTTAAACATGTGAATTTAAGTATCTATGTAAGTGCTAAAGAGGTTACTGTGTTTCTCCTAGCTTTTTTATGTACCGACTGAAACATAAATCTGATGACGTATGTATTATCAACATATATCATAGTAGTAGTAATAAAGACTGCATGGGGAACCCAAGATAACCCGATAAGCCGACCCGATATAACCCGAACCCGATAACCCAATTTCTTATCGTGTCGGGTTGCGGGTCATATTTATAAAGGTGAAAACCCGATTCGATAAACCCGATATCTCGACTCGATAACACCCCTAGTTGTGCCCCTTGTTGAGAGCTACACGGAAACACCAACTGTTTTAACCAAAAGTTTTATTTTGACAATTGAATTTCTAAATGGAAAACATATATACTTGCAGTGGGTGTCACAAAAAGATATGTCAAAAGATGAGACCTAAATTTTTTAAATCTCATCATAAAGAAGGTGTTTAAGGTGCAGAAAAAGCCCTTTTCCATATTACACTACAAGGAATAGAGGTTCATTTTATAATGGAAGCTTGTGAAAATATGATTAATGAAAAGACAATTGAGTTTGCCAACAGTGATGCCAAAGTCAAACTAAATATCTAGCAATTTTATTTGTTCATTAGTTTTAATCTTAATGCTAAATAAGTGTAGAGATCAGATACAAAGTACTAAGATCAAATAAGCGTAATTTTATTTGACATTTAACTTTTTTTCTCCTTTCGTTGAACTTTGTTGTTGTTTGTTTATCGACATTGTTTTCTAAAGTCCAAGTCTGTTATTCTTCTTTTATTTTATCTTTGATTTCGTAAAATATTTTGTAGTTCATAGTTGATGGGGCATGTATGGATGGATGGTGGTATTGGGGAAGCAAGGCACAAACCAGGTCGGCGTTCTTGTATAACTAGTGTTTAATATTGTATCTTAGACTTAGAAATATGTCAAGTAGCTCCTAGCACTTCTAGCAGAACCTAGCACTTGTAGCAAAATGTTTTGTTAATCCACTCATCCACAAACCACAAACAAATCGAAATATACATAATAAAATTGCATCACCTAGAATTTGTCCAAAGTGAACAGAATGCATACCCAATATAAGGTCAAAGTCAATCCTAATATAGATTTAACAATAAAATTAAACCAACACTAACCACACACAAATCTGAAATCATAGGCTAACTTGTATACAAACCCCAGAGAAATCGAGAAAAAAATAGACATGATAATACACACAAAAATGATATTATATGGTTTACCTTTGATTCAGGCCGAAATGAGGTTTCACAAACGGATTAGCTAATTTGAGAGAAAGGTAGGGGCGATTGGGTTTACATTAACCGGAAAGGAGGCTCAATTAGTAGTTACTGAATTCATGGATGGAGGTTTGGAGAAGAAAGGTAAAATGCGGTTATCCAACATTTTCCTTATCCTTGTATTCATACTTTGAGATATTTGACCAGGATTTATTATTTATTTTGTATTAACATTAATCATTTTTTTAAATGTCGTTTACTTTTTCTCGTCTAGTCATCGAATCACGATTCAATCATTTTTTTCTAAATTAGAAGATTTTTTTTCCAAAATTATAATCTGGTTACTTAATCGGATCACGATTCAACTGATCTGGCACATCGGGTTTTAAAACATGACATTAACAAAAAAATAGTAATTTCCAAAATTAATCAACGGACCGAAACAGACCAAAAACGAATTAATGAAAGTTTTCGTCCAAGAACCGAATGGAGTATACGTATATAAACCAAAACCGAACTGAAAAGTCGGTTTCAGTTCGTTCGTTGACTCGACTTGTTTCCAGTCATTTTGCTCGGTCGTTTTACCACAAAGTCCTTAACTAAGATCTATACGTCATAATCATTGATATAGTTTTGTTTTTGAGTTTAATTATTGCTAGATTTTTTATTTAATATGTATGATTATTCTCGTTATGAATAAGTAGATTAGGATTCACAAAATTTATATTCGTGTCCATGAATATCAAAATGATTATCTTGAAACGAGGCATGGAAGGGAGTCGTTACAAAGAAGTTTTGGGAGTTACGAAGGAAGCTTCGAGCTCATTTGGTCATGGGTTGAGAATGGAAATGGAACTCTATGACAAAGAATATCCCATTGTTTCTAACTAGCTCAGTGATAGAGTGGTCGGTTGTTAACCGATTGGTCGTAGGGTCGAATCATACTCGGGGAGATTTAAAAATCACTGTCAACAACTCCAGTGTAGGTCCGGGATACTACTTTGTTCCATAGTCCTAGGGCTATTTACAACAATCAAATTATGAGTTCTCGGATGTACAAGTACTAGATGCACATCGAAGATACAGTCATCGATTCTCCGGTAGGTCACAATTGTCGCGAGCAAACAAATATAAATGTTACCAACAAATATCAAGAATAGGCCGGTAATAATTGAGGGCTTGCTATTTTTGGAATGGTTAATGGAGTAAGTTGTCACAAACTCATTCGTATTAAGAATACGTATGAGTTTAATGGAGTAAGTTATGACCATTAGCTAGGTCATATCGAGAGTATAACTCACGCACGAGGTCCTCGTGAGTTAAGTCACTAATGTTACACCAATTAAATCAACACTATCATCTAACAAGAAAGATCATAATCCGATCAATATTGTTTAAATTCGCCAAGTCAACTGAACATCATTATTTTATGCCTCATTAGTTATAATGATAATGAAAAAATACGTTCTAATTCATTTAAGAGGTGTCAAAACAGCGATCCTACGGGAATCAAATCAGGACCATTCGGTTAGTTAGGCCGATTATTTTATTTTAGGTTGTTTGCATGTTAAGCCAGCTAACCTGAATGTTTAAAAATCATGTATTGGTTAAATATGTTTTACCTAAATTATGAGTCATTTAAAACCCGGAATGACCTTGTTAGGTGAACACTTGAACCGTGAGCCAGTCTGATGAACGAACTTTAATTTCGTGTAAAAAATACGGTTTAATCGCAACTGAGTAGTTTTTTAACTACTAACTGAGTAGTTTGACCGTATCAATTAATAAACCGATTTTTAAATTATTATTAAAATAACCTAGAGTATGGATGAGTATTTCGACCCGAATCTTGAAACCGAACTAGAACCGTCCCAGAACCGTACCGATTCTCGGTATCCGAATTTCATTCGGGACGGTACCAGAACTACAAAATAAGGTGAAAAACATTCGAGACCACTAATTCGGGACGGGTCCGGTACCAAATCGGGAAATTCCCAGAAAAAGGGAAAAACCCGATTTCTCGGTACTGGTACCGATACCCGTACCGGTACCGATACCCGTACCAGTTCCAATACCCGTACCGGTATTGATACCCGAATCCCGTTCGGTACGGTTCCGGTACCACTAATTTATGCTCGGGAAATATTCAATGGCACAAATTTAGGACGGGTTTGGAACGGACCGGTATCGTGGTCATCCCTAACCTACAGTTTTGTTTTTGAAATTATAGAATTTTTTATGTATTAAAAGTTATACTCAAACTCCGTATATCATTCCCGCCCTTGTTTTCCCTAATTTTCATTTCATTCCCGCCCATCATTTTCCCCAATTATCATATCATTCCCGCTCTTATTTTGTTAATATTATTTTTCCAAAATCAAAACAGTTTTGATTTGTTCTCACTGGTTTAACTGCTCCCCGTTTGACCTTTTCATTTCAATATTCTTTAATCATCTTCGTAACAAGGAAAACTGGGCAGTTTATTCTCTCGTTTGACCATTTTGTTTGCAAAGTAAGTTTTGTATATTCGTTTTTCTCTTTGTTACATATGATCTGTCAATTTTTTATATTCGTTCCACATTTCTATATTGTGAACGGGCTAACTGTTTGATGAAATGTCTAAATGACAATTGTAGCTTTTAGTTTTAATTTTTAGTGTGATAGTGTTATTTGTAGACTTAATCTATGTTATTATATGTAATATATGCTAAGTTTATTTGTAATTTGTCAGCTTTGATTAAGGAATTAAGAGCTTTTGACAAATGACAATCTAAGTTTGTTTGCATTAGTGACCATGTGTGTTGTGTGTCTTGTATCTGACTGTTTTGGCATGATCTTGAAAATAAAAAATTCTTGAAGCTTTGAAACCTGATCCAAAGAACATAAACTTTGAAACCTGAACTTGAGAATATTTAACTTGGAACATGAACTTGAATTTCTAGTGCTTAACACGAGAAGAAGATCTTAGTAGCAAAGTTAACTTCCAACACTTCTTGATTTAAGCATATGTTACAAACCAGTAACCATTGGTCGCTTATAATTCAGTACTTGCAGACTTAACGTCTTGAACACTTGCTATAAACATATGTAACTTAAACACTCCTATTCCGTGTTATAAAATATGTTGGTATTATAACAGCCACATAGTTTAAATCTTAGCAATATGTGCTATATTTTGAGTTATTAGTAATACGTTGCCATAAATCTACTGTTGCTTAATCGTAACCAAACCAAGTTATACTTGAGCTAGTCAATTTTTTTGGCAATGAACAGAACATATAGGTTCATGGCCTAGGTTGGTGAGCACATGCACTTTGGTGATGTGTCGCCTAAGGTCAGCCCAAGTGGTTTACTTTCTGCATACTTAATGTACATTTTGCCATCACTTTATGTAAAAAAAATTGCCCTTCATATTGTCATTATGGACGCATTCTTAGTTTAGATATATCTGCCTTGAAACTAAAAGAAAAGTGGACGGCTTTGGAAGAATTCAACATGGACAAGCAAAAATGATAACCTACCAAAACCAGCTATGATCCAAGAAAGTTGAAGCTCTGTCTAAGAATATATCTTTGATATAATTTTAATTAGACAAAATATCGTCTTAATTGATTTTCTTAGTTGAACCAAAGCATATTTACTATCTTAACTAGGGGATACTTTGTATGGTAGATTTAGAAGATGACATTCAATGGGTCAAATTCCGCCAAAAGTCTTTTGGGAAATTAAATATACAAAATCTTTCCAAGCAAGGATTGAATTATTATTAACGGAATATGATTTTAACAATATTTGTCCCGCTAACTGCTTAGTCATATCTTAAAGATAAAGTGTTGCAGTTTAGCCCACAAGAATATGATTTTTAACAATTTTGTTCATGAATACATTTATTTACTATGTCGGAAAATGATCCATTGATCCCAGTTGCCTCATTATGGTTTTCCAGAGTTACTATAGCTTTATCAAAATCTAAAAATTGCAAATTTTTGATAATAGTTGAGTATAAATAAGTAGAATTGTCTCGTAGAATTATAATTGTATATTTAGAATATGAAACGCTTGCTAGAAAAAATATGTTCAGATGTTACAAGGGATTAGTGTCAAATGTAAAACGCGATTTGTTGGTTCTAGTTCTGATCCTAAACATTACTTGCTTTGGAATTTTGTCATGCATCTATTGCTATACCCTTGCAACAATAATCTTCACATCATGAAAGCTTGATATGTTTGTACTTTCCCATTAGAGATAGTGTGCTCATTTTCTCTGCTGCAAATATTCTAAACTTTGGTTCTATTGTAAAAGTTTTGGACAATTGGTTCTACTACAAGTTCTACAATTCTGCAATCATAATGTATGATGTGGTTTTCGCGTTGTTAGTTAGCAGTTATCTCAAAGGGTTGTCGAGGTTTTGTGGGACATTTTGTCTTGTGGACCTCTGATGTCATTTATAAATAATGTTTTTAGTAATAAATAAGTCATATCTTAGTTTGTAATAGGGTTTAATAAAAGGTGTGATGTAACAACTATAATTTGCAATTTGAAACAAACCAAATACCAAAGGCACCTTTTGACAGTACACTAACCAAATGCATACTGTGCATACCAGTAGGAGTGTCTAGTGGGGCGACCCGACCCGAACCCGATAAGACCTTATAGGGTCGGGTTGATTTGGGTTCAACTTACCTTATCGGGTTTATCAGGTCAACCCGATAGACCCGATTGCCTAATAGGGTCTGGTTCGGGTTAAGTTATGTAATCGGGTCAACCCGATAATAGAATAATTAATTTTTTTAGTATTGTTCTCTCCATGTTTATGTTAACAGATTGTATATTAAGTAATTAATCATTGTCTTATTATATTATTTAGCGTTAGTGTGTTGGTTCTACTTGTTATTTTTTGTTTTTTCTATTTACCGAAAGGAAGAAATATGGACTGGTTAGTGTTATTGTAATAAGTAGCAAGAGAAATACATGTTTTAGTTGGTCATTATCATTAATGTAGTAGTATTTCTAGTCTTATACGAATATAACAGTGGCTATCTTTGGAAGAACAAAGACTAATTTTATGTATGAATGACATGTAAAAACTTTAAATATGTGAATTTAAGTATCTATGTAAGTGCTAAAGAGGTTACTGTGTTTCTCATAGCTTTTTTATGTACTGACTGAACATAAATGTGATGACTTATGTGTTATCAACATTTTGCATAGTAGTAGTAATAAAGACTACACAAAGTTCATAAAAAATACAGATGTGATGCTATAATAAGGGGAACCCGAAATAACCCGATAACCCGACCTGATATAACCCGAACCCTGATTTCTTATCGGGTCGGTTTGCTGGTAATATTTCTAAAGGTCAAAACTCGATTCGATAAACCCGATAACCCGGAAACCCGACTCGATAACACCCCTACATACCAGTCCACAAACAAATACATACTTGAGCTAAGTTAGTATGTGTCGCTATCTATTATTGTATCACTTAACTTTACCACTTTTCCTGCTCATTCTATATTTGACTTTACCACCTGCTTATTCTAAATTGAGATTCTATATTTTGTTCGAACAGGAATGTCTAACGGGAAATGAGCTTAACTAGAAAGGATTTATTTTGTGTTTGCTTATCAAAAGACACATGATTGCAGAAAAAGTCTAAGCTACAAATTCAGTTGATGGGATGTCTTAAGGAAATTTATTTGCTTCTACTTTATTTAATTGTTACTGTATATTTACTTGTATTTGCATTTTGGATACTGTAGTTATAATGGAAGTTTCTATGACTGTAATGCTACTGAGTTTGTTGGTGATATACGACTTGTAATTTCTATGAAACTTGTCTTTACATTATGGCTACTAACCATAATTACTATACTCATTGTACCGCTTCATTATTTGAAGGGAAAAAGTGATGTCGCCCTTTCCCTAAATTTTTTTTGCATTTCAGTTCTTTTAAGTCTAAACCTGAAACAACCCAACGAAACTGAAAAAAAACCCGAGCTATCCTGTGTCCAATTTGGTTTATTTCGGTCCAACTTTTCACACATTTTAGTTTTCGTTTAGTTCAGGTTTGACTTGATGCCCAACCTTTGGTCGCTGGTCATATACAACCAAAATTAATTAACTGATGACATGATAAAATGGGCGTTTGGATTTATGCCATGTATCTTCAAAAAAGCAGAACCAATTATCTTTTTTAACTTTTTTAACAGGTAATTAGCTAGGTCGTTCTAAATTTATTTTTAAAATGTATGTATATGCAAGGTTTTCGAGCAACACTTTTATAATGTTGCGTGATTGAATCATATTTGCAGCACTTTAAACTAAAGTGTTGTATTTTCCTTTAAGCAAATGCAACACTTTTAAAAGTGTTGTAATATACAATAAAATATGCAACACTCAAAAAAGAATGTTGTATTAGATCTAAAAATGCAACACTTATATAGCAAAATGTTGCTTTATTATTATTGAAGTGTAAAAGGAAACAATTTTCAAAGTGTTGCTTCTAAAATGCTACAATAGCTTCATTTTCTTGTAGTGACGTGAACAATTGTGAACGTGATACGTGAGCAATTGTGAACATGATTTGAGATCATATGGTGAACACGGTGCATGAAATATATCGTGAACGTGATACGTGAAACATACTATGAACTTGATACGTGGACATATCGTGAACGTATGCTGATTGAGGAAGGGATGTCAAACGATACGCCCTAAGACGTGAAACGTCTGCCTAGGTATGGGGAAAACTGTGCTAAACTTGAGTCAGGTTTCTCAAGCTTTCTGTAACTAAATCCAGTACAAGACCTGGAACGTGTATAGTGAGATGGAACACGAACCTGAACGTGAACGATGTCCTGAATGCGAACGTAGACGTAAATCATGAGATGGACAACATATGAACAGAACAATATCATAAATGTGGACGTGAGACGTAAACGTGAAAGTAAACATAAACGTGAAGATGTACATAAACGTGGACGTGAATGTGAAGGTGAACGTGATCGTAAACATGGATTTCTATCTGATATGATGGTTGATGGAATACCTTGAAATTGTACTATCTATTTCTGAATTTCCTGTAGATCTGCTACTGCATAATCCTTTCGGATGAAAGAAAACGTGTAGGCTGGGATAAATGATCGACAATGACTTGGATAGTATCATTCTTCTTCCGAGTCTACGGTAACTTGATAACAACCTCCATGGAATCTTGTCTCATTTATGTTCAGAATTTTTTAATGGTTGTAATAACTCACTAGCATGTCGGCGTTCTATCTTGAACCTGCTGGCATGTCAGGCATCTAGATATGAACATAGCTGCATCAATGTGTTATACTGCTTCTATCATAATCCTACCTGAAATTATGGTATATTTTTGTGGAATTTTGATGAATAATCATGGAAGAACTATGAGTTTCGGTAAAGTATACCTCTCCTAGCGTAGCATCTTCTGGGCTACATAATTTAGTGTAAGTTCTCTCCTTTATGCGTAAGCTTAGTCATGATAGAGCTAATCGTGAGAATTGTCAGCAACCTCTGCGGTAGTAGCCAACTAAATTCTAGAACTTCGTACTTCAGTCACAAACGTTGGTCTTGACCATCTGATGATGGCCTCCACCTTCCCAGTATTTCTGAAATTTCTTTCTGTTGAAATTTCTTTCTGCTAAAATGCCACCCTGTTCAACTGGAACTCACCTCTGGAAAGTTGCGTATATAATTTTCTCCTATTGGAGAATCTGCAGGATCATGAAAAGATTATTCTTATGTTCTTCTCTAGAATTTAGTAGATTAGGAGGTTATCGATGAATATACTGGCGAACTTGTCTAAGAATTAATGGAAAATTTGATTCATCAATTTCGTAATATAGATGGAGCATTTGGGAGCTCATAAATATAAATCAAAATTTTAGACGGACCATAACGTGTGCAAAAACAGTCTTGGAAATGTCATGTTATGTCTCTCATCATTGATGGTAGCATGATCGTGAAGTGTTTTTGGAAAAATGTTTAAGACCTTGTAACAGGTCAGATAAACCTTTTGTACGTGGAATGAATATTGGTTATGAATGGTGATCTTGTCAAATTTTCGGTGGTCGATACATGATCTTATGTTACCGGCCTTCTTCCTAACAGACAGAAACGGTGCAACTCATGGTGGTGCACTCGGTGAATAAAGCCTCGTGCTAGGAACTTTGCAGCTAATCTTGTGACTCTTTTGACTCGGCTGGATCCCTACGATAAGAAGTTTTGAAAATGGGTTCTGTCCTTGAGACAAGCTCTATGTTAAACTCCGTCTCGGTTAGGGAGGGATTTCTAGAACCCTTCTGGAAATAAATCTGAAAATTTCTGAAATAATCTGTTGATCATAGATTTAAGGAAATTCATAAATCAGGTCGTTACTGGTAGCTAGAAAGTTTTCGCATCCATAGGATAATAGTTCGCGTGCTTGTAAAGCAGAAACATCTTGTTCTGATTTCTCTGACAGAAACGAAATGAGAATATTTAGGATTTAGTAAGACGGATCTCATCGTTAACTGGAAAGAAAACCTTAATAAATATGGGTGATACTGTGGAGTCTTTTCTGGCTGGGAGGTAGGTAATACCTAACTTAAGATAAAAATGACATATGATTACGTGAAGCAAACGTGGCAGATCTCGCTGAATGTGTTCGTCTATAACCCAACAGAAGAACGATGTGTGTCTACCCTGGATAATATTCCTGTTGATATAAAAGTTGGATGATCCTTGCTAGACCCGAATTAGGCTTAATTCGGGTTGGCTGGGCTCCGGCTCTTGCACCAAGTGAATGGTCTTGCTGAGACTCTACACACTAAAGCAACACGCGTTAGGCTTACCGTGGGAATGTATCCCACGATTAGACTCCGGCGTGAGAGTAAGTAATCGGTTAGGGTTTAAGAATCGGATGTGAGTTTAGAGTATGTAGAATGTCATACCTTTGTGGAACCCTTGGGGGTTCCTTATGTAGGCAGTGAAACCCTAATGGGCCCACTGTTTGCTTCGACCCCAAGTATAGGATAACCACCATAATTAGCTTGATTGCTATCTTCTAAATATGGTTAGTATATATCTTATACTTTAGGGCGAATCCCAATCTTAATAAGATTGTGATTCTGTCTAACCTTGTCCCGGCTGTACCGGGCCGTGGGCCGCACACACTTTATGCGGCCACAGTTCATTCAAGCCCATCAGCTTAACTGATCCATCCAACCCATTCGTGATGGGCCGGATGCGGGTAGTACCCATGGGCCGGGTCCATGACCCGGCAGGGGACTATACGTCATCATGTCCCCCCCAGTCTAGTTGTTACAGCCGTAGGCGGAATATCTAGACTAACAAGATGCTCTCCGGACGTACCAAGAAAGAACATTATGAAATGCAGAATTTTGAAAACCATGTTTCGGCCGCACGTGGCAACCTTGTTAGGAATTTATTCCTATGGTTGTAAAACCCGTATTTAAATCGAGAATATAAATACGCGGTTTATATTAATACGCGGGTTATTTTTATATTAATACGTAGAAATTATCAGCGGAACAACGCGAGAAAATATTACAAGTATTATTTATTACAAGTATTACTATAATACAAGTTTAAAAAAAAAATAAAAAAAATATAGAAGGGCCGGTTGTAAACATTTAAAGAAGGAAAAAAAAGGGGATTTTGGGCCTTAGCCCATTTTTGGCTACACAAAACCAAACGGGGGATACCCTTTTCCCATAATCAGTAAACAAAAAAAAATATATAAGATTAGGGTTTCTTTGTGGCCGCCGGGTTTTAGAAAAAAAAAAGGATTCGTGATTGTTTTGATCAGAAGATCGTGTCTTCTTCATTCTCTACTAGTCATCATAACGGTATCATCTAGTTTCTCTTTTGTTTATGCTTTAAATCACGAAAATAAAACAAGGGTGTCGTGTTTTGGCTGTGTCACAAGAAAACCGAGACCATAAGGTCTCGGTGTAATATTTAATTCCAACCGTGACCCAACCAGGAGTCATGGTGGTGTTGGTGTTGGTCGGCCGGGTGTAACAGCCCCAACGGGGTGTGTTTGTTTGAGCATATAAGGGATCGGGTTGCTGTAGCTTAACCAAACCGAGACCCTAAGGTCTCGTGGCCTCA
Source organism: Glebionis coronaria (assembly GCA_025667525.1). Classification (NCBI taxonomy): domain Eukaryota; kingdom Viridiplantae; phylum Streptophyta; class Magnoliopsida; order Asterales; family Asteraceae; genus Glebionis; species Glebionis coronaria. The sequence goes on from CM046878.1 coordinate 269,524,166, forward strand.
CTCCCTACCCAGCCGTGACCCACACAAGGGCGGCATGGGCTTTGTTCGAACATCAGCAGCCAAACAAACCCAATCGGGCGTTTAAATAAAATAAGGGTGCGTTTGGGGGCTGCAGAATATAAGGGTGTGTTTGGCTTATTTAAAACAGTGGGAAAACATAACCAAACAGTGGGAACGAAGTGGGTAAAGCAGTGGAAAGGAATGAGACAGGAAAACATAATAATATATAACATTAGCGACAGTTTTAGCGACAGTTTTTCTGTCGCAAAACTGTTATATGTATACAGTTTTAATAAGGACAGATTTAGCGACAATTTTAGTGACACAGAATTCTGTCACTAATTCATGTTGACAGATTTTGTATATTATGTTGGTTTGGTTAGTGCGACCGAGATGGGCTCGGTAGGCTCGGGACATGTTTATAAATAATATAATAAATATTTTTATATTATACCTTTTTAAATTAAATTGTTTTATAAATATTTTATATATATTTCAAGTGTATTAAATTAAATAAATTCCTAAATATTTAAAAGGGTATATTATTAGAAAACGAATTAAACAATTTAAGAACTTTCTAAATTAAGAAACTTCTATTTTTAGCGGGATACTTATTATAGAAATACTTATCGCCAGATATACGTTATACGTAGCTATTAGTAGAACGTTAATACATTAAAAGGAATTACTATAAGACCGGATTTAGCCGTTAATATGCATATGAAATTTCAGAAATAAATATATAAGAAACCAATAAGATCAGTACAATTTAATAACGGATATCTGTTAACTTATTCGCGTCCTTTATTTATGTAGCACGCGTGAAGCCCGAGTAGTATTCGTTCAGTCTTCCATTCAGTCAGTTACTGGACTAGAGGTACGGATTTTCCGTCCTTTCAGTAAGGACTTCCTTTTTATGCATGATTAGGGTTTCCCATCTTCAGCCAAATGTTTTCCCCAGTATATGTTTAAATTTATCAGTAATCATGTTAATAACTAAATAGAATTGCCTGAGCGTTATATACAAGCACGACCAGTTTATGTACTAGTTACGGAGGTACCGTAACCACGGCACTAGAGGCACCGGTGTCGTGACTCACATGCAGGAGAGTGATATCCTGCATCGTCCCACTCGTGTTCAGTTTGGCCATTTTTATATGTATGTTTTAGTGGGGCGTATGGATGCATCCTAGGCTTTTATGTGTTACAAGTTATCAGGGTGAATGTGGTGTGTGCTCTACATCCTTCACATTGGAGCTGATCCCTCCACCCAGCACAGTATTTAGAGGTCACCCCTCTACAGCATGATGAGGTCACCCCTCCAGTTATTCATGCACGGTTGTTACAGCACGTGACCTATATAAGCTCTGGCAAATAAAATACAGTAATGCATGTTTTCAGAATTTAGAGTTATATTTCAGTATCAGTATATATGAACCAGGTCTTACAGATTATATGCAAGGATATACCACATGTTTACATATCAGTCTTATAGCTTCATTGTTGACTTTTATTTCTTTACCTTTCAGTACATTCTTATCATGCTATATCCGTCCACTGAGCGTTATGCTCAGCCGTAGTTTCCTTTCATGTTTCCAAACGGCAGGTACACAGGGACGATCTTAGGACTTCTAAGAGAGTACGTGCATTTGGATGGGAGCTATCCAGACTCCTTTATTTTTATGCACACATTACGTTACTTTACTTTGGTTGTTTGGACACTGTTTCGTCCTTTTCCTTTCAGTACTTAATCTTTATATTTTGGGCTTGTTGGACTACCGATGTTTGATTCCGGTATTTCCGTTTGGTCAGTTAATGTTTAATACATTGCCTTGCATGCTTTGATGACACGCCATAAATACACGTAACGGTCCATTTATCCAAGTGGGGTGTTACAATTATGGTATCAGAGCGCAAGGTTCGACCTGTAGGCTCTAAAACTTGACCTGTGACTAGTGGGTAGTCACCAAGAACTTCTTGTATTTTGGCGTCGTTATTTTCCATGCTACTCATGAATTTTATCAGTCGGATTTTCAAAATTTTGATTAAGTAAACGGTTGGTACAGGACTGGCCATACTTAATCGCATGTGCTTTTCAAGAACATTTCGTTTTGGTGAACTGACCATAGGCGTTCACCCTTGCCGCTTAAATTTTGTATGGATGAACTGACCATAGGCGTTCATCCTTACTCATGTCAGATTTATGTTTCAGAAATTGTCATTTTGTGAACTGACCCTAGGCGTTCACCAGTATTCATGTCATGTTTTGTTAGATATACCTTCATGAATTACACTAAGCATATTCAGATTTATTACTTCAGGTTCTTACGTTTTTGGTCGATTTATCCTCTTTTATTTCAGATGCCACCCAGGCGCGACACCGAGAATGATCCTAACGCAGCTGCCATTGCTGCTGCTGTTCAGGCTGCTATACAGGCCATGTTACCCCAAATTCGTGATGAGATCCGAGCTGAGTATCAAAATGGACCTCAGCAGAGTAACAACCCTCCTGCTCCACCACCTGCCACTTTACCCTCTTGGCTGGATCTGTTCAACAAGTAGAAGCCCCGACTGTTTGAGCAGACTGTAGCTCCAACTGATGCAGAAGACTGGATCTATCATATAGAGAAAATTTTTGGGGCTATGGGTTGTGGTGATGTTTTCAAAGTTAGGCTTGCAGTTTACAAGCTGGAGGGTCCTGCTCTACATTGGTGGAGGTCTCAGAAACTGCCCAATGGGGGAGATGCTTGGGAGCTTGCATTGACCTGGGCACGTTTCAAGACGATATTCTATGACCAGTTTTTCCCGCATGCGGAGCAAGCTAAGATGAAGAGGGACTTTCACGTTATTCGTCAGAATAATGGCGAGAACAGTATAGAGTTCATGCACCGATACCTCAGGATGGCTGGATTCTTAGGGGAGGCTGCGGGTACCGTAGAGGAGCAAGTGAAGCAATTTCGCTGGGCTCTTCACACTAGGACTGCAGATAGATTGATGAGTGCCACATTCACTAATGTGTCACAAGTAGCTAATGCAGCTCGGGACATCGAGATGCTTTTTGAGAGGGACGAGCTCGAGAATGTAGAGCGCCCGGAGAAGAGGTACATCTCACCCAACAGACTTAAACAATTTAGCCCATTATTGCTTGGCAACTTATATGTTACTAAAATCTTACAGACACAGAGGAGGAGACCGATCCCAATCGGCTACTCCGCATCAGAACTACAGGAACCACGGTCAGTCATATGACCGTAATCGGTCAGATAAGAGGAACGGCGGTGATAATTACCGCGGCAGCTCCAACTCCTCTGGCAGCTACAGGTGAGCCTTTAAGCTCCAAGAATACTAAACTATCGTGTAAAACAGATCTTAAATTTATTTGTAAATTCCAACAGAGATGCTGGACAGGGGCGTGACCAAAATAACAGGGGTCAACAGGTTGCCCGACCGGCAAATTCTGGTAATTTTAAAATTCAGTCAGTCAGCCTTATTTCAGTTAAGTTATCAAAATCGTGACACGTATATATCATCGTAAATCAGGTTCTCAGCAAACCAGAGCTACTTCCACCGGGTATACATATCCCACTTGCATCACGTGTGGGAAGAAACACTCGGGACCTTGTCGTCGTGGTTCGGGTAATTGCTACAAGTGTGGTCAGCCGGGCCATTTGAAGAGGGATTGCAAGAGCGGGGATGCTGCCGGTACCTCAGGCCAGATTCCTCAGATTTTACCTCCCCCACCACCGATACCACCAACCACTGGTCGTGTCTACACTACTACCCGTGAACAAGCAAATAAGATCGCAGGTACCATTACTGGCATTTTGTTTATACACGGACAGTCTGCATGCGTGCTTTTCGATACAGGCGCCACACACTCGGTTATATCTACTTCATATGCTGTTAGAATAAACATGACCCCTACGCCACTAGACAGTGCACTTAGTATATCTACCCCCATGCGAGACTCTGTACTCATTACCCAAGTATATAAGGATCTCCCTCTTGAGTTTGATGATAAAATCCGTCCAGTCAGTGCTCTTCCTTTGGATATGTGTGATTTCGATATTATTCTGGGTATGGATTGGTTATCGGTTCATCATGCCACCATAGATTGCCATGCTCACCAGGTCATCTTTGGTGATGTCCAGACACCAGAGTATATTCACCGAGGTTTCCTACCATGAAAACATGTTCAGATCATTTCAGCTTTACAGGCTCGTACCTTACTATATCATGGTTGCGAGGGCTTCCTAGCCACAGTTCATGACACGACTTCGGAGACACCTTCAATTCATGATCAGCCAGTTGTGTCAGACTTTCCAGATGTCTTTCCCGAGGAACTTCCAGGTTTACCTCCCATGCGAGAGGTAGAATTTGGCATCGATCTCATTCCAGGTGCAGAACCAGTATCTAAAGCTCCTTACCGTATAGCTCTTGTAGAGCTTAAGGAACTGAAGGATCAACTTCAGGAACTTCTCGAAAGGTGTTTCATTCGTCCAAGCGTGTCACCATGGGGCGCTCCCGTTTTGTTTGTCAAGAAGAAGGATGGTAGTATGCGTTTGTGTATTGACTACCGTGAGTTGAATAAGCTCACTATTCGTAACCGTTATCCACTTCCTCGTATTGACGATTTATTCGATCAGCTTCAGGGTGCCAAGCACTTCTCAAAAATCGATCTACGGTCAGGCTACCATCAGCTGCGTGTAAAAGAGCAGGATATATCCAAAACTGCTTTTCGCACGAGGTACGGTCATTACGAGTTTGTTGTTATGCCATTCGGTCTCACGAATGCGCCTGCAGTATTTATGGACTTGATGAACAGAGTCTTCCACGAATTCTTAGACAAGTTCGTGATTGTATTCATCGATGATATCCTCATTTTCTCCAAATCCAAAGAGGAACATGAGAACCATCTCCGTACAGTTTTGCAGATTCTCAGACGAGAAAAACTATACGCTAAATTTTCGAAGTGCGAGTTTTGGCTGAATACAGTGGCGTTTCTAGGCCATATTGTTTCCGCAGAAGGAATAACTATGGATCCTGCAAAGGTGGAGGCTATCACCAAATGGCCAAGACCGACATCTGTCACAGAGATACGTAGTTTTCTTGGGTTGGCGGGTTATTACCGTAGGTTTGTGGAAAACTTCTCACGTTTGGCGTTACCATTGACCCAACTTATGCGAAAGGGTGAGAAGTTTATATGGACCGAGGAGAGAGAAAAGAGTTTTGAGGAACTCAAGCATCGATTGATCTCAGCACCGATACTTACTCTTCCATCCGGTACAGGCGGTTATCATATTTATAGTGACGCATCAGGAAAGGGCTTAGGTTGTGTTCTTATGCAGCATGGGAAAGTCATTGCTTATGCTTCGCGTCAACTGAAGCCGTATGAGAAAAATTACCCTACTCATGATCTAGAGCTCGCAGCAGTTGTTTTCGCTCTTAAAATCTGGAGGCATTATTTATACGGTGAGTCGTGTGATATCTTCACCGATCACAAAAGTCTCAAGTATATATTTACACAGCGAGAGCTGAACATGAGACAGAGGCGATAGTTAGAGCTACTGAAAGACTACGACACTAATATCCAGTATCACCCAGGTAAAGCGAATGTAGTGGCAGATGCCCTTAGCAGAAAGTCGGGTATGGTAAATGGCATCAAAGTTCAGGAAGAAATTATTCAGGACTTAGAGCGTTACGATATTGAACTCTTAGTACGCGGACAAAGAGGATACTGGGCTAGTTTGAGGGTAGAACCAGATTTGCTCTCTAGGATTAAAGCCGCACAAGAGGAGGATGGTGAAATCTGGGCGATTATCCAGAACATTGACCGGCAGACCGAATTTCGCATCGATGACGATGGTATCGTATGGCAGGGTACCAAACTCTGCGTTCCAGAAGACCCTGCTCTCAGAGAAGCCTTAATGACTGAGGCTCACAGCTCTCCGTTCTCTATCCATCCGGGTTCCACCAAAATGTACCACGATCTTAAGCAGCATTTCTGGTGGAGCGGTATGAAACAGGATGTTGCAACATTTGTGTCTAAATGCTTAACCTGTCAGCAGGTTAAGATAGAGCACCAGCGTTCCAGTGGTCTTCTCCAGCCATTAGATATTCCAATGTGGAAGTGGGACAAGATCTCTATGGATTTTGTCACCGGACTACCACAGACTCAGCGGAGACATGATGCAATCTGGGTAGTTTTCGATCGTTTGACCAAGTCAGCACATTTCATTCCTATTCGTAAAGATTTCGCAGTCAGTAAATTAGCGAAACTATTCACCGAGGAGATCGTACGATTACACGGTACACCTTCGGAAATTATATCAGATAGGGATCCCCGTTTCACTTCTCATTTCTGGGGAGGTCTGCATAAAGCTTGGGGAACTAGGCTCAAGCTCAGCACAGCTTTCCATCCACAGACGGACGGTCAGTCTGAGCGTACCATCCAGACCTTAGAGGACATGCTACGCGCCTGTGCATTAGAATGGACAGGACACTGGGATGACTATATTTGCTTGGTCGAGTTTGCTTACAACAACAGTTGGCATGCTAGTATCAAGCGTGCTGCATTCGAGATGTTATACGGCAGAAAATGCCGTGCTCCTATTTGTTGGGATCAGGTGGGAGAACGTTTGATTGAAGGACCTGAACTGATAGAACTGAGCAATGAAAAGGTCGCCATCGCTAGGGCAAAGCTGCAAGAAGCGCGTACTCGCCAGAAGAGTTACGCCGACAAGCATCGCAGAGATCTATCTTTTCAGACTGGGGATCGTGTGTTCCTCAAAGTATCACCCGCACGCGGTGTCAGACGTTTTGGCCTTAAAGGCAAACTTAGCCCTCGTTACATCGGACCGTTCGAAATCCTTGAACATATTGGTGAAGTGTCATATCGATTGGCGTTACCGCCTCAGCTTTCACACGTCCACAACGTGTTTCATGTATCACTACTCAGGGGGTACAACTATCATGAGCTTCACAAAGTAAATTATCCACTCGATCAGATTCGGGAGGATTTATCCTATCTTGAGGAACCCGAAGCAGTTTTAGATCGCCAGGATCGAGTTATGAGAAGGAAGACCATTCCTTTCGTCAAAATCCTGTGGAGGAACCATACCGAGCGGGAGGCCACTTGGGAAACAGAGGAGTCTATACGGACTTCTTATCCTCACTTTCAGTTTTGATTCGGGTATGTCTTTTCAGCTTTTATGTCATTCAGTTTATTAGCATTTCAGCTTTTACTTCAGTCAGCTTAAATACCTTGTAATTCGGGGACGAATTTCTCTTTTAGAGGGGAAGAATTGTAAAACCCAGTACGGCCGTATTTTTAATTCGGGGACGAATTATTCCTTTTAGAGGGGAAGAATTGTAAAACCCGTATTTAAATCGAGAATATAAATACGCGGTTTATATTAATATGCGGGTTATTTTTATATTAATACGTAGAAATTATCAGCGGAACAACGCGAGAAAATATTACAAGTATTATTTATTACAAGTATTACTATAATACAAGTTTAAAAAAAAAAATTTAAAAAAATATAGAAGGGCCGGTTGTAAACATTTAAAGAAGGAAAAAAAGGGGGATTTTGGGCCTTAGCCCATTTTTGGCTACACAAAACCAAACGGGGGATACCCTTTTCCCATAATCAGTAAACAAAAAAAATATATATAAGATTAGGGTTTCTTTGTGGCCGCCGGGTTTTAGAAAAAAAAAAGGGATTCGTGATTGTTTTGATCAGAAGATCGTGTCTTCTTCATTCTCTACTAGTCATCATAACGGTATCATCTAGTTTCTCTTTTGTTTATGCTTTAAATCACGAAAATAAAACAAGGGTGTCGCGTTTTGGTTGTGTCACAAGAAAACCGAGACCATAAGGTCTCGGTGTAATATTTAATTCCAACCGTGACCCAACCAGGAGTCATGGTGGTGTTGGTGTTGGTCGGCCGGGTGTAACAGCCCCAACGGGGTGTGTTTGTTTGAGCATATAAGGGATCGGGTTGCTGTAGCTTAACCAAACCGAGACCCTAAGGTCTCGTGGCCTCACTCCCTGCCCAGCCGTGACCCACACAGGGGCGGCATGGGCTTTGTTCGAACATCAGCAGCCAAACAAACCCAATCGGGCGTTTAAATAAAATAAGGGTGCGTTTGGGGGCTGCAGAATATAAGGGTGTGTTTGGCTTATTTAAAACAGTGGGAAAACATAACCAAACAGTGGGAACGAAGTGGGTAAAGCAGTGGAAAGGAATGAGACAGGAAAACATAATAATATATAACATTAGCGACAGTTTTAGCGACAGTTTTTCTGTCGCAAAACTGTTATATGTATACAGTTTTAATAAGGACAGATTTAGCGACAATTTTAGTGACACAGAATTCTGTCACTAATTCATGTTGACAGATTTTGTATATTATGTTGGTTTGGTTAGTGCGACCGAGATGGGCTCGGTAGGCTCGGGACATGTTTATAAATAATATAATAAATATTTTTATATTATACCTTTTTAAATTAAATTGTTTTATAAATATTTTATATATATTTCAAGTGTATTAAATTAAATAAATTCCTAAATATTTAAAAGGGTATATTATTAGAAAACGAATTAAACAATTTAAGAACTTTCTAAATTAAGAAACTTCTATTTTTAGCGGGATACTTATTATAGAAATACTTATCGCCAGATATACGTTATACGTAGCTATTAGTAGAACGTTAATACATTAAAAGGAATTACTATAAGACCGGATTTAGCCGTTAATATGCGTATGAAATTTCAGAAATAAATATATAAGAAACCAATAAGATCAGTACAATTTAATAACGGATATCTGTTAACTTATTCGCGTCCTTTATTTATGTAGCACGCGTGAAGCCCGAGTAGTATTCGTTCAGTCTTCCATTCAGTCAGTTACTGGACTAGAGGTACGGATTTTCCGTCCTTTCAGTAAGGACTTCCTTTTTATGCATGATTAGGGTTTCCCATCTTCAGCCAATGTTTTCCCCACTATATGTTTAAATTTATCAGTAATCATGTTAATAACTAAATAGAATTGCCTGAGCGTTATATACAAGCACGACCAGTTTATGTAGTAGTTACGGAGGTACCGTAACCACGGAACTAGAGGCACCGGTGTCGTGACTCACATGCAGGAGAGTGATATCCTGCATCGTCCCACTCATGTTCAGTTTGGCCATTTTTATATGTATGTTTATTGGGGCGTATGGATGCATCCTAGGCTTATATGTGTTACAAGTTATCAGGGTGAATGTGGTGTGTGCTCTACATCCTTCACATTGGAGCTGATCCCTCCACCCAGCACAGTATTTAGAGGTCACCCCTCTACAGCATGATGAGGTCACCCCTCCAGTTATTCATGCACGGTTGTTACAGCACGTGACCTATAGAAGCTCTGGCAAATAAAATACAGTAATGCATGTTTTCAGAATTTAGAGTTATATTTCAGTATCAGTATATATGAACCAGGTCTTACAGATTATATGCAAGGATATACCACATGTTTACATATCAGTCTTATAGCTTCATTGTTGAATTTTATATCTTTACCTTTCAGTACATTCTTATCATGCTATATCCGTCCACTGAGCGTTATGCTCAGCCGTAGTTTCCTTTCATGTTTCCAAACGGCAGGTACACAGGGACGATCTTAGGACTTCTAAGAGAGTACGTGCATTTGGATGGGAGCTATCCAGACTCCTTTATTTTTATGCACACATTACGTTACTTTACTTTGGTTGTTTGGACACTGTTTCGTCCTTTTCCTTTCAGTACTTAATCTTTATATTTTGGGCTTGTTGGACTACCGATGTTTGATTCCGGTATTTCCGTTTGGTCAGTTAATGTTTAATACATTGCCTTGCATGCTTTGATGACACGCCATAAATACACGTAACGGTCCATTTATCCAAGTGGGGTGTTACAATGGTACTCCAGCCGCATATGACGACCGAGACAAATTAAATGAAACATTGAATATTGTCTTACGTATGACCGCATATCTCGACACAATTGACTGTTCATCTGCCATTTTGACTGACAAAGTGCAAACAGTCAGAACCTCAAGCGACGCAATCTTCTAAGTCAGAAGTAACACGTGGGTCCCACCTGACTTTTCACTTAACACTTGCTTCCCAACCACACGATTTTGGTGAGTGGAAGACACGTGTCATGAATCTAACGAACCCTGACCAACAAGGCAACCCTATAAATAGGTTGCCCATACGGCTGTGTGTGACACACAGTGTTTTTCCTCATTTCTGCCATTAGCGCTTTCTTCCTTATCACCACCTTCTTTCGCACGGATCCTTCCTTACACAGGTTAGAATACCACGCCCTCATCTTTCTTTAATTAATAATGGCTCAAAGAAACAACCCTTCCATTGATCCGTGCTAAACGTAATGACGGAGGAGAAACTAGGGCACTTTTGCTCTGATTTCTTCATTCCTAGCAACCTTCATCCCTCTCTCCCTGGTGCAGGAGACCTCTTAACTGAGGCACCCCAGGGAAAGATTGGCTTATACACTCGTCTCTTTGACGCGGCCAATTACCGCATTCCTTTTACCCGATTCCTCGTAGATCTCCTAGGTTACTATGATGTACATATCACCCAGTTACACTGTATAGGCGCATGTAAGATTAGCCAGTTTGAAATCCTATGCCGTGCAAGAAGCATCCCCCCAACCGTAGAGTTATTTAGACTGTTTTATACCCCCAACTTAGTGAATGGGTGGCATTTCTTTAAGAAACAATCCCCAAAAAGCCCCACAGCACACTATAAAGCCATGGACTCGCTGAAAAATTGGTACGACCACTACTTTTTTTATCGACGCAATAGTTTGGCCGACCGATTTTGTTTTTAAACATAGAGTATCTCCTGACCCTCCTCCACGAGCTGGTACATACAATGCCCAACATTCCCAAGAAAAAGATAGGAATAGGACATGTTTTCATAGGAATCTACCTGAGTCGTTCCTTTGTCTGCTAGGGATTAGCCGCAACTACTTTGGCCCGTCCAACAGATATCCTGTATTCTAGAGGAGGCTTGGTGAAGGTAGGCATAGTATCCACACTTCAAAACATACATAAAACCGTTCTCCGTAACTAAGATACTTTTTTGTTTTACAGAAATGAACTTCTTTGGAGTCCTACGCCAGGGTGATCCAAAAACTATACCAGAGGGAGCCCGCCCTAGACGAGAAAACGAGCTACCCCTTCTCGAGCATACCCGTAACGTGACAATCGCCCTAGCAGCCGTATCGGACCACAAATCTGATAAGGAAGACACAACAATCGTGAGGACCCCCGTAGATTTCGACAATGAGGATGGGGACAATCTGATGCTGGAGAATGAAGTCGGGCCCTCCTCCCCGCCCAGGACTGCCACCCTGCCCATGAGGAGGAGAAGGGTGATAACATAGAGAGGACTACCTCTAGTCTCCGCCAAATGCTGGGCGATGACGAGGAGGAAGTGCAACAAGTAGAAGAAGATGAGGAGGAAGAAGCCCAGCCCGTCCCCAAGTGTACCCGTAGAAAGAACAAGCGAGTAAGGAGAGTTACTCAGGCCGTGATCGGGGAACACAATGCCCCCGTAAAGAGACTGCGCGAGGATCACCACCTCTACCAATCTGGTGAGAGCACCAATCAAGCCTCAGGGACGGCGCAGGCTGCCCCCTAGCTCCGGACGTGCCGTTACCAGATGTCGAGCCAGTCACTCAGGTACCCCCCACTACGTCAGAACTGGAGAAACCAACATGTAAGTCTACCGCACATGCTTGTCATTATTTCTATCGTCCAAGTAAAAGGTGCGTCCTTCTGTAAACAATATTTAATGTATATTCCATTTTTTGTTGCAGAGATGAACAAACTGGTGCCGCTCCTGTCCAAGAGGCATGGAAGGAGAAGGAACCTGTCATGCATGCTGCAGCGACCAAATCTGGCCCAACGTTTGAGGAAGGTACCCCCACGGCTTCACAAGAGATACCGGTGTCCGGCCCCCATACACAATTCAACACTGATTGGAAGATAACCACCGCTTCTAGAATGAGGCAAGCTGAAAAATGTCGGGACTATCTGAACAACTGCATTCCACCCGGCCTGGTAAAAGATATAAATTCACTAAGTCATGTAGACTTAGTGGATGAATATAATGGTACATTGGTTCATCAGATGGCTATGGGTACTTCCATGTGGGTAAGATTTGAGGCCGCCTTAGAGCATGTTGATTCTTTAAAGAGGAAGAATGGCCGGAAGGAGAAGATGATTGAAGACAATAAATCCCAGATTGCCTCCCTCCAGTCCCAACTTGCCACTACCGAGGCCACCATCAAAGAACAAGCTGCGCATGCCAATGCTCATGATCAACGTGTAGCCGAGCTTGAAGCTCAACTTGAGAATGCAACAGCTAAGGTATGTATCCGTACGGCATCATACCCACGTCCACACTATTCTTTACTCTAATCCTTAAGGTATCACACGCAGGTGACTGCGGCAGAAGCCTTGGCGAAGACCTCTTCTGACCAAGTGTCCACCCTTACAAAGGAGCTTGAAGACGCACATGCATTGATCCAGGGTAAGGAGATGCTGAAAGAGGAGCTTGCCAATGAAAGGGTCATGACGGAACAGTTGATGAAGGCTTCCACACAAAAAGATATGCTATTGAATGCCCTTACCGCAGACCGCGATGAAGTATTGTACCCCCAACTACTAGCAGCCATTACCGGCCGCAGGTGGATGGTGGGTCATTGGACGCGCCTGGCTGTCACAAAAGTGTTGGAGGCCCCTCAATTCGTGCAGCAATTTGCAGATCTTGTATCGGATGGCATCGACCACGGCCGTCATGAGGGGATGGTTATGGCCGCAGAGTTAATAAGCAAGAAGCAGAATTTTACGAAACATGCTTATTTTAACACTAGAGCCGCAGAGAAGATGACCGCATCCATGGCTGCCATGCGGGATCTGGAATACCCCTTCTTGGCTGAGCTCGAGGCTACAAAAGATGCGTCCAACAAGGAGATCATGGAGAAGCTAAGCCTTGGTGCCTTCTCGCAGGACGAGGGACACTCCCAGACTCACTTCACACCCTCCCCCAGCCAACTCACTCTTCCCATTTATGAGGACGTCACCAGGATCTTAGTTGGTGAGCAACTGTTAAGTGAAGTACTAGAAGTGAACGCGGCTCGGGCTCTGGACCGGAAAGATCATGGTGAGGCATTGCCTTGAGTAGTCGAAGAGCAGCGAGAGATAGGTAAGTTTCTCCTCACAATGTAGGGCATTCCCGTATTTGATGTAATTTCTGAATAATTTGGTCTGTAACAAAACATTCGTTCGTGGATGTCCACGGCACTTTATCTTTTGTAACATTATCTTAACATTTAGAATAATATTTATGAGTCCGTGGTAGTCACAGCAATTTTGATAGTTGGAAACTTACTTATATTCCTTTAGATATTATATATCTGCGTCGCATGACATGCCACGTCTTACCTAGAATAAAGCTAAGTATATATTTTACTTGACGTGCGGCGTGCGTCTTTACCATGTACAACACTATGTAAGTGCGGCATCTGGAAACTTATTACAACGTATTGTGAATAAGGTGTCTAGTAAGGATAAATGATCCGCGTCACTGGGGTTGCATCCCTCTTACGCGACAAGTTGAATTATTAGGTTCACGTAATCGTCTTACCCCACCTGGAGGCGAATAGTACATGTACGGTTTTGAATGAATACATATGAATAAGAAATGGCCTATTATAATAATAATAAAGAAATCTAAAAAAACATGACAATAATTTGCATAAGAACGGGCCGTGGAGCTAGCTAGGCACCACGACCTTTTATTAGAACGTTTACGATTTTTTGACAAGAATGAAAATCCTAAAACAAATAGAACCTAGAAAGCATGATAACAAAAAATACATGGATCTTCATTGAAGCCAACCATAGCGAAGTGTCCATGCGGAGGCCGTAGCCTTTCAAAGATAACATTTCTTAAGGTTGCAGATATTCAATGTACGTTCCAAGTCACGGCCATCAATATCACAAAACTTGTACGCGCCCAGTCCTAAGGCTTCCGTAACCTCATACGGTCCTTCCCACTTAGGGCCCAGCTTTCCTGTATTCTCCGTGCGACTTACCTCGTTAGCACGATAAACAAAATCTCCCGGTCGAAAGGAAACACCTTTAACCTTGACATCGTAGTAAGCCGTCATTCGTGCCTTGTACTTGGCCTCATTGATGGCCGCTATTTCTCTTTTCTCCTCCAACAAGTCCAGATTAATCCGGAGTTGCTCATCGTTCGTGAAGACATTAACCTCCGTCGTGCGGATGGTTGGCATTCCGATTTCTGCTGGTATTACAGCCTTGGTCCCGTAGGCCAGCGAATGGAGTGTCCCTATTGGTTGTTTTAATTATAGTCCTATGCGCTCATAGAACATGCGGCAATTCGTCTACCCACTTGGCACTTCGCTCATCCAAGCGTGCCTTGATGCCTTCGCCTAAGCTTCTATTTGCCCGCTCCACAAGACCATTAGTCTGCGGGTGCTTAACAGATGCGAAGCGCCAACGTGATGTTCAATGCCGCGCACCAATCCTTGAATGGATTATCCGTGAACTGCTTCCCGTTATCCGAGATGATTTCTCCTGGTAGGCCAAAGCTGCACACAATATTTTCCCAAACAAACTTTTTATCTTGTTTGCCCGCAATGGATTTGACCGCCTTAGCTTCTATCCATCGTGTAAAGTAGTCCATTGCGCAATCAAGAACTTAACTCCCATTGCCGCAACTAGAAAAGGTCCTGCGATATCGATCCCCCACTTATAGAATGGCCATGGGGATGTGATGGGTGTCAGTTCTTGCTGCGGATGTCGTGGTACTGGTCTGTGCACTTGGCAATCACTTCATTTACGAATCATGTCACATGCATCCCTATGCATAGTACGCCAATAATATCATGTGCGTAAAGCTCGTGCTACTATGGACCGGGGACCTGCGTGCATAACGCATGACCCTTCATGTATCTCACTGATCACGTAGGTAGCCTAGCGTGGTCCAACACACCGCAACCAGGGCTGTAAGAAGGAGCGTTTGTATAGAATACCTTCTCGGAGCTCAAAGTGCTGCGGCTTTCTTCTGATACGCCGTGCCGCCTTTTCATCATCCGGAAGGGTTTCATCAGTTAAATAGCTGATGATCGGGGTCATCCATGTAGGTCCATCTTCCTCAACTATAGCTGCGATTTCCCCTTCCGTTATAGATTTTTCCTTTAGTATTTCTACCAATACTTGCTTGGATAAGTGGGCAAAACTTGTAGACGCGATCTTGCTAAGAGCGTCTGCCTTCTTGTTTTCACCTCTTGGTACCTGCTTGATAGAAAACTTCTCGAAAGTATCTATGAGTGACTTTACTTTTTCTAGTTATCGAACCATGTTATCCTCCTTGGCTATGTAACCTCCTAGAATGTGGTTCGCGACAAGCCGTGAGTCTACATAAGCCTCAAAGTTGCAGACTCCCATTCTAGCGGCGATTTCTAAACCTGCAATCAACACTTCATATTCTACCTCATTATTAGTGGTTGTGAATTCAAAACGTAAGGCATAGGTAAACTCCATTCCTTCCGGATTTGTGAGGATAAGGCCAGATCCTGACCCGTCCATACACGAGGATCCTTCAGTGAACAAAACCTATGGTTCTGCTGGAACTTCCTCTCGTTGGATCACTGGTCCGTCCTCCTCTGGCTTCTCAATTAATAAATCTGCCAAGATTTAGCCTTTGAACGTTGTCCTTGGTCTATAGGAGATGTTATGCTCTCCTAGTAGAATGCTCCACTTCTGTAGCCTACCGGCCACGTCTGGATTTGAGATGATTTGTTTTATTGGTTGATCAGTAATAACCACAATTGGGTGCGCCTGAAAGTACCGGCGTAACCTTTTCGTGGCGTATACTAATGACAAAACCAACTTCTCCATAGAGGAATAGTTCAACTCCAGCCCTTGTAGTGTTCTACTTATGAAGTATACCGGAGTCTGGACGGTATCCCTATCCGTCATGAGTACTGCACTTATTGCTCCGTGTGTAGCCGACAGATACATAATGAGCTCTTCCTTAGGTCGGGGAGCCACTAGCATGGGAAGGGCTGCAAGATGCTATTTAAGCTGATCAAAAGCTTCCTCTGCTTCCTTTGTCCAACGGAAATCTCCTTTCTTGATGCACTTCTTGAGTGTTTTGAATAGAGGTAGTGATTTCTCCGCGGACTTCGACAAGAACCTATTTAGCCCGGCCAGTTTACCATTTAGTGATTGTACCTCCTTTCGTGTACGAGGGGATGGTAACTGTATAACCGCGTCCGTCTTTTCCGAGCAAGGCTTGATGACGTTTGGATCAATCATATATCTAAAGAACATCCCTTCCGTGGCCCCAAACGTGCACTTTTTTGGATTCAGTTTCATGTTGATTCTCCTCAACGTGTCAAACGTCTCATGGATGTCATGGAGAAGTGCTTCCTCCGTATGACTCTTGATGACCAGATCATCAACATAGACCTCAAGGTTGCGGCCTATCTGGGAATCGAAGGCTTTATCAACAAGTCGCTGATACGTTGCTCCAACGTTCTTTAGTCTGAACGGCATTTTTGTGTAACAATACACGCCCTAACAAGTATGAAACGCCGTTTTCTCCTCATCTTCTTCCGCCATCTGGATCTGATGGTATCCTTTGTATGCATCTAAAAAACACTTGAAAAGGTATCCACATAAGGATTCCACCTTTCAATCAATTTCTGGTAACGGATAGCAGTCTTGCGGACAAGCTTTGTTCAAGTCCGTGAAGTCCACACACATGCGCCAACTCCCGTCATGCTTCTTGACCATGACTGGGTTGGATAATCACTTGTGGTAGTATACCTCGCGCATGATTCCTACGTCTACTAATTTCCGTACCTCATCCAGTATTACCTTACTGCGCTCTGGTTCTTGACCACGCTTCTTTTGTTTAACAGGAGGATATCCCTGGCGGAATTGAAGTTTGTGCTCTGCTATTGAGCGCGGCACACCTATCATATGCTTAGGCTCCCAAGCGAATATATCCATGTTTTCTTTTAGGAGAGAGCACATGGCCCTCTTGCCGTTATCCGAGAGCGTTCCTCCTATGGACACCTCTTGTTCCGGGTGGTCGGGATGGATTGCCACCTTCCAATTGGGGGGCGGTGATCCTTCCTTAATGGGAACAGTCTGGACTGGTGCCGTCACGGCGTGACATTCGGATGTTGGCATGATTGAATTGTAAATAGTAACAATTCCCCCCTTAACAGGGAACTTGATCATACCGTGAGCCGTGGACGGAACTGCCCGTATGGCCAAGATGCTTGGCCTTCCAATAATCCCATTGTATGGAGAGTGTGAGCGTATCACCATAAAGTTCATCCACGCCATGGTGGAATGCTCTTCATTCCCAATGGTTACTAGCAGACACAGTTGTCCTATTGGCCAGATAGTGTCTCCGCTAAAGCCAATGAGCGGCGACGTGGCCGGTACCAGTTGGCTTCATATTTTTGGTCGTAGTTGCACGAAACAGTGTTCGTAAAGCAATTCCGCCGATGACCCTCCATCAACATACATACGACGAACATTGTGTGTTCTAATGCTTACCTCAATCGGGAGAGGTGCATCAGCCACGTCACTTGCCGTAATGGGAGGGAATGAGATTTCTCTGCCGCATGAAAATTTTTGACTAATTTTCTGCTTTGTGTGGCGCTGCCAAGATTGGATCATGTATATAGTCGAAGGTTTGTCGTTTTGGGGATCCTTCTTATCGTGCTTTTTGTTATCCTTTCCATCCTTCCAATCCTTGACCAAATGTTTGAGTTTGCCTGACTTGATCAGTGACTCAATATGCTTCTTGAGCTGGATGCATTCCTTCGTGTTGTGGCCCTTGTCATTGTGGAATTCGCAAAAGCGATTTCCTTGACGACGGTCCACTGGAGTTTTCATTGGGGGAGGCCTTGGGAAGTTCGCCCCTTCTGTCAACAAGATGTCCTGGTAAGTCATCTTTAGGGGGGTGAATTTGTCATCCGACCGCCCTCCTTTGATTTGGCTCTTGTAGTCCGAGCCCCTTCCATTGCCTTGGTTGCTTTGACCACCCGACTGTCTCCTGGACTGGTCGTTCGATTGATAGTTGTGATTTCCCTATGTAGGATAGGCTGCGGCTACCGCGGTTTCTCCTTCTACAAAGTTTCTGACTAATAAGTGTGAAAATACTTATCCTTTTACCACTTATTTCCAATAATAACAAGACCAAAACGTGTGATTTAGGTCGTAAAAGTCGGAATTATGCGTGGTTTGTGTTTTTATTGTGTTTTATGACCAAAATATGAAAAAGGAAGAAAATACGGGTTTTCACGGGCTTTTATCAAAGAAAACGGGAAAAGACGAAGTCAAAAGATCAAGAGTGCAAAAAGAACGGAAGTCCAAGGCCTATTCTGAAGATTTATCGAAGAAAAAGTCTAAAGACGGAAGTTTAACGAAGTCGAAGAACTTAAGTCTAATAGAAGAAGAAAATTAAAAGACAAGTTCAAATCCCGAGACGACATCGAGAAAAGACAAAGAATTAAAGTCGAGTCGAGAAGACGTGAAGAAAGCAAGAAAGAAGATGCAACACATGCACTCCTTCCACCTTCCCTATAAATACCCTCCTAATAGTCATTAGGAGGGAGTTAGTTAGTTAGTCTTTAATTTTTAGTTTTTCATTTTTCACTTTTCTCTCTAGTTTTAGAGAGAGAAAGTCTTAAACTTTCTCTCACTAAATTTCATCTTTTCTTTTAATCTTTCAAGATTAGACATTTATGTATTGCTTATTTCATTAATCAAAGTTCTATTTAAGCTTTTAATCCTTAATCTCATTCTACCTTTCTTTGATTTTAGATTGATTTTAGTGCGAATTTCATATGATCCGTGTTATTCTTAATGATTTCGTGCTTGAAAATTTAATCTTTTGATCATTACCTAAGTTTTCATGCGAATAAGCTGTGAGACATTTGTGCTTATTGTCTTATTTTTATGATTAGCTTATTTACTTATAAAAAGTTTTCTTAAAAAGTTCATGTTTTTATTGTTTGATCCAAAAGTTTGTTTATTTTCGAGTTAGATAAGTTGATAAAAGTGCTTATTGATCCGGTTTAGCTTTGATTCGTTCAAGTTTGGTGTGAGCTTATTAATCATAGCTTATTACTAGCTTATAACCGAATCCCATACATTTCAGAAAGGGCTATAAACCCCTTTCCGATTAACATATTCCGAGCAGCCTTCCACCCCTCTTTCCGATTGATCAATCGGAAAAGGGTTTCTATTTTTCCGATTTATACCCTATTCATTCCGATCAAAGTGATCGGATTAGGTTTATATATTCCGACGGCAAGGTTTTTGACATATTCCGATTGGATCTTTATCCCATATTCCGATCTGAACCCTTATTTCCTTTTTTCCGATTGTGCTTGTTTCAATTATTCCGATTGGGACTTTTAGTAACATTCTGATCTGGCCACTTGTTTGAGTATTCCGATTGATGTTTCTACCCATTATTCCGATCAGCCACATTGCAACCATTCCGATCAGTAGATCGGAATACATTTCGATCATGTGTTTTTGAGTGATATTCCGATTAGTGTCTTTTTCCTATATTCCGATTAAGGCTTGTTTAGTGTATTGTTTTCATAAAATTTCTAAGTGTTAGTTTTTATTAAGTGTTTAAGTATTTTTCTTAATCCAGTCTTTAAGTTTTTCTAGCATTTAATTTTAACTCGTCATTTTAGTATTAATCTTTATACTTCCACTTTACTCAATGACAATTAAATTTCTTGCTATTATTTTAAAATAGATAATCAAAACCAAACCATTCTCTTGATTCACCAAAAGACGATTGAGTCGCACTTTAGATCGGTATTCAATTCGAAAAGACTTGGGACAACAAGATTTTATACTTGGTTGCAAAGTCGAGTATCAAATGGCGCCGCTGCCGGCTCTTTTCGTTACGATTAACGATTTTTAGTGAGAGACGCATTAAATTTTGGGATCCGTTTTTTGAACGTTATTTTCCATGCTTTAAAAAATTTTAAAAATCCTAAAAAATATAAAACTCTTCAAAAATACAAAAACATTGAAAAATCATTAAAAGCAATTCTTTTCCAAAGGTTTTGCACCAAAAAGATTATATAGATTATATAGATATTCTCTGTGTATATTTTTCTTCTGCAGGTGTATGCGTACTAGATCTTCGAACTATTCTGAGCCCGAGACTCGTGAAGATTTAGATATGGCTGGTGTTAATAACAACAATAACAACCCACCTCTACCCAATTTGAATAACAACAACAACAACAACAATGTCCTCCTACCTGATTTACGAACAATGGAGGAATTGTGTCAACCCACCATGAACGGACGCGGAGGCCCGATTGCGCCAATGCACGTCACAGCTCAGGAGTTTTCGTTGAAGCATCACATGATCCGGCAAGTGCAAACTAACCTATTTCGTGGAATTCCGGATGATGATGCCAACAAACACCTCGACAAATTCATTACCATCACCCAAAGTATGAAGTGCCCCGGTGTTTCTATGGATGACCTTCGCCTCCAACTCTTTCCCCACTCGCTTTCTCACCATGCCGAAAAATGGTTTGACCGTCTTCCTAAGAATTCTATTCATACGTGGAATGACATGACTCAACGCTTTTTATCGCGCTACTTCCCTCCATCCATGGTCACTAGCCTTCGTAACCAAATCAGTGGATTCATGCAAGACAATGATGAATCGCTTTTCGATGCTTGGGAACGATACAATGATTTGATCGACCGCTGTCCAAATCACAATATGCTCCCCGTCACTCTCATTGACACCTTCTACAATGGTCTCACTTTTCATGATCGTGACACGATCAATGCCGCCGCCGGTGGTACCTTTATGAAAAGGAGACCGGAGGAGTGTCGAGAGTTGATTGAAAACATGACTACTCACCACAAGAATTGGGATTCATCCGCATCCTCAAGATCTAATCAGAGAGTCAATGTTTCTTCTACTACTTCTAATCCCGAGATATCCGAACTTACCCGACAAATCGCGAGTATGCACAAGGATTTCATGTCCATGGCCACAAACCACTTTCAACAAGCTAAATCCGTTGCTATTTCTTGTGACACATGTGGTGGTCCTCATTCTTATAATGATTGTCCTTCTACCCAAGAAGATTTTTCTGAAAACGTTAACGCAGCTTATGGTACTTATCCCACGGGAGGCTATCAAGCTCGCCCTCAAGGAGACCGTAGCTTGCTAAGTTATCGTTCCAACAATTATCTTGCTCCACCCGGTTTCCCTCCTGCAAACCAAAACCAAAAACAAAGCTACAACCAACACAACCAATCCCAACCTCATGCAAACAATCAATATCAATCCCAACGAAACCCATACCCACCTCAAGGAAATTCTTAAGCCTACCAAGCTCCACTTCTCAATCAACCGATGGCAGTGAGTCCAGACGTCGAGACATTCATGAAGACTAATCGGGAGATGGTGACGAATCTTCAGAGTCAAGTCCTCAACTTGAAGGGCGAAATGGCGAAACAAGGGAACGATATTCGATCCGAGCTAAGGAATGACATGGCAAAACACAGCAATGAAATTCATGCAAACATGAGAGACTCTTTCAATACTCAAGCGGTTAACCTTCGTGATATGATTGGTTCGCTCATCCAAGGTAATCAACCCTCTTCTTCGGGTACTCTTCCGAGTAATACCGTTGCGAATCCAAGAGGGGAGATGAAAGCAATCACCACTCGTAGTGGAAAAGGTTATATGAAACCCGAGCTTCCTACACCTCCACCCGTGATTGTGAACAAGGAAAAAGAGCAACTTTCCTCATCTCCTTCACCTTCTATCCCCATTTCCCCACCACCCGTGGTTGTGAGTGATCATATTCCCCTAAAGCCTTCTTCTTCATCCAATATACCTTATCCTTCAAGGTTGAGGAAAGAGAAGCAAAAGAGCAAGGATGATATTCATGTTTCAAACTTTCTCAAAATGTTTAAACAATTGAATTTTAACATCTCCTTTGCCGAGGCTCTCGCTCACATGCCCAAATACACTAAGATGTTTAAAGATCTTCTAAGTGATAAGGAAAAGCTTATTGACATCGCTCAGACCCAACTTAATGAGAACTGCTCCGCAGTACTCTTAAGGAAATTGCCCACCAAACTTGGTGATCCGGGTCGCTTCTTGATTCCTTGCAACTTCTCGGGAGTAGAGAATTGCATGGCCCTAGCCGATCTAGGTGCCAGTATAAACTTAATGCCTTTAAGTGTTTGGAAGCAATTATCTCTCCCCGAGCTAGTCCCCACCAAAATGACTTTGGAATTAGCCAACCGTACGGTTGCTTATCCAGTGGGGATAGCCGAAGATGTCTTTGTTGGCGTTGACAAATTCACCTTCCCGGCGGATTTTGTTGTCGTTGACTACGATATGGACCCTCGTGTTCCATTAATCGTTGGACGTCCATTCCTGAGGACCGGTCGCACTCTCATTGATGTAGCCGCGGGCGAAATAATCATGAGAGTTGGTGACGATAAAATTGTCTTCAACATGGGTAAGATTTCTAAGCAACCTTATTCATATGAGAGTGTTAATGCTATTGATGTTCTCGATGAGGCTTGTGAAGAACATTTTCATGATGCTTGTAAAAGTACTCTTTCTTCTCTACCCAATGTTGAGACCGTTGCCTCAATTGCTCTGGCATTGACTCCTTTTGGAGAAAGTGACTTGGATGATTTCGAAGCAAGCTTGGGTCCTCTTGATATTAAGTATGATAATTTGTCCACCAATTGGGATGAAGACATTCGTACTATTGAGAGACTTCTCAATGAGGACCCGTTTTCTCCTCCTTCTCCTTAAGAGGTGACTAATGATGATCCATCGTTAGTTACACCATCTATTGAGGATCCTCCTACTCATGAGCTTAAGGACCTACCTCCTCATCTTGAGTACGTTTTCCTAGAAGACGACGAGAAGTTACCGGTCATCATCGCGAAGGACCTGCAAGAAGAAGACAAAGCCCGACTCATCGCCGTGTTGAAGAAGCATAAAAGAGCTATCGCTTGGAAAATCTCCGACATCCGTGGAATTGATCCTCACTTCTGCACACATAAAATTCTCATGGAGGACGACTTTAAGCCCACAATTCAAAGCTAACGAAGGGTGAACCCTAAAATCCATGAAGTCATAAAAAAGAGGTTATCAAACTTCTTGATGCGGGTATGATTTACCCTATTTTGGATTCACCATGGGTTAGTCCAGTCCATTGTGTGCCTAAGAAAGGCGGAATCACCGTTGTGCCCAATGCAAACAATGAGTTGATCCCTACCCGTCTCGTTACTGGGTGGAGAGTTTGTATAGACTACCGCAAACTCAATGATGCCACGAGAAAGGATCATTTCCCTCTACCTTTTATGGACCAAACGCTTGAACGTTTAGCGGGTAATGAATATTACTTCTTTCTTGATGGTTTCTCGGGTTATTTCCAAATACCCATCGATCCCCAAGATCAAGAGAAGACAACATTCACTTGTCCCTATGGCACATTTGCTTACAAACGAATGCCTTTTGGCTTATGCAATGCCCCCGGGACTTTCCAAAGGTGCATGTTAGCTATCTTCCATGACATGGTTGAGCAAACCATGGAAGTCTTCATGGATGATTTCTCGGTCTTCGGGGATTCCTTCTCTTCTTGCCTTGCCAATTTGGAGTATGCTTAAGCGGTGTGAAGACAGTCGCTTGTTCTGAATTGGGAAAAATGCCATTTTATGGTAAAAGAAGGCATTGTGCTAGGACACAAAATCTCTAAAGCTGGTCTTGAAGTCGACCGTGCTAAAGTAGATGTCATAGCCAAATTACCTCCACCTTCAACCGTGAAGGGTGTGAGAAGTTTTTTGGGTCACGCGGGCTTCTATCGTCGATTCATTCAGGATTTCTCTAAAATCGCTCGCCCGATGACCCACCTCTTGGAAAAAGATACTCCTTTTATCTTTTCTAAAGAGTGTCTCGAAGCCTTCAATCTTCTTAAGGATAAGCTAACTAGGGCACCGGTCTTGGTTACCCCTAATTGGGAGCTGCCTTTTGAATTGATGTGCGATGCTAGCGACTTTGCTATTGGTGCGGTTTTGGGCCGACGAGTGAATAAACACTTCCAACCAATCCACTATGCTAGCAAAACAATGACGGGGGCTCAATTGCATTATACGACAACCGAAAAAGAGCTTTTATGTTAGCCCTATATTTTATATAGTCGAACAAGAATGTAATAGGTCATCTTAGTCGTTAAAAGGTCTTGTATTGTAATAGGTTAGTCGGGAAAACCGGGCTTGGACTTTAAGCTAATATTGTATAAGTTAGGGGCGTAAGCCCAAGACTAAGCCAAGCCCGGCACAAGATGAAGCCCACAAAGGCCTTAGAGCCGTGGGGTATATAACCCTCTTTCACATGTGAAAGAGGGTGTTGGTTCATTTTACTTTCTCTCTCTAGTAAACATAAACCTTCCAAATCTCTCTTGTTTCTCTCTCTACTTTTCTTCTCTTTCTCTCTCTAAATATATCTTCTAAATCTTGTGTTATGGATTGATTAGGAACAACATTTGGTATCAGAGCCTATAGTGGATAGGTGATTGAAGATTCGTGTGTTGTGTTCTTCATTTTTTCGTGCCTATTTTGATCCAAAAAACTCACGTACCAAAAATTTTCTTGTGTTTTTGTGGCTTATTCTTGATACAAATCATCTACTTACTATTGGTAGTGATTTGGTATTGTTCTTTTGGTTAAAAACACAAAATTTTTGGGTGCTTGATTCATTTTTAGGCTAAAAATCATGAATTTGGTGTGTTCTAGTACTATCCGAGAAAAGGGGTATTTTTGATTCCTTGGTACGATCTGATTGTTGCGATTGCATAAACCCTGGGGGTTTCTACTTGCGATCCAATATCACGATCACTCAGTACGATCTATAGTACGATCCCTCACTGCGATCCCTCACTGCGATCCCTCACTGCGATCACTCACTACGATCTTTAGTGCGATCCCTCGTTGCGATCACTGAGTACGATCCATCGTTGCGATCAGAGTACGATCCAGTGACTACGATCCATCGTTGCGATAAGAGTACGATCAAGTGACTACGATCCAAGAGTACGATCCGACTGCGATCTTGGAGTACGATCATAGTGCGATCAGACCACGATCATAGAGTACGATCATAGTGCGATCAGATCACGATCATAGAGTACGATCAGAGTGCGATCTAAGAGTGCGATGGGTCACATTGCGATGGACAGATAAATTTTGTTTGAGCAATTTTTAGATTTAGCCACTATCTAGACTAGTCTCGGAACATAGTTTACACGAAGATTAAAAAAAAAAAAAAAAAATTTAGGTCAAGTAAATTCAAATTTTTTCCCTACTAGTTTTTGGCTATTTCTAACTCAATTTCAAAATTTGGCGATACAAAATTTTTTGGCTTACCGTTTTGTCGGACTGAGGAATTTATTGTCGGACTGAAGATTCTCGGAACTCTTCGAAATTTCAACCACACCTCATCACAACAAATCCACTAAGATCTGCAATTCATTCACAAGTATTCACTATGTCTAACAACAACATCAACATTGCAACTGCTAATCAAATTCGTTTGGAACAAGGTGGCAACGGTAATCCACCCGTGCTCACTGCCGGTTGCTACGTTCAATGGAGATCTCGTTTTCTCAGATTTCTCGACGGAAAAGAAAACCGAACTGCTCTTCGTCACTGCCTTGAGAATCCACCTCCAGTTTTTGAATTCAAACCAATTACCACACAGGCAGAGGATGGTACTTCATCAACTATACGAGCTATGGAGGATTTTGACACATGTTCTGCTGAGAAAAAGAAACTCCTCCAAGCTGAAGCTGATGCTGTAAATTTCATACTCACTGGAATTGATAACGATATATATTCCACAGTTGATGCATGTCCTAATGCTATGGAAATGTGGAATGCAATTCATCGATTAAAGCAAGGTGAGTCGATCAACGTTCAAGATCTCGAGACTAATCTACTTTGGGAGTTTGGAAAATTCACATCGGAAGATGGTGAATCCATTGACTCATATTACTCGAGGTTCTATAAAATGATGAATGAGCTTGTAAGAAATCAGTGCACCATCTCCAATCATCATGCCAATGTTCAGTTTCTACTTCAACTCAAACCGGAATGGCAAAGGTTTGTGACTTTGGTCAAACAAAAGGAGGATATCAAGACTATATCTTACCACAAACTTTATGATATCTTGAAACAACATCAGAATGAAGTGAATGAACTTAGGGCTGAAAAGGCAGAACGATCTACGAACTCTATTGCTTTTGTGGCTGCTACTTCAACAAAACCCGTTCCCCGTCAACAACCACCTACTCATTCCTCAAAGTCATCTAGCTCATCTACCAAACCTCTAGCTGCTGCTAAACACAAAGCAAAAGCAATTGTCCCCACTCCACCTCCAAAGTATGACACCGAGTCAGATGGAGACAGTGATGATGAACAAACTTCAAGGGACAAGAAGATTGAAGAACTCATGTCCTTACTCACCACAACTTATAAGAAGATCTACAAACCTACCAACAACAACCTCAGATCATCATCCAATGCAAGATATAAGGAAGTTGATCATGCACCTAGGTATGATCGTGATGCTAGGTATGATAATCAGAGGATGCCGAATCAAGTTGGGGCTAGAGACACTGTAGGTACTCCGGTTGTGCAAAAGACTGGGATTCAATGCTTCAAATGCAAGGGTTTTGGGCACATGGCTAGGGAATGCAAGAAGCCAAAACGGGTTAAGGACTCAGGGTATCACAAGGAAAAGATGCTGCTGTGTAAGAAAGAAGAAGCAGTAATTCCACTCACAGCAGATGAAGTTGACTGGCGTGATGACACTGATGATGAAGCCGATGATCAAGAGCTAGAGGCACATTATGTGTACATGGAAAAGATTCAAGAAGTGATCCTAGAGAATGATGATACTTCTGGACCCATCTATGATTCTGATCCACTTGAAAAGGTACCATCACATGATAACTATAATGTGTTTGCTAATGAACGACGGCATCCTGAGCAACCCGAAAGCATCAATGACACATATGTTATGGACACGGAGGATAGCAATGTCTCTATGGATTCACAGCATATGTGTAATGATGACGGAAAAGCTGTTCAGGATACTGACTCGGATGAGGACCGTGATTTGCTTGCGTCTATTATTTATTCTTTAAAACATGAAATTGAGGAAAACAAAGATGCTAATAAACGTTTGAAGCAAGCAAACACATCCTTAGCCGAGGAGATAGACAGGCTTAAAGAGTGTGATTATGTAAAAGAAGCTGATCGACGGGTTGC
This sequence comes from Glebionis coronaria, assembly GCA_025667525.1. Classification (NCBI taxonomy): domain Eukaryota; kingdom Viridiplantae; phylum Streptophyta; class Magnoliopsida; order Asterales; family Asteraceae; genus Glebionis; species Glebionis coronaria. The sequence goes on from CM046878.1 coordinate 269,551,641, forward strand.
AATAGCTAATGGTTTGGTATATGAACGTAAGGTGCTCAACGAACAATATTGTTCTGAAGTAACACACAAAATTCATATGTCAAAACAGAAGATATCGGAACTTGAAGAACAACTGCTGCTACATAAACTCCAAATCACTGAATTAGAGTCGATTAACAAAGAACAAACTGAGCTTTATAAAACTCGTGAAGAAAAGGATATTGAAAAAATTCTTGCTTTGGAAAAAAGAGTCGACACGTTAAACAACATTGTTTACAAAACGGGTCAGTCTATTCAAACTATGAATATGCTCAATAGAAATATGAAAACGAGTTTTGTCAAGCCTGAATATCTCAAGAAAGCTCAAAGTACCAAGCCTGCTCTTTATGATATCGGTTGTTATGTTGATAATCTTGCTCTTATGCTTTCCCCTGACTGCGACGAAATCATTCGTCAACAAGAAGAAAGTCGATCAAACTTAAGTGATTTAATAAACCTTTCTGATTCTAACAATCATATTAAGTTTGTCCCTCAAAAAGAAATTTCAAAAGAACAAAAGATGTATAATAGTGTTCCACCACCAAGTGATGAACCACAAAAGAAAGTTTCTTTAAAAAGGAGTTTCAAAAAGCAATCAATTTTGTTAGAAAAGCGAATTTTGGATGAAAAACGTAAATGGGATGAGAAAAGCAAAAGTGTTCAGCAATTTGAGTTTATAAAACAAGGGGTTTTAAATTTGTACAAAGGTGTCGTCGACTATGAAAAAGTTTCTAGGGATACCATTTGGAATATTAAACCTAACCCACAAGTAGAAGTCGTCATTCAACAATGTATTGTTCCAACCATTGATGATCTTTCAAAAAATGTGAAAATGTTTTATACAGCTCTCACTGAGGAAATGTTAACTGATTTAAGTTATGTTAAATCTCTTGAAGATGAAGTTGATTTTCTTCAAACTAAATTAAAGACACAAGAACACCAACTTTCTAACGAAATTGATCGACTTTCTAAGGAATATTTTTATGCTGACCATATGAATGCTATACTTGGTGTGTATACCGATCTTGATCAATATTGTCATGTAGCATGTCTAGTGTCAGAATCGGACGCGAAATGTCGCAATCTTGAAGTAGAGCTTTCAAAACAAATTCAGTCATACAACAAACTTTCGAAAAGCTTTTCTCAACTTGAGAAACACTCCATTTCTCTTGAACTTGCTTTACAAAAAGGTGAAAAATCTCATAATCATAAAAAGTGTCAAGAAATGTCAGCTTCTTCGTTTCGTCTACTAAATGAAAAAGATTTCGAAATAAATGATTTGAAAGCTCAGCTAAAAGAAAGGGACATTGCCATAAGTGAGTTACAGAAACTCATTGAGAAAATGAAAGGAAAGTCTGTTTTGGGTAAACCATCCGCTGTTCGTCAACCGAATGCGGTTAAATGCCCTAAATCATCTATTTTGGGACAATCCCCACAGACTTTGCCTAAGATAGGAAATGATAAGAGCACTAATGTGATAGCACCTGGAATGTATAAGATGAACACTAGGTCCACTCAAACTGGAACAACGCAGTTACCTCAGAATACTAGGAAAACTAATCAACGTGTGTCTTCTTCTACAGGAGTAAATCCCACTACTAGTGTTAGCGGACCACAGCTTAAGAGCACTAGAGTTGAAGATAGAGTCATGCCTAACAATAGTCAAGGGAAGAAGAATGAAGTAGAAGATCACCGTAGGAATTTTAAGTTTTCTAAGAATAAAACGTCTGTAACTGCATGTAATGACAGTTTAAATGCTAAGACCTCGAATGTTGAATTTGTTTGTGTTGAATGTGGCAAATGTGTTCGTACTTTCAATCATGATGCTTGTGCTCTTAATTATAATGGCGTGAATACTAGAACTAGGAAGCCTATTTGTATGCCCACTAGTACTAGTAAACCCACAAGAACTTTGAACCAATCCACTGAGCAACCACTTAAGAAACTATGTGCGTTAGAATCCACTACTCTACGTAAACAAAGCAGGTTAAAGAAGCTTTATGAGAACATGATTAGGACATGTACACGGGGGTATTCAAGATTTACACCACCCGGATACAAATGGGTACCTAAGACAACCCCCATTCTAATTGGGTCTATGAATGTTAGCTTGCCTTTAGAATCTAGGTCCACTACTATTTTGGAACCCGTTTCTATCAAGGGCTCCCATTTGTCAAATGCTACATTGTCTTCTAATTCTTCTGCAGCTCGTCGAACTCATCCTATTCATAATGGACTCCGGGTGCACAAAGCACATGACGGGCAATCTCAAGCTTCTCATTAACTTCGTGGAGAAGTTTCTGGGTACGGTACGGTTTGGAAATGATCAATTTGCACCGATACTCGGATATGGAGACTTGGTTCAAGGGAATATCACTATAAAACGGGTTTATTACGTCGAGGGACTGAATCACAATTTATTCTCGGTTGGTCAATTTTGTGATGCGGATTTGGAAGTGGCTTTTCGGAAATCTACTTGCTATGTTAGAGACTACGATGGGAATGACCTTCTTACAGGTTCGCGTGGTTCTGATCTCTACACAGTAACTCTTCAAGACACATCTTCAACAAATCCAATTTGCTTAATGGCTAAAGCTTCATCATCTCAAGCATGGTTATGGCATCAACGATTGTCACATCTCAACTTTGACACCATCAACTTGCTTTCGAAGAATGATATTGTGACCGGTCTTCCTAAGTTGAAATTCGTCAAAGACCATCTTTGCTCTTCTTGTGAGTTGGGGAAAGCAAAACGGAAGTCTTTCAAAACAAAGACCACCCCTAGCTCAAAAGGACGATTGGAACTTCTACACATGGATTTATGTGGTCCCATGCGTGTAGAGAGTATTAACGGGAAAAAGTATATTCTAGTGATTGTTGATGATTACTCTAGATACACATGGACTTTCTTCTTAAGGTCCAAAGATGAAACACCAGAGGTTCTCAAAAACTTTCTCAAGATGATACAACGAAATCTTCAAGCTCAAGTCTTAACCGTAAGAACGGATAGGGGTACTGAATTTTTGAACAAGAACTTGCAATCTTACTTTCAAGAAGAAGGCATCGAACATCAAACGTCTATTGCTCGAACTCCTGAACAAAACGGGGTTGTCGAAAGACGGAACCGTACTTTGGTTGAGGCTGCTCGAACAATGCTTTCTGCTTCAAAATTACCGCTATTCTTCTGGGCTGAAGCAATTGCAACTGCCTGTTATACTCAGAATCGTTCTCTCGTCATCCCTAGACATGAAAAGACACCTTACCACATCATCAATGGCAGGAAACCTACTGTAAAATTCTTTCACGTATTTGGATCTTTATGCTACATCCTTAAAGACGGTGAGAATCTCGACAAGATGAAAGAAAAAGGTGATGCATGTATTTTTGTGGGGTATGCTACATTGTCGAAAGGATATCGGGTCTATAACAAGAGAACAAAGATCATTGTCGAAACAATTCATGTGAACTTTGACGAATTGCCACATATGGTACTTGATCACAACAGCTCAAGTCCCGCACCTCAATGTCCAGCAATGGCACCTACACAAAACAGTGTACGTCCCGTGCAAGAATGTCAACAAAGTACTCCTATAGCAGACTCGACGGATACGACACATATGAATGAGTTGGTTGACTTATATGATCCAATGTTTGATGAATATTACTATGGAAACAATCAAGTTGTGTCAAAGCCTTCCGCTGTCAATACTACTGATGCACCCGAACAAAGTCAAAAAGACACAATTGCCTCTACTTCAGCAACCGTTGCTCAAGAGAATATTCCATTAGATACTCAACAAACTCCAGAAACAGTCATACAACCAACATCACCATCTGTCAATGCTGAAGGAGGTAACAACAATCAAGCAGTCGATGCACAACCTGACGATGAAGAATTTATCAATCCGTTCGGTACACCGGTACACGAAGTCGGAGAGTCTTCTACTCAACATGTTGATCCGTCCAACATGCATACATTCTACCAACCATATCCATCCACTCACCATTGGACACGTGATCATCCATTGGAGCAAGTCATTGGAAATCCTTCACAACCTGTTCGAACACGCAGACAACTCGAAACCGATGGCGATGTGTGTATGTATGCACTCACCGTGAGTTCAACTGTACCTACAAACATCAAACAAGCCATGACTGATCATGCGTGGATTGAATCAATGCAAGACGAAATTCATCAGTTTGAACGCCTAAATGTTTGGGAACTTGTTGACCGACCCTATGGAATGTCAATTTTAGATTTCAAATGGATCTGGAAAAACAAACTGGATGAAGAACAAACCATCATCAAAAACAAATCTCGTCTTGTAGTTAAGGGATACCGTCAACAAGAAGGCATAGACTACGATGAATCATTCGCTCCAGTCGCTCGTTTGGAAGCAGTCAGGATATTCCTTGCTTATGCTGCACATAAGGGCTTCACGGTTTTTCAGATGGACGTCAAAACAGCTTTTCTCAACGGTCATTTGAAGGAAGAAATGTATGTGAATCAGCCGGAAGGATTCGTCGATCCTCATCATCCTGACAAAGTCTATCGTCTCAAGAAGGCTGTATATGGACTTAAACAAGCTCCAAGGGCATGGTACGAAGAACTTTCAAACTTCTTGGTGTCCAAAGGATTCTCCAAAGGTTCTATTGATCCTACTCTGTTTACTAATAAATATGGGGATGACATAATGCTGGTGCAAGTTTATGTTGATGACATTATTTTTGGTTCTACGAACCCAAAACATTCAAAACGTTTTGAAAAATTAATGCACAGCAGATTTGAAATGTCAATGATGGGGGATCTAAAATTCTTTTTAGGCCTCCAGATTCATCAATCCCCATGTGGTATCTTCATTAACCAAGCTAAGTATGCTCTAGAGATACTTAAAAAGCATGGTATGACCTCATGTGCTCGCGTTGGTACACCATTGTCGACCACATCCCTAGACGCTGACTTGTACTCATATCCTGTAGATCAAACGCGATATCGCAGTATGATCGGGTCACTTATGTACCTTACAGCCAGCAGGCCTGATATTCATCATGCCACATGCTATTGTGCACGATATCAAGCCAGACCTACTCAAAAGCACCTCAAAGAGGTTAAACGGATCTTTCGGTACCTTAAGAATACCATTCACATGGGACTCTGGTATCCGAGGGAAACCGGTTTTCATCTAACGGCTTTTTCAGATTCAGATCACGCATGTTGTATTGATAGTCGTAAAAGCACTTCTGGTAGCATACAATTTCTAGGGGAAGACAAGCTTGTCAGCTGGTCGTTAAAGAAGCAGGATTGCACTTCGCTCTCATCAGCTGAAGCAGAATATGTGGCTCTATCCGCGTGTTGTGCTCAAGTCCTCTGGATGAGAACTCAACTCACGGATTATGGCTTCCACTTTGATAAAATACCTATGTATTGTGACTCAAAGTCGGCCATAGCCATATCTTGCAATCCGGTTCAGCACTCCCACACCAAGCACATCGATGTCAGATATCACTTCATCAAGGAACAAGTGGAACGCGACATCGTGGAATTATACTTTGTCAGAACTGAGTACCAGCTGGCAGACTTGTTTACAAAAGCTCTATCGAAAGATAGGTTTGCGTATCTCGTTGGCCGTCTTGGTATGAAGTATATGACTCCAGAAGACTTGGAGGTTTTGGCAAATGAAGCTGCTTGATATTCTCTCATAATGACTTCTAGGCGCATCACAACTTAGAACTCGGACCTCAACTAAGGAAAGTTTATCTCGGACGATAACTTATCCTTCTCAACGAGAAATTCATATTTCTCGGTCATGAGCTTCTCATAAAAACATTCAAAGTTTTTAAGTTCATGAAAAACGATTTCTAAGTAAATGTCAGCTTAGAACTCGAACTCCAACTTAAGGAAAGTTTATCACGGATGATAACTTATCCTTCACAACGGGAAATTTATTTTTCTCGGTCATGAGCTAGTCACAAAACAATCAAAGTTTTGAGCTCATGAAAAATGGACCCGAAAGGGGAGTGTACGTTTCAGTGCGCTTTCCCTAATCAATAGAAGAGAAGTCTTCTATCCTGATTATTTTAAAACCGTTGAACACAATTTTTCAAGAATTTCTCAAAAGGTTTTTCTAAATCTTTCAAAATTGTGTGTTCAACACTCCCTTCCTCATAAGTGGTTTTTATATCTCAAAATTGTCATATGTTATTTTGATCAATTTTTGAGGGGGAGCATTTTAAAATCAAGCCTTTTAATGTTGTTGGGTACATCTCTAAAATTGTCATATTTTATGTATCCAACACATTCCGAAAATGATATGAAATTGTCAAATGTAAAATATTATATCGGGAAAGGCATCTCAACTCCGTACCTCAACATATTTTGTGGTGTCGTTTTTCTAAAATTTTGTCAAATTTTGTCTCAAGACACACATATATTGTTGAGGGGGAGCGACCCGACTGAAAATGTTCCATGCTTCATTCGTGCACACATGTTTCTCTCCCAAACGGTTTTCAGAAATTGTCATATTTTAATCAATTAGTATCTCTAATATGATGTTTTTATATTAGAGATAGGGGGGGAAAATGTGATTAAAATGTAATACATCGCAACATGTGATCTTAAAGACTCAAGTGCAACTCTTTCCTTCACATGCCAAACTATTTCGTATATCGATGCATGTGTGTAGGGGGAGCTTTTCGAAAAGATAAAACTTTCAAAGTGTTAAAAGTTTTAATTTTTATCAAGCACTTTGAATGGGTTTCAATGGTTTTATGGTTACGATCTTTACCCAAAACAACCTACTATCCACGACGGAACGATGGAGTCAAAAGGTGGTTTAGGATAGGAAACTAAGTCCTATGATCCAACCAGAACCGGAGGGATCTACCCAAGGACATTCCATAGCTAGAAATAGTTGTTCTTAGGAAAGATGGAGTTGAATGAAGCTGAATGCGGACCAATTACTTAAGTTAGCACTGGAACAATCACAACAAGGTGCTAGTGATGACGTATTGGTAAGTATTGAAGGAGTTGAATATTCTGTGCAACTTAGGTAGAAACCGGGTTAACACATCTTTTGAAGACAAGTGTCATGGACCCAGTGATACGATGCACAACCCTTCCCCAGCCATTCGAGTTTCTCTCAAAAGAAACTTGTCTCATTGTCACGGAGATCAACACGTATCTATTGACTTTCTCACTCCGAGTCAGTTAATATTGAAAAGGTGGCAGTCTGCTCCAGCCTCCGATTACCAAAAATGCACTTATTGAGTCTAGAGCCAAACGAGATCAATTTATCATCTCATTAGGACACAATCGAGTCCTACGCATTATCCTTGTGATATTGCCAGAACATCTGAGTGATACGATTCACAATGAAGATGGAAATCCTGCTTGAGCCAGCATCAAACAAGCTCATGGTAGGTAACTTGTGCGATTCTACACGAATCAAACTTGTGAGAACTGGAAAGCAACTAAGTTTGGATTCTTAATTGATTCAAACTTGATTCCTGGTTTCTTCGCAAAATCCATGTGATCTTGCCAGAACATTCAGAGCGACACTCATTAGTGTTCACAGTGACGAATGGAAATCCTTCCAGTGTCAACATCAAACAGCACTGCGGTAGGTAACTCGCAAGATTCTCTATGAATCAAGCTTGTGACAAACTGGAAAGCAACAATGGTGCGATTCTTTTAGAATCAAACTTGTTCCAAGAAATCTGAATTGACGACTCTAATCAGACGGATAATTTATCCTTATGATTCACTCTTTACGTTCGCAGTCTGCTTTGAGACGGTCGAGTAAAGAGAACTGGCTACTACCGCCGGGAAACCCTGTCAAGGAGGTTATTAATCGAATCTATCTGATCACAGGTACGGTATTTAATACCGTTTAACGGTCTTCACCGACCGGAGGTAAAAAGCTACCGAGTTAGGGTGAAATATTCAAAGCCATTTCATCTGTGTCTATATATGTTGCTGCATATCAAGAAGGTGGCTTAGCTGTGCAACTGATGTCGATTCAGAAGTCACAAGAGCACAAGATGGCGATAATCAAGATACCTAAGAATGTAAGAATGTAATAGGTCATCTTAGTCACAAGGAGTACAGATGAAGATCTCAAGCACTCAAAGTCAAATGACAAAGGCTCAAGATAAAGATCACGAAAGCATGAAGGAACAAAGCTGTTACAAACAAGATCAAGACCAAGATACAAGACCAAAGCAGGAAGATCTCCGCTACAATAATGTATTCACTCAATCATCTTATGCTTTTTAAGTTTTTTAAGATGACCGATACATTGGGGGAGATTGTTAGCCCTATATTTTATATAGTCGAACAAGAATGTAATAGGTCATCTTAGTCGTTAAAAGGTCTTGTATTGTAATAGGTTAGTCGGGAAAACCGGGCTTGGACTTTAAGCTAATATTGTATAAGTTAGGGGCGTAAGCCCAAGACTAAGCCAAGCCCGGCCCAAGATGAAGCCCACAAAGGCCTTAGAGCCGTGGGGTATATAACCCTCTTTCACATGTGAAAGAGGGTGTTGGTTCATTTTACTTTCTCTCTCTAGTAAACATAAACCTTCCAAATCTCTCTTGTTTCTCTCTCTACTTTTCTTCTCTTTCTCTCTCTAAATATCTCTTCTAAATCTTGTGTTATGGATTGATTAGGAACAACATTTTAGCTGTTGTCTATGCTTTTGAGAAATTTCGCCCCTATATTGTTTTAACCCCCACCATCGTATACACAGACCATTCCGCGTTGAAGTACTTGATGACTAAGCATGATTCTAAGCCAAGACTTCTTTGCTGGGTTTTACTCCTTCAAGAATTCAACATTGAAATTCGCGACAAGAAGGGAGCCGAAAACCTGGCCGCGGATCATCTGAGCAGACTTGAGGATCCATATCAAGGGGATCATCCAAACAAATATATCAATGACTCTTTTCCCCTTGAGACCTTAATGTCTATAAATCTCAATCTTGATGACACCCTGTGGTTTGCGGACATTGCAAACTACTTAGCGGGTGGTATTCTCATCAAAGGGTTAACATCCCAACAAAAGAAGAAGTTCTTGAATGATGTTAAGACTTACTTTTGGGATGACCCTTATCTATTCAAACAATGTGCTGACCTGATCATTCGTCGTTGTGTTGATGGACCGGCAGCTTTTGACATTCTCCAAGCTTGCCACAAAGGACCCAGTGGTGGTCACTTTGGTTCCAACTACACCGCTAAGAAAGTGTTTGATTCTGGATTCTATTGGCCCACCATTTATCGTGATGCTCACGAAATGGTTAAGCATTGTGATGCTTGCCAACGTCAAGGCAAGATCACACATAAGGATGAGATGCCTCAAAAATTCATACAGGAATGTGAAATCTTTGACGTATGGGGCATCGACTTTATGGGGCCATTTCTATCTTCCAAAGGGAACAAGTACATCCTCGTCGCCGTTGACTACGTTTCTAAATGGGTTGAAGCCAAGGCTCTCCCTACGAACGATGCGAGGGTGGTTGTGAACTTTTTGAAGCAGCTTTTCGCTCGATTCGGCGTTCCTCGTGCTATCATCAGTGACCGCGGGACTCATTTTTGCAATGATCAATTTGCAAGAGTCATGGCTAAGTATGGTGTCAATCACCGTCTTTCCACCGCCTATCATCCCCAAACCAATGGGCAAGCCGAGATATCAACCGTGGATTGAAGCGAATTTTGGAGCGTACTGTGGGAGAGCATCGCGCCGCGTGGGCCGATAAGTTAGATGATACTCTGTGGGCTTTCCGTACTGCTTATAAGACCCCGATCGGTTGTACACCTTATCGTCTTGTGTACGGGAAAGCATGCCACCTTCCCATCGAGCTGGAACATAAGGCGCACTGGGCCTTGAAGTGGGCTAACTTCGACATCAACAAAGCCGGTGATCATCGCAAGATTCAACTCAACGAGCTAAATGAACTAAGGAATGAAGCTTATGAGAACTCGTTGATCTACAAGGAGAAGACGAAGATCATTCATGACGCAAAAATCAAGAACCGAGAGTTCCACGTTGGTGATCAAGTCTTACTTTTTAACTCTCGGTTGAAGATCTTTTCTGGCAAGTTGAAGAGCCGCTGGTCTGGTCCATTCACCGTCACCAAAGTCTTTCCATATGGGACCATTGAGCTTTCTCAGCCAAATGGGCCCAATTTCAAGGTGAATGGACAGCGTTTGAAGCTGTACTTTGGTGAGGACATCTCTCATGAGATGATTCCATCCCTCACCACGTTCCCCATGAACTAAATTTGGGTCGAGTCAGGCTCGTGACTCGGTGAACAAAAACAAGCGCTTCTCGGGAGGCAACCCGTGATCTATCCTTTAATGCTTTCATAATAAGTGTAGAGGGGAACCCCGTATGTGTTTGTTGTCTTGTTTCTTGTGCTGTGCAGGGATTAAAGCTTCAAATATCCACCTTGATGACTTTTGACGAACCGTGATACCGTGTTCCCATCTTCCCGGTTCTATCCTAAACTCTTGTGATTCAATATTTCATATTTTATATATGTTCACATTAAATTCACTTTAGTTGTCCTTTCCTTAGCATGATTTAAACAAAGTGCACAATGTCATAAGTGTAGGGGAATTTACTCCCACATGCTTAAACATTGAGGACAATGTTTATCTCAAGTGTAGGGGGACTTCTAGCGAAGTAAGTGGTCTTTTCCATGAATTTGCCCTCATTTTAACCGGAAAACTTTATTTTTCGACATTTTTCAAAATTTTTAATCTATTTTGGTCTAGTTGTATAGTTTTATTTTCCTTTGTTATGTTTACTTTCTTGCCTTACTAGAATAAATCTTAATAAAGTGGTTTTAAATTTTTCTTAGTCGTGAACATTTTGACTCAACCCGAGTTTACTTATCTAAGTTTACTCTAGCTAGTATCCTTAACGTGTTTAAGTCAAGTTTTGCTAGGCTTTTATATAGGGAGCTATAAAACGCGAAAGTCTTAACTCTCACGGGTTAAGAACAAGAACTTTTCGCAAGTTCCTATAATTGATCCTAGAGAGTCGTTTATCAAGGGAACTTTAAAATGCGATTTCTAAAACTTGAAAAAGTCTAAGAATTTGCAAGATCCTATAGGCGACTCGAAAACCCAAAACTTTGATTTAATAGGCTAAGAATCCACGAGTATCATTCCTTGAGATTTTAAAATGTGGAGGACGATAGATGATAGAGCCAATTATAAGTTTGGTATTCTTTCGTGAATTTATGTGAGTTAATTATAAGCCTATTCTCCCTTCGCTTGTTAATAAATTTATCTGCAATAAATAAGGTTGTACGATTTAAAAGGTTACTTAGCTTCTAGCCCCAGATCGTTTAAAAGTTGCTCGGTACGGATTAGAGTTCATAGCCAAGGCATAACTTATTGAAGCGGGATGCGAAGATTGGCGAGTCCGAAAAGGCCCTAACAAGGCATGAGGGATACATTTTGTTGCTAAAAGATCCAAAAGTGATGTGAAGAATCATTTATCGAAAATCAATATGAAGGATCGAGACACACGACGAAAAGCAAATACTCCCCAAAAGATAATGGAGAAGTCTATCCAAAAAGACCCTAACAAGGTATGAGGATAAATAGATCCAAGTCCTAAAAGGAGGCGGATCGTTGTATATCAAAGTCCAAAATAAAGATTGGAGAAAAATTAAGAAGTCGTGGTCCATTTATGAAGAATCTCTCAAAACTTCAAGTGAAGAAATTCCTATTATGAAGAGAAGGCCATTATTTCATGAACGTCTCTCAAGATTCGAAGTATGAAGTCGCTGTCAAATATCTGTCCGAGAAAGGTCTCAAATCGTGAAGCGAGTTATGCCAAGATATGAACTTTATGAGGTCCCGAGAAGCAGTTTTAAAATATTTGGTCCTTTAGCTAACTATTGACTAAATCGTTCACTTTATTTTCGGCCTAAATAACTATCGAAATAAGTCAAACAATGCATCCTCGTGATCATTCAAGATAAAAATAAAATATAAGAGATACACCTAGGAATAAGGGAGTCTAAGTGAGTAATTGGCCCACATGAGTTCGTGATAATTTGCTAACTTATAATAACAATGATCTCGTTTTTAAGCTTGGTATAGGGAACGTGAAACTTGAGGATGATAAACGGTCATGGCTGCCAAAACCCAATGTAAGTTTTTAATTTCTTTACTTGTTTCCTAATGTAAGAGATTTTACTCGTTGAAAGTTCGTTATTCTCGGTGTCTAATCGAATTGATTTCCGGTTAATTGTGTGAGATTAGTTGTTCTTGGTGAAACAAATACTTTTGGATTTGGTAAAATAAATGTGCAAGACTTAAAAATAAATGACGAGTAATTAAAGCTAAAACTAGTTGAAACGTAAAACGGTGCAATATTTAAAACTTTAAAAGTAAATGACGAGAAATAAAATGACGTAAAAGTAAAACTTAGCGAAAAGTAAATTGACAATTAAATAAAAATGCAAAGCGAAATTAAAATAAACTAAAAATAAAACAAGAAAAAATTGACACTTTAACTAAAACAAAATATCAAAACAAATCAAAATTCCCAATCGGAATACACCCGATCGGAATCCAATCGGAATCCGATCGGAATGTATCCATCGGGAAGCTACAATAGGAACGAGTAAAAGAGTTCAGATCGGAATGTATTCCGATCGTTTGATCGGAATGTGGAAAATAGAAGCAGATCGGAATACATGTAAATAGCCCCTGATCGGAATGTAGAAACGAACCCCAATCGGAATAATGGAAAATGCATGCTAATCGGAATACTATAAAACAAAGCAATCGGAATATTGAAAAGTATTTCAGATCGGAAAGTATAAAAACAACATGCAATCGGAATGACAAGAAACCCTTTTCCGATAAAAGTGGGATCCGAGAAAAGCAATCTATAAGCTATGGTAATAAGCTCAAACTTAAAACTAGAACGAAACAATGATAAAACGAAATCAATAAGCACAATAACAACTTATCAAACTTAAAATAAACAAACTTTAAAATCAAACATAAAAAGATGAACTTTTTAAGAAACCTTTAAATCAAGTAAGCATTAAGATGAAAATAAGATCAAAGATGAACATGAATCAAAGATAAGCAAAATAAGAAAGGTAGCAGAAGATGATTAAAGATAAGAACTTGATTAAAAGAAAAGATTCCAGAATAAAAAGACTTACTTGAATTGAAGAAATTAAAAGTGCATAACATGAAATTAAATTGCAAGAAATTAAATGACAAGAAATGAAAATGGTGGAAGTGTGGCTTGTCAAGCCACCAACAACTTGAAAATGAACTAGGCCTATTCTGTTTATAGGGGTGATTAGGGAGGAGTTTAGGAAGCTTCCTCCCTCTTTCCTCTTTGCCTTAATTGCACACTTAAGTCCTTTTCTTCTTTATCTTTTGTTAATCTTGGACTTTGTCTTGGGATTTCTTTAACTCGTCTTGATTTTTCTTTATAAATAAGACTCGAGTTCTTCGGCTTTTTAGTAAACTTTCGTCCTTTGACTTTTTCTTCGATAAATCTTCAGAATTGGTCTTGGACTTCCGTTCTTTTTCCACTCTTGATCTTTCGACTTCATCTTTCGTCTTTTTCTTCGATAAAAGCCCGTGAATGCCGTGTTTTCTCCACTTTTCACCTTTTCGTCCTAAATCACAACAAAAACACAAACCACGCATAATTCCGACATAAATGACATAAAATACACGTTTTGGCTCGGTTATTATTGCAATTAAGTGGTAAAAAGGATGGGTGTTTTCACACCTATCAAATCCCCTACACTTAACCATTGCAATGTCCTCATGCAATGCATTAGTTACAAAGCATTTTTACATTTTTCATCACAATCAATCCATGTTGGCCTTTATTAAAGAGATAGAAAATTATAAACATACAAAGTATAGAAATCAAAATCATACCTTTGGGTTTTGGAAATGTCGTGAATGATCATCATCCTCAAGTTTTCACTTTCTCCAAACCAAGCTTAAAAACGAGATCATTGTTATTATAAGTTAGTAGACTAACACGAACTCATGTGGCCCAATTATTCACTTAGACTCCCTTATTCCTAGGGGTATCTCTTACATTTTATTGGTGTCTTGAATGATCACGAGGATGCATTTTTGACTTATTTCGATAGTTATTTAGTCCGAAAATAAAGTGAACGATTTAATCAATAGTTAGCTAAAGGACAAAATCTTTTAAAACTGCTTCTCGGGACCTCATAAAGTTCATATCTTGGCATAACTCGCTTCGCGATTTGAGACCTTTCTCGGACCGATATTTGGCACCGACTTCATACTTCAAATCTTGAGAGACGTTCATGAAATAATGGCCTTCTCTTCATAATAGGAATTTCTTCACTTGAAGTTTTGAGAGATTCTTCATAAATGGACCACGACTTCTTCATTTTTCTCCAATCTTTATTTTGGACTTTGATATACAACGATCCGCCTCCTTTTAGGACTTGGATCTATTTATCCTCATACCTTGTTAGGGCCTTTTTGGATAGACTTCTCCATGATCTTTTTGGAAGTACTTGCTTTTCGTCGTGTGTCTCGATCCTTCATATAGATTTTCGATAAATGATTCTTCACATCACTTTTGGATCTTTAGCAACAAAATGTAGCCCTCATGCCTTGTTAGGGCCTTTTCGGACTCGCCAATCTTCGCATCCCGCTTCAATAAGTTATGCCTTGGCTATGAACTCTAATTAATACTGAGCAACTTTTAAACGATCTTGGGCTAGAAGCTAAGTAACTTTTCAAATCGTACAACCTTATTTATTGCAGATAAATTTATTAACAAGCGAAGGGAGAATAGGCTTATAATTAACTCACACAAATTCATGAAAGAATACCAAACTTATAATTGACTATATCATCTCTCGTTCTCCACAATTTAAAATCTCAAGGAATGAGACTCGTAGATGCTTAGCCTATTAAATCAAAGCTTTGGGTTTTCGAGTCATCTATAGGATCTTGCAAATTCTTAGACTTTTTCAAGTTTAGAAATCGCATTTTAAAGTTCCCTTAATAAACGACTCTCTAGGATCAATTATAGGAACTTGCGAAAAGTTCTTGTTCTTAACCCGTGAGAGTTAAGACTTTCGTGTTTTATAGCTCCCTAAATAAAAGCCTAGCAAAACTTGACTTAAACACGTTAAGGATACTAGCAAGAGTAAACTTAGATAAGTAAACTCGGGTTGAGTCAAAAGATTCACAACTTTTGAAAATTAAAACCACTTTATTAAACATCTATTCTAATAAGAACAACTATACAAAAGGAAAAACTAATAGGCCAAAATAGATCAAGAATTTTGAAAAATGTCGAAAAATTAATTTTCCGGTTAAAATGAGGACAAATACAAGGAAAAGACCACTTAACTTCGATAGAAGTCCCCCCACACTTAAGATAAACATTGTCCTCAATGTTTAAGCATGTGGAAGTAAACTCCCCTACACTTAAGACATTGTGCACTTTGTTTAAATCTCGCTAAGAAAGAGACAACTAAAGAGATTCCTATTTTAATATTGGAAAATATAAAATAGTGAATCGAAAAGAGTTTAGGATAGAACCGGGAAGAAGGGAACACGGAATCACGGTTCGTCAAAAGTCATCAAGAGTGTGTCTTTGAAGCTCTAATCCCTGTACATGATAAGAAAGAAAGCAAGAAACACCACGAGGGCTCCCCCTACACTTATGGTAAAGATAGATAAATAATTGGGTTGCCTCCCAAAAAGCGCTTGTTTTTGTTAACCGAGTCACGAGCCTGACTCGTCCCCGAATTAAATGGTCCATGGGGAAGCCTCGAATGCAATACCGGGATCAAAGACCTTGTCCTCGTTCCCGGTTGACATCAACAAAGGAGAGGCGGGGGGATAAGTCTTGAATGGGAGAAAAACCCTTTCAACATACGAAAAGTATGTGAAATCAAGATCCACGGGAGGTGGGTTGGGTAAAGTAAGCACATTGTCCTCCCCCAAAGACAATGGATGCTGAGCAAGCGGCAAAGCCGTATTGTTATCAATCATAGCATAATCAATGTCACCTCCCGGGTCAAAGCACTCATCCTCCATGATAGTGGCTAAAGGGGAGGATGAAAGGTGCTCGGGAGGGGGACTTGGGTCAATATTTTCAAGTATCAAATTATCAAAAATAAAATCCCTCTCCATATCATCGTCATCATTACCTGGTGGTATGGAGTGAATGTCGATTTCTTCCAGCAATGGGTCATTATCTTCAACGGGAGGAATAGATGGAGGCAAAGACTCGGAAAAAGTAGGAGAAGTCAACGCTTCGATTTGAGCAATAAGAAGGTGCACTTTCCGTAATCTATCGCGAAGAAGCACGTCTTCCACCTCATCCACAAGATCATGTTTATCAGTGAACTTCTCGTAAACCGGAGAGAATAAATCGTCATCACCCGCATCTCCCGGTGGAGATTGAGAAATTTCAAAAGTGAAATTCTCATAGCTTGGAGAAAAATCGTCATCATTTGCATCGACTTCTTCCATAAGAGTAACGTCGTCCTCAAGCTCCATAGCAGCCGGTATGTCACAAACCTCATCATCAAACACTTTATCAAGACCAACATCACTAAGCTGATTCAATGTATCAAAATCCTTGGACACGTTTGGGATATTGAGAGGAGGAATGACAATAGCACTAGGACATTGAGCAGTAAGATCATTCCAAGAAATAGTAGGCTCATCGTCATCATCATCGTAATAGTATGGATACACCGGAGGAGGAGTATAAGTCTCGATATTCGATATTTGCCCAGGCCGTTGATCCTCTTGACATTTTTCGATGATCTTGTTGCAAGCTTCTTGAATTTTTTGACTTTGCTTAACAAGAGAGTCCCATTTTTCATGGGGGCTCAATTGTTCGAAGGAGGGTTGATGATCGATGATGTGTTGTAGGGGTTCAAAATGTTGAAAACCTGAATTATAGCATGGTTGTGGCTCATAGTAGTTCATCGGTTGAGAAGAATTAGAAACCGGGTTTGGTTCATAATAATCCATAGGTGAAGAAAAATGAGGGCACGGATTTTGCTCATAATAATTCATTGGTTGACAATAAGCGGTATCATGAGGACCCCCACAGTTGTTGCAAAACGGTTGAGGAGAAAAATCGGGTGCTTCTTGTAGATAGCTATTGCCATTGTCATAATTGTAACCCGGTTCTTGCTCGTGATCATACGGATATTGAACCAGGCACGAAACATGCCAATGAGAATCACTACCACAATAAATGCACGGGGGAACAGGAGGTGGGTTCAAAAAGAATGAATTAGTCGAGTTGCACAAGGAACAAAATCCGAATTGTGTGTTGTCGATATCGTTTCCGCACCGTTCACATGTACACCATTGACAAGAGTCGTTCCCAGATAATTGTTTCCCACACCGGACGCAGTGGACATAAAAATCGATAAAGAAAATAGATAAGCAAGAAGAACATTTTTGGTGCAAAACTTTGAAAAAGAAATGCTTTTTATGATTTTACAAATGTTTTTGTGATTTTTGAAAACTTTTGGACACGAAAAATAACGTTCACAAGTGAACGGGTCCCAAAAGCCAACGCGTCTCTCACAAAAAACCGTTAATCTTCACGAAAAGAGCCGGCAGCGGTGCCATTTTAATGTAAGAGATTTTACTCGTTGAAAGTTCGTTATTCTCGGTGTCTAATCGAATTGATTTCGGTTAATTGTGTGAGATTAGTTGTTCTTGGTGAAACAAATATTTTTGGATTTGGTAAAATAAATGTGCAAGACTTAAAAATAAATGACGAGTAATTAAAGCTAAAACTAGTTGAAACGTAAAACGGTGCAATATTTAAAACTTTAAAAGTAAATGACGAGAAATAAAATGACGTAAAAGTAAAACTTAGCGAAAAGTAAATTGACAATTAAATAAAAATGCAAAACGAAATTAAAATAAACTAAAAATAAAACAAGAAAAAATTGACACTTTAACTAAAACAAAATATCAAAACAAATCAAAATTCCCAATCGGAATACACCCGATCGGAATCCGATCGGAATGTATCCATCGGGAAGCTACAATCGGAACGAGTAAAAGAGTTCAGATCGGAATGTATTCAGATCGTTTGATCGGAATGTGGAAAATAGAAGCAGATCGGAATACATGTAAATAGCCCCTGATCGGAATGTAGAAACGAACCCCAATCGGAATAATGGAAAATGCATGCTAATCGGAATATTATAAAACAAAGCAATCGGAAAATTGAAAAGTATTTCAGATCGAAAAGTATCAAAACAACATGCAATCGGAATGACAAGAAACCCTTTTCCGATAAAAGTGGGATCCGAGAAAAGCAAGCTACAAGCTATGGTAATAAGCTCAAACTTAAAACTAGAACGAAACAATGATAAAACGAAATCAATAAGCACAATAACAACTTATCAAACTTAAAATAAACAAACTTTAAAATCAAACATAAAAAGATGAACTTTTTAAGAAACCTTTAAATCAAGTAAGCATTAAGATGAAAATAAGATCAAAGATGAACATGAATCAAAGATAAGCAAAATAAGAAAGGTAGAAGAAGATGATTAAAGATAAGAACTTAATTAAAAGAAAAGATTCCAAAATAAAAAGACTTACTAGAATTGAAGAAATTAAAAGTGCATAACATGAAATTAAATTACAAGAAATTAAATGACAAGAAATGAAAATGGTGGAAGTGTGGCTTGTCAAGCCACCAACAACTTGAAAATGAACTAGGCCTATTCTATTTATAGGGGTGATTAGGGATGAGCTTAGGAAGCTTCCTCCCTCTTTCCTCTTTGCCTTAATTGCACACTTAAGTCCTTTTCTTCTTTATATTTTGTTAATCTTGGACTTTGTCTTGGGATTTCTTTAACTCGTCTTGATTTTTCTTTATAAATAAGACTCGAGTTCTTCGGCTTTTTAGTAAACTTCCGTCCTTTGACTTTTTCTTCGATAAATCTTCAGAATTGGTCTTGGACTTCCGTTCTTTTTCCACTCTTGATCTTTCGACTTCATCTTTCGTCTTTTTCTTCGATAAAAGCCCGTGAATGCCATGTTTTCTCCACTTTTCACCTATTCGTCCTAAATCACAACAAAAACACAAACCACGCATAATTCCGACATAAATGACATAAAATACACGTTTTGGCTCGGTTATTATTGCAATTAAGTGGTAAAAAGGATTGGTGTTTTCACACCTATCATTTCTATCTTTTTATGTCTAGTATTTAATAAAGGTCAAGGTGGGTTATTTATGATGGAAAATGTAAACCGTGCTTTAAAATTAATGCGTTGCATGAAGGCATTGCAATGGTCAAGTGTAGGGGATTTAATAAGTGTAAAAAAACTTATCCTTTTACCACTTATTTCTAATAAGAACAAGACCAAAACGTGTGATTTAGGTTGTAAAAGTCGGAATTATGCGTGGTTTGTGTTTTTATTGTGTTTTGGACCAAAATATGAAAAAGGAAGAAAACACGGGTTTTCACGGGCTTTTATCAAAGAAAACGGGAAAAGACGAAGTCAAAAGATCAAGAGTGCCAAAAGAACGGAAGTCCAAGGCCTATTCTGAAGATTTATCGAAGAAAAAGTCTAAAGACGGAAGTTTAACGAAGTCGAAGAACTTAAGTCTAATAGAAGAATAAAATTAAAAGACAAGTTCAAATCCCGAGACGACATCGAGAAAAGACAAAGAATTAAAGTCGAGTCGAGAAGACGTGAAGAAAGCAAGAAAGAAGATGCAACACAAGCACTCCTTCCACCTTCCCTATAAATACCCTACTAATAGTCATTAGGAGGGAGTTAGTTAGTTAGTCTTTAATTTTTAGTTTTTCATTTTTCACTTTTCTCTCTAGTTTTAGAGAGAGAAAGTCTTAAACTTTCTCTCACTAAATTTCATCTTTTCTTTTAATCTTTCAAGATTAAACATTTATGTATTGCTTATTTCATTAATCAAAGTTCTATTTAAGCTTTTAATCCTTAATCTCATTCTACCTTTCTTTGATTTTAGATTGATTTTAGTGCGAATTTCATATGATCCGTGTTATTCTTAATGATTTCGTGCTTAAAAAGTTAATCTTTTGATCATTACCTAAGTTTTCATTCGAATAAGCTGTGAGACTTTTGTGCTTATTGGCTTATTTTTATGATTAGCTTATTTACTTATAAAAAGTTTTCTTAAAAAGTTCATGTTTTTATTGTTTTATCCAAAAGTTTGTTTATTTTCGAGTTAGATAAGTTGATAAAAGTGCTTATTGATCCGGTTTATCTTTGATTCGTTCAAGTTTGGTGTGAGCTTATTAATCATAGCTTATTAATACTTCGCTTTTGGCTAGGTATAAAATCTTATCGTCCGAATCCTTTCGAATTGAAAACCGGTCTAAAGTGCGACTCAATCGTCTTTTGGTAAATCAAGAGAATGGTTTGGTTTGTTTGTCTAATTTAAACTATTAGCAAGTAATTAAAGCGTCGTTGAGTAAATTTAAAGCTTTGACAAAATTAAACTTAAAGTTAATTTATGAAAATTCTTAAAACTTAAAGCTTGTGAAACTTGAAAACTTAAAAACTTAATCAATCGTAATAAGACAATTAATGTCCATCGGAATACACTAAAATTTCAACCATCGGAATATCAAACAAGGATCCATCGGAATATATGATCTTACTAACCATCGGAATGTTGTGAATACTAATGTCGCAATGTGAATCTATCGGAATGATGCTGTCGCAATATTCCTTTCGAAAAATGGGCAGCACTTCGTCTTAACTGAAGACCTTAAGACCCGTCGGAATATGCGATCGCAATATGCGATCGCAATCCCTGATCGGAATAAGGGGAAAAACCAACCCGATCGCAAAGTAAAACCCTAACGGGTTATTGCGATTAAAACTTCGAGTCCCGTCGGAATGTGTACAAAACCCTTTGATTGCGATGGAAGGCAACAGCTTCCGAAATTGGTGGCAAGAGTAAAACTCAATAAGCAAATGAAATAAGCTATTCTAACCGGATATTAACAATTCAAAAAGCTTAAATTTAATGACTTCTAAAACATAAAAGATCAAAACTTTATGGAATGAACTTTAAACTTACTAAAACCTTTTTCAAAATCCGAAAACCAATAAGCTAAGACTTGTAACTAGCCAATAAGCATTGAGAGCTTATAACTAATACACGAAAGCTTATGTAGGAACAAAGCGAATAAATCTTCTAACCATACAATCTCAACTTCAATCACGAAATATGGAAGATTCGGATCAAAGGAAAGATTTCGGATCAAAAATTCAAATAAGCCAAGAAATGTAGAATGAGATAAAAGAACACAAAGCTCAAACTTGAAATTGATTAAAGGAATCCAAATACAAAGATTAATGAAAGCTTGAAAGAAAGGAAAAATTAAAAGCTTAGTGAGAGAAAGTTTAGAACTTTCTCTCTCTAAAAACTAGAAAGAAAACTTAAAAGTAAAAACTAGCTAACTACCCTCCTAATGTGATTAGGAGGGTATTTATAGGGAAGTGGGAGGCATGTGTGGTGCTTTCTTCTTTCTTTTCTTCTCGACTCGATTAAATTCATTTTGGTCTTTCTCGATGTCGTCTCGGGATTAATTAAACTCGTCTTAACATTTCTTTATTTATTTAGACTCGAGTTCTTCGACTTCATTAAACTTCCGTCTTTAGACTTGTTCTTCGATAAATTTTCAGAATAGGTCTTGGACATCCGTTCTTTAAGCACTCTTGATCTTTTGACTTCGTCTTTTCCCGTTTTCTTCGATAAAAGCCCGTGATAGCCCGTGTTTTCTTCCTTTTTCATCTTTTGGTCCTAAAACACAATAAAAACACAAACCACGCATAATTCCGACTTTTACGACATAAATCACACGTTTTGGTCTTGTTATTATTGGAAATAAGTGATAAAAGGATAAGTGTTTTCACACTTATTAAATCCCCTACACTTGACCATTGCAATGCCCTCATGCAATGCATTAGTTTTAAGCACGGTTTACATTTCCCATCATAAATAACCCACCTTGGCCTTTATTAAAGACTAAACATAAAAGATAGAAATAAGCAAGGAAATTAAAAACTTACATTGGGTTTTAGCGGCCATGAACGTTTATCATCCTCAAGTTTCGCGTTCCTCATACCAAGCTTAAAAACGAGATCACTGTTATTATAAGTTAGCAAACTATCACGAACTCATGTGGGCCAATTATTCACTTAGACTCCCTTATTCCTAGGTGTATCTCTTATATTTTATTTTTGTCTTGAATGATCACGAGGATGCATTGTTTGACTTATTTCGATAGTTATTTAGTCCGAAAATAAGGTGAACGATTTAATCAATAGTTAGCTAAAGGACCAAATCTTTTAAAACTGCTTCTCGGGACCTCATAAAGTTCATATCTTGGCATAACTCGCTTCACGATTTGAGACCTTTCTCGGACCGATATTTGGCAGCGACTTCATACTTCGAATCTTCGAGAGACGTTCTTGAAATAATGGTCTTCTCTTCATAATAGGAATTTCTTCACTTGAAGTTTTGAGAGATTCTTCATCTTTAGACCACGACTTCTTCATTTTTCTCTAATCTTTATTTTGGACTTTGATATATAACGATCCGCCTCCTTTTAGGACTTGGATCTATTTATCCTCATACCTTATTAGGGTCTTTTCGGATAGACTTATCCATGACTTTTAGGGAGTTCTTGCTTTTCGTCGTGTGTCTCGATCCTTCATATTGATTTTCGACAAATGATTCTTCACATCACTTTTGGATCTTTAGCAACAAAATGTAGCCCTCATGCCTTGTTAGGGCCTTTTCGGACTCGCCAATCTTCGCATCCCGCTTCAATATGTTATGCCTTGGCTATGAACTCTAATCCGTACCGAGCAACTTTTAAACGATTTGGGGCTAGAAGCTAAGTAACCTTTCAAATCGTACAACCTTACTTATTAGAAGATAAATTATTTAGCAAGCGGAGGGAGAATAGGCTCATAATTAACTCACATAAATTCACGAAAGAATACCGAACTTATAATTGACTCTATCATCTCTCGTTCTCCACAGTTTAAAATCTCAAGGAATGAGACTCGTGGATGCTTAGCCTATTAAATCAAAGTTTTGGGTTTTTGAGTCATCTATAGGATCTTGCAAATTCTTGGACTTTCTCAAGTTTAGAAATCGCATTTTAAAGTTCCCTTGATAAACGACTCTCTAGGATCAATTATAGGAACTTGCGAAAAGTTCTTGTTCTTAACCTGTGAGAGTTAAGACTTTCGCGTTTTATAGCTCCCTATATAAAAGCCTAGCAAAACTTGACTTAAACACGTTAAGGATAGCTAGAGTAAACTCGGGTTGAGTCCAAATGTTCACGACTAAGAAAAATCTAAAACCACTTTATTTAATCAAGGAAAGAAAATAACCATAATAAAGGAAAGTACAACTATACAAATAGGCGAAAATAGATTAAAAATTTTGAAAAATGTCGAAAAATCAAATTTTCCGGTTAAAATGAGGGCAAATTCATGGAAAAGACCCTTACTTCGATAGAAGTCCCCCCTACACTTGAGATAAACATTGTCCTCAATGTTTAAGCATGTGGGAGTAAACTCCCCTACACTTAGGACACTGTGCACTTTGTTTAAATCTTGCTAAGGAGAGGACAACTAAAGTGAATTCAACGTGAACATATAAAATATGAAATATTGAATCACAAGAGTTTAGGATAGAACCGGGAAGATAGGAACATGGTATCACGGTTCGTCAAAAGTCATCAAGGTGGATCTTTGAAGCTTTAATCTCTGCACAGCACAAGAAACAAGACAACAAACACATACGGGGCTCCCCCTACACTTATTATGAAAGCAGTAAAGGATAGAACACGGGTTGCCTCCCGAGAAGCGCTTGTTTTTGTTCACCGAGTCACGAGCCTGACTCGACCCAAATTTTAGTTCATGGGGAACGTGGTGAGGGATGGAATCATCTCTTGGGAGATGTCCTCACCAAAGTACAGCTTCAGACGCTGGCCATTCACCTTGAAATTGGGCCCATTTGGCTGAGAAAGCTCAATGGTCCCATATGGAAAGACTTTGGCGACGGTGAATGGACCAGACCAGCGGCTCTTCAACTTGCCAGAGAAGATCTTCAACCGAGAGTTAAAGAGTAAGTCTTGATCACCAACGTGGAACTCTCGGTTCTTGATTTTAGCATCATGGATAATCTTCGTCTTCTCCTTGTAGATCAGCGAGTTCTCATAAGCTTCATTCCTCAGTTCAGTTAGCTCGTTGAGTTGTATCTTGCGATGATCACCGGCTTTGTTGATGTCGAAGTTCGCCCACTTCAAGGCCCAGTGCGCCTTATGTTCCAGCTCGATTGGGAGGTGGCAGGCTTTCCCGTACACAAGACGATAAGGTGTACAACCGAGCGGGGTCTTGTAAGCAGTACGGAAAGCCCACAGAGCATCATCTAACTTATCGGCCCACGCGGCGCGATGCTCTCCCACAGTACGCTCCAAAATTCTCTTCAAGCCACGGTTGGATATCTCGGCTTGCCCATTGGTTTGGGGATGATAGGCGGTGGAAAGACGGTGATTGACACAATACTTAGCCATGACTCTTGCAAATTGATCGTTGCAAAAATGAGTCCCGCGGTCACTGATGATAGCACGAGGAACGCCAAATCTAGCGAAAAGCTGCTTTAAAAAGTTCACAACAACCCTCGCGTCATTCGTAGGAAGAGCCTTAGCTTCAACCCATTTAGAAATGTAGTCGACGGCGACGAGGATATACTTGTTCCCTTTGGAGGATGGAAATGGCCCCATAAAGTCGATGCCCCATACATCAAAGATTTCACATTCCTGTATGAAATTTTGAGGCATCTCATCCTTATGTGTGATCTTGCCTTGACGTTGGCAAGCATCACAATGCTTAACCATTTCGTGAGCGTCACGATAAATGGTGGGCCAGTAGAATCCAGAATCAAACACTTTCTTAGCGGTGTAGTTGGGACCAAAGTGACCACCGGTGGGTCCTTTGTGGCAAGCTTGGAGAATGTCAAAAGCTGCCGGTCCGTCAACACATCGACGAATAATCAGATCAGCACACTGTTTGAATAGATAAGGGTCATCCCAAAAGTAAGTCTTAACATCATTCAAGAACTTCTTCTTTTGTTGGGATGTTAACCCTTTGATGAGAATACCACCCGCTAAGTAGTTTGCGATGTCCGCAAACCACGGGGTGTCATCCAGATTGAGATTTATAGACATTAAGGTCTCAAGGGGGAAAGAGTCGTTGATCTCTTTGTTCGGATGATCCCCTTGATATGGATCCTCAAGTCTGCTCAAATGATCCGCGGCCAGGTTTTCGGCTCCCTTCTTGTCACGAATTTCAATGTTGAATTCTTGAAGGAGTAAAACCCAGTGAAGAAGTCTTGGCTTAGAATCATTCTTAGTCATCAAGTACTTTAATGCGGAGTGGTCCGTGTATACGATGGTGGTGGATAAAACAAGATAGGGGCGAAATTTCTCAAAAGCATAGATAACAGCTAAAAGCTCTTTTTCGGTTGTCGTATAATGCAATTGAGCCCCCGTCATTGTTTTGCTAGCGTAGTGGATTGGTTGGAAGTGTTTATTCACTCGTTGGCCCAAAACCGCACCAATAGCAAAGTCGCTAGCATCGCACATCAATTCAAAAGGCAGCTCCCAATTAGGGGTAACCAAGACCGGTGCCTTAGTTAGCTTATCCTTGAGAAGATTGAAGGGTTCGAGACACTCTTTAGAAAAGATAAAAGGAGTATCCTTTTCCAAGAGGTGGGTCATCGGGCGAGCGATCTTATAGAAATCCTGAATGAATCGACGATAGAAGCCCGCATGACCCAGAAAACTTCTCACACCCTTCACGGTTGAGGGTGGAGGTAATTTAGCTATGACATCTACTTTAGCACGGTCGACTTCAAGACCGGCTTTAGAGATTTTGTGTCCTAGCACAATGCCTTCTTTTACCATAAAATGGCATTTTTACCAATTCAGAACAAGGCGAGTGTCTTCGCACCGCTTAAGCATACGTTCCAAATTGGCAAGGCAGGAAGAGAAGGAATCCCCGAAGACCGAGAAATCATCCATGAAGACTTCGATGGTTTGCTCAACCATGTCATGGAAGATAGCCAACATGCACCTTTGGAAAGTCCCGGGGGCATTGCATAAGCCAAATGGCATTCTTTTATAAGCAAATGTGCCGTAGGTACAAGTGAATGTTGTCTTCTCTTGATCTTGGGGATCGATGGGTATTTGGAAATAACCCGAGAAACCATCAAGAAAGCAGTAATATTCATTACCCGCTAGACGTTCAAGCATTTGGTCCATAAAAGGTAGAGGGAAATGATCCTTTCTCGTGGCATCATTGAGTTTGCGGTAGTCTATACAAACTCTCCACCCAGTAACGAGACGGGTAGGAATCAGCTCGTTGTCTGCATTGGGCACAACGGTGATACCGCCTTTCTTAGGCACACAATGGACTGGACTAACCCATGGTGAATCCGAAATAGGGTAAATCATACCCGCATCAAGAAGTTTGATAACCTCTTTTTTGATGACTTCATGGATTTTAGGATTCACCCTTCGTTGACTTTGAATTGAGGGCTTAAAGTCGTCCTCCATGAGAATTTTATGTGTGCAGAAGTGAGGATCAATTCCACGGATGTCGGAGATTTTCCAAGCGATAGCTCTTTTATGCTTCTTCAACACAGCGACAAGTCGGCCTTTTTCGTCTTCCTTCAGATCCTTTGCGATGATGACCGGTAACTTCTCGTTGTCTTCCAGGAAAACGTACTCAAGATGAGGAGATAGGTCCTTAAGCTCGAGAGTTAGAGGATCCTTAATAGATGGTGAAACTAACGATGGATCATCATTAGTCACCTCTTTAGGAGAAGGAGGGGGCAACGGGTCCTCATTGAGAAGTTTCTCAATAGTACGAATGTCTTCATCCCAATTGGTGGACAAATGATCATACTTAATATCGAGAGGACCCAAGCTAGCTTCGAAATCATCCAAGTCACTTTCTCCAAAAGGAGTCAATGCTGGAGCAATTGAGGCAACGGTCTCAACATTGGGTAGAGAGGAAAGAGTACTTTTGCAAGCATCATGAAAATGTTCTTCACAAGCCTCATCGAGAACATCAATAGCATTAACACTCTCATATGAATAAGGTTGCTTAGAAATCTTACCCATGTTGAAGACAATTTTATCGTCACCAACTCTCATGATTATTTCGCCTGCGGCAACATCAATAAGAGTGCGACCGGTCCTCAGGAATGGACGTCCAACGATTAATGGAACACGAGGGTCCATCTCGTAGTCAACGACAACAAAATCCGCCGGGAAGGTGAATTTGTCAACGCCAACAAAGACATCTTCGGCTATCCCCACTGGGTAAGCAACCGTACGGTTGGCTAATTCCAAAGTCATTTTGGTGGGGACTAGCTCGGGGAGAGATAATTGCTTCCAAACACTTAAAGGCATTAAGTTTATACTGGCACCTAGATCGGCTAGGGCCATGCAATTCTCTACTCCCGGGAAGTTGCAAGGAATCAAGAAGCGACCCGGATCACCAAGTTTGGTGGGCAATTTCCTTAAGAGCACTGCGGAGCAGTTCTCATTAAGTTGGGTCTGAGCGATGTCAAGAAGCTTTTCCTTATCACTTAGAAGATCTTTAAACATCTTAGCGTATTTGGGCATGTGAGTGAGAGCCTCGGCAAAGGAGATGTTAAAATTCAATTGTTTGAACATTTTTAGAAAGTTTGAAACCTGAATATCATCCTTGCTCTTTTGCTTCTCTTTCCTCAACCTTGAAGGATAAGGTATATTGGATGAAGAAGAAGGCTTTAAGGGAATTGGCTCACTCACAACCACGGGTGGTGGGGAAATGGGGATAGAAGGTGAAGGAGATGAAGAAAGTTGCTCGTTTTCCTTGTTCACAATCACGGGTAGAGGTGTAGGAAGCTCGGGTTCCATATAACCTTTTCCACTTCGAGTGGTGATTGCTTTCATCTCCCCTCTTGGATTCGCAACGGTATTACTCGGGAGAGTACCCGAAGAAGAGGGTTGATTACTTTGGATGAGCGAACCAATCATATCACAAAGGTGAACAGCTTGATTATTAAAAGAGTTTTGCATGTTTGCATTAATTGCATCGCTGTGTTTAGCCATGTCATTCCTTAGCTCGGCTCGAATATCGTTCCCTTGTTTTGCCATTTCTCCCTTCAAGTTGCGGACTTGACTCTGAAGATTCGTCACCAACTCCCGATTAGTCTTCATAAATGTCTTGACATCTGGGTTCACTGCCATCGGTTGATTGAGAGGTGGAGCCTGGTAAGCTTGAGAATTTCCTTGAGTTGGGTATGGGTTTCTTTGGGATTGATATTGATTATTTGCACGAGGTTGGGATTGGTTTGCAGGAGGGAAACCGGGAGGAGCAAGATAATTGTTGGAGCGATAACTTAGCAAGTTACGGTCTCTTTGAGGGGGAGCTTGATAGCCTCCCGTGGGATAAGTACCATATGCTGCGTTAACGTCTTCAGAATAATTGCCATGAGTAGAAGGACACTCATTGTAGGAATGAGGACCACCACATGTGTCACAAGAAATAGCAACGGCTTTAGCTTGTTGAGTTTGGTTAGAAGTCAAAATTTGGAGACTTTTGTTAATATCAAGAATAGCACGTTCCAAAACAGACGAGTTGGTGGTGGAAGAAGTAGATGAAACATTGACTCTCTGATTAGATCTTGAGGATGCGGAAGAATCCCAATTCTTGTGGTGAGTAGTCATGTTTTCAATCAACTCTCGACACTCCTCCGGTCTCCTTTTCATAAAAGTACCACCGGCGGCGGCATTGATCGTGTCACGATCACGAAAAGTGAGACATTGTAAAAGGTGTCAATGAGAGTGACGGGGAGCATATTGTGATTAGGACAGCGGTCGATCAAATCATTGTATCGTTCCCAAGCATCGAAAAGTGATTCATCATTCTCTTGCATGAATCCACTAATTTGGTTACGAAGGCTAGTGACCATGGATGGGGGAAAGTAGCGCGATAAAAAGCGTTGAGTCATGTCATTCCACGTATGAATAGAATTATTAGGAAGACGATCAAACCATTTTTTGGCATGGTGAGAAAGCGAGTGTGGAAAGAGTTGAAGGCGAAAGTCATCCATAGAAACACCGGAGCACTTCATGCTTTGGGTCATGGTAATGAATTTGTCGAGGTGTTTGTTGGCATCATCATCCGGAATTCCGCGAAATGGGTTCGTTTGCACTTGCTGGATCATGTGATGCTTCAACGAAAACTCCTGAGCTGTGACGTGCATTGGCGCAATCGGGCCTCCGCGTCCGTTCATGGTGGGTTGACACAATTCCTCCATTGTTCGTAAATAAGGCAAGAGGACATTGTTGTTGTTGTTGTTGTTGTTATTAAAATTCTGTTGAGGTGGGTGATTATTGTTGTTATTAACACCAGCCATATCTAAATCTTCACGAGTCTCGGGTTCAGAATAGTTCGAAGATCTAGTACGCATACACCTGCGGAAGAAAAATATACACAAAGAGAATATCTATAATCTTTTTGGTGCAAAACCTTTTGAAAAGAATTGCTTTTTAATGATTTTTCAATGTTTTTGTATTTTTGAAGAGTTTTATATTTTTTATGGATTTTTGAAAATTTTTAAAGTAAGGAAAATAACGTTCAAAGAACGGATCCCAAAATTCAATGTGTCTCTCACTAGAAACCGTTTATCGTAACGAAAAGAGCCGGCAGTGGCGCCATTTAATACTTCGCTTTTGGCTAGGTATAAAATCTTATCGTCCGAATCCTTTCGAATTGAAAACCGGTCTAAAGTGTGACTCAATCGTCTTTTGGTAAATCAAGAGAATGGTTTGGTTTGTTTGTCTAATTTAAACTATTAGCAAGTAATTAAAGTGTCGTTGAGTAAATTTAAAGCTTTGACAAAATTAAACTTAAAGTTAATTTATGAAAATTCTTAAAACTTAAAGCTTGTGAAACTTGAAAACTTAAAAACTTAATCAATCGTAATAAGACAATTAATGTCCATCGGAATACACCAAAATTTCAACCATCGGAATATCAAACAAGGATCCATCGGAATGTATGATCTTACTAACCATCGGAATGTTGTGAATACTAATGTCGCAATGTGAATCTATCGGAATGATGCTGTCGCAATATTCCTTTCGAAAAATGGGCAGCACTTCGTCTTGACTGAAGACCTTAAGACCCGTCGGAATATGCGATCGCAATATGCGATCGCAATCCCTGATCGGAATAAGGGGAAAAACCAACCCGATCGCAAAGTAAAACCCTAACGGGTTATTGCGATCAAAACTTCGAGTCCCGTCAGAATGTGTACAAAACCCTTTGATTGCGATGGAAGGCAACAGCTTCCGAAATTGGTGGCAAGAGTAAAACTCAATAAGCAAATGAAATAAGCTATTCTAACCGGATCTTAACAATTCAAAAAGCTTAAATTTAATGACTTCTAAAACATAAAAGATCAAAACTTTATGGAATGAACTTTAAACTTACTAAAACCTTTTTCAAAATCCGAAAACCAATAAGCTAAGACTTGTAACTAGCCAATAAGCATTGAGAGCTTATAACTAATACACGAAAGCTTATGTAGGAACAAAGCGAATAAATCTTCTAACCATACAATCTCAACTTCAATCACGAAATATGGAAGATTCGGATCAAAGGAAAGATTTCGGATCAAAAATTCAAATAAGCCAAGAAATGTAGAATGAGATAAAAGAACACAAAGCTCAAACTTGAAATTGATTAAAGGAATCCAAATACAAAGATTAATGAAAGCTTGAAAGAAAGGAAAAATTAAAAGCTTAGTGAGAGAAAGTTTAGAACTTTCTCTCTCTAAAAACTAGAAAGAAAACTTAAAAGTAAAAACTAGCTAACTACCCTCCTAATGTGATTAGGAGGGTATTTATAGGGAAGTGGGAGGCATGTGTGGTGCTTTCTTCTTTCTTTTCTTCTCGACTCGATTAAATTCATTTTGGTCTTTCTCGATGTCGTCTCGGGATTAATTAAACTCGTCTTAACATTTCTTCATTTATTTAAACACGAGTTCTTCGACTTCATTAAACTTCCGTCTTTAGACTTGTTATAAATTTTCAGAATAGGTCTTGGACATCCGTTCTTTAAGCACTCTTGATCTTTTGACTTCGTCTTTTCCCGTTTTCTTCGATAAAAGCCCGTGATAGCCCGTGTTTTCTTCCTTTTTCATCTTTTGGTCCTAAAACACAATAAAAACACAAACCACGCATAATTCCGACTTTTACGACATAAATCACACGTTTTGGTCTTGTTATTATTGGAAATAAGTGATAAAAGGATAAGTGTTTTCACACTTATTACTTATTACTAGCTTATAACCGAATCCCATACATTTCGGAAAGGGCTATAAACCCCTTTTCGAGTAACATATTCCGAGCAGCCTTCCACCCCTCTTTCCGATTGATCAATCGGAAAAGGGTTTCTATTTTTCCGATTTATACCCTATTCATTCCGATCAAAGTGATCGGATTAGGTTTATATATTCTGACGGCAAGGTTTTTGACATATTCCGATTGGATCTTTATCCCATATTCCGATCTGAACCCTTATTTCCTTTTTTCCGATTGTGCTTGTTTCAATTATTCCGATTGGGACTTTTAGTAACATTCCGATCTGGCCACTTGTTTGAGTATTCCGATTGATGTTTCTACCCATTATTCCGATCAGCAATATTGAAACCATTCCGATCAGTAGATCGGAATACATTTCGATCATGCGTTTTTTAGTGATATTTCGATTAGTGTCTTTTTCCTATATTTCGATTAAGGCTTGTTTAGTGTATTGTTTTCATAAAATTTCTAAGTGTTAGTTTTTATTAAGTGTTTAAGTATTTTTCTTAATCTAGTCTTTAAGTTTTTCTAGCATTTAATTTTAACTCGGCATTTTAGTATTAATCTTTATACTTCCACTTTACTCAATGACACTTAAATTTCTTGCTATTATTTTAAAATAGATAATCAAAACCAAACCATTCTCTTGATTCACCAAAAGACGATTGAGTCGCACTTTAGATCGGTATTCAATTCGAAAAGACTTGGGACAACAAGATTTTATACTTGGTTGCAAAGTCGAGTATCACTGACCCTTTCCATGAGGTCGTCATACTTCTCCGGTCGCTTGTCAGTGAGGCGCCTAATTAATTCCTTGTCTGTTATGGCATGCATGTAATCGGAAATTTTTAGGAGCTCCGACATCGTTTTTGTGCGCGTGCACTCGTGATTGAAACGTTCCGTGAAGTCCTCCGTAGATTCTCCAGACCGTTGCTTGACGGTTGCTAATGAGACCGGGTCCCTATTATACTTCTTTCGCTGAGTATAATTGTTCTTGAACGCAGTGCGCAGCTCAGTGAAGCGATCGATGCTTCGGGGTGGAATTCCCTCAAACCAATCACGGGCATTGCCAATCAAGGTTGAATTGAACATCTGGCACCATATAGGCATGGGCCATCGTTCGATTTTTGCCTGCGTGTCAAATATCTTTAGGTGATCATCCGTATCACCAGACCCATCAAAGGTTTTGACGCACGCTGGCATGCGACGCTTCTTATCCTCGGAGTAATTCCGTATGCGGAGGGTAAAAGGATCTTCCTTAGGATCACACCATGGTCGGGAGAGATTGGGGTCACACCATGGGCGGGAGAGATCTTCCCCTTCCACCTCACGATAGTAAGGGCCACTGTAATACCCCTCATCGTCTGATGGTAGCGGAGGAGTACGCAGGGGTCGACGACGCTTGGGTGGATGGTCATCTGAATCTTCCCCTGAGGGACCGGGGGAAGGGGGCGGTGCCCCACTTCTTGGCTGAGGATCGCTTTTATGGGAAGAGCTAGGAGCCTTCGTCCCGGTATTCACCTTATCCCACACGCTTGTGCGGCGATTATTTCTGGTTAATTCCAAGTCCGGCCGTTCGGCTGAATCGTCGGATCTATCTCCTTCTTCATGAAATTGCAGTATTTCCTGCATAACACGATCCCCTATGCGTTCGAACACATTCGGAGGTTGAGGATTCTCCTCAAAGAGGTTTCGTTTCTAGGGTCGTGCCCTCTTCTTCTTTTGAGTCTGAAGAGAGGTGCCGGACACGGCCCTGCCAAAGTTAAGCCTATATTGGAGGTTCCTACCTAGGTTTATCCTTGACGCAATACTCGGGACGATCCTCTTAATGTTCTGCGTGAGAACACGAGCGAGGCCTTCATCACTAAGTGGTTCGACTTCCACTTCTTCTTCAGTTAATGGCCTACGTGGCTCCTTGTTAGGGGCCTTAGGCGCACTCCCTGGGTCATGGTTGGTGGTGGGGTATTAGCGGACATGCATGTCCCACCCATGGACTGAAAAACACTTCGGTTATTCGGTCCATCTGTTTGGTTGCTAGGGGACTGAGTGGGGATGAGTATCCCGTCCCCTGTGGACTTCCGATTTACAGGATTCGTGTTCCTGAGATTTCCTTGCGGATGTCCTTTCATCATTGAAAGAGATCGAGATGAAATTTTCTCTAGCTTAGTGTATGTGTCCCACGGATGGCGCAAACTTGTTGATACAAAAGTTGGATGATCCTTGCTAGACCCGAATTAGGCTTAATTCGGGTTGGCTGGGCTCCGGCTCTTGCACCAAGTGAATTCTCTTGTTGAGATCCTGCACACTAAAGAAACACGCGTTAGGCTTACCGTGGGAATGTATCCCAAGATTAGACTCCAGCGTGAGAGTAAGTAATCGGTTAGGGTTTAAGAATCGGATGTGAGTTTAGAGTATGTAGAATGTCATACCTTTGTGGAACCCTTGGGGGTTCCTTATATAGGCAGTGAAACCCTAATGGGTCCACTATTTGCTTCGGCCCCAAGTATAGGATAACCACCATAATTATCTTGATTGTTATCTTCTAATTATGGTTAGTATATATCTTATACTTTAGGGTGAATCCCAATCTTAATAAGATTGTGATTCTGTCTAACCCTGTCCCGTCTGTACCGGGCCGTGGGCCACACACACTTTATGCAGCCACGGTTCATTCAAGCCCATCAGCTTAACTGATCCATCCAACCCATTCGTGATAGGCCGGATGCGGGTAGTACCCATGGTTCGGGTCCATGACCCGGCTAGGGACTATACGTCATCAATTCCAGTGGTGGTAACTAAATCTTTAATGGTCTGATTTATGCGTGGCATGACAAAACGGGTTTACCCCCTTGTAGGGTACTCTAAATTACTGAGACCCTGGTCCAGAAGGAATACTGGAGCTATGAGTCTTGACTCGTGCCTTGAAAAGATATTCGTATGACATGTATCATGACTGGTATCCTGACATGTGTCTTCCAAAATGATACTTGAGACCTGAGTCTTGGCCGATGTCTTAACTGATGTCTTGACATGTGTTTTGTTAGGTGGATACGAATAACGTTGAAATTTTGGCAACTGCTAGTGTTGGTGGACCGGTTAGACTTCTGACCTATGTAATTCCGGCCACGTCCATTCCGGAGTTCTGATGTTTACTGACTGATTAATTATTAGCACGGTGGTTGTCATTCTGCCCGTGGTTCATGTAACTATTATGTTGAGTGGCCGGTTGGGTACCAGTTCCCACTCTTCTGACTCAAGGAATAGCTGAGTGACGTGTGACATCTTAACTGAGGAAGTAAAGGCATGGAATGGGATGGTAACGTCTGATAGTTGAAGTATATTATTGTCTGGGATTTCAGATCTATAGTCTCCGTTCTTGCTCTATAAATCTTCATATTACGAACAGCATCCGTATCTTGTGGAATCTCCGACTTATAAGCAACATCAGCACCTTGTAAAGTCTCTGAAATATGATCGGTATCTACATCTAGTAGAATATCGGCAAGTAGAATACGCCTGAGATGATTGAAGGTCGGTTAACAATACATACAGCGTACGGTACATGGAGTACACCTGGAATACTGTACAGGAAGAACACATGGAATATTGTACATGGAGTACATATTAAATACTGTACCTGGAGTAAACTTGAGATACTGTACATAGAGTACACATGAAATAATGTACATGGCACCGATGAAAGTTTTATGATATGATCGATACTGGTGTGAATCGTCTGACATGATCAAAGTAAATAAATTGATTTTAAACGGTTAGCAAACCGAACTGAAATGAGTAACATGATATCCTCATAGTTCCTGCCTAGACTTAATGTTGTTTGTATAGAGATTCAAAAGAATGCTTAAACGGAGTTTCAACATTGGTCATCATGAAGACATGATTGATGAAGACCAAACATGATTTATCATGAAACAGGATTTTACTGAAATCCTTCCGTGTCTTAGCATGAAAACATCGTCACCCTGTTGGTAACGTAATCCTCATAAGGAGACATGAAACTTAATCAGCATAAAAGCGACATCAACGTGAGAGTATGAAAACTTGATAGTTCAAAGAACATAAAAGTATAATCAACTGAAGTTTAACATCAACTGATGTGGATGGCTATGGTTTAATCCACAATTCAAAGGAGAAGGCACGTGACTAAGTATGGACGATTCTGATTCGATTCATACTTGTCAATTTTTACGAGAACTGTCATGTATGGAAGTTTACAATCTGGGACTAAATGAGGATGGATTTTGACCAATCCATACTAGTCAAACTTCAATCAAACATCATGGTACAAGCAAAGGTGAACGCCTATGGGTCGGTTAATAAAACAACATTCGACTGAAACATGAATCTGACATGAGTAACGATGAACGCCTATGGGTCGGTTTACCAATACAAAATCTGAATGGGGAAGGGTGAACACCAATGGGTCGGTTCACCAAAACAAAAAAAATTCGACTGAAAAGCACATGCGACTAAATATGGCAAGTCATGTACCAACCTTTTACTTTGTCAAAATTTAAAGAAAACTAACTGATAAATGCATGAGAAACATGGAAGATAACAAACGCCAAAATCTAAGAAGTTCCTGGTGACTACCCACTAGTCACAGGTCAAGTTTTAAAGCCTATAGGTCGAACCTTGGTCTCTGATACCATAATCGTAACACCCCACTTGGATAAGTGGACCATTACGTGTATTTATGGCGTTTCATCAAAGCAAATAAGGTAAATTTCCTAAAACATTAACTGACCATAAAGGAAATATCGTATTCAAACATCGTTAATCCAAACATAAGCTCAAAACCTGAAAAGTAAATACTGAAAGGAAGGACTAAACAATGTCCAAACAGGCAAAGTAATATATGAACTACACTAAGTAAGGATTCTGGATAGCTTCCATCCAAATGCACCTACCCTCAGAATCCTAAGAGTGTCCTTGTATATCTGTCGTTTGTAACATGAAAAGAAGCTACGACTGAGCATAACGCTAAGTGGACGGATATAAAATCATGATAAGTAATACTGGAATGAAACAGATGACAAACACTGATGCTGCAAAGACTGATAAGTAAAGAGCAGTGGAAAACTGTGTATGCTTCTAAAAAATATGATTTATAATTAGCAAGACTTAATTATTATCTGTTAAATCTAAAAACCATGCATTTACAATATATTAAGTGCCAAGAGCTTATATAGGTCATGTACTGTAACAATGTATGCATGAATACATAGAGGGGTGACCTCGTCATGTTGTAGAGGGGTGACCTCTAACTGATAAGCTAGGTGGAGGGATCAACTCCAATGTGAAGGATGTAGAGCACACACCACATTCACTTGATAAGCTGTAACTGATAACCTAGGATGCATCCATACGCCCCGCTGATAATATTGATAAATGGCCAAGCTGAAATAAAAGGGACACTACGAGAAATCACTCCCCCGCAGAGGAGTCACGACACCGGTGCCTCAAGTGTCATGGTTATGGTACCTCCGTAACTAGTACTAACTGGTCATGCATATATATAAAGCTCAGACACTTTTACATTGTTATTAAGATGATTACTGTAAAGTTCATAATATATACTGGGGAAAACATTCGGCTACAGACGGGAAATCCTAATCATCTATAGGAAATGAAGTCCTTACTGAAGGACGGAAATCCATACCTCGTTTCCAGTAATGAAATAAGAATGAAAGTTGAAGGATCTACTCCGACTTTACGGATACTACATACATAAGGGACGTGAATGAGTTGTCTGATTACTTTTTACTGTTACTAATTCTTACTGTTCTTAATTTGAGTTATTATGTTCTTGTATTGTTTTATTGTCTTGTATATAATCTGGTAAATCTGATTGTTCTTCAAATATATAATGATTAGCGTATACCGTGTTCTCTTGATTACTGTATATTATGTTGTATCCTAATTAGTGCATTTTACTTTATTTTTGATTAATGTATAACACGTATTCTTGTATTAAAATGCCGTTAATAGTAACCTTCTAAAATAGCATGTTTCCTAAAATAGAAAATTCCTGAAATAGAAAGTTTCCAAAAATGGTTTCATGAATCATTAAATCATTTAAATAAAAACAAACAGTTTAAATTAATAAACTAATTAAATCATTTTAAATAAATTTACTAATTAAATCAATCAAACATTTATAATTTGGTTAAACCATGATATAATTTACTTGGTAAAATGATTTATTATAATTTAAATAAAATTTAGTTTTTTTATTTCAAATGTATAACCAAAACCCGAGTCAAAAGTCTTCAGAGACACTTGGTCTCGGGTCAGGCCCAAAACACAAAAACCACCACAGCCGTTTGGTTGTGGTCACCCTTTTGCTGACGTCACTAAACAGCAGCCACCGGTTAAACCAGGTGCCACTGCTGCCCTACGGATCCCCCTGTTTGGGTCAAACTTGTTGGGAATAAATTAAGGCCAGATCACTTGAACGCTGACAAGAACAACTCAAGCGTTGACAAGAGCAAAGTGAGCGCTGATAGCATAAGCGTTGACAAGTTAAAGTCAAGCGTTGACAGATTGAAGACAAGCACTGATGGAAGATGTGAGCTACACGTTTATTATATTCTAGAATACTTCTAGTAAGGATAGAGACGACAATGTATTTTCTATGTTTATCTTTACCTAGAATAGTTGATACGTAGCTTATTGTACAAGGCTTCTTAGTCTATAAAAGAAGGCCTTTAGGTTAATGTTTAATATCAGTTTCATAAGTTTTTCACAAGTTAAACCTCTTTCATTGTAATCAAGTACGATCATTCTAATACAAGTGAAAGTTTGTTTAACATCTTTGTGTTTTAGATTAAGTGTTAATTCCGCATAACACTTAGTTACTTTATCATAAGCAAAGGTTTCTCTACGTGTATTACTTGATCTAATCTCGTATACACAAAGCTTAATCGATCTAAGTTTGGGATCAACAAGTGGTATCAGAGCTTGTTGAGAAACTTTTGATCTTTAAGTAACGCAAGAACCCAAAAACACCAAAAACCCTAAAAACCCTAAAATTCTCAAAACCCTAAAAACATCATGTCTGGCATAGATCAACCTGCTGCTTTGCTACAAAACAACTCCACAAATCCTAGTATCAAAATTCCCATGTTTGATGCCAGGAACTTCGAGCTTTGGAAGTCTAATTTTGAGCAATATATAGCCATCCATGACTACACTCTTTGGGAGATTGTTGAATATGGGAACACATTCAACAAAGCTCAAAAGATTGCTGCTGCTATTGCCGGAAGGACAGCTCTTCCTAATTGTCCTGAAGCTGATAAGAAGGAAAAGCCTGAAGATGGAAGAGCTGTATATGTTGAAGATATAGCCAAGAAAAGGGTGGACATGAAAATCTTGAACATCATGAAACACGCCTTAGGTCATGAGAATCAGCACAAGTACAAACGCTTTGAGTCTGCAAAAGAGCTTTGGGAAGCTCTTGAAGTAGCACATGGTGGCAATGCTGACACAAAAGAAGAAAAGAAGAAGCAACTCTTGCATGAGTATGCTGTCTTTAAGGCTCAACCCAATGAGAATCTCAGCAGTGTGAGAAGTAGACTGCTTGACATCACAAGTCAACTTTCCTTCATGGGAACACAGATTGATGACCCTGACTTGAATGCTACTTTTCTCAAAAGCCTTGGTGATGTATGGAAGATTGAGACAAGATCCATTCTTGTCAATAACACCCACAAGACTTCCAGGTTTGATGACATCTTCAACAAACTAAGACTGTTGGAGAATGAATGGCTTTTGGAGAGTGATAACAAATCTTCCAGCAGCAACATGGCTTTCTTCTCACAAAGTGAAGGCCAATTTGATTCCATGAACTCCTATGGACATTCAGTCACTGGATCTCAATGTGTCAACGCTGGATCACAGCCTGTCAGCGCTGGATCATATCCTGTCAACGCTTTATACTCAAGCGCTGACACTCACAACTTTGGCGCTGATAGAATTAAACCTGCTGGTTTAGATCTAGATACTGTGTGTGCATTCATTGCTTCTTTGCCCAGTGATTCAAGGATTACATATGAAGATCTTGAGCAGATAAGTGATGAGCAATTGGAAGAGATGGACATCAAGTGGACTATGGCTCTTGTAAGTTCAAGAGCAAACAGGTTTAATAAAAGGTTCAAGAAGAAGATGACCTTTAATGCTAAGGATGTTGCTGGATTTGACAAATCAAAGGTTGAGTGCTACAATTGTCATCGGATGGGGCACTTTATGAGGGAATGTAGATCTCCAAGAAGATCTGATGCTGGTAAGCCCTCAAGCCAAATGGTTAAGAGCCAAGATCCCAAGGCAATGGTTGCTGTTCAACAAATTGATGGTGTTGGAGGATGGGACTGGAGCTGGAACTTTATGGCTAAGGATGAGGAAGAGGACAGAGCTTTGGTTGCTGAAGTTAAAGAAGAGCATGTTGAATATGCTCTCATGGCACACTCCTCCTCTTCATCAGATAATGAGGTATATGATGATGCTTTCTGTTCTAAGGGTTGTCGTTTAAATACTGAAAAACTAAATCAAGAGATAGTAAAATTATTAGATGAGGCAAGTACTGAAAGATGCAAAGTATCTAATTATCAAATTGCTCTTACCCAAACAGAAAAGACAGTAGCTGAGTATAAGAAAATGGAGTTTGATTTAAAGGATCAAATAAATATCTTAAAACATGAGTTACATCAAAGTAAAGATATTCAAGATATAGTAAACAGGGTTAATCTTGATTTGATAGCTCAGTTAGAGGAGGCTAACAAAAATAAAGATAATGTGAGTCTTAAAATCCAGAGATTTGATAAGGCCACACAATCCCTAGGAGAGTGTGTTAGTAAACAAAGAGACTCTAAGGACATGAGTGGGATTGGGATGAAAGATTATACTGGTGTTCCACCACCAGCTGGGGATTTCTATGGTGTCCAATCAAAGGACTTATCTTGGACTGGCTTGCCAGAACTTCAAGAGAAGGAATTCATTCCTCCACCTAGAGTGACTTCCCCAGTTGAAGAATACAAACAAAAACTGACTGACCTAGATGAGTGGAAGAAAGCTAACCACACTTTGTTTGTTAAGGGAGGGTTGTTGTGTGAAAGTCCAAATGAGCCCATACCAATCAAGAGCCATGATCCTACACCTATTAAAATCACACACCCAACCACTGGCAAAGCTGTTGACCTTGGCCCACAAACTGTTAGAAAACCTAGTGTTAAGTATGCAGAGATGTATAGGAATACTAGGTCACCAAAAAGCCAAGTTAGTAACCATGGAACAGGCTTCTTTGCTTCTAGACCTAAGACTATGTCTAGAAAAGCTTGTTACACATGTGGTAGCTTCTCACATTTGGCATACAAATGTGTCAACGCTTCCAATGTCAACGTTGATAGGAACCATTTCAGCGCTGACAAAAGTCAACATAGGTCAAACACTGTCAGACCCAATACCTTTGTGAACAAAAGTTCACAAGTTGTTAGACCAGCCCCATTCTTTTCTAGAGGGTCTAACACACAAGGCCTAAGACCTTTCCAAAAGTCAAACACTTGGTCAAATAGGCAATGGGTTCCTGTAGCAAACCCTAGGTTCAACGCTGATAAAGGCAATCGGGGCGCTGACAAGAACAATTTCAGCGCTGACAGACTCACTGCCAAACCTAGGTATTTGCAACCACAGGGAAATAGGTCTAAAGCTTCTACTAGCTTAACATGGAGACCAAAACAAGACCAAAACCCTAATTTTACTGGTCTTTCTATGACATGCAACAGGTTTCATTATATTTCAAAGGCATTGTCAACACCAGTTGGGGTTAACTGGGAATTTCATTCAAACAGGGATGAAAATGGGGTTGTTATGAGAACCAAGTCTGTTCTTGTTGAACAACCAAATGAATCCAAGTCTTCCAAGGCTTGGGTTCCCAAAGAAAACTAATGTGTTTTCTTCATGTGCAGGGCATTCAGAAGAAGATCAATGATTATGGATATTGGGATAGTGGATGCTCAAGGCACATGACAGGAAAGGAAGACTATCTGACGAATTTCACTCCTATTCAAGATGGTGATAAGGTATTCTTTGGAGGGGGCTATGGCACCATCACAGGAAAAGGAACCCTTATTACCAACAATCTACGGTTTGAGAATGTCTTCCTGGTAAAAGAACTGGATTATAATTTGTTTAGTGTATCACAAGTGTGTGATAACAAAAATAAGGTTCTTTTCACAGATACTGAGTGCTTGGTGTTAAGCAAAGATTACAAGCTCCCTGAGGAAAAATACATAGAATTTAGAACACCAAGGCATAAGGACATATATAATGTGAATCTTAATGGAATTAAGATAAATAATAAAATGATGTCATGTTTTTATGCTAAAGCCTCAGTAGATGAAAGTAATCTTTGGCACAGGAGATTAGGGCACATAAACTTTAAGAATATCAATAGACTTGTGAGGCTTGGTTTACTTGATGGTTTGCCTGAAAAGGCTTTCCACAATGACCACTCTTGTGTTGCATGTCTTAAGGGCAAGCAGCACAAGGTCTCATTCAAATCTAAACAGGTGCACTCTAGTTCTAGACCACTTCACTTATTGCATATGGATCTCTTTGGTCCTACTAATATAGAAAGTTTGAAGGGTAAATCATATTTTTTTGTTATCACTGATGATTTTTCCAGGTTTACATGGACTTTCTTTTTAGCCAAGAAAAGTGAAACTGCCCAAAGTCTGATTAATTTCATTACCCAGATTGAGAAGAAGAATGGTAATGAGGTCAAAATTATTAGAAGTGACAATGGGGGTGAGTTTAGAAATCAATTGTTAGATGATTTTTGTGCCAAGAAAGGGATTACTAGGCAGTTTAGCATAGCTAGAACCCCACAGCAAAATGGGGTTGCTGAAAGGAAAAATAGAACCCTTATTGAAGCAGCTAGAACCATGTTGGCTGATGCCCACTTTCCTATAGCCTTTTGGGCTGAAGCTGTTAACACAGCTTGTTATGTTCAAAATAGGGCATTGGTCAACAAAATACATAATAAGACACCTTATGAGTTACTTTGGGGAAGGAAGCCAAATATTGGCTTTCTCAAGCCTTTTGGTTGTCATGTAGTTGTTTTAGAAACTAGTGATGCCCTAGGTAAATTTGATTCAAAAGGTGATGAAGGCTATTTCATGGGTTATTCAGTGCAGAGTAAAGGATATAGGGTTTACATTAAAAAGGAAAAACGTATACTTGAAAAGGTACATGTTAGGTTTTTAGAAAGTAAACCTAGTGATCCTGAAAGTGGTCCAAATTGGTTGTTTAACTTGGAACCTTTATCTAGAGCTTTAAATTATATGCCTGTTACTGATCCAGACATTGTGAAGGTAACTTCAAGTGTTTTGGAAAAGAGAATTGGTAATGTTTCAGGTATACAGGTTGCTAAGAAGGATGGACCACCAGCAGTTGAGTCATCTCCCACACAAGAATATGTTACACTTCCTATATGGACAGATGAGTATTATGCTGCTGCTACTGCTGCTAGAAAAGATAATGGTGGTTTCCAAATACCACCAAATACAAACATGCATGGTTCTTCAGGCGCTGACAAAGGGAAATCAAGCGCTGACAAGACTAATTCAGACGCTGATGGCTCAGACGCTGACAACACCAGTTCAAGCGCTGTTAGCCCAAGCGCTGACAAACAAGATTCAGACTTTGACAACACCTTTGCACATCTTTTCTCTTCCCATTTTGAACAGGGTGGACCTTCCAATGTCCATGAAGAGATTTCTGTTGATCAAGGAGAGTCTGATGAAGAAGATATTGGCAACATGGAGCGTGAAGTTGAGGACACCAGACTTTTTGAAGGAGGCGTTCTCACTTCCACAGCAAAGGATCACCCCTCATCTCAGATCATTGGTGATGTTATGGCTCCAGTTCAGACAAGAAGATCCCATCAAAATCTTGGTGGATTTATTGCCAATATACACAAGAAGGTTGATACCCCTCTTGTACAAGCATGTTTGTTTGCATGTTTTCTGTCACAAGAAGAACCCAAGAAGATATTTGATGCTCTCAAAGAACCTAGTTGGGTGGAAGCAATGCAGGATGAGCTTCACCAATTTGCTATACAGGATGTTTGGGAGCTGGTTGATTGTCCTAGATATGTGAAACCAATTGGGACAAGATGGGTTCTAAGGAACAAGAAAGATGAAAGGGGTATTGTGGTCAGAAACAAGGCACGTTTGGTAGCTCAGGGATATACACAAGAGGAAGGCATAGATTATGAAGAAGTTTTTGCTCCAGTTGCAAGAATTGAAGCTATCAGAATTTTCCTA
Organism: Glebionis coronaria; assembly: GCA_025667525.1. Taxonomy (NCBI): domain Eukaryota; kingdom Viridiplantae; phylum Streptophyta; class Magnoliopsida; order Asterales; family Asteraceae; genus Glebionis; species Glebionis coronaria. The sequence goes on from CM046878.1 coordinate 269,595,490, forward strand.
GCTTATGCCTCTTGCATGAACTTCACTGTTTACCAAATGGATGTGAAGAGTGCTTTCCTCTATGGAACAATTGTTGAGGAGGTATATGTAATGCAACCTCCTGGTTTTGAAGATCCTGAGAATCCAGACAAGGTTTATAGAGTGAAGAAAGCTATGTATGGACTTCATCAGGCCCCAAGAGCATGGTATGGTACATTGTCCACCTACTTGGTGGAAAATGGTTTTAAAAGGGGCACCATAGATCAGACACTATTTACAAAGAAGAAAGGAAAACATGTGTTGCTTGTGCAGGTCTATGTTGATGACATCATTTTTGGGTCTACTGATCCAAAAATGAGTGAGGACTTTTCCAAGCTCATGACAGATAAATTCAAGATGAGTGCAATGGGTGAGATGAACTTCTTTCTAGGTTTACAAGTTCAGCAGAAAGAAGATGGTATCTTCATCTCCCAAGACAAATATGTAGCTGAAATCTTGAAGAAATATGGTTTTTCTCCACATGAAAAGAGTGCTTCCACTCCTATGGATAGGGAAAACCCTTGGGGAAAAATTGGAGCTGGAAAGGATGTGGATGTTAGGCACTATAGATCAATGATTGGTTCATTGATGTATCTTACAGCCTCAAGACCTGACATCATGTTTGCTGTGTGTGCTTGTGCACGCCATCAAGTGACTCCCAAAGAATGTCACCTTTTTGCTGTGAAAAGAATTTTTAGGTACCTAAGATGTTATCCAGATCTTGGTTTATGGTACCCAAAAGATTCTCCATTGGAGCTTATTGCATATTCAGACAGTGACTATGGTGGTGACAAGTTTGATAGAAAATCCACAACTGGTGGATGCCAATTTCTTGGGAGTAGATTGATATCTTGGCAATGCAAGAAACAAACAGTGGTGGCAAACTCTACAACTGAAGCAGAATATGTGGCTGCAGCTGCTTGTTGTGGACAAGTCTTATGGATTCAGAACCAGCTGTTGGATTATGGGTATAATTTTATGCATACCAAGATTTTTGTAGACAATAACAGTACTTTATGCATTATTAAAAATCCTGTACATCATTCTAAAACCAAACACATAGAAATTAGACATCATTTTATAAGAGATTGCTTTGAGAAAGGTTTAATACAACCAGATAGGGTAGCCACAGAAGATAATGTGGCTGATTTATTAACTAAACCTTTTGATGCTGGAAGATTTCAATATTTGGTAACAAATATTGGAATGGTTAATCTCACTTAATATGTGTTTTGGAACCTTTTTGTAAAAGTATGTACAGGATAATGCATTGTTATTGGTCTTTGTGATGATTTAGATTTTTCCACTTTATTTTTCTAACACTGACAAAGGTAAATGTAACGCTGATAAGTGTTATTTTGCCGTTGTTAGAGATATTTTTGTCTAACACTGACAAGAGTTCCTTCAACGCTGATGAGTGTTGTCGGGGCGCTGTCAGCAACAAATGTTAGTTTTGTGGTTTTCAATCTAAATGTGTAGGTGGTGGTAGCTTTATGCCATTGGATACAGAGTTGCTTATGGATTTTTGAAGAGCTATTTGGACATGTTTTTGTTTATGGATGATGGTTGGAATATTTATATTCCTATCTTGACATAAATTTTTAATGTTCATATATATTTTGAGAAACTCATGTATCATAGTTTAAGGGGAGGTTTTAGGAACCTTTAGGATTTTTGGGTATCCATATGATACTCTTATCACAATTCTAGATTGTGTCCACAGGTGAGTATGGGTTAGTTTTACTAAACCATGAGGCACTGTAGCATGCATAGTATATCAACTTTGCATGCTGCCAAGACATTTTTGACCTAGAATTGGTTGTGGTCTGTTGGGAGACTTGGGAATCATTTTGATATGGGTTTTACCTGGGAGTAACAAGGATTTTATAAGGTAACTTGGTTGTTAAGAATTTTGGTTAGCAAGGGACACTAGAGGACTGTTATGTCTATCTTGCTTATGCAAGTGTGCATAACTAGACAGTGCTTGCCGCCCTATGATAATTATCAGCTTTTGGTTATCTTCTCTAGGATAAATTACTTGTTAAGGTCATTTTTCACTTTTTAAAACAATTTTATTTTTGGACGCTGACAAGATTTTTCCAAGCGTTGTTGTGACCAAATTGGACGCTGACATGGCTTTAGGCGAACGTTAACAAGATTATAGCCGTTGGGCGTTGATGGGTTATATTTGACCGTTGACAATCAATGGGACCTACCCAGTTGTTACTTTTTGACATATTTTCAAGCCGTAATTTTAGGAGTTGTTACTTTCATTAAATGCATGAGATAACTTATAACTTTTTCAATATTTTCATGATTAGTTTTTGAAAATCTTTGCCTATTTTTGGGCCAATCACATGCATTCATCCACTCCTATAAATTTGGCTCCTATTTTTAAACAGGGTATCTATAATTCTTGTCTAACACTTTTCTCTTATCAACCTTCATCTTTTATACTTCAAATTAACAGCTTTCATCAATGGCACCAAGATTTAACTCAGCAGAATTGGATTTGGGGTTCAAGTCTCAACACAACATGATTGCTTATCTTGTTGCTGATAATACTTTGTTCCCTCAATACACACAAATGGTGGAGTATTTGAACGCATCCCCATTAAGGTATGCTCTTTCTCATGCACCACTCATTCCAGTCACACACATTAAACAGTTTTGGAACACTGTTAGTTCCTCAACAGTTAATGGAGTGACCACATTAACTTCTATTGTTCATGGGAGATCTTGGGTGGTTACTGAGGCCTTGGTACGCCAGGCCTTGCATCTTAATGATGCTGATGGTATAACCATTCTTCCCATATCTGAAATAAAACAAGGGCTTAGGGCTTTGGGATACCCTATTCCTGATGAAGGTACTCTTAATAAGTACCATAAGCAGGAATTTCCCCCAGCCTGGAAGTACCTCATTCACATTCTCCTTCAATGTTTGAGTCCCAAATGTACTACACACAATGAGATCAATAGATCCATTGCAACTGCTATTGTGTGTATTGCAACAGGGCAAAAATATAACTGGTCTAAAATGATTTTTGAAGGAATGTGTAAAAACAAGGGGACAAAAATGACTTTAGCTTATCCCCGTTTTCTGCAAATGATTTTTGATGCTCAAAGATATTGTTCAAGGGATCACAATGATTTTTATAAAATTCCTGAACAAAAGAAAGCTATTTTTACCAAGATGAATTCACCACCTCATAGAGACCTACCTTTAACCCCAGCCATGCTTGCTGTTATTGCAGCAGCACAACCCCAACCAGACCCCCAACCTCATATTGACCCTCACCCACAACTTGAACCTATCCCTGAACCTTTACCCTCACCTGACCAAATGCAAATAGACCAAAATCCCTTTGACGCTGACACATTTAATGTGGGCGTTGATGTGCCTATTTCCAACACTGACACCCAACCATCACAATCCCAAACACCCCTTAACCAACCCACATCTACACCTTCTTCCACACCATCTTCTACACCACCTGAATATAGGTTGTTTAAACGCCAAAGGACTGCTGAAGTGTTCTCCTCTGGTGGTCCTAGCCATGAAGCAGAGAGAACCACCACCACAAGTGTGGCTGGTGACCTGGATGAGGCTGGGACTATTGGTTCTGGCTTAGAGGCTGGCCAAGGCAGTCCTACCATAATTAAGTCCTCATCCATGCCCAATGAACCTGACTTGGGAGGTCAAATCCCCATTTCAGAAGAGGGCAGCTTGGAACCAATGACTCTTTTGGAATTGACGGCTGTCTGCATTAGCTTGCAAAAGCAGAATGCAGACTTGGTACAAATTGTCAGTAACCAAGGCCTTGAACTCAAGGAATTGAGGGAGAGGATTATTGTTTTGGAGAGTGCTCATGCAAAGGGAGGTATGGAGGAGTCTTCCAAAGGGGAGGATGATCAAAGAAATCTGAGTGATAAGAGCAGTCAAGATGGTCAATCATTGGATGTTGCTGAAGCTCTTACTACTTTGAAGGAACAAACAGGTTTTGATACGTCCTTGATCTCTCCAACCAATTTAAATTTATCATTTACAGATATGTTGAGAGAGGTTACACAAGGCGCTGAGGGAAAATATTTGAGCGTTGACAAGACAAGTTTGGACGCTGATAGAAGTATTTTGGGCGCTGATAGAGGAAATTTGGGCGTTGACAGATCTATATATGGAGGTGATGTATTCCAGTCATCATCTATCATCAAGGATGTTTCTACTCAGGCATTACCATCTACCTTACCAACAATTGCACCATCAGATAAGGGTAAGGGTAAGTTGGTAGAAGAAATTGTTCCAAAGAATGCAGCTCAGGTTGAATTTGATAGAAGATTGGCTGAGCAAATGATGGAACAAGGTGAAAAGGAAAAGTCACCATTTGTTGTGACTTCTGAAGAAGAAAGTGATGGAGCTAGCTCGGATTCAAGTGTGATGATTGTTGAACCAGAAAGACTTGAGTATGGTGATGAGCTTGCTAGGGAAAAGCTGAGAGATTTAAAGTTGCAGATTGATTTTGATATGCCAGAGGTGGTTCAGATGTATAATTCTTGGGAAGAAAGCTGTATGGATAATCCAGACTTGACCATTTCAGATCAGATTTGGGGTTTGGAAATTCTTCTTAGAGTTCAGAAGGATTGTAAGGTGATTTTGAAGCACAAGGCAAGCAACATTCTCTCTGAGTTGAAAAGGGATAGAAGGAAGCTCTACTTTATGTTGCTCAAATGTCATGGATTTGGATGGACACATCAGAAGCTGAAGGCTTTGACATTTGATGAGTTGGAACATAGGGCTTATCCTATTTGGGTGAAAGTGCAGGAAGAAAACATTTTCAGACTTCTTTCAGATGAAAGAAAGGAGCAACTTGCAGAAGAGATGGAAATCAAGAAAGCTATGATAGTTCCCAGACCAGTGAAGAAGGGATTTACACTTGAGTTTCCAAAAGATATGAATCAACTATATCCAAGTGAAGCAGTTATTAGAAAGAGCCTTAAGCTCTCCCCATTAGAAGCTTCAGATATGGTGCATGTGTTACCACTAGATTCCAGGAATCCAATTGTGAGTTATGATGAAGATGAATGTGGATTCTGGAAAATTGGAAGATTTGGCAAGAAGGTACACACTTTTACCACTCTCATATCTTTATTTGCAAGTTGTGATAGAGAAGACTTGGTGGACCTTTGGAGGTTGCTAGAGACCAAGTATGAGGCTGAAGCACCAACTTCAGTCAATGGAATAAAACTTTGGACCACATTCAAAAGAATGTGTGGGACAAAAGAAGAAGATCCTGAAATATGGAAGGATCTTGAAGATGACCTCAGTGGTCTTCAATGGAGGTTATATTCAGCTGCTGGTGTATATCATTTGAGTTCTACAAAGTTTGCTGAGTATTTACTTATAGATGCTCAGTATTTCATATCCAAGGCTGTTTTGGAAAAGATGAAGGACACCCAGTTGGAGATAGACTATACAAGTGACGTGGCAAAGAATTTGATCAGATTTATTTATTACCAATATGATAAGGTTTGTCAGACTCCTCCAAGTTCTTAATGTTTATTCAGAAACTTGATCATAAGAGTGGATATCAAGTTTAGGGGAGGATTGTTGGGAATAAATTAAGGCCAGATCACTTGAACGCTGACAAGAACAACTCAAGCGTTGACAAGAGCAAAGTGAGCGCTGATAGCATAAGCGTTGACAAGTTAAAGTCAAGCGTTGACAGATTGAAGACAAGCACTGATGGAAGATGTGAGCTACACGTTTATTATATTCTAGAATACTTCTAGTAAGGATAGAGACGACAATGTATTTTCTATATTTATCTTTACCTAGAATAGTTGATACGTAGCTTATTGTACAAGGCTTCTTAGTCTATAAAAGAAGGCCTTTAGGTTAATGTTTAATATCAGTTTCATAAGTTTTTCACAAGTTAAACCTCTTTCATTGTAATCAAGTACGATCATTCTAATACAAGTGAAAGTTTGTTTAACATCTTTGTGTTTTAGATTAAGTGTTAATTCCGCATAACACTTAGTTACTTTATCATAAGCAAAGGTTTCTCTACGTGTATTACTTGATCTAATCTCGTATACACAAAGCTTAATCGATCTAAGTTTGGGAGAATTCATCTTTGTTAACACCTTGTTCTTAATCATTATTCTATTCCGCTATGTTAATCATATGAATGATGAGTATCCTAGATATAATGGTTTTTGCCATTGAGTCTAAACGATCTATGGACTCCACAAAACTCCCACCATCCTTGTTTCTACCCACTGGTCTTGTCTAATTACCCCCTGCTGCCTAACCCCAAACACCCCTTGTTTGGTTTAGACTCCCACTGGTTGGGCTTCGTTCCCCCAGTTTGCTACCCTAAGACCACCGAGATCAATTGGTCTCGGTTGCCACTGATTACAACAAATACCCCTTTAATTCCATGATTTAATCTTTTATAACCAAGTGTTCATATGTTTAATAAATCAATTCGTGAATTAAGAAAGCAATAAAAGATTGAAGGTCTTTAAATAATTACCAATGCGTGATGATTTAAGGATTAAAACCCGAATCCTCGTTCCCTTTTTGCTTGATCCCGACGGCTAAATAAGAACACCAATCGTTCCCTTTTTGCTTGCTGCTGACGACTAAACAAGAACACCAATCGTTCCCTTTTTTCTTGCTGCCGACGGCTAAACAAGAACACCAATCGTTCCCTTTTTGCTTGCTGCCGACGATTAAATAAGAACACCAATCGTTCTCTTTTTGCTTGTAAACTGGCGGCCAACATAGAACACCTACTAGGGTTTTCATTGTTTTTTTAAATGTGATAGAATGAAAGAAAATTACTCCTGACATGTTAAATTGGTACATGGGTTGGGCCTTTGGGCTTTCTTGTTTCTTTCTCATTGTAGCCGTCCAACACTCCCTTCCGATATATGTTTTTTGTTTTCGACTTAATTAAATCTCGTGACATGTTCTAAGGTTCATGACTTTCGTTTATATTTTACTTTCGTGTCTTAATAATTTACGTGCGTGTACGTATTATTAATTTTCTCGTGTTAACCTCTGACTTGTATTATTTATTTTTCTGAATAAATAATTTCATAATACTATAATAAATAATATCTTACGTAACGTTTTAATAAAGTCTGAGACTGCGTGTAATTAATGGTCAAGGATTTTAAAGGCGGGTTTTACACGTCATCACGCAATCCAATTTTCATCTTTTTGTTGCAAAATAAGGCTAAAAATGGCCAAATTTTAAAATTTTAAAATTTTTCTCGTTTTTGATAAGTGTTTAAGACACGAATGTAGGTTTTCCGATGGTGAGGATAAGAGTAATTTTTAACTCGACCGTGCGTGTTGAGCACTTAGCTTCGATTCCTTAACTATATTAGGCTAAGTCTCATTAAATTGAGGATGAGAAATGATAGCATTAATTATAAGTTACTATGCTAAACGTAGAGTACTCGTATTCTTTCAAAAACTCATGTGTCCTAATTATTTGCTTTTTCTCCCAACACTTTTATATTAAATCGTTAATAAATAGGTTTTTTGCGGTTTATTCTCTATTGTTGGTTTCTAATTGATTCTAGTAGCTTCCATGTAATTAAAATGGAAAAATATTAAGGTATCGCCAGCGCCACGTTTTTGAAGTATTGGCACCCGAATAATCAAAGGCTTCCTTAATAATAATTTTTAAGTTCCTCTTCACCTAAATCAAGCAAAATATTGAAGCTCACAAGGACGAAAAATCTATGCAAAAATTGAAAGTGAATGTCTTAAATCTTGAAGCCTTAAAGATCCAAAATTCACCTTAGCGTGAGGATATATATCAAGTCATAATAAACACCTCATGTCAAGGTTAAATAAAAGACAAGGGCAAGACCAAAGCCATAATAAACACTTTATGGCGAAGTTAAATAAAAGGTGGCGGTAAACCAATACAAATTGGTAATAAGTCTCATGTTCAAAACCGCTGAAAAACCGTGTTTATCGATCCTTTTTGTTGACTTAATTTTTTGACATCGTTGTCTATTAGGAAAGGTTATTAATTCGATGATTTTGATTACACCGTTTTGACTCTATTTTTGGACCAAATACCTATCAATGCATAAGTAAAAAATGTATCCTCGTGATCACTAATACAAAAATAAAATATAAGATATACACCTTAGGAATAAGGGAGTTTAAGTACATGATTAGAGCATATGAGTAGTGTTAGCATTACTAACTTATAATGACAATGATCTTGTTTCACGCTTAGCATGAAATCGGGTGAATATCGAGGATGACGAACATATCTCTATGAGGCATTCACGTGTTCTTATTCTTTAATCCTAAAAGTCACATTATCGTGATGAAAACAATACATTATGTCTAAAATGCAAGTGGTAGTTAATTTAAATTTATGTTTCAATAAATGTCATATAAAAATGAACTTTAGAAGTGCTATGATACTTTATTCCAGCATTGCGTGAGGGCACGAAAATGGTTTAGTATGGGGGAGTGATGAGACTGCAATTATACATAGTCTCATCGTCCAAATCGGGCTTAAATTGTACAAAAATGTTATAAAATACCGTAAAATATGCTTGTGTTTGTTCATTGTATATTTTAGGTACGGATATCGTGAATTCAACAAAAGATCAAAGGAAACAAGCAAAACGAATACGGGAAACGAAGCCGTACAAAGAACCGAACCCGAACAATAATTTTCTAATGAAGTCCTTGAAGTTTGAATATTTGTCAAGAATGGTCCCTCAACTATTGAAGACTTGTCACTTTTGGCTCTTGTAAAACTAAAAAATTGCAAGTTTGGTCCTTAAGTTTCAAGATGTTACACATTTGGCCCTTGAAGATTGCTTAAAGTAACATATATGGTCCTTATTCTAAGCATACAAAATTAAAGGGTGCAAATGACATTTGATCAAAGTTCATATACAAAGGGAATTAAGTAATTGCTGTTGGAAACATGATTTGCCAAAACTTTATAAGCCTAGGGGTGTATTCTGCCTTTAATGAAACCCATACCCATGTTTTGACTCAAGCCCATCATCCAAACCTAACCAAAGCCCAAACATCACCCATAATCCGACCTACCAGACATAACACATCAGCCTTGCACTAACACTTTTCTTAATTAAATAATATATTCAAAATATTATTAATTAAGCAAAATCAGGCGCCTAACAGCGTTTAACCCCCTTTTTAGATCGATACCACCCACTGTTCATCTAGCATAAACCCTAAATCCCAATTGTTTAATTCCCCAAAATTAAAACGCCCAAACATGCAGATTTCTGATTATACGTCCCCTCACCAAGACCCCACTCCCAAAACGCGTTTACACTCATCCCACATGGCTGTGGGACCCTCCCTTGCTACACTTTTGGCAAGAAAACAAAAAGCCACATCAAATCAATGGCTATCACGAATTACTTGGCCCCCAATGATTCAATGGACGACTAAGATCAAGATGTACCAGCTGGAAACACATGGTCAAAGTCGTTCATCACATGATCATCTTAGACCATATTTTGAATTTTCAGCAAGGGTATTTTTGGTAGATTATGTGCTAGGGTTTTCCTTGTATTTTATCACATCTAGATTCTTCTATTGAGTAGTATATAAGCATATCCGGGTTGTGGATGTTGCTTGTTCCAGTTTAGACTTTGTAATTTTTTTAGGAACTCAAATAGTTAAAGTTTTTCTATAATCATTTGAAAAGTTTACTCTGAGTTCCATTTAGATTTAATTTAAAGTTTTTCTATACCTGATAGGTGTGAAAACACCCATCCTTTTACCATTTAATTCTGGCTAAAACGAGACCGAAACACGTATTTAATATCATTTGTTTGGAATTATGCGTGGTTTTTGTGTTTATTGTGTTTTCAGAGTCAACCGGATGAATAATAAAGAAAACATGGGATTGCACGGGTTTTATCGAGGAAAAAGACTCAAGACGAAGTCTATTGTCCAAGAGATGCAAAAGATTTGAAGTCATTGTGTCTATTTGAAGATTTATCGAAGAATAGAGCCAAAGATGGAAGATTCATATATGTCGAAGAACTCGAGTCTATTAAACAAAAGATTATAAGACGAGTTGGAATTATTCACCGACACTTCTCAAATCCAAGTCGGAAACGTTTATTTAAAGAAGCGTGAAGACTAAAGAAGAAAGAAGAAAAAGAAGCCCAAGCCAAAGCCCAATCACAAGCCCACCACCACAAGACACGCCTATATAAAGACCCTTACTTCACAAATTTCACACACTTAGTCTTTTAGGTAGTTTTTAGTTTTAGAGAGAGAAAGTTCTAAACTTTCTCTCACTAGATTCCATCTTTTTCTCTTTCAAATTCAAACTTTTGTATTATCTTTCATTAATCAAGTCTAGTTTTCAAGCTTTTAATCTTTAATCTCATCCTTCCTTTCTTTTACTTTGATTGATTTTGGTACAAATCTGGTATGATCCGTGTTGTTCATCAATGATTTGTGCTTAAAAAGTTGATTTCTTTTTATGTTTCCTTAAGTTTATACACTAATAAGCTTTAAGATCCTTGTTCTTTTTGGCTTATTTGTTGATTTAGCTTATTTACTCTTTAGAGTTTTTATGAAAAGTTCATCTTTTTATTGATTTGATTTAAAAGTTGTTTATTTTGAGTTTAGGAAAGTTGTTTTTAGTGCTTATTTGATCAGTATTTTATTGGATTCGAGTTAGTTTTGGGAGTTAGCTTATTCCATAAGCTTATTTCCTTACCTTTAGCCTCGAATTTGCACCATTTTCGGAAAGGGTAACTCTCTTTTCTGACCTGTTATTCCGACCTAGCAGCACCCTTTTTCCGATCTATAGATCGGAAAAGGGTTTCGTATATTCCGACGGTAAGCTTCCCCATATTCCGATCTACTTCATTGCCATATATTCCGATTGTAGCCTATTTTAACTATTCCGATCTGGACTGTTTACCATATTCCGATTACACTAATTTTAGCAATATTCCGATTGGTTCCATTGTTAGTATTCCAATTGGTGTATGTCTGAGTATTCCGATTGATCTTCTTTGGCAACATTCCGATCAAGTGATCGGAATACATTCCGATTGGTGCATTTTTTCCCTTATTCCAATTTAGCTTATTTTGCTTTACTCCGATCTTACTTTCTTTTAGTACTTTTCTATTAAGTTCATATTTTTACAAAGTTTTCCAAGTGTTAGTTTTTATTGAATATTCATTTATTTTTTCTAACAAAATCTTTAAGTTTTCAAACTTTTATTTTTAAGCTCATCTTTTACTTTAATCTTTTAAGGCTTTAAGTTTACTCTTAGACACTTAATTATTTGTCATTAGTTTAAAATAGATAAACAACCAAACTCCTTTTTATTAACCAAGAACAAATCATTCCACTTAGAGCCGAGATCAATTCGAGAGGATATCGAGAAAAATAAATCTAGAACCCATTAAAAAAATCCGATTACCAAATGGCGCCGCTGCCGGCTCTTCTCGTTAAGATCAAAAGTTTTTTGTGAGAACTTGGATTTTGGGATCCGTTCCCCGTGAACGTTACTTTTTCATAAAAATTATCAAAAAATCCTAAAAAATATAAAATTTTCAAAAAAGCCAAAAAAATAAAAAAACATAAAAACCAAAAATATTTTTGCTTTGCTTTTCTCTTGTTAGTTCTTTTACAGGTGTATGCGCACACGATCCACGTCTTATCAAGAGCCCGAGCCTCTCGATCACTTAGACATGGCCGGTGTACAAAACAACAACAACATACCACCTCCAAACAACAATAATAACAACAACAACCCACCTTTCAACAACATGAATAATAACAACAACAATGAGCCTCAACCGGATAATCGCCCGATGATTGAATTGCTGCAAGCTCATGTAGATGGCAACACTGAACCAATTGTCATACCTCCAATTGCCTCCAACAACTTTGAGCTAAAATCAGGCTTTATCCAGATGGTCTCCGCTCAACCGTTCTTGGGGCGTACCATTGATGACCCACATGACCATATCAAGACATTCTTGCAACTCACTAACACGGTTAAATTCAATGGTGTTCCACAAGAGGTTATCAGGTTACAACTTTTTCCCTTTTCTTTAGAGGGACAAGCCCGGCATTGGCTTGCTAAAGAACCGCCACAGAGTATTCTCTCGTGGACGGATTTGGAGACCAAGTTCATCAATTACTTTTTCCCACCCTCTCGTACTACCGCTTTGCGGAATGAAATCATAAATTTTGAGCAAAAGTACGATGAGTCGTTCAGTGAATCTTGGGATCGTTTTAAAGATCTTTTAAGAAAATGCCCACAACATGGTTTTACCAAAGTACATCAAATTAATACTTTTTACAATGGTTTAAGCATGAGTGACCAAGATTCACTAAACAGTGCCTCGAGGGGAAATCTTTTGGCTAAGACTTCCAAAACTGCTTGGGATATCATTGAGAATAAATCTCATGTGCAAACCAAGAGTGTTCGGACCAATGTTGCTAGTCCTAGCACTAGTGACAGCGACAAGCGACTTGACAAAATCACTACGCTTCTTGAATCGCTTGTCACCCACACCGTTAACAACACCAACAGCAGCAACGCTAAAAACACTCAAGTTAACGCTGTCAGCCAACCTTGTGAGATATGCGGTGGTCCTCATTCTTACACCACTTGTACTGCCACCCAAGACTACCCTGCTGAGAATGTGAATGCGGCATATGGCACCTATCCTCAACCTGCTTATCAAGCTAGATCTCAAGGTGACCGTAATTTGCTTAGCTACCGCTCCAACAACTATCTTTCCCCACCCGGTTTTCCACCAGACAACCCAAACCAACAACAAAACCTCAATCGCCCTCCTCAACAACAACAACAACCTCGTACACCTTACATACCACCTCATAAACAGCAACAACCACCTCAACGTAACAACCAAGTTTACCAACAACCTGCTTATCAACCACCCGCATACAATGCTCCTCCAAACCAACCCACTGCATTACACCAAGAGGTTGCAACCTACATGAGGACCAATGATGTCATCGTGGAAAATCTCCAACAGGAAGTGCGCAACTTGAAAGCAGACTTGGTCAAATAAGGAAACGATTTGAGAGCCGACATGAGAAATACGTTGGATAGCCAAACTAATGACTTGAAGAACATGATGGCTAGTTTCTTTCAAGGTAATCAACCCTATTCTTCGTGTACTCTTCCGAGTAACACCGTTGCGAATCCAAGAGGGGAGATGAAAGCAATCACCACTCGAAGTGGCAAAGGTACCAAGGAACCCGAGCTTCCTATACCTCCACCGGTGGTTGTGACTAAGGAGAATGAGTCACCTGCTCCTATTCCTCATCCTTCTCCTTCCCCAATTTCTCCACCTCTTCCTTCTACCCCTCCTCCACCCAAGGATGTGAGTGATCCTATTCTTCCAAAGCCTTTCTCTTCTTCCAATATACCTTATCCATCTAGGTTGAGGAAAGAGAAGCTCAAAAGCAAGGACGATATTCAGGTTTCAAACTTTCTAAAAATGTTTAAACAACTGAATTTCAATATCTCCTTCGCTGAGGCTCTTGCTCACATGCCTAAGTATGCGAAAATGTTTAAAGATCTTCTGAGCGACAAGGAAAAGCTTCTCGATATTGCCAACACCCAACTTAATGAGAATTGCTCTGCAGTGCTCTTAAGGAAATTGCCAACCAAGCTTGGTGATCCGGGTCGTTTCTTAATCCCTTGCAATTTCCCGGGAGTAGAAAATTGTATGGCCCTAGCCGATCTAGGTGCCAGTATCAATCTAATGCCTCTAAACGTTTGGAAGCAGTTATCTCTCCCTGAGCTAGTCCCCACCAAAATGACTTTGGAATTAGCTAACCGTACGGTTGCTTATCCAGTGGGGATAGCCGAAGACGTCTTTGTAGGAGTCGACAAATTCACTTTTCCTGCCGATTTCGTCGTCGTCGACTACGAGATGGACCCTCGTGTGCCCTTGATCGTGGGTCGTCCATTCCTGAGGACCGGTCGCACTCTCATCGATGTTGAAGCCGGTGAGCTTATCATGAGAGTGGGTGACGATAAAATAGTCTTCAACATGGGAAAGTTGTCTAAACAACCTTATTCAAACGAGAGTGTTAATTGTATTGACGTTCTTGATGAGGCTTGTGAAGAACACTTCCAAAATGCTTGCAAAAGTATTCCTACCTCTCTTCCTAATGTTGAAACCGTTGCCTCTATTGATTCATCACTGTCTCTATTTGGAGAAAGTGATTTGTATTGGAACAATCTTGAAGACACCATGGGAGATGTGAATTTAGCTACTCATGATTCTCCCACCGATGGGAATGAAGACATGCATTTCTTTGACAACCTTCTCAACAAAGACAATCCTTCTCCTCCATCTCCCACGGTTATTGCTATCGATACTCCGACTTTGAAAACGCCTCCCGTCGAAAATCCTCCGGATTTAGAACTTAAGGAGTTGCCGCCCCATCTTGAGTATGTATTCCTTGAAGAAGACAAGAAGTCGCCAGTCATCATTGCTAAGGACCTAAAGGAAGAAGAAAAATCCCGACTTATCACCGTGTTGAAAGCTCATAAGAAGGCTATTGCTTGAAAAATTTCTGATATTCGCGGAATTGATCCTCACTTCTGCACACACAAAATTCTCATGGAGGACGACTTTAAGCCCACAATTCAAAGCCAACGAAGGGTGAATCAAAAAATACATGAAGTCATCAAAACAGAGGTTATTAAACTTCTTGATGCGGGTATGATTTACCCTATTTCGGATTCACCATGGGTTAGTCCAATCCATTGTGTGCCCAAGAAGGGCGGAATAACCGTTGTTCCCAATGAACACAACGAGTTGATTTCCACTCGTCTCGTTACTGGGTGGAGAGTTTGTATAGACTACCGCAAACTCAATGATGCCACGAGAAAGGATCATTTCCCTCTACCTTTTATGGACCAAATGCTTGAACGCTTAGCGGGTAATGAATATTACTGCTTTCTTGATGGTTTCTCGGGTTATTTCCAAATACCCATCGATCCACAAGATCAAGAGAAGACAACATTCACTTGTCCCTATGGCACATTTGCTTACAAAAGAATGCCTTTTGGCTTATGTAATGCCCCCGGGACTTTCCAAAGGTGCATGTTAGCTATCTTCCATGACATGGTTGAACAAACCATGGAAGTCTTCATGAATGATTTCTCGGTCTCGGGGATTCCTTCTCTTCTTGCCTTGCCAATTTGGAACGTATGCTTAAGCGGTGCGAAGACACTCGCCTTGTTCTGAAT
Source organism: Glebionis coronaria (assembly GCA_025667525.1). Lineage (NCBI taxonomy): Eukaryota > Viridiplantae > Streptophyta > Magnoliopsida > Asterales > Asteraceae > Glebionis > Glebionis coronaria. Next base: position 269,610,805 of record CM046878.1, read on the forward strand.
TGGGAAAAATGCCATTTTATGGTAAAAGAAGGCATCGTGCTGGGACACAAGATCTCCAAAGCCGGTCTTGAAGTAGACCGTGCTAAAGTCGATGTTATCGCCAAGTTGCCTCCACCTTCAACCGTGAAGGGTGTGAGAAGTTTTCTGGGTCATGCGGGCTTCTACCGTCGATTCATCAAAGATTTTTCTCAAATCGCGCGCCCGATGACCCACCTCTTGGAGAAAGATACTCCTTTTATCTTTTCCAAAGAGTGTCTTGCATCCTTCAACTCACTTAAGGATAAGCTAACTAAGGCACCCGTCTTGGTTACCCCTAATTGGGAGCTGCCCTTTGAGTTGATGTGCGATGCTAGTGATTTTGCTATTGGAGCGGTTCTGGGACAAAGAGTGAACAAACACTTCCAACCAATCCATTACGCTAGCAAGACAATGACGGGGGCACAATTGCATTATACGACAACCGAAAAAGAGCTTTTAGCTGTTGTCTATGCCTTTGAAAAGTTTCGCCCCTATCTTGTCCTTTCCACCACAATCGTTTACACCGATCATTCCGCGTTGAAGTACTTGTTGACAAAGCAAGATTCCAAACCAAGACTTCTTCGCTGGGTTTTGCTACTCCAAGAATTTAAAATCGAAATTCGCGATAAAAAAGGAGCTGAAAACCTAGCCGCGGATCATCTCAGCAGACTTGAGGATCCTTACTAGGGGGATCATCCGAACAAAGAAATCAATGATTCTTTTCCCTTGGAGACCTTAATGTCTATAAATTCGAAATCTGATGAAACCCCGTGGTTTTCGGACTTTGCAAACTACTTGGCGGGTGGAATTCTCGTTGACGGGTTAACATCCCAGAAAAAGAAGAAGTTCTTTAACGACATTAAGACTTACTTTTGGGATGACCCGTATCTTTTCAAACAATGTGCCGACTTGATTATTCGCCTATGTGTTGATGGACCGGCAGCTTTAGAAATCCTTGATGCTTGCCACAAAGGACCCACTGGTGGTCACTTTGGTCCCAACTACACCGCCAAAAAAGTGTTTGATTCGGGATTTTATTGGCCCACCATCTATCGTGATGTTCACGAGATGGTTAAACGATGTGATGCTTGCCAAAAACAAGGCAAGATCACACATAAAGACGAGATGCCTCAGAATTTCATTCAAGAGTGTGAAATCTTTGATGTTTGGGGTATCGACTTTATGGGGCCATTCCCTTCATCTAAAGGAAACAAATACATCCTTGTTGCCGTTGACTACGTCTCAAAGTGGGTTGAAGCCAAAGCTTTACCTACTAATGACGCAAGGGTGGTTTGTAACTTTTTGAAAGCTCTATTCTCTAGATTCGGTGTGCCTCGTGCCATTATAAGTGATCGTGGGACTCATTTTTGCAATGGCCAATTCGCAAGAGTCATGGCTAAGTATGGTGTAAATCATCGTCTTTCCACAGCCTACCACCCACAAACCAATGGGCAGGCTGAGATATCCAATCGTGGATTGAAGCTAATTTTGGAGCGTACTGTGGGAGAGCATCGTGCCGCGTGGGCCGATAAGTTAGATGATGCTCTGTGGGCTTTCCGTATTGCTTATAAGACCCCGATCGGTTGTACACCTTATCGTCTTGTGTACGGGAAAGCATGCCACCTTCCCATCGAGCTGGAGCATAAGGCGCACTAGGCCTTGAAGTGGGCTAACTTCGACATCAACAAAGCCGGTGATCATCGCAAGATTCAACTCAACGAGCTCAACGAACTGAGGAATGAAGCTTATGAGAACTCGCTGATCTAAAAAGAGAAGACGAAGATCCTTCATGACGCAAAAATCAAGAACCGAGAATTCCACGTTGGTGATCAAGTCTTACTTTTTAACTCTCGGTTGAAGATCTTCTCTGGCAAGTTGAAGAGCCGCTGGTCTGGTCCATTCACCGTCGCCGAAGTCTTTCCCTATGGGACCATTGAGCTTTCTCAGCCAAATGGGCCAAATTTCAAAGTGAATGGCCAGCGTCTGAAGCTGTACTTTGGTGAGGACATCTCTCAGGAGATGATTCCATCCCTCACCACGTTCCCCATGAACTAATTTTGGGTCGAGTTAGGCTCGTGACTCGGTGATCAAAAACAAGCGCTCCTCGGGAGGCAGCCCGAGTATCTATCCTTTTATGTTTTAACCTCCTAAGTGTAGGGGGACCTCTATAGGTGTTTGTTTTTGTGTGGTGATGTGATCACAGGGATAAGTGCACTCTTGGAATCTTTGAAGAACCGTGCTCCCGTGTTATCCAAAATCCGGTTCTATCTCTCAACTATCGTGATTCAATTTTCTTCATACTCACATATTGAAATTGATCACTTTAGTCGTCTCTTCCTTAACTTGAGTTAACCAACGTGCACAATGTCATAAGTGTAGGGGAGACTTTTCCCACATGCTTAAACATTGAGGACAATGTTTATCTTAAGTGTAGGGGGGACTTCTATCGAAGTTTTAAGTGGAATTTTCCATGAAAATGCCTTCATTTAACCGGAAAATCATCTTTTTCAACATTTTTCAAATTTTTAATTAACTTTGGCCATTCAGTCGTAATTTTTAAATTTTTATTGTTGCTTTCATATGTATATATCCCGCAATAAAGTCAAAAATATTAATAAAGTGGTGTAGCTAGTTTAGAAGTCTTTGACATATTAGGCCCGTTGCGTTTATTTTGACTCAACCAGAATAGACTTATCCAAGTTTATTCTCGCTAGTATCCTTAACCATGTAGACCTTAATTGGTTTATTAGGCTAAGCATCCACGAGTCTCAATACTTGAGATTTTAAATTGTGGAGGATGAGAAATGATAGAGTCAATTATAAGTCGGTATTCTTGCACAAGCTCACTTGGTGTATTTATTTGCCTATTCTCCCATCACTTGCTAATAATTTATCTGCAATAAGTAAGGTCGTACGATTTGAAAAGTTACTTAGCTTCTAGCCCAAGATCGTTTAAAAGTTGCTCGGTAATGATAAGAGTTCATAGCCAAGGCATAACTTATGAAGCAGGGCGCGAAGATTGGCGAGTCCGAAAAGGCCCTAACAAGGCATGAGGATTCAATTTTATTGCTGAAGATCCAAAGTGATGTGCAAAGCATTATTCCCAAATCAATATGAAGGATCAGTACTCACGACGACAAGCAATCAACTCCCATAAAGATCATGGAGAAGTCTATCCGAAAAGACCCTAACAAGGTATGAGGATAAATAGATCCAAGTCCGAAAAGGAGGCGGATCGTTGTATCTCAAAATCCCAATTAGAGATTGAAGAAATAATCATGAAGTCGTGGTCAACAAAGATGGAGTACCTCTCAAAAGTCTCCAAGTGAAGAAACTCTATGAACGATGAGAAGACCATTATCTCAAGAACGTCTCTCAAGATATGAAGTATGAAGTAGATGCCAAATATCGGCCCGAGAAAGGTCTCAAATCGCGAACCAAGTTATGCCAAGATATGAACTTTTTGATATCCTGAGAAGCAGTTTTAAGAGATTTTGTCCTTTAGCTAACTATTGATCAAATCGTCCTACTTTGCTTTCAGCCTAAATAAACTATCGAAATAAGTCCAAAAAAGCATCTTCATGATTATTCTAAGACAAAAATAAAATATAAGAGATACACTTAGGAATAAGGGAGTTTAAGCATTTAATTAAGCCATATGTGTAAGTGTTTGAATTGCTAACTTATAATAACAATGATCTCATTTTTAAGCTTAGTTTGGGGAACGTGAAACTTGAGGGTGATAAATCTTCGCAGCACCGAAGCCCTAATGTAAGTCCTCGATCTCTTTACAAGTTATTTCTACGAAAGCTATTTTCTATCCTCTTGTTTACATTAAAGTTTTAATTTCTCTTAGTACTTTCATTTTTATTTAGTAGTATATTAAATAAGGCCAAGGTTGATTGATCATGAGAAAAGTGTAAATGTGCTTTGTCACTAAGCATTGCATGAGGGCATGGCAATGGTTAAGTGTAGGGGATTTGATAGGTGTGAAAACACCCATCCTTTTACCATTTAATTCTGGCTAAAACGAGACCAAAACACGTATTTAATATCATTTGTTTGGAATTATGCGTGGTTTTTGTGTTTATTGTGTTTTCAGAGTCAACCGGATGAATATTGAAGAAAACATGGGATTGCACGGGTTTTATCGAGGAAAAAGACTCAAGAGGAAGTCTATTGTCCAAGAGATGCAAAAGATTTGAAGTCATTGTGCCTATTTGAAGATTTATCGAAGAATAGAGCCAAAGATGGAAGATTCATATATGTCGAAGAACTCGAGTCTATTAAACAAAAGATTATAAGACGAGTTGGAATTATTCACCGACACTTCTCAAATCCAAGTCGGAAACGTTTATTTAAAGAAGCGTGAAGACTAAAGAAGAAAGAAGAAAAAGAAGCCCAAGCCAAAGCCCAATCACAAGCCCACCACCACAAGACACGCCTATATAAAGACCCTTACTTCACAAATTTCACACACTTAGTCTTTTAGGTAGTTTTTAGTTTTAGAGAGAGAAAGTTCTAAACTTTCTCTCACTAGATTCCATCTTTTTCTCTTTCAAATTCAAACTTTTGTATTATCTTTCATTAATCAAGTCTAGTTTTCAAGCTTTTAATCTTTAATCTCATCCTTCCTTTCTTTTACTTTGATTGATTTTGGTACAAATCTAGTATGATCCGTGTTGTTCATCAATGATTTGTGCTTAAAAAGTTGATTTCTTTTTATGTTTCCTTAAGTTTATACACTAATAAGCTTTAAGATCCTTGTTCTTTTTGGCTTATTTGTTGATTTAGCTTATTTACTCTTTAGAGTTTTTATGAAAAGTTCATCTTTTTATTGATTTGATTTAAAAGTTGTTTATTTTGAGTTTAGGAAAGTTGTTTTTAGTGCTTATTTGATCAGTATTTTATTGGATTCGAGTTAGTTTTGGGAGTTAGCTTATTCCATAAGCTTATTTCCTTACCTTTAGCCTCGAATTTGCACCATTTTCGGAAAGGGTAACTCTCTTTTCCGACCTGTTATTCCGACCTAGCAGCACCCTTTTTCCGATCTATAGATCGGAAAAGGGTTTCGTATATTCCGACGGTAAGCTTCCCCATATTCCGATCTACTTCATTGCCATATATTTCGATTGTAGCCTATTTTAACTATTCCGATCTGGACTGTTTACCATATTCCGATTACACTAATTTTAGCAATATTCTGATTGGTTCCATTGTTAGTATTCCAATTGGTGTATGTCTGAGTATTCCGATTGATCTTCTTTGGCAACATTCCGATCAAGTGATCGGAATACATTCCGATTGGTGCATTTTTTCCCTTATTCCAATTTAGCTTATTTTGCTTTACTCCGATCTTACTTTCTTTTAGTACTTTTCTATTAAGTTCATATTTTTACAAAGTTTTCCAAGTGTTAGTTTTTATTGAATATTCATTTATCTTTTCTAACAAAATCTTTATGTTTTCAAACTTTTATTTTTAAGCTCATCTTTTACTTTAATCTTTTAAGGCTTTAAGTTTACTCTTCGACACTTAATTATTTGTCATTAGTTTAAAATAGATAAACAACCAAACTCCTTTTTATTAACCAAGAACAAATCATTCCACTTAGAGCCGAGATCAATTCGAGAGGATATCGAGAAAAATAAATTGAACCCATAGCAAAATCCGAGTATCAATACCAAAGGGTTGTTATGAAAGAATTTATGGTAAAAGGACTCTGGGATCCTTTGGGATATAAGGTGATCACAACAACCTGCTTGACAATCAAGCTGTAGTGAGCCTTATATCTTGAAGTTAAGTTTTCAGTTTTGGTTACATTTTAATTGCAAGTTTGGTTTCCGAAATTTGGTTTTTTTAAAATTTCTGTTTATTTTTCTACTCACTGTTCATGAGACAAAGCTACAAATCATTTGACAAATGATTTGCAGCCTTTTTTAGTGGATTTGTATTCTTTGTTCTTGTTATGTGATATCCACAGGTACCAAAGGCATCAACCAAGTGACTGTTGTAGTCACTTGGTTGGGACAGTTGTTGTCCCAGTTCATCTTCCTCACTTGCAAACTCTCATCATCATTCTCGCTACATCAACAGGCTAGTGGGCTTTTGGTGTGTACCTACTCTGAACAAGAGTAGGTTTGGTAACCTTTCTTTTGAAACCCCCTATGTACTAGTTGCTTTCAAAGGTGTTTATGTGGATTGTTTAGTTTGTATGCTCATCTTAGTGCAAACCTTTCAATTAGTGTTCTTGATATGGTCTATGCATGTTAATATTGTTTTTAGTGCCTTTCAAAAAATATATATTGTTTTTTAGTGTTTTGATGTAATTTACAAGAATTTTCCTTTATAAAATCTAGTTTTGAAAGTTAAAGGTGTGTTTGGATCTGCTTTAAACTTGAACTCGGTGACAAGTTCATAGGGTTAGAGTAGGGTGAACATCTCACTTTATTTTTTTTGGTAATGGGTTTCCTCGGTAATAGATTAACCAAAAAAAATAGTGAAGTGCAAATGGAATGTGACTAAAGTACCACATTAACCTCAAGCTAAACAGCTTGATAAAAACCTAAATCTAGTGCTTATGACAAGTCATAAACACTTACAAAACACCCAGTACCCAACAAAATGAACCAAACTAGCTAACAACTTCCATGAAGGAATTTCCACCAGCATTTGGTTTAGGGAATAAATTAGTTGTTTCATCATAAACCATTTCAATCTCGTCATCTTCATCATCATGATCCAATACATAGTAAGGATTTGATGTAGATAGCCCAACACCTGATGATGACGTATCAATAGACTTCAACTTGGGCAAAGAAACAGTCTTCGCACTAGTCACTCCCTTCATCGGGTTACTAATTGTAGCTTTAGGAACAAATTTAACATTCAGCTGAACCGATGAACCAGTAAACTTACCACCCTTGAAAGATTTCGTCATCTTTCTCTTTCTTTTGGTCATCGTTTGGAAACCATCATTATTATCAACAACAGGAGTATCACCCAAAGTAGATGGACTAGTACTAGCAGTAGGAACTATAGGAGAAGCAACCACCTTATTAGAGCATTATCAATAGAGTGACCAAAAGTCTTACACTCAGCACATCTAGGAGGTCTCCATTCATATTCAACATGGATAGTTTCCTTTATAAAACCCTCCCCCGAAAGAGAAGGGACACCAATGGTAACAACATCCACAAAACCAGCCTCAGCATTAACCTCAATTAAGCATCTGGCAAAACTACTCCGACCCCATGACTCCTTACACATAGAACTAGTGTAGGAATCTAGCATCACAGGGTGTCCAATGAAAGAAGCAATCAAACTAATTCCATCTTCTTCAAAGACTTGAATAGACACATCATGTAATTTTACCCAAACAGGAATACGAGTGAATTCTTCTTTAATCAATCTACTATCCATCGACCAGTTTTTGAGAATGATCGGAGATTTACGAATCAACCACGGGCCCTCCTCTAAAACTGCTTCCAAACCAGCAAGTGAATTGAATTTGAAAAATAAAAAACCCTTAGAATTCATCATGATCCGTGTCAACCCATGTTTCACCCAGTTGTTTCTAACATAATAATCCACAACCGGGAACGTCATTCTCTTTCCAATAAAGTAACCATAAAGAGTATGTTCAAGACGATGACTGACCTTCTGAACCACTTTACGAGGAATAGAGACGTTTACACCATCAAAAACATCTTCTGACACCAATTGACGAAAACTACCATTATCAACAGACTGCTCCGTTTCAGTTGCACTAGTATTACAAATAGAAGCAAGCGTATCCATTTTATTAGAAACTTCAGTGGTAATATCCTCAATCGACTGTACATAATCATTACTTGCACCATTCGAACCACCCCCCTTGATCCTCAACTCAACTTCAAATGCACATAATAAAATATAGATCTTCTTCAATCGTTCACTGGTAACCAACGAACAGATATCAAATTTTGCCAACTTTAAATTGTGCTTGAGCTCACAAACTTCAGCCACCGTGTGTAGTGGTATCCCAAAAACCTTACCAATCACATCAATCGTACAAGGCTGCATCTTATTAAGTAACGCAGCCTTTGCATCCACATCCATCCTCGAATATTTATTAGGTTCCATTAAAAGCACAACAAAACCCTAATCAGCAGTAACAAAACCCTAAAACACAAGAACAAATCAAACCCTAATATGCGATTGCAATGGAAAACGAACAAGACAATTGTGCAAGGTAACACATGACACACACAGCAACTGTATATGAATACGATCAGAGACACACGAAGCAACCTAGAAAACGTAACCACCGCTTTCACACAAAGCGCACAGGAAAAAAATAAAAAAGAAGACCGATTAAAGAAACCCTAAAAAACTGGCAACCAAATAAAAACTATGTTAACTCAAGATTAATCCAGGATTAAACAAGAAAACATTATTGTTATATGGTATTTATTTGAACATCTCACTTTAGGTCTAGGAAGTAAACTTATGCATTTTATTTGAAAGTTCTAGTTGAAAATATGAAGTTGTTAGTTTAACAAAAAAGAAATCGGCATATAATACAGTTTATGTCCATGCAGTAGGTTTTTGAGTTGATTCTTGGTGTTTTATGCTTTTAACTCTTGCTAATTCATAGATCTCATGTTAGATTAAGGTTGTGAGCATGCTATTTGAGGTTTGTAGGTCATTTAAGTAAGATTTGGTGGCCACTTATTCCACTTGGTGGTCAAGTAAATCAGCAGACCACTTTATGTCCAAAAGTGGCCATTTTGGCCTTTGAATTTATAGTTTAGGCTTCTAAGTTTTGCTAGCTAGTAGATTAGGGTAGTCTAAGGCTATTTCCAGGTTTCTATTATCCGGTATTTTAAGATTTGGGAATTTTATTTAGCTTAAGTTGCTTTGCTAACTCATTGCTAGCAATTCATACCAGCAGACTACCCTTTTGCCTACAAATATACACCAGCAGATGATTAGGGTGGTGTTTTTGTGTTTTTGTGGTTTGTTATTTGGCTCAACAGCAGGTTAGGGGTAGGTTTAGGTCCTATATATCTGGTCTAGGGTTTTAGTAAGCTTTTGTTAGGTTAAAATTGCATATGTGATCCACTGTATTGCAAGCAACCACTAGGCCTCTAGTTTTTGTCCAACAGTAGGAGTATTTGTGATTTTGTGCCTTGATTTGTGTGCAAGTTGTATTGTTTTTGCATGTTCTTGACTCCTCACAACTCAAAGGTTATGAGGGTGCCCCTTGTACCAAGAAACAACACCAAAACAAGCTCAAAATAGCTCAAAATAGCCAGTATTGACAAAAAAAGTCAACAACCCACTATTTATGTCCTTTTGTGTCTTAATTTCACTTTTCTTGCATTTTTTTATTTTTCACCAGTAGTATTAAGTAAAACAGATTTTTAGAAAAAAGTTTTGTATTTTTCTGATTATCATTTAATTTTTATGATTATTTTAATATAAAAACTATTTTTAGGGCTTTAAAAATAGATTTAATAGTTGAAAAAATTTTGAAAAATATATTTTAGTGTTTATTAACTATATTTGAGGTCTACAAGTTATAAAATACTGGTTGGGGCTTTTTATTAATTTATTTACTTTTTAGGGCTTTAATTAGCATTTAAAAATTAAATATAAATTAATTAAAAAAGTTTCAACAATTTTTCTTGATTTGTAAACCCTAGATATATTTTTAGAAGTTTAAATTAATTTTCTTGGGAATATTTAGATAACTTTTATTTTTCGTCGAATTTTACGTTTTCCGCGTCGTAGTGTAGTTTTTAGCATAACTCGTCCTTTTAATTTTCTTTCTTCTCACATCCAAAAACGTTACTAATCCAAGTGTTGGTTTTTTATTATTGGCACATACACATACATCTCCTTCGAGAAAGAAATTGCAATATTGATTTTGTGTTTTCCCTAAAACGTAGAATTTTATACTTGCCACATATACGCGTTTTTTCTAAAACGTGTATGATTTTACTACATCAGCACACATCACATTCCCTTACATACTTCTTCATTTTCTTGGGAAGCCTTTTCAATAGAACAAACTGCCGATCTTATGAGCTGTAACATTAGTACCTGAATGACCTCCAACAACCCCATCATGTTAGTGTTTCACAATTAACCCTCTCGACTGGTCAATAGCTCCCACCACTATTTTCCATTCCTCTTTAAAAGGTGGTCCTCCCAAACATACTTAGTTCCTTCATAAGTGCCATTTAGTAACTACTGAATGGTCTCCTGCAAAGCTGCATCTTGTGCATAACTATCTTTAACCTTCTGCAAGAGGTCACTAGTAATAGTAGATAATACCATAGAACACAATTCACCTCCTCTTTCCAATCTAGAAAATGCTTCTACCACCACATTTTCACAACCTTTTTTGAAATAGATTTCATAGTCAAAGCCTAACCATTTTGGTAGCCACTTGACTTGAAAAGGAGTGGTTAACTTTTGATTGAGTAGGTACTTCAAGCTAAAATGAGCAGTCTTGATCTTGAAGTACCTATCTAATATATATCTTATCCACTTTTCTAAGGCCATAATGACTGCTATAAACTCCTTTTCATAAGTAGACAAGGATTGATGTTTTGGACATAATGCCTTGCTAAGGTAAGCAATGAGATGATCATCTTGCCAGAGTACCGCACCAATTCCTAGCCTAGAAGCATCAGTTTCCATCACAATAGTCTTGTTATAATCTGGTAATGCTAGAACTTGTGTTTGGACCATAGACTGTTTAAGTGTCAGAAATGCTTTTTGAGCTTCTTCATTTCACACAAATACATCTGTTTTAAGCAGATATGTTAGTGGCTTACTAATCAAAGCATAGCTCGTTATGAACTTCCTGTAATAACCAGTAAGCCCTAAGAATCCCCTCATTTGTTTAATTGTTTAGGGTATTAGGCATTGCTCTATTGCTTGGATCTTTGCTGGATCAGTTGAAACTCCATCAGCTGTAATAATGTTCCCCAAATACTTCACCTTACCTACTGAAAAAGTACATTTACTTTCCTTGGCAAACAATGTGTGGGTCTTCATTATCTGCAACACAATCTCTAAATGTTTCCAATGATCTTCCTCATTATGACTATAAATCAGTATATCATCAACAAATACCAACATAAACTTTCTCAAGTGAGGCTTGAACACTATGTTCATGAGTGACTGAAAGGTTGAGGGGGCATTTGTTAACCCAAAGGGCATCACCAAAAACTCATAGTGACCCTCATGGGTTCTAAAGGCAGTCTTGTGTATGTCTCCAACATACTTCTTATCTGATGGTAACATGACCATAAGTCCAACTTTGAAAAGATCTTAGTACCATTTAACTCATCTAACAGCTCTTCAATCACTGGTATAGGTAATTTGTCTTTATTATTATACTTGTTAAGATGCCTGTAATCCACCCATATTCTCCAAGTGCCATCTTTCTTCTTCACTATAACAATGGGTCAAGAGAAAGAGCTTTGACTATTCCTGATAATGTCAGCTTCTAATAAATCTATAACCATGAGTTATATAACATCCTTTTGAATGGGAGGGTTTCTATAGGGCCTAATATTGATAGGTGGTGCATTAATGGATAAGGGAATAGTCTGATCATAGGATCGTTGTGGTGGTAACTCCCTGGGTGTATCAAAGACGGTAGCGAATTTGTGAAGGAGTGTTTGGATTTAGCATTTAGGAGGTGTGGTATTGCCAGTTATCCGCATTAGTGTAACTTATACACACACATGGCCATAGATGATATTTCAGTCCCCATTTGACATATAGCACGGGTCACATGCTTTCCCTCCATCCATTAGAGTGAAGATTGTGTTGTACCTCTTAAAACACATCTTTTTTTATTGACTTGAAATTTCATAACCAAGGCTTGTAAATCAAATTGTATTGTTCCCAATGTGGCTAACCATTATATTTCTAACACAATTTCACACCCCCTAGTGGCAAAATCATCACATCAGTCTCATAAACTTGCCCATTCCACTGAAAATTCTTACACTGGTACATACTAGCCATTACTTGTCCATTTTCTACAAAAACTTACAAGGGATAAATTCTAGTCATCTTACACCTTAACCTCTTACCAACTTGGAGATCCAAAAACTGTGGGTACTTCCATAATCAACAAGAATTTGTAGTGACTGTTTTCCTACAGAACCCTTAACCCTCATGATCTGATTATAGTCACACCAGTCATAGCATTGATAGATACTTATGTCATTACTTCATCCCCACTGACTGTGATTGGTTATGTTTCTTCCTAAATACACTCTTCCTCAACAATTTCCTCATCACACCCAACCACTTCCAAGCTGTACATTTGAGCACTACACTTATGACCAGGACTATACCTTTGATTACATTAAAAGCATATATGTTTGGCTCTTTTTCAGCCATTTCTTGTTGTGTTAACTGTTTTCTAGGTCTGTTTGGAACAATAGTAGCATGTGATGCTACTATATTGTTTTTGGCCACCACTCCCCCACTCTTAGGCATATAAGTTCTAACAACAGGTTTAGAGTTGGACAAAAGTGAGGTATACATGTTCTTAGGAATGGTTAAGGCTCTCTCTTCCATTTTGGCTAAGTTGTATACATCAACCAGCCTTGCAGGCCTAAACATCCTCACATGTAAGCCTATTTCTTCCTTTAACCCCCCACTAAACAAGCTGATAGCATAAGCTTGTGGCTGATCAACCTTATTTAGAAGAGCTTCAAAGAGATCTTGATAAGCTTACGCTGATCCTTTCCGCCTCACATTCTTTAGGTCCACCATTAGATCCTCATTCACCACTCCAAACCTGTCCTTAATACCAGCCTCATAGACTAGCCAAGTCACATTCTGTCCTTGTTGTCTTATGATCTGCTTATGCCAATTCAAAGCCCTATCAAACAAGTGTATAGACAAAAGTAAAAGTTTTTGAGCATCATCTCTCACCCCATCTATTAAGAAAAACTGGTTGACTCTAAACAACCAATCCTAAACATTCTCTCTATCAAACTTAAGAAACTCAAACTTAGTTAGCCTTCGATAGGTTGGCTGACCACCATTATTGTTCTGAAAAACTCGTGGAGCTTGCGTTTAACCTTGACTTGTTCCTTTACCATTAATGAGTCGATCTATATGTGTGCTGCAAGGCGCTTAACACTAACAATCTATCCACACTTTGATTAATTGCAGCTATAGCAACTTCAATTCGAGCTAAACCCTCAGTAAATGGATTTGGAGTAATTACCCCGCCATTTAAATCAACAGTAGATTATTGACAATGGTTGATTAGATTGTTGAAGGTAAGGTGAAATAGTTAGTTGTAACATAAACAATTGTAACAGAATTATGTTACAACAGAAAATGGTTAAAAAGGAGCGTTTTAGCATAATTCTCAGTAGAATAGCCACCAGAATAAGCTCGGATACCACTAAAACAAGGTGAAAGATTTTAATTAAGAAATGGAATCACCATTAACAATGCAACAATACAACTAGCAATCTCACAAGAAGAAAGAGACTCGAAAATGATTGTTAATAGGAATTGTGGAATTGTTACAATGAAATGGAATGATTACAAAGAGAAATTAGTACAAACACACAGATGAAATGAACTAATGAGGGTAATTGCTGGAAATAAAATTAGCTAAGTCACTCAGCCGCTGATAAAGTGATTCTAGACGCTGACAAGAGCAAATGAGGCGCTGACAGATTGAACGCTGATAAGACATATCAAGGCGCTGACAAAGTAAATCTCAGCCAAATACTTAGTCAACACGTTTTGTATATTTAGGAAACATATGATCAAATATTTTATTTTCTATATTTATCTTTTCCTAGAATAGTTGATTTGTAGTTTATTATTCAAGACTCCTTATGTTATAAAAGGAGGTCTTAGGGTTTGTTATTCATATACGTTTTACACTTTCATTGTACGCCGTTAGTATTATTAATCGAAGTGAAAGTTTGGTATACATACTTTGTTTTGTTTTGTTCTTTGTTCTAAGTGTTAATTCTGCATATAACTTAGATTGTCGATTACACAAAGTTTCGCTACGTATTAAACTTGATTCAATCTCGATAATATAAATCTAAACTGATCTAAGTTTGGGATCAACAAGTGGTATCAGAGCTTGTTGAGGAACTTTGAAACCCTAATTTTAAAACCTAAAATCATCATGTTAACCTCAAACGCATCAGAAAATCAAAATCAAGGATCCTATAGTCACAACCTCAAAATCCCCATACTTGACCCTAATAACGTTGAACTATGGAAGTTCAACTTTGAACAATATCTTCAAGTTGACAACTATGTTCTTTGGGAAGTTGTTGAATCTAGAAACAAATTCAACCAAGCACAGAAGATCTTAGAGTCTATTGAACAATGAAGAACTCCTACCTTAAAACCTAAAGACTTGCTTCCAAGACCTGAAGATGGAAAAGCCACCTCAGCTGCGGATATAGCTGACAGAAGGCTTATATAAAGGCTTTAAGCATTCTTAAACAAGCTCTTGGAAACAAACAGCAACATAAATTCAGAAGGTTTGACTGTGACACCCTAGGCAAATCCCACATCGGTTGTGGCCAGGAGAGATCCATGGTTCATAAGATAACAGTCTCCTTCTCATGACACAACGCGTTTTGTGGTCTACTGCAAGTGGGGTTCTTAGGAACTGGCAGTTAAGCGTGCTCATGGGAGAGTAGTACTGGCTTGGGTGACCTGCCGGGAAGTCTTCACAAGAAGGCCACAAAGCAAAGTCGTGAGCTTGCGGGCAAAGCGGACAATATTGTGGTCTGAGTAGGCGGGATGTTACATTGACTATGTTAAATCGCTTTGGGATGAACTTGAAGTCACATTTGGTGGTAATAAGGACACTCTCACACAAAGGAAGAAGCAGTTGGTAATGGAGTTTACTGATTTTAAAGCTCGTCCCAATGAAAAGTTAAGTGATGTAAGCAGCCATCTTCAAGACATCACTAGCAAACTGGAATTCATGGAAACTGAATTTGATGATGAGGATGTTAATGCTGCTTTCCTTGGAGATCTTGGATATGGTTGGGAAATTTATGCCAAGTCAATGATTGCCACTCAAGCTTAAAAGAAAATGACTTTTGATGATATCTATAATCAATTGAAGGTCATGGAACCCGAAGTTCTACTCAAACAAGGAAGTAAAACACCTTCTAGAAGCATGGATTTTATCTCTCACAATGATTCTACAGACGCTGACAACTCTTGCTTTGTCAGCGGATTGACTTCTCATGACAACGGATCAACAGCCGCTGACACATACAATTATGCTTCACCAAGTCTTAAACCAGTTGGAATTGATTTGGATACTGTATGTGCATATATTGCTTCTTTGCCCAATGGATCTCCAGTCTCTTTTGAAGATCTTCATCAAATTAGTGATATTGATCTTGAAGAGATGGATATCAAGTAGAATATGCCTCTTAGCAGCATAAGAGCAATTAGATGGAACAAGAGATTTGACAAGAAGATGAATTTCAACAACAAAGGAACTGCTGGATTTGATAAATCCAAGGTTGAGTGTTTCAATTTCCATAGAATGGGACACTTTTCTAGAGAACGTAGATCTACTAAGAGGAATGATGGAGGACAGAATGCTAGATAGACTGTCAAGATTGAGGATGGTGAACCAAAAGCTATGGTGGCCATGCAAGGTATTAATGGCATTGGATTTGATTGGAGCTTTCTGGACAAGAATACGGTGGAGAACCAAGCCTTGGTTGCTGAAAAGGATGAAGAGCACGTTCAATATGCTCTTATGGCCAAATCTTCTTCTTCATCCGATAATGAGGTACATGATGATGCTTTTTGTAGTAAAGGTTGTAGACTAAACACAAAAAAACTTAATAAAGAGGTTTTGGAATTACAATATGATATTCTTGATTTAAACATCAAACTACAAAAGAGGGCTTGCACAATCAGATGGGATGGTGCAAGATTATAGGAAAATGGAATTTGATCTGAAGGATCAAATAAATGTTTTGAAAAGAAATCTAACGCTTAATAATGAGGCCAAAGCTTCTTTAATAGAAGCTAACACAGAATTGCAACTTATGCTAGATGAAGCAATTAAGTCTAAAGAAAATGTAGGGATTAAACTTGAAAAGTTTGAAAAAGCTAGTCAAACCCTAGAAAAAGTCGTTAGTGAGAAAAGAAACCCTAAAGACATGTCTGGGATTGGGATGCATGCTAAGGAATATGCTGGTGTTCCACCCCCAGTAGGTGATTTCATTGGGGTTCCTATGAGGAAGGATCTTTCTAGAACAGGTATTCCAGAATTCCAAGTGAAAGAATTCATTCCTCCACCATGTGTGCTCACACCAGTAGAGGAATATAAGATAAAGGTGGCTGACCTTGAACAATGGAAGAAAGCTCCTTCCGTTAATAGGGTCCCAGGGATGGTGCCAACTTGTTGATACAAAAGTTGGATGATCCTTTCTTAATCAGAATTAGGCTTAATTCGGGTAGGTTGGGCTCCGACTCTTGCACCAAGTGAATATCTTGTTGAGATCCTGCACACTAAAACAACACGCGTTAAGCTTACCGTGGGCACGTGTCCCATGATTAGACTCCAGCGTGAGAGTAAGTAATCGATTTACGGTTAAGAATCGGCTGTAAGTTGAGAGTATAGAGAATGTGATACCTTTGTGGAACCCTTGGGGGTTCCTTATATAGGCGGTGAAACCCTAATGAGTTGTCATCGATGCTTCGGTCCCAAGCAAAGGATAAGTCCCATAATTAGTTTGATTGTTATCTTCTAATTATGGTTAGTGTATATCCTCTACTTTAGGGTAAATCTCAATCCTAATAAGATTGTGATTATATATAACCTTGTACCGGTCGTGTCGGGCCGTGGGCCGCACACATCTTATGGGGCCATTATTCATTCAAGCTCATAAGCTCAAATGACATTAATCCAACCCATTTGTGATAGGCCGGATGCGGGTAGTACCAGTGGGCCGAGTCCATGACCCGGTTGGGGACTATACGTCATCAAAAGCCAACCCTATTCTCTTTGTTAAGGGTGGGCTTTTTGATGATGAATCAATTGACACTAAGCCCATTGTTGTGACCAAGCCAACCCTATTCTCTTTGTTAAGGGTGGGCTTTTTGATGATGAATCATAGAAAACCTAGATCACCTCAGAGTCAAGATAGTGTTAATGGGACGGGATTTTATCAATCTAGACCTAAGGTTATGTCTATAAAGGCTTGTTACACATGTGGGAGTATTACTCATCTGGCCTATAACTATGTCAGCGGATACAAACCAGTCGCTAACAATAGGTCTTCCAATGTCAACAATAAGCCTTATGTACACACTAGACCACTAGACCAGCTCCTTTCTTCTCTAAGGCAGCTAATACCCAAAGCCAATAACCCTTCCAAAATACCAACACTTGGTCCAACAGACAGTGGATTCTTGTAGCAAACCCTAATTTACCCGCTAACAGGAACATTTCATCTGCTGACAAGGCAAGACAAGCCGCTGACAGATCCAGGTCTGGTATGAAAATGCCACAACTAGCAGCTGTCAGGCCTAATGTTAGACCTAGTAACAATAGGTATTTACAACCAAAGTGACAAAGGTCTATGGCATCATCCAACTTAACATGGAGACCAAATCAAGAACAGTTACCAAACTTTAAAGGTGTCTCAATAACTTGTAATAGATTTAAATATCTTGAAAAGAATGTTGGAATAAACTAGGTTTTTAAGGTAAAAAGGGATGAACATTGGGTTTTTACAAGAAATAATTCCATTCTTGTTGAACAACCAAATGGATCCAAGTCTACCAAGGCTTGGGTTCCCAAAGAAAACTAATTTGTTTTCAGTATGTGCAAGGCATTCCAAAGCAGGTTAATAATCATGGATATTGGGATAGTGGATGCTCAAGGCACATGACTGGAAAGGAGGACTACTTGACTAATTTCACTCCTATTCAAGATGGTGATAAAGTGTACTTTGGAGGCGGTTTTGGGACTATTTATGGCAAGGGCACTCTTATCACTAACAACTTAAGATTTGATGAAGTCTTCCTGGTAGAAGAACTTGACTATAACTTGTTTAGTGTGTCACAAGTTTGTGACACCAAAAATAAAGTACTTTTTACTAACACGTAATGCTTGGTGTTGAGTAAAGATTTTGTGATTCCTGCTGATAAGTTCATTGAGTTTAGAACACCTAGACATAAGGACATATATAATGTTAATCTTTAAGGGATTAAAATGAATAATAACTTGTCATGTCTTTATGTTAAGGCTTCAGTAGATGAGAGTATCTTATGGCACAGAAGGTTAGGGCACATTAACTTTAAGAACATGAATAGACTTGTAAGGCATGATCTTGTTAGAGGATTGCCTTCAAAAGCATTCTATAATGATCATAATTATGTTGCATGTCTTAACGGCAAACAACACAAGGCCTCATTTAAGTCTAAGAGTGTGCATTATAGTTCTAAACCGCTTCACTTGCTTCACATGGACTTATTTGGACCCACTAATATTGAGAGTTTAAATGGTAAATCTTATTGTTTTATGGTAACTGATGACCATTCTAGGTTTACATGGACTTTCTTTTTAGCCAAAAAGAGTGATACTGCCAAAACTTTGATTAATTTCATTAACCAAATGGAAAAGAAATCAGGGTTTATAGTTAACATTCTTAGAAGTGATAATGATGGTGAGTTTAGAAATGACCTTTTAGATGCCTTATGTGTTGATAAGGGGATTACTGGGGAGTTTAGCATAGCTAGAACTCCACACCAAAATGGTGTAGCTAAGAGAAGGAATAGAACTCTCATAGAAGCAGCTAGGACCATGTTGGCAGATACTAAGTTACCCATTGCTTTTTGGACTGAGGCTGTGAATACATCATGGTATGTTCAGAATAGAGCCTTGGTCAACAAAACTCACAATAAGACCTCCTATGAGCTATTTTGGAATAGAAAACCTAATATAGATTTTCTTAGACCCTTTGGATGTCATGTAGTAATTTTGAATACTAGTGATAACCTAGGTAAGTTTAATTAAAAAGGTGATGAGGGATATATTGTGGGTTATTCTATGAACAGCAGAGGGTATAGTGTTTACCACAAAAGGGATAAAGTTATAACTGAAAACGTACATGTTGACTTTTTGGAGGGTAAAACTAGTGATCTTGAGAATGGAACAGATTGGCTTTTTGATTTAGAGTCATTGTCTAGATCCATGAATTACTTGCCTGTTACCAATCCAGATGTCTTGGAGAACTCTCCAAACATTATGGAAGCACCTATTATTGATAATGCGGGTACACAAGTTACAAAGGTGACAGGATCACAAGTAGATGAGACCACTCCCACATTTTCCTTTCTGGACTTACCTATTTGGAGTGAATAATTCATTAAAGCATCTGCTGCTGAAAGAGAAGTGGAGAGAAAGCAACAAGAAAAGCAAGTCAGTGAATCTGTTTCATCCGCTAACAGCCCCAGTTCAGCCACTAACACACCAGATCCAGCCCCTGATAGCTTGCTTTCATCTGCTGACAAGGAAGTGCTTGAACTTGTTGAAGATTCCATGTTGAATGAAGGTGTCAGCGTCATCAATCAAGACGCTGACAACATGTCTCCTAGTTCAAGTGGGTATGGAAGTCATGATGATGGGGACAATGGTATTTTGGAATCTACTGTTCATGACAACACACTATTTTGGGGGAGGAATTGCTACTAAAGTATCTAAAATTCATCCTCCCACCCAAATAATTAGTTCCATCAGTTCACCAGTTCAAACAAGAAGACAGAAGAATACCAAAGGAGGATTTATTGGTAAAATTCACAAAATAGAGGATACCCCTTTAGTTTAAGAATGTTTGTTTGCTTGTTTTCTATCACAGAATGAGCCCAAGAAGATTTTTGATGCTCTTAAAGAACCAAGTTGGGTTGAAGCAATGCAAAATGAGCTTCATCAGTTTGCAATACAGGATGTTTGGGAGCTTATTGACTGTCCCAAGCATGTGAGACCAATTGGAGCACGTTGGGTTCTAAGGAACAAGAGAGATGAGAGAGGTATTTTGATCAGAAACAAGGCAAGACTGGTTGCTCAAGGTTATATACAAGAAGAAGGTTTTGATTATGAAGAGGTTTTTACACTTGGTGCTAGGATTGAATTAATAAGGATTTTCCTAGCCTATGCTTTCTGCATGGGTTTCAAGTCCACCAGATGGATGTCAAGAGTCATTTCTTGTATGGAACAATTCAAGAGGAATTGTATGTTATGCAACCTCATGGTTTTGAAAATTTAGAGCATCCAGACAAAGTGTATAGAGTTAAAAAGGCAATGTATGGACTTCATCAAGCCCCTGGAGCATGGTATGGTACTTTATCCACTTACCTAGTGGAGAATGGTATCAAGAGGGGCACCATAGACCAAACACTCTTTACCAAGAAAAATGGGAATGATTTTCTGCTTGTATAGGTCTATGTTGATGATATCATCTTTGGATCATCTACTCCAAATATGAGTGAAGATTGCTCCAAACTTATGACTGGAAAATTTCAGATGAGCGCCATGGGAGAGATGAACTTCTTTCTTGGTTTACAAGTTTAACAGAAAGAAGATGGTATCTTCATCTCTCAATACAAGTATGTGGATGAAATTTTGAAGAAATTTGGTTTTTCCCCTCATGAAAAACGAGCTAGCACCCCCATGGACAGGGAACAACCCTGGGGAAAGATTGGAGATGGAAAGAATGTAGATGTTAGGCATTACAGGTCAATGATTGGATCATTGATGTATCTCACTACTTCTAGACCTGACATCATGTTTGCAGTATGTGCATGTGCACGTCATCAAGTGACTCCCAAAGAGTGTCATCTTCATGTTGTCAAAGGATCTTTAGGTATCTTAGGTTCTATCCTACTTTGGGATTATGGTACCTTAAAGATTCTCCATTGGAGCTTGTTGGCTATTCAGACAGTGATTATGGAGGTGATAACAATGATAGCAAATCCACAACTGGTGGATGTCAATTCCAGACTTATATCTTGTGTAAAACCCGCTTTAAAAACCCTAAGATCATTAAATGCACGAATTTACGGTTGAATTTAAACCTTATAATAAATAATATACGACATGAATCATGAATATTTAATACGACCATTATGTATATTAATTAATTATTGTAAGTATTACGTACGTAAACATGCATGTAAATGCACGATAAGTATTAATGTATAATACTTAAAGTATACAAGTTATAAAACGCGAACATTTAACGAACACACACGATAATATTTTAAGTCATGAAAAATAAGCTATGTGTCAGTATGTGTGTGTTAGGCCAATGATGTAGAGATTTGTATACCCTTTTAGGAAAAAGAGGCAACAAAATAGTGGTAAGCGTTAACGAGCGGTTTAGGAAAACCACAAGTTATGACCCAATGAGTGGGGATCGTTCTCTCGAGGAGGCACGTGTGTTGTGTAATGAATGATTGATTTATGTTTTTGATTATTAATGAGAATAAAAGAAGAGAAAATGACGAAGACGAAAAAAATAGAAAAATAAGGCGAAAACACTACTAGAAAGTTACGACGAAGAACGTAAAAAGTGCAAAATTTAAAATTTTAATCTAAAAATTCCTAAAAATTACTATAAAATCCCAAATAATGTTCTAAGAGTTTACAAAAAATCCAAACTTGCCAAAACCTTTTAATTAATTTAATAATGACTTTTTAATGCTAATTAAAGCCCTAAAAATCACTTTTAAATATTAAAAAGCCCTAAACAAGATTTAATAGTTTGTAAACCTCAAAAATGACCTAATTAAGCTAAAAACTATTTTTAAAAATTTTAAAACCAAATTAAACTATTTTTAAACTCCTAAAAACTATTAAAATCTATTAAATCTTAAATTAATTCTAAAAATTAATTGAAAAGCCTAAAAATTAAATGGAAAGTGACAAAGGTCCTATTTTAATGTCTAGAATCTAGAAAAAATGAAAAAAAGTCAAAAATAAAACTTTTAATTTTAATGAATAAAATAATAATAAAATAATCCAAAAAAATAAAAAGTTCTCAAATAAATTCTAAAAAATTCTCAAAAATCCTAAATATTCTAACTAAGAAGAAAATGTAAATTAAAGCTCCTAAAACCTTTTAGTTAATTTTATATTAATTTTTAAAGTTGTCTAAAAACCCTAAAATTAAATAAAATTAAAAATTAAAGTTTTTGAAAACTTTTTGATTTGTAAACCTCAAAAATAAGAATTAAAACCTAAAAACTATTTTTTTGTATTTTTTATTACTGTTTAATATTTTTAAATTACTTTCTAAATTTAAAACTAAAAATAATCCTAAAAATTAATTAAATAAAAGGAAAAATAAAGTTTTTACACAGAAAAATCCTAAAACTAATAAATATCCTATGAAAAATGAAATAAGCCCAAAAAGCTTACTAAATAAGCTGGAAAAATAGAAATAAGCTACGGCTTATTAAACAAGCACAAAACAAAACGTGGTTAAATAACTTTTGAAACCAATACTCTCAGTCAAAGTCCCTAGGGCGCAGATGGTTAGCACGTTGGTTTGTGAGAGGAGTGGCGCAGGTTCGAGTCCTGGCCAAGTCCTTTTTGATGTTTATATTTTATTTTTTTAAATTTTAAAAACTTGATTCCAGTACTTTTCTAAACACAAAAACTCAAAAACAACTTAATTTAATCAAGGATTAAGTCAAATGGAATCTAAAACGTGGCCATGTCTGCTTGTTTTTCTGATGAACAAGTATGAGTGTTTACTTGTAAAATTTTGAAACCAAGAGGAGCTTGGTTTTGCTTTTCTTTGTGGATGTTTTTGGAACAAAAGGGCACCCTTGTGCTTATTGAAGCACAAGGAGTCAATTAACAAGCAAATACTAGCACTCTTAGCACAAAATTGGCACAATCAAATGCACACAAAGCACTTAAGGGTTGCTGATACAAAGAAATGAAGTCTGGTGGACTTATGAACTAATAACTTGCACTCTAATGAACTTCAAACACTCAAATTAAGCACACAAAGTCTCAAACTGACATACAAACCAAATCAAACCCTGAAATAGCCTAGAACTTAACAGATTTCACAAAATCATGCACCAAAATGAGTAAAAACAAGCAGATTAGTGAACATGCAGATTTGAGCTTACTCTTTTTAACTTTTAACACTTAAACTTGCTACCAACTTCACCAAATATGTTTACCAACCTACATGTAACTAGATGCAACCTATTTCAACCTTTAAACAACTTTTTTAAAGCACAAATCAAAACTATTACCCTGCTTAAACACGTTTCCAAACACCCTTTAATATTTTTGAAAACTAATTTTTCAAACAAAATCACTTCCAAAAGCCATCAAACTGATTAAATTACCTCTAATCATGCATATCATACCATATACACACAAATCAAACCATAAAAACTCACTTAACATGCAAATCACATAAAGCAACACTTTCTGAAATTTTCAAAAAGGAAAAGAGTTTTTACCTAAGAACCCCACATCCAGGGTCCTTTGTGGTTGCAATACCACCTCCTTACCAACTGGGGTTGGTGCTGAACAATGATCAACAACAAATCAAACCTGCAAAAGAAAAATCAAAAAGAAAAACACAAATATATGGATATTCTGTTTTTACCTTTTTTCTTTCTTAAAAACCTTACACAACTTTCAAACCTTAACACCACGTTTTAAAATCAATCAATTTCAGAAAATCAACACCCCAAATCCACTTTCACTTTTCTGGTGTGCAAATTTCCTAAAATCAAAATCTTTTTAAAACTCTTTTTGAAAACTTGAATCACTCAAAATTTTCACAAATTAAAATGGAACTCAGTAATAGCAATCCAAACACACAAACTTTTTATAAATAATTAAAAGGAATTACAATTTATATCAAAAATACCAAACTTTAATTTTATAAAAAAGGAATTACAAAGGATTTGCTAAAAACTGGAACAAAAGGGGTATGAACAGGCTCATCCCCTATTTATACTAACAATAGAACTATCTAGATGATAAAACCCTAAACATTGGATTTCCAGGAATGCCCTTGAAGTCTTTGACTGAAAACGGGTCAAATTTGTGCTCCCATGTGATCTTGTTGGTGTCCATGTGATATGACAGCTTGAAAACTTGATCTTAGCCATTGGATACTCCTTGGGGACCAAGTTGAACAATCTTGGTCGCTAAAATGGTCGGGTGTAGGTTTTGAGGGAAAGGGACGGGGCAGGGGAGGGTCCTACAAGGCATGTGAGTTTGTTTTGTGATGAGGTGGAAGGTGGGTTTTGGTGGGAAAGTGGTTAATCAAACATTTGGACAAAATCAGGGAAAACCCGTTTGTTTTAGGGTCAAATTAATCTGGGTTGGTGTTAGGGTTTATGGGTGATTAAGCCAGTGTTTAATCTATTTTTGGTATAAACATTTTTTAAATAAAGTGTTTGGAGGGAAATGGGTAAGTGGTTTGACTGGTTGACTGGGGTTTATTTAAATAAACCGGGTTATGGATGGGTAGGATTGTGGGTTTGGGTAAGGGTTATGGGTTGGTGGGTAAAAGGGTGGGTAGGGCTGAGGTGTCACTTGGTGGTTGGTTGGGTTTGTTTGGGTAAATGGCAGATTGAGTCCCCAAGGTTTCCACTCTTCTTCATTTTGTAATAAACAGCCCATAAACTTCATTCCTTTGTTAATAAGTTTGCTTCACTTGTCAATTTTGGCACAAATATTTTTCCATACTTTTAACAAGGGCTTTAAATGTAATTCTTGGATTCTTCAAGGACTGGTCTTGTACAATCTTCAAATATTAAGGTCTATTCTTGTACATTTGATGTTTTGAGGGTCAAATGTGACAAGTTCTTCAAAGATGAGGGACCAAACTTGACAATCTTCAATTCTTCAAGGGTCATTTTGCAAAATTCCAAACTTGGGCCCGGTTCATTGTGCGACTTCATTTCCCGTGTTCGTTTTTGATTGATTCTTGTGATCTTTTGCCAATTCCTCAATATCCGTACCTAAAAATACACAAGTAACAAACACGAGCATATATTTGGTCTATTTTATGATATTTTATGCAATTTAAGGCCGATTTGGACGATGAGACCATGTATAAAAGCAGTCTCATCACTCCCCCATACTAAACCATTGCCGTGCCCTCACGCAATGCTAGAATAAAGTATCAAAGCATCTCCAAAATTTAATTTTATTCACTTTATTGAAATGATAACTAGCTACACTACACTATTACTACTACTTGTGTTATAGACATAATGTATGATTTTCATCGCAAAATGGGACGTTTAGGTTCATAGAATAAGAACATGTGAATGCTTCGTTAGAAATAATTTCGTCGTCCTCGATTTTCACCTTAATTCCATGCCAAGCGTGCAACGAGATCATTGTCATTATAAGTTAGTAATGCTAACACTACTCATATGCCCTAATCACGTACTTATTCTCCCATTATTCCTAAGTTGTATCTCTTATATTTTATTTTGTCTTAATGATCACGAGGATACATTGTTGACTTATGCGATAATAGAGATTTAGGTCTAAAAATAGAGTCCTAACGGTGTAACTAAGACCATCAAATCAATAACCCCTCCTAATAGACAACGATGTTAAAAAATTAAGTTGACAAGAAGAATCGATAAACACGGTTTTATAACGGTTTTGAACATGAGACTTATTACCAAGACTTTTATACGCCCCCTAACGGAAGGGCCTTATTATCTTTGGTTTACCTCCATCTTTTATTCAACTTCGCCATGAAGCTTTTATTATGACTTCGGTCTTGCCTTGCCTTTTATTATCCGCCTCATCGGTGGTTTTATTAGCCAAAGACGTATATCCTCACGCTAAAGCGAATTTTGGATCTTTAAAGCTTCGAAGATTAAGGCTTGATTCACTTTCAATTTTGCATAGATTTTAGGCCTTGTGGGGCTTCAAATTGTTTGCTAGATTTAGGTGAGCACTTGAAATCTTATTATTGGGTGAAGCTTTCGATTATTCGGGTTGCCAATACTTCAAAACCGTGACGCTGGCGATACCTTAATGTCTTCCCAATTTAATTACACGGAAGCTACTAGAAAAGACTAGAAACCCAACAATCAAAACTAAACCGCTAAATCAATATTTATTAAGCAAAAAATATTTACATGCGAAGGGAGAATAAGCAAACAACGAGAACACATGAGTTTTTGAAAGAATACGAGTACTCTACGTTTAGCATAGTAACTTATAATTAACTCTATCATTTCTCGTCCTCATTTAAGAAACTTAGCCTAATGTGTAGTTAAGGAATCAAAGCTAAGTGCTCAACACGCACGGTCGAGTCAAAAATTACTCTTATTCTCGCCATCGGAAAATATACATTCGTGTCTTCAAACACTTATGAAACATGAGAAAAATTTTAAAATTTGGCCATTTTTAGCCTTATTTTGCAACAAAAACGATAACAAAACGATAAACTTTGGAAAACGTGAAGGTTTGGCAAGGCAAGTATCTATTCACCCCCCCCATACTAAAGTTAAACATTGTCCTCAATGTTTCGAGTCTAGGGGTACAAACACCCCCATACTAGAGACGTAGTCGAATGCCTAATCTAGCATGGAAAGGGTGTAACCAATAAGTTTAAAGCCGTTTATGAAGTGTGCTAAAAACCTAAGGTTAGAACATAAAAGGATATATCATATGGATATTGGGAAAGGCCTCCAAAGCAAACGATCGAGTGCTCCCATGAAACGAACACGAGAGGCTCCAATCGTGAAGATGATGATCTAAAAGACACAATTCACAAACAACCACGGAACAAAGGTTGGAAGGGCACAAATCCCCTTACATTAAACTAATTAGAAAGCAATAATATGTACATGGATAAGCATGGGTCTCCCCCACGAGGCACCTTGTTTTTGATAACCGAGTCAAAAGCTCGACTCGAATCCCCATAAATGTGATCATTTAGGGATAATCAAGGTTTGGTCAATTTTTGGTGGGGCTTACATGATAAACAAGGCCCAAAAGTACGTGGAGTACTTTAAAAATCCGATAAACGTATACCGGGGTCAAAGATAGCGTCCTCGTTTTCGGATGAAAGACGAGACAACACAACTCCAACACAAATCCCAATGGGATAGAAGAAAATAGGAGAAAAGAAATAGAAGGGTGGGACAATGGGTAGGGCAAAACATTGAGCTACTCGAGGTAGACTCGCACCAATCAAATGAAAAGATTTTCCATTTATTGCATCGGTGGAAGACCGAGATTTCCCTATATAAGCAATTCCAGGATCAAATATCTCGTCCTCGGT
Organism: Glebionis coronaria; assembly: GCA_025667525.1. Classification (NCBI taxonomy): domain Eukaryota; kingdom Viridiplantae; phylum Streptophyta; class Magnoliopsida; order Asterales; family Asteraceae; genus Glebionis; species Glebionis coronaria. Next base: position 269,638,168 of record CM046878.1, read on the forward strand.
GGAGAAAGGGAAGGGAACATAAGGGGCTTCCCCCACACTAAGTCCACACAAAGCATCGTCAAAAGGAGAAGACGAGCTTGTAGTACTCAATAAACGCGGTGATGACGGAGTTAGAATAGTAGAAAAATCTTTTAAATTAGATTCAAAATCTTTTCCTTTTTCATCTTTAACACTCTCCTTGTGAAAACCCGATTTAATTATGTCAAAAATATTTGGTGTATCTAAAACAATGTTAGTCACACTAAAAATTCTCACATTTTGAAAACGTTTTGGCTTAGGTGGTGGCAAGTTTTCAAATCTTTTGTCAACAAAGAAAACCTCCCCATCGGGATCAACGTATTCATCATCCGAAGATTCACTCGAGATTGGAATCATAGGCTTAACACTCTTAACCTCCATCGGCGGAGGGGACGGAAATTCATTTTTATCAACTCCTAAAACTCTATTTGAAATCTTTCGACAAGTGTTTTTGGTGGAATTGACATTGTACAAAGATGTGATCGAATAAACATGAGAAAGAGTGGAGTTTGGGGTTGCATTAATGACGAGTTCTTCCTCATTGAAACGAAGAGTGATTTTTCTTGCATGCACATCGATAAGTGCTCTCGAGGTATCCAAAAAAGATCGACCTAAAATTAACGGAACTTTAGGATCGATGGGAATATCAACAACAATGAAGTCCACGGGATAATAGAATTTCCCAACTTTCACAAAGACGTCCTCGGCAACTCCACAAGCTAGAATCGTAGAATGATCGGCCATTTCGATTGACATTCTTGAAGGAGTGAGATTTGGAAGATTGAGCGACTTAAAAATCTCGAGAGGCATCAAATTAGTACTAGCACCAAGATCGGCCAAGGCGTAGCATTCTTCCATGTCTTGGATAGCACATGGGATTAAAAACTTTCCAGGATCACCGACTTTTTGAGGTATGCGGCTTAGAAAAACCGAAGAACAACTAGACGATTTTTGCAATTTTTCTTTGTTATTCAACATACTTTTGAAGTTCACGGCAAATCGAGGCATCATGACTAAGGCGTCGGCAAAACTTATATTGAAATGCAAGTCACGAAACATTTTCATAAAGAGTTCAAATTGATAATTATTTCGTTCTTGTGCCTTTTCCTTGTTTCGTCTTGATGGGTAGGGTAAAGGTGGTGTGGGTTGGGGCAAATTAGGCATAGGCATCGGCCTTGGAATCTCGGGTTCCATTATGGGTATTGGTTCAACCGTAGGTGTGGTTTGAGCGGTACTTCGTGGGCTTGTAATGTGCTCCTTTTCAACCACGACCTCGGGTTCTTTCTCTTTTTCCTTCTCCATAGAAGTACTTGGACGAGAAGTGGGTTCTTTGAAAGTTTTACCACTACGAGTAGTAATAACCTTCAATTCTCCTTTCGGGTTCACGATGGTATCACTAGGAAGACCACCCGAAGAAGAGGGCTTACACATGATAGCTTCAAACATCTTAGCCATACGGTCTTCAAACTTAGATTGCCTAGCATCCGCTTTTAACAATTCTTGCTTAATCTCATGTTGTCCTTGCTCCATTTTTTGTTGATTTTGTTGGAGTCGTGTGACATTTCCTTCCATTTTGTTAGCATGAGTTTTAAGTTCATTAGCAAGTTCGTTTTTAAGCTCGTTTTTCAACTCGGATCTTAAGCTAACCATTTCACGTTGCATGTTATCAAACTTAGCATCATTAGCCTTAGCATAATTCAAAAACTCTCCTTGAAGATTTTTGGTGTGATCGTTTTGAAAACCTTGGGCATTAGTTTGAAAATCACGGTTTTGGTTTTGGTTAGAAATTTGCCCATTTCCACTTTGGTAATTACCTTTGTTATAGTTTCTTTGATTTCCTTGGTAATTTCCACCTTGATTGTTGCGATAATTATTAGCATTTTGATTGGGTGGAGCTTGATTCGAACGTGAACCTTGACCGATTTGGTTATAAGTTCCCGTGGCTACAAAAGCATTCGAAGTGTTACCATCCGCGGTAATGCACTCGGAAAGATCATGAGCTCCCCCACACGGCAAACAACTTTTAGAAACCGCTTTAACCGAAGCGGTGTTGGAAGCTTCTTGAGCCTTCCAATGGGACATAAGGTTAGCAAATCTATCGAAAAATCGGTTTTCTTCATTTGCTTCATCATGTAATGCATTGATACTTTGAGACGATGATGAGCCCCTTTTGGCAACACTCGGTGTGTGACGAGGGCTATAAACCTTAGACCTATTCTCGATTATGACCAAAGCTTCTTCAACCGTTTTACACAAAAAATTACCACCCGCGGCGGCATTTAAATAATCTCTTTCATGATCGTTAAGTCCATTGTAAAACGTGTCGATTTGGTGCAAATCGGAAAAACCATGATGAGGACATTCGTGTAACATCTCCTTAAACCTATTCCAAGCCGTAGAAAAACTTTCATTTGATTCTTGTGAAAATTTAGAAATCTCGTCCTTCAAATGCGTAGTCTTAGAGGGCGGAAAAAATTGGTTCACGAACTTCGAAACGAGATCCTTCCACGTCAATATAGAATTGGGTGGCTCTTTCTCTAACCAAATTTTAGCGGGCCCCGCTAAGGAATACGGAAATAACATCATCTTAATCGAGTCATTCGAGACATCCTTGAATTTGCACGTGGCGGTAAGACGATTAAATTGGCGGATATGGTTGTGCGGATTGTCCTTCTCATCACCACGGAATTTGTTGTTTTGGATCATCGACAACAAACCCGTTTTAACTTCAAAATTCTCCGCAAGGATAGCGGGAATAACAATAGCTTCTCCATAACCCTCGGTGGGTGCTTGAAGTAACTCCATCATAGTTCGATTCGCCATGGTTGGTTCTTCTCGTACAATGGGTTCGTCAATAGGAGACTCCTCACTAGAATGAGTGAGTGATTTGTTTCTTCGTTTACGAGCACGTCTAGCTTTAGAGCGAGTTTGCATAAACGTCACGTACAACGAGAAGGCGAGCAAAGAAGATCCTTTTTGGTATTTTGTGTTTTTTCAATTTTTTTTTGTGGTTTTTGATTGTATTAACCTTTTTTTTGGAATTGGTGAATATATTAAGTAGACAAAAAGTCCACAAATCTCCTCACTAATCAAATCTCTTGATTAAAAAGGCCTCAAGGAATGAAAACGATCACGTGGAGTGAACGCCTTCGATGACTTAAGAACGATGGTGGAACACCAAATCGTTCAAGAGGGTTTAATCAATATGAAACCAAGAAAATATATATGATATGTAGTAATACTTTGGGCGGCAAAACCCTCGATTCACTCTCAAAATCAAATACGCACAAGCAAGCGGAGGAAACGAGGCGGCGCGAAGCACTTAAGAGCCTTTTTCCTTTAGGTTGTGAAATACAACCGCCTTATACCCACCTTATAGTTTTGTATTATCAAGATTAAGCTTCACGAAAGTATTTATCTATTTTTGCCTTGTTTTCTTTGGTTTGAGATTCGAATACAATGATCGAGTGATGAAATCCCGAATCAAGGTTGTGATTGCTCACGTATTTGGAGTACTTGTGTATTTATTGTTCTACGTATACAATATAGTAATAATAATATTCACACAAAAACCGAAAAACTATAATACGTATTAATAGAGTGCTATTAATACAATTACTATTATGGCTAATATAGAAAAACAACAATTGTTCAATCAAAACACAACACGCCTCCTCGGCAGCGGCGCCAAAAATGATGTAGTGGTTTTGTATACCCTTTTAGGAAAAAGAGGCAACAAAATAGTGGTAAGCGTTAACGAGCGGTTTAGGAAAACCACAAGTTATGACCCAATGAGTGGGGATCGTTCTCTCGAGGAGGCACGTGTGTTGTGTAATGAATGATTGATTTATGTTTTTGATTATTAATGAGAATAAAAGAAGAGAAAATGACGAAGACGAAAAAAATAGAAAAATAAGGCGAAAACACTACTAGAAAGTTACGACGAAGAACGTAAAAAGTGCAAAATTTAAAATTTTAATCTAAAAATTCCTAAAAATTACTATAAAATCCCAAATAATGTTCTAAGAGTTTACAAAAAATCCAAACTTGCCAAAACCTTTTAATTAATTTAATAATGACTTTTTAATGCTAATTAAAGCCCTAAAAATCACTTTTAAATATTAAAAAGCCCTAAACAAGATTTAATAGTTTGTAAACCTCAAAAATGACCTAATTAAGCTAAAAACTATTTTTAAAAATTTTAAAACCAAATTAAACTATTTTTAAACTCCTAAAAACTATTAAAATCTATTAAATCTTAAATTAATTCTAAAAATTAATTGAAAAGCCTAAAAATTAAATGGAAAGTGACAAAGGTCCTATTTTAATGTCTAGAATCTAGAAAAAATGAAAAAAAGTCAAAAATAAAACTTTTAATTTTAATGAATAAAATAATAATAAAATAATCCAAAAAAATAAAAAGTTCTCAAATAAATTCTAAAAAATTCTCAAAAATCCTAAATATTCTAACTAAGAAGAAAATGTAAATTAAAGCTCCTAAAACCTTTTAGTTAATTTTATATTAATTTTTAAAGTTGTCTAAAAACCCTAAAATTAAATAAAATTAAAAATTAAAGTTTTTGAAAACTTTTTGATTTGTAAACCTCAAAAATAAGAATTAAAACCTAAAAACTATTTTTTTGTATTTTTTTATTACTGTTTAATATTTTTAAATTACTTTCTAAATTTAAAACTAAAAATAATCCTAAAAATTAATTAAATAAAAGGAAAAATAAAGTTTTTACACAGAAAAATCCTAAAACTAATAAATATCCTATGAAAAATGAAATAAGCCCAAAAAGCTTACTAAATAAGCTGGAAAAATAGAAATAAGCTACGGCTTATTAAACAAGCACAAAACCAAAACGTGGTTAAATAACTTTTGAAACCAATACTCTCAGTCAAAGTCCCTAGGGCGCATATGGTTAGCACGTTGGTTTGTGAGAGGAGTGGCGCAGGTTCGAGTCTGGCCACGTCCTTTTTGATGTTTATATTTTTTTTTTTTAAAATTTTAAAAACTTGATTCCAGTACTTTTCTAAACACAAAAACTCAAAAACAACTTAATTTAATCAAGGATTAAGTCAAATGGAAGCTAAAACGTGGCCATGTCTGCTTGTTTTTCTGATGAACAAGTATGAGTGTTTACTTGTAAAATTTTGAAACCAAGAGGAGCTTGGTTTTGCTTTTCTTTGTGGATGTTTTTGGAACAAAAGGGCACCCTTGTGCTTATTGAAGCACAAGGAGTCAATTAACAAGCAAATACTAGCACTCTTAGCACAAAATTGGCACAATCAAATGCACACAAAGCACTTAAGGGTTGCTGATACAAAGAAATGAAGTCTGGTGGACTTATGAACTAATAACTTGCACTCTAATGAACTTCAAACACTCAAATTAAGCACACAAAGTCTCAAACTGACATACAAACCAAATCAAACCCTGAAATAGCCTAGAACTTAACAGATTTCACAAAATCATGCACCAAAATGAGTAAAAACAAGCAGATTAGTGAACATGCAGATTTGAGCTTACTCTTTTTAACTTTTAACACTTAAACTTGCTACCAACTTCACCAAATATGTTTACCAACCTACATGTAACTAGATGCAACCTATTTCAACCTTTAAACAACTTTTTTAAAGCACAAATCAAAACTATTACCCTGCTTAAACACGTTTCCAAACACCCTTTAATATTTTTGAAAACTAATTTTTCAAACAAAATCACTTCCAAAAGCCATCAAACTGATTAAATTACCTCTAATCATGCATATCATACCATATACAAACAAATCAAACCATAAAAACTCACTTAACATGCAAATCACATAAAGCAACACTTTCTGAAATTTTCAAAAAGGAAAAGAGTTTTTACCTAAGAACCCCACATCCAGGGTCCTTTGTGGTTGCAATACCACCTCCTTACCAACTGGGGTTGGTGCTGAACAATGATCAACAACAAATCAAACCTGCAAAAGAAAAATCAAAAAGAAAAACACAAATATATGGATATTCTGTTTTTACCTTTTTTCTTTCTTAAAAACCTTACACAACTTTCAAACCTTAACACCACGTTTTAAAATCAATCAATTTCAGAAAATCAACACCCCAAATCCACTTTCACTTTTCTGGTGTGCAAATTTCCTAAAATCAAAATCTTTTTAAAACTCTTTTTGAAAACTTGAATCACTCAAAATTTTCACAAATTAAAATGGAACTCAGTAATAGCAATCCAAACACACAAACTTTTTATAAATAATTAAAAGGAATTACAATTTATATCAAAAATACCAAACTTTAATTTTATAAAAAAGGAATTACAAAGGATTTGCTAAAAACTGGAACAAAAGGGGTATGAACAGGCTCATCCCCTATTTATACTAACAATAGAACTATCTAGATGATAAAACCCTAAACATTGGATTTCCAGGAATGCCCTTGAAGTCTTTGACTGAAAACGGGTCAAATTTGTGCTCCCATGTGATCTTGTTGGTGTCCATGTGATATGACAGCTTGAAAACTTGATCTTAGCCATTGGATACTCCTTGGGGACCAAGTTGAACAATCTTGGTCGCTAAAATGGTCGGGTGTAGGTTTTGAGGGAAAGGGACGGGGCAGGGGAGGGTCCTACAAGGCATGTGAGTTTGTTTTGTGATGAGGTGGAAGGTGGGTTTTGGTGGGAAAGTGGTTAATCAAACATCTGGACAAAATCAGGGAAAACCCCTTTGTTTTAGGGTCAAATTAATCTGGGTTGGTGTTAGGGTTTATGGGTGATTAAGCCAGTGTTTAATCTATTTTTGGTATAAACATTTTTTAAATAAAGTGTTTGGAGGGAAATGGGTAAGTGGTTTGACTGGTTGACTGGGGTTTATTTAAATAAACCGGGTTGTGGATGGGTAGGATTGTGGGTTTGGGTAAGGGTTATGGGTTGGTGGGTAAAAGGGTGGGTAGGGCTGAGGTGTCACGCGGTGGTTGGTTGGGTTTGTTTGGGTAAATGGCAGATTGAGTCCCCAAGGTTTCCACTCTTCTTCATTTTGTAATAAACAGCCCATAAACTTCATTCCTTTGTTAATAAGTTTGCTTCACTTGTCAATTTTGGCACAAATATTTTTCCATACTTTTAACAAGGGCTTTAAATGTAATTCTTGGATTCTTCAAGGACTGGTCTTGTACAATCTTCAAATATTAAGGTCTATTCTTGTACATTTGATGTTTTGAGGGTCAAATGTGACAAGTTCTTCAAAGATGAGGGACCAAACTTGACAATCTTCAATTCTTCAAGGGTCATTTTGCAAAATTCCAAACTTGGGCCCGATTCATTGTGCGACTTCATTTCCCGTGTTCGTTTTTGATTGATTCTTGTGATCTTTTGCCAATTCCTCAATATCCGTACCTAAAAATACACAAGTAACAAACACGAGCATATATTTGGTCTATTTTATGATATTTTATGCAATTTAAGGCCGATTTGGACGATGAGACCATGTATAAAAGCAGTCTCATCAGCCGGCGTCCAAACAAGCAAAGAAGGGGGCCCAAGGCCCATGTCCAATAATAAATCCTTATGTACATCAAATAAGGAATCATAAAACATAAATACGGAGAATTAACAAAACCCTAAAACACTTTTCTTCCTCTTGCTTCTCTTGGCCGTGGCGATCAACAAGAAACCACAAGGACGATTGTTTTTTATCTTTGATTTTAACAACATTATTGGTTGGTGTTCATTCCTTTTTATTCACACACATTTGGTATCACTCGAATCCTTTTCTTTGTTTTTATTTAATTATGTTATGGTTATGATCCTTAAAAACAAATTAAGAAACATGTAATTATGTTAGATCTATCAAGATTAAAAAAACAAAAACATGTGTTGGGGGTTTGGTTTGTCCCGATCGCACCCAACCGAGACAACTTAGGGTCTCGGAGGTATTGTTTGTCCAGCAGCCGCAACCCCTTATGGGGTCGGCGTTGGTTTGAAACCACCATCCGCAACATTAGGTTGGCAATGGTGGTGTTTGGTTGACAGCCGCAAGGACCAAGAACCCCGCAGCGGGGAAACTTGGCCCATCAGTGGGAAACCGAGACCCACTAGGGGGCTCGGTGGGAGGTTGTCGCAAGCATGGGGAACCCCAGCGCAGGCTGGGAGTATTTGTGTTGTTCGGGCAGCAGCAAGCCGAGAGCTTTAGCTCTTGGTGTGGGGCTGGGCTGTTGGCTCGGTCTAGTCACGGCAGCGAAGGCCACAGTCTTCGGGTTGTGGTACTTGGTGGTCCGGTCTCGGGTTTTGGGGCTCGGGTACTTGACATTTTTACAAGAACATGTGATTAAACCATTTATGAAAAATACTTTATGTTATGTTTTACTAATTATTTTTATTAATTAATTTATGGTTTAATTAAAACAAGACTTAGGTTATAATGTTTATTTAAATAAATCATGATATATTTGTATGTATAGTTATTTAAATAAACTTATGTTAAATAATTAATAATTTAATTATTCATGTATATTGATTTAATTAATTAAAACTTAGGTTAATTAATTAATATCTTTTAAGGTAAAGTTAATAACATGAAATATGTAATATTATTAATTAATATTAACTTATAATAACATGATATGACATTGTTAATTAATAATAATAAGTTAAGCCTAAGTATTTATTATTTATTAAACTTTACAATATGATTTCACATGATATAATATAACTTATTAAAACTATAGGTTATATCATTTAACTAATTAATAAGCATACGATTAGTTATGGAAACATGTTAATTATGGAATTATACTACTTATGGCAACATGATAAATATGGAAACACATTAAATATGGTAACATGTTATTTATAGAAACATACTAAATATGAAAACTTTCTATTTTTAGAAACTTACTAATTATGAAAACTTTCTATTTTTAGAAACTTACTATTTAAGGAAAATTACTATTTTAGGGGAGTTACTATATATGGAAACCTGCTATTTTTTTGGAAAATTACTATAGATAGAAACCTGCTACTTTTACAAAGTTACTCATTATGTTATAACAAGTACTGTAACACATAAAACATGAATTACATGAATCTAAAACACATGAAATTATAAGAAAAACATGATTTAAACATGAAATAATAAGACAAGACAAGAACAAGTATAATAAGTATGAACACGTCAAATAAACTAAATAACAAGTATGTATAAGTAAAACCGACAATTATTCATGTCATTTTATTATGTAGTTATTGTGAAGTCGGAATGATCTTTCGTGTTCGTTTTCGTCTTCATTTACTGGACATAAGGTACAGATATTCCGTCGTTCAGTAAGGACATTTCTTTCCTATATTAGGATTCCCCGTTTGCAGCCATCTATTTTCCCCACTAGTTAAGTGTCTTAAACACATCAGTATATGTTATGATTATTTTAGATTGCCTGAGCTATATACATGCATGCCAGTTTCACCTAGTTATGGGGGTTCCATAACCATAGCACTGGAGGCACCGGTGTTATGACTCTTCTGCAGTGAGAGTGATTGTTCGCAACATCCCTTTACAGTATTTTTAGCCTTTATTATTATTATCATGTGGGGCGAATGGGTGCATCCTAGGACAAGTAGTAAGATTTAATGGTAATTGCGGTGTGTGCCTTGCATCTGTTACAAGAGTTGATCCCTCCACTCATTTTATATATTAATTAGAGGCATCCCCTCTAATTTCATGATGAGGTCACCCCTCTAAGTATTCATGCACGTTGATATAACATGACCTATATGGGCTCCGGGAATATTTAAAATACAGATTTTCAGAATAAACTAAACATAAGTCTTTTCATAAATATAAACCAGTCTTATGAACTTAAACCAGGTTTTCCAGGACTTACACTTATTCCGCTATCATTCATTTCATTCATTACTTGCTTATGTTTATGCTTTATATTTCATTGTTATATATCAAGGTTTATTAACATCATAACAATTATATAAAACCCTAAACGAGATCAAAGCACATATAGCGGAAGCGATTTAATAATATCATAATAATAACACAATTATAATTAATCGAATTAGGGTTACATACCTTTACGCTAAAGCAAATCCACAAGACGAAGAACGAATCACCAATTCGGGTTTATACTGATAGGTGTGAAAACACTCATCCTTTTACCACTTATTTCTTACTAAAACAAGACCAAAACGCGTATTTAAAGTCATTTGTTTGGAATTATGCGTGGTTTGTGTGTTTGTTCTGTTTTCAGAGCCAACCGGATAAATATTGGAGAAAACATGGGATTGCACGGGTTTTATCGAGGAAAAAGACGAAAAGATGAAGTCTATAGTCCAAGGGATGCAAAAGATTTGAAGTCAATGGGCCTATTTGAAGATTTATCGAAGAAAAGGACCAAAGACGGAAGATTTACCTATGTCGAAGAAACTCAAGTCTATTAAATGAAGAAATTAAAAGACGAGTTGAAATTATTCGTCGACAAATCCCGAATCGAAATCGAAAACGTCAACTTTTCTGAAAAGACGAGAAGACAAAAAGAAAGGAAGAAAGCCCACTCACCAACCAAGGGAGAAGCCTATAAATACTCCTCCCATTCAAGACTTTCCACTAGTTCTTTTCTGTTACAGTTTTTCCTATTTCGTAGGAAGAAAACCATCTCCCTTAAGGAGTGGTTTTCATCTTTGTTTGATTTCTTCCAATCTTGTAAGTTTGATCTTTCCACTTTGTTTGTTGAATCCTAAATCATTAATACAAGTCTACTTTTAATCTTTCCATCATCTTGTTCTTCATCTCTTTTTGATTCTAAGTTCTTAAGTTTTATTTTATTGGTTTGATCATAAAAAGTAAGTGGGATTTATGTTTTTGTTGTTTTGAATTGATGTTTACCTTAGGTAAATGATTAGTGGTAAAATTGGTTTAAGTTTTGATTGAAAACTTGGTAAATTTTGGGTTAAAATCGTACGTAAAATATTTCCCTGTTCTTCGCTATTTTTTACTGTTCTTCCCAGATTCCGTATAGTGGTTTATGACTTACTGATTGATTCGGAATCTTCATTATTCCGGGTCAAGGTTATACTTTTTTTTTATTACTCGGAATATCAATTATTCCGAGTAGGTTAAAATTTTCTTGGTTATTCGGAATTTCAAACTTATTCCGCATAGGGTTTTCTTTTTAATATATTCCGCATAGCTGTCTTTTCAAAATTATTCCTCATAGAGTAAATGTTTCGGATAGAGCAGTTTTTCCGAATAGAGCAATTATTCATGATAGACTGTTATTCCGCATAAGCAAAATTATTCCGCATAGGAATTTTATTCCGCATAGCCGTATTATTCCGTGTAGAATCCAATATTCCACATAGGTTCCTTTTCCAATTATTCCGCATAGTTTTCTTGTCAAAACATTCCGCGTAGTCTTTTCTTTCCAAACATTCCGAGTAGGCTTATTATTCAGCTTAGCCGTTATATTCCGCATAGGCCATATTATTCCGCATAGACTAACATTCCAAGTAAGAGAAAATATTCTGGATAGCCGTTATTCAGAATAAGGTAAATTTCCAGTTTTCTAGTTTTGCATTTTAGCTTTATTTAAATTCTAGTTTTACTCTCAGTAATTGCTTTTAGTTTAATTTAATTATTTCTTGCACTTATCATTTTAGTAGATTTCGACCAAAGCTCCCCCTTTTTAGTCACCAAGTACAACTATTCCACTTTTGACCGTGATCAATTCGAGAAGATACCGAGAACGAAACAACGACATATATCAATTGGGTACGAGCAATGCAAAGAAAGATCTTGCAAAAGCAACATTTTTAATTAACTAAAACGACAGTTATTAAAATGGCGCCGCTGCCGGCTCTTCTCGTTAAGATCAACAGTTTTTTGTGAGAAAAATTGGATTTTGGGATCCGTTCTTTCGGGAACGTTATTTTCAAGCACAAAAATTTTCAAAAATACAAAAACATTAAAAAACCTATAAAAACCAAAAATATTTTCTCTTGCATTTTCTTTTTAGTGTATGCGTACTCGATCAACGTCTTATTCAGAGCCCGAGACTCTCGAAGATTTAGACATGGCCGGTGTACACAACAACAACAACAATAATAATCCACCCCTCCCAAATAACAACAACAATAATAACCCACCCCACCAAAACATGAATAATCCACCCTTACCCGACCTACGAACCATGGAGGAGCTATGTCAACCCACGATGAACGGACGTGGAGGCCCGATTGCACCGATGCATGTCACGGCTCAGGAGTTTTCGTTGAAGCATCACATGATCCAACAAGTGCAAACTAACCCATTTCGCGGAATTCCGGATGATGATGCCAACAAACACCTCGACAAATTCATTACCATCACCCAGAGCATGAAGTCGCCCGGTGTTTCTATGGATGACCTTCGCCTCCAACTCTTTCCCCACTCGCTTTCTCACCATGCCAAAAAATGGTTTGACCGTCTCCCAAAGAACTCTATTCATACTTGGGATGACATGACTCAACACTTTTTGTCGCGCTACTTCCCACCATCCATGGTCACGAGCCTTCGTAACCAAATTAGTGGATTCATGTAAGACAATGATGAATCGCTCTTTGATGCTTGGGAACGGTACAATGATTTGATCGACCGCTGTCCAAATCACAACATGCTCCCCGTCACTCTCATTGATACTTTCTACAATGGTCTCACTTTTCGTGATCGTGACACGATCAATGCCGCCGCCGGTGGTACTTTTATGAAAAGGAGACCGGAGGAGTGTCGAGAGTTGATTGAAAACATGACTATTCACCATAAGAATTGGGATTCATCCGCATCCTCAAGATCTAACTCGAGAGTCAATGTTCTTCAACTACTTCCAATCCCGAGATGACTGAAATTTCTCGACAACTCGCTGAGATGAACAAGAATTTCATGACCATAGCCACAAACCACTTTCAACAAGCTAAAGCCGTTGCTATTTCTTGTGACACATGTGGTGGTCCTCATTCTTATAATGATTGTCCTTCTACTCAAGGCAATTTTTCTGAAAACGTTAACGCAGCTTACGGTACTTATCCCACAGGAGGCTATCAAGCTCGTCCTCAAGGAGACCGTAGCTTGCTAAGTTATCGTTCCAACAATTATCTTGCTCCACCCTGTTTCCCTCCTTCAAACCAAAACCAACAACAAAGCTATAACCTAAACAACCAATCCCAACCTCGTGCTAACAATCAATATCAATCCCAAAGAAACCCATACCCGACTCAAGGAAATTCTCAAGCTTACCAAGCTACACCTCTCAATCAACCGATGGTATTGAATCAAGACGTCGAGACGTTCAAGAAGAGTAATCGGGAGCTGGTGACGAATCTTTAGAGTCAAGTCATCAACTTGAAGGGCGAAAAGGCGAAACAAGGGAGCGATATTCGAGCCGAGCTAAGGAATGACATGGCAAAACAAAGCAATGAAATTCATGCCGACATCAGAGATTCTTTCAGCACTCAAGCGCTTAACATTCGTGATTTGATTGGTTCGCTCATCCAAGGTAATCAACCCTCTTCTTCGGGTACTCTTCCGAGTAACACCGTTGCGAACCCAAGAGGGGAGATGAAAGCAATCACCACTCGTAGTGGTAAAGGTTATATGGAACCCGAGCTTCCTACACCTCCACCCGTGATTGTGAACAAGGAAAAAGAGCAACTTTCCTCACCTCCTTCACCTTCTATCCCCATTTCCCCACCACCCGTGGTTGTGAGTGATCCTACTCCCCTGAAGCCTTCTTCTTCATCCAATATACCTTACCCTTCAAGGTTGAGGAAAGAGAAGCAAAAGAGCAAGGATGATATTAAATTTTCAAACTTTCTCAAAATGTTTAAACAATTGAAATTTAACATCTCCTTTGCCGAGGCTCTCGCTCACATGCCCAAATACGCTAAGATGTTTAAAGATCTTCTAAGTGATAAGGAAAAGCTTCTTGACATTGCTCAGACCCAACTTAATAAGAATTGCTCTGCAGTGCTTTTAAGGAAACTGCCCACCAAACTTGGTGATCCGGGTCGCTTCTTGATTCCTTGCAACTTCCCGGGAGTAGAGAATTGCATGGCCCTAGCCGATCTAGGTGCCAGTATAAACTTAATGTCTTTAAGTGTTTGGAAGCAATTATCTCTCACCGAGCTAGTCCCCACCAAAATGACCTTGGAATTAGCTAACCGTACGGTTGCTTATCCAGTGGCGATAGCCGAAGATGTCTTTGTTGGCGTTGACAAATTCACCTTCCCGGCGGATTTTGTTGTAGTTGACTACGAGATGGATCCTCGTGTTCCATTAATCGTTGGACGTCCATTCCTGAGGACCGGTCGCACTCTCATTGATGTAGCCGCGGGCGAAATAATCATGAGAGTTGGTGACGAATAAATTGTCTTCAACATGGGTAAGATTTCTAAGCAACCTTATTCATATGAGAGTGTTAATGCTATTGATGTCCTCGATGAGGCTTGTGAAGAACATTTTCATGATGCTTGCAAAAGTACTCTCTCTTCTCTACCCAATGTTGAGACCGTTGCCTCAATTGCTCCGGCATTGACTCCTTTTGGAGAACGTGACTTGGATGATTTCGAAGCTAGCTTGGGTCCTCTCGATATTAAGTATGATGATTCTTCCACTAATTGGGATGAAGACATTCATACTATTGAGAGACTTCTCAATGAAGACCCGTTTCCTCCTCCCTCTCCTAAAGAGGTGACTAATGATGATCCATCGTTAGTTACACCATCTATTGAAGATCCTCCTAATCTTGAGCTTAAGGACCTACCTCCTCATCTTGAGTACGTTTTCCTTGAAGACAACGAGAAGTTACCGGTCATCATCGCGAAGGACCTGAAAGAAGAAGAAAAAGCCCGACTTGTCGCCGTGTTGAAGAAGCATAAAAGAGCTATCGCTTGGAAAATCTCCGACATTCGCGGAATTGATCCTCACTTTTGCACACATAAGATTCTCATGGAGGACGACTTTAAGCCCACAATTCAAACCCAACGAATGGTGAATCCTAAAATCCATGAAGTCATCAAAAAAGAGGTTATCAAACTTCTTGATGCGGGTATGATTTACCCTATTTCGGATTCACCATGGGTTAGTCCAGTCCATTGTGTGCCTAAGAAAGGCGGAATTACCGTTGTGCCCAATGCAAACAACGAGTTGATTCCTACCCGTCTCGTTACTGGGTGGAGAGTTTGTATAGACTACCGCAAACTCAATGATGCCACGAGAAAGGATCATTTCCCTCTACCTTTTATGGACCAAATGCTTGAACGATTAGCGGGTAATGAATATTACTGCTTTCTTGATGGTTTCTCGGGTTATTTCCAAATACCCATCGATCCCCAAGATCAAGAGAAGACAACATTCACTTGTCCCTATGGCACATTTGCTTACAAAAGAATGCCTTTTGGCTTATGCAATGCCCCCGGGACTTTCCAAAGGTGCATGTTGGCTATCTTCCATGACATGGTTGAGCAAACCATGGAAGTCTTCATGGATGATTTCTCGGTCTTTGGGGATTCCTTCTCTTCCTGCCTTGCCAATTTGGAACGTATGCTTAAGCGGTGCGAAGACACTCGCCTTGTTCTGAATTGGGAAAAAGGCCATTTTATGGTAAAAGAAGGCATTGTGCTAGGACACAAAATCTCTAAAGCTGGTCTTGAAGTCAACCGTGCTAAAGTAGATGTCATAGCCACATTACCTACACCTTCAACCGTGAATGGTGTGAGAAGTTTTCTGGGTCATGCGGGCTTCTATCGTCGATTCATTCAGGATTTCTCTAAAATCGTTCGCCCGATGACCCACCTCTTGGAAAAAGATACTCCTTTTATCTTTTCTAAAGAGTGTATCGAAGCCTTCAATCTTCTTAAGGATAAGCTAACTAAGGCACCGGTCTTGGTTACCCCTAATTGGGAGCTACCCTTTGAATTGATGTGCGATGCTAGCGACTTCGCTATTGGTGCGGTTTTGGGACAAAGGATCAACAAACATTTCCAACCAATCCACTATGCTAGCAAAACAGTGACGGGGGCTCAATTGCATTATACGACAACCGAAAAAGAGCTTTTAGCTGTTGTCTATGCTTTTGAAAAATTCCGCCCCTATCTTGTTTTATCCACCACAATCGTATACACGGACCATTCCGCGTTGAAGTACTTGATGACTAAACACGACTCTAAGCCAAGACTTCTCCGCTGGGTTTTACTCCTTCAAGAATTCAACATTGAAATTCGTGACAAGAAGGGTGCTGAAAACCTAGCCGCGGATCATCTGAGCAGACTTGAGGATCCATATCAAGGGGATCATCCGAACAAAGAGATCAATGATTCTTTCCCCCTTGAGACCTTAATGTCTATAAATCTCAATCTTGATGGCACCCCGTGGTTTGCCGATATTGCAAACTACTTAGCGGGTGGTGTTCTCATCCAAGGGTTAACATCCCAACAAAAGAAGAAGTTCTTGAACGATGTTAAGACTTACTTTTGGGATGACCCTTTTCTATTCAAACAATGCGCTGACTTGATTATTCGCCGATGTGTTGATGGACCGGCCGCTTTGGACATTCTCCAGGCTTGCCACAAAGGACCCAACGGTGGTCACTTTGGTCCCAACTACACCGCCAAAAAAGTGTTTGATTCGGGATTCTATTGGCCCACCATTTACCGTGATGCTCACGAGATGGTTAAACATTGTGATGCTTGCCAAAAACAAGGCAAGATCACACATAAAGATGAGATGCCTCAAAATTTCATACAAGAATGTGAAATCTTTGATGTATGGGGCATCGACTTTATGGGGACATTCCCTTCTTCTAAAGGCAACAAATACATCCTTGTCGCCGTCGACTACGTTTCTAAATGGGTTGAAGCCAAAGCTTTACCCACTAACGACGCGAGGGTGGTTTGTAATTTCTTGAAACAACTGTTTGCTCGATTCGGTGTTCCTCGTGCTATTATCAGTGACCGCGGGACTCATTTTTGCAACGATCAATTTGCAAGAGTCATGGTTAAGTATGGTGTCAATCACCGTCTTTCCACCGCTTATCATCCTCAAACCAACGGTCAAGCCGAGATATCCAACCGTGGATTGAAGAGAATTTTGGAACGTACTGTGGGAGAGCATCGTGCCTCATGGGCCGATAAACTTGATGATGCTCTGTGGGCTTTCCGTACCGCCTATAAGACACCGATTGGTTGTACACCTTATCGTCTTGTGTACGGGAAAGCTTTCCACCTCCCTATCGAGCTGGAACATAAGGCATACTGGGCCTTGAAGTGGGCTAACTTCGAAATCAACAAAGCCGGTGATTTTTGAAAGATTCAACTCAACGAGCTACAAGAATTGAGGAATGAAGCTTATGAGAACTCATTGATCTACAAGGAGAAGACCAAGATTATCCACGATGCTAAAATTAAGAACCGAGAGTTCCACGTTGGTGATCAAGTCTTACTCTTTAACTCTCGGTTGAAGATCTTCTCAGGCAAGTTGAAGAGCCGCTGGTCTGGCCCATTCACCATCGCCAATATTTTTCCCTATGGCACCATTGAGCTTTCTCAACCAAATGGGCCCAACTTTAAGGTGAATGACAGCGTTTGAAATTGTACTTTGGTGAGGACATCTCTCAAAAGATGATTCCATCCCTCACCACGTTTCCCTTGAATTAGTTCGGGACCGAGTCAGGCTCGCGACTCGGTGAACAAAAACAAACGCTCCTCGGGAGGCAACCCGAGTATCTATCCCCCTTTCCCGTTTTTCATCATAAGTGTAGGGGGAGCTATATAGGTTGCTTGTATTCGGATGGTGATGTGATTACAGGGATAAGTGCACTCTTGGAATCTTTGAAGAACCGTGCTCCCATGTTATCCGTAATACCGGTTCTATCTCTCAACTATCGTGATTCAATTATCTTCATATTCACATTTGAAATTGATAACTTTAGTTATCTCTTCCTTAGCTTGATTTAACCAACGTGCACAATGTCATAAGTGTAGGGGAGAATTTTCCCACATGCTTAAACATTGAGGACAATGTTTATCTTAAGTGTAGGGGAGACTTCTATCGATGTTTTAAGTGGACTTTTCCATTAAAATGCCTTCATTTAACCGGAAAATCATCTTTTTCAATATTTTTCAAATTTTTAATTAACTTTGGCCATTTAGTCGTAATTTTTTATTGTTGCTTTCATATGTATATATCCCGCAGTAAAGTCAAAAATATTAATAAAGTGGTGTAGCTAGTTTTGAAATCTTTGACATATTAGGCCCGTTGCGATTATTTTGACTCAACCCGAATAGACTTATTCAAGTTTATTCTAGCTAGTATCCTTAACCATGTAGACCTTAATTGGTTTATTAGGCTAAGCATCCACGAGTCTCATTACTTGAGATTTTAAATTGTGGAGGACGAGAAATGATAGAGTCAATTATAAGTCGGTATTCTTGCACAAGCTCACTTGGTGTAATTATTTGCCTATTCTCCCATCACTTGCTAATAATTTATCTGCAATAAGTAAGGTCGTACGATTTGAAAGGTTACTTAGCTTCTAGCCCAAGATCGTTTAAAAGTTGCTTGGTAATGATAAGAGTTCATAGCCAAGGCATAACTTATGAAGCGCGGCGCGAAGATTGGCGAGTCCAAAAAGGCCCTAACAAGGCATGAGGATTCCATTTTATTGCTAAAGATCCAAGGTGATGTGAAAAGCATTATTCCCAAAATCGATATGAAGGATCAAGACTCACGATGAAAAGCAATCAACTCCCATAAAGATCATGGAGAAGTCTATCCGAAAAGACCCTAACAAGGTATGAGGATAAATAGATCAAAGTCCGAAAAGGAGGCGGATCGTTGTATCTCAAAATCCCAATTATAGATTGAAGAAATAATCATGAAGTCGTGGTCAACAAAGTTGGAGTACCCCTCAAAAGTCTCCAAGTGAAGAACTCTATTAACGAAGAGAAGACCATTATCTCAAGCACGTCTCTCAAGATATGAAGTATGAAGTACATGCCAAATATCGGCCCGAGAAAGGTCTCAAATCGTGAACCGAGTTATGCCAAGATATGAACTTTTTGATATCCCGAGAAGCAGTTTTAAGAGATTTTGTCCTTTAGCTAACTATTGATCAAATCGCCCTACTTTGCTTTCAGCCTAAATAAACTATCGAAATAAGTCCAAAAATGCATCTTCATGATCATTCTAAGACAAAAATAAAATATAAGAGATACACCTAGGAATAAGGGAGTTTAAGCATATAATTAAGCCATGTGTGTAAGTGTTTGAATTGCTAACTTATAATAACAATGATCTCGTTTTTCAGCTTAGTTTGGGGAACGTGAAACTTGAGGATGATAAATCTTCGCAGCACCAAGCCCTAATGTAAGTCCTTGATCTCTTTGCAAGTTATTTCCATGTAGCTATTTTCAAGTGAAAATGTTTTTCTATCCTTTAGTTTATTTTAAAGTTTTAATGTCTCTTAGTACTTTAATTTTTGTTTAGTAATATGTTAATAAGGCCAAGGTTGATTGATTATGAGAAAAATGTAAATTTGCTTTATCACTAAGCATTGCATGAGGGCATGGCAATGGTTAAGTGTAGGGGATTTGATAGGTGTGAAAACACCCATCCTTTTACCACTTATTTCTTACTAAAACAAGACCAAAACGCGTATTTAATGTCATTTGTTTGGAATTATGCGTGGTTTGTGTGTTTGTTGTGTTTTCAGAGCCAACCGGATAAATATTGGAGAAAACATGGGATTGCACGGGTTTTATCGAGGAAAAAGACGAAAAGATGAAGTCTATAGTCCAAGGGATGCAAAAGATTTGAAGTCAATGGGCCTATTTGAAGATTTATCGAAGAAAAGGACCAAAGACGGAAGATTTACCTATGTCGAAGAAACTCAAGTCTATTAAATGAAGAAATTAAAAGACGAGTTGAATTTATTCGTCGACAAATCCCGAATCGAAATCGAAAACGTCAACTTTTCTGAAAAGACGAGAAGACAAAAAGAAAGGAAGAAAGCCCACTCACCAACCAAGGGAGAAGTCTATAAATACTCCTCCCATTCAAGACTTTCCACTAGTTCTTTTCTGTTACTGTTTTTCCTATTTCGTAGGAAGAAAACCATCTCCCTTAAGGAGTGGTTTTCATCTTTGTTTGATTTCTTCCAATCTTGTAAGTTTGATCTTTCCACTTTGTTTGTTGAATCCTAAATCATTAATACAAGTCTACTTTTAATCTTTCTATCATCTTGTTCTTCATCTCTTTTTGATTCTAAGTTCTTAAGTTTTATTTTATTGGTTTGATCATAAAAAGTAAGTGGGATTTATGTTTTTGTTGTTTTGAATTGATGTTTACCTTAGGTAAATGATTAGTGGTAAAATTGGTTTAAGTTTTGATTGAAAACTTGGTAAATTTTGGGTTAAAATCGTATGTAAAATATTTCCCTGTTCTTCGCTATTTTTGACTGTTCTTCCCAGATTCCGTATAGTGGTTTATGACTTACTGATTGATTCGGAATCTTCATTATTCCGGGTCAAGGTTATACTTTTTTTTTATTACTCAGAATATCAATTATTCTGAGTAGGTTAAAATTTTCTTGGTTACTCGGAATTTCAAACTTATTCCGCATAGGGTTTTCTTTTTAATATATTCCACATAGCTGTCTTTTCAAAATTATTCCTCATAGAGTAAATGTTCCGGATAGAGCAGTTTTTCCGAATAGAGCAATTACTCATGATAGACTGTTATTCCGCATAAGCAAAATTATTCCGCATAGGAATTTTATTCCGCATAGCCGTATTATTCCGTGTAGAATCCAATATTCCGCATAGGTTCCTTTTCCAATTATTCCGCATAGTTTTCTTGTCAAAACATTCCGCATAGTCTTTTCTTTCCAAACATTCCGAGTAGGCTTATTATTCAGCTTAGCCGTTATATTCCGCATAGACCATATTATTCCGCATAGACTGACATTCCGAGTAAGAGCAAATATTCTGGATAGCCGTTATTCAGAATAAGGTAAATTTCCAGTTTTCCAGTTTTGCATTTTAGCTTTATTTAAATTCTAGTTTTACTCTCAGTAATTGCTTTTAGTTTAATTTAATTATTTCTTGCACTTATCATTTTAGTAGATTTAGACCAAAGCTCCCCCTTTTTAGTCACCAAGTACAACTATTCCACTTTTGACCGTGATCAATTCGAGAAGATACCGAGAACGAAACAACGACATATATCAATTGGGTACGAGCAATGCAAAGAAAGATCTTGCAAAACCAACATTTTTAATTAACTAAAACGACAGTTATTAATACCGTAATATACCAAGATATAGTCTAAAGTAAGACTATATTACGATCTTGTACACACGTAATACAACGAGCTAACCGTGATTCTAGCACGTGAAAACCGAGCTACAACGCTTGTAAATAATCTACCCAACAACCCTATAGAGGGGCTAGGACTAGATTATCAACACAATCGATCAACCAAGAAAATCAACTGAAAACCCCTTCGTGGTGTAACCTTGCGGTCGGCCAAAGAGAGAGGAGAGGAGAGGATTTAAGTTATGAAGATTCTGAGGTGTGAGGGGATGTATTTATAGGCCTCAAACCCTTTCTAGCTCAAGTAAATAAAAGGCAACTTTTGCCCCCCCCCTAGAGCCCTAACCGACCGACGAAACACCCCCATGGGGTGTTCCTAAACTTTCCATCCTTCTTCCTTTTTATTCCTCTTACTATATATTATTTTAAAACTTGTTAGTACTTAACTATTAATTAATTAATGATTGTTAAAGTTATATAGTTATTTACTCGGTTTAATTTAATAAATATAATAAATATGTTTATTAAATAAATTAACTCTTTACGTATTGAGTGCAATCCCGTAATCTCGAGTTCGATCCTATCACACGACTATTAAATATAAGTCCATAAACTTACAGCTCCCACTTGGACATATTTCAAATATCGTGATTACATTGACTAGTGTTTAGTTACACCTAGCAATGTCTCTAGTACAACTCGAGTAAGGTCTCCTGGACAAAACCTTTTAACGATTCTACATCGTTATTATTATCCTTTTATTTCTAATACAACATTAATAAGGATATGGATCTCAGTCATTCCTTTCATTAACCATTATATTTCTCGTTCACAGATTCAGCAAGATTACCAAAACAAATTTGGCTGTGGCCACACAAACATCTTACTAATCCCACGAGGGCCCTAGCTGTATTAAACTCCAAAACGAAATTGGAGGAAATAAATTCCATATTGACTACGAGCAAAACTTATGAATTTTGCAACACTTCCGAATATAATCCTTATAGCTACCAGTTACGTTTAGCGTTAGATTATTCCATAGAGATTAATAAGTGTGAAAACACTTATCCTTTTACCACTTAATTATAATAATAACCAAGCCTAAACGTGTATTTTATGTCGTAAATGTCGGAATTATGCGTGGTTTGTGTTTTTGTTGTGATTTAGGATCAAAATGTGAAAAGGGAAGAAAACACGAACTTTCACGGGCTTTTATCATAGAAAAAGGAGAAAAGACGAAGTCGAAAGATCAAGAGTGCAAAAAGAACGGAAGTGCAAGACCTATTCTGAAGATTTATCGAAGAAAAAGTCTAAAGATGGAAGTTTAATGAAGACGAAGAACTCAAGTCTAATAAATGAAGACATTATAAGACGAGTTCAATTAATCCCAAGACAAAGTCGAAAAAGTCGAAGAATTTAGAAGACGAAAAGACGAGAGAAGAAAGAAAGGAGCAACACATGCTAACCTCTCTAATCCTCCGATAAATACCCTCCTAATGACACATTAGGAGGTGTTGACTATCTTGACAAAATAGTTATACCATTTAATTACTTGCACTTTTCTTAATGTCATTTACTTAATTGTCATTTAATTACCTTGTCTTGCACCTTATATTTGTAAGCTTTTAATTCTTGCTTTTAATTTTAATTGTTGAACCTTAATTTTAGTTAAGTTTTTATTAATCTCTCATTTTACCTTTCTTGTTTTGATTTAATCTTTATGTTTATGTGCTTATTGTTATGCTTATTTGATTAATAGTTATGTTTTTATGTGTTTGATTGTGTTGGCTTATTGATTTTATAGCTTATTGTGTGCTTTTCTTATTTTAATTAAGTGCTTATTAGTTAATTTTTATAAAAAGTTGATTTTAAATATTTTTATTATTTAGTTTTTTTAAAAGTTTTTAAATTTTGGTTTAATAGCTTTTTCTTAAAATCAATTTGGTTAAGTTTTTAGTTGAGTGTTTATTAGCTTTTAGTTTATTTTTTATTTGTGCTTATTAAGTTTCTTATCCGGGTTGTATTAAAACCCTTATATTCCGGATAACCAGCAACATCACAACATTTCGGATACCCTTACTCTTCCACATTCCGGATAAAGGTCCGGAATTATAGATTCCGGATAACGCATTCAAGGAGATTCCGGATAAGAAGCGGCTTGTGGTTATTCCGGATAATGCAAAGGTTATATATTCCGGATAGTTTCTAGGAGTTGTATTTCGGATAAGCAGGAATTCCGGATAACTGGTATAACTTCATATTCCGGATAGTTCCCTGATGTTATATTCTGGATAAGCTGCACCCTGGATTCCGGATAAGGACATTGAGGATGTTCCGGATAAAGGATTTGAGTGTGATTCCGGATAACGAGTAGAATTGGTATTCCGGATATTGGTGTTAAGTTTGATATTCCGGATAAAAGTGACAGTTTTATTCCGAATAGAGATCTCATCCCAGATTTTGGATAAGCAGAGTAAGTTTGATATTCCGGATAGTGACAGTATTTCGGGTTCCGACTTAGGTTTGTTTATTTCCTGTTTTCTTTTCAAGCATTTATTTTCCCGCATTTTTCTTTAGTGTTATTTAATTGTTTTTCTTTATTTTTAAAATTTCAAGTTTTCATTTTTATTACATTGTGAAATTTACTTTTCGTCGAGCTTAAATTTTTGTCATTTAATTAATTTACTTTTAAAAATTTTAAATTTTGCACCATTTACTTTTTAATCAGTTTTAGCTTTAATTACGCACCATTTACTTTAAAGTCTTGCACATTTAATTTTACTACAACGACCAATCTATTTGTTTTCCACCAAAAGCCAACTGAGTCGCACGTTAACCAGTAATCAATTCGATTAGACACACTCAACGAACTTTTTAACTGAGTAAAATCCAGTTATTAAAATGGCGCCGCTGTCGGCTCTTTTTGTAAAGATTAACGGTTTTTGTGAGAGACGCGTTGAATTTTGGGATCTGTTCACTCGTGAGCGTTATTTTTTGTGTCAAAAAAATTTTCAAAAAATCATAAAAAATAAAAAAATTTCAAAAATACAAAAACATAAAAAAACTTATAAAAAGCATTTCTTTTTCAAAGTTTTGCACCAAAAAGATTTTATTTTTATTTTTACACGTACATATATATTCTCTATTGCTTTGGTATCTTTTTCTTTTGCTTTTGTAGGAGCATGCGTACTAGATCTTCAACTTATTTTGAGCCCGAGACTCGTGAAGATTTAGATATGGCTGGTGTGCACAACAACAATAATCCACCCAACCCCAACATGAATAACAACAACAATGTTCCCCCACCAGACCTTCGAACGATGGAGGAGTTGTGTCAACCTACGATGAATGAACGCGGAGGACCGATTGCGCCGATGCAAATCACGGCTCCAGAGTTTTCGTTGAAGCATCACATGATCTAACAAGTTCAAAATACTTGTCCATTTCGCGGATTACCGGATGATGATGCCAACAAACACCTCGACAAGTTCATTACCGTTACTCAAAGCATGAAGTTGCCCGGTGTTACTATGGATTTTCTTCGCCTTCACCTATTTCCACACACCTTATCTCACCATGCTGAAAAATGGTTTGATCGTCTTCCGAAGAATTCAATTCATACTTGGGACGAGATGACTCAACGCTTTTTGTCGCGCTACTTTCCACCATCCATGGTCACGAGCCTTCGAAATCAAATTAGTGGATTTACACAAGAGCCCAATGAATCACTTTTTGATGCTTGGGAACGCTATAATGTTTTGATCGATCGATGTCCAAACCACAACATGCTCCCTGTCACCTTAATTGATACTTTCTACAACGGTTTAACTTTTCGTGATCGTGATACGATTAATGCAGCCGTCGGTGGCACATTTATGAAAAGAAGACCCGAGGAGTGTAGAGGGCTTATAGAGAACATGACTACTCATCACAAAAATTGGGATTCATCCGCATCCTCAAGATCAAACCCGAGAGTCCATGTATCTTCTACTTCTTCAAACCCTGATATCACCGAATTGACCCGCGCAATGGTCGAAATGAGCAAAAACATGGAACTTTTGGCTACAAATCAACAACAACAAGTTAAAGCTGTAGCAACTTCTTGTGAGATCTGCGGGGGTCCTCATTCATACACTTATTGTCCTTCTACTCATGACAATCCAGAAAACGTGTATGCGGCTCATGGTAACTATTCAACGGAAAACTACCAAGCCCGACCACAAGGTGATCGTAACTTGCTAAGTTACCATTCTAACAACTTTCTTTCACCCGGTTTTTCTCCTCAAAACCACAACCCCAACAACTACAATAGAAGCAACCCAAACCCACCTCGAGCTTCTAATCCTTATCACCCACCCGCTCAACAAGCACCACCCATTAATCAAGATGTTGAAGCTTTTATGAGGACCCAAGGAGAGCAAATCAAGAATCTGCAAAGCCAACTCATTAACTTGAAAGGAGATATCACTAAGCAAGGTAATGATATTAGATCCGAGCTTCGATATGATATGCAAACCTCTTTTAGCAATCAAGCGAATGATTTGAAGAATATGATGGCTAGTTTCTTTCCTAGTACTCAACCCTCTACTTCGGGCTCTCTTCCTTCAAATATTGTCACCAACCCGAGAGCGAATGTGAGTGCCATTACTACACACAATGGAGCAACTCTTGTAGGACCATATACCCCACCCCCAGTTACTCCATCTACACCTCCTCCACCATCATTTATCCCTCCTACTCCTACGCCTAGTATTAGTTCTCTATTACTGTCTCCACCGCTTACTGAAGAAGTACCCAAGAAACACCCTTCACCAACCTACCTTCCACCTATAAACCTAACATTCCTTATCCTTCTCGCTTAGACAAGGGCAAATTTCTCACCAAGGATGACATTCAAGTGTCGAACTTTTTGAAGAAGATTTCGGGACTGACCATCACCCTTAGCCTTGTTGAAGCTCTTGCCCAAATGCCGACATTCGTTAAGATGTTTGAGGAATTGCTTAATAAGAAGGAGAAGATGGCCGAGTTTGTTAATACTCGATTGAATGAGAATTGTTCTGCAATCCTTCTTAAAGAACTTCCGGAAAAACTTGGAGATCCCGGTCGTTTTGTTTTCCCATGCATTTTTAACCAAACCAAAGAATTTACTGCCTTAGCCAATCTCGGGCCAAGTATAAATCTGATGCCTTTAAGTGTTTGGAAAAAGTTATCATTACCCGACCTTAAACCAACAAAGATGAATCTTGAGCTAGCAAATAGCACTCTCGCTTACCCCGTTGGTATTGCCAAAGATGTGTTCATTAAAGTTGGCACCTTCACTTTTTCGGTCGACTTTGTTGTTGTTGATTATGAAATGGACCCTCGTATTCCGTTAATACTTGGTCGGCCATTTTTTAGAACCGAAAAAGCTCTAGTCGATGTTGCCGAAGGTGAACTAATCTTAAGAGTCGGGAATGATACTCAAGTTTTTAAGATGGGGAAGATCACAACCAAACCCAATAGAAGAGAATCAGCGAATATGATTAATATGCTTGATGATTTTGTCGTCTACAACAATCCTCTTTTCGATTCTTTCTATGATAATCCACTGTTCAAAAATGATGTGGATGATTCTCTCTCCAATTTAGATTTTCCACCAATATTTGAGTCTCCACCAATCTATGATGACTATGATGTCGATTCTAGTTCTGATATGGATGATTCTGATGATTTTACTTCTAAGTATCCAGACATGCCAACTTATGATGACTTTGATGATGTCGATACTCTTTCGAGTGATTCTTCACATGATGAAGATCCTCCACCAACCATGCTTGATCCTACTTTGGATGACTACTCATTTGAGTAAGATTTTGCTACTTTTCTCAACACTTACTTCCCAAATGAGAGTGATTCTCCTCCTTTGGACTTTGATGATTATGGTCTTTATCCTCCTTTGGATATGAAGCAACCTGTTTCAAAGGAGAAGAAACCGACCGACACCAATATCCGCAGTACTTATGTCTTGACACCTCTTTATCCACCTTCTGAGGATGAGATTATGAGATTTATGATCGGATCTTCTTCAAGGTCTACTGAGCCTGAGTGTTATTTTCCCCTAAAGGAAAAGGTGTTCGATCCCGGTATTGCAATTGTTAAGCCATCTTAGTATCCATCTGATGAAATAAAAGGAAAGATTTTTGGAACTTTTGGAGATATGCTTGCACCTCATCACCCTTGCTACCACCGTGCTCAACAACTTAAGGGAACCTTGCATATTCTTCTTTGGCTTGCCTTGTTCGCCTTAAGCTTGTGCTATTTGACGGACGAAAACCATGTATTTGATCCCGGTGGATGTGTTTCAAGCTTCTTCCTATGCTAATCAAGGTCGAGTCAGGCTCACGACTCGGTTAACAAAAACAAGCGCTTCTCGGGAGGCAACCCGCAGTATCTATCCTTTTTCTCTGTTTTTTATAATAAGTGTAGGGGGGACCCTAGTATGTGTTTGTTGTTTCTTTCTTATCATGTGCAGGGATTTGAGCTTTCAAAGATCCATTCTTGATGACTTTTGACGACCCGTGATTCCGTGTACCCGTCTTCCAGGTTCTATCCTAAACTCTTTTGATTCTCTATTTTATATTTTCCAATAATAAATAGGAATCATTTAGTTGTTCTTTTCTTAGCAAGATTTAAACAAAGTGCACAATGTCCTAAGTGTAGGGGAGGTTACTTCCACATGCTTAAATATTGAGGACAATGTTTATATTAAGTGTAGGGGGGACTTCTATCGAAGTTAAGTGGGCTTTTCCTTATATTTGTCCTCATTTTAATCGAAAAATTGATTTTTCGACATTTTTCAAAAATTTTGATCTATATTGGCCTAGTTGTAATTACCTTTTTATAGTTATTTTCTTTCTTTATTAGAATAAATTTTAAATAAAGTGGTTTTAATTTTTCAACGTTGTGAATTTTTTTACTCAACCTGAGTTTACTTATCTAAGTTTACTCTAGCTAGTATCCTTAACGTGTTTAAGTCAAGTTTTGCTAGGCTTTTATGTAGGGAACTTTAAAACGCGAAAGTCTTAACTCTTACGGGTTAAGAACAAGAACTTTTCGCAAGTTCCTATAATTGATCCTAGAAAGTCGTTTATCAAGGGAACTTCAAAATGCGAATTCTAAACTTGAAAAAGTCTAAGAATTTGCAAGATCCTATAGATGACTTGAAAACCCAAAACTTTGATTTAATTGGCAAAGCATCCACAAGTCTCATTCCTTGAGATTTTAAATTATGGAGAACGAGAGATGATAGAGTCAATTATAAGTTTGGTATTCTTTCATGAATTTATGTGAGTTGATTATAAGCTTTTTCTCCTATCGCTTATTAATAAATATATTTGCAATAAATAAGGTTGTACGATTTGAAAAGTTACTTAGCTTCTAGCCCAAGATCGTTTAAAAGTTGCTCGGTATTAATTAGAGTTCATAGCCAAGGCATAACTTATTGAAGCGGGATGCAAAGATTGGCGAGTCCGAAAAGGCCCTAACAAGGAATAAGGGCTACATTTCGTTGCTAAAGATCCCAAGTGATGTGAAAAATCATTTATCAAAAATCAATATGAAGGATCGAGACACACAACGAAAAGCAAATACTCCCCTAAATATCATGGAGAAGTCTATCCAAAAAGGCCCTAACAAGGTATGAGGATAAATAGATCCAAGTCCTAAAAGGAGGCGGATCGTTGTATATCAAAATCCCAAATAAAGACTGGAGAAAGATGAAGAAGTCGTGGTTCAAGTATGAAGAATCTCTCAAAACTTCAAGTGAAGAAATTCCTATTATAAAGAGAAGACCATTATTTCATGAACGTCTCTCAAGATTTGAAGTATGAAGTCACTACCAAATATCGGTCCGAGAAAGGTCTCAAATCGTGAAGCGAGTTATGCCAAGATATGAACTTTATGAGGTCCCGAGAAGCAGTTTTAGAAGATTTGTCCTTTAGCTAACTATTTATTAAATCGTCCTACTTTATTGTTGGCCTAAATAAACTATCGAAATAAGTCAACAATGCATCCCCGTGATCATTAAAGACAACAATAAAATATAAGAGATACACCTAGGAATAAGGGAGTCTAAGTGAATAATTGGCCCACATGAGTTTGTGTTAGTTTGCTAACTTATAATAACAATGATCTCGTTTTTAAGCTTGGTATGGGGAACGTGAAACTTGAGGGTGATAATCATTCATGACATTCCTAAACCCTAAGGTAAGTCTTTGATTTCTTTACTTGCTTTCTTCCTTTTAATATTTTATAATTTTCTATCTCTTTAATAAAGGCCAAGGTGGATTGATAATGATGGAAAATGTAAAACTTGCTTTGTAATTAATGCATTGCATGAGGATATTGCAATGGTCAAGTGTAGGGGATTTAATAAGTGTGAAAACACTTATCCATTTACCATTTAATTATAATAATAACCAAGCCTAAACGTGTATTTTATGTCGTAAATGTCGGAATTATGCGTGGTTTGTGTTTTTGTTGTGATTTAGGATCAAAATGTGAAAAGGGAAGAAAACACGGACTTTTACGGGCTTTTATCGAAGAAAAAGACAAAAGACGAAGTCGAAAGATCAAGAGTGTAAAAAGAACGGAAGTCCAAGACCTATTCTGAAGATTTATCGAAGAAAAAGTCTAAAGACGGAAGTTTAATGAAAACGAAGAACTCAAGTCTAATAAATGAAGACATTATAAGACAAGTTCAATTAATCCCGAGACAAAGCCGAAAAAGTCAAAGAATTTAGAAGACGGAAAGACGAGAGAAGAAAGAAAGGAGCAACACATGCTAACCTCCCTAATCCTCCTATAAATACCCTCCTAATGACACATTAGGAGGTGTTGACTATCTTGACAAAATAGTTCTACCATTTAATTACTTGCACTTTTCTTAATGTCATTTACTTAATTGTCATTTAATTACCTTGTCTTGCACCTTAAATTTGTAAGATTTTAATTCTCGCTTTTACTTTTAATTGTTGAATCTTAATTTTAATTCAGTTTTTATTAATCTCTCATTCTACCTTTCTTGTTTTGATTTAATCTTTATGTTTATGTGCTTATTGTTATGCTTATTTGATTAATAGTTATGTTTTTATGTGTTTGATTGTGTTGGCTTATTGATTTTATAGCTTATTGTGTGCTTTTCTTATTTTAATTAAGTGCTTATTAGTTAATTTTTATAAAAAGTTGATTTTAAATATTTTTATTATTTAGTGTTTTTAAAACTTTTAAAACTTTGGTTTAATAGCTTTTTCTTAAAATCAATTTGGTTAAGTTTTTAATTGAGTGCTTATTAGCTTTTAGTTTATTTTTGATTTGTGCTTATTAAGTTTCTTATCCGGGTTGTATTAAAACCCTTATATTCCAGATAACCAGCAACATCACAACATTCTGGATACCCTTACTCTTCCACATTCCGGATAAAGGTCCGGAATTGCAGATTCCGGATAACGCATTCAAGGAGATTCCGGATAAGAAGCGGCTTGTGGTTATTCCGGATAAGGCAAAGGTTATATATTCCAGATAGTTTCTAGGAGTTGTATTCCGGATAAGCAGGAATTCCGGATAACTGGTATAACTTCATATTCTGGATAGTTCCCTGATGTTATATTACGGATAAGCTGCACCCTGGATTCCGGATAAGGACATTGAGGAGGTTCCGGATAAAGGATTTGAGTGTGATTCCGGATAACGAGTAGAATTGGTATTCCGGATATTGGTGTTAAGTTTGATATTCCGGATAAAAGTGACAGTTTTATTCCGAATAGAGATCTCATCCCAGATTCCGGATAAGCAGAGTAAGTTTGATATTCTGGATAGTGACAGTATTTCGGGTTCCGACTTAGGTTTGTTTATTTCCTGTTTTATTTTCAAGCATTTATTTTCCCGCATTTTTCTTTAGTATTATTTAAATTGTTTTTCTTTATTTTTAAAATTTCAAGTTTTCATTTTTATTACATTGTCAAATTTACTTTTCTTCGAGCTTAAATTTTTGTCATTTAATTAATTTACTTTTAAAAGTTTTAAATTTTGCACCATTTACTTTTTAATCAGTTTTAGCTTTAATTACGCACCATTTACTTTAATGTCTTGCACATTTAATTTTACTACAACGACCAATCTATTTGTTTTCCACCTAAAGACGACTGAGTCGCACGTTAACCAGTAATCAATTCGATTAGACACACTCAACGAACTTTTTAACTGAGTAAAATCAAGTTATTAGAGATGCACTAGATTCACAACAGTTTCCTGGTATCTCAAGTCTAAGGATAACTATTTATGTTTTACTTGATGACAAAGATCCATAAAGTAAAAACATATAGTTGGGATAAGTCCAATATTCGATTTATCGAATATCATCCAAATGGATCCATATACTCCAAGTATACTTGATGACAAATTGATTTGTCTTAATTTAATAGTATTCCCATATTATTAATCAACAACAGACATTTAGCATAACATTTTAGTCATGGATTAAAACAAGTAAAATAAGATACACTTATTAAATAATAAGAATAAACGAAACCTAATCTTTATTTCGTTATATAATTATGTCATAACATCCTTTATCCAAATACTAACCACAGACTTATTGCATGAGTTCGCTAGCTAGTTGCAGCCCAGTCGCCTTGGCATACTTAACTACCTTTGGTCTAGGCAAAGCCTTAGTTAAAGGATCGGCTACGTTACCATCTGTGTGAAATTTTATCAATTTGATTTCACGAGCTTCAACTTTTTCTCGGACGTAGTGATGTCTACGCATAAAGTGTATGCCGCCCTTCATGACTCCAGGGTAATTGGCAAATATTATTGCGGCAGAATTGTCACAATACATATCTATAGGTTCTTTAATTGAAGGTGTCACTCCAAGATCTTCAATAAACTTTCTAATCCAAATAGCTTCCATTGCAGCTTCTAAAGTAGCCATGTACTCAGACTGAGAAGCATGCATTGCAATCGTTGTTTGTTTCTTGCTCTTCCAGTCAATTGCTCCTCCATTGATAACAAAAACGTAACCCGTCTGAGACTTCGTATCGTCTTTATCACATTGCTAGGACGCATCACAGAAACCTGTCACATTCAGTTTTGTGTCTGGTTTCCCTCCATATACCAAAACATATCTTTCATACTCCTCAAATACTTTAGAATATGTTTAACAGTAGTCCAGTGGAGCTTCCCTGGATTCTGTTGGTATCTACTGACCAAGTTCTGAGTAAACGCCACATCAGGCCTTGTGCATCTAACAGCATACATTATAGATCCTACAATCGAAGCGTAAGGAACCTTCTACATGTATGCCTCCTCTTCGGGAGTTGATGCATCCATCTCATGACTCAGATTATGCTTAACTTCCATAGGTTGAAAACCTTTCTTGGAATTATGCATATTATACTTCTTCAAAATCTTATCTATATAAGCATCTTGACATAGACCAATTAACCGTCTTTTCCTATCCCGATAGATCTTAATTACCAGAATGTATGCAGCTTCTCCTAAATCCTTCATAGAAAAACATTTACCAAGATAATCCTTAATAGCTTTAAGTCTTGGAATGTTACTTCCCATGATTAATATGTCATCAACATATAGGACTAGGAATACTACATCACTCCCACTAGCTTTGCGATATACACATGGCTCATCATGATTCTGAATAAATCCAAACTTTTTGATTTCTTCATCAAATCTTTTATTCCATTGACGTGAT
This sequence comes from Glebionis coronaria, assembly GCA_025667525.1. Taxonomy (NCBI): domain Eukaryota; kingdom Viridiplantae; phylum Streptophyta; class Magnoliopsida; order Asterales; family Asteraceae; genus Glebionis; species Glebionis coronaria. The sequence continues at coordinate 269,671,278 of CM046878.1, forward strand.
GCTTGCTTCAAACCATAAATTGACCTTTGAAGTTTGCACACATGTCCTGGATTATCAGGATCAACATACCTTTCTGGTTGATGTATATAGATGTCTTCATCTAAGCGAGCGTTCAAGAAGATAGTTTTAACATCCATTTGCCATATCTCATAGTCATAGTATGCTGCTATAGCTATGAGAATCCTAATAGCTCTTAAATCTGCTACAGGAAAAAATGTCTCCTCGTAGTATACGCCAAAAGTTTGAGTAAAACCTTTAGCTACTAAACGAGCTTTATAGGATTGTACTTTTCCGTTCATGTCGGTTTTCTTCTTGTATATCCACTTATGTCTCACTACGTTAGCATTCAGTGGAGGTTCTACAAGAATCCAAACATCATTTACTTTCGTGGATTTCATTTCCTCATCCATAGCAGCCATCCACTTATCCTTCTCAGGATCAAGTATGGCGGATTTATAATTAGCGGGTTCACCAAGATCCCCTAACTCATCATCATCCTCTATGTTAAGACATATATTGCTATTTGTGTTTTAATACTTGCGGATCTACGTAGAGGAACTAATTCTGATGGAACCGCCAGGCTTTCTGGTTCTACAAGAATTACATCGCTAGTGTTTTCAGAAGGTAATGTATCTATATGACTCTCTTCAAGATCATAATTTCTCCCACTGAATTCTTGATTTAAAAAATCATATTCAAGGAAGTCTCCATACCTAGCAACAATCACTTTGTTCTTAGGTGGATAATAAAAGTAGTAACCCATAGTTTCCTTAGGGTATCCTACAAAGGTACATTTTACAGATCGTTGTTGGAGTTTGTCACCCGAGTCACGTTTCACATACGCCTCGCAACCCCAGACCTTAAAATAAGACAAATATAGCTTCTTGCCATGCCATAGTTCATATGGTGTCTTATCGACCTTCTTTGTGGGAACCATATTTAAAATACCAACAACAGACTCTAAAGCATAATCCCAAAAGGATAAAGGTAAAGTTGTAAGATTAAACATAGATCGCACCATATCCAATAATGTACGATTTCTCCTTTCGGATACCCCATTTTGTTGTGGAGTATAGGGAGAAGTAAGATGCTGAACAATTCCATTCTCACTTAGATAATCTATAAACTATTGACTTACATATTCACCACCTCTATCAGAACAAAGAGCATTAATCTTCTTCCCTAATTTCAGTTCTATTCTACTTAAAACACTTTGATTGTTTCAAATACCTCATGTTTATGCTTAACTAAATAAACATAACCATAACGGCTATAATCATCTGTAAATGTTAAGAAGTAGCTAGCACCTTTCCTTGACGTATGTCTAAGTGGTCCACGCACATCAGTATGTATTACTCCAAGTAGATCAGTAGCTCTTTCAATATTGCTATTAAAAGGTTTCTTGGTCATCTTTCTAGAGATACAAGACTCACATTTATCAAATGATTCATCATTGATATTTTCCAAAAGACCTTCACGTTAAAGCTTTTGTATACGAGTCTTTCCAATATGGGCAAGTCTACAATGCCAAAGATAAGAAGAGTTCTTGTCCAACTTTCTCTTCTTACTCATGCTAAAGACAGATTTATTATTCTTGGATTCATTATCATGCATGTCTATTTTAAACACACCATTCATAGAAATTGCATTAAAATAGAAAATACCATTTTCCAAAGAAATTCCATTATTATCAATCGTGTGAACGAATCCATTATTTAACAAACAAGAAAAGGAAATAACACCCCTAAAAATTGTAGGTGAATAATGACAATCATTTAAAATCAGTACTAAAATGGAAGGTAAAACTAGATTAAATGTTCCTATAGCTTCAACCGCTGTTTGTGCGTTATTGCCCACTTATAGAAATTGTTCCCTATAGGAAAGCTTCCTTTCCAGATTAAATCGTTATAGCGTACTACAAATGTTAATACCGCATCCCGTATCATATACCCAAGAATTTAATTTGTATGTTAAATGAACAATTCAATCATAAATAAAGTACATGAAGCTGCTACGCTCTGCTCAGACTTCTTCTTTATTTCTCACAATTCTTCGAGATAAAGAGGGCAATTCCTCTTCCAGTGACCACTTGCCTTGCAATGGTGACAAGTCTCATCCTTCTGAGATCTATTCTTCTTGATAAAGTTCTGCTTAGGTTTTGAATAAGTCGCAACTTGTTTGCCCTTATCACCCTTGCCTTTGCCTTTCTTCTTATTCTCTTGCGGTTTTGGCTTACTCACTCTACCCTTTTGTATGGTTAGTACATAAGGCGTAGCGGTAGATGCCTTGTCTTTCAACCCCTTTTCATAGTCAATGAGCATTGCATGCAAATCATTAACTGTCTTCCCCGTGCAATGCATATTATAATTTCTAACGAAATCATTGAAGTCCTTGTTAAGGGACCTATTGATCAAGTTGATAGCCATATTATGATCATAGGGTTGTCCTAGTACAATGAGTTGCTCCATATAACCCCTCATCTCCAAGTAATGGGCACTTACAGACTCTCCTGGAGCTTGCTTGCAGCTATGCAAAGCATCTACCAAGTCGTAGATCTCCACAGCTTGCGGCTTCTCGAACATAGCCTTGAGCTCATCAAGCATTCGCTAGGTGAAAATAGCTCATACTTCTGTTGAAGTGGAGGAGCCATTTTTCCTAGCATTAAGCAAGCCACCTTCGAGTGCTTCTTAACATTAGCAGCGTGTTCAATCCTTTGCGCATCAGATGCTCCTTCAGCAAGATCCTCCGGATAGGGAGTAGTCAAGATATCGATAGTACCCGCTGCTCTCAAGAAAATTCTTAGCGAGCGGTACCAATCATTGAAGTTTGGGCCAGTAAGTTCAGGTTGTTCAAAGAAAGCTTTGAACGCATAACTTATAGTGTTATTGGTGGTTGATCCATTTCTGTAGAAATAAGTTCAAATATTAGTATTTTTTATAACAAAATACTTTCAAGAAAATAAAATTATCGCGGTTTAAAAACCATATTATTTTCCTTGAATTCTAGAACTATATTTACATAAATCCATTACATCAGTTGATCTGCTAGTAATGAATGTACTCAAGATAGCGACTTGTCGAACAATTCAATTGACAAAAAAAATTCAATTTCTAGATATTTAGGGATTTACATTGCCAAAAAACGTTTTGCATTGTAAACATGTTTCATCCCTTCTGAATGCATTAAGTTTTCAGATCTCACTGAGTAACTTAATTAAGTCGTCTAATCTGAGTAACGTAAAACCATCATACAAATTCTCATTCTACGAAAGGTTTTCTCTCCATTACAGCATCACTCAAAAATCTCATTTGATGATGAAGTAATTTCAAGTGTTCGTCAATTAGGAGCATTCGACTTAAATTTTTAAGGTTATAAATTTTGATGTCGAAATCAATGTATGGAGAAGCATGCATACAATCTCCATAGCATAAGTTTAATATAACATTTAGTAAACTTTTTCACGACACTAAATTTCTACATAAATTATGTTGAGGTATTGGTTAAACCAATAAAAGAATTTACCCACAACTATTTACAACGTACTTTTGCTAGAACTCGGCTACGCAAAAAGCAATACCCTTATTCATTGTGTTTCGAATGTGAATTTGTGGTAAATCACCCTTAAGGTATAATTCAATTAATAATTGTAGGTAATTTCAATTTTGACGCACGGGCGAGCCGGGAATTTGGTCAGCGAATAATGGCATAACACCTCCTTCCTTAACCGGGTACATGACCAGTGGTGCGTTAAACCCACTTTATAGTTTGTCAAAAGGAGTAGGCCGTTAGATTATTATTGCAATTCACCAATCAACGTAATCTTATGTAATTTAAATCTCTAACAAATCATTATTTTAATATGATTTAGTCCATATTATCTCTTTTCATAAAAAAAACCCTTGTTTACAACAATTCAATAATTTAATATAAACAAGTAAAAAAACACTAAATCATAAACACATAATAACAATTTATAGGTGCAATAAATGAATCAAATAGCCACATGCATACGATTTATTCAATAATCTTCAAATCTAGGTCTTTATATTCATATAAAAGTCTTCCCTAATTCTAGATTTATTGAATCAAATAATCACGTAGCACATAAAATCATATAAAGATATTAATTTAGGATCCATGAAAAGCACATAAAATCATATAAACATATAAATTTATGATCCATGAAATCATGCACGTAATCATGGATTCCCCACAAATCTTAACAATTAAATCTCTACGGATCGTAACCATACATGACATAAAAATTAATCATGCAATTTAATCTCAAATTATCCCACATGTAATTTAGGGTTTCAAAATAGTTCCTTTTCTTATTAAAAATTCGGCCAAAACCCTAAATTTTAAAAAACAAACCCCTAATTTTAAGAAAACCTAAAAAACATGTAGTTTTAACTCAAAACAATTATTAGTTAAAAAACTTTAGACTTTCGATAATTATAACATGTTAAAACGGCTCACGATGCCACTGAATGTTTATTAACATCATAACAATTATATAAAACGCTAAACGAGATCAAAGCACATATAGCGGAAGCGATTTATCAAGATCATAATAATAACACATTTATAATTAATCGAATTAGGGTTACATACCTTTACACTAAAGCAAATCCACAAGACGAAGAACGAATCACCAATTCGGGTTTATACCGTAATATACCAAGATATAGTCTAAAGTAAGACTATATTACGATCTTGTACACACGTAATACAACGAGCTAACCGGGAATCTAGCACGTAAAAACCGAGCTACAACGCTTGTAAATAACCTACCCAACAACCCTATAGAGGGGCTAGGACTAGATTATCAACACAATCAATCAACCAAGAAAACCAACCGAAAACCCCTTCGTGGTGTAACCTTGCGATCGGCCAAAGAGAGAGGAGAGGAGAGGATTCAAGTTATAAAGATTATGATGGGTGAGGGGATTTATTAATAGGCCTCAAACCCATTGTAGCCCAAGTAAATAAAAGGCAACTTTTGCCCCCCCCCCCCTTTGGAGCCCTAACCGACCAACGAAACACCCCCATGGGGTGTTAAGAAACTTTCTGTCCTTCTTCTTTTTTATTCCTCTTACTATATATTATTTTAACACTCGTTAATACTTAATTACTAATTAATTAATGATTATTAAAGTTATATAGTTATTTGCTCGGTTTAATTTAATAAATATAATAAATATATTTATTAAATAAATTAACTCTTTACATATTGAGTGCAATCCCGTAATCTCGAGTTCGATCCTATCACACAACTATTAAATATAATTCCATAAACTTACAATATATCCGCACACTAAGCGTATTGCTCAGCCGTATTTCTCTTTACATGTCCCAATACGGCAGGTACTAAAGAGCAAAGCTAGGATTCAAGAGTACGTGCATGGAATGAGGCGCTAGTCATTTTTCCTTCTTTAATGTATTTACATACTTTTGCTTTGCTGGACATTATTTAGTCATTTCCTTTACTATATATACTTATTCATTTCATGTGTGGAGCTTATATTGGATCCGATGTTTATTTCTGGATTCTTTATGTTCATTTAATGTTTTAGACATTTACATTTGCATGCTTTGATGACACGCCATAATTATTACGTAATGGTTCATTTATCCAAATGGGGTGTTACAATTATGGTATCAGAGCCAAGGTTTCGACCTGTAGGCTCTAAAACTTGACTTGTGACTACTGGGTAGTCATCAGTGTCTTCCTAAAACAGACAGTTTGTTTTCATGCATTTATTCATGTATCATTGTTGCATGAATTTTGACTAAGCAATGGTTGGTACAGGATTGGCCATATTTAGTCGCATGTGCTTGTATTCAAATTATTTTGCTTGGTGAACCTACCCATGGGTGTTCACATTAGCTCATGTCATTTTGTTTTGATGAACTGACCCATAGACGTTCATCCTCGTTATGTCAATTGTGTTTTGGTGAACCGACCCATAAACGTTTACCCAAACTCATGTCATTTTTGTTAGTTATGCCTTCATATACTGTTGCATGCATCATTTTCTTATGCTTATCAAATGTTCTAATCAGATTAATCATTTCTTGTTCTTTTAAACTGTCAGATGGTCATGACACGCGAACATGAGCTAGCAGCAGCTGTCCAAGCAGCTCTACAAGCCATGCTTCCCCAAATCAGGAACCATATTCGGAATGAATACCAGAACATTCCCAATCAGAACAATCCTCCTCCTCCTCCACCGGTTACTTTACACACTTTGCTTGAGAGGTTTAACAAGTAGAAACCTAGATCTTTTGAGAAAGCTGAGATATCATCTGATGCGGAAAACTGGATTTCGCATATGGAGAAAATTTTTGATGCTATGGGATGTGATGGTGTCTACAAGGCAAGGTTGGTTCGCTATAAGTTTGAAGGAGATGCCTTACATTGGTGGAGGGCATACAAGTTAGCAAATGGAGGTGATGCGTGGTTAGCTGAGTTGACTTGGGATCAATTCAAGACTCTGTTTTATGGGCAGTTCTTTCCGACATCTAAGCAGGAGGGACTCAAGAGGGACTATCATTCCCTTCGTCAGAGAATTGGAGAGACTAGCACTGAGTTTACGCAGAGGTTTCTTAGGTTGGCTGGATTTCTAGGCGCTGTTGCAGGTACTACAGAAGAACAAGCTAAGCATTTTCGATGGGCTCTGCATGCCTCAACAGCAGATCGTTTACTTAGTGCTACATACACTAATTTTGCACAAGTTAATGATGCAGCATGTAGCTTGGAAATGCTACATGAGCGAGATGACTACGAGGAACAAGTTCGTCCAAAGAAGAGGTATAAAATTTAGTCATCAAGCGTTATCATTTCATTTCAATCTTTATGTTCATTTATACCTTTTTCCCTATCAAATTGTATCTTCGGGCAGAAGGGTGGAGACCGGTCCAACCGGCCACTAAGTAGAATGCCAACAAGGGGAACGGTCAATCTAATGACCGCTATGGATCTGACAGGAGGAACGGTAATGACAATTACCATAATAACAACAGCCAGTCCAACAACAGGTCCCTAAATTCTTAAACTTCTCTATATTAAGTTGTTGTATGTTTTACGTACTAACATGTCAACATCATAAACAGGAACTCTGCGAGTGGAAGTGACCAAAATGCTAAGGTTCAGCAGTCCAACAACTCGTCTTCATCTGGTAAACTATCATTTAAATTACAGTGCAGTCATGTTTATGCCAAATAATCACGTCTCACGCATATTTCTTAAACAAGCTCTCAAGTAGAAAGGGTACCTCCAGGAGGTTACACCTACCCCATCTGCACGACTTGTAGTCGTAGACATCCCGGACCATGACGTAAGTCTGCTGGCGTCTGTTTCAAGTATGGACTACCAGGACACATGTTGAAGGACTGTAAGAAGGGAGATACTGCTGGTACTTCTAGTGTTGCTCTTCCTAAGCCACCAGCTTCGGGGCGTGTCTACACTACCATAAGGGACCAAGCTAATAAGTCTTCAGGTACTATCACTGGCATCCTCTTTATGAACGGTCATGCTACTTGTGTTTTATTCGATGCTGGTGCTACTCATTCAGTTATATCCACTACGTATGCCACTAGTATTAATAAAAGCCCTACGCCATTAGAGAATATTTTAAGTATATCTACGCCTATGCGAGACTCTGTACGTATTACCCAAGTGTATAGAGATCTTCCACTAGAATTCAATGATAAGATTCTCCCATTAGATGCACTTCTTTTGGATATGTGTGAGTTTGATCTTATCTTAGGCATGGACTGGTTATCCAAGCACCATGCTACTATCGACTGTCATACCTATCGGGTTATCTTCGATGATGTTCAAGCACCAGAGTACATTCACAATGGTTTCATACCAGGAAAGTCTGTACAAATCATTTCTATGTTAGAAGCTCGTGCTTTACTATCTCATGGTTGCGAGGGATTCTTAGCTTCAATTCAGGATATTACTGCCGAAGTTCTGTCGATCCAAGATCAACCAGTTGTTTCAGAATTCCCCGATGTATTCCCATAAGAACTTCCGGGTATACCACCTACCTGAGAGGTAGAGTTTAACATCGAGCTCATCCTAGGAGCTCAACCAATATCTAAGGCTCCTTATTGCATGGCTTCCGTAGAGCTCAAGGAGTTAGAAGATCAGCTGCAGGAATTACTGGAGCGAGGTTTCATTCGTCCGAGTGTATCACTATGGGGTGCACTGGTACTTTTCGTCAAGAAGAAGGATGACAGCATGCGTTTATGCATTGACTATCGTGAGCTGAATAAGATCACGATTAGGAACCGTTATCCATTACCGCGAATCGATGATATGTTTGACCAACTTTAAGGTGCCAAGCATTTATCCAAGATTGATCTAAGATCCGGTTATCAGCAGCTGTGAGTTAAAGAGCAAGATATTCTCAAGACTGCTTTTCGCACCAGATATGGCCATTATGAGTTCGTTGTCATGCCTTTCGGACTCACTAATGCTCCTGCGGTTTTCATGGACCTTATGAACGACGTCTTCCACGAGTACTTCAACAAATTTGTTGTCGTCTTCATCAGTGACATCTTCATCTTCTCTAAATCCAAGGAAGAACGTGAAAAACATCTACATATTATGCTACAAATTCTTCGTCAGAAACAGTTGTACGCCAAATTTTCTAAGTGTAAATTTTGGCTAAACAAGGTGACATTTCTATGCCACATTGTCTCCGCATAAGAGATTACTATGGATCCTGCGAAGGTTGAAGTTATCACTAAATGTCCAAGACCGACGTCTGCAACTAAGGTCGTAGTTTCCTAGGCTTAGCTGGTTATTATCGCAGATTCGTGGAGAAATTTTCAAGACTAGCCTTACCTTTGACCAAGTCGATGCAGAAAGGAGAGAAATTCGTTTGGACTGATGAGCGGGAGAAGAGCTTTGAAGAAATTAAGCAGCGGTTAGTATCTGCACTTATTCTTACTCTCCCATCTGGCACAGGTGGATTTCTGATCTACAGCTACGCTTCGGGTAAAGGATTAGGCTGTGTACTCACGCAACATGGGAAGGTGTTTGCATACGCATAATGTCAGCTAAAGACTTATGAGGAGAATTATCCTACCCATGACTTGGAGCTAGCAGCAGTAGTCTTTGCACTTAAAATTTAGAGTCACTATCTATACGGTGAATCATGTGATATCTTCACTGATCACAAGAGTCTCAAGTACATTTTCACTCAAAGAGAGCTTAACATGAGAAAGAGAAGATGGTTGGAACTACTCAAGGACTATGACATCAATCTTAAGTATCATCCCCGGAAGGCGGATGTAGTGGCAGATGCTCTTAGTAGGAAGTCAGGTATGATTAATGGCATCAAGATACAAGAAGAAATCATATGTGACTTAGAGCGACTAGACATGGAATTCCTAGTACGTGGACATCATGGGTATTGGGCTAATCTGAGAATTGAGCCAGACTTAATTTCTCGGATCAAGGCAGCTCAGAAAAATGATGGTGAGATTTGGACTATTATTCAGAATCTTGATCGGCAGACAGAATTTCGTGTAGACGAAGAAGGCATCGTATGGCAAGGGACTAAACTATGTGTTCCGAATGATCAGACACTCCGAGAAGCGTTATTAACTAAAGCTCACAACTCTCCATTCTCTATTCATCCAGGATCCACCAAGATGTATCATGACATTAAACAACACTTCTGGTGGAGTGGCATGAAGCAGGATGTTGCTACTTTCGTATCCAAGTGTCTAACCTGCCAGCAGATTAAGATCGAGCATCAGGGGCTAGTGGTTTACTGCAACCGTTAGAGATTCCCACATGAAAGTGGGACAAAATCTACATGGATTTCGTCACCGGACTTCCACTTACTCAGAGCAAACATGATGCTATATGGGTCATAGTTGATCGTTTGACCAAGTCAGCTCGTTTCCTTCCAATTCGCAAGGACTTCTCAGTTAGCAAATTGGCATTCTTAAGGATATCATACGACTACATGGAACTCCTTCAGACATCATATCAGACCGCGATCCTCGTTTCACGTTAAAATTTTGGAAAGGTATGCAGAAAGCTTGGGGCACTGAACTTAAGCTTAGCACTGCCTTTCATCCTCAAACCGATGGTCAATCGGAGCGTACCATTCAGACCTTAGCAGACATGCCGCGGGCTTGTGCATTGGAATTGTCAGGAAGTTGGGACGACTACATTTGTTTGGTTGAGTTTGCCTACAATAACAGTTGGCATGCAAGTATTAAGTGTACACCTTTCGAGATGCTCTATGGCAGGAAGTGTCATGCTCCAATCTGTTGGGATCAAGTTGGAGAACGAATCTTTGAAGGACCAGAAATGATAGAGGTGACCAATGAGAAGGTTGCCATCGCCAAGGAAAAGCTACAGGAAGTTCATGCTCGACAAAAGAGCTATGCTAATAAACATCGTAGAGATCTATCCTTTAAGATCGGTGATCATGTTTTCCTTAAAGTATCACCAGCATGTGGTGTCAAGCGTTTTGGACTCAAGGGCAAGCTCAGTCCTCGTTTCATCGGACCGTTTGAAATCCTTGGGTGTCGGTGAAGTATCATATCGTCTAGCTTTACCTCCACAGCTATCTCATGTGCACGATGTATTCCATGTATCCTTACTCAGGGGTTACAATTATCATCCATTGCATAAAGTTTCGTATCTATTCGAGCAGATTCGAGAGGATCTATCATATATTGAGGAACCCAAGAGAGTTCTCGACCGTCAAGAACGAGTCATGAGGAGAAAGACGATTCCATTCGTTAAAATCCTTTGGAGGTATCATTCCGAGCGGGAAGCTACTTGGGAAACGGAGGAGTATATCCGGACTTCTTGCCCTCATTTCCAGTTCTGACTCGGGTATGTCATTTTCAGCTTACATATATTTCCAGCTTATGTGTCATTTTAGCGCTTATTATCTCATCAGCTTATCGTATCTCTAATTCAAGGACGAATTATTCTTTTAGAGAGGAAGAGTTGTAAAACCCACTTTAAAAACCCTAAGATAATTAAATGCACGAGTTTATGGTTAAATTTAAACCTTATAATTAATTAATATACGACATGAATCATAAATATTTAATATGAATATTATGTATATTAATTAATTATTATAAGTATTACGTATGTAAACATGCATATAAATGCACGATAAGTATTCACGTATAATACTTAAAGTATACAAGTTATAAAACACGAACATTTAACGTACACACACGATAATATTTTAAGTCACGAAAAATAAACTATGTGTTAGTATGTGTGTGTTAGGTAGGCGTCCAAACAAGCAAAGAAGGGGGCCCAAGGCCCATGTCCAATAATAAATCCTTATTTACATCAAATAAGGAATCATAAAACATAAACACAGAGAATTAACAAAACCCTAAAACACTTTTCTTCCTCCTCCTTCTCTTGGCCGCGGCGATCAACAAGAAACCACAAGGAATATTGTTTTTTATCTTTGTTTTTAACAACGGTATTGGTTCGTGTTCATTCCTTTTTATTCACACGCATTCGGTATCACTCGAATCCTTGTTTTTGTTTTTATTTAATTATGTTATGGTTATGATCCTTAAAAATAAATTAAGAAACATGTAATTATATTAGATCTATCAAGATTAAAAAACAAAAACATTGGTTGGGGGTTTGGTTTGTCCCGATCGCAGCCAACCGAGACCACTTAGGGTCTCGATGATGTTGTTTGTCCAGCAGGCGCAACCCCTCATGGGGTCGTTGTTGGTTTGAAACCACCAGCCACAACATTAAGTTGGCGGTGGTGGTGTTTAATTGACAGTCGCAAGGACCAAGAACCCTGTAACGGGGAAACTTGGCCCAACAGTGGGAAACCGAGACCCACTAGGGGGCTCGGTGGGAGGTTGTCGCAAGCAGGAGGAACCCTAGCGCAGGCTGGGGTGTTTGTGTTGTTCGGGCAGCAGCAAGCCGAGAGCTTTAGCTCTCAGTGTGGGGCTGTTGGCTCGGACGAGGCACGACAGCGAGGGCCACAGTCTTCGGGTTGTGGTACTCGGTGGTCCGGTCTCGGGTTTTGGGGCTCGGGTACTTGACATTTATACAAGAACATGTGATTAAACCATTTATGAAAAATACTTTATGTTATGTTTTATTAATTAATTTATGGTTTAATTAAAACAAGACTTAGGTTATAATGTTTATTTAAATAAATCATGATATATTTGTATGTACAGTTATTTAAATAAACTTATATTAAATAATTAATAATTTAATTATTCATGTATATTGATTTAATTAATTAAAAATTAGGTTAATTAATTAATATCTTTTAAGGTAAAGTTTAATAACATGAAATATGTAACATTATTAATTAATATGAACTTATGATAACATGATAGGTTATTATTAATTAATAATAATAAGTTAAGCCTAAGTATTTATTTTTTTATTAAACGTTACAATATGATTTCCCATGATATAATATAACTTATTAAAACTATAGGTTATATCATTTAACTAATTAATAAGCATACCATTAATTATGGAAACATGTTAATTAGGGAATTATACTAATTATGGCAATATGATAAATAAGGAAACACATTAAATATGGTAACATGCTATTTTTTTTTGTAATGGGTTTCTCTGGTAAATAGATTAACCAAATATGAAAACTTTCTATTTTTGAAAACTTACTAATTATGGAAACTTTCTATTTTTAGAAACTTACTATTTAAGAAAACTTACTATTTTTGGGAAGTTATTATATATGGAAACCTGCTATTTTTTTAGAAAGTTACCATATATAGAAACCTGCTATTTTTAGAAAGTTACTCATTATGTTATAACAAGTACTGTAACACATAAAACATGAATTACATGAATCTAAAACACATGAAACTATAAGAAAAACATGATTTAAACATGAAATAATAAGACAAGAACAAGTATAATAAGTATGAACACGTCAAGTAAACTAAATAACAAGTATGTATAAGTAAAACCGACACTTATTCATGTCATTTTATTATGTAGCTATTGTGAAGTCGGAGTGATCTTTCGTGCTCGTTTTCGTCTTCATTTACTAGACATAAGGTACGGATATTTCGTCCTTTAGTAAGGACATTTCTTTCCTATATTAGGATTCCCCGTTTGCAGCCATCTATTTTCCCTACTAGTTAAGTGTCTTAAACACATCAGTATATGTTCTGCTTATTTTAGATTGCCTGAGCTATATACATGCATGTCAGTTTCACCTAGTTATGGGGGTTCCATAACCATAGCACTGGAGGCACCAGTGCTATAACTCTTCTACGGTGAGAGTGATTGCTCGTAATGTCCCTTTACAGTATTTTGGCCTTTATTATTATTATCATGTGGGGCGAATGGGTGCATCCTAGGACAAGTAGTTAGATTTCATTGTAACTCTGGTGTGTGCCTTGCATCCGTTACAGGAGCTGATCCCTCCACTCAGTTTATATATTAATTAGAGGCAGCCCCTCTAATTGCATGATGAGGTCACCCCTCTAAGTATTCATGCACATTGATATAACATAACCTATATGGGCTCCGGGCATATTTAAAATACAGATTTTTAGAATAAACTAAACGTAAGTCTTTTTCAAAAATATGAACCAGTCTTATGAACTTAAACCAGGTTTTCTAGTACTTACACTTATTCCGCTGTCATTCATTTCATCCATTAATTGCTTATGTTTATGTTGTATATTTCATTGTTATATATCCGCACACTGAGCGCATTGCTCAGCTGTATTTCTCTTTCCATGTCCCAATACGGCAGGTACTAAAGGGAAAAGCTAGGATTCAAGAGTACGTGCATGGAATGAGGCGCCAGTCTTCTTTCCTTCTTTAATGCATTTACATACTTTTGCTTTGCTGGACATTGTTTATTCCTTTCCTTTACAATCTATACTTATGCATTTCGTGTGTGGAACTTATGTTGGATCCGATGTTTGTTTCCGGATTCTTTATGGTCATTTAATGTTTTCGACATTTACCTTTCATGCTTTGATGACACACCATATTTATTACGTAACGGTCCATTTATCCTAATGGGGTGTTACATCTTGGCAATGCAAGAAACAAACGGTGGTGGCCAATTCAACAACTGAGGCTGAATACTTAGCTGCTGTTGCATGTTGTGGACAAGTGTTATGGATTCAAAACCAATTGTTGGACTATGGGTACAATTTTATGCATACCAAGATTTTTGTAGATAATAACAGTACATTGTGCATTATTAAAATCGTGTGCATCATTCTAAAACTAAACACATAGAAATTAGGCATCATTTTATAAGGGATTGTTTTAAAAAAGGTTTAATACACCCAGATAGAATAGACACATAGAACAATGTGGCTGATCTTTTAACTAAACCTTTTGATGTTGGGAGGTTCCAGTACTTGGTAACAAGTATTGGAATGATCAATCCATAAAATATGTGTTTTTGAACTTGGTGTATAGTATGTACAGGACGTGCACTGTTATTATTCCTTGTAATAATATTAGATTTTCCACTATATTTTCTATCCGCTGAAAAAGACATTCTATCCGCTGACAAGTGGAAAGAATCCGATGACATCATTTGTTAGTTTTTGTGGTTTTTCATCTAATCATGCAGGCATTTTGAGCATTGTACCATTGGATACAGAGTTGCTTATGGACTTCAAGGATATGTCAAGTGTTTATTTATGATGGTTGGAATGTTTACATTCCTATCTTGAAATAAAAATTTGTCATATATTTATTTTGCAACCATGTAAGCTTAGTTTAAGGGGAGGTTTAGGAAACCGTTAGAACTTTGGGTACTTTTAGAGTGCTCTTATCACAATTCTAGATTGTGTCCACTGGTGAGTAAGGGTTAGAAATAATGAAGACTTTTCTCTTAAGGATTGTTGGAATTTCTAAACCTTGAGGCACTGTAGCATACAAATTTACATAACTATGCATGCTGCCAAGACCGTTTGACCTAGATTTGGGATTGGTCGGTTGGGAGACTTGGTGTAAAATAAAATTGGGCTTACATGGGAGTAACAAAGCGTTTATATGAGATAACTTCACTCTTAAGGACTTTCTTTGGCAAGGTTCACTTGAGGACAATTATGTCTATCTTGCTTGTGCAAGTGTGTATAATTGGACAGAGAATGCTAAACTCAGTCTTTGCCAGAGGAAGAGTTATCTTCATTAGGGTAAACTTCTTTGTTAAGGTCTTTTATTTTATTTTTTTTATTTTTATCCTTTGAAAAAATAATGTTGTATCCGTTGACAAGCACATTTTTAGACGCTGACATGGCCAAATTTACACGCTGACAAATATAGTCGTTACCCGCTGACACAAACTTTGACCGTTCAAGAACACTGGGTCCCACCTAGTTGTTTCTTTTGCGATATTTTGGGCCGTAATTTTATGGGTTTGGTAAATTTCTTTTAAAGCAAGAGATAAATTATCTTTTTCAAGGATTACAATCATTAATTTTTGAATATTACTTAACTCTTTTTCAACCAATAGTAGCCTATTTTACCTCCTATATAAACTGCTCATTATTTTCAACAGGGTAACTTGCATATTTGTCTCTCTTTCTCCATAATAAAAATTCTCCATTTTCATTCATTCTAAAGCTTTTACAATCATTTTCAATGGCACCATTGTTCAAACCTATTAATGCTACATTGGGGTTCAAAGATCAGCATAACATGATTGCATATCTTGCAGCTGATGATGAACATCATCCCCAATACACACGGATGATTGAGTATCTGTTGGCGTCCAACTTAAGGTATGCCTTAACTCATGCTCCTTTCATTCCTACCACACACATCAAACATTTTTGGATCTGAAACAGTTGAAGGAGTGGTTACACTCATTGGCACTGTTCATGGGACTCAATGGGTGGTCACAGAAGCACTCATTCAGCAAGCCTTACAACTTGATGATGTTGATGGTATGATCACCCTTCCCATTGACGAGCTAGAACAAGGACTTCGAGGATATGATTTGCCCCATGTTGGGCGCATAAACAAGTATTCTAAACAACAATTTCCCCCAGTCTGGAAGTTCTTGATACATGTCCTCCTACAATGTCTTAGTCCCAAATGCACGTCATTCAATGAAATCAACCGTTCATTCGGGAGTGCTCTTGTATGTATAGCAAATGGGCAAAAATACAATTTTTCTGGTATGATTTTTGAGGGCATGTTGCACAATAAGGATAGCAAGATGACACTTGCTTACCTTAGGTTTTTACAAATGGTTTTTGATCTTCAAAGGTACTGTCGTAGGGATCATGACAACTTTTACAAGATCCCTACTAAAAAGTCAAAGATTTTCTTGTCCGTGAATATTGCACCATTTAGGGATTTACCTTTGACCCCTCCCATGTTGGCTGTCATTGAAGCAGCCTTGCACCCTCACCCACAACATGAACCAGCTATTGAACAACCACCACCTTCCCCCCATCATGTTTAACAAATGCACTTTGACCCACAACCGTCAGCCGCTGACACTCCTGTTTCAGTCGCTGACATGACCATTCCACCCGCTGAAAACTCTCCCCCCCCCCCCCCCCAAACTACACATGCCCCCCATTCCACCTTATCTTCTGAACCGTTTGACTTTATGTTGGAGAAACGCCAAAGGACTACTAAAGTGTTCTCTTATAGTGGTCCTAGCCATGCAGCAGAGAGAACCACCACCACAAGTGTGGTTGGTGACATGGATGTGGCTGGTCCTATTGACTCTCGCTTAGATGCAGGTCAAGCCAGGACTACTGTAGATAAGCCCACTTCCATGCTCGATGAATCCACTTTAAGGAGTCAAATCTCAAATGTAGAGGAGGGTAGTATACAACCACTTTCTAATTTGGAATTAACAGCCATCTGCATTGGCTTGCAAAAGATAAATGTAGAACTTGTACAAAAGGTCAATGAATAAGGCCTTGAACTTATTAATTTGAGGGAGAGGTTGGTTACTATAGAGGATATTGGTTCAAGAAAAAGGAAGTTTACAGTGTTGTCCTATGGAGATGATTCTTACAAAGGGGACGATGCACCTACTGAGCCAGTTAATCTGAGTGATAAGGGGTCCCAAGAAAGTTCTTATGGGACAAAGGAGGTAGTTGAGGCACTTACAGGTTTGAAGCATGCAACTACTTTTGATCCTTTTGTGGTTACTCCTACAAAGCTATCCTTCACAGAGATGATGATGTAAGTGAGTGGAATTTCAGTCGCTGACAAAGGTACTTCACACGCTGACACGTCTACTTCAGCCGCTGACAGATCTCCTACTATGATTGGTGTATCCCAACCATCTTTCATGATCAAGGAGGCTTCCACTCAGGTAACAACTATTTTGCCCTCTATTGATCCATTGGATAAGGGTAAAGCAGTTATGATAGAAGAACAGATTCCCAAGGATGCAGTCCAGCTTAAGGTTGATGCTATGGTTGCTCAACAACTTCATAAGCAGGAAAAGAAAGGGCTAGGGAAAGGTAGTATTGAAGCTCAGATTCACTCATCTGAATCTGAGAGTGATGAGATTGATGGTGATGATGGAAGTTCACACAGGTCCAATGCTAATATGGGTAATCTGGTGGAGTTCGAAAAGCTAGAATATGGGGAAGATGAGCTAGAAAGGGAAAATCTCAAACAGTTGAAATTGTAGGTTGATTTTGATATGCCTCATGTTTCTAGTATGTATTTCAAATAGGAAGAAGCCTGTACAGAAAATCCAGATATGACATTAACAGAGCAAATTTGGGGATTGGAAATTTTGTTAAGAGTCCAGAATGATTGTAAGATTATTTTGGAACACAGGGCAAACAAAGTGTTGTTCAAGAATAAGACAGCCAAAGAGAGATTTACTAT
Source organism: Glebionis coronaria (assembly GCA_025667525.1). Taxonomy (NCBI): domain Eukaryota; kingdom Viridiplantae; phylum Streptophyta; class Magnoliopsida; order Asterales; family Asteraceae; genus Glebionis; species Glebionis coronaria. Next base: position 269,689,147 of record CM046878.1, read on the forward strand.
ATGCTTCTTAGGTGCCACCAAACAGGGTGGACTTACACAAAACTAAGGAAGCTTTCTTTTGAACAACTGGAGTACTTTGCCTATCCTATTTGGAAGTATGTTTGTGAAGCAAACACGTTTAGGATGCTTTCTATGAAAATACAGGAAGAGATAGAGGAGGAAATGAAGATTAAGAAGGCATTGCTTGTGCCTAGACCAGTGAAGAAGGGTTTGAAGTTAAGGTTTCCAAAACTTGATCAAGTGAACCCAAGTGAAGCAACTTTGAAGAAGAATATGGTGCTTTCTTTATTGGTGGCTTCTGAAATTGCTGTTATTGTGCCTATTGACTTCAAAAATCCAATCATCAAGTATGAAGAAGACTCCATTGGATTTTAGAAGATCACCAGGGCTAGTGATAAGGTACACACTTTTACTTCTTTGGTTTCACTGTTTGCTAGCATGGACAGAGAGGACATAGAAACTCTTTGGAGTTTAATGGAGGAGAAATATGAGAGTGAAGCTGCTTCATCAATAAATGGAATAAAAATCTGGACAACATTTAGAAGAATGTTTGCCCATGATGTTGTTGATCCAGTGTGGTTGGATCTGGATGATTTGAGTGAGTTGAAGTGGCATTTGTATTCAGCTGCTGGTGTTTACCATCTCAGTACTACCAAGTTTGCAGAGTACTTGTTGATAGATCAATAATATCCACTATCACAAGAGTTATTATTGAAGAAGATGGTTTGTACCAAGCTTGAAGTTGATTACACCAGTGACATTAGCATGGACTTTATGAGGTTTATCTATGCTCAGATTAAGGAGTAGGTTTTATTTGTAAGAATCCTCTCTTGTATTTTGTTTTTTTATTCAGAAACTTGATTATTAGAGTAGGTATCAAGTTTAGGGGAGGATTGTTGGGAATAAAATTAGCTAAGTCACTCAGCCGCTGATAAAGGGATTCTAGACGCTGACAAGAGCAAGTGAGGCGCTGACAGGTTGAACGTTGATAAGATATATCAAGGCACTGACAAAGGAAATCTTAGCCAAATACTTAGTCAACACGTTTTGTGTATTTAGGAAAGATATGATCAAATATTGTATTTTCTATATTTATCTTTTTCTAGAATAGTTGATTTGTAGTTTATTGTTCAAGATTCCTCATGTTATAAAAGGAGGCTTGAGGGTTTGTTATTCATATACGTTTTACACTTTCATTGTACGCCGTTAGTATTATTAATCGAAGTGAAAGTTTGGTCTACATACTTTGTTTTGCTTTGTTCTTTGTTGTAAGTGTTAATTCCGTATAACACTTAGATTGTTGATTACACAAAGTTTCTCTACGTATTATACTTCATTCAATCTCGATAATACAAAGCTAAACTGATCTAAGTTTGGAATCAACAGTAATGAGGTATCTATAGTGTATTTCTTGATAGTAATAGAATTTTCCTCCAAAAGTGTTCTTCATGACATTTGACTTTTGGCCTTTGACTTTGATTTATTTTGACTTTAATTTCCAGCTTCTGACAGGCGCCATGGTAAATAACATATATGTTCATCTTAGTTATTTTCAGTTCATAACTCTGACCTCATACCTTGAAAATACAAAACCTGAGCTTTGACATTCAGGGTTGTGCCTGCGTATGCACAGCCAAAGATCTTCCTAATGTCATGACAAAAGCTATAAAAAGCTTTATGCATTGCGTCTTGCTATGTTTGGGTATTTTGAAAACATTCCGAACTACTATTTCTTGTAGGAAAAAAATCTCTGAGAGAAAAAAACAGATAACAGCAACCACAAGAAATGGAATATAGACATTTGTTGTAGAAAAAGTTGGATCATCAATGTTTTTTGTCAATGTAGGACTATTATTGAAATGAAACAAAAGTAAACTAAAGATGAGCTTCATTTGAGCTTTAAACACATCTGAGATCTTAAGGAATCTAAAACATAAACTTAAGAAGAAGGCCCACTATCCTTGTCTTGCCTGCAACATAATGTCGGTCGATATCCTTTTTCTAGCATTTTCTCAACCTCCTCAAACTGCAAGCCTTTCGTTTCTGGAACAAGAAAAAATATAGCAACTAGTCCTACTGTTGAGAACCCCGCAAAGAGAAGAAAAGTTCCAGCAGATCCTAACACCTCAGTTAATGTGAGGAATGTTTCACTTATAATTAAATTTGAAACCCAATTTGAAACTGCAGCCATTCCTCCGCATGTGCCACGGTACCGTAGTGGGTAGATTTCTGAATTCACGATCCATGGGACTGTCCCAATCCCAGGAGCATAAGATAGAATGTATAATCCAAGGAGTAAAACTGTAAATATCCCAAACTTGCTTGGACAACCGTATGTGTACCATGTACGATGTTGCGCTCCACAAGTGCCTCGTGTTACTGTGTCCGCAGCCAAACATGCTCCAGGATTATACTGCTCGATGCAAGAAATTGTTAGCACAATGTAAAAACGAATGAAACATCACTGAAGACTAATAAGGATGTTAACCACCACAGAATGGCCTAGTGTTAAGGTCCTTTACTCTCAAACAAGAGGTCAAGGGTTCAAACCTCACTAGGTGTGTACATTTGGGGGTGGCCATGGAGGTTCACCTGTGCCGACTCCGGTCTATCCAAAAGGTAGTTAGCCTGGGATTAGTCGGCTCGCAATGTCGAGTCGGAAACCCAGGCTACCCATAAAAAAGACTAACAAGGATGTATGTATGCGTGTGTGTGTACTGCAACTGGTCATGTGATATGAACATATAGAACTGAACAAATAGTGATATCAAACGGGCCAAATGATCTTAAAAAAGGTGCCAAATGAAAAAGAGTTAAGATGTGCTTCGTTATAAAACTAAAAATCAGAAAACTACCTATTCTGAGTGTCAACTAAGATTACGTAATATAATCAACAAAAGGGAATACTTTTTAGAAAACTAGAAAGTAATTATTGATTTGTAATCGGTTTCATAGCACATCCAATAAACACTGTAACTAGCCAATGCACAAGAGTTAACTTACTATATTTTCTCCATTAGCGCAAAATGCACAATGAGAAGAAGCTCTCAAGCAAGTCATGCAGTTCCACGATGCCGGCTTAGGTGATGTTCTGAAATCCAAACACGTATTGTTGACCCCGAAATGATTCGACTCCATAATACTAACAGAAGGAGCATGAATGGAAGCTTGAAAAAACATGGCTGCTAAAACAATGAGGCAAGTAATGATTCCGATCATTGATATGATCATCAACCTCCTCCTTCCAAACCTGTCAACAAACAACATACTTACGACCGTGCCAGTTGCATTCAACCCAGTGGTAACTAGCGATAATGCTAAGGCTGTTCTATTAGAGGCAAATCCCGCAAGTTGCACTATGGTGGGACTGTAGTACATCACGGTGTTGATTCCCACAAATTGCTGTGCAACTTGAACAGTGATGCCTGCATATAGTCCCCTTCTCACAACCTTATTACCCCATGCACTCTTCACCTTTGAAAAAGCACCTTCTCCAAGAGATCCTTCGGTTATCTTTTCGCTTTCTATGGATGATCGCAAGGCTTTCATTTCTTCTTCTACTTCATTAGCTGGATATATCTTTTCTAGTATAACACGTGCCTCTCTTATCCTATCCTGATACAAAAAGGACTTCATATTAACACATAAAATCGATCAAGAAACCTAGTTTCGCGAGTTAATACAAGGTTATGTTTTATTTCTAACGGGTCAAATGAGCACAGAAGTTTGTATAAACAGAATGGGTTGAAGGGGTAAAAAGTTGTCCAAATTGTATTTCTTATCATCTTATGCCTACAAAGTAAGTTTATTCCAACAGAATATTACACAACAGAAAAAATGGACAAAAAATGTATCTGGTCAATCCGATCCAATATGTTCATTGTTAACTTGTGCCTAGCCCACCGACCCCACCCATTTTGCGACCTCTAGGTTCTGAAATGGATATGGTGTCTCATTACCTGGCGATACAACCATCTAGGAGACTCGGGAAGAAAGCACATTAAGATAAATTGCACCAAGGGTGGAACTCCAGCAATTCCAAGCATCCAACGCCAATTTCCGGGTGTCTAAAACAAAATCATTTTTACAAATACTGAACCATTATAAAAAGCCAAGTTTCCTTAAAAGAGAGAAGTTCTTAAATGTACCTTAGCAAATGCCAAATTGATGAGGTACGATAAAAACTGTCCTCCTGTAAGGAGTAACCCATTGGTGCTAACAAGTGCACCTCTGATTCGAGCTGGAGAAGCTTCAGAGATGTATAACGGTGATGTCATAGAGACTATTCCCACACCCAGACCAACAAGGAGTCTACCAACTATAATGACCCACGGGTTGGGAGCTAAGGCCATGACTACTGAACCGGCGATAAACAAAAGGTCAGCACACAATATCGACTTTTTCCTCCCAAATCTATCATTCATGCATCCACCAAAGGCTGCACCAACTATAGCTCCAGCTACAGCCGTGCTAACGATGGTTTCCTTCAAATTTAGAATGAAAGTTTTAATCAGGATTAATCTTTAAATTTCAATTAACAAAAAGTAGCACATGGTAATTTGTTTAATCTAAACAATTTTTTTGTGTGTGATATATCATACTAGTAACTAGTAAGCTCATAGTGTTTTTAATTAGAATATGGCATGTAGTTTAGCTTACCTGCAACCATGTGTGCCTTTCTACCTCTCGAAAATCATCTCGAATATAAAGAGAGGCACCCGATATAACCCCTGTTTGGTTTTAAGCCCATCAATGTAACATTAGAGGTATTCAGGAAAGAGGAACAAGAACAAATTAAAAACAAAATTACCTGTATCATAACCAAATAAAAGGCCTCCAATTCCAGCACAAAGGGCAAGCAGCATTATGTAAGGTGTATGCCAAATGGTCCTAAAACACTCTGAAAACTCGGTTTTACTTGGCTTGGCGACACCCCCTTCCATATGGTGAGTTTTACTTCTATATTAAAAGAAATTCAAAATTTTATCAAAGCACGCCTGCAATGTAGCAATGTAGCAGTAACGTATGTTTTATAATACAAATTAGTCATCCCAATCAATGCTCTTTTGTAAATTGTAAAGTACCAAAGTAAAAATGAAGAATGTTATTCTAGTGAAAATCCTACGAGAATAAATCGAAGTTAACAAATGCTCAACATTTCAAAAACATTGATATAAACTACAAAACTAAAACGTAAGTTATCTATGACATGGAACACTTCTTATGCAAGAACAACTTGTTGGTAACTTAATGGTCAAATTATTGATAGAACCAGCAAGAACCACCTGAGGTTAAAAAAAGAAAGATTCTTACATACATTAGATCTGTTTTGGTTTAACATGCCCAAAAATTACTTACTAAAAACAACCATGTACTCATTAGTTCATCATACACTGATTATTAAATCAACATCATGATTCATGAATACTATTGATGCATGCAAGACAAATAGAGAACATAATCTGAAAGAAAACATGCTGAAGAATATAATCTTTTAGTTTAATATTACAAATCAATATGTATTATAGATTCAATGTTGTAATTGTATAAACATCAAAGAAATAACAGCAGCTTCATGCATAAAGTAAAAGATGATGGAATATATACCTTAGGTTCTAGCTCCTTGTATGATTTTCTACTTCTATGATTGTATATAAAAATGATAGTAAATGATTGATGCTGTCGTTGGGATAACTCTTGCTTTGAATTTCGTTTGCTTTAAATGTTCTGCATTGCAACTTATGACAGTCTGCTTCTAGTTATATCCTTGACTTGTAAATGGTTTTTTACTTCTAGCCCCCTGACTATTGTTGTACACACATATGTTCCTGTAAGAACCTTTTGGAGAAACAAGCATTATTACTAGTTTACCAAGTTATTTTCCTCAATTTACACTACAACTAGGGGTGTAAAAATGAGTCGAGTCGAGCCGAGTACCGGCAAGCTTGAGCTCGACTCGATTACTAAAACTCGAGCTCAAAACTCGGCTCGAGCTCGGTCGAGCTTCATATTTTGAGTTCGAGCTCGACTCGATTACTAAAACTCGAGCTTGAAATTCGAATCGAGCTCGACTATTTTTGCAAATTATGCTCGAACTCGATAAATACTCGGCATATCAAGCTCGGCTCGGTTGATTTATGACTATAAAAGGGTAAAAATGTAATTTAATTGAAGCTCGACAAAGGTCGCGAGCTTCACGAGCCGAGAATTATGAAGCTCGAACTCGACTCGAAAGTATACTCGAGTAGCTCGAACTCGAGCTCGACTCGTTTAGATCGAGTCAATTTCGAATATTTTACGAGTCGATCTCGAGTAACTCACGAGCTATCTCGTCTGATTTATAGCGTCTACAACCACATTATTAAACGTTGTTTTTTAAAGTAACTTTCTGCTATGTTTTTCATTTGTATCTATATCTAACTCATTTTTAAGTGTACAGGACCACTAGATTTACCTTGACTACCTTACGTTCTCGTATGTATTTTCACCTCTTTTAATCATTTAATTCCTGAAGATGCAACAAACAAATAAATATATATACCAGGTTACGTTGTTCACATAATTTGAATATATTTTGTCCAAATCCAAGTCTTCTGTGTAAACTGTTGTTTACTTGTTTGATTGATTAGAAATACTGTAGTCACACTATTGTTTACTCGTTTAATTGTTTAGATCATAGAAAGAAGAAACCATGATATGAGAGTATATGATAAGCTGAAGGGGATAAACAGTAACCTTACATTTGTTGGTGGTGCATGCATGCATTGTTTTTCACAATGAACGACTTGTGTCGTATGATGATTCGGCGGAAAATTAACTCGTACAGTCGTACATTAGCATTAAAGGTATAAGTCAAAAATATTTTCAAATACTTTCAAGAGTCATTCATTATATATAACGGACTTTTTTATGTCCAAAATTTCTAGTGTCACGTTAAATATTTGATCAAAGTTTGTTACTTTACATGTGACCAAGATTTTACCGGGTTTTTTTAATGAAAGCCACGTTGAATGCCATGTCATTAACTTATATCATATACCTAAATAATATTCGTATAAATAACTAATCCAACACTTCTTACATATTCATTAACCTTAAATTAAGGGCGCGTTTGGTTTGAAGACGGGTTTTACTTTAGGTGTGGGTTTATAAAGTAGGTGGTTTGGAATTAGATATTATTAAATGAAAAGTAATGTTTGATTTGTTTAAAGTTTTAAATGTTATATTATTTTAATATTTAAATTAAAATAAAATATATACATGAATTAAATTGAAATGTATTTGTTTTTAATAAACAATGTAAGTAGAATATATCAGATGCAATATGTGTGGATGAGAATTTGTCTAATATTAAAAAGGCCAGTTAATGATTTATGATCAGAAAAGCCAGGGGTCAAGGTAGGATTACAATATTGGCATGATGGGTGCGCGTTAGCCCAAAGTGAAATCACCAAACAGCTTATTTTATTTTTCTATCAGCCTAAACCTACCTATGCCCACATACCAAACGGACCCTAAAGATATCTTTGCAACAGTTCACTATCTACTCTAATTATTTAGGTAAACAATTTTAGGCCATTGCTAATCCCTTATTTTATTTTATCAGTATATTGTATTGTTTGCTAATTTAATTTGCCCTGATTTTTAATTATGTTGTTGCTAATTTAATTTGCCCCAATTTTTAATTGTAATGTTTGGTAATTTAAATTGCCCTAATTTGTTGTGTCAAAATGTTGCAGCTTTGAGATGATGGAAATAACGTTTTCCTCCGGCATTGGTTTGTCGTTACAACCCTCGAATAAATCTCAAAACGATTTGTCCATACATTTACGTATACCTTTTTCAATTAAGTAAACATATTCTTGATCATTGAAATCATCTAGAAAACCAAACTTTTTAATTCTTTCAAAACATTCATCAAGTCGTTTGTTTTTAAACTGAGAAAGATTGTTTCGAAAAGCATTATTTTGAGAATCATCGGTTTTGTTTTTATCTTGGGATTTATCTACTAAAAATTCCATCTTTCATCCCGAAAACGTAAAGTCAATTTCCCACCGAAAACATCGATTTGGGCTCGAGCCATCGATAAAAATGGTCTACCTAAAACGATAGGGCAATTAGGATCGCACTCGTAGTCAGAAATAACGAAATCCGCGGGAAACGTGAAGTTTCCAACTTGAACATATATGTCTTCGGCTATGCCAATTGGTTTATCAAGGGTGCAATTGGCTAGCTCGATGACCATGTTCGTGGGGGTAACATTAGGCAATTTTATCAATTTCCAAATAGAAAGAGCCATAAAATTAATGCTAGCACCGAGGTCGGATAGAGTTATGCATTCCTTAATCTCGAGAAATTCACAAGGAATGAGAAACCGGCCTGAATCTTGTTTCTTAGGCATATCCTTTTGAGGATTCCTTAAAAAACTACGGCATAAGTTTCCTCAAGGTGCACTTTCGTCAATTCGATGAAACTCTCTTTTTGAACGGTGGATGGGATATGAGATACACGAGAGGGTTTATAAGTAGAAGCAGAAATAGTGGACGAGATATGGGATATGGTCGCCACCTTCTTCCCTTCGACCTTAGAACAAGAGGATGTCTTTGAGGTCGAGGGTTGATAAGAATGCACAACGGTAAAGCCATCAAGGGCAGGGGTAATCACATGGCCTTTTCCACGAGCCGATGTGCCTTTAACTTGATCATTCGGGTTAGTCACAGTGTTACTTGGTAACGAACCCGAGGAGGAAGGTTTGTTCATAATAGTCGCAAACATACTCTCGAGTTTACTTGATTTTGCTCAATTTTGTTATTTTGACCTTTCAAAGTATTGGAAAAATCGTTTTTCAATGTACCAATTTGACCCTCTAATATTCTCATATTAGCTTCATTTAAGTTCATGTATTCTTGAAATTCATTTGAAAAACCGTTTTGATTTTGATTAAGTTTCCTTGGTTTTGATTTCCACCTTGAAAATTCCCTTGATTTGCATTTTGAAAATTATCGCTTGAACTTTGACCTTGATTAAAATTTTGGTTTTGATTGTTGTTAAAACCTCGATTTTGAAAGCCTGAGTTTTTCCCTTGGTAGTAATTTCCTTGATTGTAATTCCCTTGTTGTGATGGACTGGCGTTGTTTTGATTAAAATTAAAATTTCCATTAACCACATTAAATCTCGACGTTTGGCCATCCGTAGCCGCACACTCGTAGTAATAATGAGCTCCACCACAAGATGTACACGTTGCCTCAACCGTTTTCATCGTAGCGGGAGTGTCCTTTTTCTTAAGTTCACTCAACAAAGTTGTAATTACATCGATTAATTTATCGAATTTTGCGTCAACCCTCTCAATGTCTCGATTAGCATAACTAACATTGGCGACATTGGCAACACTTGGTGTGCTACGTAGATGGAAAATCTTAGACCTATTCTCGATAATCATTAACACGTCTTTCGGAGTTTTACACGAAAAGTTGCCGCCCGCGGTGGAATTTAACGAATCTTGCTCACTAGGATTAAGACCATTATAAAACGTGTCGATTTGGTGCAACTCGGAAAATCCGTGATGAGGTCATTGCCTAAGCAATTCCTTGAAACGATCCCACGCCTCTCTAAACGTCTCATTTGGTTTTTGGTAAACCTCGTGATCTCGTTTTTGAAAAATGTGGTCTTAGACGGCGAGAAAAAATGATTAACAAATTTGGACACGAGATCGTCCCATGTCAATATAGATCGAGGTGGTTCTTTCTTGTACCAATATTTGGTGGGGATTTCGAGAGAATAAGGAAAAAGAATGAGCTTAATAGCATCAGTGTCGACGTTCTTAAACTTGCACGTAGCCAAAAGACGATTAAAATTCCAAATGTGGTCATGAGGATTATCCGACTCATACCTCTAATCTTTGTTGCTTGAATTAATGATAACATTCCCGATTTAATTTCAAATTTTCCGCTTCTATATCGGGAATCACAATCGCCTCTCCATAACCCTTGGTGGGTGCTTGGAGCAACTCCATCATCGTATGATTTTCTGCCATCTCGTCTTAGGTTTCAACAAAGATATTAGGAATCTCGGGTCCTAATTATCATCTTTGTTGTCGATTCCTTCGATGTCAATTACGTCGATCCGTAATATTGTTTAAAATCAGAGTGTGATAATTGGTCGATTGAGTGCGCATCCACTAACGAAAGAAATTTGGGGGGATAGCAAAGAAGATTATTTTTGTTGTTTTTATTTTTTCAATTTTTTTGGTATTTTTGTGTATTACGTAGATTAACAAATCCACAAAATCTATCCTCAAATCAAAGGTCTCGATTAGAGAATCCAAAAGGAATGAAAGTAATTACGTGAAGTAAAAACCTTCGCTCGACTTTGAAACGTTGATTGAAAACCAAAACGTTTCGAGGGTTCAATAATATAAGAACAAAATAAGATTAATAATACTTAGGTTGGCAAACCCTTAATTAGTCGTCATTTTCAAAGTACGCACAAGCGAGCGGAGAAACGAGGCGGCGCGAAGCACTTAAGAGCATTTTTCTTTAGGGTGTATTTTATAACACCCGCCTTATACCCACCTTATAGTTTGTACTAATCGAGATTAAACCTCTTAAGAGTATTTATCTATTTTGCCTTTTAATTTTCTTTGATCAATACGCCCAAAAATTACCGGATCGCTAATAATTGGGGGGAGTTTTAACTCTTTTGAAGATTTATGTAAATTTATTTATGCTACGTATACAATATAGTAATATTCACATTAAAAACGAATAAAAAACGATACGGTGTAATTAGAGTTCTAATTACACTATTTATTTATATGGCTAATAATAAAAACGAAAAATGAGCATTCATAATATTAACACTTCCCAAAATGGAAGGTCAAAAACGCAACTACTCAAACAAATACGATATGGCTAAAACCACCTCCCTGGCAGCGGCGCCATTTGGTAGTTGATAGTTTAGTGTAGGTATATAAAGACGTACACGTTATAGGAAAAACGTTCGTGAATTTAAAAACCAACGGATTCGTTCTTCGAGGCGGTAGTTATGGGCCAATATACGTTTTTGGATTAGTTTACGTTTTTGGAAAGAGAAGGGTTTAAAAAGAAAAGATGGAATTACACTAAGAAAGATTAAACTACGACGAATTACGTTTTCACGCAAATCGAGACAAAATAATAATAATCAAAAATTATAAAAAAAATCTAAAAAGTTGTAAACTAGGTTAATTTAACCGAATTAAATCTAAAATGAAATTAAAAATAATTTAAAAAGCCAAAATAGGCCTCAAAATAGGCCAAAGTGAAAACAGTCCACTTAATGGGCTAAAATGGGCCCAATAAGAAAAAGTTTAGAAAAATTAAAATGAAAAAGCTCTATCCGATGTAAAATTGAATTTTAAGAACAAGGCCCAAAAACTGAAAACCAACTTATCACAGCTTAATAAGCAATAAGCTAAACCTTATTGGGATTTTAAGCCCAATACGCTAAAAACTTAATGCCATAAGCTCTGAATGAGCAGACGTTCGTATTTGGGGATAAGTAAATGATATGAGCTATAATACTCACTCATATCATTTGTAGCTTAAAACTATGAAATTATGCATGAAATGTATCAAATATGCCTTGTATATGTGTATTTCTTGTTTTAATGTGTGTAGGTACCAAGTTCACGAAAATCGACAAATATCGACACGAGTTTGATGATAAAGATTAGAGAAGCCAAAATCGAGCTCGGTTTGAGTGGATTTTGTAATATTGCAAGTTTATAGGCCTAGTGGGACCCGCATTAGCTTAATGGGCTTGAAGGCCCATTTATGGTGTAAAGATCATTTGCTAGAATCGTTATAAAAGATATATGGCCCAAATGGATGGAAAGCCCATATATCTCATATTAAGAAATCGGATGGAAAATATAAGGGCCCAAGCCCAAAAGCCTCAAAGGAAACAAATGAATAAATGAATTGGGCTTAAGGTTTTGGTTGTTTATATAAACGATTGTTCTCAGTCAAACCTTATCATTCACACGTTTTACTTTCTCACAATTTCCACTCACACAACTTTTCACACCAAATAAATAAATACCGTTCCATTCACTCACTTATTAAATGTTTACGATACTACCTATGTGAGTTTATCTCACCTTCTTTCTCCCCCATCTCACAAAACCTAAAAAAAAAACAGTAACCCTAGTTACCATTTATCCAACCCTAATTCAAAAATCAATAAATTAACATAGGTGGGCTTTTGTTCACACGAGTGAGTTAAGTATGTGGGAAATAAAAGCCCCAATTTTAAGGAAGAGAGTATGAGGAAGAGAAGAAATACGTGGCGATTTATTATTGACTTTGACACCTCAATCTTCATAGTCAACCAATCAAGAGCCTTCAAAGAAGCACAACTAGCACACACGGATGCCACGTTGGCAATCTGTGTGCTAGTGATGTTTTCTCCACCATCCGATCAATCAAAGAGAGAGAAAATAAAGATCAAGGGCTGAAAATACAATGGAATATGCTCAAAGAGATTCGAATATCCTCCTCATCAAGCCCTTGGGGAGGCTATAAAAACCCTCAATTTACTTGTATTTATCATCCCTTTTCTTACTTTTATCGTTATAATGTTAGTTTGTAGCTAGATTTTGTATTTCTATTTTACTGAGTATTGTACTGAAAGTTTGAATTAATAAAAGTTGAGTTTACATCTTTATTGTTTTCTTAATCGAGATTTACCTTTACTGTTTCTGCTTTAAAATTACTATGCAATTTCTACCTTTACAAATTGATGTTATAAGTTAAATCATTCATATAATCTTTATTAATAGTTTATGTGAGTGATTTTAAAGTAAATTTGGGAATGATTTATCCTAATTGGATAAATTAAAAGAAAACTGGGTTGATTCTGTTGTTCGATTATGGTGGTTCGGTTGATGGAGATTGACGGTTAATGGTGGATTAGGGTGTCGTTTTGGTTCACAAGGTTGTTCAGCACAACCTTCGTCTCAAAGGAATTCTACAATAAGGTGCTAATTCTTTATTGTTTAATTTTATTTAGATTTACCTATCTGAAAGTTAACATGGTTTAATTGAATGACTGTACTGATTTATTTTAGGATATAATATCTGTTTAAATAGACTGTTTGCCTGTTTATCAGTAGAGATTTTTGTTAGAATTTAAAGATAAGTTTTGAGCATGTTTGGTTGTATTAGCATTTTCGTGACTGCTTACATTCATGTTAATAGGAGTATTTGAGCTTAAGTTTAGTTGGATTTAAAGTTTGTGCTGATTTCAAGTAATCTTAGATCTGCTGTATTGATTGCCTTGTTATAATTCGATTGTAATTTGTATTTAGCTTCTACAGCTTACGTTTGTTACTGAATTACTTGAGTAAGTTGAAGGATTTTGACTAAGTGATTTTCGATTTCTGTTAGTTTAAGTAGTGTGCTGGTTTTAAACTTGCCTAGTTGATTGTTAATCTCTTGTAAACTTTAACTGGTAGTGCTATATTGTAATGACGTACATTTTTTTTTTTAAATCTGTAATCTGATATTCAAAAGTTTCATGCAATTCTATGATGAAAGTGTATAACAGCATGCTATAAGTTTGGTTGAGCTGAGTGATCTAGGATTTTAGGAATTTGCAGATTGTTATTTGTTTTAACTCGACTACTGTATCTTTGAGTTGATTTGTGTTTTCTGATTTCTTGAACTTTACTATATTTTCAATTAAGCTTATTAGATCCCATTGATCTGATAAGTCATTCAACTGTTTCCTAACAGCTTTAAGCAAATAAGCTTGCAAAAGTCTCTCCTGAGACTCCTTTTCATAAATTGTCCAAAAAGAATTAAATCCAAAAAAATATGTCCCGTATGGGAATCGAACCCGTGACCTCACGGATGTGTGTCAAGCATGTTTACCAATTGGGCTTCATGCCCTTTTGAGTTTATTTCTTGTTTATTGATTAATATAGAGTAACCTGTTTGGCTGATTTCGCCTCTTTATTGTTTTCAAGTGATTTTACGGGTTTTTTTTATAAAAATCAAAATTTAACATTAACTTTGTTATAATTAGTTTCATAAAAATAATAAATAAAATATAATAAATAAAATAAAAATCTTTTTATTAATTTTTAAAGTTTAGATTATTTTCAATTAATTAGATTTTTATAGAATTAGATTTAAATAAAAATAGTTTTTAAATAGATTAGTTTAAAAGTAATTTGTAATAAAGTAAAATTGTTTTAAAAAGTTTAATTAGATTCTTAAATAGTTAAAAGTTATTAAATAGATTAATTTCTTATAGCTTATTTAATTAGTTTAATTTTTTAAATAGTTTTAATTTTTAAGTAATTAATTGATTGTAGATTTTAAATTTAGCGGGGTTACGATTCATGCACTTTAGGCTTATTTTTAATAGTTTAAAATTGGTAGATTTTAATTTGAGTTTAAAAACCGAAAACCAATTCTAATCAATTGTCCAAATCGAATCAAAACGTCTCAAATTCACTCGATCTTCGTGTACAACAAACTCGAGTCACCAACGTGTTTAATTGAATTCGTCATTGGTAATATTAGTCTATTACTTTTTCCTAAAGGTAATTTTCTAATTTACCCTATAACGTATCTCAAATTATCACTATACTATCACGATCACATCAAAAATTTTGGCGCCGCTGCCGGGGACCTTGTGTACGATTCGCTTTTGTGGAGATTTGTTGATCGTTGATTTGAAGACCCTTTCCGTCCTCAGAAAGTTTTGTTATTTTTCTATTATATAGTATGTATCGTTTTTCTCGTTTTTTTTTGTGAATAATATATTATATTACGTAGCACAATAAATTTACATACTTATCAAATAAGGCCTTAGTTGGGATTTCATCACCTAGCTATTGTATTCGAATCCAAAACAAAAATAAAAGGCAAAATAGATAAATACTAATAAGAAGTTTGAACTCGATATATACAAACTATAAGGTGGGTATAAGGCGACGTGCTATAAAAGGCCGTCTAAGGAAAAAGGTTTTTAAGTGCTTTGTGGCACCTCGTTTCCCCGCTTGCTTGTGCGTATATTGAGAGGGACGACCTATTATTGGTTTGCCGACTCAAGTAGTAATAAATCTTATTTTTGTAGTTTACTTATTGAACCTCGAGACGTTTAGGTTTTCACCTATCGTTTCAAAGTCGACCAAGGGTAATTTACTTCCATAGTAGTTATCCTTATTCCTTGTTTTTATCGATCATTATTGATTGAGCAATACCAAATAAAATACCAAAAATAATCTTCTTCTTGTCTAATTTCTTTTCTTCAATCCTCTAAATTCTCGTCTTTGTAGTGTATGCAATTACGTTCTTCTCGTCTTGTGATTGATTTTAATAGGCTTGAAAATATTCCTCGTAGAAATAGAAATCGTCAACAACGAATAGTGGAACCCGAGCTTCCACCTATTGTTGTAGAGATGGCCGATAACCGAACAATGGAGGAATTGCTCCGCGCACCCACCGAAGGGTACGGGGAAGCAATCGTTGTGCCGGCTATTTTGGCGGATCATTTTGAGATTAAGACGGGTCTTTTATCGCTCATTCGTGTCGACCAATTTCGTGGCAATGAGACCGATAGCCCGCATTCTCACATTCGGAATTTTAATCGAATTACCTCGACTCTCAAGTTTAGAGATGTGCCGAATGACGTGATTAAGCTCATGCTTTTTCCGTACTCGCTCGAGGGTAATGCTAAGCTTTGGTATGAGAAAGAAACACCGGGTTCGATCTTAACGTGGGATGATTTAGTGTCTAAGTTCATGAATTATTTCTTTCCACCGTCCAAAACAACACACTTTAAGAATGAGATCACTAGATTTGAACAAAAAGTGCATGAATCGTTTGGGGCTGCATGGGAAATATTTAAAGATTTGTTGAGACAATGTCCACACCACGGTTTCTCGGAATTGCATCAAATTAATACTTTCTATAATGGGCTAAATATGATTGAACAAGATTCTTTAAATGTCGCCGCGGGTGGTAATCTTTTAAGAAAAACTCCGAGAGACGCGTGGAGAATAATTGAGGATAAGTCTAGAGCATAATATTCACGAAACACACCGGTTGTTTCCAATGTGAATTCATCTAATATCGAGATTACTAGATTGGACTCTAAGATTGACACGCTTTTGAATGAGTTTAGGAAGAATCCTCATGGATCGATTAATATGGTTGAGAATGTTTGTGTATCATGTGGTGGAGCACATCCTAATTATGCTTGTTTAAACACGGGGTTTGATCAAGCTAGTGCTTTTGCCGCGACGGGAACTTATGGCTCCAACGGTCAAGTTCCTCGTCAAAATCATGTTGCTCCACCGGGTTTTCCACCGGTTCAAAATAGGTACAACAATGGAAACAATGGGAATAATTTTAACCGTGGTAACCAAGGGAATTTCAATCAAGGAAATGGGTTTAATGCTAATCAAAACAATCAAGGTTTTCAAGGGAATAATCAAAATGAGTTGTCAAGCTATATCAAGTCAAATGAGGCAAATATGAAAGCTTTTCAAAATAACATTCAAGGGCAAATTAATACTTTGAAACTCGATTTTCAAAATACGATTAAAGGGCAAAACAATAAGATTGAGCTTAATCAACAAAGGCTATAGCAAAACCAAAATCGTATGCAACAAAGTATGGAGCAAAGTCAAAACAAATTGATTTCGATGTTTGAATCTTTTATGAGTCAACCTTCCTCGTCTTCGGGTGGCTTACCTAGTAACACCATTCCAAACCCGAAGGGTGAGATGAAAGCTATAACCACACGTAGTGGGAAAGCTTTAGACGGACCTTTGCTTCCACATGTGAGCACCTCTCCGGTGAGGGAAGTGGAGCAAGAACCCGAGGTGGTTAAAGAAAAGGAAATTCCTATTCCACCAAAGGTAGACCAAATGCCTATTCCGGAACCCGAGCTACCAAAGACTAAACCCACACTACCCTACCCTTTGAGACTTAACCAAGAGAAGCTCCGCGAAAAGTCCAATGCTCAAATGACTACTTTTTTAGAGATGTTTAAGAATCTTTATATTAATGTTAGTTTCGCGGATGCATTGCTTTACATGCCTAAGTTTGCTTCGACTATTAAGATATTGATGAATGATAAAGGGAAATTGGTTGAAGTGTCTACATCTTTAGATGCTAATTGTTCCGCGGTTCTTACACAAAAGCTTCCCAAAAAAGCTTGGAGACCCGGGCAAGTTTGTGATACCATGTGATTTCCCTAATATGGAAGAATGCTTAGCTTTAGCCGATCTTGGTGCTAGCATTAATTTGATGCTTCTTTCCGTATGGAAAAGGCTATCACTTCCCGAGCTTACACCTACTAAGATGACTCTCGAGCTAGCGGATCGATCGATCGCCTTACCAAAAGGAATAGCCGAGGACATGTTTGTCAAGGTAGGTAAACTCGTCTTTCCAACGGACTTTGTGGTTTGCGATTATCCCGAAGATTCTCGTGTACCACTAATTTTGGGAAGACCGTTTTTTATGACGGCTAGTGCTTTAGTTGATATGAAAGCGGGGAAATTGACTTTAAGAGTTGATGATGAAAATATCACGTTTGATATTGGTCATATCTCTAAATTTTCTTCCAAGTATTACGAGGAATCAATTAATCAAATTGATGTGATTGATGTTACTTATGAAGAATATTCTCAAGAAGTGCTTGGATTCTCGGCTTCTTCTAAAAGTGGCAATCCCACTTCTTCGAATCCTATTATCTCTTCGGCTAAGCCTCCACTCACTCCATTTGAGGGAGGTGACTTCGTTCTTGAAGAGCTTGAGAATAATGGTTATTCAAAAATCGAAAAGGAAATTGATGATTACCTTAGCACACCATTTGATCCTAGTGAGTTTGATAGTGAGAATTTTGATCCCGAGGGAGATATTGCGTTGATTGAAAAATTGTTGAATATGGATCCTTTTGAATCACCACCTATGGATTTAAAAGTTGTGAATGAAAATGAGACTAAAGTGAAAACATCTATTGAGGAAGCACCCGAATTAGAACTTAAGGAATTACCCACCATTTGGAGTATGCTTTTCTTGAGGGATCGGATAAGTTACCGGTGATTATTGCTAAGGGATTAAAGGAAAATGAAAAGAATGAACTCATCAAAGTGCTTAAGAAGCATAAACGGGCCATTGCATGGAAAATCTCTGACATTAAGGGTATAGATCCAAAATTTTGTACTCATAAAATTCTAATGGAGGATGATTATAAACTCTCTATCCAAAATCAAAGAAGGGCCAATCCAAAGATTCATGAGGTGATCAAAAAAGAAGTCACTAAACTTCTAGACGCCGGAATGATCTACCCTATCTCGGATAGTCCATGGGTTAGCCCCGTGCATTGTGTTCCAAAGAAAGGAGTAATGACGGTTGTTACTAATGAGGATAATGAATTGATTCCTACTAGACTTGTGACCGGTTGGCGTGTTTGTATTGACTATAGGAAACTTAATGATGCCACTAGGAAGGATCATTTTCCATTACCTTTTATGGATCAAATGTTAGAGAGACTAGCGGGGAATGAATTCTATTGCTTTTTGGATGGATTTTCTGGCTATTTCCAAATCCCTATTGACCCTTGTGATCAAGAAAAGACCACATTCACTTGTCCTTATGGAACATTTGCTTATCGTCGCATGCCTTTTGGACTATGCAATGCTCCGGGGACGTTCCAAAGGTGCATGATGGCCATTTTCCATGATATGATCGAGAAAACCATGGAAGTCTTCATGGATGACTTTTCGGTTTTTTGAGAAATCTTTCACTTCATGTCTCTCTAACCTTGAAAGAATGTTGCAACGTTGTGAGGAAACGAATCTTGTGCTTAATTATGAGAAATGTCACTTCATGTGCAAAGAGGGAATTGTGTTAGGACATAAGATCTCTAAGGCCGGTATTGAGGTTGATAGGGCTAAAATCGATGTGATTGCCAAATTGCCTCCACCTACCACCGTTAAGGGAGTAAGGAGTTTTCTCGACCATGACGGCTTCTATCGTCGTTTTATACAAGACTTCTCTAAGATAGCTCGGCCTATGACCCATCTTTTGGAAAAAGAGACTCCTTTCATCTTTTCGGATGAGTGTATTCCAGCCTTTGAGATGCTTAAAAAGAAGTTAACCGAATCTCCAATCTTGGTTGCCCCGGATTGGGATCTACCTTTTGAAATTATGTGTGATGCTAGTGATTACGCGGTAGGTGCGGTTTTGGGGCAACGTAAGTTAAAACACTTCTTGCCTATACACTATGCAAGTAAGACTATGACGGATGCTCAAACAAAGTACACTACAACGGAAAAGGAGCTACTTGCCGTTGTGTATGCTTTTGAAAAGTTTAGACCATATCTCGTCTTGTCTCAAACCATAGTGTATACGGACCACTCGGCTATCAAATATCTTCTTAATAAACAAGATGCTAAGCCTAGGTTGCTCCGGTGGATTCTCCTCCTTCAAGAATTTAATGTCAAAATTCTAGACAAAAAAGGAGCCGAGAATCTCGCGGCCGATCATTTATCTCGACTTAAGAATCCTCACCAAAGCGATCGAGAGAACAAGGAAATCAATGAAACATTTCCTCTCGAGACGCTTGGTATGATTGCTTTTCGTGGTGATGATAGTACCCCATGGTTTGCAGACATCGCAAATTACCATGCGGGGAAGTTTGTGATCAAGGGTATGTCGTCCCACAAAAACGAAAGTTTTTCAAAGATATTTCCTACTACTTTTGGAACGAACCCTATTTGTTTCGTGTGTGCGCGGATCAAGTGATTCGTAGGTACGTGTTTGGCAAAGAAGCTCAAGATATCCTTAAATCTTGTCATGAGGGACCCACAGGGGGACATCATGGTGCTAATGCCACCGCGAAGAAAGTCTTTGATGCCGGCTTCTTTTGGCCTTCCATATATCGTGATGCCAAAGACTTGATCAAGACTTGTGATGCTTGTCAACGTCAAGGAAAGAACTCACAAAGGGATGAAATGCCTCAAAACATTATCCAAGTTAGTGAAATCTTTGACATGTGGGGGATCGATTTTATGGGGCCGTTTCCATCTTCGAAAGGAAATAAATACATTCTCGTAGCCGTGGACTATTTGTCTAAATGGGTTGAAGCTAAGGCTTTGCCCACGAATGATGCTCGAGTTGTGGTGAACTTTTTGAAACAACTCTTTGCTAGGTTTGGAACTCCGCGGGCTATTATAAGTGATCGTGGGACCCATTTTTGTAATGAACAATTTGAAAAAGTTCTAAATAAATATGGTGTCACTCATCGACTTTCTACGGCTTATCACCCTCAAACGAGTGGTCAAGTGGAGGTTTCAAACCGTGCTCTTAAAAGGATTTTGGAGCGTTCTATTGGAGAAAATCGCACTTCATGGTCGGATAAATTGGACGATGCATTGTGGGCTTTCCGTACAGCTTACAAGACGCCAATTGGTTGTACACCATTTAGGTTGGTCTACAGAAAAGCATGCCACTTGCCAATTGAACTCGAACATATGGCGTATTGGGCTCTTAAGCATTGTAACTTTGATTTGAGGACCGCGGGTGATCACCGCAAGGTTCAATTGAATGAACTAAGTGAATTAAGGGATCAAGCTTATGAAAATTCTTTGATCTATAAAGAGAAGACTAAGAGGATTCATGACTCTAAGATCAAAAACCGCATTTTCAATGTTGGTGATCAAGTCCTCTTATTCAACTCTAGACTCAAGATTTTCTCGGGCAAGCTTAAATCCCGTTGGTCCGGACCATTCACCATTGCACAAGTTTTCCCTTATGGCACCGTTGAGCTATTTCAAAAAGACGGGCCTAACTTTAAGGTGAATGGTCATCGTGTGAAACATTACTTTGGAGGGGACATACCTACGGAGGTTGTCCCGGAACTTCAAACTTTCCCTAAGGACCAATGAATGTGGGGATCGAGTCGAGCTCATGACTCGGTGAACAAAAACGAGGTGCCTTGTGGGGGAGTCCCATACATTCTATCTTCTTTCTATTTTCTAACACTAATAAGGCTTGATCTTTTCAAGCTCGTGCTCATGTTTTGTTGTGTTGTGTATCTTAGGTATGACCCTTATCATTGAAGACTCCCGTGTTTGGTTTTTGCCAGTCCACTCGAGCTTCCATTCTTTGAATGCCAAAAAGGGGAACTCTCTTCGCCCTTGATTTTTATCGACTAATGTTTTATCTTGAGGCATAATTAATAAACGGCTTATAGATTTGCATGCTCTTTCCATGCTAAGATTTTGCATTAGACTCTTCGTGTTTTAGCAAGGGGTGTTACTCTTGAGCTAAGAAACATTGAGGACAATGTTTGGTTTTAGCATGGGGGAGTCAATCGATATAATCGTTTGCTATTGCTTTTGTTGTGTCCAAACGTATTGTTTTCCTCATTTTTCAATAAAATTTTAAATTTTTAGTGTTATTTTTAAGTTTTAATAAATAAAATAAGTGCTTTTGACACGAATGTAGGCTTTCCGTTGGTGAAAATAAGAATAGTTTTTGACTCGACTCGGTTTTTAACCTTAGCTTTTCTTTAACGTATTTGAATTAAGTTTTGCTAGGCTATTATATAGGGAGCTTTAAAACGCGAAAGTCTTAATTCATACGAGTTAAGAGCAAGAACTTTTCGCAAGCTCCTATAATTGATCCTAGAAAGTCGTTTATTAAGGGAACTTTAAAACGCAAATTCTAAAACTTGCAAAAGTATAAGAAGATGCAAGATCCTATAGATGACTTGAAAACCCAAAACTTTGATTTAATAGGCTAAGTATCCATTGATTTCACATTTTTGAAATTTTACAATATGGAGAACAAGAGATGATAGAGCCAATTATAAGTTTGGTATTCTTTCGGGAATTTATGTGAGTTAATTATAAGCCTATTCTCCCATCGCTTGTTAATAAATTTATCTGCAATAAATAAGGTTGGACGATTTGAAAAGTTACTTAGCTTCTAGCCCAAGATCGTTTAAAAGTTACTCGGTATGGATTAGAGTTCATAGCCAAGGCATAACTTATTGAAGCGGGATGCGAAGATTGGCAAGTCCAAAAAGGTCCTAACAAGACATGAGGGCTATATTTTATTGCTAAAGATCTCAAGTGATGTGAAGAGTCATTTATCAAAAATCAATATGAAGGATCGAGACACACGACGAAAAGCAAATACTCCCCAAAAGTCATGGAGAAGTTGAAATTGTGTATAATGCAGTTCGTTTTTCTCAGTTCTTGCTAATTGAAAGTCCAATCAATATCGGGTTTTTAACTGTTTTTGGTTGTTAATCTTTTTTGGATATTCTATTTGCTAATTCAACAAAGCCTTGCAAAACTGAAAAATATTACCTACTTATATGTAAAACATCGTGCAAATACCAAGTTTTTATTCAAGTAAAAATCAAAATGTAACTTTTAAAACTAAAAGGACTTAAATTGTAAATTCTATGAAAATTAAATGCTTAAAATGTAAAGTCTAAAAAGTATAAGGACTGAAAATGTAAAACAGCAAACCAAAAGGATCAAATATGAAAACTATGTAACCAACTAACCAAACTTGTAACAAATCACAAAACTGCTAACTGAAATTTAACAACTTCCAAACTGAAAGGACTTATTTGTGCAAACCCTAGAAATTAGCAAGTTTAGCCAGGATTAGAAACTATTTGATACACTAGGGACTATAATGCAATTTTGAAAACTATTTAAGCCAAAACGTGTTTACAAGACAAATAAGCTCGTTTGAGCTTATTACTCAACCAAATTTGTTCAAACAAGTTGCAAAACACTTCAAATTGAAAATTAGCTAGACCTGTAAGAGGATTTTGGCTGAAAGTGTAAAATAAGCAAATAAGCACTTCTCAATAAGCTCAAAATAAGCCCTAGGAAAATCTGGACATGCACAACTGGATTTTTGTGCTAAAACTGATTAAAGGGCTCAAATGATGAACGGGAAATCAAGTCATATCAAAATTCATCAAGAAATAAGCCAGGAATTTGAATTAAGCTGAAAATGGCTTATGTTGACCAGGCTTTGACCAAAATTTTTGACAAAAAGCTGAAACTCTCAAAATTCATCCAACAACATCTACTAAGTGGATTTGTGAAAGAAAATAGCCAGGTTAATGAATAGAATCAAGAGATCTGAAAATGCAGTTTTCATTTACAGAAACATTGCTTTCCTCTTATGTTCAGATTATTGCTTATTTCTCCTAGCTTAATGGATACTGTATCAAATGCTTTTGGAATTTGAAAGTTCATATATTGAACTAACTTTGAGAGCTGGTTTGGTTAGCTTTCATAAAGAATTCAGTAAATGGCAAGCAAATGAAATCGATAACTTTTTTAAGCCAAAACTGGTTGAATATTAACCCAAGATTTTTCTTGCCAATTGCCTTTTTGACCTGTAAGATGACTTGAAAATTGTACAAAACTACTTTTTATCACTTTGTAAATGAAAATGAACACTAACTTGCCAAAAACCAACACTTTAAAATCAAAAATCAGTTAAAGCCAAACACTCCTTTATCTGATCTATATGAAAATTTGTGAAGACTTTTAAAGCACCAATTAAGACTGAATGAAAACCTTTAACAAGCTGAATTCAGTGATCAAAAAGAAATGTTTGAAGGCTACTTGCAAGCAATTACCAATACTAGAACTCAAATAAGGTAGTAAGACTAAAATTGATTGAATTAAGCTATAAGCTAGATCAATTATCAAATCAATAAGCAAATAAGCAAATCTAAGGCTACAAACTACTAGAATCAGATAAAGATCAAGCTAAACAGATTTTATCATGCATTCACCAAGATTTACACTAGAAAAGAAGCATGCAGTTGACAATTTTAGTGGAACCAAAATCAAGAAGCATATGAACCTTGTGAAGAAACCATTGGGAAGTAGAGGAGTGCTGTACTCTCTATTCTAGTGCTAACCACCACCTTAGCACTAGATCAACAATCTACAATCAACAAACTGCTACAAATCAACTAGAATCAACATCATGGCCTGAATTCATCACTTGTTCTATTTTCTTGAACTGAAATCAACCAACTGCTACTATCTTCACTCCAAAGTCAATTATGATCAATGTATGATCATAACAAACTCAATGCAGCAACTCAAGTATCAATTGAAGCAGGAATGAACAGTAAATGATGAAGATAGAATTTGGCGGGAAAAGATGAATTTGAATTTTATTAATGGAATTCAGTTACAAAGTTGTTGAAAGGATGCTAACTAACTAACTAACTCAAGAGTGTGTCAAACTCTTGAGTAGTTAAGCTAAAAAGGGAAAAGATTGAAAGGAAAAGGTAAATGTGTGTGTTTTTTACACTTACAACTACTACTCAAAAATGAAGACCTAAACTGCTATTTATAGACTTGAGAAGGAGAAGTGTTGGGGTTGGTGACGTGTTGGGACCAATCCCAGCACTCCACGTGGCATAATTCTGCTAAGTTCATCTTGCAGGTATGAACATGAATTGGGGCTTTTTGATTGAGTTGATTTGATGTTAATTGATGATGACCATTGTGTTCGTCTCTAAAAAATAAGCGCTTTTGATGTTTATAACTCTTCATGAAATCCATTCTAGCTCAAGAACGATCCTGGGAATTTTTGGCCGTTTGAAACTGACACGTGTCGAGTCCTGAATGGCTGAAACAAGTGCACACGGATTGCACTGTTTAGATACTCTCATTAATGAGTGGCGGCTAGTGGATATTTAATGCTTGTGATTTGGCAATCCATGTGCTTGTTTTGCTGCCTTCTCATTGGTTGAAATTGTAACACATGGATTGAACTTGTATTAATTTCCAAGATTGACAGATTTAGCCCCTAGACTTTGGCAGCTTGTATCTTTGAGCTTGTAACTTCATTTCTTTGGCATTTTTAGTCCTTAAACTTCCATTCTTGAGCAAAATTGGTCCTTTGACGGAGTTGACTTGAAAGTTGACCTTGTTTGACTATGATCTTGACTTTTTATAATATTTACACTTTGGTCCTTCATCTTTGGCAGTTTGTCAAGATAGGTCCTTTGTACTTCAAAGTCTTGTCACTTTTGATCCTTCTTTGTCTTTTTCATCAATTTAAGCTTGATTATTCCTTGTTTGCTTGAAAATTTATCCTTTTACCTACACAAGTGTACACAAACACAAACATACCACATAATACTGTTTTTGCAAGATAAATTGGTATTTTGCTTCATGTTTTAGGGTTATTTGTTGATAAATTGATATGAGTTTTAGCTCATATCAAATCCCCTACACTTGAACATTGTCATGTCCTCATGCAATTATATATATTTTAAGGCACAAATTTACATTCTCCTCATAATTAATCCACCTTGGCCATATGGAATGCATCTACACTACTCTAAACTACATGATGCATGATTTTGACTTTTAACAATGCAATGAACAAAATACAATTCTATCTATATATTTTTTTTGATTTTTCTTGAAATGGTTTTGATGGAATTAACTCATAAAGAATTCAATGGCTTTGATTAGGGCTTGGGTACCATGGACATTTATCACCCTCAAGTTTCACTTTTCCCATACCAAGCTTAAAAATGAGATCATTGCATTCACAAATAAAAAGTGCATCAACTTATTCATGACAATTAAATGTGGAACCGGTTATTATTTGAGCAAATTGCTTGTGGGCAAATTTGTCATTATTCAAGTGTGAAATATAAGAAGTGTAAAATCCAAAAATAAGGAAGCACGGTTTTAATCCTAAGTAATCCTCTCATCCATTACTTGAAAAACCGCTCACAATTAATACAAGTCCGTTTCAAGAGTAATAAGTCATTCGCCTTATGTGTAAAATCATCATGTCATGCTTTCATAAGTAGCTACACACTCGCTAAAGAAATAAAAATAAAACTCACGCAATAATTTACATCCGCCATCTTTTTGAGACTTTGGATCTTCAACCCCGCAACCCGTCAAGGTAATATTGGATTGGAGCAATCTATTGAATCCCCGCAACTCGTCAAGGTAATATTGGAACTCAATAGTCACTATAATTAACACCACACTGCCCCTCTTGGGAGTCTTGTATTATTTTTTTTCTTTTTTCTTTTTCTTCTTTTTTTTTTCTAGCCACTCATTTTTTTCATAAGCCGCTCTTATTTTTCTTTATTCCTCACTAAAAAAAATTTGAAAAGAATAAAAGGAAAAACACCCGCTAAATATTGAGCATGACATAAGTCTAGTACACATAAAACGATCTAACTTAGAATCTTAAAACGTACTTATATCAACCATGAATGATTAGACAAAAATGCATAAGATATTACAAACTGATTAAAACCGTTCTTGATAATTTATTAACAATTATATACATGCGAAGAAAATAGAGGTAAAGAAGAGAAGGGTTTAGCCACAAGTAATTATCATGAAGTTTATCTAGCCCTTTTATACTTGCTTCAACTCTATCATTTCCCATTCTCCACAAATTTAAAATCTCAAATAATGAGATTGGTGGATGCTTAGCCTAATAGACCAATGAAGGACTACATGGTTAAGGATACTAGCTAGAGAGTGCTAAAATAAGCAAACTCGTGTTGAGTCAAAATATCCATGGCGGGCCTAATATGTCAAAGAAGTCTAAACTTGTTAAAACCATGTTTTATTTTATTTTTTTCTTTTTCCAACTTTTGATGAAAAATAAAAGAAGAAATATATACAATGCAAATGTGTTATGCAAATGAAAAATGATTAATGCAAAAATTATGAATGCATATTTTTGGTGGCCAAAGTAGATCAAAAATTTGAAAAATGTTAAAAATCCAATTTTCCATGTTATCATGAAAGACAATGACAAGTTCTAGGTAAGGTCACTTCGATAGAAGACCCCCCTACACTTAAGCTAAACATTGTCCTCAATGTTTAAGAGCATGGAAGTTTAAAAACTTCCCCTACACTTATGACAATGAATAGACTTTGCTTAACCCAAGTTAAGGAAAGGACAACTATTAGTGAAATCATGTTTAAGCACAAGGTGTCAATGAAAAATCACTATAGTAACGAAGTGAACCGGATACAAGGGCCTCCTCCATAAGCTCCAAAGCATGAAATGAGTGAGCAACCCTACAAACAAGCATGAAGACAAAAGAAGGTCTCCCCTACACTTATCTCCAAGTCTATCCCTTTATTTCTAACCTACAACACTCTAAACCTAGTTATACGATGCTTGAGTTAATGAGTCTCTAGCTCGACTCGTCCCACACTTAAAAGTGTCTAAAACCTATCATGGAGAAGAAAAGTTTTGCCCTTTTTAAGAAAAATCTCCATGATGAGGTAAAACAAGTTTTCATTTATCAAAACTCCATAAATATCCCCCAGGATCAAATACATAATTACCATCCCACTTATAACACAATTCAACAACTAGCTTCCCAAGCAATGGTGAAAAGAATGAGGTGTAGTTCTCTAAAATGGTGTCCCATATGTTCTTCCCAAGGTGATAGTGTAAAGCTCGCAAATCTTTCACAAGGTTTCCTTTTGTTACATCAGGTGGATACTGAGATGGTTTAGCAAGCTCTATGCCAGGATCAAAAATCCGTTCCTTGATGGGAAAACAACAAGTGTTGGTTGCCTTAGAAGATTCCCCTTTGTAAATCACATTGTGAGAGAAAGGTTGTGAAGGCATAGGTAACAACAAGCTCTTAGAAGGAACCATCATAACGTGTTTTCCTTTATCACTTTGAAAAGTTGAGGCGGGCAAGGAAAAAGGTAAAGGATCTTCATTCAATAGAGATTCTAAATAGAGTATGTCCCCCTCCTCATCAAGATATCCAAGAGTATACTCTAAAGGTATATCCACCTCTAAAAACTCATCAATCTCGTCAATGATAGGATCCTCCTCATCACCATAAACATCATAGATAGGTCTATCAAAGATTGGTGATCCCTCAAAACCAAAGGAAGTATGATCATCAACAAATGGAGAGTCACAAGTAGAAAGCTCATCATCACTATAATCATCATATGTTGGTGAATCGCAAAGAAAATATTCTTCATCACTAAAGTCCTCATAATCATGGTTATCTTTGTGGAAAAGTGGAGTGTCATAAGGGGTTTCACTAAGGTTTAGCTCTTGATGTTCATGACAATCCAAAAATGAAGTAATGGAAGCAATGGTCTCAATATGAGGTAAATCATAATCTCCACTTGAGCAAGCTTCATAAAAGTACTCATCACAAACTTCATCAAGAAGATCATCTTGTATTTCCTCCTCATGCACAAAATCAATATGTTTTACCGCTTCGGGCTCATTAGACTTTTTAGACAACTTCCCCATGTTAAACACAACTCTCTCATCTCCTACCCGCATTGTAAGTTCTCCTTCTGCCACATCGATTAAAGTACGACCCCTTCTCAAAAATGGCCTACCAACAATCAAAGGCACTCTAGGATCCATATCATAATCAACCACCACAAAATCCGCGGGAAATGTAAATCTATCAACCCCCACAAAAACATCCTCCGCAATTCCCACCGGATAAGCTATAGTACGGTTGGCCAACTCAAGAGTCATCTTAGTAGGAGTGAGCTCGGGAAGTGAAAGTTTCTTCCAAACCGATAATGGCATGAGGTTTATGCTTGCTCCTAAATCCGCTAAAGCCATACAATTTTCCACCCCCGGGAAATTGCAAGGAATCAAAAACCTCCCCGGATCTCCAAGCTTAGTAGGCAACTTTATAAGCAAAACCGCAGAACAATTTTCATTCAAGGAAGCATTAGGTAAATCCACCAATCTTTCCTTGTTAGAAAGCAAGTCCTTAATCATCTTAGCAAACTTAGGCATATTGGCTAAAGCTTCCGCAAAGGAGATATTGATGTTAAGTTGCTTAAACATCCTCAAAAAGTTAGAAACTTGGATATCATCCTTGTTCTTAAGCTTTTCTTTTCTCAATCTTGAGGGATAAGGAAGACTTGGTTTTGGTTGTGGTTGAGTGGTTGATGAAGGATTTTCCTTATTGAGTGCTTCATGAACAGGTGTTGAAGTTAGAGAAATGGGAGCATTTTGAGGAGGTGAAGTAGAGGTAGAAGGCTTGTCACAAGTAAGAACATAAGTGGGTTGAACAATAGTAGGTTTAGGAGGTGAAGGATCCTTTGTTGACTTTCCACTTCTTGTTGTAATAGCATCGACATTTGCCCTTGGATTAGTTTGTGTGTTGGAAGGTAAAGCCCCTTGTGGTCTTTGATTATACATAATTTGGTTTTGAAGAAGAGCAAATTTTTTGTTATTTTCCTCTTGACTCTCTTTCAATTGTTTCTCAAAAGAAGTGAATTTTTGAAGCACCAAATCCATAGGGTTAAATTGCACATTTCCTTGATAAAAACTTTGTTGTGGGAAGGATTGAGGTGGTGGATTAAACCCTTGGTTTGGTGGATAGAAGTTATTTCCTTGAGGTTGAAATTGATTGGGTGCCTTGTAGTTATTGCCTTGGTAAGGTGGTCTTTGCCCTTGATTCCTTGGTAAAATTTGAGGAGGATTTTGTTGAATTTGGGTGGGTGGTTGGGGTGGGAAGCCCGGTGGAGTAAGGTAGTTTTGGGACTTGTAAGAAAGGTTATTTGGATTGATATTTGGCTTGAAGTGTTCATGATATTCCTCTTGGTAAGCATAACATTCCCCTTGATAAACGTGCACCTTATCACATTGTTCATAAGAATGGGGACCTCCACAAGTGACACAAGAAAGGGTGATGGCATTCACATTATTTGAAGAGTTGTTCAATGAAGCGGTCTTAAGGGCTTGAACTATCACTTGAGTCATTTATTGTTGACCTTGTTTGACTTGTTGAAGGATCTCTTGGTGATATTTAAGGAATTGGTTATCACAAGGTGTTTCAGAGGTGTTTTGGATAACATGAACCCTTTCTTCAAATTGATTGTTTGTTTGAACCATTGCTTTAGTCTCAATGATGTCCAAGGCCTCTTGCATGGATTTAAGAAGAATATTCCCTCCCGCGGAAGCATTGAGTGAATCTTGTGATGAGGTTTAAGGCCATTATAGAAGGTATTGATTTGGTGAACGTCATCCAATCCATGGTTAGGGCATCGCCTCAATAACTCACTATACTCTTCCCAAGCATCACTAAAGGATTGACTAGGTTTTTGTTGAAAGCCTATAATTAAGTTCCTCATGGTCTTAGATGGAGGAAAGAACTTGTTCAAAAACTTAGTGGTGAAACCATCCCATGTGGTGATACTATCGGGTGGTTGGGTGTCTAACTAATGCTTAGCGGGTCCCTCTAGTGAAAATGACACTAACATCAACTTAATAGCATCATGTGGAACTCCATTGTGCTTAATGGTATTGCAAAGAGAAAGGAATCTCTTAAGGTGAGCATGAGGATCATCATTCTTGTTACCATAGAAAGGTGATTGTGAAACCATAGTAATCATAGATGTGTGTAGCTCAAATGTATTTGCGGGAATTTCGGGAATCTTAATAGCACTAGCATATCCATGAACATTGGTTTGCATACGTTCCATCAAAGAGTGATTATCAATAGCCATGGCTTCTTGTGGTGGAGGAGTCAAAGCACGATTCTCGTTATCGGCTTGATGGACGGTGGTGGTCTTACTCTTTCTCTTTTTCTTCCTTTTCGGAGGAAGAGGTTGTACACCAATCGGTATTTGTGCACGCCCGCGAGTGAGCATGCAACTCAATACGAGGAATGAGAGAGAAGCTCTCGTGTGACTTTGAAGAGAAATGGATTATCCTCTTCGAGTTTCAATATTAAATATCCACAAGAAAATAACAATATACGTATGTACTACTTGGGTGCAAGACCCCCAATGAAGCCTTCCTTCTTAGAATACTCACAAGTGAACGGGGGGTTAGGTGGCGCGAAGCACTTAAGTACCTATTGACCCTTCGATGGCATTTTATAGCACATCGCCTTTCTATTCACTTTGTAGTTTGTATTCTTCGAATTGTTGCTTATTGAGAGCATTTATCTATTCTTGCTTTATTTTGTTTGATCGATACACGTGTCAAGGACCGGAACGCCCCTCAACACGGTGTATTGCCTTGGCAATACTTATGGAGAATATGTAGATTGGTTGTTCTTATACGTATACGTATTTACTTATAATAATATATGGAAAATATTTTTGTATTTATGAGTTTTTAAGAGAAACTTCTATATGTACATAAAAACCGAGAGAATCCAATAATATATATTTTTGGGTGCAATCTCTTAGGAAAAAGATTGCTTTTTGGATTTTTTAATTTTTTTTGGTCAAGTCTTTAGGAAAAGAATTGTTTTGTTAATTTTTAGTTT
This sequence comes from Glebionis coronaria, assembly GCA_025667525.1. Taxonomy (NCBI): domain Eukaryota; kingdom Viridiplantae; phylum Streptophyta; class Magnoliopsida; order Asterales; family Asteraceae; genus Glebionis; species Glebionis coronaria. The sequence goes on from CM046878.1 coordinate 269,720,488, forward strand.
TTATATATTTTTATATTTTTGATTTTTTATTTGTTTTTTATTTATGATACGTAAAAATAACATTCACAAGGTGAACGGATCCCAAAAGCCAATGAAAACCGTCAATCAATAGTCTCTCGTAAAGTCAAAGAACCGGCAGCGGCGCCATTTGAAATTGTGTATAATGCAGTTCGTTTTTCTCAGTTCTTGCTAATTGAAAGTCCAATCAATATCGGGTTTTTAACTGTTTTTGGTTGTTAATCTTTTTTGGATATTCTATTTGCTAATTCAACAAAGCCTTGCAAAACTGAAAAATATTACCTACTTATATGTAAAACATCGTGCAAATACCAAGTTTTTATTCAAGTAAAAATCAAAATGTAAATTTTAAAACTAAAAGGACTGAAATTGTAAATTCTATGAAAATTAAATGCTTAAAATGTAAAGTCTAAAAAGTATAAGGACTGAAAATGTAAAACATCAAACCAAAAGGATCAAATATGAAAACTATGTAACCAACTAACCAAACTTGTAACAAATCACAAAACTGCTAACTGAAATTTAACAACTTCCAAACTGAAAGGACTTATTTATGCAAACCCTAGAAATTAGCAAGTTTAGCCAGGATTAGAAACTATTTGATACACTAGGGACTATAATGCAATTTTGAAAACTATTTAAGCCAAAACGTGTTTACAAGACAAATAAGCTCGTTTGAGCTTATTACTCAACCAAATTTGTTCAAACAAGTTGCAAAACACTTCAAATTGAAAATTAGCTAGACCTGTAAGAGGATTTTGGCTGAAAGTGTAAAATAAGCAAATAAGCACTTCTCAATAAGCTCAATATAAGCCCTAGGAAAATCTGGACATGCACAACTGGATTTTTGTGCTAAAACTGATTAAAGGGCTCAAATGATGAACGGGAAATCAAGTCATATCAAAATTCATCAAGAAATAAGCCAGGAATTTGAATTAAGCTGAAAATGGCTTATGTTGACCAGGCTTTGACCAAGTATTTTTTCAAAAAGCTGAATCTCTCAAAATTCATCCAACAACATCTACTAAGTGGATTTGTGAAAGAAAATAGCCAGGTTAATGAATAGAATCAAGAGATCTGAAAATGCAGTTTTCATTTATAGAAACATTGCTTTCCTCTTATGTTCAGATTATTGCTTATTTCTCCTAGCTTAATGGATACTGTATCAAATGCTTTTGGAATTTGAAAGTTCATATATTGAACTAACTTTGAGAGCTGGTTTGGTTAGCTTTCATCAAGAATTCAGTAAATGGCAAACAAATGAAATTGATAACTTTTTTAAGCCAAAACTGACTGAATATTAACCCAAGATTTTTCTTGCCAACTGCCTTTTTGACCTGTAAGATGACTTGAAAATTGTACAAAACTACTTTTTATCACTTTGTAAATGAAAATGAACACTAACTTGCCAAAAACCAACACTTTAAAATCAAAAATCAGTTAAAGCCAAACACACCTTTATCTGATCTATATGAAAATTTGTGAAGACTTTTTAAGCACCAATTAAGACTGAATGAAAACCTTTAACAAGCTGAATTCAGTGATCAAAAAGAAATGTTTGAAGGCTACTTGCAAGCAATTACCAATACTAGAACTCAAATAAGGTAGTAAGACTAAAATTGACTGAATTAAGCTATAAGCTAGATCAATTATCAAATCAATAAGCAAATAAGCAAATCTAAGGCTACAAACTACTAGAATCAGATAAAGATCAAGCTAAACAGATTTTATCATGCATTCACCAATATTTACACTAGAAAAGAAGCATGCAGTTGACAATTTTAGTGGAACCAAAATCAAGAAGCATATGAACCTTGTGAAGAAACCATTGGGAAGTAGAGGAGTGCTGTACTCTCTATTCTAGTGCTAACCACCACCTTAGCACTAGATCAACAATCTACAATCAACAAACTGCTACAAATCAACTAGAATCAACATCATGGCCTGAATTCATCACTTGTTCTATTTTCTTGAACTGAAATCAACCAACTGCTACTATCTTCACTCCAAAGTCAATTATGATCAATGTATGATCATAACAAACTCAATGCAGCAACTCAAGTATCAATTAAAGCAGGAATGAACAGTAAATGATGAAGATAGAATTTGACGGGAAAAGATGAATTTGAATTTTATTAATGGAATTCAGTTACAAAGTTGTTGAAAGGATGCTAATTAACTAACTAACTCAAGAGTGTGTCAAACTCTTGAGTAGTTAAGCTAAAAAGGGAAAAGATTGAAAGGAAAAGGTAAATGTGTGTGTTTTTCACACTTACAACTACTACTCAAAAATGAAGACCTAAACTGCTATTTATAGACTTGAGAAGGAGAAGTGTTGGGGTTGGTGACGTGTTGGGACCAATCCCAGCACTCCACGTGGCATAATTCTGCTAAGTTCATCTTGCAGGTATGAACATGAATTGGGGCTTTTTGATTGAGTTGATTTGATGTTAATTGATGATGACCATTGTGTTCGTCTCTCAAAAATAAGCGCTTTTGATGTTTATAACTCTTCATGAAATCCATTCTAGCTCAAGAACGATCCTGGGAATTTTTGGCCGTTTGAAACTGACACGTGTCGAGTCCTGAATGGCTGAAACAAGTGCACACGGATTGCACTGTTTAGATACTCTCATTAATTAGTGGCGGCTAGTGGATATTTAATGCTTGTGATTTGGCAATCCATGTGCTTGTTTTGCTGCCTTCTCATTGGTTGAAATTGTAACACATGGATTGAACTTGTATTAATTTCCAAGATTGGCAGATTTAGCCCCTAGACTTTGGCAGCTTGTATGTTTGAGCTTGTAACTTCATTTCTTTGGTATTTTTAGTCCTTCAACTTCCATTCTTGAGCAAAATTGGTCCTTTGACTGAGTTGACTTGAAAGTTGACCTTGTTTGACTATGATCTTGACTTTTTACAATATTTACACTTTGGTCCTTCATCTTTGGCAGTTTGTCAAGATAGGTCCTTTGTACTTCAAAGTCTTGTCACTTTTGATCCTTCTTTGTCTTTTTCATCAATTTAAGCTTGATTATTCCTTGTTTGCTTGAAAATGTATCCTTTTACCTACACAAGTGTACACAAACACAAACATACCACATAATACTGTTTTTGCAAGATAAATTGGTATTTTGCTTCATGTTTTAGGGTTATTTGTTGATAAATTGATATGAGTTTTAGCTCATATCAGAAGTCTATCCAAAAAGACCATAACAAGGTATGAGGATTGTTAGAAATACATTTTAACGTATATTAGAAGTATCGGTCACTCCACAATATGATTTATGTTGTAATAGCTCGTAGTTAACAATTAGTTAAATATTACTTATTAAGTTAAGTAAGAACCGGTCCATGGGCTTGTCATGGACCGGCCCAAGCCCAATGTATGCTTGGAGTATAAATACCCCTTTCCACCATGGAAAGGGGTTGGTTGTTGTTCATTTCATGCTTTCATATTAATAAAATCACACACATTTTCTCTCACTTTCTCTCTCTAGTTTCTCTCACTAGAAAACATCAACCCACTTCATAGATTCTTAGGTTATCAATATTCTACATTTGGTATCAAGAGCTATGGGGTGATTTAAGGTAAGGATTGTGTTGCTTTTTTAGTTTTTGAATCAATTAGTGATCTTTAGAAAAAATCAATCTTGAATCTTGTTGTTTTTGATGTTTTTGTTATTGGGATTGATTGATAAGGATTGGGTTTAGCTTATTTTGGTAAAAATCATAAAACTTTTTGTGGTTTGGGATCAAAAAATCGGATTTAAGGCTGTTCTTCAAGTCTCGGAAATTTTTTTTTCCAGTTTATTCCGAATAGGGATTCCGAATAGGAAGTTTTTCAGAATAGAAGGTTTATTCCGAATAGGGATTCCGAATAGGACAATTTTCAGAATAGTAGGATTTTTTCCGAATAGACTTTCCGAATAAGAAGATTTTTCCGAATAGACAGACTTTCCGAATAGCAATTCTTTCCGAATAGCAGCAACTTTCCGAATAGGAAATTCTTTCCGAATAGCAAATCTTTCCGAATAGCAATTCTTTCCGAATAGCCCATCTTTCCGAATAGCCATACTTTCCGAATAGCTTTCCGAATAGCCAATATTTTCCGAATAGCCAATCTTTTCCGAATATCTTTCCGAATAGCCTATTATTCCGAATAGCAAAGTTTTCCGCATAAGGTTTATTCAGCATAAGTTTTATTCCGAATAGGGCATTTTCAGAATAGGGTTATTCCGCATAAGGGTTATTCAGTATAAGGGTTTTCAGCATAGGATTATTCCGAATAGGTATTATTCCGAATAGGGTTTATTCTGATTCAGGGTTATTCCGTATAAGCAAGTTCAAGGGGTATTTGAGTTTTTTCGACGATCTTTAGTGGATTTAATCTTGATTACAACCAACACAACACAAATTCTCAATCTTTCTTCACTGCTCGATCAACCGATAATCTTTGAGTCTTTTAAGTGATTACAATGAATCCGAGTTCATTAATGCCTCAGATGACATCTCTTACGGATATCTCAATTATAACGGGAACTCATAGTCGTCCACCGATGCTTATCAAAGAGGTGTTTGAGGCATGGCAGGGCCGTATGATGCAATACTTGAAGGGCAAACCAACATACGGAAGGCTTATGGTCAAATCGATTTTGAATGGTCCACTCGACTATGGTACCATTGTGGCAAATAACGTGTCTCGACCAAGAGAATATGAAGAACTCACACCGACACAACAACTCATTGCTGATGCTGATGAAAAGGCTCTACAGACACTTCTCCAAGCTCTTCCGCATGATATTTATCGCATGGTAAGTCAATATACGGTTGCCAAAGATTTATAGGAACGTCTAAAGGTGTTGCTACAAGGTACGTCTCTCACCAAACAGGAAAGGGAGTGTCAGCTGTATGATCTGTTTGATAGATTCACGTACAGCCCAGGGGAAACACTACACGATTATTACTTCAGATTCACTACTCTAATGAATGATCTGAATGTAAACAATCTCGTGATTGCTCCATTCCAGGTTAACACCAAGTTCTTGAATACTTTACCTCAAGCTGAATGGGGTGAGTATATTACCGATGTTAAGTTGACCCGGGATTTGCATAAGTGCAATTTAGATCAAATCTATGCTTTTCTTCAGCAGCATGAGAAACATGTGATTATGCACCGTTCTCCTCGAGGTATGTACCCTGATTCCTTAGCTTTGATGGCTAATGAACCAAGCTTGTCACACAACAACACACCTTATATCTTGGGACATCAAGCCTATCATCCATCACCTTACATGACACCGACCTTCCCCCAATACTCGATTCTACCACAACCACCCACCTCACATCAGCAACAATATCGGTTTAATGCACCTTCACCACAGTATGCATCACAACTTCAACCAACAAACATGGCACCTTATGCTCAGCCTTCACATTCTTCTTATCAAGAGAATGTAGCATATCCAACAAGCTACCCTGATCAAATGAGTATTCCTTCTAGTGATTATGCAGCTCATCCAGATCAAGCAATGTATTGTGATGATGAGGAAGTCCCCGTTCCTGTATTCCAACAAGGAGCTAACCCAGTTGAAGTGCTAACTACTATGTCTGCTTATCTCACAAGGACTTTAAGCAAACGAGGATACAGAGGATCAGCTCCTACCAACAATCAGTTGAGGAATTCATCCAATTCTCGTCAACAAGCTACTATTGAGAATGGCAGGGTCATGGTTCAGCCTATTCAACCATATCAGGGGAGACCTACCACATCAACCACCAATGCTCGCACGGTCAATCAGGCACCAATGGCCAATCCTGCTCCACGGGCTAACTCCACGGGCAAGTTGAGAATGATTACATGTTACAACTGCAAGGAAGAGGGTCACATGTCCAGGGATTGTAAGAAACCCAAGAGGAGAAGGGATGGACAATGGTTTGCAGAGAAGATCTATCTGGTTAATGCTCAGGCACAAGGAAGGGAACTTGATGAAGAGGAGCTTGCATTTCTTGCTGATCCAGGGATTGCTGAACAAGACGTTGTCACCACACAGAATGCAGCATACCAAGCCGATGATCTTGATGCGTATGACTCAGACTGTGATGACTTTCAATCTGCTAAGGCTGCTCTCATGGCAACTATCTCCAGCTTAGGGCCAGAAAAGAGATCTGAGGTACTTATTAATACCACCGATAATACCACTGATGCTAGTGTTCAACCACATCAAGTTGTGCAAGAGAGTGCTGATTCGAATGAATCTTCGGTGGTGAGTCTTTCAAATGAGGAGACAAACAATGATAGCAATATCAATGTGAGTCCCCAGACTTTGAGTGAATCACAACCGGGACCCATTTCGCATACGCCTACTCCTGCTCAACAAGATTTGGTCATGGTTCCTGCTACATTACTTAGCCAAATGAATGCTGCACTCTTAGAAACCTTAGCTAAGAATAAGAATTTGTCTGATGAGCTTACCTTAAGCAACGAGAAAGTTCAAACCTTGGAATTAGCGCCTTCGTCCAGTGTTCTAACTAATCTCGAATATGATCATTTTAGAAACAAACAAATGGGTCACTTGCAAGAAATTGAAAACTTAAGAGCAAATCTGTCTAATGAACTCAAAGAAAAAGAGTTAGTGGTCACTAATTTTCAAAAACTTCAAACGGATTTTGAGTCACTCGAGTCTAAGAAGAATGAAATGGAGATTAATGCTACTAATAAGATTAGAAGTCTAGATTATTTGCTTTTAAGACAATACGCTGCTTCTCAACTAGTTCACTTATTTGATGCTTCATTTAGAGAATTTAACTTATCACGTCAAAAAGGCCTTCCCCCTAATCCACGGTATGCAAAACAAGCTTTAAGACATAGTCCTAGACTTTATAATGCAACTCAATTAGGATTGGCCTTAGAACCGATTGTTTTTCCTGGTGATCGAACAAGTAAGGAACTAGTTGATGAGGATCGGTCATACAATTCTGCAAAATATCCCGAGTGTGATTATTTTAAATTGAATAAGGAGCTTGCAAAAACGGATTTTAGAATTCGCTTCCATATGGACAAAGATCTCATAACAGCACCAACCTACATATTAGATGAAGAAAACCCTAGTACTTTTCCTACACTTGTCAATATGGAAGGTCCTAAGGAAATTCCAAAGGATCTTCCACCTGTTAGCACTGTATGGTTAAACTTGCAAGAGATTAATCAATACTTTACTAATTTTGACAAGGTCATTTTGGAACGTACGACTTCAAATGGCCTAAACGCCGGAGAATGGGCTTTCGAACATATGAACGAGGTGTTTAGAAATGAGATCAATCCGTTTGTCGAAAGTCTAAAAGGAATTTTTGCATCTCTTAAAGAAAATCTTGTGTTTGAAATTGGTGAAGTTCAAAAAGTGTTTTATGAAATGGACACCGCTTACGAACTACAACTAATTGAAAAAGAAAAGATTTTAACTGAATATGACCGATTCTTGTCTGCAGTAATCTCGTGTGATGTGCTTACTACTGTAAATGTTAATTATTCGAATGAGCTTACATCCGCTATGATTAATTGTGATGCTGTGAATATTTGTAATGATATTTGTGATGATGTTTGTGATCTCTCTGTAAATGTTGCTGATACTGTAAATGAGGTAGATAATCAGTCTTGTCACGAATCTAACGCTAAGTTTTTAAAGCTACAAGATTCTTACAATTTACTTTCAAAACGCTTTAATCAACTAGAACAACATTGTATATCTTTAGAATTAAAACAACAAACTCAAAATGAGAATCTTTTGATATCAAATGTTTGTGAAAACGGTGTTGAGACGAGTGACAAGATGATTGCAATTGTTAAGACATTAGAGGAAGAGATAATGAGATTGAAGAGAGATGTGTCATCAAATGAAACACTCAAAATGGAACTAGAAGCTACAGAGTCTAAAAACCAGGTCTTAGAAATTAGACTTTCGTCTGTTCTAGGGGAGATGGATCGGACAAGACAGGGACTATCCGCTCTTTATGGTTCACTAGAAGATTGCTTCGCTTTTAATGCGGCACAGCAACAATCTTATGTTGAACAACTGAACCAAAAGTGCGTGGAAATCTCTGATTTGAACATCCTGCTCATTGACAAAAATATGGTTTTGGCTGAGTTAAAGGAGACACTTCTTCTCACCCGACAAGAAGTTGTTGATAACTTAGCTACCGACTCTGCACCGTCCACTAGTGCTCCAACAACCAAGTCAGTAGTGCTTTATAAGAACCCGCTTCATAAGAGAAACCCAGTTACCTATGATGATTATATGAGGAATGCCATTAAGCATGTCGATCTTCTTAGGGATATTTTAGACGATCTTTATGCCTTAGATCCCTCAAGTAGCGACTATTATTCGGCTCATGAATATATTAAGCGAGTTCAATATTGCTTGGCATATTTGCAATACATAGGTACACCAGGTTCTGCACTACTTAATAATAGGCCCATTGCTGTAACTCCATTTAATAAGACTCCAGGAGCAAAACCGTCATTGGCACAATCAAGTAAGGCACCTTTAAAATCTGTTGCTAATATTCCCACTTTGCCTTCTACAGGATTAAAAGAGACTACTAAGGCTAAAGGATCGCCACTCAAGAAAGATAAGATCAAGCCCTCCACTAGTAGTGCCAAAAATAAGAAAGTAGAAGTTCACAATAGGAATGCTAGTTCAGTTTTAAATAAAAAGAATCATGTTAAGACTAAAAGCTCTGCGCCTGTGCAGCAGCCTAAACCATTCGTGAATTCTGATTTGAATTGTTGGAATTGTAATGAATGTATGTTTTCCCAGCGTCATGATTTGTGTCTGATTGATCACGTGAATGAAATGAATGCTATTAAGAATGGTCTTGAATGGAAGCCAACGGGTAGAACTCGTGCCCAAGTTGGCTGGCAATGGCGTCCCACTGGTAGGACCTTTACATTAGATGGAAAAATGTGCCCTTTAACTAGGAATGCATCCATTGAGGTTAGGTCTGAGCGTCCTTTAGTTAGGAACACTTGCACTCAAGTATGGAAACAGCGCCCTTTAATTAGGTCTGCCCCCACTATAGTGCCTATCAGTGAAGAAATACCTTAGGATTTAAGCCAACTAGAATCTACACCACCAATTAGGAAGAAAAAGGCTAGGAAATCTAAGAAACCTAGAGTTAGCAAATCTAAGATTATTAAATCTGTACCTGCTAATAACAAGGAACACTCAGATTCCGATACCTCTACATTGTCTTCGTGTGGTGAAATTTTCAGGTGGTCCAAATCATCCTGTGGTATTTGGACTCCGGTTGTTCAAAACATATGACCGGAAATCGCTCGATGCTCCGAAATTTCGTCAGCAAGTTTCTTGGTACGGTTAAATTCGGGAATGATCATATAGCAAAGATTATGGGGTATGGTGAATATCAGATTGGAAACGTGACGATTTCTAGGGTATACTATGTAGAAGGTCTTGGTCATAACTTATTCTCAGTAGGACAGTTTTGTGATTCCAACCTAGAGGTTGCTTTTCGACAACACACTTGTTTCATCCGCAACTTGGAAGGAAAAGATTTGTTGAAGGGATCTCGTGGTGCAAATCTTTATACATTGTCTCTACAAGACATGATGGCCGCCTCTCCAGTATGTCTTCTCTCTAAAGCATCTAAGACCAAGTCATGGTTATGGCATCGCAGATTATCTCATCTTAACTTTGATGCTATTAATCATCTGGCTAAAAACGAATTAGTTCGTGGTCTTCCAAAGCTTAAATTTCACAAGGACCATTTATGTTCCGCGTGTTCAAGGGGGAAAAGCACCAAGAAATCTTACAAGCCCAAAGCTGAAGACACCAATCAAGAAAAACTTCATCTTTTGCATATGGATCTTTGTGGACCAATGAGAACTGAAAGTGTGAGCGGTAAGAAATTCATTCTCGTCATTGTGGATGATTTCTCCAGGTTTACATGGGTTAGATTTCTACGTACAAAGGATGAAGCACCGAAGGCTATCATCACTTTTCTGAAATTCATTCAGGTACGTTTGAATACTACTGTCCGCCGTATTCGTACAGACAATGGTACAGAGTTCGTCAACCAGACTCTTCGTGATTATTATGAAGGAGTTGGTATCTCACATGAAACATCCGCAGCACGCACTCCACAACAAAACGGTGTCGTTGAAAGACGGAATCGTACACTTATGGAAGCTGCTAGGACCATGCTTATTTACGCGAACGCTCCATTGTTCTTGTGGGCAGAGGCTATATCTACTGCATGTTTCACCCAAAACCGTTCTATCATTCGGAAACGCCATGGAAAAACACCTTATGAGCTTCTACATGACCGTAAACCCGATGTTTCATTTTTCCATGTGTTTGGTGCTCTTTGTTATCCAAACATCAATAGTGAGAACTTGGGTAAGCTTCAACCGAAAGCCGATATAGGTATTTTCATTGGTTACTCACCGTCCAAGAGAGCATACCGAATCTATAACCGTCGTCTTGGCAAGATTGTAGAAACTATGGACGCAGATTTCGATGAGCTGACAGCGATGGCTTCTGAGCAACACAGCTCTGAACCCGCGCTTCATGAGATGGGAACCGGTGATATTAGTTCCGGATTAGTTCCCAATAATCCTACTTCTACATCATTTTTACCACCAACAAGGCCCGAGTGGGATAAACTGTTTCAACCGTTGTTTGATGAATTCTTCGATCCCCCGACTGATGAAGTTCCAGCACCTGTAGTAATTGCTCCAATACCTGAAGTGGTTGCTCAAGCTAGTGAACCTTTATCTAATGCATCTACAATTCACATTGAACCAGATGCACCTTCACCAAGTGATTCTCAAACTACACCGGAATCATCACCCCTACTTATGCCTAATGATGTGGAAGAGGATTCTATTGATCACGACTTGGAATATGCTCACTTGCAAGAGCTTCCTTTCTTTGGTGTAGCGATCCCTGAAAACCCTTCAGCCGCGTCTACCTCAGAAGAAGCTCCTTCTATTGTTCACTCCAGACCACCTAGGATTGAAAACCATAGCACTAAATGGACAAAAGATTACCCAATTAGGAATGTTATTGGAGATCTAGATCGACCAGTATCTACACGCCATCAATTACAAGAGAGTGCACTCTATTGTTACTTTGATGCATTTCTCTCTGAAGTTGAACCCAAAAATTGGCAGCAGTCTATGACCCAATCATCTTGGATTGAAGCTATGCAGGAGGAACTAAATGAATTCCAACGACTTGAAGTATGGGAATTAGTTCCTCTCCCTGACAAGGTTAACATCCTTACCTTGTTATGGGTTTATAAGGTTAAACTTGATGAGATGGGTGCGGTATTGAAGAATAAGGCTAGATTGGTCGCTAGAGGATATAAACAAGCCTTGGGTATAGATTTTGAAGAATCTTTTGCTCCTGTGGCTAGATTGGAGGCGATTAGACTCTTCCTTGCGTATGCTGCTCATATGAACATGATCGTCTACCAAATGGATGTGAAGACGGCATTTTTGAACGGTGAACTAAGGGAAGAAGTCTATGTTAGTCAGCCGGATGGGTTCGTCAGTACGGAGTTTCCTAATCATGTGTACAAGCTTAAGAAGGCTCTCTATGGGTTGAAACAAGCTCCACGCGCGTGGTATGATCTCCTGTCCACATATCTCATTTCGGAAGGCTTCTCCAAAGGCAAGGTGGACCCCACTCTATTCACTCTCAAGGAAGGCAACGACATGCTTCTGGTACAAATTTATGTTGATGATATAATATTTGCTGCCACTAACATAGAATTGTCAAATCAATTTGAGAAGATAATGTCCACACGCTTTCAGATGTCGATGATGGGAAAATTTTCATTTTTCTTAGGATTACAGATTTCTCAAAATCCCAGAGGCATCTTTATTAATCAATCCAAATATGCTCTAGAATCTCTTAAGAAATATAACTTTGAAAATTGTGACCCCGTGGACACTCCAATGGTGGAGAAATCCAAGTTAGATGAAGATAGGAATGGGACTATTGTCGATCCAAAACTTTACCGTGGGATGATCGGCACCCTTCTATATCTGACTGCTAGCAGGCCTGATTTGCAATTTGATGTATGCATGTGTGCCCGGTATCAGGCTCGGCCTACCGAAAAGCACCTACATGTTGTGAAAAGGATCTTTCGGTATCTAAAATGAACACTTCATCGTGGGCTATGGTATCCGAAAGATTCCTCTATTGCTTTAATATCATACGCAGATGCCGATCATGCTGGATGTCAAGACACGAGGCGTAGCACTTCTGGATCTGTGCAACTCCTTGGAGATAGATTGATCAGTTGGTCTTCAAAAAGGCAGAAAAGCGCTGCAATATCAAGCACGGAGGCTGAATACATCGCCATGTCCGGTTGTTGTGCTCAAGTCCTTTGGATGAGATCACAATTAACTGACTACGGTTTGGGATTCAACAAAATCCCGATGTATTGTGACAACAAGAGCGCCATTGCCCTTTGCTGCAACTATGTTCAACACTCCCGGGCCAAGCACATAGACATTCGCTACCATTTCATTAAGGAGCAGGTGGAGAACGGAGTGATCGAGCTGTATTTTGTCACTACTGAGTACCAGCTGGCGGATATGTTCACCAAAGCCTTAGATCGAGGACGAATCGAGTTTTTGATCGACAAGCTTGGCATGAAATCATTCACCCCAGCGACTCTCAAAGAGTTGGCAGAAGAATCAGCTGAATAGTCGTGGTAAACTATTCAGAGTATCCTTTGTTTGTGATCATGTATATTATAGTAAATATATAAAACCTACAAAAACCATAAAAATTATAAAATCAAGAAAAACCAAAAATATTTTTTGTTTTTAAAACGGGCATGTCTTTTAGTACGGTAATATTTACGGCCTTAGAAATGTCGATCAATATTGACACGGTGCCATAAATAGAGTCCGTATAAAAGTTCTACATTTTTAAAACATGCCCATTATGGCTAGTAGTTATTTCTGACTGCAACCCGGTTTTCATATTAAAGTCACGTATTTCTTTGGAAAACGTTGGCTCAGAACGGGAATTAATTTTCTCGGGCGTAATTTACAAGCCAAATCATGCAAAGGGATCAAGTTTACTTTACAACTTGGTCTAACACGAATTAGTGTACGTCTCAGTGCATTAATTTGTTAAAATAAGAGAAATCTTATTGACTCCACGAATCAAACTTTTTCAAGATATCAATTGGGAAATGTTTTTCATCATCATGTGCCTCGTTAAACAATGACTACAGCTCTTTAAATAGAAAACGGGTCATCGTTTAAGGGGGAGAAAATGTTACATCATCTTTCACATCAAAAAGATCTTCAAAAGTTTTCAAGGAAACTCAAAAAGCTTAATGGTTAATGGTTGGATTGCTTTGGCATTTGTCTTGTTGTTGCTTATAAGTTTGTCATGGATAGTTTTGTACTTGTGTTAAGATAAGTTAATCACTAAGGCTCGGGTAGTTAACATAAGATAGGGTCAAAATGACAAGAATTAGAACTTGGGAAAACAAAAGAATTTTGTTTGTTGAAAGAAGAAAAATTGAGGGGGTAAAGTTGACAATATGTCAAACTTGTGAAAAATTTGACCTAGTCAAAATCACCCACCCCGTCTCTTCTTTTACTTTCCCTGTTTGATTGTTTATCCCTTGCCGCCATTAACAAACAAACACACGAACTCTCAAAACAAATTCAATCATTCATTTTCTAAGTTCAAGATCTTCAAAAAGGTATCTAATCGGCTTAAACATTCATTCAATTCAAGTTAATTGATAGGTGTGTAAACACCCATCTTTTCTACCACTTAATTACAATAATAACCGGACCAAAACGTGTATTTTATGTCTTTTATGTCGGAATTATGCGTGGTTTGTGTTTTTGTTGTGATTTAGGACGAAAAGGTGAAAAGTGGAGAAAACACGGGAATTCACGGGCATTTACGGACTTTTATGAAGAAAAGGATAAAAGACAAAGTCAAGAAGTCAAAAGTGGATAAAGAACGGAAGTCCAAGACCAATTCTGAAGATTTATCGAACAAAAAGTCAAAAGACGAAAGTTTACTTAAAGCCGAGGAACTCAAGTCTTATTTATCGAAGAATTAAAAGACGAGTCCAAAGAAATCCCGAGCCAAAAGTCATCACATTCCAAGATTAACAAAAAGAACAAGAAGGAAGGACTTGATGGTGCAATTAACAAGAAAGGAAGGAGAGAGGAAGCTTCCTCTAACCTCTCCCCTAATCACCTATATAAATCCTCATTTTCATTTCATTTAGTTTTGTTGGCTAATAGTGACAATTAGTTCTTCCATGGTTGGTGGCTTGACAAACCATTCTTCCACTTTCATTTATGCACATTTAATTACTTGCACATTTAAATACATGTTTTGCACCTTTAATTACTTTTAATTTCAAGTAAGTGTTTCTTTTTAATTACTTGCACCTTTACTTTATCTTGTTCATCTTTTTCTACCTTTCTTTGATCTTTGATTTACACGCATTTTTCTCTTGTTGATTCGTTTAAAGGTTTGATTTTTATGCTTTTGATTGTTTTAAACTATTTGTTTTCATAGCTTATTTGATTTATTTTCAAGTTTATATAGTTTTTATAAAAGTTATTTTTATATAAAAGTTGTTTTTCTTAAAGTCCATCTTTTTCGTGTCTTAAAAGTTTTTAACTTTCAGTTTCATAGCTTATTTTTACACGGTTTACCTTAAGGATCTAGTCTAGTGCTTATTAGAACTATAGCTTATTTACTTAGCTTATTTTCCATCCAAGTCTCCGTATTCCGACCGTGACAATCGGAAGGAGGTTATACATTCCGATCGGTTCCGATCTGAAAAGGGTTTAATATTCCGATTGAGGGTGTCTTGGTATTCCGATTAGTGAGTGTTTTTGAGTATTCCGATTGGTGTGTGGGTGACAAACATTCCGATTGGTTCCCTTGATTCATTCCGATCGAGGTGCAACTTGGTTATTCCGATCGTAACAGGTGACAGATAATCCGATTGGAGTTCCGATAAGCATTCCGACCAGCATCCAGTTATATTCCGATCAGGTAAGTTGAACATTCCGATTGGAAGGTGTTGGTTATTCCGATTGGCGAGTGACAGTATTCCGATTGGGTTTCTATAAACATTCCGAGTGGTCACGTTTGACATTCCGGTTGGTTCAATCGGAATATATTCCGATTGGAGGGTATTTTTCTCTTATTTTGACTTGTTTAATTTTTAGCTTAAGTTTTTAATACTTGTCTAATTTTAATTTCCGTCACGCTTTAATTTTAGCCATTTAATTAATTTACTTTCCGTCACATTTTTAAATATCGCACCTGTCTTTTTAATTAGACTTAGATTTATTTTCACGCACTTTACCTTAATGCCACTTTACTTTCAACGACATTTACTTTTAAGTCTTTGCACATTTAAATTTAAAAACAACCAAAATTATTTGTTTCCACCAAAATAAACTGAGTCACATAGAAAACCTAGATCAATTCGATTAGACCAACACAACGAACACTTAACTTTCTTACGGGGTGTAAAAAGCCGTGTATCAAATGGCGCCGCTGCCGGCTCTTTTCGTTAAGATCAATAGTTTTCTGTGAGAGACACGTTGCTTTTTGGGATCCGTTCACTTGTGAACGTTTTTTTTTCTTGCATAAAAAATAAAAAAATCATAAAAATTAAAAATTAATAAAAAACCATAAAAATTAAAAATTTCAAAAATCCAAAAAGATTTTATCTTTCTTGTGTATATATATTGTCTTTGTTTTTGGTTTTGTTTTCTTTTGCATTTTCAGGTGTATGCGTACTAGATCTTCTAATTATCAAGAGCCCGAGCCTCAAGAAGATTTAGATATGGCAGGTGTTAACAATAATCAACCACCGCACCTCAATAATAATAATAACAACAATGCTCTTCCACAGCCCGATCTTCGGACCATGGAGGAACTTTGTCAACCAACAATGTTTGGACGAGGAGGACCGATTGCGCCGATGCAAATCAACGCTCCTGAGTTTTCGTTGAAGCACCATATGATTCAGCAAGTGCAAACAAACCCATTTAGAGGATTGCCTGATGATGATGCCAACAAACATCTCGACAAGTTCATTACTATCACTCAGAGCATGAAGTTGGCTGGTGCCACAATGGATGAGCTTCGCCTACAACTCTTTCCACATACTCTATTACATCATGCCGAGAAATGGTTTGATCGTCTCCCGAAGAATTCTATTCACACTTGGGATGACATGACTCAACGCTTTTTGTCGCGCTACTTTCCACCATCCATGGTCACAAGCCTTCGCAATCAAATCAGCGGTTTCATGCAAGACCCTGATGAATCTCTTTTCGATGCTTGGGAGAGATATAATGTCTTGATCGATCGATGTCCAAACCACAACATGCTTCCGGTCACCTTGATCGATACTTTCTACAACGGATTGACTTTTCGAGATCGTGATACGATCAATGCAGCCGCCGGTGGCACATTCATGAAAAGGAGACCCGAGGAGTGTAGAGAGCTTATTGAGAACATGACTACTCACCACAAGAACTGGGATTCCTCTGCATCTTCAAGGAACAACCCGAGAGTCAATGTTTCCTCAACCTTAGCAAACCCTGAGATGACCGAACTCACCCGCATGATGACTGAAATGAGCAAAAGTATTACGCTTCTCGCTTCAAATCAACAACAACAACAAGTTAAAGCGGTTGCTACTCTTTGTGAAACATGTGGCGGTCCTCACTCATACACCGATTGTCCTTCAACACAAGGAAATCCGGAAAATGTGTATGCATCTTACGGTAATTATTCACCGGAAAATTACCAAGCTAGACAACAAGGGGATAGAAATCTGCTGAGCTACCGTTCTAACAACTACCTTTCACCCGGTTTTTCTCCTCAAAACCAAAACCCTGCCAACAACTACACTAGAATCAACCAAATCCCACCAAGAGCTTCTAATCCTTATCACCCACCAACCCAACAAACTCCACCCAGTAATCCGGATGTTGAGGCCATCATGAGAACCCAAGGTGAGCAAATCAAGAATCTGCAGAGCCAAATTATCAATCTTAAAGGGGATATCACAAAGCAAGGAAATGAGATAAGATCCGAGCTTCGAAATGATATTCAATCCTCCTTCAGCAATCAAACCAATGATTTGAAGAATATGCTTGCTAGTTTCTTGCCCCCTGCTCAACCTTCTTCTTCAAGTTCTCTACCTTCAAACACCGTCACCAATCCGCGAGCCAATGTGAGTGCTATTACTACTCGTAGTGGAGTCACCATTGTAGGACCACCAATCCCACCCCCATCATCTACTCCTCCTACACCTAGTATTAGTGCACCATTACCGTCTCTGCCTCGACGTGATGAAGTTCCCACCAATGACCCTTCAACCTCTCAACCGTTACCTACCACACCAGCACCCTCCCCACCCAAACCTAATATCCCTTATCCTTCTCGCTTGGGCAAGAACAAAATGCTAAACAAGGAGGACGCTCAAGTGACTAGCTATATCAAGATGATTTCTCAAATGAACTTCAACATTAGCTTTCTTGAAGCACTTGTCCACATGCCCAAATTTGTTAAAGCATTTAAAGAATTGCTTAACAAGAAGGAGAAGCTTATTGAACTCGCCAACACACGCTTAAATGAAAACTGCTCAGCAGTTATTCTTAAAGAATTACCGGAAAAGCTTGGAGATCCCGGTCGATTTGTGTTGCCTTGCGTGTTCAACAAAACTGAAGAATTTACTGCCCTTGCTGATCTCGGGGCTAGTATTAATTTAATGCCACTCAGTGTTTGGAAAACACTATCATTGCCCGACCTCATTCCAACAAAGATGACTCTCGAACTTGCAAATCGCACTCTCGCTTACCCCGTTGGTATAGCTGAAGACGTGTTTATCAAAGTTGGCACATTTACCTTCCCGGTCGATTTTGTCGTAGTTGATTATGAAATGGACCCTCGTATTCCTTTAATACTTGGTCGGCCATTCTTGAGAACCGGACGTGCTTTAGTAGATGTAGCCGAAGGTGAGTTAATCTTACGAGTCGGGGATGATTCAAAAGTTTTTAAAATGGGGAAGCTTACCGGCAAACCTTTTGAACGAGAATCAGTGAATATGATAAATGTGCTCGATGACTTTACCGTCTATGACAATCCTCTATTCGATTCTTACATCGATAATCCACTCTTTGACGATGATGTGGATGATTCTCGCTCCACTCTGGACGCTTCTCCCATTTATGATTCTTCACCGGTCTTTGATGCTTATGATGATGATGATTCTAGCTCAGATTCAGATGATTTTGATTGTACTTCTGAGTATCCCGAGCTGCCTACTTTCGATGATTTTGATGAGGCTGATACTCTATTGAGCGATTCTTCACATGATGAAGATCCTCCGCCATCACTCGATCCTACTTTGGACGATTATTCATTTGAGGAAGATTTCTCTGAATTTCTCAACACATACTTCCCTCATGAGAGTGATGCTCCTCCTTTTGACTTTGAAGATTATCGCCTTGATCCTACTTTGGATTTGAAGAGCATTTTGTCAAAGGAGAAGAAACCGGTCGACACCGAAATCCGTTGCACGTATGATTTGACACCTCTTTGTCCCACTTCGGAGGACGAGGTTGTGCTTCTTTGCGGATCTTCTTCACACTCGGCTGAGCCTGAGTGTTATTTTCCCCTGAAGGAAAAGGTGTTCGACCCCGGTATTGAAGTCTTTAAGCCATCTCAGTATCCACCTGATGAAATAAAAGGAAAAATCTTTAGACCTATTGAAGACATGCTTGCACCACTTCATCTTTGCTTCCACCGTGCTCCATCGCTGCTTAAGGGAACCCTGCCACTTCTTCTTTGGCTTGCCTTGTTCGCCTTAAGTTCTTGCTTATTGATGGATGAAAACTATGTCTTTGATCCTGGTGGATATGTTTCATGCTACTTCCGTTGATGATCAAGGTCGAGTCAGGCTAATGACTCGGTTAACAAAAATTCAGCGCTTCTTGGGAGGCAACCCATGCATCTATCTTTTCGCTTTCTTTATCATAAATGTAGGGGGGACCCCTTTTGGATTGCTATTTCCTCTCCTCACTTCTTAATCAGGGATTCGAGCTTCAATGATCCACACCTAATGATTCTTGACGACCCGTGATTCCGTGTTCTACTTCTTCCCGGTTCTATCCTAAACTCTTTTCGATTCACTATTTTATATTTTCTCAATATTAAGATAGGAATCTCTTTAGTTGTCTTTTCCTTAGCGAGATTTAAACAACGTGCACAATGTCCTAAGTGTAGGGGAGTTTACTCCCACATGCTTAAACATTGAGGACAATGTTTATCTTAAGTGTAGGGGGGACTTCTATCGAAGTTAAGTGGTCTTTTCCTTGTATTTGTCCTCATTTTAACCGGAAAATCAATTTTTCGACATTTTTCAAAATTTTTGATCTATTTTGGCCTATTAGTTTTTCCCTTTTGTATAGTTAATTTCTTTCTTTGCTAGAATAAATGTTTAATAAGTGGTTTTAATTTTCAAGCATTGTGAATCTTTTGACTCAATCCGAGTTTACTCTAGCTAGTATCCTTAACGTGTTTAAGTCAAGTTTTGCTAGGCTTTTATATAGGGAGCTATAAAACGCGAAAGTCTTAACCCTCACGGGTTAAGAACAAGAACTTTTCGCAAGTTCCTATAATTGATCCTAGAGAGTCGTTTATCAAGGGAACTTTAAAATGCGATTTCTAAACTTGATAAAGTCTAAGAATTTGCAAGATCCTATAGGCGACTCGAAAACCCAAAACTTTGATTTAATAGGCTAAGTATCCACGAGTCTCATTCCTTGAGATTTTAAACTGTGGAGAACGAGAGATGATAGAGCCAATTATAAGTCGGTATTCTTTCGTGAATTTATGTGAGTTAATTATGAGCCTATTCTCCCATCGCTTGCTAATAATTTATCTGCTAATAAATAAGGTTGTACGATTTGAAAAGTTACTTAGCTTCTAGCCCCAGATCGTTTAAAAGTTGCTCGGTAATGACGAGAGTTCATAGCCAAGGCATAACTTATGAAGCGGGGCGCGAAGATTGGCGAGTCCGAAAAGGCCCTAACAAGGCATGAGGGCTATGTTTTGTTGCTAAAGATCCAAAGTGATGTGAAGAATCATATATCGAAAATCAATATGAAGGATCGAGACACACGACGTAAAGCAAAACTCCCCAAAAGTCATGGAGAAGTGTATCCGAAAAGACCCTAACAAGGTATGAGGATAAATAGATCCAAGTCATAAAAGGAGGCGGATCGTTGTATATCAAAGTCCAAAATAAAGATTGGAGAAAAATGAAGAAGTCGTGGTCCAAGTATGAATCTCTCAAAACTTCAAGTGAAGAAATTCCAATTATGAAGAGAAGACCATTGTTTCATGAACGTTTCTCAAAGATTTGAAGTATGAAGTCGCTGCCAAATATCGGCCCGAGAAAGGTCTCAAATCGCGAACCAAGTTATGCCAAGATATGAACTTTTTGATATCCCGAGAAGCAGTTTTAAAAGATTTGGTCCTTTAGCTAACTATTGATTAAATCGTGCACCTTATTTTCAGACTAAATAACTATCTAAATAAGTCGAACAATGCATCCTCGTGATCATTCAAGACAAATAATAAAATATAAGAGAAACCCGTAGGAATAAGGGAGTCTAAGTAAATAATTGGCCCACATGAATTCATGTTAGTCTACTAACTTATAATAACAATGATCTCGTTTTTAAGCTTGGTTTGGAGAAAGTGAAAAGTTGAGGATGATGAATATTCATGACATTTTCAAAACCCAAGGTACGCTTTTGATTTCTTTACCTTCAATGTTTTTAATTTTCTATCTCCTTAATAAAGGCCAATGTGGATTGATTATGATGAAAAGTGTAAACATGCTTTGTAACTAATGCATTGCATGAGGACATTGCAATGGTCAAGTGTAGGGGATTTGATAGGTGTGTAAACACCCATCTTTTCTACCACTTAATTACAATAATAACCGGACCAAAACGTGTATTTTATGTCTTTTATGTCGGAATTATGCGTGGTTTGTATTTTTGTTGTGATTTAGGACGAAAAGGTGAAAAGTGGAGAAAACACGGGAATTCACGGGCATTTACGGACTTTTATGAAGAAAAGGATAAAAGACAAAGTCAAGAAGTCAAAAGTGGATAAAGAACGGAAGTCCAAGACCAATTCTGAAGATTTATCGAAGAAAAAGTCAAAAGACGAAAGTTTACTTAAAGCCGAGGAACTCAAGTCTTATTTATCGAAGAATTAAAAGACGAGTCCAAAGAAATCCCGAGCCAAAAGTCATCACATTCCAAGATTAACAAAAAGAACAAGAAGGAAGGACTTGATGGTGCAATTAACAAGAAAGGAAGGAGAGAGGAAGCTTCCTCTAACCTCTCCCCTAATCACCTATATAAATCCTCATTTTCATTTCATTTAGTTTTGTTGGCTAATAGTGACAATTAGTTCTTCCATGGTTGGTAGCTTGACAAACCATTCTTCCACTTTCATTTATGCACATTTAATTACTTGCACATTTAAATACATGTTTTGCACCTTTAATTACTTTTAATTTCAAGTAAGTGTTTCTTTTTAATTACTTGCACCTTTACTTTATCTTGTTCATCTTTTTCTACCTTTCTTTGATCTTTGATTTACACGCATTTTTCTCTTGTTGATTCGTTTAAAGGTTTGATTTTTATGCTTTTGATTGTTTTAAACTATTTGTTTTCATAGCTTATTTGATTTATTTTCAAGTTTATATAGTTTTTATAAAAGTTATTTTTATATAAAAGTTGTTTTTCTTAAAGTCCATATTTTTCGTGTCTTAAAAGTTTTTAACTTTCAGTTTCATAGCTTATTTTTACACGGTTTACCTTAAGGATCTAGTCTAGTGCTTATTAGAACTATAGCTTATTTACTTAGCTTATTTTCCATCCAAGTCTCCGTATTCCGACCGTGACAATCGGAAGGAGGTTATACATTCCGATCGGTTCCGATCTGAAAAGGGTTTAATATTCCGATTGAGGGTGTCTTGGTATTCCGATTGGTGAGTGTTTTTGAGTATTCCGATTGGTGTGTGGGTGACAAACATTCCGATTGGTTCCCTTGATTCATTCCGATCGAGGTGCAACTTGGTTATTCCGATCGTAACAGGTGACAGATAATCCGATTGGAGTTCCGATAAGCATTCCGACCAGCATCCAGTTATATTCCGATCAGGTAAGTTGAACATTCCGATTGGAAGGTGTTGGTTATTCCGATTGGCGAGTGACAGTATTCCGATTGGGTTTCTATAAACATTCCGAGTGGTCACGTTTGACATTCCGGTTGGTTCAATCGGAATATATTCCGATTGGAGGGTATTTTTCTCTTATTTTGACTTGTTTAATTTTTAGCTTAAGTTTTTAATACTTGTCTAATTTTAATTTCCGTCACGCTTTAATTTTAGCCATTTAATTAATTTACTTTCCGTCACATTTTTAAATATCGCACCTGTCTTTTTAATTAGACTTAGATTTATTTTCACGCACTTTACCTTAACGCCACTTTACTTTCAACGACATTTACTTTTAAGTCTTTGCACATTTAAATTTAAAAACAACCAAAATTATTTGTTTCCACCAAAATAAAACTGAGTCACATAGAAAACCTAGATCAATTCGATTAGACCAACACAACGAACACTTAACTTTCTTACGGGGTGTAAAAAGCCGTGTATCATTAATTATCTCTTTTTAATTGAAAACCATCGAAATAAGTTTCTGCTTCAATTAGGGTTAATTAAATTGGGGGTTTTGCCTGGGTTTTATTCGGAATAGAGAGAATTGAACTAATTTGGCCTTTAGAACTCTTGAATTAAACGAACTTGTGCCTAAATTAGAAAAATCGTCACTGATTGAATTTTCAGAGTAGTATGATTTTTCCGAATAAGGAATGTTTTCCGAATAAGAAAGAAAATTCCGCATAGGACCATTTATTCAGAATAGAAAGGTTTTTCCGCATAGACAATGTTCCGAATAGGATTTTATTCCGCATAGACCCAATGTTCCGAAAAGGGAATTTATTCCGCATAGGCCCAATGTTCCGAATAGGATTTTTTATTCCGCATAGACAGCTCTTTCCGAATAGAGAATTTATTCCGTATAGGCCAAGTCTTTCCGAATAGGATTTTTTATTCCGCATAGACAGCTCTTTCCGAATAGAAGATTTTATTCCGCATAGACAAGTCTTTCCGAATAGGATTTTTTATTCCGCATGGACAGTTCTTTCCGAATAGAGAATTTATTCCGCGTAGACAGTTCTTTCCGAATAGGTTTGTTTATTCCGCATAGACTGTTCTTTCCGAATAGAGTATTTATTCCGCATAGGCCTAATGTTCCGAATAGACTTTTTATTCCGCATAGGCCTTATGTTCCGAATAGACCTATCATTCCGCATAGGGTTTATATTCAGCATAGACCAAGTATTCCGAATTGAATGATTATTCCGTATAGAAGATGTTTGAATGGTTTACAAGCTTAAGGGATTAGGTCATATGTTCTATGCTTAGGTTTAAAGTCATATTGATATTCATATTTGTATGTTTCAACCTTTGTGTTTTATCTTAAGCAGAGACGATGACTAACCCTATAGTGCAACAAATACAACACACCAGAGCCACCGCCATTGCCGAAGCCAAGACTCTAAAGTTTATTCCGAACAACTTTCGTTTGAAGGAGGTATCTCACTCTACCCATAATGGATTTAAGGTAGGTACAGCCATGCTTGATAAATCTCATCTCAAGCATGCGCTAAGGAGAAGTGCTTCAGTGCCCTATGACTACCTTTACGAGTTCTGGGCTACCAAAGAGAGGACGTCGAACAAAATCACTTTTTCCTTGGACAACAAGCAGCAGACGCTTACTGTGTCAGACTTCAGGAAAATCTTTGGATTTCGGCCGACACTCAAAGACCTATCATACTCAGCCAACCCGACTAAGGACCAGATCATGGAGATGTTCACTGCCATTGGATGTCTTGACATACGAACCCCGTCTGAGTTTACTACTGCCAAAGTTGGTCAACCATGGAAAGCTATTTTTGGGATTCTAAGACGATGTTTAACACCCAAAACAACTAGGTTTGATGCTGTTCGTCCACCAATCATCAAGATGTTTTATGGTATGTTTAAAGGTATGGGTATTGATTATGCATCACTGCTGTGGGAGGAGTTTACTTTTCAACTCTTCACAAACACAAAGGGTAAGGTTAAAAGTTACCAGTACCCTAGGTTCATTAAGCTGATCATACATTACTTTATGGAACACGATGCATCCATTAACAAGCGTGCAGGTAGTCGTCACCACACGATGGATGATGATGATTTGGTAGACTTAAGGCAGGAGACTCATTCGAATACGGTTATTCCTGGTCCCATTCCCAGTCATCTTCTGACCGATGAGATTATCGCATCTGATGATTACAAGAACTTGCTAACAGAAATTGAGAATCAACGAGCAAGTATTCTAGCAGGTGAAGACTCATCTACCACGGTTAAGAGCAAAGGTAAACGGAAGCAAACAGATTTACCTGAACCCAAAGCCAAAAAGAAGAAGATTGCAGTTAAGAAGGGAAAGGGTACAGCTGATGAGTTAGTTCTCCACGATGAAGAAGATATTGATGATCCTGCTCTTAACAAGACTGAGAGAAAAGCGATGAAGATAGCTATGGAAAGGAGTAGGAAAGACACTGGAGGTAGTGGTTCGGGTGCACGGGTAAATGTTGAAGAAGAGTACGTGGAACCAGATGATGTGTTTGAGTTTGGATCACCTGAAAAGTATTCTACTTCGAAGGAGACATCCACCCCCCTGTTTCAGCTAGTATTGAAAAAGAGTCTACTCAACCTTTAGCAACTCAACTTCAACCAACTCAACCCGTACCAACCAGACCGGTTTCAACACCATTTCTTCCACCACCAATAAACCCCATCCTTAGTACCGCAGTTACAACCGAGCCTATTCCATCAACCCAGAGCAGCTCTGCAACGTCTGCAATGGCTGCATTGGTAATGGCCGAAATGTTGGATAAACATGTGGATAATCACAAGAGAGAAATGGATGAACTTCGCCAAGAGTTACGTAGACGAGCTCAAAGTGAAGAAGCATCTAAGAAAGCTCAAGAAGAGTTGATTGCTAAGTTCGCTGCAGATATGGAATTTACACGTAAAGCTCATGCAGAAGAACTTGCTCGGGTTAAAAAGGCTGAAGCTGATAGGCATCAAGCATGAATTACGAGACTTAAAGCTATTAAGGATGACCTTAAAGAGCAAAAAGAAGCTCTTGAAGCTTCTATTGAGCAGAGAGTGAAAGACTCCGTTGAATCCCTAATGCCTAAACTGCGTGATGAGTTGAAGACACTTGCTGCTGACAACTTGATGATCAAATCATCCAATCCTTCAGAAGCCGCCTACAAGATTGCTTATGACTTGACGGATTTTGAACTTAAGAAGATCCTCAAAGCTCGAATGAGGGAACTTGGATCGTTTGATAAATCGAGGATTCAACGGGCTCTCTTCAAATCCCTGAATGACGCTATCATGGAGGATGATAGGTTGTTCAAGACGTTTGGAAGTGTGGTACCCTACCACATTCTCCCCGAGGAAGAAAGGGAAGAGAGTGAAGAAGAAGAGGGTACTGGTGGAGAAGAGGAAGAAGAAGAAGAAGAAGAAGAAGATAAGGATGATGATGATGATGAGGATGATGATGACAAGAATGATGATGATGATGAGGATGATGATGATAAGAATGATGATGAGGATGATGATGACGATGATGATGATGGCGATGATGGTGGTGATGGTAATGAGGAGAGTGTTAGAGGGAGCAACGGAGATGATGATAAGGATGCTGATGGGGGTAAACAGCCTGAGAAAGGGGATAAGGTTGCCAGCTCAAAGAAACCTGCTAAGTCTGGCACCAAGTCCAAGAAAGATGCAACAGCAAAGGAAAAATCTACTTCCACGGAATCCAGACGATCGAAGTGGCGCCACGATGTGAATGCCACTACAGGGTCATCTATTCCTGGTACATTTATCGCTGCATCCATACCTGTTACCACTAACCCTGTTAGTTCTATTGTTGTTGTTCCTGTGATTGCAGAATCGGTAACCGAACCTGAAGCTGCACAACACTCACCCGTTCTTGACACTGCCGAGATGCCTGAAACAGAACAAGCAGATTTTCACGTCTCCACTCCTCTGCAACAAGACCCACAATCTACTGTTCCAAGCACAAGGGACTGGGCAGACACGTTGGAGATTGACGAGACTGCACCACCACAGGCTTGGATCACGGCAGCGGCGCAATATGATCCGATCATAGACGCTGACAAAGATGTTTTGTATCTCCGCATCCGCAGTCCGATTGACTTATGTGCATTTCTTGCTCATGAGTATAAGACTTCGGTTACTCCATCTTTGGTGAAGAAAGCACTGAAGGATAAGAGACTTCGAGCCAAAACCCGGTTAACCCAAATGGAGTTCGAGTATTATGCCGATGAGATCCTGAAGGCTCTGAATACCGTTCAACGGCCAGGACTTCATGAATCAGAAAGAGCTCCACCTCCAATGGATCCTTCTCAAGATAATCAGATTGCTCTTGACTTCTTCGTCACCAATGATCTTGTGTATCTTCTGAAGGGGTCATCAAAGTACGCAACCTCCCTGACCTTGCTGAAAGCTACCAACTGGGGGACAATACCCTTTATCGAGGAAAAGGTAAACCGACTCTGGGTCCCAAAGATAAATCGTAATTATGATATGTATGCTGTCATAGGTGCATCTCATTGGGACGAACGAGTCCGAAGGGCGTACAGGGGTTGCTGCCTAGTCAATTCTGGAAGCAACGTTAGATCCGACATCCGCATCTCCAGCATCTTAGGGATGAAAACTGAAGCCAAGAATGGCTATTATCATGTGACGGAGATTCGTTTGAAAAGGGAGGATGACAGGGAATACAAAATCCAGCAGGGAGATTTTTCCATCATTCGCCTTGAGGATATCGAAGATATGCTGCTTCTGATGACCCGAGATCAACTCACACATATTCCTCGTGAAGACCTCATTGCTTTGAATACAGCACTTCGTATGTTCACACGAAGCGTTGTCATCAAGAAAAGAGTTGAAGATCTTCAGTTGGGAGTCGAAAGCTATCAAAGGAAGCTTAACCTAACCCGTCCAGTGAATCAAGTGCTACCTCAACATGTAGAAAGATGTCCCTATACCGGCATTTCTGTCCCGAATTACGGCATTTTCTACTTGAACAGTCGAGGTTTAATGAAGTTTATGAGGGTGGGTGAGCTCCATAAGTACAGTGATGGGACTCTTCTACAAGTCAGAGGAAAGTTGGAGCATCTGAACTCGGGTGGGACTTTGCCAGAAATGACGGAGGATTGGCATCCGGGTTACCGGCAGATGGCGAAGTACGTGATCAAGAAGATAGATCAAAAGCTCCGTGAACGTAGATTGATGAGGAGCTTGGAAAGGTTCGTTGGTGGAAGACCATATTTAGTGCACCACAAGCTACTGCAACGATCCATCTAATGGGTCGTACATTTCAGGTCCACTTTATATTGGTTTTCAATTGTGAATATGTATATTTGTGAATATTGTGCATTAATGGCTTGATGTAGTGCTAAAGTATGATAATTTTTCAAGAATTTCTCACGAGATTCTAAATCTTTCAAAATATATCATACCAAAGCACTACAACTATCCCTTATTAAATTAAGGGGGAGCAATAACTTGTTCTATGGCCAAACATCGATTTCATTTTTACCCAAAGACCGGTTAATCCATTCAATATCCCAAATATTAATGGTTAACATTTTGGATAAGGGGAGAAAATGGGATTAAGGAGATTTAAGTGATACTTGGCTAAAAGATGAAAAAGACTTAACGATTATCCAACTTAATATGTGTAAAGCACGTGTTAAGGGGGAGCGTTTTTGATGAACAAAACACCTAAGGTACAAAACTTTTGATTTCAATATCACAAGTACCTTAAGTGATTTTCAATGATTTTTCATGGTGACAATTCCTTCCCAAAACACGCTTAATTCACGACGAATGTGGTGACAAAAGGGTGGTAGGAATAGGTTTAGTCCAATGATTCATCAGAGCCGATGGAATCTTCCCAAGGACAATTCCCTAGATAGAATTAGAAGTCCTAGGAAAGATGGAGAAAGAATGTGAACGTAGCTGAATGCCGACCAAGTACTTAAGCTAGCACTGGAACAATCACAACAAGGTGCTAGTGATGACGTATTGGTAAGCATTGAAGGGGTTGAAGAATGAAAAAGAATTGTAAAGATAAAGGGTGTAAAGAAAGAAGCCCTCCTTACAACTTTAGGCAGATACCGGGTCAATACATATGCTATTGAGGTCATTTTTGCTAATGATTCTCGGTATTGAAGAAAGACATCATGGACCCAGTGATGCAATGCACAACCCTTCCCAGCTAACTCAAATATCTCTCAAAAGGTATTTGTTTTAATCACACGGAGATTAACACGTTATCTATTGGTTTATTCACTCCGAATAGACTGGTATTGAAAAGGTGGCACTCCTCTCCAGCCATCGCTCACTAAATCAAAACGCACAATCGAGTCTAGAGCCAAGAGATCATCAAAAGTCTCATTAGGACACTTTCCATTTATTCCTTGCTTTCTCACACACTGTGAAAAGTAAGAGTTTTTCATGAGTCCTACGCAGTATTCCTGTAATATTGCCAGAACATCCGAGTAATACGTAAGTATTACAATGAAGATGGAAATCCTGCTTGAGCCAACATCAAACAAGCTCATGGTAGGTTACACGTGCGGTTCTTTTAGAACCAATCTTGTGAAAAACTGGAAGGAAACAGTGGTTTAATTCTTAATTGAACTTAAACTCGTTCCAGGCCTCTACGCATTATCATATGATCTTGCCAGAACACTCAGAGTGACTCTTTATTGATCACAGTGACGAGTGGAAATCCTTCTAGTGTTAACATCAAACAGCACTTGGTAGGTGACGTGCAAGATTCTTTATGAATTGAGCTCGTGACAACTGGAAAGCAACGATGGTGAAAATCTTAATTGAAATTCACTTGTTCCAGGTTTCATGAATTGACGGCTTTTAATCACAAGGATAATTTATCCAAGTGATTCACTCTTTATGTTCGCAGTCAGCTTTGGACGGTCGAATAAAGAGAACGGGTTTACCCGCGAAATCCTGTCAGGAAGTTACTTAATTGAAACTATCCGTCACGGGTACGATATCTAATATCGTCCAACGGTCTTCACCGACCGGAGGTAAAATGCTACCGAATTAGAATAAAATGTTCAAAGCCATTTTATTCGTGTCGTTGCTGTGTACCTGTTAAAGACGGTGGCGTTGCTGTGTACCTGTTGAAGACGGTGGCGTTGCTGTGTACCAGTGAAGACGGTGGTGTTGCGGTGTACCTGTAAAAGTCGTTCCCACATGCTTATGTCTTTTGCAACAAAGTTCAGCAAAAATTCAAGAAAGTACAAGATGAAGTCTTCCGCTGTACCAAACTCTGAAGCTTTCGAGAATTCAACAAAAAGACGTAAGTGTGTGGAACATGAAGTCACGAGGAGGCAAAATTCACAAGTAAGGCAAAGATCGCACGTGAAAGGCCAAAGAACAATGCTCTCAAGTCAAAGCCAAAAAGATCAAACCAACATATTCACAACAAAAGAAAGAAAAGAAGAAAAGATTACGAGCTAAAGAACGAAGACTTAGTATAGTATGCTAGGTTTAGAACTTTGTAACGTGGAGTGACCTCCCTTAGGGGGAGATTGTTAGAAATACGTTTTAATGTATATTAGAAGTATCGGCCACTCCACAATATGATTTATGTTGTAATAGCTCGTAGTTAACAATTAGTTAAATATTACTTATTAAGTTAAGTAAGAACCGGTCCATGGGCTTGTCATGGACCGGCCCAAGCCCAATGTATGCTTGGAGTATAAATACCCCTTTCCACCATGGAAAGGGGTTGGTTGTTGTTCATTTCATGCTTTCATATTAATAAAATCACACACATTTTCTCTCACTTTCTCTCTCTAGTTTCTCTCACTAGAAAACATCAACCCACTTCATAGATTCTTAGGTTATCAATATTCTACAAGGATAAATGAAGCCAAGTCCAAAAAGGAGGCGGATCGTTGTATATCAAAATCCCAAATAAAGATTGGAGAAAATGAAGAAGTCGTGGTCCAAGTATGAATCTCTCAAAACTTCAAGTGAAGAAATTCCTATATGGAGAGAAGACCATTGTTTCATGAACGTCTCTCAAGGTTTGAAGTATAAAGTCGCTGCCAAATATCGGTCCGAGAAAGGTCTCAAATCGTGAAGCAAGTTATGCCAAGATATGAACTTTATGAGGTCCCGAGAAGCAGTTTTAAAAGATTTTGTCCTTTAGCTAACTATTGATTAAATCGTTCACTTTATTTTCGACCTAATAAATTATCGAAATAAGTCAACGATGCATCCTCGTGATCATTCAAGACAACAATAAAATATAAGAGATACACCTAGGAATAAGGGAGTCTAAGTGAATAATTGGCCCACATGAGTTCGTGTTAGTTTGCTAACTTATAATAACAATGATCTTGTTTATGCACTTGGCATGGAAAAGTGAAAAGTCGAGGACGATGAATCTATTTGAGCTTTTATGATCCTTAAAGTTATTTTTCAATAATGAAAGCAATACATTATGTCTTTGCAAAATAAAGAGTCAAAAGTTGAATAAAGGAGTAGTTAGTGTTTTATTTTATCATTGCGTGAGGACACGGCAATTGCTTAGCAAGGGGGAATTTGATATGAGCTACAATACACATATCATTTGTAGCTTAAAACTATGAAATTATGCATGAAATGTATCAAATATGCCTCGTATATGTGTATTTCTTGTTTTAATGTGTGTAGGTACCAAGTTCACGAAAATCGGCAAATATCGACACGAGTTTGATGACAAAGATTGGAGAAGCCAAAATCGAGCTTGGTTTGAGTGGATTTTGTAATATTGCAAGTTTATGGGCCTAGTGGGACCCACATTAGCTTAATGGGCTTGAAGGCCCATTTATGGTGTAAAGATCATTTGCTAGAATCGTTATAAAAGATATATGGCCAAATGGATGGAAAGCCCATATATCTCATATTAAGAAATCGGATAAAAATATAAGGGCCCAAGCCCAAAAGCCTCAAAGGAAACAAATGAATAAATGAATTAGGCTTAAGGTTTTGGTTGTTTATATAAACGATTGTTCTCAGTCAAACCTTATTATTCACACGTTTTACTTTCTCACAATTTCCACTCACACAACTTTTCACACCAAATAAATAAATACCGTTCCATTCACTCACTTATTAAATGTTTTCGATACTACCTATGTGAGTTTATCTCACCTTCTTTCTCACCCATCTCACAAAACCTAAAAAAAACCAGTAACCCTAGTTACCATTTATCCAACCCTAATTCAAAAATCAATAAATTAACATAGGGCTTTTGTTCACACGAGTGAGTTAAGCATGTGGGAAATAAAAGCCTCAATTTTAAGGAAGAGAGTATGAGGAAGAGAAGAAATACGTGGCGATTTATTATTGACTTTGACACCTCAATCTTCACAGTCAACCAATCAAGAGCCTTCAAAGAAGCACAACTAGCACACACGGATGCCACGTTGGCAATCCGTGTGCTAGTGATGTTTTCTCCACCATCCGATCAATCAAAGAGAGAGAAAATAAAGATCAAGGGCTGAAAATACAATGGAATATGCTCAAAGAGATTCGAATATCCTCCTCAGCAAGCCCTTGGGAAGGCTATAAAAACCCCCCAATTTACTTGTATTTATCATCCCTTTTCTTACTTTTATCGTTATAATGTTAGTTTGTAGCTATATTTTGTATTTCTATTTAAATGAGTATTGTACTGAAAGTTTGAATTAATAAAAGTTGAGTTTACATCTTTATTGTTTTCTTAATCGAGATTTACCTTTACTGTTTCTGCTTTAAAATTACTATGCAATTTCTACCTTTACAAATTGATGTTATAAGTTAAATCATTCATATAATCTTTATTAATAGTTTATGTGAGTGATTTTAAAGTAAATTTGGGAATGATTTATCCTAATTGGATAAATTAAAAGAAAACTGGGTTGATTCTGTTGTTCGATTATGGTGGTTCTGTTGATGGAGATTGACGGTTAATGGTGGATTAGGGTGTCGTTTTGGTTCACAAGGTTGTTCAGCACAACCTTCGTCTCAAAGGAATTCTACAATAAGGTGCTAATTCTTTATTGTTCAATTTTATTTAGATTTACCTATCTGAAAGTTAACATGGTTTAATTGAATGACTGTACTGATTTATTTTAGGATATAATATCTGTTTAAATAGACTGTTTGCCTGTTTATCAGTAGAGATTTTTGTTAGAATTTAAAGATAAGTTTTGAGCATGTTTGGTTGTATTAGCATTTTCGTGACTGCTTACATTCATGTTAATAGGAGTATTGGAGCTTAAGTTTAGTTGGATTTAAAGTTTGTGCTGATTTCAAGTAATCTTAGATCTGCTGTATTGATTGCCTTGTTATAATTCGATTGTAATTTGTATTTAGCTTCTACAGCTTACGTTTGTTACTGAATTACTTGAGTAAGTTGAAGGATTTTAATTAAGTGATTTTCGATTTCTGTTAGTTTAAGTAGTGTGCTGGTTTTAAACTTGCCTAGTTGATTGTTAATCTCTTGTAAACTTTAACTGGTAGTGCTATATTGTAATGACGTACATTTTTTTCTAAATCTGTAATCTGATATTCAAAAGTTTCATGCAATTCTATGATGAAAGTGAATAACAGCATGCTATAAGTTTGGTTGAGCTGAGTGATCTAGGATTTTAGGAATTTGCAGATTGTTATTTGTTTTAACTCGACTACTGTATCTTTGAGTTGATTTGTGTTTTCTGATTTCTTGAACTTTACTATATTTTCAATTAAGCTTATCAGATCTCATTGATCTCATAAGTCATTCAGCTGTTTCCTAACAGCTTTAAGCAAATAAGCTTGCAAAAGTCTCTCTTGAGACTCCTTTTCATAAATTGTCCAAAAAGAATTAAATCCAAAAAAAAATGTCCCGTATGGGAATCGAACCCGTGACCTCACGGATGTGTGTCAAGCATGTTTACCAATTGGGCTTCATGCCCTTTTGAGTTTATTTCTTGTTTATTGATTAATATAGAGTAACCTGTTTGGCTGATTTCGCCTCTTTATTGTTTTCAAGTGATTTTACGGTTTTTTTTTATAAAAATCAAAATTTAACATTAACTTTGTTATAATTAGTTTCATAAAAATAATAAAAAAAATAGAATAAAAAAAATAAAAATGTTTTTATTAATTTTTAAAGTTTAGATTATTTTCAATTAATTAGATTTTTATAGAATTAGATTTAAATAAAAATAGTTTTTAAATAGATTAGTTTAAAAGTAATTTGTAATAAAGTAAATTTGTTTTAAAAAGTTTAATTAGATTCTTAAATAGTTAAAAGTTATTAAATAGATTAATTTCTTATAGCTTATTTAATTAGTTTAATTTTTTAAATAGTTTTAATTTTTAAGTAATTAATTGATTGTAGATTTTAAATTTAACGGGGTTACGATTCATGCACTTTAGGCTTAGTTTTAATAGTTTAAAATTGGTAGATTTTAATTTTAGTTTAAAACCGAAAACCAATTCTAATCAATTGTCCAAATCGAATCAAAACGTCTCAAATTCACTCGATCTTCGTGTACAACGAACTTGAGTCACCAACGTGTTTAATTGAATTCGTCATTGGTAATATTAGTCTATTACTTTTTCCTAAAGGTAATTTTCTAATTTACCCTATAACGTATCTCAAATTATCACTATACTATCCACGACACATCACTAAACTAATGAAAAAATAAAATCTGAAAAAGATCAAGTAAATAAGCTAAACTAAGCATAAAGCTATTTTCACTAAATGCCAAAATAGTCGGTTTTGAGATTTAGGCAACCTCAAGACCTGATTCTTTTTGCGAAAGCTTGAAAATAGATTCACTAAGCTAATGAAACCAAGAAATGACCAATAAGCCTACAACAATAAGTTGTAGGATCCAATAGCACTTTCTTAAAAAGAAAATAAGTTGAAAAGGTAGTTAAATCTAAACCAATTTAACTGAAACTTTGGAAAACTAATTATGAGCTATAAAAAAACAAGACTGAATACAAAAGAAAAGTTGTGCAAAGAGAAATAAGCTAGAAAAGTAAGAATAAGCTAATGTACAAAATTGGCCAAAAGTCAAAGAAAGTTGATGTGTCGAGAAATGTCGGTGTATTTTAATTAAATACGTTATAAAGCAAATTTAGAAAATTACCTTTAGGAAATGATAATAATCCAAAAATAAGCTAAAGACGAATCAATTAAATACGAGAGTGATCCCGGTTCGTTGTACACAAGCAACTTGTGAATTTGAGACTTTCGTTTTGAATTGGACAATTGATTTAAATTTGGTTTCGATTTTTATCTAATATAGTCCTACAAATTTTAAACCTATAGTGCATGAATCGTATCCCGAAATTAAATCTAAAAGACAAAATTAAACTATATTATATTTTATTTAAACTTCACTTTTACTATTTAATTGAAACAAACATTTTAAACAAAATTTATTAAATCAAAATTATTTAAAACTAAATTATTTAAAAACAATATTAAAACAATCTTTAAATCTAAAAGTAAAAAAATATTTATTTTTACTTTTTAACTAAAGACTTATTTAAACTTTTTAAAACTAAAATGATATAAGAAAAGCGTGTATACATAAGTTGACAGTTTAGGATATTTAAAATATATTAAATACATAAAATGTAATTAAACAAAAACAAGTGGTTAGAACAGATGGTAAGGTGTGTTTGGCTGTGAACGGTAGGTCTCGAGTTCGAGACCTGCGAGTGACCAATTTTTTTTGTTGATTTAATATTTTTGGGACAGAACGTATGTTAGGAAACATACAACGAAACGCAATAGAGATAACAGATCAACAATACAGTTAAACCAAATAAACCACAAATTGCAACCGAAAAAACCAAATATATCACATAAATCAATCAGTTCAATATCCTAACCAAAACAAACTACTCTAATATAACAAATTAAAATAACAGTCATGAAACTTAACAGCTATATCTCCAAGTAAAATCAGACTACTCAAATTATCCTAAACATTCAGTCACATACTTATAAAAATTCACACAGCACGTTTTCAAACAACTTACAGTTTCCCAATTTCAAACTATAACTCAAAACAAAGTACAGATACATAGAGAAAAACTAAAAAACAGCAAAGGACTTTAATAGTTCACAAGATCAGAGAAATGCAGGATACAAATACAGTGAAATCCAATAGCACTACAAGATCTTGAAGAAACTTTACAATCTATAAATTCAGCCTAATAACAAACGCTAGCATTCAAGCCTCTTAAAAACAGTAGCAAACATTTATATTTTAACAATGAAAAAAAAACGCATCAGGTTAACAGATTTATGATGAAAAGAGCAGGCATATGAAATTATAACTGAACATTCAAATCATCATCACAATTTCAAAATAGAAGCATGACTAACAGATTACTAAACCAAACGCATATCCTCTATCATAAACTAAGCAGATTTATCAGCGAATAACCTAATATATTAAATCCAAATATCATTTCAAAATAAAACAAATAATACAAATCTATAACAGTGATAAGCTTAAACTAACAAATTCAACCTCAAACTAAGCGAATTCATAACATCTATCATATTAATCACATCTATCACAAATCTACCACAAAACAACATACAAAAAATTAATTAAGAAAAACGAGCTTAACCTTTCGACTGAAGTCACGCGCTGAACGTACTTTCGAGCTAGTATGACTCCATTACACCACGAACCACCATCACAACAATACGAAACAAATCCACGATTCACCAAATCAATATGATTCACGAATCATGTACTCGAACCACTATTAATACGAACCAGCAACTTTTATTTTTAATTATTCAGTGGGAATAATTAATATTCCCTTTTCTAACATAATC
This sequence comes from Glebionis coronaria, assembly GCA_025667525.1. Classification (NCBI taxonomy): domain Eukaryota; kingdom Viridiplantae; phylum Streptophyta; class Magnoliopsida; order Asterales; family Asteraceae; genus Glebionis; species Glebionis coronaria. The sequence goes on from CM046878.1 coordinate 269,756,726, forward strand.
ATTCAGTTAATTATTCATCAATTATTATATTCAATTGTACTAAGAAAATTGTAAGTTACTTTAACTCAGTAAAATTAAAACGTGGACCAAGAGAATAATAAACTGAAAATAACTTTTTATTAATCAAACTAACATTACATTATTTACAAAAAGAAAAATACAAAGTTCTAACTACATTTAAACGTAATAACAGTGCTAGAAAAAGGAATACATTACAATGAAAATAAGAAGGTTATTTATAGGGAAACCAGGGGTGTGGGTGGTTGATGGAGATCAATTCTTGGCCCTTGGATCTTCTCTTCATCCTCTATTTCTTTTCTGTTATCATCTAAGGGATGAGATCATCCTTCTTTCACTCGGATTGCCAAGGTGGCAAAAAACTGTGTGTTGTGTTAGTTATTTGCCTATGTGGAATGATTTGATTGGCTTATTGATTGGTTGCAGTGAAATCCACCAATCACAATTGAGGAGTGATGCAGATGGATTGCCACGTAGACCTTGGGTAGCATCTTCTTCATCCGAAAAACTTGGCAATTAATTTATACGCGTGTAGTACAATCGCCCCCTTTTTTTATCTAGGTTTTGGACTGGTGGCTATGTTCTTCCCCAAATATCTATCCTCTCTTCACGTTTATTTTTTTGTGAGTTTACTTTGTTTATACCGAAAAGTTTGACCAAGGAGATATATAGTAGTTATTCCACCGTCTCATAACTATTGTTGATGTGGGCTTGATATTGGTCCCATAAAAAATAATACTCCACCGTCTCATAACTATTGTTGATGGGCTTTTGCCACATATAAATAACTCGTCCCTTTTCATTTTTCTTTGTCACTGGGCCTTTGAAACATTAATCCATCCGTCCACTATTATTTGGGCTTTTGTTGGACCCAAAACTCCAATCCGTTTATTTTATTATTTATGGGCTTAAAGGCCCAATAAACTAATGTGGGACCCACTTGACTTCAAACTTTGATAAATCCGCGAACAAAATCTAACTTGACTTTTGGCTTCTTGAAATTATCTTCAAACTCGTGTCGATATTGCCGGTTTTCGTGAACTTTGGTACCTACACACATGAAACACGAAAACAATGCAAATACTATACAATATCATATGTATTATGTAAAAACCCACATGCTTTTACCATGAATAGTACCCTTAAGATCGTACGTACTAGTTTAAAACTTTCCTAATATAGCATGATTACGATTACGTGTTAGGATTTTACGTATTACGTACGTGTTAGAACACGATAAGTATTTACTATGCACGAGCACGTAATAATTATTTGACAATAATTAATCACGAACATGCGATCATGAAATCATGAACGTAATTAAAACACGAACTATTTTTAGTTACGTATATATATTTATTACGAGCGTAATTAAATATATTAGATCACGGTATTTACGTAACGAGAACACTTAAAACGCGAACACAATTAATCACGAGCGTACAACTTAACATCGGGACACGGAAAAAGGTACGGGTACCCCAAGTGGGGCCCCTACCCGCGGCTACAAGGACAAATGGGCCAAGCCCATTTGTCAAATTTTACTAAAAGGGAAAAAGGGATTTTTCACTAGTCATTTTATTTTACAGAAGATTTTTAGAAAAACCCTAAAACCCTCTTCCTTGTTCTTCTTTGTGCCGCCACCCTACAACCACCACAAGGAGGTGGTTTGTGATCTTGGATCATAAAATTTTAGTGGTTGATCGTGTTTGTTCTTCATCCTTTTGATCCACGAATTCGGTAAATCCTTTTTAAACCTTTTCTTTTGATTTGATCTTTTTATAAATCAAGAACATGTTATGTTTTTACAAAAACCTAATAATTAAACATGGATCTAACATGATTTGGGGTTTAATAAAATCAAAAGTATGTTTTAAGGGGTGTTTGTTTTTGGCCGCAGGCTGCACCGAACCCGAAGGGGTTTCGGTTTGGCCAAACCGACCACCACCAAGACCATACGCTCTTGGTTGGTGTGTGTGGGTCCCACGGAAGCAGTAAGACACGGGGTATCCCGAGTTGGTTCGGGGTACGGTGTCGATTTCATGTCCGGTTCATTGTTTTTAGTTTGGATCCGGTTCATGGTGTATGTTTAGTTTTTTTTATGTTTATGAACTTATGTTAAAAATTAAATTAATAAAATGATATGATTAATTTAATAACATGACTTAGGTTATTTTAATTATTATAATCATGAAATTAATTAACCTAAGTATTTTTATATTTTAGACTTATAATTAATTAATTATTTAAAAACCATGACTATAATTAATTAATTAACATGAGTTAGGTTATATTATTAATATATAATAATACATGTTTTAACCTAAGTATTTAACTTTATTTAATTAAAAACATGTTATACTTTAATTAAATATTTTAACCTATAGTTTAATTTAATTACATGAAATAATTATTAAACTATACATTATACCATATGACTTAGAAAATAATCATGAAAACACTTAGGCTTATATACTTAGCTTATTTAACCAGCTTATTTCTAATTATGGAAACTTTCTATTTTTAGAAACTTAATTAAATAAGGCAGTTAATCTATTTATGGAAACCTTCTATTTTTAGAAACTTATTTATTTCAGGCAGCTAATTTATTTATGGAAACTTATTTAATTAAGGCAGCTGATCTATTTATGGTAACTTTCTATTTTTAGAAACTTATCTATTTTAAGCAGTAAATCTATTTTTGGAAACTTTCTATTTTTGGAAACTTTCTATTTTTGGAAACTTTCTATTTTTAGAAACTTTCTATTTTTGGTAACTTTCTATTTTTGGAAACTTTCTGTTTTTGGAAACTTTCTATTTTTTGAAACTTTCTCTTTTTGGAAACTTTCTATTTTAGGAAACCTGCTATTTTTGGAAAGTTACTTATTATTACACAGTAAGTGTTATAACACATGAAATACCAGAAATACTTAATCAGATTAAACAGAATATAAGATAAACACAGTGGAAGGCTTAAAAACAGTAAAACATGGTAAGAACACATAAAATAAGCTAAGACATGATATAAAACCAGCTACGTATTTAGTAAGCAGATACTTATTCATGTATGTATTTATGTAGCACTAGTGATTCGGAAGTAGGATTTCTCTCAGTTCATCTTCTTCGTTCACTGGACATAAGGTACGGATTTCCGTCCTTTCAGTATGGACATTCTTTCCTTATTAGGATTTCCCCGTATGCAGCCAACTGTTTTCCCGTAGTATAAGTTACGTGTTTGATTGCTTATGTTTAATTAAGATTACCTATAGCCATATACATGCATGACCAGTTTCACCTAGTTATGGAGGTACCATAACCATAACATTAGAGGCACTGATGTTACGACTTCACCACGGCGGAGTGATTGCTCGTGGCGTCCCTTCAGCTTTTGGCCATTTATTTATATTTATCATGTGGGGCGTATGGGTGCATCCTAGTTACATGTTTTCAGTCAGGATTTCATGGTGAATGTGGTGTGTGCCTTGCATCCTTCACAAGGAGCTGATCCCTCCTACCCAAAAACAAGTATATTAAATTAGAGGCAGCCCCTCTAATTTACATGATGAGTTCACCCCTCCAAGTATTCATGCACGATGGATTTTCATGACCTATATTGGCTAATGGTAAAATATGTTAAACAGTTTTCATAAGATAAACATAAGGCTTTTCAAACTATAAAACCAGTTTTATGAACATGTTCCAGGTTTTCCAGGACTTATACATTTCCGCTGCTATTAAGTCTTTATTATGCTTAGTCATTCATACTATGTCTATATCCGTGCACTGAGCGTTTTGCTCAGCCGTTACTTTCCTTTCCATGTCCCAAAACGGCAGGTACCCTAGGGAAGACTCGAGCATTTGGAGGACGTGCATAGGATGGAAGCTGCTAGAGACTTCTTTTCCTTTTTGCCTTCATATACTTATGCTAGTTTAGTCTTTCATTCATTTCTTTTGGCTTTATTATGTGTTGGGCTTAAGTTTGGGAACCGATGTTTGATTCCGGTTTTCCTATGGTCATGTATGTTTTAGTACATTTACCTTGCATGCTTTGATGACACGCCATAATTACGCGTGACATTCCATTTATCAAAATGGGGTGTTACAATTATGGTATCAGAGCCAAGGCTTCGACCTGTAGGCTCTAAAACTCGACCTGTGACTAGTGGGTAGTCACCAGGAGCTTCCTAAGCCAACGTTTGTTATTCCACGTATTGATGTTTTCAGCGCATTGTTGTTTTAACTATGATGTTTTCAGCACCTTGAGGTTTTAACCTTGATGTTTTCATCGATATTGTGTTACTAATATGGATGGACAACCGTCATTCATATTTAGTTTTGTGTCATTGTTTCATGCATAATGTTCCTCGTGAACTGTGGCTATGTGGACTGAACCCCAGTAGTTCATAATTAGTCACATAAAAAAAAATTTCTGATAAGTTTTGACATATGAGTTTCATTTATTTATGTTTCATGTATCATTGTTGCAAGGATTATGACTAAGTAATGGTTGGTACAGGACTGGCCCTATTTAGTCGCATGTGCTTTTATCGAAACTTTTAATTTTGGGACCGACCCATAGGCGTCCCCTCGCCATGTCTTTTTGTTTTGGAACCGACCCATAGGCGTTCCCTCGCACATATAAAGGTTTTATAAACTACATTACGCATTCATGCACTGTTTTTCATGCATAAAATTTTTCTCATGATTTAAATTGGCATAAATTTTTTTCATGTCCCCTCATAAGTTATTATGTTTTATGTCAAGTATGTTTGCATACTGTCATGGTTAACTTCAGTTTCATGCTGATTATGTTATACACTTCTTCGTGATAGATGGTTTCATGTTTCTTCATGATAATTCCGTCTTCATGTTGATTATGTTTTACGCCTCTTTTGTTATTTACGTTGTCCTGCAAGACATTGTTGGATTTCATTGAATTCTGCTTTCATGATAGTCATGGTTGGTTTTCATTGATCATGCTGTCAGACAAATCATCGTTGAATTTTGTGTAACCACACTTTAGCGTTTCCCTATGCAACCAGAATGAGGTATATACTGGCATTGCCAGGTTATCATGATGGTTTTTCCTAACCGTTTAACCGATATACTTTCCTTAAATCATGACAAATGATCGACCCCATACCGATCATTTCATGTGCATTCCATGTGTACTCCATGTACCGTATTCCATGTGTATTACACGTACCTAAATCCATGTGTATTTCACTTGCAATACTTCACGAGTATTCGCTAGTCGATTCTAAATCATCTCAGGCGTATGTTCACTTGCTGATATTCTACAAGATTGCCGATGCCGCTCATAACTTGGAGATGTTACTAAAGGTTGATGATGCTGAAGTTCAGAGACGCTACGAGATGCGGATGCTGTTCACAACCTGAAGATCCTACGAGACGAAGACAAAGGCGTCAGAGCAAATCTATTGGACGAGAAGATACTTCACCATCAGAAGATTTCCATCAATCATTGTCCCAAATTCTTAGTTACATGTCACACGTCATTCGGCTGTCATTTCAGCCATATGAGTGCAAACCGGTACCAGCCGGCCACTCAGTTGAATAGTTACATGAATTACCGTCATGAGAATGACCGTCATGGAACTGACAGACAGGACGATAGTAACCACTACTATGACAGAAACTATCCTAGAAATCGCAACCGAGGATCCGGTCGCGGACGTGATCAGACATACAAAGGATCAGTAGTCCAACCGATCCGCCAAGTCTGGCATAATAACCTAATATTGTAGTTCTATTATTTTACGTCTCGAGACACATGTCAAGACATCAGTCAAGACACATGTCTCGCGTATACTTTCGTAAGACACATGTTAAGACATCAGTCAAGACACATGTCTCACGTATACTTCCTGAAGACACATGTCAAGACACCAGTCAAGACATATGTCATGCTTATAGTTCCAAGACACGAGTCAAGACACATGACTCACGTCCAACTATGGGACATTTCTAAGAAATTCAGGGTACCCTCCAAGGGTATATCCATTTTGTTGTGCCATGTATTAATCAGGCCACAAGAATTTCAATACCATTATCAGCGCATCAGTGAGAACTGTCGCGTTGCTGATGTCACTTTTATTTGTTTCACCATATTTCTTATGATTCATGACCATGAAGGACGCCTTTAGTATTCCCACGTATACGAAGGTTTTCCTTCAGCTTAATGATGAGATCCAAGCTGCTAACGCAATTCCTCGGACAGACACGAGTTGAAGTTTATCCTAATTATGGACTATCAACAGCGCACCATGCTACGATTCATAATTATGTACAGTAATGTTCAGGCTTCTGAATACATTCAGCTTGATTTTCCATCGGGGAAATCTGTACAAATTATCTATGCTTACAAGCATGTGCGTTGTTAGCCATGGTCGCTAAAACTTTCTAGCTTTCAGTAAGACACGACTACTTAAGTCCTTTTACGCATAGCCAGTTGAGTATTCCAAAATCTTCCTATACTTTCCAGAAGAACCTACAAGGAGAAGAATGGTACCATGAGATTAGGTGTCGACTACCGTCGATTTAAATAAATCATCATTCATGACCGTTATTCTCCTCCACGTATTGACAACATGTCCAACCGACCTTATAGTGTTAATCACTTTTCCAAGATCGAACTCATGATCATGCTGCCAACAGTGACGAGTGAAAAAGCAGGACATGTCCATGACTGCTATTCGTACACGACTCGGTCATGCTAGATTTATGATTTTGAATTAGTCTCATCAATGCTCCAATGGCATTATAAGAATGAGTTTCCATGAACTCATAGCAAATCAATCAGTGTTTTCATTAAGGATAACCTAATTTCCTTTAAGCCCATAAAAGAACAGGAAGACCATATCTGCACTATGTTGCAAATTCTATGACAAGAGAAATTTTACCCTAGAAATCTTCCAATATCAATTCTATTTGATTACAGTGACACGCTGAATCACATGGGTTTCTACGATTAATCTTACCATGACCCATCTTATGCGTAAAGGAGAGAACCCTACACTACATTAGGTGTTCTAGAAAATCCTACGCTAGGAGAAGTCTAGATTCAGAGACTCAGAGTTTCGCAAACTCCTATGTATCAAGTTCGATGAAGCAAGATACAGTTACGTTCATATCGTCAAGCCTGTCATACAAACAGGTTAAGATAGGACACCAACAGACTGGAATGTTTTCATCATCGGAAATTGTGAATCGAAAAGGGACAAGATCTCCATGGATTTTAGTTACCAGATTGCAACAAACTCAGAAGAAGCATGATTCTATCTGGGTTATTATCAATAGTTTGATCAAGTCTGCAAAGTCCTTACATCCGTACGGATTTCAGAACCAACAAATTGATCGGACATGTTCCATCCAAGGCTCATCTGATCACTTGGCAACCCCTTAGTTATCGGGTCAGACAAAGATTCGTAATTGTGCTCCTAATTTACCTCACATCCTTGTTCAAATTTCACGACTTGCTTTCACGCTCGCGTTCATGACACTATTCAAGTTCATGATGGCATTTCGGCTTACGATTTTACGTTCATTTCGTTCTGGGAAGTTTTGCAAGAACTTGAGAGACCTGACCCAAGTTTAGTATAACTCTCCATCACCAGATAGACGTTTCACGTCATATTCCACGTCTCACCTTGTAGCGTTTGGCGTTACCGCCATGGTATTCTATGATCACGATATGTTTCACATGTCATGTTCATTCCACGTTCCTCATATCATGATCAAGATATGTTACACGTATCATGGATCACGATATGTTTACTCATACTACACTCGCCATATCCCCACGTAGCACGTTCAAAATTTTTCACGTATTACGTTTAAAAATTTTCACGTACTACGTTTCTTTATGTCTCACGCATCGTTTCTAGTTATCAGTTAAGACAGATTGTCTTGCATCGTAACGTTTCAGTTAACCTAGCACGTTAACTCTTTTTTTCCTCGATCAAATTTAGGGGATCTACCTTCCGTTGATAACCAAGAATTTCTTCGTATTCCAAGTCAAGGTCAGGAGGACCAAGATTTATCATTAGTGTCAAGATCTTCTGAAGGAACCGTTCCAAGAGGGAGGCCACTTGGAAACTGACAAGTTCATCCGGACTTTTATCCGTTTTCTCTCATCAATTAGATATGTCCTTTCAGTCACGTCACGTTCCATGTCCTTTCAAGACATGTCACGTTCCGCGTTCCTTCTACCAGCTCACCTGCACGTTCATTAATCTACATACCCTCTCAGTTTGATTCGGGTATGTTCTTCTTTTCTAGTTTACGTTATCTATAATTCGGGGACGAATTATTCTTTTTAGGGGGAAGAGTTGTAAAACCCGCATGCTTTTACCATGAATAGTACCCTTAAGATCGTACGTACTAGCTTAAAAATTTCCTAATATAGCATGATTACGATTACGTGTTAGGATTTTACGTATTACGTACGTGTTAGAACACGATAAGTATTTACTATGCACGAGCACGTAATAATTATTTGATAATAATTAATCACGAACATGCGATCATGAAATAATGAACGTAATTAAAACACGAACTATTATTAATTACGTATCTATATTTATTACGAGCGTAATTAAATATATTAGATCACGGTATTTACATAACGAGAACACTTAAAACGCGAACACAATTAATCACGAACGTACAACTTAACATCGGGACACGGAAAAAGGTACGGGTACCCCAAGTGGGGCCCCTACCCGCGGCTACAAGGACAAATGGGTCAAGCCCATTTGTCAAATTTTACTAAAAGGGAAAAAGGGATTTTTCACTACTCATTTTATTTTACAGAAGATTTTTAAAAAACCCTAAAACCCTCTTCCTTGTTCTTCTTTGTGCCGCCACCCTACAACCACCACAAGGAGGTGGTTTTGATCTTGGATCTTGGAATTTTAGTGGTTGATCGTGTTTGTTCTTCATCCTTTTGATCCACGAATTCGGTAAATCCTTTTTAAACCTTTTCTTTTGATTTGATCTTTTTACAAATAAATAACATGTTATGTTTTTACAAAAACCTAATAATTAAACATGGATCTAACATGATTTGGGGTTTAATAAAATCAAAAGTATGTTTTAAGGGGTGTTTGATTTTGGCCGCAGGCTGCACCGAACCCGAAGGGGTTTCGGTTTGGCCAAACCGACCACCACCAAGACCATATGCTCTTGGTTGGTGTGTGTGGGTCCCACGGCAGCAGTAAGACACGGTGTACCCCGAGTTGGTTCGGGGTACGGTGTCGATTTCATGTCCGGTTCATTGTTTTTAGTTTGGATCCGGTTCATGGTGTATGTTTAGTTTTTTTTATGTTTATGATCATATGTTAAAAATTAAATTAATAAAATGATATGATTAATTTAATAACATGACTTAGGTTATTTTAATTATTATAATCATGAAATTAATTAACCTAAGTATTTTTATATATTAGACTTATAATTAATTAATTATATAAAAACCATGACTATAATTAATTAATTAACATGACTTAGGTTATATTATTAATATATAATAATACATGTTTTAACCTAAGTATTTAACTTTATTTAATTAAAAACATGTTATACTTTAATTAAATATTTTAACCTATAGTTTATTTAATTACATGAAATACATTATACCATATGACTTAGAAAATAATCATGAAAACACTTAGGCTTATATACTTAGCTTATTTAACCAGCTTATTTCTAATTATGGAAACTTTCTATTTTTAGAAACTTAATTAAATAAGGCAGTTAATCTATTTATGGAAACCTTCTATTTTTAGAAACTTATTTATTTCAGGCAGCTAATTTATTTATGGAAACTTATTTAATTAAGGCAGCTGATCTATTTATCGAAACTTCCTATTTTTAGAAACTTATCTATTTTAAGCAGTAAATCTATTTTTGGAAACTTTCTATTTTTGGAAACTTTCTATTTATGGAAACTTCTATTTTTGGAAACTTTCTATTTTTGGTAACTTTCTATTTTTGGAAACTTTCTATTTTTGGAAACTTTCTCTTTTTGGAAACTTTCTTTTTTTGGAAACTTTCTATTTTAGGAAACCTGCTATTTTTGGAAAGTTACTTATTATTACATAGTAAGTGTTATAACACATGAAATACCAGAAATACTTAATCAGATTAAACTGAATATAAGATAAACACAATGGAAGGCTTAAAAACAGTAAAACATGGTAAGAACAGATAAAATAAGCTAAGACATGACATAAAACCAGCTACGTATTTAGTAAGCAGATACTTATTCATGTATGTATTTATGTAGCACTAGTGATTCGGAAGTAGGATTTCTCTCAGTTCATCTTCTTCGTTCACTGGACATAAGGTACGGATTTCCGTCCTTTCAGTATGGACATTCTTTCCTTATTAGGATTTCCCCATATGCAGCCAACTGTTTTCCCGTAGTATAAGTTACGTGTTTGATTGCTTATGTTTAATTAAGATTACCTGTAGCCATATACATGCATGACCAGTTTCACCTAGTTATGGAGGTACCATAACCATTACATTAGAGGCACTGATGTTATGACTTCACCACGGCGGAGTGATTGCTCGTGGCGTCCCTTCAGCTTTTGGCCATTTATTTATATTTATCATGTGGGGCGTATGGGTGCATCCTAGTTACATGTTTTCAGTCAGGATTTCATGGTGAATGTGGTGTGTGCCTTGCATCCTTCACAAGGAGCTGATCCCTCCTACCCAAAAACCAGTATATTAAATTAGAGGCAGCCCCTCTAATTTGCATGATGAGGTCACCCCTCCAAGTATTCATGCACGGTGGATTTTCATGACCTATATTGGCTAATGGTAAAATATGTTAAACGGTTTTCATAAGATAAACATAAGGCTTTTCATACTATAAAACCAGTTTTATGAACATGTTCCAGGTTTTCAAGGACTTATACATTTCCGCTGCTATTAAGTCTTTATTATGCTTAGTCATTCATACTATGTCTATATCCGTGCACTGAGCGTTTTGCTCAGCCATTACTTTCCTTTCCATGTCCCAAAACGGCAGGTACCCTAGGGAAGACTCGAGCATTTGGAGGACGTGCATAGGATGGAAGCTGCTAGAGACTTCTTTTCCTTTTTGCCTTCATATACTTATGCTTGTTTAGTCTTTCATTCATTTCTTTTTTCTTTATTATGTTTTGGGCTTATGTTTGGGAACCGTTGTTTGATTCCGGTTTTCCTATGGTTATGTATGTTTTAGTACATTTAACTTGCATGCTTTGATGACACGCCATAATTACGCGTGACATTCCATTTATCAAAATGGGGTGTTACATATTAAGCATTTTATGTTTATATTATGATACAATTTATATGAGTAATTTCACTCATATCAAACTCCCCCTTGCTAAGCAATTGTCGTGTCCTCACGCAATGATAAAATAAAACTACTAACTACACTTTTATTCAACTTTTGATACTTTATTTTGCAAAGACATTATGTATTGCTTTCATTATTTAAAAAATAACTTTTAGGATCATAAAACTCAAATAGATTCATCGTCCCCGACTTTTCACTCTTTCCATGCCAAGTGTAAAAACAAGATCATTGTCAATCATAAGTTCCAATGTTAAGACCACTCACACAAGTAATTTGTGTTAAACTCAATCTCCTTTTATTCCTAATTGTATCTCTAGATTTTAAATTTTGTCATTCACCCAAAGGCTCATTTGACTTATTTAATAATTATTAATCCAAAATGAAGGCAAAAACGGTGTAAACTCAACACTCTAAACCTAACCTCGACCTCAAAAACCGTTGTCACTAAAGAAAGTTCACATCAAGGATAACTTAACACGATTTGAGGGATAAATCCCCGGATCCGAAATTTGGCTAATAGGACTACTTAAAGCAACAATTATTCCTCCAAAGTCGATTTGACCTTATTAATGGAGTTAGCAACAATTACATCATACACCTTGAGGCTCTTTAAGATGTAAAAGTGCTCCTTATCTATAATCCACACTCGAAGGCTCCTTGGACATAAACAAGGGAATTGACATTCACCATTCCACCTTAAGGCTCATAATGATGAAGCAATTTTTATTAAACACGTCACCATGCCATACACCCTAAGGCTCTAATGACAAGGCTTGTGCTACATGACTCCCACCCGAAGGCTCATAGAGAACATGTTTTTATTTATTCTTCTTATTATTATGATATATATATATTAAGCCCAATTTTCGCAATCCCATGATCAAAAAGTCCATGACGCTGGCACCCTCAATGTGTTCTTACTTTAATTATAAGGGAAGAAAAAGAAGGAGTTATGTGTTAAGATATTGTGCCCAAACCGCTAAAAACTTCATTTATTAAGAAATTTAATATTCAAGTGTGAAAATAAATACGAGGAGATAGAATCAAACACAAAAATACTTATACAAGGAAGAATTAACCTCTAAACTTATGATTAAACTTTATCATCTCTTGTTCTCCATATTGTAAAATCTCAAAAATGTGAGACTAATGGACACTTAGCCTATTAAATCAAAGTTTTGGGTTTTCAAGTCATCTATAGGATCTTGCATCTTCTTAGACTTTTTCATGTTTTGAATTTGAGTTTTCAAGTTCCCTTGATAAACGACTTTCTAGGATCAATTATACGAACTTGCGAAAAGTTCTTGTTCTTAAACCCGTATGAGTTAAGACTTTCACGTTTTAAAGTTCCCTATATAAAAGTCTAGCAAAACTTGATTTAAACACGTTAAGGAATGAGCTAAGTTAAAAACCAAGTCGAGTCAAAAACTATTTTTATTTTCACCAACAGAAAGCCTACATTTGTGTAAAACACTTATTTTTCTTTATTATTAAACATAAAATAACACTAAAAATTTAAAATTTTTATAAAAAGCGAGAAACAAGATTACGTTTGAACACGACAAAAGCAATTGCAAGCGACTATATCGATTGACTCCCCAATACTAAAACCAAACATTGTCCTCAATGTTTCCTAGCTCAAGAGTAACACCCCCTTGCTAAAACACGAAGAGTCGAATGCAATAATCCTAACATGGTAAGAGTACGCAAATCTATAAGCCGTTTATTAATTATGCTCAAGATAAAACGTTAGTCAATAAAAATCAAAGGATAGTGAGTGCCCCTTTGGATAATCAAAGTACGGAAGCTCGAGTGGACCGGCAAAAACCAAACACGGGAGTCTTCAATGATAAGGGTCATACCTAAGATACACAACACAACAAAACATGAGCACGAGCTTGAAAAGATCAAGCCTTATTAGTGTTAGAAAATAGAAAGAAGATAGAATGTATGGGACTCCCCCACAAGGCACCTCGTTTTTGTTAACCGAGTCATGAGCGCGACTCAATCCCCGCATTCAGTGGTCCTTAGGGAAAGTTTGAAGATCTGAAACAACCTCCGTAGGTATGTCCCCTCCAAAGTAATGCTTCACTCGATGACCATTCACCTTAAACTTAGGCCCGTATTTTTGAGCAAGCTCAACGGTGCCATAAGGGAAAACTTGTGAAATGGTGAATGGTCCGGACCAACGGGACTTAAGCTTGCCAGAGAAAATATTAAGTCTAGAGTTGAATAAGAGGACTTGATCACCAACATTGAAAATGCAGTTTTTGATCTTAGAGTCATGAATCCTCTTAGTCTTCTCTTTATAGATCAAATAATTCTCATAAGCCTGATCTCTTAATTCACTTAGTTCATTCAATTGAACCTTGCGATGATCACCCGCGGTCCTCAAATCAAAGTTTCAATGCTTAAGAGCCCAATACGCCTTATGTTCGAGTTCAATTGGCAAGTGGTATGCCTTTCCGTAACCAACCTAAATGGTGTACAACCAATTGGAGTCTTATAGGCGGTACATAAAGCCCACAATGCATCGTCCAATTTATCCGACCATGAAGTGCGATTTTCTCCAATAGAACGCTCCAAAATCCTCTTAAGAGCTCGGTTTGAAACCTCCACTTGACCACTCGTTTGAGGGTGATAAGCCGTCGAAAGTCGAAGAGTGACACCATATTTCTTTAGAACTTTTTCAAATTGTTCATTACAAAAATGGGTCCCTCGATCACTTATTATAGCCCGCAGAGTTCCAAACCTAGCAAAGAGTTGTTTCAAAAATTTCACCACAACTCGAGCATCGTTAGTAGGCAAAGCCTTAGCTTCAACCCATTTAGACAAATAGTCCACAGCTACGAGAATATACTTATTTCCTTTTGATGATGGAAAGGGCCCCATAAAATCGATTCTCCATACGTCAAAGATTTCACAAACTTGGATAATGTTTTGAGGCATTTCATTCCTTTATGAATTCTTTCCTTGACGTTGACAAGCATCACAAGTCTTGAGCTATTCTTGGGCGTCTCGACATATGTAAGGCCAAAAGAAGCCGGTATCAAAGACTTTTTTCGCGGTGACGTTGGCACCATGATGTCCCCCGGTGGGTCCTTCATGACAAGATTTAAGAATATCTTGAGCTTCCTTGCCAAACACACACCTACGAATCACTTGATCCGCGCACACTCTAAACAAATAGAGGTCGTCCCAAAAATAATAGGATATGTCCTTGAAAAATTTCCGTTTTTATTGGGACGACATACCCTTGATCACAAACTTACCCGCATGGTAATTTGCGATGTCCGCAAACCATGGGGTACTATCATCACCACGAAAAGCAATCATACCAAGCATCTCTAGAGGAAATGTCTCATTAATTTCCTTGTTCTCTTGATCGCTTTGGTGAGGATTCTCAAGTCGAGATAGATGATCAGCCGCGAGATTCTCGGCTCCTTTTTTGTCTAGAATTTTGATATTAAATTCTTGAAGGAGGAGAATCCACCATAGCAACCTCGGCTTTGCATCTTATTTATTAAGAAGATATTTGATAGCTGAGTGGTCCGTATACATTATGGTTTTAGACAAGACGAGGTATGGTCTAAACTCTTCGAAAGCATATACAACGGCAAGTAACTCCTTTTCCGTTGTAGTATACTTAGTTTGAGCATCCGTCATAGTCTTACTTGCATAGTGTATAGGCAAGAAATGTTTGGTCTTACGTTGCCCCAAGATCGCACCTACCGCGTAATCACTAGCATCACACATTATTTCAAAAGGTAGATCCCAATCCGTGGCATCTAAAATTGGTGATTCGGATAATTTATTTTTAAGCATCTCAAAGGCTTTGTAGAAACTAGATGGGGGGGGGGGGGGGTTGAATAGTTTCTCTTTGATTAGTCACCTAATTAAAATTGCTTTCAATTAGGTTTGTATCAAAACTATCTTTTACTTGAAGCTAAGTTGCATAATGATTAGGTTCAATTCAAATGCATTAGCAATGGTAATAGGTAAGTGTATTGATAATGAAATAAGTAAAGAGTAAGGAAAGAGACAACCTAATGAGAAGACACCAAGATTTATAGTGGTTCGACAACGAGGCTCTATCCTCGTTTCTACTCCACTCCTCGAGTACACCTACTCGAGATTTACACTATATCCACAAGCTCCCTTCTTGGCGGAGAAAACCTTACATCGTCGCTTACATTATTTTCCGACACTAAGCTAAATGTCGAGACCTAATCTTTAGCTAGGACCAATCTACACAACGTTGCCTACTTCACAATTTAACGACATAATAAGTGTGAAAACACTTATCCTTTTACCACTTAATTATAATAATAACCAAGGCAAAACGTGTATTTTATGTCGTAAATGCCGGAATTATGCGTGGTTTATGTTTTTGTTGTGATTTAGGATCAAAATGTGAAAAGGGAAGAAAACACGGGCTTTCACGGGCTTTTATCGAAGAAAAAGACAAAAGACGAAGTCAAAAGATCAAGAGTGCAAAAAGAACGGAAGTCCAAGGCCTATTCTGAAGATTTATCGAAGAAAAAGTCTAAAGACGGAAGTTTAATAAAGTCGAAGAACTCAAGTCAAATTAATGAAGAAATTACAAGACGAGATCAAATAATCCTGAGACAAAGTCGAAAAAGTCGAAGAATTTAGAAGACGAAAAGACGAGAAAAGGAAGGAAAGATCAACACTTGCTAATCTCCGTATAAATACCCTCCTAATGTCACATTAGGAAGTGTTAGCTAATTTGACAAATTAGTTCTCCACTTTATTTTATGCACTTTTAAATATTGTCTTTACATACTTGTCTTTATATACAAGTTAATTCATGTAAGTTTTAATCTTGTTTTGAATCTTTATCTTTAATTTTAAGCTTTTTAATCATCTCTTTCTACCTTTCTTGTTTGTTTAAGCTTAAGCTTTTTCATCATCTTTGTTTGAGTTGATTTCGTGTTCTTCATTCATCCATTTCGTCATCTTTTTACATAAAGTTCATAGCTTTTCGTGTTTCTTGATTCGTGTGTTCCATTTATCTTCTACTTTGTTGTGGTAGAGATTTGGGTCCTTTTGGTTGGTTAAAATCACGGATTTCTTGTAAAAAATCTCATTTTTTTACCAAAAATCTCGGAACCCATTGCAAAGGAAAAGGGTTTATCATTGAGATTGAGATTGAGATTGAGATTGAGATTGAGATTGAGATTGAGATTGAGATTGATATTGAGATTGAGATTGAGATTGAGATTGAGATTGAGATTGAGATTGAGATTGAGATTGAGATTGAGATTGAGATTGAGATTGAGATTGAGATTGAGACTGAGAATGAGATTGAGATTGAGATTGCGATTGGCAACATGGTGATTGCGATTGAGATTGAGATTGAAATTAATTTTCAAATTTATTTTTCCCGCCATTTTTTTAAATCTTGTTTTTACTTATTTTGTCTTATTTTTCTTAAGCATTATTTTAACTTGTCTTTTCTTAGTCTATTTTTATAGTGTCTTATTTTAACGTTTACCTTTTCATAAAGTTTTAATTAAGTTAAATTTGCTTTATTTCTTTTATATTGTGTTGTTTCATTTAAGTCTTTACTTTTGGTTTTATTATTTTGTCATTTACATTAAAGTTTTCATTTTTATTTTAAATTCTTTTATATAAAGTCATTTATTTTTAGTATTTCGTATTTTATTTAGTTACTCAACGACGCCTTTTCTTTTAATTAGTTTTAGACAACGACACCCTTTTATTTTATCCACCAAAGACCGATTGAGTCGCACATTTAACCGTGATCAATTCGATTAGACACCGAGAACGATTAGACATACTTCAAAGAACGATTTTTCATGTATTAAATGGCACCGCTGCCGGCTCTTTTCATGAAGATTAACGGTTTTCTGTGAGAGACGCGTTGAATTTTGGGATCCGTTCACTCGTGAACGTTATTTTTCTTGCTTAAAAATTTTCAAAAATACAAAAACATTAACAAACGTATAAAAAGCATTTCTTTTTCAAAGTTTTGCACCAAAAAGATTTTATTTTT
Source organism: Glebionis coronaria (assembly GCA_025667525.1). Classification (NCBI taxonomy): domain Eukaryota; kingdom Viridiplantae; phylum Streptophyta; class Magnoliopsida; order Asterales; family Asteraceae; genus Glebionis; species Glebionis coronaria. Next base: position 269,774,161 of record CM046878.1, read on the forward strand.
ATTTTTATTTTTACAAGTACATATATATTCTCTATTTCTTTGGTATCTTTTTCTTTTTCTTTTGCAGGTGTATGCGTACTAGATCTTCATCTTATTCAGAGCCCGAGACTCATGAAGATTTAGATATGGCTGGTGTGCACAACAACAATAACCCACCTCACCTCAACATGAATAATAACAACAATCTTCCACGACCCGACTTACGCACAATGGAGGAGCTGTGTCAACCAACCATGAACGGACGAGGAGGACCGATTGCGCGATGCAAATCACGGCTCCAGAGTTTTCGTTGAAGCATCACATGATCCAACAAGTTCAAAATACTTGTCCATTTCGCGGATTACCGGATGATGATGCCAACAAACACCTCGACAAATTCATTACCGTAACTCAAAGCATGAAGTTGCCCGGGGTTGCTATGAATTTTATTCGCCTTCACCTATTTCCACACACCTTATCCCACCATGCCGAAAAGTGGTTTGATCGTCTTCCTAAGAATTCAATTCTTACATGGGACGAGATGACTCAACGATTTTTGTCGCGCTACTTTCCACCATCCATGGTCACGAGCCTTCGGAATCAAATCAGTGGATTTACACAAGAACCTGATGAATCGCTTTTTGATGCTTGGGAACGATATAATGTTTTGCTTGATCGATGTCCTAATCACAACATGATCCCCGTCACCTTAATTGATACTTTCTACAACGGTTTAAATTTTCGTAATCGTGATACGATTAATGCAGCCGCCGGTGGCACATTTATGAAAAGAAGACCAGAGGAGTGTAGAGAGCTTATAGAGAACATGACCACTCGTCACAAAAATTGAGATTCATCCGCATCTTCAAGGAATAACCCGAGAGTCAATGTTTCTTCTACCTTATCACACACCGAGATGACCGAATTCACCCGCATGATGGCCGAAATGAACAAAAGTATCCAAGTCTTGGCTACAAATCAACAACAAGTTAAAGCTATAGCACTTTCTTGTGAGATCTGCAGCGGTCCTCATTCATACACTGATTGTCCTTCTACTCATGACAATCTGGAAAACGTGTATGCGGCTTATGGTAACTATTCAACGGAAAGCTATCAAGCCCGACCTCAAGGTGATCATAACTTGCTAAGTTACCGTTCTAACAACTTTCTTTCACCCGGTTTTTCTCCTCAAAACCACAACCCCAACAACTACACTAGAAGCAATCCAAACCCACCTCGAGCTTCTAATTCTTATCATCCACCCGCTCAACAAGCACCACCCATTAATCAAGATGTTGAAACTTTCATGGGGACCCAAGGAGAGCTAGTTAAGAATCTGCAAAGCCAAATCATCAACTTGAAAGGAGATATCACTAAGCAAGGGAATGATATTAGAACCGAGCTTTGACATGATATGCAAACCTCTTTTAGCAATCAAACAAATGATTTGAAGAATATGCTGGCTAGTTTCTTCCCAAGTACTCAACCCTCAACTTCGGGCTCTCTTCCTTCAAATACCGTCACCAACCCAAGAGCGAATGTGAGTGCTATTACTACACGCAGTGGAGCAACTCTTGTAGGACCATCTATCCCTTCCCCAGTTACTTCATCTACACCTCCTCCACCACCATTTATCCCTCCTACTCCCACGCCTAGTATTAATCCTCCATTACCGTCTCCACCTCTACCAGCAGCAGTACCCAAGAAACAACCTTCACCAACTACACCTACACCACCTAAACCAAACATCCCTTATCCTTCTCGGTTAGACAAGAGAAAATTGCTTACTAAAGAGGATGCTCAAATCACTTCTTTTCTGAAGATGATATCACAAATGACCTTCAACATTAGCCTCATTGAAGCACTTGTCCAAATGCCAAAATTTGTGAAAGCATTCAAGGAATTGCTTAATAAGAAGGAAAAGATGGCTGAGTTTGTCAACACACGCTTAAATGAAAACTGTTCTGCATTCATTCTTAAAGGACTTTCGGAAAAACTTGGATATCCTGGTCATTTCGTGTTGCCTTGCATTTTTAACAAAACCGAAGAATTTACTGCCTTAGCTGATCTCGGGGCAAGTATAAATTTGATGCCTTTAAGTGTTTGGAAAACACTATCATTACCCGACCTTACTCCAACAAAGATGACTCTTGAGCTAGCAAATCGCACTCTCGTTTACCCCGTTGGTATTGCCGAAGATGTGTTTATTAAAGTTGGCACCTTCACTTTTCCGGTCGACTTTGTTGTTGTTGATTATGAAATGGGCCCTCGTATTCCATTAATACTTGGTCGGCCATTCTTGAGAACCGGAAAAGCTTTAGTCGATGTTTCCAAAGGTGAATTAATCTTAAGAGTCGGGAATGATTCACAAGTGTTTAAAATGGGGAAGATCACAAACAAATCCAATGGAAGAGAATCGGCGAATATGATTAATGTGCTTCAAAACGAGCTTGATACAAATACTTGTGAGAGTACAAAGCTTGATGATTTTGTCGTCTACAACAATCCTCTTTTCGATTCTTGCTATGATAATCCACTTTTCCAAGATGATGTGGATGCTTCTCTCTCCAATTTGGATGCCCCACCAATTCATGAGTCTCCACCAATTTATGATGACTATGATGATGATTCTAGTTCCGATGTGGACGATTATGATGATTTTACCTCAGAGTATAAAGACATGCCAACATATGATGATTTTTATGATGTTGATACTCTTTCGAGTGATTCTTCACATGATGACCTTGTTCCTACTTTTGATGAAGATCCTCCACCAACAATGCTTGATCCTACTTTGGATGACTACTCATTTGAGGAAGATTTTGCTACTTTTCTCAATACTTACTTCCCCAATGAGAATGATTCTCCTCCTTTAGACTTTGATGCTGCTCTTTATCCTCCTGCGGATATTAAGAAACCCGTCTCAAAGGAGAAGAAGCCGGAAGACACCGATATCCGTAGTACCTATGTCTTGACACCTCTTTATCCACCTTTTGAGGATGAGATTGTAAGATTTATGAGAGGATCCTCTTCAAGGTCTACTGAGCCTGAGTATTATTTTCCCCTAAAGGAAAAGGTGTTCGATCCCGGTATTGCGATTTTTAAGCCATCTCAGTATCCATCTGATGCAATAAAAGGAAATATTTTTGGAACTTATGGAGATATGCTTGCACTGCATCATACTGTCTACCACCGTGCTCAATCTTTGCTTAACAGAACCTTGCCTACTCTTCTTTGGCTTGCCTTGTTCACCTTAAGCTTGTGCTACTTGATGGATGAAAACCATGTATTTGATCCCGGTGGATGTTCTTCAAGCTTCTTACCATTGTAATCAAGGTCGAGTCAGGCTCATGACTCGGTGAACAAAAACAAGCGCTTCTCGGGAGGCAACCCGTAGTATCTATCCTTTTTCTCTGTTTTTATAATAAGTGTAGGGGAGACCCTAGTATGTGTTTATTCTTTTCTTTCTTATCATGTGCAAGGATTCGAGCTTTCAAAGATACATTCTTGATGACTTTTGACGACCCGTGATTCCGTGTACCCGTCTTCCTGGTTCAATCCTAAACTCTTTTGATTCATTATTTTATCAATTATGATTGAAATATGAATCACTTTAGTTGTCCTTTCCTTAGCAAGATTTAAACAAAGTTCACAATGTCCTAAGTTTAGGGGAGGTTACTTCCACATGGTTAAACATTGAGGACAATGTTTATATTAAGTGTAGGGGGACTTCTATCGAAGTTAAGTGGGCTTTTCCTTGTATTTGTCCTCATTTTAACCGGAAAATTGATTTTTCGACATTTTTCAAAATTTTTGATCTATTTTGGCCTATTAGTTTTTTACCTTTCTTATAGTTATTTTCTTTCTTTTTTAGAATAAATTTTAATAAAGTGGTTTTAATTTTTAAACGTTGTGAATCTTTTGACTCAACCCGAGTTTACTTATCCAAGTTTACTCTAGCTAGTATCCTTAACGTGTTTAAGTCAAGTTTTGCTAGGCTTTTAAATAGGGAACTTTAAAACGCGAAAGTCTTAACTCTTACAGGTTAAGAACAAGAACTTTTCGCAAGTTCCTATAATGGATCCTAGAAAGTCGTTTATCAAGGGAACTTTTAAATGCGAATTCTAAAACTTGAAAAAGTCTAAGAAGTTGCAAGATCCTATAGATGACTTGAAAACCCGAAACTTTAATTTAATAGGCTAAGCATCCACGAGTCTCATTCCTTAAGATTTTAAATTGTGGAGAACGAGATATGATAGAGTCATTATAAGTTTGGTATTCTTTCATGAATTTATGTGAGTTGATTATGAGATTTTTCTCCCATCGCTTGCTAATAAATTTAATTGCAATAAATAAGGTCGTACGATTTGAAAAGTTACTTAGCTTCTAACCCAAGATCGTTTAAAAGTTGCTCGGTATTAATTAGAGTTCATAGCCAAGGTATAACTTATTGAAGTGGGATGCGAAGATTGGCGATTCCGAAAAGGCCCTAAAAAGGTATGAGGGCTACATTTTGTTGCTAAAGATCTCAAGTGATGTGAAGAATCATTTATCAAAAATCAATATGAAGGATCGAGACACATGACGAAAAGCAAACACTCCCGTAAAGATCATGGAGAATTCTATGCAAAAAGGCCCTAACAAGGTATGAGGATAAATAGATCCAAGTCCTAAAAGGAGGCGGATCGTTGTATATTAAAATCCCAAATAAAGATTGGAGAAAAATGAAGAAGTCCTGGTCCAAGTATGAAGAATCTCTCAAAACTTTAAGTGAAGAAATTCCTATTATGAAGAGAAGACCATAATTTCAAGAACGTCTCTCAAGATTCGAAGTATGAAGTCGCTGCCAAATATCGGCCCGAAAAAGGTCTCAAATCGTAAAGCGAGTTATGACAAGATATGAACTTTATGAGGTCCCGAGAAGCAGTTTTGAAAGATTTTGTCCTTTAGCTAACTATTGATTAAATCGTCCTACTTTATTTTCAGCCTAAATAACTATCGAAATAAGTCAACAATGCATCCTCGTGATCATTCATGACAACAATAAAATATAAGAGATACACCTAGGAATATGGGAGTCTAAGTGAATAATTGGGCCACATGAGTTTGTGTTAGTTTGCTAACTTATAATAACAATGATCTCGTTTTTAAGCTTGGTTTGAGGAACGTGAAACTTGAGGGTTGATAAACATTCATGACATTCCAAAACCCTAAGGTAAGTCTTTGATCTTTTTACTTGTTTTCTTCCTTTGAATATTTTATAACTTTCTATCTCTTTAATGTCTTGTGTTTAATAAAGGCCAAGGTAGATTGATTTTGATAGAAAATGTAAAACTTGCTTTGTAATTAATGTATTGCATGAGGGCATTGCAATGGTCAAGTGTAGGGGATTTAATAAGTGTGAAAACACTTATACTTTTTCCACTTAATTATAATAATAACCAAGCCAAAACGTGTATTTTATGTCGTAAATGTCGGAATTATGCGTGGTTTGTGTTTTTGTTGTGATTTAGGATCAAAATGTGTAAAGGGAAGAAAACACGGGCTTTCATGGGCTTTCATCGAAGAAAAAGACAAAAGACGAAGTCAAAAGATCAAGAGTGCAAAAAGAACGGAAGTCCAAGGCCTATTCTAAAGATTTATCGAAGAAAAAGTCTAAAGACGGAAGTTTAATAAAGTCGAAGAACTCAAGTCTAATTAATGAAGAAATTACAAGACGAGTTCAAATAATCCCGAGACAAAGTCGAAGAATTTAGAAGACGAAAAGACGAGAAAAGGAAGGAAAGATCGACACTTGCTAATCTCCCTATAAATACCATCCTAATGTCACATTAGGAGGTGTTAGCTAATTTGATAAATTAGTTCTCCACTTTATTTTATGCACTTTTAAATATTGTCTTTACATACTTGTCTTTATATTCAAGTTAATTCATGTAAGTTTTAATCTTGTTTTGAATCTTTATCTTTAATTTTAAGCCTTTTAATCATCTCCTTCTACCTTTCTTGTTTGTTTAAGCTTAATCTTTTTCATCATCTTTGTTTGAGTTGATTTCGTGTTCTTCATTCATCCATTTAGTCATCTTCTTACATAAAGTTCATAGCTTTTCGTGTTTCTTGATTCGTGTGTTCCATCTATATTCTACTTTGTTGTGGTAGAGATTTGGGTGCTTTTGGTTGGTTAAAATCACGGATTTCTTGTAAAAAATCTCATTTTTTTACCAAAAATCTCGGAACCCATCGCAAAGGAAAAGGGTTTATCATTGAGATTGAGATTGATATTGAGATTGAGATTAAGATTAAGTTTGAGATTGAGATTGAGATTGAGATTGAGATTGAGATTGAGATTGAGATTGAGATTGAGATTGAGATTGAGATTGAGATTGAGATTGAGATTGAGATTGAGATTGAGATTGAGATTGAGATTGAGATTGAGATTGAGATTGAGATTAAGATTGAGATTGAGATTGAGATTGAGATTGAGATTGAGATTTAGATTGAGATTGAGATTGCGATTGGCAACATTGCGATTGAGATTGAGATTGAAATTAATTTTCAAATTTATTTTTCCCACCATTTTTTTAAGTCTTGTTTTTACTTATTTTGTCTTATTTTTCTTAAGCATTATTTTAACTTGTCTTTTCTTAGTCTATTTTTATAGTGTCTTATTTTAACGTTTACCTTTTCATAAAGTTTTAATTAAGTTAAATTTGCTTTATTTCTTTTATATTCTGTTGTTTCAGTCTTTACTTTTTGTTTTATTATTTTGTCATTTACATTAAAGTTTCATTTTTATTTTAAATTCTTTTATATAAAGTCATTTATTTTTAGTATTTCGTATTTTTATTTAGTTACTCAACGACGCCTTTTCTTTTAATTAGTTTTAGACAACGACACCCTTTTATTTTATCCACCAAAGACGACTGAGTCGCACATTTAACCGTGGTCAATTCGATTAGACACCGAGAACGATTAGACATACTTCAAAGAACGATTTTTCCTGTATTACGACACAAGGCTAGATGTCGAGTTCTAATCGCAAGGTAGAACCAATCTTCACGACGTTGCCTACTTCACCATTTTATGACACAAGGCTAGATGTCGAGTTCTAATCCAAAGCTAGAACCAATCTTCACGACTCTTCACTTTGAAGCTAAGTGAGAACTTCACACAACACAACTACTAATCACTTTCAAGTTTAGTGAGAACTCACAAGACACAACCACGTCACTTTATAGTTTAGTGAGAACTACTACACAATCTATTACAACTCAACTAGACATATCTAAGTACACACATGTAGCTTGGATCTACACAACATAAATCCAAGCAAACACATATGCAATGGATGTCCACAACAAATCCAAGTATTCACAAATAGCTTGGATAAACACAACTAGTCCAAGTATTCATAAATACAATGGATTAACATAAAACAAAATGGCTAACATGATGAACATGACTAATTCATGGATTCATCTTTATCACAACACTAGTGAGTGAGTGATCTTCTCTTTGGACAAGGTAAAGGAGGGGATCAAGAGGATAATCATATGTAAACATACTTAACACATTAAGTGATCATTACTAATGATTATGCTATAGAAAAGAGAAAGGGGGCTGAGAAAAACGTCCAAAAAGGGTTGCTGGAAAATGAGATTTGATCCACTATTTATAGGAGACAAGGTGCAACGGCTAGTTGGGCGCGGTTCCTTATCTAGCCCGGCGGTTCCTTATCGCTAGAGAACCGTCTAGCTATTTAAGGGACCGCCCAGTAGACTACGCTTCGATTTTGTCTTTTAGTGGGTTAGGAATATCTGAGGTTTTTTAAATCTTCAAAGGATATTCTTATGGCATATGGAATATGCCATTTTCAAAATTACATTTTCTATTTTAATAAAACATTTTCTTAAAAAGAAAGTTTATTAAAAAACCTTTTGTCATATTAACAAAAGTGAGTTTTAAGGATAATCACTTTGATGATCACTAAGTATGATTAAGAAAAGTTAGTGATATTATTATTACCTTGATGATAGTGTTAGTTAAATAATTCGTTTTGTGTTTTACACTAAATGTGTTGTATAGTTTGTTGTGTGATGAGATGGCATTTATACATGATCTCATCGTTCTTTTCGGGCTTTAAATGCATAAAAATGTCATAATATACCATATATATGCTTGTGTTTTTTTACTTGTGTATTTTAGGTATGGATATCGTGAAAAAGACAAAAGATCACAAGATACAAGGAAAAACGGACACGAGAAACGAAGCCGTACAAAGAACCGGGCCCTAATCATGGAATACTCAACAAATACCCTTGAAGACTTGAAGACATACAAGATTGATCCTCATTTATTGAAGAAATGACACTTAAAACCCTTGTATATTAATAATTACAAGTTTGGTCCCTTAAGTTTGTCAAAATTACACAAATGGTCCTTCAACTTTGAAGAAATGGCAAGTTTAGTCCCTCAACAATTCTAAATTGCCAATTATGATCCCTCATGGAGTTAAAGTTGCATTGAAGACCTTTGAAGATCAACAATGTCCAAGATCAGCCCTTGAATTATGCAAAAGTTCCAAAATTTACCCTTATAACTCTTTTGGAAAAGTCTTGTGCCAAAAATGTCAAGTGGTGAAAGATATTAACAAAGGAATGGAAGTTTTGGTGGCTAGAAACACGTTTTACCCATTTTCTGAAAACACAAGGGGCAAAGCTGTGCAAATGAAACATTCAAATAAATAATGCGCCAAACACTTTTCCATCCCTACAAAAACGGATCACAATCTTTACTATTCACCCCAAGAACCCAGTTACCATCTCACTTAAACCAAAGGGTAAATCCCAATTACCCACACCCACGTGTGATTCACACATGCAGAATCCCATCCCAACCTTAAAACCCTTAATCCCACTCACTATGGACCCCACCCCCAATTCCCGTTTAACTAATCACATGACAACTTCACCTCCAAGTTATCTGACGTGTCCAAATCAACAGCTAAGGATCATTGCTTCATTCTAAAGCTAAAATGAACGCCCTTGATCACTTTGGACAGCTCACACCAAGGATTCGTCTAGAAGACTCAATGACATTTAGGGAATTTCACTTCTAGGGTTTGTGAATAGTGCTAGCCTTGGCATTTGCCTATATAAAGGCTCCTCAACCTGTGAGAGAGCTTTGTTCCAGATTTTAGCTTTTAAATCTTTGTAATTCCTTTTTATGAAATAAAGTTTGAATTTCTTAAAATTTTGAATTCTAATCTGTTATTTATAAAAGTTTGGTGTTTAATAAGCTAAAATCTGAGTTCCATAATCTTGTTTGAAGGTTTTTGAGGCAAGGTTTTAAGTGATAAAGCTTGTGCATCAAAAATCAGAAAGTTGGTATTATTTTGATCTCACTTTGTGGTTTGTTCTTCTTAGCAGCTTGGAAGCTGGTACTTGTTCTGCTAGTACCTCAGCTCAAACAATCCAAGGCCTGGATGTAGGTCTTGGAGGTTTGCATCTTCTTCCCTTTTCATTTTCTCTTTAAAAGTTTCTGATTAATTGTGATTTTTGTGGATTTGTGCTTGAATCTGTGATATTGTGGTTGATTATTGTTTATTTGGCTTGGTTTGATGTTTATGAGGTGCTGTTAGACTGATTTGTGGGTAAAATCTGCATAAGCCTTTGAAAAATTGTGAAAACAAGTTTTAAAAGGGTGTTTGGGTTTACTGCATAAGTTGGGATTGTGGCTTGTTTAGTTGTGGTTTGTTGTTTGCAAGTGTTGGTATCTGATATTTAGGTGCTATTGTCCATCTGTTTGCAGGTTTGAAGGTTTGAAACACATAGATTCATAAAATAGGTCATAAAATCTTGTTTACTTGGTGAATTTGGCTGAAATTTAGGGGACACCTAGATCTAATCATAGACTAGGGTTAACAAGTGTTAAATCTAGGTTAACTACACCAGGGAAGTAGGATTTGAGGCTTGAAATTGGATCTGTGGTCAAATAGATCAGCAAACTTGTTTCTGCATATGTTCATTGTTTATCAGTAACTTTTCATGCTTTGATCTTGTTGTTTACTTTGATTCAGTGTTTGATTCTTGTTGCTTTGTGTTTATTCTTAGTTTATATAGCTTGTGTATGCATCCTGTTAAGTTTGGTTGGCTTATTCTTGCTAAATCTGCTTATTAAGTGCTTAACTGCTTATTTCCATATCTAGGCTATATCTGGTGACTGTTTGATTGATTGTGGCTTATTGTGTGAACCAAATTGTGATTTTCTTGTTGCTATTGACTCCTTGTGATTCACTGATCACAAGGGTGCCTTTGTTTCCAATTGAATCCAACCAGAACTCTCAAATAAGCTTGGTCAAATAGTCAAAGCAGTGGGAACTCCTTTCCCCTGCTAGTTACCACTGCTAGTGTAAAATTGGGTTCAGCTTATCAATAAGCTATAATAGCTTATTTTAACCAGCAACAACTTGGATTTTGTAATAGGTGCTCATTATTTGCCCATTTGTTCATACTGGAGCATTTGGTGGGTTGACTTTAGGGTTTGACTAGAAAACCAACTTCATTGACTTTTTCATAAGTTCATTTGTGCTTATTCTGGCTTATTGGTTGTGCTTATTGGATTTTTGTTGATTGATTTGGCTTGAGTCCATTTGTGATCTTTTGCAAGTTGAATCAAGTCCTGAGGTGCCTTATTTCTCAAACCCGACTATTTTGTCGTTTTGTGAAATAATACTTTGCTTATTTCTGGCTTATTGAGTGAGCTTTTTCAAAATTTCTTTTTACAGATCTCATAAGCATCCCAAAAGAAGGTTGTGTGTCAAATTAGAGCTTATGGCATTAGCTTATTGCTTAATGGGCTGAAAAGCCCAATAAGAATAAGTTGTGTGCTTAATAAGCTGTGATAAGCTCATATTCAGCTTTTGGGCCTTTAGAGTTTTGTTCTTAGAATTGAATTTTGAGTCAGATAGGGCTTTTCCAAGTCAATTGGGTCAAGTTTGACTTTTTGGGCCCAACAACCCATTTTTGTTGACTGTTTTTTGGTTTTGGCCCATTTGAGGGCCCAATAGGGGTATTCTGGTAATTTCACTTTGATTTTCTGATTATTTAGGTTAAAATAAACTAGTTTGCAAGTTTTTAGAATTTTTTATAATTGTTGGACTTTTAATATTATTTTAATATTATTTTATTATTATTTTTCAAATTTCACATTTTCCAACTTTTTACATTTTTCTTAGCTTTAATACATTAAAATAGGAATTTAGCAACTTTTAGAATAGTTTTATCTCTTTTAGATTAATTTTTATAATTATTTTAAGTTTTAATAGTTTTTAAATCATTTTAAATAGTTTTTATTAGTTTAAAAATTTCTAAAAATAGTTTTTAATCTTTTTAGGTCATTTTAGAGGTTTACCAATTGAAAAATCTTTATTTGGGCTTTTTGATAATTTATTTCATTTTTAGGGCTTTAATTAGCATTTAAAAATTGAATATTTAATTATTTAAAAGGTTTGAAAAAGTTTTGATCATTGGTAAACTCTTAGTTTATTTATTTTGATTTTTGGTGAATTTTTGGTAATTTTTAGAATTAATTTTTATTTTTGTGGTTTTTAAGGTTTTACGTTTTAACTTTCTAGTAGTAATAATTTTTATTTTTACGTCTTCGTCATCTTCTTTTCTCATCTTTCTAAACCAATCATTAATCACAAACATTTAACAAGTTTTTCACACACATATACCTCCTTGGGAAACGAACTTTGAATTCATAAGGGTCATTAACACTTGATTTTTCCTAAAGTCATTTGTTCAATACTTACCGCTTTTACGCCTTTTTCCTAAAAGGTCGTAATTTACCACAATCATTTTGGCGCCGCTGCCGGGGAGGTGTGTCGTGATTAATTTGCATTGATGTTTTTAATATTAACCACAAATAGTATTTGTATTAGTAGAACTCTACTAATACGTATTATCGGTTTTCTTGGTTTTTCTTGTAAAAATATTATTACTATATTGTATTAAGTATCACAACAAATAAACAATATCTCCAAAAGTGTGAAAACACAACATTAATTGGGATTTCATCACTCAATTATTGTATTCGAATCTCAAACAAGAAGAAAAAGGCAAAAATAGATAAATACTTTCGTGAAGCTCGATTTTGAAAAATACAAACTATAAGGTGGGTATAAGGCGGGTATTATAAAATATACCCTAAGGAAAAAGGCTCTTAAGTGCTTCGCGCCGCCTCGTTTCCCCGCTTGCTTGTGAGTATTTTGAGATTGAAGGCTAATCGAGGGTTTTGCCGCCCAAAGTATTATTACGTATAATATATTTGCTTGGTTTCTTTGTGATTAAACCCTCTTGAACAATTTGGTTTTCACCAAAGTTATAAAGTCATTCGAAGGCGTTCACTCCACGTGATCGTTTTCATTCCTTTGAGGCTTCTTTAATCAAGAGTTTGATTCGAGGAGAGATTTTGTAGATTGTTGTCTACGAAGATACACCAAAATCCAAAAAAATTAAATATCATCAAAAACACAAAAAATTGAAAATTCACAAAACACACAAAAAGAATCTTCTTTGCTCACCTCCCATTCTTCGTGAAGTTTATGATCACTCGTAATCAAGCAAAACGAGCTCGTAAACGTCTTCAAAAGCAAGCCAATCAAGAGACGTTGATTGTTGAACAACCTCCAATTGTTGAACCTATTGTAGAACAAGAAGTCGTCATGGCTAACCGTACTATGATGGACCAACCGAGGGTTTTGGAGAGGCTATTGTGATTCCCGCCATCCTTGCGGAGAATTTCGAGATTAAGACGGGTTTAATGTCGATGTTGCAAGCAAATAAGTTTAGAGGTCACGAGAAAGACAACCCGCACTACCACATTAGGAATTTTAACCGTCTCACCGCTACTAGCAAGTTTAAGGATGTTCCACATGACGCCATTAAGATGATGTTGTTTCCATACTCGTTAGATGGACCCGCTAAAATTTGGCTCGAGAAAGAACCGCCAAATTCGATTTTGACATGGGCCGATCTCGTTTCTAAATTTGTGAACAAGTTTTTTCCACCATCTAAAACAACACATTTGAAAAATGAGATTTCACGATTTGTGCAAAGAAATAATGAAAGTTTTTCAATGGCATGGGAACGATTTAAAGAAATGTTACATGAATGTTCACACCATGATTTTACGGAATTGCATCAAATTGATACTTTTTATAATGGGCTTAATGATCATGAACGAGATTATTTGAATGCCGCCGCGGGTGGTAATTTTTTGTGCAAGACGACAAATGAGGCTTTACAAATCATCGAGAATAGATCTAAGGTTTATAGCCCTCGTAACACACCGAGTGTTGCCAATTTGGGTTCGTCATCATCGTCACAATCGTCTCGTAGCATTAATGCCTTACATGATGAAGCTAATGAGGAAAATCGGTTTTTGATAGATTTGCTAATCTTATGTCCCATTGGAAAGCTCAAGAAGCTTCTAATTCCGCTTCGGTTAAAGCGGTTTCTAAGAGTTGTTTGTCTTGTGGTGGAGCTCATGATCTTTCCGAGTGCATTACCGCGGATGGTAACACTTCGAGTGCTTATGTAGCAACGGGAACTTACAACCAAAACGTTCAAGGTTCCCGTCCAAATTAAGCTCCACCAAACCAAAATGCTAATAATTATCGAAACAACAACCAAGGTGGTAATTACCAAGGCAATTCACGCAATTACAACAAGGGGAATTATCAAAATGGGAATGGACAAATTTCTAATCAAAACCAAAACCGTGATTTTCAAAACACTACACAAGGTTTTCAAAATGCTCACACTAAAAATTTGCAAGGAGAATTTTTGGATTATGCTAAAGCAAATGATGCTAAATTTGATAACATGCAACGTGAGATGATTAGCTTAAGATCCGAGTTGAAAAACGAGCTTAAAAATGAACTTGCTAATGAAATTAAAACTCATGCAAACAAAATGGAAGGAAATGTCCAACGTCTTCAACAAAATCAACAAAAGATGGAATTAGGACAACATGAGATTAAGCAAGAGTTATTAAAAGCGGATGCTAGGCAATCAAAATTTAAGGACCGAATGGCTAAGATGTTTGAAGCAATCATGTGTAAACCCTCTTCCTCGGGTGGTCTTCCTAGTGATACCATTGCAAACCCGAAGGGAGAAATGAAGGTTATTACTACACGAAGTGCTAAAACTTTCAAGGAACCAATCTCTCGTCCAAGTACTTCTACGGAGAAGGAAATCGAAAAAGAACCTGAGGTGATGGTCGAAAAGGAGCACATTACAATCCCACGAAGTACCGCTCATACCACACCTACGGTTGAACCAATACCAATTGTGGAACCCGAGTTTCCAAGGCCGTTGCCTAATGACAAACCCACACCACCTTTACCCTACCCTTCGAGACGAAACAAAGAGAAATTTCAAGAACGTAACAAACAACAAATCGAGCTTTTTATAAAAATGTTTCAACAAGTGCATTTTGATGTGAGTTTAGCCGACACGTTGTTGTATATGCCTCGTTTCGCTTCCACTTTTAAAAGTATGATGAGCGATAAGGAAAAGCTTTCAAAGCTTGCTAATTGTTCTTTGGTTTATCTTAACCGCATACCGGAAAAAGTTGGTGATCCCGGAAAGTTTCTCATTCCTTGTGACATACAAGATATGAAAGAATGACTCGCCTTGGCCGATCTTGGTGCGAGCATTAATTTGATGCCATTTTCCATTTGGAAATCGCTTTCGCTTTCGGCTCTCATTCCTTCGAACATGTCTATCGAGATGGCCGATCATTCTACGATTATGGCATGTGGAGTAGCCGAAGATGTTTTCGTGAAAGTGGGGAAGTTCTACTATCCCGTTGATTTTATAGTAGTTGACATCCCCGCGGATCCTCAAGTTCCTCTAATTTTAGGTCGTTCATTTTTAGACACTTCGAGATCGCTTATCGATGTTCATGCAAGAACTATCACTTTGAGATTCAACGAAGAGGAACTTGTTATAAACGCTACTCAAAACTCGAAACCTTCTCATGTTTATGCAATCGCTACCATCAATCACATTGACATCGTTGATGTGGTTTGCGATGAGTTTTCACAAGAAGTGTTAGGTTTTTCCGATAGCTCGTCAAGTGGCGATCCCACTATTTTGGATCCGATTCTTGCTAATTCCACACCAAATCTCACTCCATTCCAAGGAGGCGATCTCACTTCAAATGAAATCGACAATGAAGATGAGGTGATGATTAGTAATGATACTTCTATTCCACCATTTCTTTCGCCGATGGAAGTTATGAGTGTTGAACCAAAATCTTTAATCGAGGAACCACCTATCCTTGAATTGAAAGATCTTCCTTCTCACCTTGAATACGCATTCTTGGAAGGTGATGACAAGTTGCCGGTTATTATTGCAAAAGGTCTTGCTAATAATGAAAAAACCGAGCTCTTGAAAGTTCTTAAGGCTCATAAAGGGGCAATTGCGTGGAAAATATCTGACATTAAGGGTACTGACCCAAAATTTTGTACTCACAAGATTTTAATGGAGGAGGACTACAAACCCGCAATTCAAAGTCAAAGAAGGGTGAATCCCAAAATTCACGATGTCATTAAAAAGGAGGTCCTTAAACTCCTTGACGTGGGAATGATTTATCCTATATCTGATAGCCCATGGGTGAGCCCAATCCATTGTGTCCCTAAAAAGGGAGGAATGACCGTTGTGCCTAATGAGAACAACGAGTTAATTCCCACTCGTGTTGTGACCGGTTGGAGGGTGTGTATTGACTACCGAAAGTTAAATGATAAAGACCACTTTCCTTTGCCCTTCATGGATCAAATGTTGGAGCGACTTGCGGGAAATGAATTCTATTGCTTTTTAGATGGTTTTTCCGGTTACTTTCAAATCCCTATCGACCCTCGTGATCAAGAGAAGACTACGTTTACGTGTCCTTATGGAATGTTCGCTTATCGTAGGATGCCTTTTGGACTTTGTAATGCACCGGGTACGTTTCAACGGTGTATGATGGCGATTTTTCACGATATGATCGAGAAGTCGATGGAAGTGTTTATGGATGACTTCTCGGTGTTTGGCAATTCTTTCACGTCGTATTTATCTAATCTCGAGCAAATGTTAAAATGTTGTGAAGAAACCAATCTTGTGCTTAATTGGGAAAAATGTCATTTTATGTGTAAACAAGGAATCGTCTTAGGACATAAGGTGTCGAAGGCGGGGATTTAGGTCGATAAAGCTAAGGTAGACGTCATCGCCAAGTTACCTCATCCCAAAACCGTTAAGGGAGTTAGGAGTTTCCTAGGCCACGCGGGCTTTTATCGTCGTTTCATCAAGGACTTTTCGAAGATCTCTCGACCTATGACACACCTTCTCGAGAAGGATGCTCCTTTTAACTTCAATGAGGATTGTGTTAAGGCTTTCGAAACTCTCAAAAGGAAACTTACCGAAGCTCCCATTCTTGTTGCTCCTAATTGGGAATTACCCTTTGAAATCATGTGTGATGCAAGTGATTATGCTATAGGGGCCGTCTTAGGGCAACGTTATGACAAGCATTTCCGTCCTATCCACTATGCTAGTAAGACGATGACCGAGGCTCAATTAAAGTACACCACAACGGAAAAGGAATTCCTTGCCGTGGTCTATGCTTTTGAGAAATTCCGACCTTATCTCGTCTTGACTAAAAGCATCGTGTATACCGACCATTCAGCTATCAAGTATCTCTTAGCTAAGCAAGATGCTAAGCCGAGATTGCTTCGTTGGATGCTTCTCCTCAAAGAATTTGATGTCACCGTGCTTGACAAAAAAGGAGCCGAGAATCTAGCGGCCGATCATCACTCTCGTCTAGAAGATCCTCACAAAGATGTTTTCGAGAACAAGGAAATTACCGAAACATTTCCTCTTGAGACTCTCGGTGTAGTGAATTCTAAAGACACCACCCCATGGTTTGCCGACATTGCAAATTACCATGCGGGCAATTTCATAATCAAGGGTATGACGACACAACAAAAACGAAAATTCTTTCCTGACGTCAAGTTCTATTTTTGGGACGACCCTTATCTCTTTCTAGTTTGTGCGAATCAACTCGTTCGACGTTGTGTGTTTGGTGCCGAAGCTTCTAATATCCTTAGAGCTTGTCATGAGGGACCCACGGGTGGTCACCACGGTGCTAATTTCACGGCTAAGAAAGTGTTCGATGCCGGCTTCTTTTGGCCTTCCATCTATCGTGATGCACACGCACTTGTGAAGTCATGTGATTCGTGCCAACGTCAAGGAAAATCGTCTCAACATGATGAAATGCCACAAAACATAATTCAAGTGTGTGAGATTTTCGACATATGGGGAATAGACTTTATGGGGCCGTTCCCATCGTCTCATGGCAACAAATATATCCTCGTCGCGGTGGACTACCTTTCTAAGTGGGTGGAAGCTAAGGCTTTGCCTACTAATGATGCTCGTGTGGTGGTGAAGTTTTTGAAGCAACTATTCTCTCGGTTCGGAACCCCTCGTGCTATTATAAGCGATCGTGGAACCCATTTTTGTAATGACCAATTCGAAAAGGTTCTAAAGAAATATGGAGTTACTCATCGTCTTTCTACGGCTTATCACCCGCAAACGAGTGGGCAAGTCGAGGTTTCGAACCGAGCTTTGAAGAGGATTTTAGAAAGGTCAATTGGAGAAAACCGTGCTTCATGGTCCGACAAACTCGATGACGCTTTATGGGCCTTTAGGACCGCTTATAAGACACCTATCGGTTGCACTCCTTATAAGTTAGTCTATGGGAAGAATTGTCATTTGCCCATTGAGTTGGAGCACAAGGCATATTGGGCCCTTAAGCATGCAAACTTTGACTTGAAGACCGCGGGAGATCATCGGAAAATACAATTGAATGAATTGGATGAATTAAGAGATAATGCTTATGAAAATTCATTAATTTTTAAAGAAAAGACTAAAAAGTTTCATGATTCAAAGATTAAAAACCGGGTTTTTAACGTTGGTGATCAAGTGTTGCTTTTTAACTCTCGACTTAAGATATTTTCCGGGAAATTGAAATCTCGTTGGTCGGGTCCGTTCACCATTACACAAGTGTTTCCATATGGGACCATTGAGCTAGCTCAAGATGATGGTCCTAATTTCAAGGTGAATGGACATAGGCTTAAGCACTACTTTGGTGGGGAAATTCCTTCAATGGTTGCCCTCGACCAAGTCACCTTCCCCAATGATAACTAAGCATTGAGGGGATCGAGTCGAGCTCATGACTCGGTAATCAAAAACGAGGTGCCTCGTGGGGGAGATCCCATGCTTATCCTTTATGCTTACTATTCACTAATAAGGGGACTTGTACCCTTTCAACTTGTTGTCTCGTGGTTGTTTGTGATTGTGTTATCTAGATCATCATCATCATCTACGATTGAAGACTCTCGTGTTCGTTTACGTGAGCCTCCACCGTTTGCTTGAAGAAGTTTTTCACGAATCCATGACATATCCTTTATTGTTCTAACAATTATCTTTTAGCATACTTAATAAACGGCTTTAGATATATTGTTGATCACCCTTTCCATGCTAGATCCTAAGCATTCGACTCTTCGTCTCTAGTATGGGGGTGCTCAACCTTTAGACTCGAAACATTGAGGACAATGTTTGCTTTTAGTATGGGGGGTGAATAGGTACTTGCTTTTCTACGCCCTCACGCTTTCCAACTTTCAATGTTTTGTTTTGCTAATAAGGCTAAAAATGGCCAAATTTTAAAATTTTTTGTTAGTTTTCATAAGTGTTTTTAAGACACGAATGTATATTTTCCGTTGGGTAGAATAAGAGTTAATTTTTGACTTGATGGGCATTTGGAGCCATTTACATTCCTTAACCCGCTCAATTCAAGTTTTGCTAGACTTTTATATAGGGAGCTTTAAAACGCGAAAGTCTTAACTCTTTCGGGTTAAGAACAAGAACTTTTCACAAGTTCCTATAATTGATCCTAGAAATTCACTTATCAAGGGAACTATAAAACGCATTCTCTAAACTTGAAAAAGTCCAAGAAAGTGCAAGATCCTATAGGTGGCTTGAAAACCCAAAACTTTGATTTGATATATTCTTAATGAAAGCTAATCCAAATTTGGCTTAGTTATGACTTGCATGGCTAAGTATTCACGAGTCTCTTTAATTAGAGGTCTTTATATAGTGAAGAACGAGAAATGATAGAGTTAGACAAGTGATCATGCTAAACGTAGAACATGAAAATGTTCTTTCAAAAACTCATATGTTTTTAATTGTGGCTTTTTCTTCCCATAAGATCAATGCATTAGGAATAAATCGTAAATGCAATAAGTAAGGTCGTACGATTTGAAAGGTTACTTAGCCTCTAGCGCAAGATCGTTTAAAAGTTGCTCGGGGTTGAATAGAGTTTATAGCCAAGGCATAACTTATTGAAGCGGGACGCGAAGGTTGGCGATCATCCAAAACGGCCCTAACAAGGCATGAGGAGCTCTATTTTTGCTAAAGATCCAAAGATGATGTGAAGTATCATTATTCCTAAATCAATATGAAGGATCGAGACACACGACGAAAAGCAATTACTCCCCTAAAGATCATGGAGAAAGTCTATCCAAAAAGACCCTAACAAGGTATGAGGATAAATATATCCAAGTCCGAAAAGGAGGCGGATCGTTGTATATCAAAATCCAAAGTAAAGATTGAAGAAAAATGATGAAGTCGTGGTCCAATATGAAGAATCTCTCAAAAACGTCAAGTGAAGAAATTCCAAATATATGAAGAGAAGACCATAATTTCAAGAACGTCTTCCCAAGATTTGAAGTATGAAGTACATGCCAAATATCGGTCCGAGAAAGGTCTCAAATCGTGAAACGAGTTATGCCAAGATATGAACTTAAGGAGATACACGAGAAGCCGTTTTAAAAGATTTTGTCCTTCGGCTAACTATTGATCAAATCGTGCTACTTTGCTTTCGGACTAATAACTACTCAAATAAGTCAATATGAATCACTTGTGATCCATGACAAATAGATAAAAAATGCTAGTAACCCATTTCCTTTTATAATAACTAGGATTGCGGGGAGAAAAAGTATTACACAATTTGGACATATGAGTAGTGTTAGCATTGTGACTTGTACCAACAATGATCTCGTTTTTGCACTTAGCATGGAATATATGACAATCAAGGATGACGAAGTTTGCTCTAAGGGACATTTACTTGTTTCTATTCTTTGACCCTAAAAGTCACTTTCGTGATGAAAATCATATGTTATGTCTTTACACATCTTTGTAGTATGTTGCAAGTCTTTTATTTTTCAATAAAGGTAAATAAAATTGAACTTTGGTGATGCTTAGATACTTTATTCTAGCATTGCGTGAGGGCACGGCAATGGCTTAGTATGGGGGAGTGATGAGATGGCATTTATACATGATCTCATCATTCTTTTCGGGCTTTAAATGCATAAAAATGTCATAATATACCATATATATGCTTGTGTTTGTTTACTTGTGTATTTTAGGTATGGATATCGTGAAAAAGACAAAAGATCACAAGATACAAGGAAAAACGGACACGAGAAACGAAGCCGTACAAAGAACCGGGCCCTAATCATGGAATACTCAACAAATACCCTTGAAGACTTGAAGACATCTCATTTATTGAAGAAATGACACTTAAAACCCTTGTATATTAATAATTACAAGTTTGGTCCCTTAAGTTTGTCAAAATTACACAAATGGTCCTTCAACTTTGAAGAAATGGCAAGTTTAGTCCCTCAACAATTCTAAATTGCCAATTATGGTCCCTCATGGAGTTAAAGTTGCATTGAAGACCTTTGAAGATCAACAATGTCCAAGATCAGCCCTTGAATTATGCAAAAGTTCCAAAATTTACCCTTATAACTCTTTTGGAAAAGTCTTGTGCCAAAAATGTCAAGTGGTGAAAGATATTAACAAAGAAATGGAAGTTTTGGTGGCTAGAAACACGTTTTACCCATTTTCTGAAAACACAAGGGGCAAAGCTGTGCAAATGAAACCATCAAATAAATAATGCGCCAAACACTTTTCCATCCCTACAAAAACGGATCAAAATCTTTACTATTCACCCCAAGAACCCAGTTACCATCTCACTTAAACCAAAGGGTAAATCCCAATTACCCACACCCACGTGTGATTCACACATGCAGAATCCCATCCCAACCTTAAAACCCTTAATCCCACTCACTATGGACCCCACCCCCAATCCCGTTTAACCAATCACATGACAACTTCACCTCCAAGTTATCTGACGTGTCCAAATCAACAGCTAAGGATCATTGCTTCATTCTAAAGCTAAAATGAACGCCCTTGATCACTTTGGACAGCTCACACCAAGGATTCGTCTAGAAGACTCAAGGACATTTAGGGAATTTCACTTCTAGGGTTTGTGAATAGTGCTAGCCTTGGCATTTGTCTGTATAAAGACTCCTCAACCTGTGAGAGAGCTTTGTTCCAGATTTTAGCTTTTTAATCTTTGTAATTCCTTTTTATGAAATAAATTTTGAATTTCTTGAAATTTTGAATTCTAATCTGTTATTTATAAAAGTTTGGTGTTTGATAAGCTAAAATCTAAGTTCCATAATCTTGTTTGAAGGTTTTTGAGGCAAGGTTTTAAGTGATAAAGCTTGTGCATCAAAAATCAGAAAGTTGGTATTATTTTGATCTCACTTTGTGGTTTGTTCTTCTTAGCAGCTTGGAAGCTGGTACTTGTTCTGCTAGTACCTCAGCTCAAACAATCCAAGGCCTAAATGTAGGTCTTGGAGGTTTGCATCTTCTTCCCTTTTCATTTTCTCTTTAAAAGTTTCTGATTAATTGTGATTTTTGTGGATTTGTGCTTGAATCTATGATATTGTGGTTGATTATTGTTTATTTGGCTTGGTTTGATGTTTATGAGGTGTTGTTAGACTGATTTGTGGGTAAAATCTGCATAAGCCTTTGAAAAATTGTGAAAACAAGGTTTAAAAGGGTGTTTGGGTTTACTGCATAAGTTGGGAATGTGGCTTGTTTAGTTGTGGTTTGTTGTTTGCAAGTGTTGGTATCTAATATTTAGGTGCTATTGTTCATCTGTTTGCAGGTTTGAAGGTTTAAAACACATAGATTCATAAAATAGGTCATAAAATCTTGTTTACTTGGTGAATTTGGCTGAAATTTAGGGGACACCTAGATCTAATCATAGACTAGGGTTAACAAGTGTTAAATCTAGGTTAACTACACCAGGGAAGTAGGATTTGAGGCTTGAAATTGGATATGTGGTCAAATAGATCAGCAAACATGTTTCTGCATATGTTCATTGTTCATCAGTAACTTTTCATGCTTTGATCTTGTTGTTTACTTTGATTCAGTGTTTGATTCTTGTTGCTTTGTGTTTATTCTTAGTTTATATAGCTTGTGTATGCATCCTGTTAAGTTTGGTTGGCTTATTCTTGCTAAATCTGCTTATTAAGTGCTTAACTGCTTATTTCCATATCTGGGCTATATCTGGTGACTGTTTGATTGATTGTGGCTTATTGTGTGAACCAAATTGTGATTTTCTTGTTGCTATTGACTCCTTGTGATTCACTGATCACAAGGGTGCCTTTGTTTCCAATTGAATCCAACCAGAACTCTCAAATAAGCTTGGTCAAATAGTCAAAGCAGTGGGAACTCCTTTCCCCTGCTAGTTACCACTGCTAGTGTAAAATTGGGTTCAGCTTATCAATAAGCTATAATAGCTTATTTTAACCAGCAACAACTTGGATTTTGTAATAGGTGCTCATTATTTGACCCATTTGTTCATACTAGAGCATTTGGTGGGTTGACTTTAGGGTTTGACTAGAAAACCAACTTCATTGACTTTTTCATAAGTTCATTTGTGCTTATTATGGCTTATTGGTTGTGCTTATTGGATTTTTGTTGATTGATTTGGCTTATTGAGTCCATTTGTGATCTTTTGCAAGTTGAATCAAGTCCTGAGGTGCCTTATTTCTCAAACTAGACTATTTTGTCGTTTTGTGAAATAATACTTTGCTTATTTCTGGCTTATTGAGTGAACTTTTTCAAAATTTCTTTTTATAGATCTCATAAGCATCCCAAAAGAAGGTTGTGTGTCAAATTAGAGCTTATGGCATTAGCTTATTGCTTAATGGGCTGAAAAGCCCAATAAGAATAAGCTGTGTGCTTAATAAGCTGTGATAAGCTCATATTCAGCTTTTGGGCCTTTAGAGTTTTGTTCTTAGAATTGAATTTTGAGTCAAATAGGGCTTTTCCAAGTCAATTGGGCCAAGTTTGACTTTCTGGGCCCAACAGCCCATTTGTGTTGACTGTTTTTTGGTTTTGGCCCATTTGAGGGCCCAATAGGGGTATTCTGGTAATTTCACTTTGATTTTTTGATTATTTAGGTTAAAATAAACTAGTTTGCAAGTTTTTAGAATTTTTTATAATTTTTGGATTTTTAATATTATTTTAATATTATTTTATTATTATTTTTCAAATTTCACATTTTCCAACTTTTTACATTTTTCTTAGCTTTAATACATTAAAATAGGAATTTAGCAACTTTTATAAAAAATTTATCTCTTTTAGATTAATTTTTATAATTATTTTAATTTTTAATAGTTTTTAAATCATTTTAAATAGTTTTTATTAGTTTAAAAATTTCTAAAAATAGTTTTTAATCTTTTTAGGTCATTTTAGAGGTTTACCAATTGAAAAAATTTTATTTGGGCTTTTTGATAATTTATTTCATTTTTAGGGCTTTAATTAGCATTTAAAAATTGAATATTTAATTATTTAAAAGGTTTGAAAAAGTTTTGATCATTATTACACTCTTAGTTTATTTATTTTGATTTTGGTGAATTTTTGGTAATTTTTAGAATTAATTTTTATTTTTGTGGTTTTTAAGGTTTTACGTTTTAACTTTCTAGTAGTAATAATTTTTATTTTTACGTCTTCGTCATCTTCTTTTCTCATCCCTTTCTAAACCAATCATTAATCACAAACATTTAACAAGTTTTTCACACACATATACCTCCTTGGGAAACGAACTTTGAATTCATAAGGGTCATTAACACTTGATTTTTCCTACAGTCATTTGTTCAATACTTACCGCTTTTACGCCTTTTTTCTAAAAGGTCGTAATTTACCACAATCATTGTGATCAAAACTAAGAAAGATTAGTTAACACTAATAACATTTTTAGTCATCACTTGCATTAACAATCTCCCCCTTTTTGATTACGACAAACTATAAACTCATTTACGTAGAAACACAAAATATCGAATTATTAACGAGTTTATCACTATCATTTCTCCCCCTTTGATGTAGCAAAAAGGTTAGCACAAGTCTTTGAAGAAAACCGGACTTTGCTAGTAGCTCCCCCTTGGTGGTTTCTCCCCCTTGCTTGGGGCACCAAGTGTATGAGCTAAGGTGACATGCTACACAAAGGTTAGTAGAAAGAAAAGAAACACCAATGTATATATGATCACTACCTACTAAGTAACTTGAGAAGGAGAAGGAGAAGAAATATCAAATTAGAAGCAAGTATTGCTAAGTATGTCCAACGAGGTAAATGACAAAATCAAAGTTCAATTAGTGGAATGGAGGTAGAAAAGAAACATCCAACCAATGAAGATGATAAATTTGTCAAGGGGTTAAAGTTTAGAATTGATGGAATCACCCATAATCAATTGTAAAGATTAACCACGATCAACTCAAAAGAAAAAGAGAGAATGATCAAAGAAAGAAAACAAAAACAACACAAAGGTTTCATATTACAAACATATGAAAGAAACAAACAAGGTAGATAGTCATACACACAATATGAGTATCTAAAGAAAAAATATGGAAAATAAACCACAAAGCATAAACTATTCTTATAGTGATAATTTTCCAAGATTGCTTAAAATGTTATTGACTCCAAAACAACTAAAGTATTATTGACTCCAAGAGTGCTTAGTCCTTTAGTTGGAAAAATAAGACGACGAGCCATCATTCGAAGTTTTGTCCACGGGAACGAAAACTTTGAGAGGAGGTCGAGTGAGGAGGAATTAAAGAAAATTTAACTTCTCATACACATGAGCAAGTTCAATTTGTTGAAATCGACAACAAGCAAACGAGGATCCATGATGCAAAACAAATTCGGTTGATGGGGGAAGGTCATCAAACCTAGGGTTTGGAGGTGGTGAGGAGAGTGGGTAGGAAATGTTTTCACAATGCCTTGTGAGGTTTGGGAAGGTTGAAAGGTCATTAAGTTGAGGGGTGTCGAAAGGTTTTGGTGGTGGGGGAACATTTTCCTTTTCTCCGGTGATGGGGTTAATGGAGTAGGTCTCATTCCAATACTTGATTGGAGAGAAGGTAGGGTTCTTGGGTGGTTTGGAAGAAGAGGGTTCATTTTTCTTGATCCAAATAGGTCTAACCGAGATCTTCGGTTTCTTGGAAAGCTTGGATGAGGAAGCTTTGGGTGAGGAGGTTTGTGACAATGAAATCTCAAGGTTATGAAAGGAAGAGTTAGGCATTGTTGAGGTGTGAGAATGAAATCTCAAGGTGGGGGTATAAGAAGAAAGTAGACAAGGCAAAGATTTGAAAATAAAATGTGAAGTGTCAAGGAATGTTTAGCCAAATTGAGTAAACATGGAATCTTAACAGGGGATAGGGTGATGAAGAAAGACCAAAAACGAGCAAAAAATTGGCTATCAGCCCGCTGTTCCTTATAGGGACCGGCGGTTTTTTTAGCACTTAAGGAACCGCGCGACTTAATCAGCCACGTACAGTGGACGTAGAACCATGATTTTTCAGGGTTTTGAGAAAAACTAATACTTTTTCAAAAAAATTGAAAATCTTGGAATTTTACCTCTATTAGCACTAAATTATGCTAGGGTTGCATAAAAGCAACACATTCACAAAGAATGTCTTGACAAAGGGTGACAAAATATTTAGATAACATTTTGAACCAATTTTAGTCAAGTTTTAGAAGTTCTGATAAATTTAGGTTCAATTTTAATTTAAAATTAAAGTTGATTAATGTGTACATAAAGATAGAAACACATAAAGCTAAATCCATAAATCATCCTCATGAAAAACTCATGGAGGGAAGGAAATACAATAAGGAAATGAAAAACAACTAACTAAAACAAAGTTAGCTTAAAACTAGTTCTTGATGAGTAGTCTTCCTTGGCTTGGTTTTTCTTGAAAAACACTTATTAAAGAAAATCATCATTCATCTCCTAGGAGGAGGCATGGTAAACAAGGTGAGCAAGAAATCTTGCAACCTCCTATGAAGTCCAAACATCTCCATCCTAAGGTTGTGAATGATGTAGTTGTTGTACAGGCAACATGGACAATGAGAACCATGATCTTCTAGGAACCCAAAGAAGTAAGGATCACCCATAAAGAGGGGAAGTGGGACACCCAAAATGGGAGTGTTTAAGGGAGGTGGAGGTGGAGGAGGTATTTTCTCCAAGGGTGATGTGGGTGAGTGTGGAGGTATGTTCTCCAAGGGTGAAATGGGTGATGTGGGTGAGTTTGGAGGGGTAAAAGGTGAAGTCAGCAAGGTATCAACAAAGTCATTCACAATGGGAATGCTTTAGATGGGTTGAGGTTGGGTAATCACATTAAGAGAGTACTAGGAGTGAAGGGTGAGGTTAGCTCATTCATTCTAGATTGGAATGAAGAGGAGGTATAACCATGAGAATGGTTGGTAACATGGGTTGAGGTAGTCTTGCATGGAGCAAGAGGTGGTGAGGGTGATGAAGAGATGAGAATTGGAACAATCTCATTCTTGGTGTGTGAAAGGTGGAAGAGTTAAGTTTGGGAAACTTAATCTTAATCTTAAGGTTTTTCTTTGAAGTGGAGGTTTTGGATGAGTTTGAGGTTCTTGTAGAAACCATGGTTGTAATGAGTGGTTTAAGGGTTAAGGATGAATGGTTTGATGTGTGAAGAACATGGCTAACAAGGTGGGTTTAAAAGGGTGGGGGGATGATCCAAACTAGTAATGGGTTAAAAACATTTTATGTGAATAATGAATTTAGGTAACCTAGTTTAGGAAATGTGCAGGTTTTTGCAAAGAATCAAGCCAAGTTTACACAGATTAAGGAAAATAGTGTAAAGCAAAGATTCTGTCGGACACAGTAGCCGGCGATTCCCTATCTAGGATGGGCGGTTCCTTATCGATAAGGAACCGCTGGTCGATATGGAACCACGAACAGAGGTGTTCAAAAAAGGCACTTCCTCAAACTTTGGTTAGCCCAGATTTTTACCCAAGGATTATCAAGCCAAAGTTAACTACTGACCAAAATCTAGGAAGCTAACTAACACATAGGATGCACAAAGCTATGCAAATCGTAAACACGATGGCATACAACATTAGGATTAAAGTAACAAGTAATCCAAACAAGTAGTATTAGTTAATACATAACCAAAATAAAGTAAAAAGAAGCAAATGTTTAACATCACATTACATGTTTAACAACATGTATACTTTGAAACAATTCAAAGTCTTCATCTTCTTTTCTTGCCCAATCCCTTGATCATGTTTCCCAAGTACTTGAATCCCTTCCTTGACTCAACCCGATGTTCATGTAATTCACCTCGAGTCCTAATATTTTCACGGTAGAGATGCTCCATATTGAGATCTTCAGGTACTTCACTAGAGGAATAATGAGGTGGAGGAGCTAAGTCTTCAAGTCCATCCGCGAATGAGTTTGAGGATGGGTGGGAATTACTCGAAGAGTTCAAATGAGAACTAGAACCTATGCCATCACCATCACTTGTTGGCATATAGCTGTCCTCATCATCCGTCTCTTGATGATCGGATTTTCGCGAACCTCGATCACTTCTAGGCTTTCTCTCATATACCTCTTGAATAGGCAACATAACCCGATGAACCGGGTGAAAGCGAGAAAGGTCGAGGTGGGGAAAGTCACGAACAACCCTTTTAAAAAGGCGAGTAAGAAGCATAGCGTAGGGAAGGTTTGTTTTGGGCTTTGAAATAGCATAATTTATTCGTCAAGTGATATAGTATGCCAAATTTTACTTGGTTGATGTAAAGATGCAACATAACATATGCACCATACAAGCCGAGATATGATCTCGGTTTCCACCAAGACAAAATACATTCTCCCTAAGGATATTTTCCCATTGGACCATAAAATCCTTAAGATCGCTTGAGAGCACTTCATAGCGATTCACATACCGCACATTTGAATGAAGGCTTCTCACAACGTTTCCATCACGCTCTTTCGAAATGATATCAAGGATAAATTCCGGATCAATTTCGGCGTGGTCATTTGGAGGTTTGTCGTTGGATTCCAAGATAGCATCAAGTCTCTATTTGTCCGTGAAACGACAAGTGCCTTCATATGGCACACCAAGAATTTCACCAAAATCTTCGAGAGAATATTGAATGATTTGATCGTTCAACAAGAATCGAATGAGGATTTCGCCATTGAATTCAAACATAGAGTAAGTGCTAAAGAATTCTAGAAGAAACAAGGGGTATATATCTTCTTCTATGTAGAGCAAGCAATCAAACCCCGTATGCTCAAACATAGATTTGATATAGACATAACCCGTTATTCCCTCATCAACAACTCTACCCTCATGGAAATTTCGTGTTAAAAGTGATGAAAAGGAGTTTCGAAGATGAGTGGATGCAAAGGTTTAGGAATTGTTTGGCATATATTGTTTAGTGAGTTGATGATCCTTTTGGCATTGTGAAGGCATGATTAGTACCCAAATAAACACAAGAAAATATATTTCCAATCACTCATATGAAAAATAAAATCAAAAATCAAAATATGAGAATGTGTTATATCAATTTCTTGACAAACAAAGGATTGAATCCATATCATTCTCATGTTCACAATGTATCTATTCCATTATTAACCAAGAACATATGAACTATGTTGGATCAACAATGGACTAGAACATTGGTTTTTCAAAACAAGGTTTTTAGGTAAGCATTAACAATGCAATTACCTATTTGTTCATAGGTTCATCTCAATTCCATCTTTTAAACAAAATCATTTAGCCAAAATTCGGATTTGTTCTACAAGTGGGTTTTAGTGAAATCTCAATGAATATGAACCTAAGGAATCATAGTAAAATAACCTTGTCGACCCATATTCCTATTAAGGTTCTAATTCAATTTCAACTTTTAAAAATCCCCAATTATGAAAGGATGAACCCTAGAACAAAATAGATGAAATTGAAAGAAAATACTTACAATTATTTGATGTTTAATAAAGGATGAGTGAAACCCACAACTTGGAATCAATTAATTTGAGTGATTGAAGGTTTTTGAAGCTTCAACAATGGTGGAAAAAGGGGAACCCGACGGCTGTGTGTTTTTGGGAGAGAGAGGGTTTTGTTTGAAAAATATTAAATTAATAAAATTGGCGCTCTGACAAGTTTTACTGCCCGCGGTTCCTTATCGATAGAGAACCGCGGGTTTGAACCGCCAGAGATAAAGAACCGCCTACAGAGGCAGGTTTTTATCAATGAAATACGCCAAATTTTTGAAAACCAAGTTTTCTAAAATACTTAAACCTTTTAGAATATCATTGGATCATCATAACACTAAGCAATATGCCTTAATGAAGGATTACGAGTTGAATCGAGATCGAAAAGAACCGAAATGGACAAACGACTACTCGTAGCGAAAAAGCAAAGTGGAGAGAAGTCAAGGGAAGTGAATCAAGACTAAGACTAATGCTCAAGGGATTAATGACAATCTTTAAATCGTGGAGACGAATAGCTTGTGTCATATATAGTTGTTTAAGACGTGCCTTTCCGGTGAAGTATTAAACGGCTTTGGTAATGAATTAACACAAAGCAAATATTGATGCATAGACTAAGATCACTTTCAATAATAGTCTTAGTCTAAACCAAAATATGAGCAAGGTATTAATTCACTTTCTCTCCCACAAAGGGCCTACTAATCGTATGGGTGCAAACCATGGATATCATGCTTGATACTTTAAGCTACTACTAACTCACTCTACATCACCATAGTGAGTCAAGTATCCAAGCAATGAAGGTTTGAGAGGATAAAAGAAAAGAATCACAAACCACAAACAAATGTCAAGGCAAGGATGCCAAGAACAAGCACATAGTCAAGTAATGATCAAAAGAATGATCAAAGGGCGTGTGGAAGAACGAAAGCGTACCTTGGCCACAAAGAGCATTCCTATCCATCAAGGAATCAATGCAAAGCCCAACAATGACTATGATGAGTACTAAGTCTTCAAGGACTAGTATCATTCCCAATCATCTTGATATCATCATTCAAAGATGTTGAAGATCAATGAAGATGAGTCTTCTACAAGTGCAAGTAACTCAATCCACAACCAATTAAATGATTGATCTTCATGAGTACCTATAGAAAGAAAGATGCAAACTAGTAGATACATTTAAAGAGTAGATCTAAAATTCATAAAAGCTACTAATCTAAGAGGGATGCAATATTACCAATTAAAAGACCTATTTTCCAAGAAAAAAATAGTTTTGACCAAAGAGAAACTTTAGTACAACTTGACCTTCTAATTTGAGGAGACAATGGATCGATCCAAGTTTTAAATTACAATATACTTCAAAGATCTTGAGTGACCATCGCTCTGATACCAACTGTAGAAACTAGAAGGGGGGTTGAATAGTTTCTCTTCGATTAGTCACTTAATTAAAATTGCTTTCAATTAGGTTTGTATCAAAACTATCTTTTACTTGAAGCTAAGTTTCATAATGATTAGGTTCAATTCAAACCAGGAACTAGTGGGAGCCAAAATAGGGCAAGTTATGCATTAGAAATGGTAATAGGTAAGTGTAATGATAATGAAATAAGTAAAGAGTAAGGAAAGAGACAACCTAATGAGAAGACACCAAGATTTATAGTCGTTCGACAACGAGGCTCTATCCTCGTTTCTACTCCACTCCTCGAGTACACCTACTCGAGATTTCCACTATATCCACAAGCTCCCTTCTTGGCGGAGAAAACCTTACATCGTCGCTTACATTATTTTCCGACACTAAGCTAAATGTAGAGACCTAATCTTTAGCTAGAACCAATCTATACAACGTTGCCTACTTCACAATTTAACGACACAAGGCTAGATGTCGAGTTCTAATCTCAAGGTAGAACCAATCTTCATGACGTTGCCTACTTCACCATTTTATGACACAAGGCTAGATGTCGAGTTCTAATCCAAGGCTAGAACCAATCTTCACGACTCTTCACTTTGAAGCTAAGTGAGAACTTCACACAGCACAACTACTAATCACTTTCAAGTTTAGTGAGAACTCACAAGACACAACCACATCACTTTATAGTTTAGTGAGAACTACTACACAATCTATTACAACTCAACTAGACATATCCAAGTACACACATGTAGCTTTGATCTACACAACATAAATCCTAGAAAACACATATGCAATGGATGTACACAACAAATCCAAGTATTCACAAATAGCTTGGATAAACACAACTAGTCCAAGTATTCATAAATACAATGGATTAACATAAAACAAAAAGGCTAACATGATGAACATGACTAATTCATGGATTCATCTTTATCACAACACTAGTGAGTGAGTGATCTTCTCTTTGGACAAGGTAAAGGAGGGGATCAAGAGGATAATCATATGTAAACATAATTAACACATTAAGTGATCATTTACTAATGATTATGCTATAGAAAAGAGAAAGGGAGCTGAGAAAAACGTCCAAAAAGGGTTGTTGGAAAATGAGATTTGATCCACTATTTATAGGAGACAAAGTGCAACGGCTAGCTGGGTGCGGTTCCTTATCTAGCTCGGCGGTTCCTTATCGCTAGAGAACCGCCTAGCTATTTAAGGGACCGCCCAGTAGACTACGCTCTGATTTTGTCTTTTAGTGGGGTAGGAATATCTGAGGTATTTTAAACCTTCAAATGATATTCTTATGGCATATGGAATATGCCATTTTCAAATTTACTTTTTCCATTTTAATAAAATATTTTCTTAAAAAGAAAGTTTATTAAAAAATCTTTTGTCATATTAACAAAAGTGAGTTTTAAAGATAATCACTTTTATGATCACTAAGTATGATTAAGAAAAGTTAGTGATATGATTATTACCTTGATGATAGTGTTAGTTAAATAATTTGTTTTGTGTTTTATACTAAATGTGTTGTATAGTTTGTTGTGATCAAAACTAAAAAAGATTAGTTAACACTAATAATATTTTTAGGCATCACTTGCATTAACAGGGTTTGATGCACTCATCCAAAAAGAGGAATGGAGTATCCTTTTCCAAAAGATGGGTCATAGGCCGAGCTATCTTAGAGAAGTCTTGGATAAAACGTCTATAGAAGATGGCATGGCAGAGAAAACTCCTAACTCCCTTTATGGTGGTGGGTGGAGGTAATTTGGCAATCACGTCGATTTTGTCCCTATCTACCTCAATACCGGCCTTAGAGATCTTATTTCCTAAAACAATTCCTTCTTTGCACATGAAATGGCATTTTTCATAGTTAAGCACGAGATTTGTTTCCTCACAACGTTGTAACATTCTTTCCAAGTTAGAGAGACATGAAGTGAAAGACTCCCCAAAAACCGAGAAATCATCCATGAAGACTTCTATGGTTTTCTCAATCATGTCATGAAAAATGGCCATCATACACCTTTGGAACGTCCCCGGAGCATTGCATAACCCAAAAGGCATTCTACGATAAGCAAATGTTCCATAAGGACAAGTGAATGTGGTCTTTTCTTGATCATGAGGGTCTATAGGAATTTGGAAATAGCCGGAAAGTACATCCAAAAAGCAATAAAATTCATTTCCCGCTAGTCTCTCTAACATTTGATCCATAAAAGGTAATGGAAAATTATCCTTCCTAGTGGCATCATTAAGCTTTCTATAGTCAATACAAACATTCCATCACAAGTCTAGTAGGAATCAATTCATTTTCCTCATTAGTAACAACCGTCATTCCTCCTTTCTTTGGAACACAATGCACGGGACTAACCCATGGACTATCGGAGATAGGGTAGATCATTATGGCGTCTAGAAGTTTCATAACTTCCTTTTTGATCACCTCGTGAATCTTTGGATTAACCCTTCTTTGATTTTGGATAGTGGGTTTATAATCTTCCTCCATCAAGATTTTATGAGTACAAAATTTTGGGTCAATATCCTTGATGTCAGAGATTTTCCATGCAATGGCCCGTTTATGTTTATTTAGCACCTTAATAAGTTCATCCTTTTCATTATATTTCAATCCCTTAGCTATAATCACCGGTAACTTATCCATTCCCTCAAGAAAGCATACTCCAAATGAGTGGGAGATCCTTAAGTTCTAGTTCGGGTGCTTCTTCAAGAGATGTTTTCACTTTTGTTTCATTTTCATTCACAGCTTTCAAGTCCATCTAAGGTGATTCAAAAGGATCCATATTCAACAACTTTTCAATTAAAGCAATATCTCCCTCCGGATCGAAATTCTCACTATCAAACTCACTAGGGTCGAATGGTGTACTAAGGTAATCATCAATTTCCTTATCGATCTTTGAACGAACATTATCCTCTAGCTCTTCTAGAACGAAGTCCCCTCCCTCAAATGGAGTGAGTGGAGGTGTAGCCAAAGAGATAATCGGATTCGATGAAGTGGGATTGGCACTTTTAGAAATATCCGAAAAACCAAGCATATCTTGCGAAACTTCTTCACTAGCAACATCAATCACATCGATTTGATTGATTGATTCCTCGTAGTACTTGGAAGAATATCTCAAGATATGACCAACATCAAACGTGATATTTTCATCATCAACACGTAAAGTCAATTTCCCCGCTTTCATATCAACGAAAGCACTAGCCGTCATTAAAAATGGTCTTCCCAAAATAAGAGGTACACGAGAATCTTCTGGATAATCGCAAACCACAAAATCCGTTGGAAAGACGAGTTTCCCTACTTTGACAAACACATCCTCGGCTATTCCTTTTGGAAAGGTGGTCGATCGATCCGCTAGCTCGAGAGTCATCTTTGTAGGTGTAAGCTCGGGAAGTGATAATTTCCACACGGAAATATGCATCAAATTAATACTATCGCCAAGGTCGACTAATGCTAAGAATTCTTCCATATTAAGGAAATCACATGGTATAAGAAACTTTCCCGGGTCTCCAAGCTTTTTGGGAAGCTTTTGTGTAAGAACCGCGGAACAATTAGCATCTAAAGATGTAGACACTTCAACCAATTTCCCATTATCTCTCATGAACTTCTTGATCGTTGAAGCAAACTTAGGCATGTAAAGCAATGCATCCGCGAAACTAACATTAATATTAATTCGCTTAAACAGTTCAAGAAATGTGGACATTTGAGCATTGTATCTTTCGCGGAGCTTCTCTTGGTTAAGTCTCGAAGGTTAGGGTAGTGTGGGTTTAGTCTTCGGAAGCTCGGGTTCTGGAATAGGCAATTGGTCTACCTTTGGTGGAATAGGAATTTCCTTTTCTTTAACCACCTCGGGTTCTTGCTCCATGTCACACTCCACCATGGCGGAATATGGGGCGCGACGTATGGATATCATCAAAAAAATAGCGTGTCTAGAGAGTTAACTAAATGAAATAGAAATATCATAAAAAGGTGACACAATGTCATGACAATATCTCAAAATAATGTAGGCGTCTAGGTAAGTAGGTAATAAGCCTACCTCTTACCAAAGACATTCAAATAACACACATCAAACATATAGGTATCAAACAATTTACTAAATCAAAAGACAAAATAAAATCTAAGAGGAAAGGGATTCCTCCTAATGTAATCCTAGCAGCCTCTATACTCTAGCCACTTCTAACATCATCTTGCACAACTACCTCACCTGAAAATGACACTAAAATCTGTCAACATAAAGTTGGTGAGAACAAGGTTTAAGTTATCTAGAACATCATAAGAAACCTTGACATCCGCTGTAAATAAGTTGAAGAAAAACAATTTATAGTAATGGACCATAATGTGATAATCATGTTACATGCATCCACAACAAAACTTAAACCAAGTACCGATCATATCTACAATTCACAAAGCACACTATAACAATCAAGAAGTATCCCGTCACATACACAATAACACACACCACACTATCCGGATCTTTCCCACACCACCTGTGGAAGATGAACTATATCCCTGTCGAGATATCTTGCCTCCAAAGAGACGATGCACAAGTACTCAGGACGGATCGTGCCCCACGAACCAAGAACTCAGGACGGATCGTGCCCCACGAACCAAGAACTCAGAACCAAGAACTCAGGACGGATCGTGCCCCACGCTCCACACACATCACAACTGGTCCCATAGACGTCCATACATCTATGTACCAATCCCAATCATAACACAATCAAGATTCACATATCAGAACACATATCAAAGCACATATGAGAACACATAAGCACGCAAGTCACACAATAGCACATTTATGTCCACACATTTTAAAACATAGTACTAAATCATGTTAAAGAACATTACAAGTGTCATCTCCATCCCATACTGGAAAAACATTTAAAAACGTAGCAAAATGGGACTATGAACTCACCTGATAGCACAACAAGCTAGCACTCCTGTAAACCTATAAAATCATACACAACACACTTAGCTCAGGTCCTAACACCCAAGTTAAGTAACAACCACGGAGATGAATCTAATCCTCCAATCCTTGATTTCTAATTCTCACACTACAAGCTATTCTATACGTAACAATTCAGTTTTTCCCGGTACGGTTTACTAGTCATTAAACGACCACATGAAGTGAACTTAACACCACACATGGCTCCTACCCTACTGGATTTATGTTTTTATATGGTCTAAGAACTCTAAAAACCAATTTTACTTTCTACTTACACGTTTAAACCTTTCGTTTAGTCTATACGCCAAAAGTCGTTTTCACCAAAACTGATTTTCTGTACATGCTAAATGTTTGTCACCAAAATCCCGACCTAAACACCATAATTTTTTTTGAAAACCTCAAGTCCTTTTATATACATTATAAAGAGTTACCAAATTAAAAATCTTTGGCTATCTCATTCGTTTGGTTAGGTTTTGACTCAAATTTCCTAAATCTAAATTTATTCCTGAACTGCGTACTATTTTTGTAACAATTGTTTGACGACCTTCCCAACTTTATTTTCGACGAATCTTACATTTTTGAAAAGTAGACTCTCTGAACTTAATTTTAAAAAAAAAGAAACGCGACCAAAGGTGCTACCAACTGCCCGTAACAGTCAACACAAGACAGACCTAGAAATCAGACTGTTTTACACATTTATGCACTAACCCTCTAAACATCATTAATTATCCCTAAATTCTTAACACAAACCCTAAAATCATTTATAAATCTAAATAACTATAATTATCAGAAATTTAACAAAATCCTAATCATCTCAATGATGGTTAATTAACATTCCAGTTATGATTAAATAATAAAAACATGAATTATATTAAGGATGAATTGATCACTTACCTTGAAACAAGAAAAATTAATGAACCCTAATCATAATTTCGACTCCTCTTGATATCCATGGAAGATTTAGACTGATTTTAGGTTTATTTAGGGTTATTAGTCGTTTTTAGGGGTCTAGGGGTATTTATATAGGTCTTGGTAACCTTCTGGACAAGTTTAGGCCCAATTAGGACTTTTAAATGGTAATTATCCTATTTTTATTAATTTAATATTTAAAAATTTCAGCTATGGGACCCACAAATTCGAATCCCCTCTGTGTTTTATCATATTTACACTCTCTCTCCCTCCTATTTTATGTTCACTTATACTCCTATACACTTTCGGGACCAAACCGGGTACCCTTTTGCTAATTTTTCGACTTTTTACGCGATTTTTGAACTAGCCTTCATTTCTAAAAGTTTCTAAATATACAAAGTAACTATAAAACTTATCATAACCATATTATATATACTTAATACATACATACAACATACGATACGTAAAGGAAACCTTATAAAAACGCTACCCGAACTTTTCTGCAATTCATTTCTAAACTCATTTCATTTCATTCCATTTCATTTCATTTCCAACTTATACCATGAATTACACATTCATGTGAACTCATGAGCACGAACCAACCCCATCACATCATCATATAACGTACCATGTACTACGTAAAAAATGTCTAACATCATGATAAAGTCTCAAATATGAACACATAACACATAAACGCACACCAAGCACATGATCAACATCAAACAGTCAAAAGTGACAAATCCAAAATCTAGGGTTGTCACATCACTCCCTCCTAATAGAAATCTCGTCCCGAGATTTACTCCATAAGATCAAACTTATTCTCAGCAAATAAACGAGGATACATATCTCTAATAAAACCTTCACGTTCAAGCGTGAACTTAGTTTATACTAAATAATCTCAACCAACAACACATGAGCCTTAACCGTCTGCAAGGAAACTTATTAAAACCATAAAGTTATGTAACCAACCTAACTAAATCTCGCAACTCATCAAACAAGAACTATCTTGAAACCAAGTTAGGAGCCATCACATAACTCGATGGGTTTAAAACTGTCACCCCGATATCAGTCTTACTCATAAATACCATAAATCAAAATTCATCAAATATAACCACGTATTATAAGGTCTAAAGAACTCTCAAATTCCATCCCAACTCATCTCTATGTTAACCCTCCAAGTGTTCATTATCCCAAAATACCCAAAACACGAGTTTAAACCATGTTGTCCGAAAATTAACCTTAAACTCGACACTTGTACAATTAATTAGACTTAGCTACAAACCTCCATTTGCTAAACTTTCTGAATATTTGAAAATTACGTTCCGAATACATAATTTTAGGCTTTTGAATCACCCAAAAATCTTTATAAACGAATAAGTTATGACCAAAACGATTTTACCTAAAATCTGCCCAGACATTAGCGACAGTTTTTGACAGTTTAGCGACGAATTCTGACGATTTTACCTAAAATCACCCAAAAATCTTTATAAACGAATAAGTTATGACCAAAACGATTTTACCTAAAATCTGCCCCGACATTAGCGACAGTTTTTGACAGTTTAGCGACGAATTCTGACAGTTTAGCGACATTTTCTGCCTACTCCGATTTATACCCAAAAAAAAGATTTTAAACCCTAAAACCCCTTATTAATTACTAAATTCAAGCCCTAATTTATTTTAATTCCAGAAAATTAAAACTCTCACCCATCATATGATTAAATACATTATTTTAACATATTTAATTTAATAAGAACAAAAACTCCAACTAAAGAACAATAACTTTAGGTGATCAAAACCAAAATATTTTAAAATAAACAATCCATGCTTATATGTTAAAAAATTATATTCCACCTTATTTCAAACACGTTTTCGACACTTTACCCTCATTTTATCGACTACCAACAACTATTTTTATTTTACTATTTGCAAGTTTTTTTACCATGTAAGACTCAAAATAAAAGATATCGTTATTCTAAAAAGAAATAAAATCTCCACCCTCTCAATAGCCTCTACACCAAAAGTATCGTACAAATAAACACGTGAAATGAGGACTCGATAAATGCGCTACTATAGAAGTTGAACATCCCAATGAGAAAAGAGCTAGAAAACTATCCTAAGAATACAACCGATAAGTAGAAGAGAATTATACATATATAGGCATATGCATACATACACTCAAATCCATCTAACGTATACTATACAAACATGTATTAACCCTCTTTCATGCAACCATACTCAGGAATCCATTGATGTTGTGGTACTTGTGTAACTATGTTGGTCACCATACTTATACAAGTCCCCTTTCACGAATGCACTCCCTCCTATGATGACACTTATAGAATTAATACTACACATAACACATCGGTCTACCAACTCAAATAAGCACATAAATCCTACCTCATATAAGCACATAACCACAACATAAAATAAGATCCAAAATCCATGTATTAAAATAACGTAGCCAATGCATGAAACATATAAACTCGTAATCCAACTGAACCACCGTAGACAAAATTCAAAATGTATAAAGAACATGAAAACGTAATTAAATAAAATCCAACAATGACTAGCGTATACGACTATAGTTCAACCCGCACTATTCAAAACTCGAAAAGAAAATAACATGTAGCTAAGTATGAACCATAGTAGTTCATAACCTAACAAATATTGTGAAAATAACATTCAAACACATCAATTACTATAAAATGCACACATACTCCTATGACGCCTATATGCAGGGACCCTTAAGCTATAGACTAGGCTACGCGACTAGGCAACCTAATTCTCTATAAC
Organism: Glebionis coronaria; assembly: GCA_025667525.1. Lineage (NCBI taxonomy): Eukaryota > Viridiplantae > Streptophyta > Magnoliopsida > Asterales > Asteraceae > Glebionis > Glebionis coronaria. The sequence goes on from CM046878.1 coordinate 269,813,447, forward strand.
CATTGTCTCTGATACCATTCTGTCACACTCCACCATGGCAGAATATGGGGCGCGACGTATGGATATCATAACAACAATAGCGTGTCTATAGAGTTAACTGAATGAAATAGAAATATCATAAAAAGGTGACACAATGTCGTGATAATATCTCAAAATAATGTAGGCGTCTAGGTAAGTAGGTAACAGGCCTACCTCTTACCAAAGACATTCAAATAACACACATCAAACATATAGGTATCAAACAATTTACTAAATCAAAAGACAAAATAAAATCTAAGAGGAAAGGGATTCCTCCGAATGCAATCCTAGCAGCCTCTATACTCTGGCCACTTCTAACATCATCTTGCACAACTACCTCACCTGAAAATGACACTAAAATCTGTCAACATAAAGTTGGTGAGAACATAGGTTTAAGTTATCTAGAACATCATAAGAAACCTTGACATCCGCTGTAAATAAGTTGAAGAAAAACAATTTATAGTAATGGACCATAATGTGATAATCATGTTACATGCATCCACAACAAAACTTAAACCAAGTACCGGTCACATCTACAATTCACAAAGCACACTATAACAATCAAGAAGTATCCCGTCACACACACAAGAACACACACCACACTATCCGTATCTTTCCCACACCACCTATGGAAGATGAACTATATCCCCGTCGAGATATCTTGCCTCCGAAGAGGCGATGCACAAGTACTCAGGACGGATCGTGCCCCACGAACCAAGAACTCAGGACGGATCGTGCCCCACGAACCAAGAACTCAGAACCAAGAACTCAGGACGGATCGTGCCCCACGCTCCACACACATCACAACTGGTCACATAGACGCCCATACATCTATGTACCAATAATACAAAGCTTTTGGCTAAGTATAAAATATTTATCGTCCGATCTTTTCGAATTGATTTCTAGTCTAAAGTGCGACTCAATTGTCTTTTGGTGAACAAGAGAGTGGTTTGGATTGGTTATCTAATTTGAACTACAAGCAAGTATGAAAATGTCGTTGAGCGAAATTAATGCGTTTAAATATTAAACTAAAAATTATTTATAAAAACACTTAAAATATAAACTTTGTCAAATGTTAAAACTTAAAAACATGTTCTATCTGAATGTTGCAAACCATTTCTATCGGAGTGCACCAAAGTCATAACCATCAGAATAAATATCAAAACAAACCATCGGAATACTCATCTGAATACCCATCGGAATAATCAAGGTCAAATCTGTCGGAATGCAATGTAGTCGCAATATCCAGATCGGAATATTTTAGATCGGAATACAAACTCAATCCTCTCAGTCGCAATGATGTCTATCGGAATGTTGCAAATCTGTCGGAATGTTGCTGACGGAAAATGGGCAGAGTTTCGACTCAAAGTAACCTTATTACCCGTCGGAATGTGCGATCGCAATGAGCGATCGCAATCCAGATCAGAATAAGGGGAAAATGTCAAACGATCGCAAAGTAAAACCCTAATGGGTTATTGCGATCAAAACAAGTAATCCGTCAGAATGTTGAAATCCCCAAGATTGCGATGGAATGCAAACTTAATCCGAAATTGGTGGTAAGCTTAAAACTCAATAAGCACATATAATAAGCTATCTTATCCGAATTTTAAACAACTCAAAAAGCTTGAATTTGACAACTTGTAAAACATACAAGATCATAAACTTAATGAAAGGAACTTTAAAATGACTAAAACTTTTGAGAAATCCGAGAACCAATAAGCTAAAACTTGAAATAAGCAAACAAGCATTAAGAGCTTACATCTTATACGTGTAAGAGCTTATGTGTAAACAAGGAAGATTAACCTTTAATCCGAAAACATCAAATCAAACGAATGAAGTATGCAATTCGGATCAAAAGATAAAGTAAACCAAGAAATGTAGAAGGAGATTAAAGAACTTAAAACTTAACTTGAACTTGGTTAATGGAATCCAAAATACAAAAAGCTTAAATTTGAAGGATTAAAAGAAAGAAAAGATGAAAGACTTAGTGAGAGAAAGTTTAGAACTTTCTCTCTCTAAAAACTAGAAAGGAAAAATTAAAAGTGCAACTAGCTAACCACCCTCCTAATATGATTAGGAGGGTATTTATAGGCTAAGTGGGAGGTGAATGTGGGGTGTGCTTCCTTCTTTCTTTTCTTCTCGACTCGATTTAATTCTTTGTCTTTCTCGACGTCGTCCCGGGATTTGAACTCGTCTTAATAATTTTATTCTATAATTTAGACTTGAGTTCTTCGACTTCATTAAACTTCCATCTTTAGACTTTTTCTTCGGTGAATCTTTAGAATAGGTCTTGGACATCCGTTCTTTAAGCACTCTTGATCTCTTGGCTTCGTCTTTTCTCGTTTTCTTTGACAAAAGCCCGTGAAAGCCCGTGTTTTCTTCCTTTTTCATCTTTTGGTCCTAAAACACAATAAGAACACAAACCACGCATAATTCCGACTTTTACGACATAAAATACACGTTTTGGTCATGTTATTATTGGAAATAAGTGGCAAAAGGATAAGTGTTTTCACACTTATTAAATCCCCTACACTTGACCATTGCAATGCCCTCATGCAATGCTTTAATTTTAAAGCACGGGTTATATTCTTCATCATAAATAACCCACCTTGGCCCTTATTCAACACTAAATAAAAAGATAAAAATAAGTAAAGAAATTAAAGACTTACTGTGGGTTTTGGCTGCCATGAACGTTTTTCATCCTCAAGTTTCACGTTCCCCATACCAAGCTTAAAAATGAGATCATTGTTATTATAAGTTAGCAAACTAACACGAATTCATGTGGGCCAATTATTTACTTAGACTCCCTTATTCCTAGGTGTATCTCTTATATTTTATTTTTGTCTTGAATGATCACGAGGATGCATTGTTTGACTTATTTCGATAGTTATTTAGGCCGAAAATAAAGTGAACGATTTAATCAATAGTTAGCCAAAGGACAAAATCTTTTAAAACTGCTTCTCGGGACCTCATAAAGTTCATATCTTGGCATAACTCGCTTCACGATTTGAGACCTTTCTCGGACCGATATTTGGCAGCGACTTCATACTTCAAATCTTGAGAGACGTTCTTGAAATTATGGTCTTCTCTTTATAATAGGACTTTCTTCACTTGAAGTTTTGAGAGATTCTTCATATTTGGACCACGACTTCTCCATTTTTCTCCAATCTTTATTTTGGACTTTGATATACAACGATCCGCCTCCTTTTAGGACTTGGATCTATTTATCCTCATACCTTGCTAGGGTCTTTTCGGATAGACTTCTCCATGATCTTTTGGGGAGTACTTGCCTTTCGTCGTGTGTCTCGATCCTTCATATTGATTTTCGATAAATGATTCTTCACATCACTTTTGGATCTTTAGCAACAAAATGTAGCCCTCATGCCTTGTTAGGGCCTTTTCAGACTCGCCAATCTTATCATCCCGCTTCAATAAGTTATGCCTTGGCTATGAACTCTAATTAATACCGAGCAACTTTTAAATGATCTTGGGCTAGAAGCTAAGTAACTTTTCAAATCGTACAACCTTATTTATTGCAGATAAATTTATTAACAAGCGATGGGAGAATAGGCTCATAATTAACTCACATAAATTCACGAAAGAATACCAAATTTATAATTGACTCTATCATCTCTCGTCCTCCACAGTTTAAAATCTCAAGGAATGAGACTCGTGGATGCTTAGCCTATTAAATCAAAGTTTTGGGTTTTCGAGTCATCTATAGGATCTTGCAAGCTCTTAGACTTTTTCAAGTTTAGAAATCGCATTTTAAATTTCCCTTGATAAACGACTCCCTATGACAATTATAGGAACTTGCGAAAAGTTCTTGTTCTTACCCCGTGAGAGTTAAGACTTTCGCGTTTTAAAGTTCCCTATATAAAAGCCTAGCAAAACTTGACTTAAACACGTTAAGGATACTAGCTAGAGTAAACTTAGATAAGTAAACTCGGGTTGAGTCCAAATATTCACGACTTTGAAAAATTTAAAACCACTTTATTGAAAATTTGTTCTAGAAAGGAAAGAAAATAACCATAACAAAGGAAAATACAACTATACAACTAGGCCAAAATAGATTAAAAATTTTGAAAAATGTCGAAAAAGCAAATTTTTCGGTTAAAATGAGGACAAATTCATGAAAAAGACCACTTACTTCGATAGAAGTCCCCCCTACACTTGATATAAACATTGTCCTCAATGTTTAAGCATGTGGGAGTAAACTCCCCTACACTTAGGACATTGTGCACGTTGTTTAAATCTTGCTAAGAAAAGGACAACTATAGTTATTTCAATGTGAACATATAAGATATTAAATATTGAATCTCGAGAGTTTAGGATAGAACCGGGAAGACGGGTACACGGGATCACGATTCGTCAAAAGTCATCGAGGTGCTCTTTGAAGCTTGAATCCCTGCACAAAATAAGAAACAAGACAACCAACACATACGGGGCTCCCCCTACACTTATTATGAAAGCAGTAAAGGATAGATCACGGGTTGCCTCCCGAGAAGCGCTTGTTTTTTATAACCGAGTCACGAGCCTGACTCGACCCAAAACTAGTTCATGGGAAACGTGGTGAGGGATGGAATCATCTCATGAGAGATGTCCTCACCAAAGTACAGCTTCAAACGTTGGCCATTCACCTTGAAATTGGGCCCATTTGGCTGAGAAAGGTCAATGGTGCCATATGGAAAGACTTTGGCGACGGTGAATGGACCAGACCAGCGGCCCTTCAACTTGCCCGAGAAGATCTTCAACCGAGAGTTAAAAAGTAAGACTTGATCACCAACATGGAACTCTCGGTTCTTAATCCTTGCGTCATGGATGATCTTGGTCTTCTCCTTCTAGATCAGTGAGTTCTCGTAAGCTTCATTCCTCAGTTCATTAAGTTCGTTGAGTTGAATCTTGCGAAGATCACCGGGTTTGTTGATGTCGAAGTTAGCCCACTTCAAGGCCCAGTACGCCTTATGGTCTAGCTCGATAGGGAGGTGGCATGCTTTCCCGTACACAAGATGATAAGGTGTACAACCAATCGGGGTCTTATAAGTTATACGGAAAGCCCACATAGCATCATCTAACTTATCGGCCCATGCGACACGATGCTCTCCCACAGTACGTTCCAGAATTCGCTTCAATCCACGGTTGGAAATCTCGGCTTGCCCATTGGTTTGGGGATGATAGGCGGTGGAAAGACGGTGATTGACACCATACTTAGCCATGACTCTTGCAAATTGATCATTGCAAAAATGAGTCCCGCGGTCACTGATTATAGCACGAGGAACACCGAATCGAGCAAACAGCTGCTTCAAAAAGTTCACAACCACCCTCGCATCGTTCGTTGGGAGAGCCTTAGCTTCAACCCATTTAGAAACGTAGTCAACGGCTACGAGGATGTACTTGTTCCCTTTGGATGATGGAAATGGCCCCATAAAGTCGATGCCCCAAACGTCAAAGATTTCACATTCCTGTATGAAATTTTGAGGCATCTCATCTTTATGTGTGATCTTGCCTTGTCTTTGGCAAGCATCACAATGCTTAACCATTTCGTGAGCGTCACGATAAATGGTGGGCCAATAGAATCCTGAGTCAAACACTTTCTTAGCGGTGTAGTTGGGACCAAAGTGACCACCGGTGGGTCCTTTATGGCAAGCATCAAGGATTTGCAAAGCTGCCGGTCCATCAACACATCGACGAATGATCAGATCAGCGCATTGTTTGAAGAGATAAGGGTCATCCCAGAAGTAAGTCTTAACATCTTTAAAGAACTTCTTCTTTTGTTGAGATGTTAACCCTTGGATGAGAATACCACCCGCTAAGTAGTTTGCAATGTCCGCAAACCACGGGGTGTCATCAAGATTGGAGTTGATAGACATTAAGGTCTCAAGGGGAAAAGAGTCATTGATCTCTTTGTTCGGATGATCCCCTTGATATAGATCCTCAAGTCTACTAAGATGATCCGCGGCTAGGTTTTCAGCTCCCTTCTTGTCACGCATTTCAATGTTAAATTCTTGAAGGAGTAAAACCCAGCGAAGAAGTCTTGGCTTAGAGTCGTGCTTAGTCATCAAGTACTTCAACGCGGAATGGTCCGTGTACACGATGGTGGTGGAAAGGACAAGATAGGGGCGGAATTTTTCAAACGCATACACTACAGCTAAAAGCTCTTTTTCGGTAGTGGTATAATGCAATTGAGCCCCCGTCATTGTCTTGCTAGCATAATGGATTGGTTGGAAGTGTTTGTTCACTCTTTGGCCCAAAACCGCTCCAATAGCAAAGTCGCTAGCATCGCATATCAATTCAAAAGGTAGCTCCCAATTAGGGGTGACCAAGACCGGTGCCTTAGTTAGCTTATCCTTGAGAAGATTGAAGGCTTCAATACACTCTTTGGAAAAGATAAAAGGAGTATCGTTTTCCAAGAGGTGGGTCATCGGGCGAGCGATTTTAGAAAAATCCTGAATGAAATGACGATAGAAGCCCGCATGACCCAGAAAACTTCTCACACCCTTCACGGTTGAAGGTGGAGGTAATTTGGCTATGACATCCACTTTAGCACGGTCCACTTCGAGACCGGCTTTAGAGATTTTATGTCCCAGCACAATGCCTTCTTTTACCATAAAATGGCATTTTTCCCAATTTAGAACAAGGCGAGTGTCTTCGCACCGCTTAAGCATACGTTCTAAATTGGCAAGGCAAGAAGAGAATGAATCACCATAAACCGAGAAATCATCCATGAAGACTTCCATAGTTTCTTCAACCATGTCACGGAAGATAGCCATCATACACCTTTGGAATGTCCCAAGAGCATTGCACAAGCTGAAAGGCATTCTTTTGTAAGCAAATGTTCCATAAGGACAAGTGAATGTGGTTTTCTCTTGGTCGTGGGGGTCGATGGGTATTTGAAAATAACCCGAGAAACCGTCTAAGAAGCAGTAATAGTCATTACCTGCTAGACGTTCAAGCATTTGGTCCATGAAAGGAAGGGGAAAATGATCCTTTCTCGTAGCATCATTGAGTTTGCGATAGTCTATACAAACTCTCCACCCTGTAACGAGACGAGTAGGAATCAACTCGTTGTTTTTGTTGGGAACAACGGTGATTCCGCCTTTCTTAGGCACACAATGGACTGGACTAACCCATGGTGAATCCGAGATAGGGTAAATCATGCCCGCATCAAGAAGTTTGATAACCTCATTTTTTATAACGCCACGGATCTTGGGATTCACCCTTCTTTGGCTTTGAATAGTGGGTTTAAAGTCATCCTCCATGAGAATTTTATGTGTGCAAAAGTGAGGATCAATTCCACGGATATCAGAGATTTTCCAAGCAATCGCTTTCTTATGATTCTTCAGCACGGCGATAAGTCGGGATTTTTCTTCTTCTTTCAGGTCCTTTGCGATGATGACCGGTAACTTCTTGTTGTCTTCAAGGAAAACGTACTCGAGATGAGATGGAAGATCCTTAAGCTCTAGATCCGGAGGATTTTCGATGGACGTGGGTAGTCAACTTTGAATCATCGGTAGAGATAGCCTTAGGAGACTGTGGAGAAATATGGTCCTCATTGAGAAGTTTCTCAATGGTACGAATGTCTTCATCCTAATTGGAGGGAGAATCGTCATATTGCAAATCCACATCTCCCATCGTTGCTTCAAATTCTTGCAAGAGGAAATCACTTTCTCCAAATAGAGTTAGTGATGGAGCAATAGAGGCAACGGTCTCAATAGTGGGTAGAGAAGAAGAACCACTTTTACAAGCGTCTTTGAAATGTTCTTCACAAGCCTCATCAAGAACGTCAATAGCATTAACACTCTCATATGAATAAGGTTGCTTAGAAATCTTACCCATATTGAAGACAATTTTATCGTCTCCAACTCTCATGATTATTTCGCCCGCGGCTACATCAATGAGAGTGCGACCGGTCCTCAAGAAGGGACGTCCAACGATTAATGGAACACGAGGATCCATCTCGTAGTCAACGACAACAAAATCCGCCGGGAAGGTGAATTTGTCAACGCCAACGAAGACGTCTTCGGCTATCCCCACTGGATAAGCAACCGTACGGTTAGCTAATTCCAAAGTCATTTTGGTGGGGACAAGCTCGGGGAGAGATAATTGCTTCCAAACACTTAAAGGCATTAAGTTTATACTAGCACCTAGATCGGCTAGGGCCATGCAATTCTCTACTCCCGGGAAGTTGCAAGGAATCAAGAAACGACCCGGATCACCAAGTTTGGTGGGCAATTTCCTTAAGAGAACCGTGTTGCAATTCTCATTAAGTTGGGTCTGAGCAATGTCAAGAAGCTTCTCCTTGTCACTAAGAAGATCTTTAAACATCTTAGCGTATTTGGGCATGTGAGCGAGAGCCTCGGCAAAGGAGATGTTAAAATTCAATTGTTTAAACATTTTAAGAAAGTTTGAAACTTGAATATCATCCTTGCTCTTTTGCTTCTCTTTCCTCAACCTTGAAGGATAAGGTATATCGGATGAAGAGGAAGGCTTTAGGGGAGGAGGATCACTCACAACCGCGGGTGGTGGGGGAATGGGGTAAGAAGGTAAAGGAGGTGAAGAAAGTTGTTCTTTTTCCTTGTTCACAATCACGGGTGGAGGTGTAGGAAGCTCGGGTTCCGTATAACCTTTTCCACTACGAGTGGTGATTGCTTTCATCTCCCCTCTTGGATTAGCAACGGTGTTACTCGGAAGAGTACCCGAAGAAGAGGGTTGATTACCTTGGAAAAGCGAACCTAACATATCACGTAAATTATCGGCTTGAGTGCTAAAAGAGTCTCGCATGTCTGCACGAATATCATTGCTTTGTTTCGCCATGTCATTCCTTAGCTCGACTCGAATATCGCTCCCTTGTTTCGCCATGTCTCCCTTCAAGTTGATGAATTGACTCTGAAGATTCGTTACCATCTCTCTATTAGTCCTCATGAACGTCTCGATGTCTTGATTCAACGTCGTTGGTTGATTTAGAGGTGGAGCTTGGTAAGCTTGAGAATTTCCTTGAGGTGGGTATGGGTTTCTTTGGGATTGATATTGATTGTTAGCACGAGGTTGGGTTTGGTTATTCCGGTTATAGCTTTGTTGTTAATTTTGGTTTTGAGGAGTAAAACCGGGTGGTGCAAGATAGTTGTTTGAACGATAACTTAGCAAGTTATGGTCTCCTTTAGGACGAGCTTGATAGCCTCCCGTGGGATAAGTACCGTATGCCGCGTTAACGTTTTCACAAAAATTGCCTTGAGTAGAAGGACAATCATTGTAAGAATGAGGACCACCACATGTGTCACAAGAAATAGCAACGGCTTTAGCTTGTTGAGTATGGTTATTAGCCAAAATTTGCATATTTTTGCTCATTTCTATAATGGCTTTTTCCATGGCGGACATGTCGGTGGTGGAAGAAGTAGATGAAACATTGACTCTCGGATTAGATCTTGAGGATGCGGATGAATCCCAATTCTTGTGGTGAGTAGTCATGTTTTCAATAAACTCTCGACACTCCTCCGGTCTCCTTTTCATAAAAGTACCACCGGCGGCGGCATTGATCGTGTCACGATCACGAAAAGTGATACCATTGTAGAAAGTATCAATGAGAGTGACGAGGAGCATGTTGTGATTTGGACAACGGTCGATCAAATCATTGTAACGTTCCCAAGCATCAAAGAGTGATTCATCATTGTCTTGCATGAATCCACTAATTTGGTTACGAAGGCTCGTGACCATGGATGGTGGGAAGTAGCGCGACAAAAAGCGTTGAGTCATGTCATCCCAAGTATGAATAGAATTCTTTGGGAGACGGTCAAACCATTTTTCGGCATGGTGAGAAAGCGTGTGTGGAAAGAGTTGAAGGCGAAGGACATCTATAGAAACACCGGGCATCTTCATGCTTTGAGTCATGGTAATGAATTTGTCGAGGTGCTTGTTGGCATCATCATCAGGCAATCCACGAAATGGATTTGTTTGCACTTGTTGAATCATGTGATGCTTCAACGAAAACTCCTGAGCCGTGATTTGCATCGGCGCAATCGGTCCTCCGCGTCCGTTCATGGTGGGTTGACACAATTCCTCCATTGTTCGTAAATCGGGTAGGGGAGCATTGTGGTTGTTGTTGTTGTTATTCAAATTGGGTAGAGGTGGGTTATTATTGTTGTTATGAACACCAGCCATATCTAAATCTTCATGAGTCTCGGGCTCAGAATAGCTTGAAGATCTAGTACGCATACACCTGCAGAAGAAAAATATACAGAGAGAATATCTATATAATCTTTTTGGTGCAAACCTTTGGAAAAGAATTGCTTTTTATGATTTTTTCAATGTTTTTGTATTTTTGAAAAGTTTTTTTTTTAATTTTTTATGGGTTTTTGAAAATTTTTAAGCAAGGAAAATAACGTTCTTAAAAGAACGGGTCCCAAATATCAATGCGTCTCTCACTAGAAACCGTTAATCTTAACGAAAAGAGCCGGCAGCGTCGCCATTTAATACAAAGCTTTTGGCTAAGTATAAAATATTTATCGTCCGATCTTTTCGAATTGATTTCCAGTCAAAAGTGCGACTCAATTGTCTTTTGGTGAACAAGAGAGTGGTTTGGATTGGTTATCTAATTTGAACTACAAGCAAGTATGAAAATGTCGTTGAGCGAAATTAAAGCGTTTAAATATTAAACTAAAAATTATTTATAAAAACACTTAAAATATAAACTTTGTCAAACGTTAAAACTTAAAAACATGTTCTATCGGAATGTTGCAAATCATTTCTATCGGAGTGCACCAAAGTCATAACCATCATAATAAATATCAAAACAAACCATCGGAATATTCATCTGAATACCCATCGGAATAATCAAGGTCAAATCTGTCGGAATGCAATGTGGTCGCAATATCCAGATCGGAATATTTTAGATCAGAATACAAACTCAATCCTCTCAGTCGCAATGATGTCTATCGGAATGTTGCAAATCTATCGGAATGTTGCTGACGAAAAATGGACAGAGTTTCGACTCAAAGTAACCTTATTACCCGTCGGAATGTGCGATCGCAATGAGCGATCGCAATCCAGATCGGAATAAGGGGAAAATGTCAAACGATCGCAAAGTAAAACCCTAATGGGTTATTGCGATCAAAACAAGTAATCCGTCGGAATGTTGAAATCCCCAAGATTGCGATGGAATGCAAACTTAATCCGAAATTGGTGGTAAGCTTAAAACTCAATAAGCACATATAATAAGCTATCTTATCCGAATTTTAAACAACTCAAAAAGCTTGAATTTGACAACTTGTAAAACATACAAGATCATAAACTTAATGAAAGGAACTTTAAAATGACTAAAACTTTTGAGAAATCCGAGAACCTATAAGTTAAAACTTGAAATAAGCAAACAAGCATTAAGAGCTTACAGCTTATACGTGTAAGAGCTTATGTGTAAACAAGGAAGATTAACCTTTAATCCGAAAACATCAAATCAAACGAATGAAGTATGTAATTCGGATCAAAAGATAAAGTAAACCAATAAATGTAGAAGGAGATTAAAGAACTTAAAACTTAACTTGAACTTGATTAATGGAATCCAAAATACAAAAAGCTTAAATTTGAAAGATTAAAAGAAAGAAAAGATGAAAGACTTAGTGAGAGAAAGTTTAGAACTTTCTCTCTCTAAAAACTAGAAAGGAAAAATTAAAAGTGCAACTAGCTAACCACCCTCCTAATGTGATTAGGAGGGTATTTATAGACTAAGTGGGAGGTGAATGTGGGGTGTGCTTCCTTCTTTCTTTTCTTCTCGACTCGATTTAATTCTTTGTCTTTCTCGACGTCGTCTCGGGATTTGAACTCGTCTTAATAATTTTATTCAATAATTTAGACTTGAGTTCTTCGACTTCATTAAACTTCCGTCTTTAGACTTTTTCTTCGATGAATCTTCAGAATAGGTCTTTGGACATCCGTTCTTTAAGCACTCTTGATCTCTTGGCTTCGTCTTTTCTCGTTTTCTTCGACAAAAGCCCGTGAAAGCCCGTGTTTTCTTCCTTTTTCATCTTTTGGTCCTAAAACACAATAAAAACACAAACCACGCATAATTCCGACTTTTATGACATAAAATACACGTTTTGGTCATGTTATTATTGGAAATAAGTGGCAAAAGGATAAGTGTTTTCACATTTATTAACCAATCCCAATCATAACACAATCAAGATTCACATATCAGAACACATATCAAAGCACATATGAGAACACATAAGCACGCAAGTCACACAATAGCACATTTATGTCCACACATTTTAAAACATATTACTAAATCATGTTAAAGAACATTGCAAGTGTCATCTCCATCCCATATTGGAAAAACATTTAAAAACGTAGCAAAATGGGACTATGAACTCACCTGATAGCACAGCAAGCTAGCACTCCTGCAAACCTATAAAATCATACACAACACACTTAGCTCAGGTCCTAACACTCAAGTTAAGTAACAACCACGGAGATGAATCTAATTTCCCAATCCTCGCTATCTAGTTCTCACACTACAAGCTATTCTATACGTAACAATTCAGTTTTTCCCGGTACGGTTTACTAGTCATTAAACGACCACATGAAGTGAACTTAACACCACACATGGCTCCTACCCTACTGGATTTATGTTTTTATATGATCTAAGAACTCCAAAAACCAATTTTACTTTCTACTTACACGTTTAACCCTTTCATTTAGTCTCTACGCCAAAAGTCGTTTTCACCAAAACGGATTTTCTGTACATGCTAAATGTTTGTCACCAAAAGCCCGACCTAAACACCATAAATTTTATTGAAAACCTCAAGTCCTTTTATATACATTATAAAGAGTTCCCAAATTAAAAATCTTTGGCTATCTCATTCGTTTGGTTAGGTTTTGACTCAAATTTCCTAAATTTAAATTTATTCCTGAACTGCGCACTGTTTTTGTAACAATTGTTTGACGACCTTCCCAACTCTATTTTCGACGAATCTTACATTTTTGAAAAGTAGACTCTCTGAATTTAATTAAAAAAAAGAAACTCGAACAAAGGTGCTACCAACTGCCCATAACAGTCAACACAAGACAGACGTAAAAATCAGACTGTTTTACACCTTTATGCACTAACCCTCTAAACATCATTAATTATCCATAAATTCTTAACACAAACCCTAAAATCATTAATAAATCTAAATAACTATAATTCTCAGAAATTTAACCAAACGCTAATCATCTCAATGATGGTTAATTAACATTCCAATTATGATTAAATAATAAAAACATGAATTATATTAAGGATGAATTGATCACTTACCTTGAAACAAGAAAAATTAATGAACCCTAATCATAATTTCGACTCCTCTTGATATCCATGGAAGATTAGACTGATTTTAGGTTTATTTAGGGTTATTATTCGTTTTTAGGGGTCTAGAGGTGTTTATATAGGTCTTGGTAACCTTCTAGACAAGTTTAGGCCCAATTAGAACTTTTAAATGGTAATTATCCTATTTTTATTAATTTAATATTTAAATTTTTAGCTATGGGACCCACAAATTCGACTCTCCTCTGTGTTTTATCATATTTACACTCTTCCCCCTCCTGTTTTATGTTTACTTATACTCCTATACACTTTCAGGACCAAACCGGACACCCTTTTGCTAATTTTTCGACTTTTTACGCGATTTTTGAACTAGCCTTCAATTCTAAAAGTTTCTGAATATAGCAAGTAACTATAAAACTTATCCTAACCATATTATATATACTTAATATATACATACAACATACAATATGTAAACGAAACCTTATAAAAACGCTACCCGAACTTTTCTTCAGTTCATTTCTAAACTCATTTCATTTCATTCCATTTCATTTCATTTCCAACTTATACCATGATTTACACATTCATGTGAACTCATGAGCACGAACCAACCCCATCACATCATCAAATAACGTACCATGTACTACGTAAACAATGTCTAACATCATGATAAAGTCTCAAATATGAACACATAACACATAAACGCACACCAAGCACATGATAAACATCAAACAGTCAAAAGTGACAAATCCAAAATCTAGGGTTGTCACGTTCCACTTCCCTCACCGGAGAGGTACTAACATGTGGAAGCAAAGGTCCGTCTAAAGCCTTCCCGCTACGTGTGGTAATAGCCTTATCTCACCCTTCGGGTTCGGAATCGTGTTGCTAGGTAAGCCACCCGAAGAAGAGGAAGGTTTGTTCATTATAGCTTCAAACATCGAAAGTAATTTGTTCTAAAACTCAGCTTGATTTCCTTCCATACGGTTTTGGTTTTGCTCTAAACGAGTTTGATTAAGCTCAATGTTGTTATTTTTCCCTTTTATCGTATTTTGAAATTCATTTTTCAATGTTTCTATTTGTCCTTGAAGATTATTTTGAAAAGCTTTCAAATTTGCCTCATTTGTTTTGATGTAGCTTGACAAATCATTTTGGTTATTGTTATGAAAACCTTGATTGTTTTGATTGCCATGAAATCCATTTCCTTGATTAAAATTCCCTTGGTTACCACGGTTAAAATTATTCCCATTATTTCCATTGTTGTATCTATTTTAAACCGGTGGAGCAACATGGTTTTGACGAGGAGCTTGACCGTTAGGGCCATAAGTTCCCGTCGCGGCAAAAGAACTAGCTTGATCAAACCCAGTGGTTGAACAAGCATAATTCGGATGTGCTCCACCACATGATACACAAAAATTCTCAACCGCATTAATCGATCCATGAGGATTCTTCCGAATCTCATTCAAAATCGTATCAATCTTAGAGTCCAATCTATCAATCTTGATATTAGATGAATTCACATTAGAAACAACCAGTGTGTTTCGTGAATATTGCACTCTAGACTTATTCTCAATGATACCCCACGCGTATCTCGGAGTTTCTCTTAAAAGATTACCACCCGCGGCGGCATTTAAAGAATCTTGTTCAACCATATTAAGTCCATTATAAAAAGTATTGATTTGGTGTAACTCCGTGAAACCGTGGTGCGAACATTGTCTCAACAAATTCTTAAACCTTTCCCAAGCATCTCCAAACGATTCATGCACTTGTTGTTCAAATCTAGTTATCTCATTCTTAAAGTGAGTTGTTTTGGATGGTGGAAAGAAATAATTCATGAACTAAGACACTAGATCATCCCATGTCAAAATCGAACCCGGTGGTTCCTTTTCATACCAATGCTTAGCATTCCCCTCGAGCGAGTATGGAAAAAGCATGAGCTTAATCACGTCATTCGGCACATCTCTAAACTTGAGAGTCGAGATGATACGAAGAAAATTTCGAATGTGAGAATGCGGGTTATCGGTCTCATTGTCACCAAATTGGTCGGCACGAATGAGTGATAAAAGACCCGTCTTAATCTCATAATCATCCGCCAAAATAGCCGGCACAACGATTGCTTCCCCGTACCCTTCGGTGGGTGCACGGAGCAATTCCTCCATTGTTCGGTTATCGGCCATCTCTACAACAATAGGTGGAAGCTCGGGTTCCACTACTTGTTGTTGACGATTTCTATTTCTACTAGGAATGTTTTCAAGCCTATCGAGATTAATCAAAAGTCGATTAGAACGTAATTGCATAAACCAAAGTGACGAGAATTTAGAGGATTGAAGAAAAGAAATTAGATTAGAAGAACATTATTTTTGGTATTTTTATTTGGTATTGCTCAATTAAAGATTGATAAAAAATAAGGAGTAAGGATAATTACTATGGAAGTAAACTACCCTCGGTCGACTTTGAAATGTAGGTGAAAACCTAAACGTCTCGAGGTTCAATAAGTAAACAACAAAAATAAGATTTATTACTACTTGAGTCGGCAAACCAATAATCGGTCGTCCCTCTCAATATACGCACAAGCAAGAGGGGAAACAAAGTGGCACAAAGCACTTAAAAACCTTTTTTCTTAGACGGCCTTTTATAGCTCGTCGCCTTATACCCACCTTATAGTTTGTATAAATCGAGTTCAAACTTTTTATTAGTATTTATCTATTTTGCCTTTTATTTTTATTTTGGATTCGAATACAATAGCTAGGTGATGAAATCCCAACTAAGGTCTTTTTTGGAAGTAGGTAAATTTATTGTTCTACATAATATAATATATTAATAACAAAAAACACGAAAAGCGATATATATACTATATTAATAGAAAAATAACAAAATTTTCCGAGGACGGAAAGGATCTTCAAATCAATGATCAACAAATCGCGATCGAAAGAATCGTACACAAAATCCCCGGCAGCGGCGCCAAAATTTTTGATGTGTCGAGAAATGTCGGTGTATTTTAATTAAATACGTTATAGAGCAAATTTAAGAAATTACCTTTAGGAAAAGATAATAATCCAAAAATAAGCTAAACACGAATCAATTAAACACGAGAGTGATCCCGGTTCGTTGTACAGAAGGAACTTGTGAATTTGACACTTTCGTTTTGAATTGGACAATTGATTTAAATTTGGTTTCGGTTTTTATCTAATATAATCCTACAAATTTTAAACCTATAGTGCATGAATCGTATCCCGAAATTAAATCTAAAAGACAAAATTAAGCTATATTATATTTTATTTAAACTTCACTTTTACTATTTAATTGAAACAAACTTTTTAAACAAAATTTATTAATTCAAAATTATTTAAAACTAAATTATTTAAAAACAATATTAAAACAATCTTTAAATCTAAAAGTAATAAAATATTTATTTTTATTTTTAAACTAAAGATTTATTTAAACTTTTTAAAACTAAAATGATATAAGAAAAGCGTGTATACATAAGTTGACAGTTTAGGATATTTAAAATATATTAAATACATAAAATGTAATTAAACAAAAATAAGTGGTTAGAACAGATGGTAAGGTGTATTTGGCTGTGAACGGCAGGTCTCGAGTTCGAGACCTGCGAGTGACCAATTTTTTTTGTTGATTTAATATTTTTGGGACAGAATGTATGTTAGGAAACATACAATGAAACGCAATAGAGATAACAGATCAACAATAATGTTAAACCAAATAAACCACAAATTGCAACCGAAAAAACCAAATATATCACATAAATCAATCAGTTCAATATCCTAACCAAAACAAACTACTATAATATAACAAATTAAAATAACAGTATACTTAGCAGCTATATCTCCAAGTAAAATCAGACTACTCAAATTATCCTAAACATTCAGTCACATACTTATAAAAATTCACACATCACGTTTTCAAACAACTTATAGTTTCCCAATTTCAAACTATAACTCAAAACAAAGTATAGATACATAAAAAAACTAAAAATCAGCAAAGGACTTTAATAGTTCACAAGATCAGAGAAATGCAGGATACAAATACAGTGAAATCCAATAGCACTACAAGATCTTGAAGCAAACTTAACAATCTATAAATCCAGCCTAATAACAAACGCTAGCATTCGAGCCTCTTAAAAACAGTAGCAAACATTTATATTTTAACAATGAAAAAAACAGAAAAACGCATCAGGTTAACAAATTTATGATGAAAAGAGCAGGCATATTAAATTATAACTGAACATTCAAATCATCATCACAATTGCAAAATAGAAGCATGACTAACAGATTACTAAACCAAACGCATATCCTCTATTATAAACTAAGCAGATGTATCAGCGATTAACCTAATATATCAAATCCAAATATAATTTCAAAATAAAATAGATAATACAAATCTATAACAGTGATAAGCTTAAACTAACAAATTCAACCTCAAACTAAGCGAATTCATAACATCTATCAGATTAATCACATCTATCACAAATCTACCACAAAACAGCATACAAAAAATTAATTAAGAAAAACGAGCTTAACCTTTCAAGTGACGGTCCTTTGATGAAGAAGTCACGCGCTAAGCGTACTTTCGAGCTAGTATGACTCCATTACACCACGAACCACCATCACAACAATACGAAACAAATCCACGATTCACCAAATCAATATGATTCACGAATCATGTACTCGAACTAGTATTAATACGAACCAGCAACTTTTATTTTTTAATTATTCAGTGGGAATAATTAATATTCCCTTTTTCTAACATAATCATTCAGTTAAGCTATTATTCGAGCTTAATGAACAAATTCGTCAATTATTATATTCAACTGTACTAAGAAAATTGTAAGTTACTTTAACTCAGTAAAATTAAAACGTGGACCAAGAGAATAATAAACTGAAAATAACTTTTTATTAATCAAACTAACATTACATTATTTATAAAAAGAAAAATACAAAGTTCTAACTACATTTAAACATAATAACAGTCCTAGAAAAAGGAATACATTACAATGAAAATAAGAAGGGTATTTATAGGGAAACCAGGGGTGTGGGTGGTTGATGGAGATCAATTCTTGGCCCTTGGATCTTCTCTTCATCCTCTCTTTTTTTTCTGTTATCATCCAAGGGATGAGATCATCCTTCTTTCACTCGGATTGCTAAGGTGGCAGAAAACTATGTTTGTTGTGCTAGTTCTTTACCTATGTGGAATGATTTGATTGGCTTATTAATTGGTGGAAGTGAAATCCACCAATCATAATTGAGGAGTGATGCAGATGGGTTGCCACGTAGACCTTGGGTAGCATCTTCTTCATCCGAAAAACTTGGCAATTAATTTATACGCGTGTAGTACAATCGCCCCCTTTTTGATCTAGGATTTGGACTGGTGGCTGTGTTCTTCCCCAAATATCTATCCTCTCTTCACGTTTATTTTTTTGTGAGTTTAATTTGTTTATAACAAAAAGTTTGACCAAGGAGATATATAGTAGTTATTCCACCGTCTCATAACTATTGTTGATGTGGGCTTGATATTGGACCCATCAAAAATAATACTCCATCGTCTCATAACTATTGTTGATGGGCTTTTTCCACATATAAATAACTCGTCCCTTTTCATTATGCTTTGTCATTGGGCCTTTGAAACATTAATCCATCCGTCCACTATTATTTGGGCTTTTGTTGGACCCAAAACTCCCATCCGTTTTTTTATTATTTATGGGCTTAAATGCCCAATAAACTAATGTGGGACCCACTTGACTTCAAACTTTGATAAATCCGCGAACAAAATCGAACTTGACTTTTGGCTTCTTGAAATTATCTTCAAACTCGTGTCGATATTGCCGGTTTTCGTGAACTTTGGTACCTACACACATGAAACAAGAAAACAATGCAAATACTATACAATATCATATGTATTAAGCATTTTATGTTCGTATTATGATACAATTGATATGAGTAATTTCACTCATATCAAAATTCGACTTTGGTAAAAAAGAAAGAAAAGCTGAACAAAATTATAAAAGGCTATATTGTTTGGTGGTTTTTGAGTGCAAAAACCTTGGAGGAAGTTTAGGAAGATGGCCTTTTGGTTTTGTTGTTTGGACATATAACAATAAGCATTTGGGCTTATTGAGGGTTATTGCAGTTCATAAAACAACTAATCACTCCACAAAGAACACACAAACACTAGTCACAAGGCAGGTATAATTAAAATGAAAGTAAAAAGTAAACTCTATACTAACATAACGTAAAGCAACTTTGTTCTAGTACTTAGGTGCAATTTGGACTTTTTGGCTTATGAGAAAAGTAAAAAAAATCACAAAATTCTAGAAAAAACTAGAACATATATGACGAGTGACTTGAGCTATCAATAATTTAAAACTTAAAAGCTAACAACTAGAAATCGGGCAACAATGTCTTCTCATATGGTTGACAAGATAGAAAGCAACAATTTAGTTCAAGCAACACTCAAATAAACATCACCACTTATATCTATCTTAAACAGGCATACAAGACATCAAATAAATCAAGCAACACTAGATTCTATCTTATCAGACAAAAACTCTAATGAACTCAGACAAGTGTACAGACAGAAAGCAAAGCATACAAATTAGAGTTTAAAGCTACAAACATGGAAACAAAAGCAAGAGTAGTCTAATCCTAACCTAACCAAAGTGTGCTAGCACTAACAAGGTTAATCCTCAATGTCACTTTAAGCAAAACCAAGCAATCCCAAACACGCTTTAACCCTAGGCAGATTACAAGATAACAATGAATTTTCAAATATGAATGATCTACAAAATAAAACAAGAACTTAAATCAACTAAGAATACTAGAATAAGCATAAGACATCTTAAAAATAAGCTAAACAACCACATAACAAGCAACACCACATATGTCACAAAGCGGTTTAAGCACAAGTAGGGGCAAGCTACCTTTCTTGATTTACATCCAAACCAAGAGGATGGTTGAGGCCATCATCCTAATGAGCTTATCAGCTTATGAAGCTTATGTAGTTTCCTTGGCTGGTGGTTCAACAACTGAACCCAAGGTAAGCAAAGGACTACATCAGTCCTTGATATGATTTCCAAAGTGAAACCTGAAACAACACCACTAAACAAAATTTTTGAACCAATAGCCTTGACCAGAAGCTTGTTTTTAAACAAGCTTATGGTAGATTTTGCTACAGTAAGTGTAAGATAAAAGGAAAACTGGATTTTTTGAAAAAAGGAACTTGGAACCAAAACTTTGCAATAAAAATTAAAGAGTAACCAACAGAAAGTAACAAACCCTTATGAATCTTACTTGCACTTGGTTAGTCAGACCATATACATATAATCAATTCATAAAACTTTGGTTCTTCAAACACTTAACAAAATTCTCTTTTGAAAATTGTTTGAATAAAACTTGAAAAATAAAGTGCATACAATAAATTGGAGGAATTTGGAAGCAAACTATATTAAAAAGAACTCAAAAACTTGCAAGGCCCAAAACTTTACTTTAACTATTCAAAGAATTGAGGTTTACATAATTTCTGGAACAATTTATGCTATTACAAGCTTCTACTATTTACACTGCTCAGTGTTGGTTACAATGTGAAGAAAAACTGGAACCTTAATGCTATGAGGTTCCTCAAATGCCCTTGGATATTCCCTTTGAAGATTCGGAATTTTGAATTCAAGCTTTGGTCAAATTGCCATCTTGTCATCTTCTGCCAAGTAACATGTGTTTGCTAGCAATACAAAGGTGATCTTGGTCGTTGAAATGTTATGGAGGCCAAACAAATAAATCCTAGCCACTGTTTTGCTATCAGTTTTTGTATTCTTCTAAAAACGTCCCTTTTGTAGCAGAGGAGGTCCATGTGGGAATATTGGATGATGTGGCAGCAAGGTAAAACATGTGAGGTGAAAAGGTGATGGTGATTTGTAAATATGCACGAGTATGATTATAAACCCTTTGGTTTTATGGGGATTGGATTGAGTGAGTTAGTTAGGGTTCTTACCTAATTTGGGGTGTTTTGATCTGATGCAATGGTTTTGTTTGTTGTTTAGCGCCCAAAATAGTATTTAAACTATGGTGTTTGTGCATTTCTGGTCCTTGTGATTTTTAACAAACAAACCCGATTTTCCTTTGTTATTAATCTTTGTCAAATAGCAAAATTGATCCTTCGAAGTTTGTTGACTGAATTTTGACCAGTTATAAAGGAACTTTGGAGCTTTAGTAGTTTTAACCCCTTTGCCATTTAACAATGCATCCTTGGTAACTTTGCAATGTTAATCCTTTTGTATTTGCAAAGTTAGTCCTTTTGTAATACAAGGACTTGTTGTGACATATCTTCAAACATGAGGGGTTTTCTTTTACAAGTCTTCAACTTTAGGGACCCTTTTTGTACTTTTGAGTTTCACAAGGGTATAAAGTGTAATTCTTCAATATTTGAGGGATCAAACTTGTACATCTTCAATTCTTCAAGGTTATGTTTTGAAATTCCACACCCGAGTCCGGTTCTTTTGTGAAGCTTCGTTTCCCGTGTTTGTTTTTGCATGTTTTTGTGATCTTTTGGTTAATTCACGACATCCGAGCCCATAATCACACGATGAAGAAAACAAAGGTATTTTGCATGCTTTTATGATATTTTTTATATTTTAAGCCCGATTTAGAGGATGAGACTATGTATAATTAGAGTCTCATCTATATGCTTTATTCTGTCACCTTTAATATATCCGTACTTAAGTTGAGCAATGCATGATGAAATATCTTCATGTAATATTGTTGGAGCCTCCTGGCCTAAAGAAATCCCACACGATTCATGAATATGTTGCCTCACACTTCTCAACCATATGCATTCCCGACTTGCTTCATGGATGGCCAAGATCTTTGTGTGATTCGATGAAGTGACACTCATTGTTTGCTTTATGGAACGCCATGAAATAGCATTATTGGAACTTGTGAAAACATATCCAGTTTGGGACCGATCGGTATAGGGATCAGACATATATCCTGCATCTGCAAAACCAACTAGATTTCTTTCAGATGGGTTAGTATAATATAAACTCATATCTTTTGTACCTTGAAGATAGCGGAAATATTTGTTTCACCCTATTCCAATGCCTCCTTATCGGACACGAGCTATACCTTGCTAATAAGTTCAATGAAAATGATATATCGGATCGTGTATGACTCGCAAGGAATATCAACCCTCCTAATGGCACTTAGATAAGGTACATATGGGCCAAGAATTTCCTCAACATCATCAGGAGGTTAAAATGAGTCCTTTTCAACATCCAGCATCCCTACAACCATCGGGTTGTTCAATGGATGAGATTTTTCTATATAAAATCTTTTTATCAATTTCTCTGTGTATGCATTTTGGTGGATGAGTATTCCATTCTTTAGATGTTCAATTTTCAATCCAAGGCAAAAATTTGTTTTTCCGAGATCTTTCATCTTAAATTCTTTCTTTAGGTATTCAACTTCCTTTGGAAGCTCACCTGGAGTTCCGGTGATATTCAGATCGTCAACGTACACAACAATAATGACATATTTAGATCCGAATCTTTTTATAAAAATGCATGGGCAAATAGAATCATTTTTGTATCCTTCCTTTAATAGATATTCACTAAGGCGATTGTAGCACATGCGCCGAGATTGTTTCAACCCATACAAGGATTTATCTAATTTGATTGCATACGTTCTCGAGAATTTGCTTTACATGATTCAGGCACCTTAAACCCATCAGGAAGCTTCATGAAGATTTCTGTATCAAGTAAGCCATATTAATAGGCTGTCACAACATTCATTAGACGCAAATCGAGTCCTTCTTGTATTTCCAGACTAACAAAATATCGAAAAGTAGTTGCATCCACCGCAGGAGAATATGTCTCTTCATAATCTATACCTGGTCTTTGTTAACACCCTTGTGCCACCAAACGCGCTTTGTAACATGTGATTTTGTTTTTTCATTTCGTTTATGCAAAAAAAACCATTTATATCCAACAGGTTTAACACCTTCAGGTGTACAGACTATTGGTCCAAAATCTTCATGTTTCTCGAGGGATTTCAATTCTGCCTCAATTGCGTCTTTCCATTTTAGCCAATCATTTCTCTTTTTACATTCTGGAACTGACTTTGGTTCATGATCCTCATTGTTTTCCATAACATCTAGTGCTACATTATATGAAAAAGTTTCATCGATGTCGATTTCATTTCTGTCACACCCCACCATGGCGGAATATGGGGCGCGACGTACGGATATCATCACAACAATAGCGTGTCTATAGAGATAACTAAATGAAATGGAAATATCATAAATTTATATGTGTTAGCTAAAATCTCAGCCCTTGCCTCAACCCCGAAGCTAATTTTAAGTCCCCGATATACCACTTATACTTTCGCCTATCCAGATTTTACCGATTTTGAGCATATGAAAAGTTTGTTATGACCAGAGGGTCTTATACTATCCCAATTGATTATCCCTCTTCCTGATATCTTATATAACATATAAACTAACCCTCACGTTCGTTTGAAGGTCCAATTGTACTCCTAAGTACCCCTAACAATTCAAAACATAAAAATAAAACAGGCTGATCCAAAAACTCTTTTCACACCCGACTGATGTAACCTGTTTTTGACCCTCTTCCCTACCTCCAATCCAGTTCTCGTTTCTTGCATTCAAAAGCTAACTCAAATACCTTTCCAGGAGTACTTAGATCGCATCATGAAAGTATGTATAACTCTAGATATAGTCAAAACAAGTGACCTAAAATTCTGTCCAATTTTTTAAAAACGAATTTAACACAATTAACCTAATTAATTACCATCATCATATATATTTATTAACCCTAATTATTCTAATCATGTTAATATCATTAAATTATAGATCTCATAATTAAACTAACCCTAGATCCATCATGTATTGATTGTAAAAGAATTAAAAACAATTTAATTAAAAAGGGTATTAAAGATTTTACCTTAGAATTTTTGAAAGAAGAAAAATTAATGAAGAACCCTAAAACCACCATTGATGCTGACTTGAAGGTGATCTCCAGGGGTTTTATGAAGTGTTTTGGTTAATAAAATATATTTATATAGTTTCCTAACAAGTCCTTGGCCCATTACAAAAGTCCGGTTCCCTTTTTTCTTTTTTTTCCCTTTTCTTTTTCTTTCTTGCATCCCAAAACCGACTATCATATATATATATATATATATATATATATATATATATATATATATATATATATATATATATATATTCTTTTTATTACCTATTAATATATTATTAATAATACCTTAATTTACCTTAATTTATTTCAACTCTTAAAGCCTCTGAAACCTCAAAACTGTAAAACTAGTCAGTTTTTACGCGTATACCGTAAAAGACGTAAAAATATACAGTTTTAAAAACTCTTATAATATGTAATAAACTATATAACTAAGTCCTAAATGACTTAAAACCATCCCCTAAATTATTCCCGTGACTAAATACCTCATCTGAGACCCCTAAATGCAAACTCTGAATCGTAAAGATACGATTTTTCTATAATACATATACGTATACGTAAACCACTAAATAACATCATCTCATTTCATAGTCACTAACTTGTGAGCTCATGAACATGAAAACATCACACATCGTTCCACTCACAAGGTACCCCGTACCAGAAGACGATATCCAAGCCACATTCTATACACACCAATTAGCACATAAACATGTAAAGACACGTAACTTGCACAAAATAAAACTAAGTGACGATCCTCAAAACCGCGGTTGTCACATCACTCCCTCCTAATAGAGATTTCGTCCCGAGATTTACTCCTTAGGATCAAACACACAAACAACAAATCACATGAGGATGCTTGTTCTAAATGAACTCTTCTCATTTCTATGTGTACTTTAGTTCAAGTCTCAAATTACCACATATACAAACCAACAATATTTAAATTAATTCCCAAACTCTTGACCTCACAGCCAATAAATCTCATAAATGACTCTTTGATAAAAACAAAGACTCTTATTAACACAAACCCCGAATAACCGTACATGCAAATATGCATTCTCAAACAACATTTACCAATATTAATACATGAAATATATCATGTATACCACTCATTTCCCCCAGGTAATTCTATACTCATAAGCTACTAGTTCGATCTTTCCAAGGATCATAAATGGACCTACAAAACTCTACATCAACTTTTCTATTTTACCAAAACATACCACCCGTTACTATGGGTGCAACTTCCTACATAACTTTATCACTAAAATCTAGTGGTTTCCTCCTTTTCAACATAGCATCTCTTGTTGCTCTCATCCTTTCCACAAACGCCATTTCCACATTAGTAGTTTCTTTCACCAATTTTAGTCCACCATAAGGTCAACTCACCCTATCCTTCCATATAGTGCCTCAAATGGCATTCATCGACTTCTAGTATGATAATTATCATTATATGAAAACTCAGACATCGCTAACGAGTTTCCCACGTCCCTATAAATCAGTCACCCAAGCTCTCAACACGACTCCAATACTTGTAGCAATTTATCACTTCGTCCGTCCTTTTCCAATTAGTTGGATATACTCATATCCAATCATGTTCATCAACTCCCTTTAGTCCGTACCCCTAAACTACTTAAAAATTCCAATTTCCTTACACAAGTGACCTATGACGGTGTTTCACATATTCATTAGTTCATCATAACAAGGCTCTTCCAATCCAAATCAGCTTATGATTTATACATATCACCAAAAGGACGGTTATCTCAGTTAGTCTACCAACTGCCATCCACACCCATGCTACAACTACTTCCGTTAAATTTGGATAGCTCATTAGTAGCACCTATACACTTCCTTCTCACTTTTCTCCATGAAAGATTTTTTTTTGATACTCAACACTTTCTTTATACTTACACAATGTCTTACCTCCAAGGTCATAGTGCTCCTCATCTTGTCTCAGTTAGTCCAAGCCCTTCGTCCCTCATGACACATCACATCTATAACTCCTCATCCATTTTATTATCGATACTAAGCCTTCCAATCAAACAGTATAGGTCAGTGCCATTTCTTTTCCACAATACAGCAATATTAGCATGCTTAGTGCCTTAGTCTACTCATTAGGCTATACCAAAGTTTTACCTTCGGTTCCTATCTCGACCTATTTCATTTATGATCCGCATCTATCCTTACTTCCTTCTTTTTCCTCAGCTCATGGTATACATCACGATGTTATGCTTCCCGCCTTTCAAGTCATCTATACGTCAAAATTATCCAAGTAGCTTCACTTGTGTTCCTCACGACCAGTTCTCCTACTCCCTCCTAATAGGGACACACTAGAGTTTTATGTGATCTCATGCGGATCACACTCTCATCTTATACCCATGTTAGTTTCCATTTGTCTAAACTAAGCCATATTCTAAATTCTTACTCAAGTCTCATACTTCTATTATGATCTTGCACCTAACATGAGGTACTTTCAATCATCATCTTCTAGGAATACGTGGTTCTCTCCTTCCATGGTTCTCCCTAATTCCTATACTATCTCGTCCAACAGAAATTCGATACTCCATTCATAACTGTCTCTTCCAAAGATCTTTCATAACACCTTCACAAAACCGACTCTCTAAATCACATGTCCACAAATTTATTTAGCTCCAACTTCACTACTCATCCCTCGATATCGACTACCCTGAAATTCTATCTTCGTGTAGCACACGACTCCCTCTTGTTACTTCCACAAGTCCTTTAACTCATATGTTGTGTAGTCACTCCATCACGATCTATTGGTCCAGCTCTTCATAACTCCACTCTGATACCCGATTTTTCCTTCTTCACCTCGAACCATAAGGAAATTTTCCATCGTTGTACTTGTCACTAATCCAGTCCTTGCAGCTTATGCGGCTCCTCCTAGATTTCTTCCATTCTTCTTGTAGCCGACACGTAGTCCTTCCAGCTCCTTTCTCCACATTTCTACTACTACCTTGTCTCCATAGCTATGCCAAATCCTTACTCTACCCTCACATCCGCTAGCACTTTCATCAATCCCCTAACGGCACTTCAACCCTTTTTCATAGTATGTAATCTCATTCCTACGACCAGTCAACCAGCTTTACTTACTTTCTTATTCCCATAACCATTCTAAATTTCTCAACTCTACAAATCTTAAATATTCTCTCGACACAACCTTTAAACCAAAATACATCTCTCCATTCTAATATCTAACCATAAATAATACTACCCAACTCTATCTTCTCATCCTAACGTTTCCACAACTGCATAACTAAATCAACCATGTCATGTACTAAAAGAATTCCAAACATTCGTGTCCCAAAATTAAATATAGGGTAAAACGAACCTTAGACAAAATAACTGAAAACAAAACAATGTAATCCGAAAGATCAATGGAGTGTTCCAACAACAAAAGATAGACTCATCACGATTTGTATTACCAAATTTCAATATCTTAGAAAATTTTAAATTTTCATCTCAATTAGTTACTTCACATTAGGGCCATATTTTAACACCAATAAATGAAATCATAGTCATATTTTACCATCTTCGTTACTATCAAAGGGCACAACTCAGTTAGTGTACTAAAACTCACTTTATCTATCATCTCATTTAACAATAAACTCATCTTTTATCTTCATTATTTTATCAAAGGTATCCACCAGTTAGTATAGTATAATGTTATTTGAACCATTATCTTGTTTACTCACATTAAACTTATTTCACTTGTTATTATGAAACCAATACGCGTTTATAAAATATGGTGTTTTTATTCATTTTATTTTATATTATAATTATTTTATATAATCCATTTAGACTTGTTATAAATAACTATTACACGTTTACAAGATGTGGTGTTATTATTATCATTATTATAATAAAATCTCCCTTTTTACTCTTTAAAATTTTAATCCCACTTAAGAAAATTATTGTAAAATTTCTTCACCCTTTAAAATGTATTATCACATGTTACCTAGAAAACTAATCCAATTATTTCCAAGACAAATGGTTTTTATAACTTACTACCACAAACTTAAAAAAAAGATATGTAAGTCACGATATCATACCATACACCTACAAATTATTTTCAAATCGTTTTCCTATAATTAGCGAGACTTATTTGCAAGAAAATTTAGTAGTTCTCATTAATTAAAATACATACCCGAATGTAGACACACATCAAAAAGACTTAAAACGTCGTTGGAACTCCATCAAACTCCAGCACCATAAAACACGAGCAAACACAAGGTATGTTCAAGTTATAATAACTACTGAACGACCATATCATAACTTAACACACACTAGTATATATACATCCGCATATATATACCTATAAAATCACCCAAGACATACTCGTTACCATACATGTCAGATCAATCAATCGCGTCATACACTCATTTTTCCATACGAGTAATCACCATCTTACCACAAGGCATAAAACCCATCACTAAAAACCAGTCCATATCGTGTGACCCCATAATTACACAACATGAGTATAACCCAAAACATATAATACACTCAAAAATAGCCATATCGTAGGCAGCCGTTACATAAACCCATATACTATACATATACCCAAAATACACATCTCATCATATACAAGAATGTACTAACCCTCTTTCATGCAACCATACTTGAGAACCCATTGAAGTTGTGGTACTTGTATAACTATGTTGGCCACCATACTTATACAATTACTCTTTCCCCAATGCACTCCCTCCTATGATGACACTTATAAGAATCAATATAACATATAACACATAAATCCATCTACTCACATAAGCTCATAACCACATAACTAATAAGGTCCAAAACTCTATCTATTAAAATAACATAGTCAAACTCTTGGAACACATAAATCCATTTTCTAGCTAAAATAGCATAGACAAAATCCAAAATGAAAACATAATCAGTTATAAGTCATGTGGCCCATAAGAGTGGAAACAACTTAAAATCCTTTCTATCCATCTAGTTCCAATGGGTTTAGCCACCACGTGCTTCTTAGGGGGCATGACTTAAATACCAAAAGAAACATCATACATTAGATATTCGAAAATAACTTCGCAACTATTGTGAAAATAATTCATATATCAAAAGCAACACATAAATTAACAAGTGACTAAGTATGGGCAACTACAGTACAACTCATACTAGTCAAAACTTACAGAAAACAAATCAACAATACTTAGGAAATACAATCAAGACCAAACACATAATCCTATGATGCCTATATGCAAGGATCCTTAAGCTATAGACTAGGCTAGGCAACCTAATTCTCTATAACCATTGGCTCTGATACCATTCTGTCACACCCCACCATGGCGGAATATGGGGCGCGACGTATGGATATCATCACAACAATAGCGTGTCTATAGAGATAACTAAATGAAATGGAAATATCATAAATTTATATGTGTTATCTAAAATCTCAGCCATTGCCTCAACCCCGAAGCTAATTTTAAGTCCCCGATATACAACTTATACTTTCGCCTATCCAGATTTTACCGATTTTGAACATATGAAAAGTTTGTTATGACCAGAGGGTCTTATACTATCCCAATTAATTAGCCCTCTTCCAGATATCTTATATAACATATAAACTAACCCTCACGTTCGTTTGAAGGTCCAATTGTACTCCAAAGTACCCCTAACAATTCAAAACATAAAATTAAAACCGGCTGATCCAAAACCTCTTTTCACACCCGACTGATGTAACCTCTTTTTGACCCTCTTCCCTACCTCCAATTCAGTTCTCGTTTCTTGCATTCAAAAGCTAACTCAAATACCTTTCTAGGAGTAATTAGATCGCATCATGAAAGTATGTATAACTCTAGATATGGTCAAAACAAGTGACCTAAAATTCTGCTCAGTTTTTTTAAAACGAATTTAACACAATTAACCTAATTAATTACCATCATAATATATATTTATTAACCCTAATTATTCTAATCATGTTCATATCATTAAATTATAGATCTCATAATTAAACTAACCCTAGATCCATCATGTATTGATTGTAAAAGAATTAAAAACAATTTAATTAAAAAGGTATTAAAGATTTTACCTTAGAATTTTTGAAAGAAGAAAAATTAATGAAGAACCCTAAAACCACCATTGATGCCGACTTTAAGGTGATCTCCAGGGGTTTTATAAAGTGTTTTGGTTAATAAAAAGTATTTATATAGTTTCCTAACAAGTCCTTGGCCCATTACAAAAGCCCGGTTCCCTTTTTTCCTTTTTTCCCTTTTCTTTTTCTTTCTTGCATCCTAAAACCGACTATCATATATATTTTTATATTTTTTTTCTTTTTATTACCTATTAATATATTATTAATAATACCTTAATTTATTTCAACTCTTAAAGCCTCAGAAACCTCAAAACTGTAAAACTAGTCAGTTTTACGCGTATACCGTAAAAGACGTAAAAATATACAGTTTTATAAAAACTCTTAGAATATGTAATAAACTATATAACTAAGTCCTAAATGACTTAAAACCATCCCGTAAATTATTACCGTGACTAAATACCTCATCCGAGACCCCTAAATGCAAACCCTGAATCGTAAAGATATGATTTTTCTATAATACATATACGTATACGTAAACCACTAAATAACATCATCTCATTTCATAGTCACTAAATTGTGAGCTCATGAACATGAAAACATCACACATCGTTCCACTCACAAGGTACCCCGTACCAGAAGACGATATCCAAGCCACTATCTATACACACCAATTAGCACATAAACATGTAAAGACACGTAACTTGCACAAAATAAAACTAAGTGACGAACCTCAAAACCGCGGTTGTCACAATTTCGGTTCCATACCTTTCTAGACATGACACAATTTGTTGAGATCTCTTAATTTTGGGGTACCCGGGGTTCCTCTTGAACTGTCATGTCTAATGTCCTTATAGAGGACCATTCTAGTGTTTCTTTAACCTCAGCTTGACCATTTTGATTACATGCTCCCTTTTTATTTCGAGGATTTTTATCTTTGGAACCGATTGGTCTACCATGCTTCATGCGTGCCTTAGGCTCATTAGCGATTTCTGAATGTTCTTAGGAACATCAAATCTGACAAGAGCATTAACAGTTGGTATATGTGTCTTAGTTACTCTTTTAAGGTCGGTAAATGCGTCTGGCAATTGATTTTCTAAACCTTGTAAATTAATTATCCTTTGAACTTCTTGTTCACATTCTTTGTTTGAGGATCATGATAAGATAATGATAATTTGTTCCAGCTTATTTCACTTCTCAGCTGTTTATCTATCTCCCCCTAGTGTTGGGAATACCGACTCATCAAAATGACAATCGTAAAATCGAGCCATAAACAAGTCCCCCGTTGATGGCTCTAAGTATCTAATTATGGATGGTGAGTCATACCCAACATATATTCCCATCCTCCTTTGAGGTCTCATTTTTGTACGTTGTGGCAGAGAAATTGGGACATGTATTGCACAACCAAAAATTCTTAAATGGGAAATATTTAGTTCTTGACCAAAAACCAACTGTAACGGGGAGTACATGTGGTAACTCGTTGGCCTGATGCGAATTAGTGTTGTTGCATGTAAAACAGCATAGCCCCAAGCAGAAACTGGTAGTTTCGCTTTCATAATCATGGGCCTTGCGATCATCTGAATCCACTTGATAAGAGACTCAGTGAGCTCATTTCGTGTATGAACATGAGCTACTGAATGTTCTACGCTTATCCCAATATACATAACCATAATCATTAAATGTGTGGGATGTAAACTCACCAACATTATCCAAACGTATTGTCTTTATAAAAAAATTTGGAAAATGTGCTCTCAATCTTATTAATTGGGCAAGTAATCTTGCGAATGCCATATTTCGACTTGACAATAAGCACGCATGTGACCATTGAGTTGATAAATCTATTAAAACTATGAAGTATCTAAATGGTCTACAAGGTAGATGTATTGCCCACATATATCCCCTTGGATTCTTTCTAGAAAATTAAGGGATTCATTCCCTATTTTAGTTGGTGATGGGTGGGTGATTAATTTTCCTTGTGAGCAAGTGACACATGTAATGTCTTTAGCTTATAGAACCTTTTGGTTCCTGAATATGTGTCCTTTTGAATTTTCTATTTTCTTTCGCATCATTAATAATTCGGGATGGCCTAGCCGGTCATGCAAACCGATAAACTTTTCTCGGTCATTTTTTTTATAAAAAAATTATGACCACATTTGTTTCAACAATGTTAATCTTAGTGTAATACAACCGAGATGAAAGTGCGGGTAATTTCTCTAACACTTTCTTCTCACCTAAAATTATATTTGTAATCTAGAGGTACTCATTATGTTCTTCACTTGTAGTCTCAATATGATATCCATTTTGACGAATATCCTTAGAACTTAACAAATTTCTTTGAGACATGGGGGAAAATAGCGCATTGGTAATTTTAAACATTGTACCTCCAGGTAATAATATATGTGATTTTTCATAACATTTTATTAGTTTTGCGCTACCGGAGATAGTACTAACATCTAATTCTTGTAGGTTTAAGTGAGATTTTTTTTTCCTTTTTGAGTATCGTGTGAGTGGTTGCACTATCCACTAGACATATATCTTCATCATCAATAATAAGTTGTGCTACACGATCCTTCAAAATAGAATACACAATATAAGTAATATGTTCAATAGATAAATTTTTTAAGTAAATAACATGTTTTATGAAGCCAAGTGAGTAATTATAGAAAAAGTACGTCTCATGGAAAACATGAAAACTTAAAAGAAAATAAAATGAAACAAAGAACATGATCATCATCGATGTGAAGACGTTTTATTCTTGGCTTGAAACTCTTATTATATCCTTTATGGATCACTCATTTGTGAGAAAATCGCTAACATCTAAGTGAGTGGTATCATTTTGGTCCTTTGAAACACCAAAGTTGTCAATAGCAAGGCTATCAATACCAAAGTCATCAACATCAAGGTTATCAATTTTCTAATCTTGGTATGCAAAGTTAACTTCGACCCCTTTTCTTTTATTATTTTAGGATATTTGGTAGAGTTCCACCAAATGTTTAGCTGTGCGGCATGCACGAGCCCAATGATCAACACTACCACGTCGGTAACATCCATCTCCTATGGCACCTTTGGCTTTTTCACCAGCATCATTTTTTATCATTTTTTTTATCTTGACTATTTTGTGACCACTTGTGTTCCCAGGATGGTAACCATTATAATTACCTCGACCAAATCCATGTCTTGAGCCACTTCCACGACCACGGCCACGTCCACGTCCGTGACCGCGTCCACGTCCATGGTCTAATCCACAACCGCGACCTCCACTTTTATTATATGTTACAACATTGGCTTCTAAAAGTGGAGCAGATCCATGATACACGCATTTTCAATGGGTTCAAAATAATTCTCGGAATCTCCTCGAATTGATCTCAGTTAAAAGTGGAATGATTTGTTCTTGGTGACAAAAATGGGTTTGGTTTTCTAATCTACTAAACAGGGAAATGAATAACGTAAAGAAAGATTTAAGCTTAAAACAATTAAAAAGTAAAACTAGACTTAACAATTTAAATCAAACAGTGAATGGAAAAAATACCCTAACAGAAACTACCCTATTCGGAAAACAAGTACTATGTGGAATAAATTCTTCTATGCGGAATAAATGCTCAATTCGGAATGTTTTGCTATGCGGAAAACTAACCCTATTCGGAATAAAATACTATTCGGAAAATAAACCTATGCAGAAAAATAACTCTATTCGGAAAACAGTTCCTATTCGGAAAGAAGGTCCTATTCGGAATAACTGCTCAATTCGGAATGTCAAAACATTCTGAATAAGGAAAAAATGAAATGGCAATTCGGAATATACAAAATATTCCGAGTAAGGGAAAGTCTAAGGAAGCAATTCGGAATATTGGGACAATTCGGAATATGTAAAATATTCCGAATAAAGGAACAAGAAAAATGCTATTCAGAAAGTCTGAACATTCCGAGTAAAAGAATAAGAAAAAGTGCTATTCGGAATATTTCTGGACGAAGAACAGTAACAGTAGCAGCAAAAACGTTTTAAAGATCAAATCACCAAAATACTCGAAAAGGTTTTACCAAATTACCCACAAATCATTTAAATATCATAAGTAACAAATCCCAACAATAAAAACACAAAATCAACAACTTTTTAAGATTAAACTTGAACCAAATAAAAACTTAAGAACTTGCAATAAAAAGATGATGAAGAACAAGATGGATAGAAAGATTGGAATTGAAAGATTAAAGTAAAAGTTAACAATAGTAATGATCAAACACTTACAAGATTGAAGGAAAAATGAAAAAATCACCAAACACCCTAATGGTGTTGGTGAAGCTACGAACCAAAGAAACTGGGGAAGAAAAAAAACTAAACTAACTCCCAATTGTGTGTGTAGGAGATCCTTTTATAGTCCTTAGTGGTTGGTTGGTGAGTGGGCTTTCTTCTCTCTCTTTCGTCTTCTCGTCTTTTCAGAAAAGTTGACGTTTTCGATTCTGATTCGGGATTTGTCGTCGATTAAATTCAACTCGTCTTTTAATTTCTTCGTTTAATAGACTTGAGTTTCTTCGACTTATGTAAATCTTCCATCTTTGGTCCTTTTCTTCGATAAATCTTCGAATAGGCCCAGTGACTTCAAATCTTTTGCATCTCTTGGACAATAGACTTTAACTTGAGTCCTTTTCTTCAGTAAAACCCGTGCAATCCCATGTTTTCTTCAATATTCATCCGGTTGGCTCTGAAAACACAATAAACACAAAAACCACGCATAATTCCAAACAAATGATATTAAATACGTGTATTGGTCTTGTTTTAGTCAGAATTAAGTGGTAAAAGGATGGGTGTTTACACACCTATCAAATCCCCTACACTTAACCATTGCCATGCCCTCATGCAATGCTTAGTGATAAAGCAATTTTTACACTTTTCTCATAATCAATCAACCTTGGCCTTATTCAAATACTACTAAATAAAAATCAAAATACTAAGAGAAATTAAAACTTTAAAATAAACAAAAGGATGGAAATAACTTGCGAAGAAATCAAGGACTTACATTAGGGCTTTGGTGCTGCGAAGATTTACCACCCTCAAGTTTCACGTTCCCCATACTAAGCTTAAAAACGAGATCATTGTTATTATAAATTAGTAAATCAAACACTTACACACATGGCTTAATTAAATGCTTAAACTCCCTTATTCCTAGGTGTATCTCTTATATTTTATTTTTGTCTTAGAATGATCATGAAGATGCATTTTTGGACTTATTTCGATAGTTTATTTAGGCTGAAAGCAAAGTAGGACGATTTGATCAATAGTTAGCTAAAGGACAAAATCTCTTAAAACTGCTTCTCGGGATATCAAAAAGTTCATATCTTGGCATAACTCGGTTCACGATTTGAGACCTTTCTCGGGCCGATATTTGGCATGTACTTCATACTTCATATCTTCGAGAGACGTTCTTGAGATAATGGTCTTCTCATCATAATAGAGTTTCTTCACTTGGAGACTTTTGAGGGGTACTCCAACTTTGTTGACCACGACTTCATGATTATTTCTTCAATCTCTAATTGGGATTTTGAGATACAACGATCCGCCTCCTTTTCGGACTTGGATCTATTTATCCTCATACTTTGTTAGGGTCTTTTCGGATAGACTTCTCCATGATCTTTATGGGAGTTGATTGCTTTTCGTCGTGAGTCTTGATCCTTCATATTGACTTTGGGAATAATGCTTTTCACATCACTTTGGATCTTTAGCAATAAAATGGAATCCTCATGCCTTGTTAGGGCCTTTTCGGACTCGCCAATCTTCGCGCCCCGCTTCATAAGTTATGCCTTGGCTATGAACTCTTATCATTACCGAGCAACTTTTAAACGATCTTGGGCTAGAAGCTAAGTAACTTTTCAAATCGTACGACCTTACTTATTGCAGATAAGTTATTAGCAAGTGATGGGAGAATAGGCAAATAATTACACCAAGTGAGCTTGCGCAAGAATACCGACTTATAATTGACTCTATCATTTCTCGTCCTCCACAATTTAAAATCTCAAGTAATGAGACTCGTGGACACTTAGCCTAATAAACCAATTAAGGTCTACATGGTTAAGGATACTAGCTAGAATAAACTTGGATAAGTCTATTCAAGTTGAGTCAAAATAAACGCAACGGGCCTAATATGTCAAAGATTTCAAAATTAGCTACACCACTTTATTAAAATTTTTGACTTAATTGTGGAATATATACATATGAAAGCAACGATAAAAATTTAAAAATTACAACTAAATTGCCAAAGTTAATAAAAAATTTGAAAAATGTTGAAAAAAAACATGATTTTCCGGTTAAATGAAGGCATTTTCATGGAAAAGTCCCCCCTACACTTAAGATAAACATTGTCCTCAATGTTTAAGCATGTGGGAAAAGTCTCCCCTACACTTATGACATTGTGCACGTTGGTTAACTCAAGTTAAGGAAGAGACGACTAAAGTTATCAATTTCAAATGTGAGTATGAAGAAAATTGAATCACGATAGTTGAGAGATAGGACCGGATTTCGGATAACACGGGAGCACGGTTCTTCAAAGTTCCCAAGAGTGCACTTATCCCTGTAATCACATCACCACACGAATACAAACACCGATATAAGTCCCCCTACACTTAGGAGGTTAAAACATAAAAGGATAGATACTCGGGCTGCCTCCCGAGGAGCGCTTGTTTTTTATAACCGAGTCACGAGCCTGACTCGACCCAGAATTAGTTCATGGGGAACGTGGTGAGGGATGGAATCACCTCCTGAGAGGTGTCCTCACCAAAGTACAACTTCACTCGTTGGCCATTCACCTTAAAATTCGGTCCATTAGGTTGAGCGAGCTCGAGAGTACCATATGGAAAAATTTGGGCAATGGTGAATGGGCCGGACCAACGAGATTTGAGCTTTCCCGAAAAGATTTTCAACCGAGAGTTAAAAAGTAAGACTTTGTCTCCAACATGGAACTCTCGGTTTTTAATCTTAGAGTCGTGAATGAGCTTAGTTCGTTCCTTATAGATCAAAGAATTTTCGTAAGCCTCATTACGGAGTTCATTGAGCTCATTGAGTTGGATCTTGCGTAGGTCACCGGCTTTGTTAATATCAAAATTAGCCCACTTCAAGGCCCAGTAAGCCTTGTGCTCCAACTCAATGGGGAGGTGGCACGCTTTCCCGTACACAAGACGATAAGGCGTACAGCCGATCGGGGTCTTGTAAGCAGTACGGAAAGCCCACAAAGCATCATCAAGTTTATCAGCCCATGAGGCACGATGCTCTCCCACGGTTCTTTCCAGAATTCGCTTAAGTCCTCAGTTGGATATTTCAGCCTGGCCATTAGTTTGTGGGTGGTAGGCTGTGGAAAGACGATGATTTACACCATACTTAGCCATGACTCTTGCGAATTGGTCATTGCAAAAATGAGTCCCACGATCACTAATAATGGCACGAGGCACACCGAATCTAGCGAATAGAGCTTTCAAAAAGTTACAAACCACCCTTACGTCATTAGTAGGTAAAGCTTTGGCTTCAACCCATTTGGAGACGTAGTCAATGGCTACAAGGATGTATTTGTTTCCTTTAGAAGAAGGGAATGGCCCCATAAAGTCGATACCCCAAACATCAAAGATTTCACACTCTTGAATGAAATTCTGAGGCATCTCGTATTTATGTGTGATCGTGCCTTGTTTTTGGCAAACATCACATCGTTTAACCATATTGTGAGCGTCACGATATATGGAGGGCCAATAAAATCCCGAATCAAACACTTTTTTGGCGGTGTAGTTGGGACCAAAGTGACCACCGGTGGGTCCTTTGTGGCAAGCATTAAGGATTTCTGAAGCTGCCGGTCCATCAACACATCGGCGGATAATCAGGTCGGCACATTGTTTAAATAGGTAAGGGTCGTACCAAAAGTAAGTCTTAATGTCGGTGAAGAACTTTTTCTTTTGTTGGGACGTCAACCCTTCCTTGAGAATTCCACCCGCCAAGTAGTTTGCAAAGTCCGCAAACCACGGGGTTTCATCAGATTTCGAATTTATAGACATTAAGGTCTCCAAGGGAAAAGAATCATTGATTTCTTTATTCGGATGATCCCCTTGGTAAGGATCCTCAAGTCTGCTGAGATGGTCCGCGGCTAGGTTTTCTGCTCCTTTTTTATCGCGAATTTCGATCTTAAATTCCTGAAGCAGCAAAACCCAGCGAAGAAGTCTTGGTTTGGAATCTTGCTTTGTCAACAAGTACCTCAGCACGGAATGATCGGTATACACAATTGTTGTAGAAAGGATAAGATAGGGGCGGAATTTTTCAAAAGCATAGACAACAGCTAAAAGCTCTTTTTCGGTTGTCGTATAATGCAATTGTGCCCCCGTCATTGTCTTGCTAGCGTAATGGATCGGTTGGAAGTGTTTGTTCATTCTTTGTCCCAGAACCGCTCCAATAGCAAAATCGCTAGCATCGCACATCAACTCGAAAGGCAGCTCCCAATTAGGGGTGACCAAGACGGGTGCCTTAGTTAGCTTATCCTTAAGCAAGTTGAAGGCTTCAAGGCACTCGTTGGAAAAGATAAAAGGAGTATCTTTTTCCAAGAGGTGGGTCATCGGGCGAGCGATTTGAGAAAAATCTTTGATGAATCGACGGTAGAAGCCCGCATGACCCAGGAAACTTCTCACACCCTTCACGATTGAAGGTGGAGGCAACTTTGCGATAACATCGACTTTAGCACGGTCTACTTCAAGACCGGCTTTGGAAATTTTATGTCCCAGCACGATGCCTTCTTTTACCATAAAATGGCATTTTTCCCAATTCAGAACTAGGCGAGTGTCTTCGCACCGCTTGAGCATACGTTCCAAATTGGCAAGGCAAGAAGAGAAAGAATCCCCGAAGACCGAGAAATCATCCATGAAGACTTCCATGGTTTGTTCAACCATGTCATGGAAGATAGCTAACATGCACCTTTGAAAAGTCCCGGGCGCATTACATAGGCCAAAAGGCATTCTTTTGTAAGCAAATGTGCCATAGGGACAAGTGAATGTAGTCTTCTCTTGATCTTGGGGATCGATGGGTATTTGGAAATAACCCGAGAAACCATCAAGAAAGCAGTAATATTCATTACCTGCTAAACGTTCAAGCATTTGGTCCATGAAAGGTAGAGGGAAATGATCCTTTCTCGTGGCATCATTGAGTTTGCGGTAGTCTATACAAACTCTCCACCCAGTAACGAGACGAGTGGGAATCAACTCGTTGTGTTCGTTGGGAACAACGGTTATTCCGCCCTTCTTGGGCACACAATGGATTGGACTAACCCAGGGTGAATCCGAAATAGGGTAAATCATACCCTCATCAAGAAGTTTGATAACCTCTGTTTTGATGACTTCATGGATTTTTGGATTCACCCTTCGTTGGCTTTGAATTGTGGGCTTAAAGTCGTCCTCCATGAGAATTTTGTGTGTGCAGAAGTGAGGATCAATTCCACGAATATCAGAAATCTTCCAAGCAATAGCCTTTTTATGATCTTTCAACACGGCGACAAGTCGGGCTTTTTCTTCTTCTTTTAGGTCCTTTACGATGATGACGGGCGACTTCTTCTCTTCTTCAAGGAATACATACTCGAGATGGGGCGGCAACTCCTTAAGTTCTAAATCCGAAGGATTTTCGACGGGAGGCGTTTTTAAAGTCGGAGTATCGATAGCAATAACCGTGGGAGATGGAGGTGAAGGATTGTCTTCGGTGAGAAGATTGTCAAAGAAATTCATGTCTTCATCCCCCTCGGTGGGAGAATCATTAGTAGCTAAATTCACATCTCCCATGGTATCTTCAAGATTGTTCCAAAATAAATCACTATCTCCAAATAGAGACAATGATGAATCAATAGAGGACACGGTCTCAACATTGGGAAGAGAGGTAGGAATACTGTTGCAAGCATCATTAAAGTGTTCTTCACAAGCCTCATCAAGAACGTCAATACAATTAACACTCTCATATGAATAAGGCTGTTTAGACAACTTTCCCATGTTGAAGACTACTTTATCATCACCCGCTCTCATGATAAGCTCACCAGCTTCAACATCAATGAGAGTGCGACCGGTCCTCAAGAATGGACGACCAACAATTAGTGGCACACGAGGGTCCATCTCGTAGTCGACGACAACAAAATCAGCAGGAAAGGTGAATTTGTCGACTCCTACAATGACGTCTTCGGCTATCCCCACTGGATAAGCAACCGTACGGTTTGCTAATTCCAAAGTCATTTTGGTGGGGACTAGCTCTGGGAGAGATAATTGCTTCCAAACACTTAGAGGCATGAGATTAATACTGGCACCTAGATCGGCTAGGGCCATGCAATTCTCTACTCCCGGGAAATTGCAAGGAATTAAGAAACGACCCGGATCACCAAGCTTGATTGGCAATTTCCTTAAGAGCACTGCAGAGCAATTCTCATTAAGTTGGGTGTTGGCAATATCGAGGAGCTTTTCCTTGTCGCTCAGAAGATCTTTAAACATTTTTGCATATTTAGGCATGTGAGCGAGAGCCTCAGCGAAGGAGATATTGAAATTCAGTTGTTTAAACATTTTAAGAAAGTTCGAAACCTGAATATCGTCCTTGCTCTTTTGCTTCTCTTTCCTCAACCTAGATGGATAAGGTATATTGGAAGAAGAGGAAGGCTTTGGAAGAATAGGTTCACTCACATCCTTGGGTGGAGGAGGGGTAGAAGGAAGAGGTGGAGAAATTGGGGAAGGAGAAGGATGAGGAATAGGAGCAGGTGACTCGTTCTCCTTAGTCACAACCACCGGTGGAGGTATAGGAAGTTCGGGTTCCTTGGTACCTTTGCCACTTCGAGTAGTGATTGCTTTCATCTCCCCTCTTGGATTCGCAACGGTGTTACTCGGAAGAGTACCCGAAGAAGAGGGTTGATTACCTTGGAAGAAACTAGCCATCATGTTCCTCAAGTCATTTGTTTGGCTATCCAACGTATTTCTCATGTCGGCTCTCAAATCGTTTCCTTGCTTGACCAAGTCTGCTTTCAAATTGATCACTTCACGCTGAAGATTTTCCACGATCACATCGTTTGTCCTCATGTAGGTCTGCACTTCTTGGTGTAGAGCGGTGGAT
Source organism: Glebionis coronaria (assembly GCA_025667525.1). Classification (NCBI taxonomy): domain Eukaryota; kingdom Viridiplantae; phylum Streptophyta; class Magnoliopsida; order Asterales; family Asteraceae; genus Glebionis; species Glebionis coronaria. The sequence continues at coordinate 269,854,896 of CM046878.1, forward strand.
TGGTTGGGAGGAGCATTGTATGCGGGTGGTTGATAAGCAGGTTGTTGGTAAACTTGGTTGTTACGTTGAGGTGGTTGTTGCTGTTTGTGAGGTGGGATGTATGGTTGTCGAGGTTGTTGTTGTTGTTGAGGAGGGCGATTGAGGTTTTGTTGTTGGTTTGGGTTGTTTGGAAGGAAACCGGGTGGAGAAAGATAATTGTTAGAACGGTAGCTAAGCAAGTTACGGTCACCTTGAGGTCTAGCTTGATAAGCAGGTTGAGGATAGGTGCCATATGCTGCATTCACATTCTCAGCAGGGTAGTCTTGGGTGGCGGTACAAGAAGTGTAAGAGTGAGGACCACCGCATATCTCACAAGGTTGGCTGACAGCATTAACTTGAGCGTTTTTAGCGTTGCTGCTGTTGTTGTTGCTGACGGTGTGGGTGACAAGCGATTCAAGAAGCGTAGTGATTTTGTCAAGTCGCTTGTCGCTGTCATTAGTGCTAGCACTAGCGACATTGGTCCGAACACTCTTGGTTTGCACACGAGATTTATTCTCGATGATATCCCAAGCAGCATTGGAAGTCTTAGCCAAAAGATTACCCCCCGAGGCACTGTTTAGTGAATCTTGGTCACTCATGCTTAAACCATTGTAAAAAGTATTAATTTGATGTACTTTGGTAAAACCATGTTGTGGGCATTTTCTTAAGAGATCTTTAAAACGATCCCAAGATTCACTGAACGACTCATCGTACTTTTGTTCAAAATTTATGATCTCATTCCGCAAAGCGGTAGTACGAGAGGGTGGGAAAAAGTAATTGATGAACTTAGTTTCCAAATCCGTCCATGAGAGAATACTTTGTGGCGGTTCCTTAGCAAGCCAATGCCGGGCTTGTCCCTCTAAAGAAAAGGGAAAAAGTTGTAACCTTATAACCTCTTGTGGAACACCATTGAATTTGACCGTGTTGGTGAGTTGCAAGAATCTCTTGATGTGGTCGTGTGGGTCATCAATGGTACGTCCCAAGAATGGTTGAGCGGAGACCATCTGGATAAAGCCTGATTTTAGCTCAAAGTTGTTGGCGGCAATTGGAGGTATGACAATTGGGTCCGTGTTGCCATCTACATGAGCTTGCAGCAATTCAATCATCGGGCGATTATCCGGAAGGGGCTCATTGTTGTTGTTATTGTTCATGTTGTTGAAAGGCGGGTTGTTGTTGTTATTATTGTTGTTCGGAGGTGGTATGTTGTTGTTTTTTTGTACACCGGCCATGTCTAAGTGATCAAGAGGCTCGGGCTCTTGATAAGACGTGGATCGAGTGCGCATACACCTGCAAAAGAACGAACAAAGAAAAGCAAAGCAAAAATATTTTTGGTTTTTATGTTTTTTTTATTTTTTTGTATTTTTGAAAATTTTATATTTTTTAGGATTTTTTGAAAATTTTTATGAAAAAGTAACGTTCACGGGGAACGGATCCCAAAATCCAAGTTCTCACAAAAAACTTTTGATCTTAACGAGAAGAGCCGGCAGCGGCGCCATTTGATACACGCATTTTCAATGGGTTCAAAATAATTCTCGGAATCTCCTCGAATTGATCTCAGTTAAAAGTGGAATGATTTGTTCTCGGTGACAAAAATGGGTTTGGTTTTCTAATCTACTAAACAGGGAAATGAATACCGTAAAGAAAGATTTAAGCTTAAAACAAGTAAAAAGTAAAACTAGACTTAACAATTTAAATCAAACAGTGAATGGAAAAAATACCCTAACAGAAACTACCCTATTCGGAAAACAAGTACTATGCGGAATAAATTCTTCTATGCGGAATAAATGCTCAATTCGGAATGTTTTGCTATGCGGAAAACTAACCCTATTCGGAATAAAATACTATTCGGAAAATAAACCTATGCAGAAAAATAACTCTATTCGGAAAACAGTTCCTATTCGGAATAACTGCTCAATTCGAAATGTCAAAACATTCCGAATAAGGAAAAAATGAAATGGCAATTCGGAATATACAAAATATTCCGAGTAAGGGAAAGTCTAAGGAAGCAATTCGGAATATTGGGACAATTCGGAATATGTAAAATATTCCGAATAAAGGAACAAGAAAAATGCTATTCGGAAAGTCTGAACATTCCGAGTAAAAGAATAAGAAAAAGTGCTATTCGGAATATTTCTGGACGAAGAACAGTAACAGTAGCAGCAAAAACGTTTTTAAGATCAAATCACCAAAATACTCGAAAAGGTTTTACCAAATTACCCACAAATCATTTAAATATCATAAGTAACAAATCCCAACAATAAAAACACAAAATCAACAACTTTTTAAGATTAAACTTGAACCAAATAAAAACTTAAGAACTTGCAATAAAAAGATGATGAAGAACAAGATGGATAGAAAGATTGGAATTGAAAGATTAAAGTAAAAGTTAACAATAGTAATGATCAAACACTTACAAGATTGAAGGAAAAATGAAAAAATCACCAAACACCCTAATGGTGTTGGTGAAGCTACGAACCAAAGAAACTGGGGAAGAAAAAAAAAACTAAACTAACTCCCTAATTGTGTGTGTAGGAGATCCTTTTATAGTCCTTAGTGGTTGGTTGGTGAGTGGGCTTTCTTCTCTCTCTTTCGTCTTCTCGTCTTTTCAGAAAAGTTGACGTTTTCGATTCTGATTCGGGATTTGTCGTCGATTAAATTCAACTCGTCTTTTAATTTCTTCGTTTAATAGACTTGAGTTTCTTCGACTTATGTAAATCTTCCATCTTTGGTCCTTTTCTTCGATAAATCTTCGAATAGGCCCAGTGACTTCAAATCTTTTGCATCTCTTGGACAATAGACTTTAACTTGAGTCCTTTTCTTCAGTAAAACCCGTGCAATCCCATGTTTTCTTCAATATTCATCCGGTTGGCTCTGAAAACACAATAAACACAAAAACCACGCATAATTCCAAACAAATGATATTAAATACATGTATTGGTCTTGTTTTAGCCAGAATTAAGTGGTAAAAGGATGGGTGTTTATACACCTATCAATCCAGTAGGACGAGACTCATGTTTTTTCATCAATAGTTCATTGTTTTGTTCAACTACGAGTAAACAAGATATAAAATCACAATAATTTTTAAGACCTCTTTCACGATATTGTTGTTGCAATAGCAAATTGAAGGCATGAAATGTAGAGAATTTTTTTTAAGCATCTCTTCATCAGTGATTTTTTTCTCCACACAAACTCAATTGGGAGGTAATTTTAAACATCGCCGAGTTTTAATCACTCACAATTTTAAAATCCTGGAACCTTAAATGAGCCTACTCATAACGGGTTCATGGAAAAATCACTGTTTTTGATGTTCATATCTATCTTTCAAATAATTCCAAAGGACAAGTGGGTCCTTAACATTAAGATATTCATATTTTAAATTTGCATGGAGATGATGGTGTAAGAATATTATTACCTTAGCCTTTTGTTCAACAGTTGTTACCTTTCCCACTTGTATTGTATCACCAAGACCATTAGCAACAAGTTATATCTCGGCATCTAGACAAATAGTTTTGTCCACTTATGTCCAAAGCTAAAAATTCAAGTTTTGCAAGATTATTCGACATGCAAGAAATAGTAACAAATATATACAAGTTAATATTTATTCACATTTAAAAATTTAGAAAGAAGTAAGAAGTATAATACGAAATGTTCAAAAAAAAGAAGAATAAAAAAAAGTATCATAAAATATCATGTTTTTATTTAGTTTTTAGGATAAATAGATAACAAAGAAAAGAAACATATAAATCATTACGTATGAAAAATAAATACATTGTTCAAACAATTATAGAAGACAAGCACAATACAACCTATCAAATACATAACACATTAAAAAAATCTAAATATACAACAGACTCAAATGGTACCTCAAATTCAAAATAAAAAATATTCAAATGACGTAAAATTTCATACATATTACATGAGTACAATCAACATTAATAAAATGACAACTTAACAAACAGGTGCCACACATATATTCCAATACTATCACATAATGAGTTCTTGATAATGAAAATGATCAATATATTTATCAATTTATACCGACTTGTTTTAGATATTTATAACCTGTCATGCATGTGGTTAACATTCAAACTTAAACCAACACAAACAAATAATATATGCTCAACTGATATGTAACAAGTGTTCTAACATTTACCTATTTGAAAAAATCATAACACAAATAGTGAGCAAAGTAATCTATACGTATGACATATATCACAGATGGCATTATAGCATTTCAACATTAATGCATGGTAATGATACGAATATTAAACTTGTAAGTAAATAATTAAGAACAAGATAGACAAATCAAGCTGTATCAATATAACATAATAATAGTGATAGTCAGAACTTAGGATGAAACACAACTTCAATATTATAAAGGTGACCAGCTAAAACAGATTGCATATAGTTTATATCTGGAACTCTTCATATACTTATTCGAGATCTAAAAATTCTGTTACGTCATTATATTAACAATCAATCAACTACGAGCATACAAGGATAATATTTAGGGTTAAATTCATATATTACCAATGTACTTTCAATATTTTACAAATCTAGGTGAAATTGTGTATAATGCAGTTCGTTTTTTCTCAGTTCTTGCTAATGGAAAGTCCAACCAATATCGGGTTTTTAACTGTTTTTGGTTGTTAAACTTGTTTGGATATTCTATTTGCTAATTCAACAAAGCCTTGCAAAACGGAAAAATATTACCTACTTATATGTAAAACATCTTGCAAATACCAAATTTTTATTCAAGTAAAATTCAAAATGTAAAATATGAAACTTAAAGGACTGAAAATGTAAATTCTATGAAAGATAAATGCTTGAAATGTAAATTCTAACAAGTCAAGGGACTAAAAGTGTAAATCTGTTAACTACAAGGATCAATTATGCAAAAATTATAACCAACTAACCAAAATTTAACAAACTAAACAACTTTCTAACTAAAAATAACAACTTTCAAAACTACAAGGGCTTAAAACTTGCAAACCCTAAAAATATTGAAATTAAGCCTAGATTAGAATCTGTTTAAAACATTAGGGACCTAAGAGCAATTTCAAAAACTTGTTAAGCCAAAACGGGTTAAGGATGAAAATAAGCTCGTTTGAGCTTATTTCTTAACCAAATTCAATGAAACAAGTTGCAAAACACTTAAAATCCAAAATAAGCTACGTGTGTAAAAGGAAATTGGCTAAAGTTGTGAAATAAGCAAATAAGAACTTATCAATAAGCCCAAAATAAGCTATAGCAAAAACTAGACAATCACAACTTGATTTTCTTATTGAAACTGATTAAGCAACTCAATTAATGAACGGGAAATCAAACTAGAACATTTTTCATCAAGTAATAAGCTGGGAATCTGAATTAAGCTGAAAATGAGCTTATGTTGACCAAGCGTTGACCAGCTTATTTTTCAAAAAGCTGAAACTTTCAAAAATCAAGTAACTCAATGTTTTAAGTGGATTTGTGAAGAAAAATGGCCATGTTTATGAAGAGGATAAGGAGATACAAATTTTCAGCTTTCATTTACAGAAACTTGACTTAACTATGCTTATCTGAATTTTGCTTATTCCTAACTGCTTATTGTAAACTGTAAAGAATGCTTTTGGAATTTGAATCTATATGATATAAGCTACAAATGAGAGCAAATTTGGTACAATTTCATCAAGTATTGAATGAATACTAGCCAAATCAAATTGACAAGTTCTAAATGACAAAACTGCATAAGAATGACCCAAACATTTTATATGCCATTTGCCTGTTTGACTATCTTTTTGACTTGTAAATGACTTGAAACACTTGATAACCACCTTTTAACTGCAAATGAACTCTAAAACACCAGGACTCAATTTTTGAAAACTCTTTTTAAGCTAATCCCAAACACTCCTTTAACTGATTTTTATGAAAATTTATGAAGACCTTTTGATTTTGAAATTGAACTGAATGAAATTCTATAGCAAACCAGACTCAGTGATCACAATGAGATGTTTAAAAGAAGTATACAAGTACTTATCACTACTAGAACTACAATCAAGGTAAAAGACCAAAATATGACTGAATAAGGCTATAAGCTAGAACTTAATCCAAATCAAAGAACAAGTAAACAGAATTAAGCTATAAGCAACCAAAGATCAAACAATCAGCAACTCTAAACAGCTTTTATCATACAAACACCAAGATTACACTAAGAAAGATAGCATGCATTTGACTTATTGAGTGGAACTAAAATAAGAGCTTTAAAACCTATTGTAGTAAACCACTGAGAAGAAGAGGAGCGCTGAGCTCTCTTAGCCTAGTGATAACCACCACCTTATCACTAGGACAACAATCAATCAACAAGAACAACTAACAATCAACAGTCATCATCAAACTGCTTGAAATCTTCAAAAATCAATGGAATGAACTGAATTCTTCTCAAACAGCTAACAAACTCCTTCAAGGTCAGTTATGATCAATCTATGATCATAACAAACACAAAACAGCAACACAAGTAACCAATAGCAGCAGGAAATGAGCAGGGATATGAAGAACAGTTTTGGCGGGAAAAGATGAATTTGAAATTTATTCAATGAAATTTGTTACAAAGTTGTTAAAAGGTAAGTAACTAACTAACTAACTCAAGAGTTTGTCAGACTCTTGAGTAGCTAGGGTAAAATGGAGGAAAGGGAAAGGAATTAAGAAACTATGTGTTTTTCTACAAAATTGCTAACTACTAGTTACAAATGAAGTCCTATCCATCTATTTATAGGCATGAAGGAGGAGTTTGTTGGGGTTGGTGACGTGTCAGGACCAATCCCAGCTCTCCACGTGGATAATTCTGCATAATTGCATTTGCAGGTATGAACAATGATTTGGGCTTTTCTTTATTATTGATCTTCAGGCTAATTGACTTGTACCATTGTGTTCGTCTCTTCAAAATGATCAATTTTAGTCTTGAAATCTTTTCATGAAATGGATTGTAGCTCAAACGCGATCCTGGCAAATATTTTTGATGAAGAAGACGCCACGTGTCAACATGTGATTGGCTAAAAATTGATCACACGGATCCAACTGTTGTGATTGGGTATTAATTGCATGGTGGCTGAGTGGGAATTAATTACTCAATCCGTGTGATCACTTTTCTCTCTTCTCATTGGTTGATTCTTGTACACATGGATTAAACTTTGAATAACTTTCAAATGTTGGCAGAATTAGTCCCTTGATTTAGCAGATTGTTGTTTTGAGCTAGGAACTTCATTCTTTTGACATATTTGGTCCTTCAACTTTCATTCTTGAATAAAATGGCCCTTTGACTGAGTTGACTTGAGAGTTGACCAAGTTTGACTTGAATCTTGACTTTCACAAAATTTGCACTTTAGTCCTTCTACTTTGGCAGTTTGTCAAGATAGGTCCTTATACTTCAAAGTCTTGTCACTTTTGATCCTTCTTTGTCTTTTTCATCCATTTGAGCTTGATTTTTCTTTGTTTGCTTGAAAATGTATCCTTTTACCTACACAAGTGTACACAAACACAAACATACCACATAACACTGTTTTTGCAAGATAAATTGGTATTTTGCTTCATGTTTTAGGGTTATTTGTTGATAAAAGGATATGAGTCTAAGCTCATATCAAAATCCCCTACACTTGAACATTGTCATGTCCTCATGCAATATTATATATTAAAGCTCAAATTTACATTTCCCTCATAATTAATCCACCTTGGCCATATGAGATGCATCTACACTACTCTAAACTAAATGATGCATGAATTTGATTTTTTTAATAATGCAATGAACAAAATACAATTCTATCTATATCTTTTTGATTTTTCTTGAAATGGTTTTGATGGAAATAACTCATAAAGAATTCAATGGCTTAGATTAGGGCTTGGGTACCATGGACATTTATCACCCTCAAGTTTCACTTTCCCCATACCAAGCTTAAAAATGGGATCATTGCATTCACAAGTAAAAAGTGCATCAACTTATTCATGACAATTAAATGTGGAACCGGTTATTATTTAAGCAAATTGCTTGTGGGCAAATTTGTCATTATTCAAGTGGGAATTATAAGAAATGTAAAATCCAAAAATAAGGAAGCACGGTTTTAATCCTAAGTAATCATCTCATCCATTACTTGAAAAACCGCTCACAATTAATATAAGTCCGTTTTAAGAGTAATAAGTCATTCGCCTTATGTGTAAAATCCTCATGTCATGCTTTCATAAGTAGCTACACACTCGCTAAGAAAAGGAAAATAAAACTCACGCAATAATTTACATCCGCCATCTTTTTGAGACTTTGGATCTTCAACCCCGCAACCCGTCAAGGCAATATTGGATTGGAGCAATCTATTGAATCCCCGCAACCCGACAAGGTAATATTGGAACTCAATAGTCACTATAATTAACACCACACTGCCCCTCTTGGGAGTCTTGCATTATTATTATTTTTTTATTTTTTTTTTCTAGCCACTCATTTTTTTCATAAGCCGCTCTTATTTTTCTTTATTCCTCACAAAGAAATTTGAAAAGAAGAAAAGGAAAAAAACACCCGCTAAATATGGAGCATGACATAAATCTAGTACACATAAAACGTGCTAACTTAGAATCTTAAGACGTACTCATATCAACCATAAATGATTAGCCAAAAATGCATAAGAGATTACAAACCAATTAAAACCGTACTTGATTATTTATTAACAATTATATACATGCGAAGAAATTAGAGGCAAAGAAGAGAAGGGTTTAGCCACAAGTAATTTCCATGAAGTCTATCTAGCCCTTTTACACTTGCTTCAACTCTATCATTTCCCATTCTCCACAAATTTAAAATCTCAATTAATGAAATTGGTGGATGCTTAGCCTAATAGACCAATGAAGGACTACATGGTTAAGGATACTAGCTAGAGAATGCTAAGATAAGCAAACTCGGGTTGAGTCAAAATATCTATGGCGGGCCTAATATGTCAAAGAAGTCTAAACTTGTTAAAACCATGTTTTATTATATTTTTTTCCTTTTTTATACATTTTTTTATGAAACATAAAGAAGAAATATATACAATGCAAATGTGTTATGCCAATGAAAAATGATAGATGCAAAAATTATGAATGCATATTTTTGGTGGCCAAAGTAGATCAAAAATTTGAAAAATGTTGAAAATTCAATTTTCCATGTTATCATGCAAGACAATGACGAGTTCTAGGTAAGGTCACTTCGATAGAAGACCCCCCTACACTTAAGCTAAACATTGTCCTCAATGTTTAAGAGCATGGAAGTATAAAAACTTCCTCTACACTTATGACAATGAATAGACTTTGCTTAACCCAAGTTAAGAAAAGGACGACTATTAGTGAAATCATGTTTAAGCACAAGGTGTCAATGAAAAATCACTAAAGTAACGAAGTGAACCGGATACAAGGGCCTCCTCCATAAGCTCCAAAGCATGAGATGAGTGAGCAACCCTACAAACAATCATGAAGACAAAAGAAGGTCTCCCCTACACTTATCTCCAAGTCTATACCTTTATTTCTAACCTACAACACTCTAACCTAGGTATACGATGCTTGAGTTAATGAGTCTCTAGCTCGACTCGTCCCACACTTAAAAGTGTCTAAAACCTATCATGGAGAAGAAAAATTTTACCCTTTTTAAGAAAAAATCTCCATGATAAGGTAAAACAAGTGTTCATTTATCAAAACTCCATAAATATCCCCCAGGATCAAATACATAATTACCCCCCCATTTATAACACAATTCAACAACTAGCTTCCCAGGCAATGGTGAAAAGAATGAGGTGTAGTACTCTAAAATGGTTTCCCATATGTTCTTCCCAAGGTGATAGGGTAAAGCTCTCAAATCTTTCACAAGGTTTCCTTTTGTTGCATCAGATGGATACTGAGATGATTTAGCAAGCTCTATGCCAGGATCAAAAATTCGTTCCTTGATGGGAAAACAATAAGTGTTGGTTGCCTTAGAAGACTCTTCTTTGTAAATCACATTGTGAGAGAAAGGTTGTGAAGGCATGGGTAACAACAAGCTCTTGGAAGGAACTATCATGACTTGTTTTCCTTTATCACTTTGAAAAGGTGAAATGGGCAAGGAAAAAGGTGAAGGATCTTCATTCAAAAGGGATTCTAAATAGAGTATGTCCCCCTCCTCATCAAGGTAACCAAGAATATACTCAAAAGATATATCCTCCACTAAAAACTCATCACTCTCATCCATTATAGAATCCTCCTCATCACCATAAACATCATAGATTGGACTATCAAAAATTGGTGATCCCTCAAAACCAAAGGAAGTATGATCATCAACAAATGGAGATTCACAAATAGAAAGCTCATCATCACTATAGTCATCATATGTTGGTGAATCACAAAGAAAAGAGTCCTCATCACTTAAGTCCTTATGATTAAGATTATCATTGTGGAAAAGTGGATTGTCATATGGGATTTCACTAAAGTTTAGTTCTTGAGGTTCATGAAAATCCAAGGAGGAGGTAATGGAAGCAATGGTCTCGATATGAGGGAAATCATAGTCTCCACTTGAGCAAGCTTCATAAAAGTACTCATCACAAACTTCATCAAGAAGATCATCTTGTGTTTCCTCCTCATGCACAACATCAATATGTTTTACCGCTTCGGGCTCATTAGACTTTTTGGACAACTTCCCCATGTTAAACACCACTCTCTCATCTCCTACCCGCATTGTAAGTTCTCCTTCCGCCACATCGATTAAAGTACGACCCGTTCTCAAAAATGGCCTACCAACAATCAAAGGAACTCTCGGATCCATATCATAATCAACTACCACAAAATCCGTGGGAAATGTAAATCTATCAACCCCAACAAAAACATCCTCCGCAATTCCCACCGGATAAGCTATAGTACGGTTGGCCAACTCAAGAGTCATCTTAGTAGGAGTGAGCTCGGGAAGTGAAAGTCTCTTCCAAACCGATAATGGCATAAGATTTATGCTTGCTCCTAAATCCGCTAAAGCCATACAATTTTCCACCCCCGGGAAATTGCAAGGAATCAAAAACCTCCCCGGATCTCCAAGCTTAGTAGGCAACTTCTTAAGCAAAACCGCGGAGCAATTTTCATTCAAAGAAGCATTAGGCAAATCCACCAATCTTTCCTTATTAGAAAGCAAGTCCTTAATCATCTTAGCAAACTTAGGCATATTGGCTAAGGCTTCCGCAAAAGAGATATTGATGTTAAGTTGCTTGAACATCCTCAAAAAGTTAGAAACTTGGATATCATCCTTGTTCTTAAGCTTTTCTTTTCTCAATCTTGAGGGATAAGGAAGACTTGGTTTTGGTTGTGGTTGAGGTGTGGATGAAGGAATTTCCTTATTGAGTGTTTCATGAGTAGGCTTTGAAATTGGAGAAATGGGAGCATTTTGAGGTGGTGAAGTAGAGGTAGAGGGCTTGTCACAAGTAGGAGCACAAGTGGGTTGAACAATAGTAGGTTTAGGAGGTGAAGGATCCTTTGTTGTTGTTCCACTCCTTGTTGTAATAGCATTGACATTGGCCCGTGGGTTTGTTTGTGTGTTGGAAGGTAAAGCCCCTTGTGGTCTTTGATTTAATACCACCAAAACCCTATTGAATTGGTCATTCATTTTCTTCTCCATAGCTTGGAACTTCCTTTCATTCTCTTGATTCATTTTTTGCAAGAGATCCATTGTGTTATACTCTTGTGGCACATAACCTTGAAAACCTTGAGGTTGGAAAGGTAAAGGTTGAGAGTTAAATCCTTGATTTGGTGGATAAAAGGTATTTGCTTGAGGTTGAAATTGATTAGGTGCCTTGTAGTTATTTCCTTGGTATGGTGGTCTTTGCCCTTGATTCCTTGGTAAAATTTGAGGTGGATTTTGTTGAATTTGGGTGGGTGGTTGGGGTGGAAATCCGGGTGGAGTAAGGTAGTTTTGGGACTTGTAAGAAAGGTTATTTGGATTGATATTAGGCTTGAAGTGTTCACGATGTTCCTCTTGGTAAGCATAGCATTCCCCTTGATACCCTTGCACCTTATCACATTGTTCATAAGAATGGGGACCTCCACAAGTAACACAAGAAATGGTGATGGCATTCACATTATTTGAGGAATTGTTCAATGACATGTTCTTAAAAGCTTGAAGCATTTCTAGTTGTACTTGCAAATTCTTCTCATTATGACTATCCATCCTTTGAAAAAACTCTTCTTGAAACTTGAGGAGTTGGTTATCACAAGGAGTTTGAGAATTGTTTTGGATAACATGAACCTTTTCTTCAAATGGATTGTTTGTTTGAACCATTGCTTTAGTCTCAATGATGTCCAAAGCCTCTTGATATGTTTTAAGAAGAATATTCCCTCCCGCGGAAGCATTGAGTGAATCTTGGTGGTGAGATTTAAGGCCATCATAGAAGAGGTTGATTTGGTGAACTTGATCCAATCCATGATTAGGGCATCGCCTCAACAACTCACTATACTCTTCCCAAGCATCACTAAAGGATTGACTAGGTTTTTGTTGAAAGCCCATAATTAAAGTCCTCAAAGCCATAGTCTTATGTGGAGGAAAGAACTTGTTCAAAAACTTAGTGGTGAAACCATCCTATGTGGTGATACTATCGGGTGGTTGGGTGTCTAACCAATGCTTAGCAATTCCCTCTAAGGAAAATGACACTAACATCAACCTAATCACCTCATGTGGAACCCCATTATGCTTAATGGTATTGCAAAGAGAAAGGAATCTCTTAAGGTGAGCATGAGGATCCTCATTCTTGTTACCAAAGAAAGGTGATTGTGAAACCATATTAATCATAGATGTATGTAGCTCAAATGTGTTTGCGGGAAAGTCGGGAATCTTAATGGCACTAGAATATCCATGAATGTTGGATTGCATACGTTCATACAAAGAGCGATTATCAATAGCCATGGCTTCTTGTGGTGGAGTCAAAGCACGATTCTCGTGATCGGCTTGGTGGACGGTGGTGGTCTTACTCTTTCTCTTTTTCTTCCTTTTCGGAGGAAGAGGTTGTACACCAATCGGTATTTGTGCACGCCCGCGAGTGAGCATGCAACTCAATACGAGGAATGAGAGAGAAGCTCTCGTGTGACTTTGAAGAGAAATGGATTATCCTCTTCGAGTTTCAATATTAAATATCCACAAGAAAATAACAATATATGTATGTACTACTTGGGTGCAAGACCCTCAATGAAGCCTTCCTTCTTAGAATACTTACAAGTGAACGGGGGGTTAGGTGGCGCGAAGCACTTAAGTACCTATTGACCCTTAGATGGCATTTTTAAGCACATCGCCTTTCTATTCACTTAAATGTTCGTATTCTTCGAATTGTTGCTTATTGAGAGTATTTATCTATTCTTGCTTTATTTTGTTTGATCGATACACGTGTCAAGGACCGGAATGCCCCTCAACACGGTGTATTGCCTCGGCAATACTTATGGAGAATATGTAGATTGGTTGTTCTTATACGTATACGTATTTACTTATAATAATATATGGAAAATATTTTTGTATTTATGATTTTTTAAGAGAAAATACTATATGTACATAAAAACCGAGAGAATCCAATAATATATATTTTTTGGTGCAATCTCTTAGGAAAAAGATTGCTTTTTGGATTTTTTATTTTTTTGGTCAATTCTTTAGGAAAAGAATTGTTTTGTTAATTTTTTAGTTTTTATATATTTTTATATTTTTGATTTTTTATTTGTTTTTTATTTATGATACGTAAAAATAACGTTCACAAAGTGAACGGATCCCAAAAGCCAATGAAAACCATCAATCGATAGTCTCTCGTGTAGTCAAAGAACCGGCAGCGGCGCCATTTGAAATTGTGTATAATACAGTTCGTTTTTTCTCAGTTCTTGCTAATGGAAAGTCCAACCAATATCGGGTTTTTAACTGTTTTTGGTTGTTAAACTTGTTTGGATATTCTATTTGCTAATTCAACAAAGCCTTGCAAAACGGAAAAATATTACCTACTTATATGTAAAACATCTTGCAAATACCAAACTTTTATTCAAGTAAAATTCAAAATGTAAAATATGAAACTTAAAGGACTGACAATGTAAATTCTATGAAAGATAAATGCTTGAAATGTAAATTCTAACAAGTCTAGGGACTAAAAGTGTAAATCTGTTAACTACAAGGATCAATTATGCAAAAATTATAACCAACTAACCAAAATTTAACAAACTAAACAACTTTCTAACTGAAAATAACAACTTTCAAAACTACAAGGGCTTAAAACTTGCAAACCCTAAAAATATTGAAATTAAGCCTAGATTAGAATCTGTTTAAAACATTAGGGACCTAAGAGCAATTTCAAAAACTTGTTAAGCCAAAACGGGTTAAGGATGAAAATAAGCTCGTTTGAGCTTATTTCTTAACCAAATTCAATGAAACAAGTTGCAAAACACTTAAAATCCAAAATAAGCTACGTGTGTAAAAGGAAATTGGCTAAAGTTGTGAAATAAGCAAATAAGAACTTATCAATAAGCCCAAAATAAGCTACAGCAAAAACTAGACAATCACAACTTGATTTTCTTATTGAAACTGATTAAGCAACTCAATTAATGAACGGGAAATCAAACTAGAACATTTTTCATCAAGTAATAAGCTGGGAATCTGAATTAAGCTGAAAATGAGCTTATGTTGACCAAGCGTTGACCAACTTATTTTTCAAAAAGCTGAAACTTTCAAAAATCAAGTAACTCAATGTTTTAAGTGGATTTGTGAAGAAAAATGGCCATGTTTATGAAGAGGATAAGGAGATACAAATTTTCAGCTTTCATTTACAGAAACTTGACTTAACTATGCTTATCTGAATTTTGCTTATTCCTAACTGCTTATTGTAAACTGTAAAGAATGCTTTTGGAATTTGAATCTATATGATATAAGCTACAAATGAGAGCAAATTTGGTACAATTTCATCAAGTATTGAATGAATACTAGCCAAATCAAATTGACAAGTTCTAAATGACAAAACTGCATAAGAATGACCCAAACATTTTATATGCCATTTGCCTGTTTGACTATCTTTTTGACTTGTAAATGACTTGAAACACTTGATAACCACCTTTTAACTGCAAATGAACTCTAAAACACCAGGACTCAATTCTTGAAAACTCTTTTTAAGCTAATCCCAAACACTCCTTTAACTGATTTTTATGAAAATTTATGAAGACCTTTTGATTTTGAAATTGAACTGAATGAAATTCTATAGCAAACCAGACTCAGTGATCACAATGAGATGTTTAAAAGAAGTATACAAGTACTTATCACTACTAGAACTACAATCAAGGTAAAAGACCAAAATATGACTGAATAAGGCTATAAGCTAGAACTTAATCCAAATCAAAGAACAAGTAAACAGAATTAAGCTATAAGCAACCAAAGATCAAACAATCAGCAACTCTAAACAGCTTTTATCATACAAACACCAAGATTACATTAAGAAAGATAGCATGCATTTGACTTATTGAGTGGAACTAAAATAAGAGCTTTAAAACCTATTGTAGTAAACCACTGAGAAGAAGAGGAGCGCTGAGCTCTCTTAGCCTAGTGATAACCACCACCTTATCACTAGGACAACAATCAATCAACAAGAACAGCTAACAATCAACATTCATCATCAAACTGCTTGAAATCTTCAAAAATCAATGGAATGAACTGAATTCTTCTCAAACAGCTAACAAACTCCTTCAAGGTCAGTTATGATCAATCTATGATCATAACAAACACAAAACAGCAACATAAGTAACCAATAGCAGCAGGAAATGAGCAGGAATATGAAGAACAGTTTTGGTGGGAAAAGATGAATTTGAAATTTATTCAATGAAATTTGTTACAAAGTTGTTAAAAGGTAAGTAACTAACTAACTAACTCAAGAGTTTGTCAGACTCTTGAGTAGCTAGGGTAAAAATGGAGGAAAGGGAAAGGAATTAAGAAACTATGTGTTTTTCTACAAAATTGCTAACTACTAGTTACAAATGAAGTCCTATCCATCTATTTATAGGCATGAAGGAGGAGTTTGTTGGGGTTGGTGACGTGTCAGGACCAATCCCAGCTCTCCACGTGGACAATTCTGCATAATTGCATTTGCAGGTATGAACAATGATTCGGGCTTTTCTTTATTATTGATCTTCAGGCTAATTGACTTGTACCATTGTGTTTGTCTCTTCAAAATGATCAATTTTGGTGTTGAAATCTTTTCATGAAATGGATTGTAGCTCAAACGCGATCCTGGCAAATATTTTTGATGAAGAAGACGCCACGTGTCAACATGTGATTGGCTAAAAATTGATCACACGGATCCAACTGTTGTGATTGGGTATTAATTGCATGGCGGCTGAGTGGGAATTAATTACTCAATCCGTGTGATCACTTTTCTCTCTTCTCATTGGTTGATTCTTGTACACATGGATTAAACTTTGAATAACTTTCAAATGTTGGCAGAATTAGTCCCTTGATTTAGCAGATTGTTGTTTTGAGCTAGGAACTTCATTCTTTTGACATATTTGGTCCTTCAACTTTCATTCTTGAATAAAATGGCCCTTTGACTGAGTTGACTTGAGAGTTGACCAAGTTTGACTTGAATCTTGACTTTCACAAAATTTGCACTTTAGTCCTTCTACTTGGCAGTTTGTCAAGATAGGTCCTTATACTTCAAAGTCTTGTCACTTTTGATCCTTCTTTGTCTTTTTCATCCATTTGAGCTTGATTTTTCTTTGTTTGCTTGAAAATGTATCCTTTTACCTACACAAGTGTACACAAACACAAACATACCACATAACACTGTTTTTGCAAGATAAATTGGTATTTTGCTTCATGTTTTAGGGTTATTTGTTGATAAAAGGATATGAGTCTAAGCTCATATCAATAGGTAACTATATTAGTATATTACCAATATAATATACAAACTTTCGAATTTATTCCATTATCAGCTATATGGTGACTTGCTACCGTTTTAACAGGTAAAAATTTGTTTATTTGTCATTTTTATTTATTTTGTGCTTATGTGGCATGTTCTGGTAATCAATATGTCATTATCTTCATCGAGATCCAACACACCAGCAGATTCCACTGACAGTTCCGGCTAAAAAAAACACCCATGTTCATTCACCATATACTATTCCTAATCAATGATTTTTATTCTCCATCATTGTAGCTCGGTTAAAACCCAAATGCTCTCCAAGTGATTGCATGTTCTTTGAGATCTGTTTTTATCAATGACACTAAAGTGCTGACCTTTATTAGCCTGTGGAAAATAACGGACCCAATTAGGAAGGTCCCCACTATAATTTACAATTGGACTGAATATTTCTTCTAATGACGGGCTGATTCTTATGAACAAAAAATCAACAACAACAAATATTACGGAGTAGTAACTTTATCAAGCCTTGATTAATAAATATAAAGGAAAGGAAAAACAAGAATGACTTGATATATCTTATCAAATAAATCCGATCTTTGTAGGAGATGCGGGCGAATAACATATGTTTCGTTTGTGAAGATTATTTGATTTTAGGATTGTTTTTTGTGTGAAAGATAAAATCTGGGCTCTATTATGGTTTTGGTGTAGATTTTGATTTTAGATCTTGGTTTGTGGAACTGTGTTTAGTTAGGATATGTGAATATGATTTTGGTTTTGGATTGTTAATTGTGCTATTGGTGAAGGAAGTCTAAGAGAAAGTTTTTGTAAAAATGATGATGGAAGTATTTGGTAAAGAAAGAGACAAGTTTTTATATAACTAAAAAAGTAATTTTAAAATCCACGTGGAAAATAATTATCTAGTTGGCACAATGAACCGGTCATTTTACCTATATTTCAAATAATTAGCCGGTTTGAATCACCACATTAGTAATATGTTGATTATATTACCTAGATGTGTAAAAATTAGAGAGTACGTTACTAATATATACCCTAATATTTACTTTTATTTTGAGCAATTCGTGCTGATAACATGTTTTGAAATAATGATCAACAAAACAAAGAACTCAAAAGAATATAGAAATGTGGAATGCATTTCTATTGATATCTCAAACTGCAAGAAGGAGCCTCAATTTATAAGACTCTCAAAATACTAAACAATTAGTGCAATCATAAAAGAGAGATACTAAAGAAGAAGAGTTATGTAGGTTAAGGTATATGGATATCTATAACATTAATTATTCATAACATTAAAAAAAAATTATTTGTCCATGATTCAAAAAATATAGATCTACGAACAATATGTTAATAAACATCTAAAAGTTCTAAAATTTATCATCTATAGGATTCATCTTATCCGGCTAAGTAAAATGATAATTTTTAGAAAAATAACTTATGCTTTTTAATAGAACTTTTTCTATATCACCTAAACATTATATTTTAACAACCCCAAAAACCTTTAATAACATTCTTGCAACCAACGAGCATAGTGCAACCCTTAAATTCTCCTAAATTGGTTGTAACCAGAGCCCCCAAAACCCTAAAATCAGTTTTAAAAGCCCCAAATAGGGGAATACCCGCGAATCAGTTCATAAATTATTCAGAAACCCTGAATTCGTTCATTGCTAAGCGCAACCCCGAAATCAGTTTTATGTAGCCACAATTTGGTTTTAGCATTTCCAAAACAACCAATCTAACTGGTCTAGTTGCAAGCACCATTGCAACAAATGTCAACATTAAACAACAATTTTGACCTCACATTCTCGTACTTACACGAATTGAAAAGTCTTTTAACAAAAAGGATAAAAACATGTTTGAACAACATGATTGTAACGACCAATTTTGTATGTGTATTTTCTATAGTAAGTGTAGTTTCTATAATATGTGTATTTTATGTAGTATATGTTTTTAGAGTTTATGTATATATTTCTTGTTTTTTGGGATGTTATAAATTGGGCTTTAAAAGGGTTTAAATGCGGTGTTACGAAACATACTTTAAAAGGGGTGTTACATACTGGGCTATTAAATTCATATTTAAACATTTGAATAAATAGTTGTAACTTTTAATTAAATGTGTTTGTACCGAGTGAGATTATAGCCAAAGCAAAACAAATATTTTCATAACAAAAAAGGGACATTATCTTATTTTTAAGTCTTTCTATATTAAGTATAGTCTTAAATCCTTTATAAAGTAGTAGAGATTTAACTCGTGAAAACACATCCAATCTCATTCAATAATAAAGAAGACACACGAACTCAAACTTTTTACAAAATAGCTTATATGAGCTCATGTATATATTTATGGGCAATTGATTACAACTTTCGGGGTTGAGAAATCAATCATAACCACTCATTATTAGATGAAACTCACTTTTAGTTTTCAGCTTTTTAGAATAACATAAAAACATTATTCTTGACAAAATAAAAGATTACGTCATACCTTTACATGATATACCAGATGTGATACAAAATTATCACATGTGATATAACACGAATCTATTAGTTCGAATACTTAACATGCTTTTAAAAAATTGGCATAAGTATTTGTACAAGACTTTGAATAATTCACCAGTTTCTACATTTAAAAATACAAATCCTTTATTTTAAAACCATATTTGACACACAAACTTTTAACTTTCAAATCATTAGAACTTTTTCACACAAAAGATAAAAGGCACATCATGACGCGGGTCCTTAACATATATTTGATGTTGTAGCAAATAGTGTAAAAGATAGTTATCATGTTACCATGTTCTAAAGTCTAACTAATGACAAAACCATTACTTATACACAAATTATAATGGGAGTCCTTTTTAGCCATTTTTATTCTTATGATTTTAAGGATATGTAACCTAGGTTTTATATCCACCTTTGAAACATAAACCTAGATTTTAAAAGAAATCATTAATACAAAAAAATGCATTGATAACAAAAGTGTGTGTATTTGAATTGTAAACAAAAGAATATAAACAAGTTTACATTTTCAGGTGAATCCATTGATAAGTGTGTATGTGAATCGGTAGAGGCAACTTAGTGTTAGGCAAGTCGTGATTTACCTTAATCTATAAGAACGGATGATACCTTGTATTGATGGAGAATCGTTGGAGGCGAGTTAATGCGAGGCCGGTAGATGATGGTAGATGGTGGGTTTGTATCTGTTTTGTATGTGTGTGTATGTATGTGTATGTGTGTGTGTGTGTGCGCGCGCGTGTGTGTGTGTGTGTGTGTGTGTGTGTGTGTGTGTGAGAGAGAGAGAGAGAGAGAGAGAGAGAGAGAGAGAGAGAGAGAGAGAGAGAGATGTGTCTTTTAAAAGATATTACAATTTTCAATGAAATCATAAAAAGTAAAAAATAAGATTTTTTTTTCAGTTCCCAATGTTAAGTACTTAGCAGTTGAGCAATCGTCTGTTGAGCATTTGGGTTGGTAATATGACAAAAAAGAGTTTGAGTTTTGTGGGGTATATGTGGATCAACCAATAATTAAAAGTAGAATAAAGTTGTTTAAGTAGTTGCTTATGTAACAACCATTGAAGCTAGTTGTGCAGTCGTGTAAAAGTATTGACTAGTATTGGAAGAAAAAAAAATCAAAAACTACAAAATGAATGAGATGGGTAGATTTTGACAATTTTAAATGTTCTCTATTTCTTTTAGGTTAATATGGTACACTTTTAGTTATTCAATAATTATAATTTACGTAGGAGGAGAAGGCAAACGAGCAACAAGTTGCGCCGCTAGCCCTTTTTGTATTGCAAAACCAAGTCTATTAAATACAACGTTTGTGAATCTAAGTGTCAAAGTATTATTGTTCATAACACGTTGTATTCTGGTAAGAAACTCCACTGCCCGAGGTGAAAGGAAACCAAATGTACCAATGCGATAGGAATAAGCACGTGTTGATTTTCAACACATGTTTTCTCGTGGTTAGTCACTTTGCATGAGGCGACTTTTAAAGCAGCCTAACCCACTGTAAAATCCCGACTAACCCCACGAGTAAGAGAAACCCTTGTCAAATCAACGCATGCATGTTTACCTTCAACCCATCCAAAAACCAAAATGTCAGTTGATCAGAGTGTGGATCTTCCATCTGACGGGTCAGTCAAGAAATTCAAAGGTGTCTTTTCTTGGCAGAGATCCCGACGCCCCTAAATATATAAAAAAACACCCATAACAAAATCGTGTCGATAGAAGTTCTTACAATTAATCGTGTGTTTCCCAAAAGAATCCAAACATGCCCTGTGACAAACATGGCAAATCTGAAAGATAGCTAGTAGAAAATCTTGAGCATGTGGTACACATAGACACTCAAAGACCGCTTTCTATATAACTTTCATATAAAAGTGGACTTCCATATATTTGACCGTTTCACTAAACAAACACCCGCCAATGTTTTTTAAGATTTAAAGAAGCCCATTTAAAGCTTGAAAATGATTGTCATGCCCAAATCTCTAAATTATTATGTGAGAATGGGACATAAAGAAGCCCATTTAAAGGCCCAATATTTGTTGTCCTCATCGTCATTCGTCACTCACTCTTGTTCCTCTGGAAACCTAATTCATTCATTCATTCTTGCATTTATTTAATTTCATCAAACATATATTTCAACATTTCTATTCCATGGTATTTCTCTATTTTCCTGTAAACAACATTATCTTTTTTCCCATTGTGATAAATATACATCATTTTTATTTAATTTCTACATATTCCTTTGAAATATATGTTTTGTTTACTATGATTGTTAGTAAAATAACAGCTATACTAGGTACTAGTATATGTTTTCTTACTTAATTCAAACTGCCCATAGGACAAATGTTTTGCTCCTTAATATTATCGATGAACTCATCTTCTGAGAGGAACACATGTTTGATCGCCACTGAAAATATTCAAATGTGTATCTCGATTCTCACTCTCTATTCTTCTGTGAACTCGATATACATTAGTTTCAGACTTTGAGCTGAACGCGATAAGATTTTTATTATAGTGGACACTTCTTCCAATAATACTACTACTCTTGTTACAAGATTTGCACGGTTGGGTAGTTTTTTCTGAACACACATCTTATCTAATAATGTTGTTCTCTTTACCTTTCAGATCTGAGATTAGAGGCCATAAATAACAGCGGGACAGAAATTCAGCAAAGTGCTTGACTCCAACCAAATTAGGCAGGTGAGTGTCGTATATAAGAATGCTGATATACCATATTTTCCTGCTTTCTCTTCGATTTTGTGTGATATTATATTCTCCAATAGATTATACACCCAAATAATAAGTAGTCTAGTTATATGTGTTTATATATATCTGATGATTATGCTCTCTAGATACTCTTGTCTCGTAATTCCTGGCCATTTCTGTTTCACTTATCGGTATTAAAATCTTTATGTTAACGGCAGTTAAGTTGGGCTTTGTTTGTGAGAGCACATAAACATTCAATCGTTTAAGAATTTATGTCAGTTTTGGGTCAAAATACTAAATAACAAGGATACTTGACAGTATATAGGTGAATAAGTCGGCCCTTATTATAGCCATATTTTCAACAATATAAATGACTATTAACTTTCAGTCTTTCATTGATTGATGTTCTTATTATTGACAGTGTGTCATATGGATCTTTGTTAAGCCGGATCCCCATAGCTGTTGTGTTAATTAGCGAATTTGTGATGCTTGGTAGTTTGTTCCATTCTACCTTTACGTCACGTCCATTTTCAAATATTTTGCTCTTTTCAAATTATTAAAAAGTATCTTCTATAATATATTGAAACGGCTAATTAGTTCATCTCATATGGAAGTTGTCAAATGGTCGAAACGAAAAAAAAAGTTGTTACCAATAGTGCATCCTATGAAACTTTTTCGTTATAATAGTGGCATTCTAGAGATTTGGTGATCAACCACAAAACTTGAGGTGTGTGTTTGCATCTGTCCATTTCTTAATTGCTAATTGGCTAATTGCATGGTGTTAGAGGGATCGATTGCTATGTGAACTTGATATAGCTTTGTAAGCTGAATGTGATGTGTGCTCTTTTACAATTAGTTTTTCTACACATGTATTTAACCGGTCGTATTTGCTTATGAAACAATTGTCATGCCTTAATAGTTGATTGTCATTACTCATTATTAGCACTTGATTGGATATATTCTTTTACAAACATCTTGCATTTGAATATTAATCTTATTAGATTATATTTATGTACCTTTCAGGCTTGTGATTGGAGGCGCTAAGAGCCTTGGGGCAAGATTTATCTACGAAAATTGGTGAACATCACATTAGCTCCCAACCCGATTAAGTAGGTGAGTTTCATGTATAACAATGCTGGCATACGATCTTTGCCAACTTGTATTTGACTTTTGTCAAGGATTTGCTAAATATTGAGTGTTTAGTTGGGTATGTTTGTATATGTAGTACGTAATTATCCATTGCTCATTTGGCTCCACAGCATCCCCCTGCTTTGTACTTACGACATTTAATGAGTACGTTTAATTAACTACCTGAACAAATGTTTCATCCAATATAACTTTCCCACTTGCTCTATGTCTAAATGGTTGGGAAGTATGAAAGTAGAAATTGTAATTTGTATACTTTTGTAGTGTTTCTGAGCTGGAAAGAAATGAAAGTAAGTTGGTCAATTTCACAGTGATACCTTTGTTTGTAGACTGTGTAATGTTGCATCAGGGATAGGTTGAATACAAATATTTTAATGAGGTCTTTCGTCCGCTTTCTTTCTAGATCTTCCCAAAATCTGGGAGGAAAGTAAATGAGAAGCAATCATCCACGTGTATTTATCTGGATCCCTTCTCTTCTCTTCCAAAAACTCAACAAACACAAATTCTCTTTGTTTTCTCCTTTTCCATTCCAGTTGCTCATAGTCTCCCCAAATCTAATCAGTAACATGTCCTGATTACACCTATCTTTGCTGATGAGGCCAGGGAAGTGCTAGCAACTGGGATCCCTTGCCC
This sequence comes from Glebionis coronaria, assembly GCA_025667525.1. Classification (NCBI taxonomy): domain Eukaryota; kingdom Viridiplantae; phylum Streptophyta; class Magnoliopsida; order Asterales; family Asteraceae; genus Glebionis; species Glebionis coronaria. The sequence goes on from CM046878.1 coordinate 269,878,780, forward strand.
TTCAATTCTTGTGGTTAGTAGAGATGTGTGGAACGTATTACCATATTACGATGACTTAAATAAGTTCATCTATTAGAAATTGAAACTAGATTCAATTGAAATCCCCTCCAATCAATAAATAAATATAGCTCTGCTGCTTACTATTGTGATAACTTGTATTGAAAGTTCCTTTTATTTTGTATCATACGTCTTTACAGATTTAAAAGTTATGTAGGTGTTTTCTGATTAGGTGAAGCTTGATGCTGCTTATGGAAGTGTCATTTGCTAGAAGCTACTCCTTCCTGATTATGAGTATGTAGCATGTTGCTTTGTGTAAGAGAATAAAGATGGCGTCTCACTCAGAAGAAGATTCAAGTGATGGTTACCTCTTTAAGATTATATTACTTGGGGACTCTGGTGTTGGAAAGTCAAATTTGCTTGCTAGGTTCGCAAGAGACGAGTTTTACTCAAATTCAAAGTCAACAATAGGAGTAGAGTTTCAGACCCAAAAAATGGAAGTTAATGGAAAAGAAATTAAGGCACAAATTTGGGATACGGCTGGTCAAGAACGGTTTAGAGCAGTTACATCGGCATATTATAGAGGTGCGGTTGGGGCTCTTGTTGTTTACGATGTCAGCAGGCGACAGACGTTTGATAGTGTTGGCAGATGGCTTAACGAACTTCACAGTAAGTATCATTATTTCATGTTTTTTTCTAGAGGTGTTCATCGGTTCGGTTATTCGGTTTATTTGTTTTTTTTTTGGGTAAAACTGAAAACCCAAAACCGAATTTAAATTGGATTTAGCCGAACCGAAAATCGAATTTGAATGTTGTCTATTTTGGTAAACCCAACTAAACCGAATCTAATAACCAAGTTACATAATCTTTTTATTTTTTGTAAACTTAGTTATATAGATTTAAGCAAAAAAAAAGATTTCAGGCTTAAAAAGTGCTTTAATTTATACTATGAAATTTTTTTAGTGGTCTTTATTATGTATATAAATATATATAAAGAATATATATATTTATATGAATTCGTTTTCGGTTCCATTCATAATTTGTCAAGACCATATCCAAACCGAAAACCGAATATCTAATCCCCTGTTTGTTTGGTTTTGACAAATTCGGTTTAGTTACAGGTTCCGTTCAGTTTAAATTGGTTTCAGTTTTCGGTTCCTGTGGAATTACCTGAATTGTGGACACCCCTATTTTTTTCTGTTTATGGATTTTGCATTTGACTTTCATGGTCAAACAACTAATTTTCAAAATTAGGAAATCTAGTATGGTAACCAAGAATGATATTTCTTGATACTCCAAGAATATAAGGATCTTCTAGATTTGGCAGTGGATCCGTCACTTTTTGACCACTGAAGTCAAAGTTTACATTTTACTACTTTTGGGGAAAATAAGAGAATATCATATTGTATTATCCAACATACATAATCGAAAAAGCAACATATTTTATTTGAGGTTGCGGTTACCTATTTTACCCTAGGGCTTCGCAAATGGTGTTTGACTAATGGTCCTTTTACCACAATGTTGGAGTCTGTCTTTTACTAACGGAAAAGGGAGACATTAAAAATCATGATTTAACTTCGGTAACGTTGTAAAAGCTATTCAATTTAGTCAAACATGTTACATCTTTTTTGTTTGACATTGAAAAAGCGATGATTAGTCATTTGAGTCGATAAGATCTGATAAGTATCAAATCTCTGATGGGTGTTTATATATTTGAACAGCTCACTGTGATATGAATGTAATTACAATACTTGTGGGAAACAAAACGGATCTTAAAGACGCAAGAGAAGTTTCAAAAACAGATGGGAAGTCATTAGCAGAGTCACAAAGTCTATTTTTCATGGAAACTTCAGCTCTCGATTCCTCAAATGTAAAAGCTGCTTTTCAAACCATCGTTAAAGAGATTTACAACGTCTTAAGCAAGAAGGTGATGCAATCTCAAGAACTAAAGAAAGATCCATCAATTGGTAGCAAAAAAACGGTTGATTTAGAAGCTAATCAAGATGCAGATCAAGAAGAGAAAAAAGAAGAGCAACCACAAAAAAGTGGGTGTTGTTCATCTTAGGCTTACAAACATGTCACCTTAGTGATTGTCAGGTATAGATAAATTGTATTAGCAGATGTAAATGACTTGAAGATTAAAGAATGAAGGGAAATTTTAGCTGATTACTGCGGGTTCGTTTCTTTTCACCTTGTAGAAGTGCTCGAAAGGCTTCACGTTTGTGATTTTGTTCTAATGTTTTTCCCATATATTGTGGTATATGAATAAGACAGTTTAAAGACACTTAATCGCTGAAAATCATAGTTGATAGGTTCAAGTCATGGTCAGTATAAAGGAGGAGGCTAAATAGGATTCATTAGCAAGGTCTAATGTTGCCGAGCACGTTTGTCAGTATAAAGGAGGAGGCTAAATAGGATGTATTAGTATTACCGAGCACGTATAAAAGATGCATCTGCGTTGCGCGATTATCTTCTTGTTTTGTATTTTTGAACAAATCTTCTTTTTTTGTTGTTGTGGAATTAGACTTAATTGAGAGTATTCAAAAGATGTGCAAACACGTATAATGACATTTGATGGTATTTTCCGTGGCTAGCAAATGTGTATGGGTTTAACTCATAGCATCTGGATTTGGTCCAATTTGTTTTCCTTAATATATTATTAAATAATTTTAAAAAACTTTAAATGGGAAAATGATGTAACAAATGGAAGATGGATAGTATGGTGGAAATGTGGAATGGATTGCAAGACTTTACTCGGAAGTAGAGGTGTAATCGAGTCGAGTCGAGTTCAAGTTTAGTAATGTTTGAGATAGGGTTGATACTAAAATTATAGGCTTAAGATTGGTTTGATAGTTTGTCAAGCTTTACTAATTTAAGTTTGAGTTTGACTTGATAAGGCTTGATAAAAATTTGAGTTTGACTTGAAAAGTTTAAATGTGTATAAATTTTAATTTTTTTAATAATAAAACTCATCAATAAACATATATATAAAAATAAAAAAACAAAAATTATTATTTAAAACAAATTTGATTTATTTAACATTAATAAAACCAATAAAAAAATTACCGTACAATCTTGTTTCAAAATGTGTTTTGCACTCTAATACGATTAAGGTCTCAAAAGCCATTGCATGATGTTAATGCGAGCACAATTTAGACACATTGCGTTTAGTATTAAGAAGAGTACAAAAATTATTTATACACATATTGTATTTCACCAAGTACAGAGTAAATGCAATAATTAAATTTACAAAAATAAAGAATCATTTAAAATACAAAAAGTTAAAATATAAATGTAATCAAAATTAAAAGTCATTCTAAAATATATTATTTATTTATGAAATTAGCCATTAAATTTATGTTAATACTCAAATTAACAATTAGTTGCTTATATAAATACATCATGAAAACATATTTTTGATAGAGCTTGAAAAAACTTGATAAGAACTCAAGCCGAGCTATCAAAAACTTGAGCTTGAGCTTGATATAATTTCGAGCTATTTTTTGAGTTTGAGCTTGATAAAAGCTTGACTTGATTGAACCAAGCTTGAGCTTGATAAAAGCTTGACTTCATCGAACCAAACTCGAGCTCGAGCTCGAGTTACTTGATAAAAGCTTGACTTTATTACACCCCTACTCGGAACCAACTTGGGACCATTCGGGACCTCTAACAACTACCGAAGATGAATCTTCGTAAACTGACGCGTCTCTTATATATTCTCGTTTTACCCTTCTCATTTTAATTATTCTTTTCATCACATTTCTTTTTCTTTTTGTAATGACAGAAAAGTACTTATAGCTACTATGGAAAAAGTTCTACACAGACCCTTTGTTTAGCATAAACTCAATCAACCAATCACAACCATCTATTTTTTTCATCTAACAACAAAAATATATTTTTTAAAAATTCAATATCTCACAAACCGTTAATCGTTACGCAAAACGAAACATACCATCGTGACGAGAATTAAATCATCTTTCAAACGAGGGGCACATGTATATACTTTCGACAAACTTTTTTTTCGACTTTTTTTCTTAAGTCACGTCTTAGAGAATCATATATGATTCGTCACGAAACATATATGATTCGTCACGAAACATATATGATTCGTCACGAAACATATATGATTTTCAGAAAATCATATATGATTCATATCACGAATCATATATGATTTTCTGAAAATCATATATGATTCGTGACGAATCATATATGATTCGTGATGAATCATATATGATTCTCTCAGACGTGACTTAAGAAAAAAAGTCGAAAAAAAAATTCGTCGAAAGTATATACATGTGCCCCTCGATAGAAAGATGATTTAATTTTCGTTGCAATGGTGTATTTTTTGTCACTTGACGATTTATCGTTTGTGAGCTATTTAACTTTTAAGAAAAGAATAGAAAGTTAATTTGAATAAATGTAATTGGTTAAAATGGTCTATGCTAAAAAGAAGGTATATACTCACTATTGTCACAAGTTTTTTTACCGCCAAGTGAAATTGTGATAGTAATACGAATTAAATATCAGATAAAAAAATTTAGTAATCTAAATACTTTATTTCTAAACTTACGTTTTGCTATCACTATCAGAATAGATCCGATATCCGATCATGTGATCTTGACATGGTAGAGACAAATTTGATTTTAGGTAAGATTTTATATCAATCTGTTTGCCCTATACATTGGTTAATCATATAATTTTGATTGTGTTAGAACATACTAACAGAAAGTAGTGCATTCAAGATACTTCTAAAATTTTTAAACCTAACATTTAAGTACTCAAATCCTGTGTTTTACTAATCTCTTTTTGCATGTCTCTTTATCTCTTCTTTAATCTCAAAACCTAACCTTTAAACACCAGAATTCATTATAGTAAAGGATATTGGAATAAAATCCTACAAAATAAACATATAGGTAAAAAAAATGATGAATTATATTTTTTTTATAAAGGTAAACAGTTTTCTAGGCCATCCGAGTAAATATATATTTGATGTTGATTAAGTCAAACATGTAGTAGAGTCCAATATCCCAAAGTTAAAAAAAAATTGTTAATTTAAGCGAACAAGAGTTAGGTTATGTTTGATGCATAAGCTTATTAGAGCTTATCGTAACATGAGCTTATTGTTTTGTAAAAATAAGCTACTATTACAAATGAGTCTCGTTTGACTGACAAGGTTTGAAGGAGCTTGTTAAAAAAATAAACTTCTAAATGGCATGCTAGTTAAAGTAGCATGTAAAATAAGTTTAAGCTACATGCTCTAGCATCAAGCTCCAGCAACCCGCTTTAACGATCCGCTCCAGCTCCTGAAACACCAAACATGCCCTTAATAGTTGGTTAACTCATCCTTTTTACTATCGGATTTATTTATATAAAAACTAATTAAAGAGGTGTTTGAGATTACTTATTGAAAACAAATTATTTATTTTAATCATCATTTTGAAAACGTCATTCTAGAAAATAGTGTTTGGATTTGATTATCCTGTTTGAAATCGTAATAATCAGATAATCAGTTTTTTTAATGTTTGGCAAATTTTATTATTTGATAAGTAAAATGAATAAAATAAACTCATTTTAGCTTTTCTTCATTTTGAAAATGAAAAAAGTAGCTACTCATTTATTTTTTCGAAACTCTATTTTAGAACTTTCTAAACACAAATAATCACTTTTTTTCTTTTATTATCCAAACACTAATTTTAACTTATCTCTATTTTGAAAATAAAATATATAGATAATTTAGTTCTAAACGCAATCTCAAACACCCACTAAATTAGACATAAACGGTAAGTTCTTAAAAGGGGAATATGAGAAATAACTATATGTATTCCTTTTTAGATGGAACACAATATATTTTAAGGTTTTCAAGATCGAGATTTTATTCAGGATTGTTTTTACGTCTTTTTAAAATCGAAATCGTAAAGTTAGATCAAAATCGTAAGATGCTAAGATAATGTTATTTTCTTAATAAACTTTGTAATGTTAAAGAAATTTACAAATTATTATATAACGTAAACACATAACTATACGAATATTTCATAGAAATGTTGTCAAAAATTATGACCATGAAATGTTTACGAAGATTAACATAATATCTTAGATTATACAAAACACAACCCATAAATTTGTAGTTTTTAAGTTTATGGTTCAAAAAAAGTAAAATTGAATCGTAGTAGATCTTAAGATCTTATGGTAAAGATCGAGATCCTATAAGATCTTAAGAATGGAAAGATCTTATGTAAGATTTGGATCGTTTTTACTTTGCCGTTTCGTAAAATCGTAAGATTCTAAGATCAAGATGGGGATCTTAACAATCATGATATTTTTAGCTAAAAGTTAAATATGTATACATATATTAGATGTATTTCATCAAGTTAGACAAAAAAAATTAAGTTAGGCGAATTTTATGTAATTTTCTTTTTTTTCAGATCAAATTTATTGCTAGTGTTATTCTACATCATTTTCACTATAACGTCACTTTCAAAACTTATTATTTCGTAAGAGGCATCTAAATAAGGCGATTACCAAATGAGTATTTTTATGTATCTATGTTACCAAATTAGACTCTCTTTTTTCACTTTACCAAAACAGTCTAAGATGTACATAATCTTATGCACTAGGTGTACCCTTTATGCATCTTGGTGCACAAACTTTATGCATATGTTTTTTTTCGTTTGAATTCAACAAGACCATGCGTACAAATGAATGATTGAAGGTGCATCGCGGTGCATAAATAATTAAGTAAGTGCACCTGGCGCACAAACTTTTCTAAAGATGCATAACTTATGCACAACGACGCATAAGGATTTGTTTTGCACACACATAGCGCATAAAACCTATGCATACAGGCGCATAGTACATTGTATTTGCACCAGGCGCATAATGGTAATGGACATGGCGCACAACCACTATGCACACGGCGCATAATGCTGATGCATAGCGGCACATAAGACATCTTGTGCACAAGGCGCATCAACATTTACGCATTAGGCGTATCTAGAATTGGATAAACGCAGTAGGCGCACAACTCTAGGCGCATAACACATACTCATGCACCGTAATTTATATTCGTAGGATTTGACATGTGTCATTAATCTAACAGTTATCTTGAGAAAGTTCATTTTGGTAATACTTTATGTGTCGACCCTTTTTGTATTTTGACATGTAAAAGGTTCAGATTAGAAATTTTCTCCATCTAGATCAATAGGAGTGCATCTAGTTTAAGCCTCGAATTTATCGAATATGTAATTATACTTATTTTTTTATTTTAAGTTCTTTTTTATTAAATCTTGCTTAAAGTCACATAATACTTTTCTTTCTCACAAAGATCAGACACTACAAAAGTTAGGGGTGATCATAAAACTGAAAAATCGAACAAAAAATCGAAAAACCGGATAAAACCGCACCCAAAAAACCGTCCCAGTTGAAAAATCGAAAGGGTGGTTTCCACATTTTAAAAAAGAGCATTGTTAAATCCTCCTACAAAATCATCATTATCTTTCTACACACACAATTATTCTATATTTTTTCCACTCATTATTTCTCCAGATCTAAACCATCAATATCGCCACATGTAAGGATCTTATATGTAGAAAGATTTGTAGGAGGAATTAGCATTTTTGTTTAAAAACCCGAACGTTTGGGTGGTTTTTGGTTGAATGTATAAAACCTAACCGAAAAACCATCCCGCCCACCTTAGTCTACTATTTCAATATACTTTTACATGTTTTTATAGTTATATGTAATGTTTCTAATATTTTTAGTTGTTTGCTTTTTGTTTAAATATAGACGTATTAAAATATAACATAAGAATTGATAACGATTTTTTTTCACCTAAAATTTGATAAATTTGTAACTGCTATTATAACGTTCTATTATAATTTTTGATTTTATAAAATTCGATGTAGTTAATGTTGCTATTATTGTAATGTACCGAATCTTGTGCTTAAAACTTGTAAATGTATTATTACTAGGTAGGGTGCCCGCACTTCGCCGCGGGAAGTTTGTTTTCGATAGTTTGAGAAATACAAATTATCACCTGCCATCTAACAGCTTCACTCACAATACTAACTTGTAAATATAAAGCATGCACCATCCTCATCAAAACACAGTGTAAGCATCAGCAAACCATGTTTGCAGCCGTTAATTCAGTGGGATAATTCTGGGGATGACGACCATCATTTAACATGACCTGAAATCACCCATAAAAGATCAGTACATTGTAAATTCACATAACCACATTATACTTCGTAAAATTCATTAAAAATTGTATAAACATTGAAGCTACTTCCTATATATAGGATTCTATTAGCCGACTTATCAGAGATCGAGAGAATTGCCATAAAGTGAAGCTTCATTAAAACCTTTGGTGGTTCATATAGCTAACTAAAAATGATTTTGTATTTTCATTGTTTTAGTCCCTATTATTCCACCAACTAAATGAGTTCATAGCATGTGTTGTGATCCAATAAAAAAAATATTTCACCAAAGATTTGTACACACCCTTTATTTACAGTGTTTATATAGTAAGTTGTTCTGAATTTTCATGAAAAACTAAGTATCAAACTAAAAAGATCCATACCTCCTGTCACGTCGCTGCATGTGTGAACATCCTTTAGAAAGTGACCAAAATCCTTGACTTTTTGTTTAAAAACCCAGCAAACAACGTCCGCCGCCTTTGTTAATGGAGGCATCAATCTTAGCTCCAAATGACGTCCAGGCAAACATTTCATTGTAAGCGCAAATATGTTCCATAAAATGCTTATTTGCAAACACCTGCCTCTCTTAACGGGTGCATACCGCGCCTGTTGCATATACATTGCACACCCTCCACAACACATGAAAATCCGGCCACTGGGTATATGAGTTTCCTTTCAAGCGTTCACCAAACCAAAATAGACAACCAGAACCGACTGTTTCAGACATAAAGCAAAAGGTAAAAAAAGCAAAAACATCCGGTGAATTAAAACTATGCAGGATAAAAGAAGACGACAAACCTTGCGCGGTACTTGAACCCTCACCGTTGTAATATTTAGAAGAAACATGTGTGTTCATAGGCATAGTTTAAGGACCTATCACCAACTGACGTCTGAGATTTCTACTCGAAGAAGGATCGCGTACAGTCGGCTAATGAAGCCAACTTTGACACACGTTTTCCTTTAGCATGTAGACATTATACGGTTCACAAACGGACAATTCCACATGCGAGTTTCCCTTAGCAGGTTCGTTATCACACGTACTACCAGCTCTTTAGCTAACTCGCGACACGTCTAAAAAAGTCGGGAAGACATGAAGGTCATTTTTTAAAACATGGGTACAAAAAAGAAATAAAAGATTAAAAAAGCAGTACCTGTATGAGCATAACACGTACTCAGTTCGACATTTGATGTACCTTACAACTTAAACCCTCCAAGTCAATATCAATCAAAATACGTGGATCATAATTGTAGAAGCAACGCCTGCTGCTGAGTAGACACATATCACGAAGTGGCGAATCTTATGATTAGTACCTAAAGCAAATAAGAAAATAATAAAAAAAATCCTATGTTGTGAAACAAAGAACCACATAAACCTAAACTTTATAACGCATACCCTATAACGAAAATCATGATTCGATAATCATAATTGCAATAATCGCAACTGATTCCAAAAAAAAGTATTTACAAATTTAACTCGATTAAATATGTGAAAAAGAGCAGATATACAACAACCCGAATATGTAAAAATTCGCCACTTTACCTACTGAGAGTTGTAGAATGTCGATGGCTAGTATCTCCACACGCACTCGCCATACGTCGTCATTATCTTTGATCAGCAGCTACAAAAGCCAAAAAATTGAGACACAAATTAAAATGGAACACATGGGTATTGTATAGTTGCATATTAGCTAAACTAAGTATTTTCGAATCCATAGCCTGAGTTTATGATTCTTTAGTTTTTGAATCCACTCCCTCTGCATGTTCTCATGAACCTTAATAAACCGAGATAGAAAAAGCAGGAATAAGTTTAAAAGGTAATGAAAAACACTGGTCTTAGAAATAAAGGCTTACCTCTACTTTCACGGGTACGTTGGGTAAGACTGTGTGGATCTTTTGCTCTTTAATGGTGTTGCCGTGTAACCTTCATGAACGATAGCAAAGTAAGGATCACTATCGTATCAATTCCACTCTATCGGCTCTAGGCTTCTATACACTTTCGTTTCTCTAGTCAAACTTGGTCTACAGACTGCAAACGATGAAACTACTAAGCGTTTGGCAGACACTATTTTTTTTCATGTGTAGTTCATACTTATATATGAATCTATAGATGGTAAACGAAAATTGAATATTATTATTTTTACCGAGAAACAGAGAACTTACGTTGATACGCTATTAATAATGTGCACCCGCTTTTCCATACACGTTACAGATTTCATCTGTACCTATGTTGAAGAAAATGGTGGACAGGAAAACAGGCTGCCATATACATCGACACTGACAGATTTTATAGCATCAGCTCAGATAGGTACATCATCACAGGCTGGAAATTGTAAAGCCACGACACCGTCCTATTGCCTTGCTAACACAGCTTATAGAAAGGCAGGCTCAGATAAGGCTCAGATAAGTGAGCAATCGGATATGTCGATACATACGCTCTGGCTGCAAACCCACCAAGCTTTCCCCCCAAGAGACGCATAGTTCTAATTTTTAACGAATCTGGTGAGAGAGGCTCAAATATTATCATCATCGCCTTTCATAAACTTACAGAAGAGACGTGACCACATACTCAGATATGTTAGGTAAATCATATCCATTGACATTCTTTTTTTTATACAACATAGGTGTAGGCGTAAAATGTACACAGCGTGAGTGGAAAAACAATGAGCAAGGTCACAGAATAGGCACGACTTATTAAGACCGAAACATGAATTTGAAGCGCCAAAAACTGTTTCCAGAACTCAGTGTGATTAAGTTTAGGTAAGCTAGTGAAGGTCATCACAGGCTCAACCGCATGACTTGTACATTACACCCGATAAACATACGGGAAATAACCATAGATATAGATGTCACATGGAAACATGATTCTCCTTTATTACTGAATAAACAATCTTTATTTGCCCTCTCAAAAACCATCCTCTATCTCATATTTTTTCAGACACTTTTTTTTTCTCTTTCACACACACGTTCCGTTTCTTCACATTCGTTACAATTAGATTTACCATTAAATCTATGTTGCGACTAAAGAAGACACAATTTTAGCTAAGCACATAATGTTGATTTTGTAAATACTTTATTTAAATCAAATGGAAACTAAACATGCAGAAAGAACTTGTGATGCACATACCATGTTCAAACCAAGATTCCCAAGTTATGTATAATAGGGTAACCGATCATTTCATGAGGCAGATTTTGGAGCAATCGAGCAAACAGGATCGGTCCTGATGGAATCGAGAAGTGCATTTTCTAGATTGTCCCTTACACGCGGCATCATGAGCAATCTATTTTCATAGTTCGAGGCTCAGATAAGTGAGCAATCGGATATGTTGATACATACGCTCTGGCTGCAAACCCACCAAGCTTACCCCGCCAAGAGACGCATAATTATAATTTTTATCAAATCTGATGAGAGAGGCTCAAATATTATCATCATCGCCTTTCATAAACTTTCAAAAGAGACATGACCACTTACTCAGATATGTAAGGTAAATCATATTCCTTCACATTCTTTTTTTATACAGCATAGGTGTAGGCGTACAATGTATACAGCCTGAGTGGAAAAACAATGAGCAAGGTCTTTGACTGGCCACGACTTATTAAGACACGACCACATACTCAGACCAAGCTACAAAGTTAGCCCAGGCGTCGTGAGGATTTTCGATGTAGCAAGGATGTTTGGCTACCCCTACAATGGTACCCAAGCAATACCCAAATCCCCTAATTAAGCTGTGTTCGAACCTACATAAAAAAAAAATAGAAAACGCTTTACAAAATTTAAGATATTCAAACTTCACAACAGTTGAGCTTTGTAAAATCTGAAACTTTTTGCCTGTTTTCAAATAATTCACAAAATGCACGTTATAAGAATAAGGGGTTGTTTGTATCTATTTATAATATGAATCTGTATGATTCTATGATGCACCAAATAAGCCATAAGAGAGCTATATGAGCCCAACCAAACACCCCTAAGTACACAATCGTCAATGCTGTTGTCAATTTCTGGTGGTCATAAAAATAAGGCTCAGATTTATAAAAGCACAGACAGTTACAAATGACTGACATGGCTGCAATCACACTTTCGGTGTGACTGCCCAACGCACTTCCGGTGTGCAATCACACAGTTCCAAGACACCACCAGCCATCTTGCTGGTTATTTCTTCCAAACCCGCATACAATAACTAATCAGCTTCGTTTGGTGTGGCAAGTATCTTAGATATATTAAAAGGCAAAAAAAAACTATAAAAAAAATTCCAAAGTGCAAATCTAAAACACCTATGTCTGGCGATAAGAAATTAAAATGTTGATACTCTGACATATTATGAAGACTTTATTTTGGTATAATAAAAGCGAAACAAATATAGTGGTGTACCTTTGAAATCTGTTTCATGGGTAAATTAATTCAGTTTGTATTCGAGAAAACTTCACATGTACCGAATTCGAGCGAAACGTAATTTAGTGTTTCTGAATACCTGGCTAGATTTTAGAACAACATATAAAGCATAAAAAATAGATTCGTTTTTTGTATAACATCGATTCAAGTCATTTAATAAACAAAAGAAGCCAAGAAGTAAACCATTTGGAGTCATACCTTATGTGGTCGAAGCATCCACAGATTGCAGCGAGAGATAAGAGTAGCAAAACACCCCTTTTACTACAAAAGGGGTGTTTGGTTGTTGTTATAACATGTGCCAAACACCCCTTCTGCTTCAATAGGGTGTTAGGCTGTTGTTAAAGGCGGAACTTCCCTTTCTTGTGTGATACCTTCAATTCAACTGTTACGAAGGCTCACACATCCAACAACAACCAGCATCATTTTGTGTACCATATTATAACTTCTATAAAAGAGGAGCCTCGAAAAAAATGCAAGTAGGCTATTATAGGCTGCAGATGGGGAACCTTTAAGGGAAAACTTGTCACACCCCACCATGGCAGAATATGGGACGCGACGCATGGATATCATCACAACAATAGTGTGTCCATAGAGAGAACTATATGAATTAGAAATGTTATAAAAGGTGACACAAATGTCATGACAATATCTCATCAATGCAGGAGTCTAGGTAAGTAGGTAACAGTCCTACCTCTTACCTAAGACAAACAAATAACACAAACAAATCAACATATAGGTTCATAGTATTACTTATTGAAACAAACAGAAAAATAAACTAAGAAGGAACGGGGATCTCCTTCTAAATGCCATCCTAATGCCTCCGAAACTAGCCACTTCTATTCTCAAGCTTAACCACACTCTCACCTGAAAGAGACACTAAAACACGTCAACATAAAGTTGGTGAGAGTCATAGGTTTAGACTCCAACGCTAAAATCAAACCATAAGCTGTGAACAACAACCACTAACAAATGAACATATGGACAATGTGATACAAACATGCATTAACAACTAATATTCAATATTTAACAAACCAAACCAAATCCAAGGCTCCTAGAAAAAAAGGAAAGTGGGCAATTATACTTGGGCTAGGACTTGTCAATAACTATATAAGGTGTAAAATAAGATGGAAAAGACATAATCCCTAGAGCAAAAGAAAAAAACGACGGCCAATTGAGAAAAGTTAGGGTTCTTCAAAAAAATCTTGGTTTCCATTAATCTTAAGGTAAAACCTTCAAATCCCTTTTCAATTTAATTGTTTTTAATGTTTTTAATGTTTTTATAATCATCTTATGATAGATTTAGGTTAGAGTTTAAATTAAAAACTGTATATTAATGATATTATAATGATTAGGTAAATTAGGGCTTGTAATTAGTGGAGTTATGAGTAATTAATTAGGTTAATTTAATTGAATTCATTTTTTAAAAACTGGGCAGAATTTTAGGTCAATTGTTTTGATCATATATAGAGTTCTTCAAACTCTTATTTTGCGATCCAAGTATCCCTGGAAAGGTAATTGAGTGGGATTTCAAATGCAAGAAACGAGAACTAAATTAGAGGTCAGGAAGTGGGTCAAAAACAGGTTACAACAGTCGGAGGTCAAAACAGTTTTGAAATCAGTCGGGTTTAATTTAATGTTTTAAGGTGATTGGGGTACTTAGGAGTACACTTGAGCCCTCTAATGAGCATGGGAGTTGGTTTATATATTAAATAAGAGGCCTGGAGAAGGTCTAAGCAAATGGGTTAGGGTAAGACCGCCTAATCATAACAAACTTATTGTATGTTCAAAATCGGTAATATGCGGATAGGCAGAAGTATATATATATATATATATATATATATATATATATATATATATATATATCGAGGCCTTAACAGTAGCTTTAATGTTAGGGCAAAAGGGAGGAGTTAGCTAACATATGTAAGGGCATAGGGTTTCCTTTACAGAGATCATGGGTATGGTTAGGTGGGAGTTTGGCTTATAGTTTGGAGACCTAAAAACCGGGACTGTTTTGGGTAATATGTTAACGAGACGGGTTATGAAGTAAACTAAGTTAAGGGCTTTATAGAGGGGTGTAATGAGATGCTTAGAGCATATAAATGAGGTATATATATGGTAGAAGGTTAGATGTCCATCATGGGTTGATGAGCCATCTTAGTGTTTTGTTCATGTTTTGGTTATGTGCTTTTGTTTGTTAGCTTTTTGCTAGTGCGCGGATTTTTGGAGAAGCTCAATCAGGTGAGTTTCATAGTTCCATGTCTACTAATGATTTTGACTTCTAGATGGGATGGAAGAGACACTGTCTTGTTTTTATAAATTATGCTATGAATGTTTTGTGTTTGGTGATGGACTTGTGCATACTTATGTAATTAACTGCTAGTTGATTCATGATTGTTTTATATTTTGACTTGGTACCAAGGAGATGTTGACAAGGCGGGGCCTTGGGAAGGTACATAGATGTGTGAGCATCTATGGGACCAATGGATAATGACAAGGCGGGGCCTTGGGATTGGTACAAAGGTGTATGGGCGCCTATGGTACCATGGTGTTTGGTAAGGCTGGGAGCCTTGGATTTGGTTTGGTTTGTTAAATATTGAATATTAGTTGTTAATGCATGTTTGTATCACATTGTCCATATGTTCATTTGTTAGTGGTTGTTGTTCACAGCTTATGGTTTGATTTTTATGTTGGAGTCTGAACCTATGACTCTCACCAACTTTATGTTGACGTGTTTTAGTGTCTCTTTCAGGTGAGAGTGTGGTTAAGCTTGAGAATAGAAGTGGCTAGTTTCGGAGGCATTAGGATTGCATTTAGAAGGAGATCCCCGTTCATTCTTAGTTTATTTTTCTGTTTGTTTCAATAAGTGATACTATGAACCTATATGTTGATTTGTTTGTGTTATTTGTTTGTCTTGGGTAAGAGGTAGGACTGTTACCTACTTACCTAGACTCCTGCATTGATGAGATATTGTCATGACATTTGTGTCACCTTTTATGACATTTCTAATTCATATAGTTCTCTCTATGGACACACTATTTTTGTGATGATATCCATGCGTCGTGTCTCATATTACGCCATGGTGGGGTGTGACAGAATGGTATCAGAGCCAATGGTTATAGAGAATTAGGTTGCCTAGTCTAGTAGCCTAGTCTATAGCTTAAGGGTCCCTGGATATAGGCGTCATAGGAGTATGTGTGCATTTTATATTAATTAAAGTTTTCTGGATGTTATTGGTTTTTACTTGCGATGTTTGTTAAGTTTTGACTAGTATGGGTTGAACCATAGTAGTTCATACATAGCCACATGTTATTTTCTTTTCGGGTTGTGACTAGTGAAGGTTGAACCATAATCATCCACGCTAGTCATTGTTGTATTTTGCTTAAATTGTACATTATAGTACATAATTTGGCACATGGTAGTTTCTGTCTTTTGTTGAGTTATTTTATGTACCTGAAGTATAGTATTTTTCTTTTGATGTTTAAGTCATGTCCCTAAGAATCATGTGGTGGTTCGAGTTATTAGGAGTAGGTGGATATGAAGGATTTTAAGTTGTTTCCACTCTTATGGGCGACATGACTTATAACTGATTATGTTTTCGTTTTGGATTTAGTCTATGCTGTTTTAGCTAGACTATGGATTTATGTATTCCAATAGTTTGATTATAGTTTTTTAATGGATGGAGTTTTGGACTTTATTGTTTATGTGGTTATGAGCTTATGTGAGTAGATGGATATATATGTTATGTGTTGTATTAATTCTTTTAAGTGTCACCATAGGAGGGAGTGCATTGGGGAAAGGGTAATTGTATAAGTATGGTAGCCAACATAGTTATACAAGTACCATAACTCCAATGGATTCCTAAGTATGATTGCATGAAAGAGGGTTATACATGCTTGTATAGTAGATGTTAGACGGATTTAAGTATATGTATCCCGATATGCCTATATATGTATGATCCCCTATAATTATCGATTGTATCCTTAGGAGGGTGGCTAGCTCGCTTCTTTTTAGATATTCAACCTCCGTTGTGGCATATTCTTCGAGTTTCCTATTTCACGTTTCCGTTTTAAAATGGTGTCCTTGGTGTTAAGTATATTGAAATAAATTGAGATTTCTTTTGGGATAATGAAATCTTTTGTGTTGAGTCTTACATTCCTTTGGTCGGTATATATTGAATAGACTTAGAAATATACTATAGGGTTGGATAGTTGGTTGTATACGGTAACATAAGGGTAAGGTGTTGGAATCGTGTTTGAAACAAGATGTAACATAAGAATTCTTAATCAACAATTATTTATTTCAAAATTCTAAAAGACTTTTTTTTTAAAATAAAGCGAAATAAAATTTCTTTCTACTTACATAGTTTATATAATTAAGTTTAACCGATTTACGTCATTTATAATTATTTATACAAGGTTAAATTGAGTTCATGAAAATTTCACATACAATTATTTCTTTTATTTAAAAGGATTGCATTAATCACTAAGTTTATTCTTTAGTTTTTAAAACAACTAGTATAAAATTGTTTTAGTCGTAACTTGTTCGTTTTAAAAGCTTTTTGAGTGATTCAAAAGTCTAAAATTATATACTCGGAACGTACTTTTCAAATATTCAGAATGTATAGTCATGGGAGGTCAGTATCCTGGTCGAAATTATTGTACAAGTGTCAGGTTAAAGGTTGAGTTTTGAATAGTAGTTTATTTTCATGATTTGGGATGCACGGGATACCTAGTCTTTGAGTTGGGTTTTGAGTTCGTCAAGAGGGTTGTTTGTAGATTGTTTGAGTCACATAGATGTGGGGAGGTAAAGAAAAAAAATATTCTTTTGGAAAAGTCGATCTTGTGTACTGTTTAAATAATATGTCGCGGGGCGTAAGATGTTTTGGTTGCCATTAAGTGTTTCTTGGATCATTTTTCTTTGTCATGAGTCATTTGAATTGGTACCTGTTTGAGTTTTCCTTTTGAGTTTTTGTGGTTTTGGTCTGTTTTAACTCGTGCACGTGAAATGTCGTTAGTTATCCGTGGGTTTGATTCGTCGATCGTAGCTAGTGGATTCATGATGTAGTTTTGGTTGCGTATTGATTGGGAGCGTTAAGGTAGTCATATGAAAGACTTGGTCGCGCCTACACGATTAAGTAGGTGACCATGAGAGAATGGTCGGAATGCCCTTAGTGGGGAGGAAAGAGTTAGAAGTTCGTAGACGAACTAATGTGGTCATGAGGTCTATTAGGAGTGCCAAGGGAGATGAATAGAGATTTATATAATGTATGGATATTGACACAAGAAACGCGCCATAGAGAGTGTTGGAAGGGGATATAATACCTCAAAGGTATTTATTATTGTTCGTAAGGCATGTATGTTTTCTGAAAATTTCCTGAGATTTAGTAGGTTTGCCTATTACTTTGAGGTAGAGCCATGAATAGAGCAAGTAGGAGAAGTGAGAGGAGTTGTAGTTAGTGCCTTTCCAAGACAATTGTTGATGGAATGATTTAAAAACAGGAGTTGTTAGAAATTACAAGGAATGCAAGATAAAAGTTGAGTTGCTTAGTAGTAGATTGGATGTGGAAAGCGGTTGAATAGTTCGATAAGAGGAAGTATTGGTCTTTTAGAATGCGTGTAGAATTTTGCGAGTAGAACGAGGTAGGAATTTATTCGTATTGCCACTAAGAGAGGGTGCAAGTAGGACGTAGTTGAAAACTACTAAGGATGTTGTATGAGTGCTTTGGGTTACGGTTATGCATTTAGCTTCGCCAGAGCACTAGCGGTTTTCATGGAGTCAATGAACCGAGTGTGCATGAACGTATATAAACGAGTTGTCATCGGGAGTATCGACGACATCTTGATCTACTCAAAGTCTAAAAAGGAGAGTGAGGCGAATTATGAGTTGGTTTTGGAGTTGTTAGGAAAGGGAATTATACGTGAGATTTTCAAGTGTGGGTTTTAGGATTAAGTTGACCAAGATGAGTAGTTAGAGATGATGGTATATCATGGAACCAGCAAGGGGCGAAGTAAAGAGGGATGAGGAAGAGTTTTGGAGGCTGAAGAGGTGACTAGATAATGATCTCTTGGCATTATCGGAAGGACTGGATGAATTCGCGAAGCATGATGATACGTGGAGCAAGGATTTGGAGGTGTACGAGAACGACAAAGAAAGGCGATTGCTTATACGATGCAGGAACTGAAGATTTGGAAGAACTAGATAAGACTTAGTCAGTGGAGTTGGACTATTATATCTACCTAGAATGCTAGAGGCATTTGGGGTACTAGACGTAGAGAATGATCTATACGGATCATGAATGTCTCTAACACATATTCAATCATTTTGATTGAACATTTGGCAAAGGTGATGGGTGGAGTTAAGTGATGAAAGACAATTGCAAGGCTAAGTACCATCTGGGAAAGGCAAGCATGGTTGATGAGACATGGAATAAAAAGAATGAAGTGAAGCTGAGACGAACTTGAACTATATGGATGACGTATTAGGGTGGTTTGGATGTAGGATGTAGGTTGCACGAGTTGAGTTGTCTAAAGCAAAGAACGCGCCAACATTTATGTTGCGTGGCTTGTTCAATCATATGGAGAAAAGGGACGTAGACTATACTTCCTACATAGATAGGAGTGGCTTAGAAAGGGAAACGTAAGGACGAATTTGGTGGAAGGGATACATAATGCGGTGGAGGAATATGTACGATGAGAGTTGGGTGATAGTCGATAGACGGACTAATTCATACCATATTTCAAGAGGAATGAGAAGTCACATAGTTGAGAAGTTGGAAGGATTGCGCACAAATGCGATGGAATAGGAGGTTTTGTGTAAAAGTTAACCTAATAGGTAGGAATGCCTTATGAAGGATTATGGAAAGGGAAGAAACGATGCGAAGCAAGCGTAGTATATCGTTGATAGACTAATGGTTGGTATGAGCATACTATAGAGGTAATTGAGAAAGACGCCTAGAGCATTGGCGTGAGCTTTGGAGATAGTTGGAGAACGCATTATATTAGGAAGAATTCTCCTACAAAGAGAGAGTCACCGGTGATAGGGGCATGTTCCCCATTGATGAGAATGTAGGGAATAAAGGAGGAAACGCCTAAATTATAGGCTGAAGACGGGATATAAGATGGTATGGAAATTAAGATTGTGGAAATACAAGCGAAAAGTAGTATGGAGGAAGAATGATTAGAGGGAGCAAGAGGTTGTCAAGATGGTAGGGTGATATTGAAGGGAAAACCGTTATAGCAAGAGGTTAGTAGTCACGAACAATGGAATGTTCACCTAGAGAAAAGGTGTAGCACCTGTTAGTATGAAGGATTGTTAGTTACTTGGTTCCGAGCATAGGAAAGCAAGGATGAGGTGGTGGTTATGACATGTTTCATGTGAATGTTATGGGAAGCTTTTGGTTATGCAATCCTGCATATACCATTGGATGTGATAAAGGTTGGGAGAACTTCTGAATTATGGAAAATCCGTAGAGGATAGAAGCCGTTAGGTCTGGTGATAGGAATTGTAGTAGAAACTGTTGGAGTTAATTCATAGGAGATGAGGTGGATCACCGTTATAGTGGGATGAAGTTAGAAGCGGCCAACGTATTGGACCAGAGGTGGATCGGAAAACTATGGAGGTGGTGGCAGTGCTTAAGTAGAGGTTGAAAATGGCAAAGAACCGACAAGAGAGCTGTGCGGACGAGAGGCATAAGCCGTTGGGATTTAAGATTGGAGGTAAGGTTATGCTAGAGGTTTCACCATGTAAAGGAGTGATGTGGTTTGGAAAGAAAGGGAAGTTAGCACCTAGATTTGTGGGTCCATTTAAAATCCTTGAAAGGATTGGGCTAGTGGCGTATAGGTTGAGATTACCGGAGGAATTGAGTAGTGTGCATGATGTATTTCATGTATCAAACTTGAGGAAATGCTTAGCAAGAACCGACTTGCAAGTACCATTAGATGATATTAGTATCGATACGAGTCCTCGTTTCATCGAAGAGCCGGTAGAGATTTTGGGTCGTGAAGCTAAGACGTTGGAAAAAAGGGTAATATACCGTAGTTATGGTAAGAGGGAATTTGGAACGTGGACTAGAGTTCACGTAGGAACGGGAAGGATTTATGAGGAGCAAGTATCCTCAGCTATTTGATAACGACGATCCTAAGGAGTAAATCTCGGGACGAGATTTCTATTAGGAGGGAGTGATGTGACAACCGTGGTTTTGAGGTTCGTCACTCGGTCTTATGTTTAGGTTATTTTATGTGTGACTATGTGTTTTGTGTGTTTACATGTTTATTTTGCGTGAACGAAGTTGGTGTGGACATCGTTTATGGGTATATGGTACTCATAAGTAAATCGAGGAACGGTTATTTCATGTTCATGAGGTCACAAATTGGTGACTATGAAATGAAATGGTGTTATTTTGGTGTTTACGTATACGTATAAGTATTATAGTAAATCGTATTTTTTTTTACGATTTGGGGTTTAGCATTTAGAGGTCTCGGGTAAGGTGTTTAGTCATGTGAGTATTTTTCGGGATGGTTTTAAGTCATTTAGGACTTAGTTATAAAGTTTATTTCAAAATTTAAGATTTTTTTTTAAAACTGTATATTTTACGTCTTTTACGGTAAACGCGTAAATTTGACTAGTTTTACGGTTTTGAGGTTTTGAAGGCTTTAGGAGCTGAAATAAATTAAGGAAAATTAAGGTAATATTGTTATTACAATTATTAATTAGTTTAATAAAAAAAAGAAATTATGGGGGGTAAGGGTCGGTTAAAACAAAAGGAAGGAAAAAAAAAGAAAAAAAAAGAAAAAAGGAAAGTGGGCAATTATACTTGGGCTAGGACTTGTCAATAACTATATAAGGTGTAAATTAAGATGGAAAAGACATAATCCCTGGAGAAAAAGAAAAAAACTACTCCCAATTGAGAAAAGTTAGGGTTCTTCAAAAAAATCTTGGTTTCCATTAATCTTAAGGTAAAACCCTCAAATCCCTTTTCAATTTAATTGTTTTTAATGTTTTTATAATCATCTTATGATGGATTTAGGTTAGGGTTTAAATTAAAAACTGTATATTAATGATATTATAATGATTAGGTGAATTAGGGCTTGTAATTAGTGGAGTTATGAGTAATTAATTAGGTTAATTTAATTGAATTTGTTTTTTAAAAACTGGGCAGAATTTTAGGTCAATTGTTTTGATCATATATAGAGTTCTACAAACTCTTATTTTGCGATCCAAGTATCCCTGGAAAGGTAATTGAGTTGGCTTTCAAATGCTAGAAACGAGAACTAAATTGAGGGTCGGGAAGTGGGTCAAAAACAGGTTACAACAGTCGGAGGTCAAAACAGTTTTGAAATTAATCGGGTTTAATTTAATTTTTTAAGGTGATTGGGGTACTTAGGAGTACACTTGAGCCCTATAATGAGCATGGGAGTTGGTTTATATATTATATAAGAGGTCTGGAGGGGGCTAAGCAAATGGGATAGGGTAAGACCCCTTAATCATAACAAACTTTTTGTATGTTCAAAATCGGTAATGTGTGGATAGGCAGAAGTATATATATATATATATATATATATATATATATATATATATATATATATATATATATATATATATATATATATATATATATATATATATATATATATATATATATATATATATATATATATATATATATATATATATATATATATATATATATATATATATATATATATCGGGGCCTTAACAGTAGCTTTAAGGTTGGGGAAAAATGGAGGAGTTAGCTGACATATATAAGGGCATAGGATTTTCTTTACAGAGATCATGGGTATGGTTAGGTGGGCGTTTGGATTATAGTTTGGAGACCTAAAAATCGGGACTGTTTTGGGTAAAATGTTAACGAGACGGGTTATGAAGTAAACTAAGTTAAAGGCTTTATAGAGGGGTGTAATGAGATGCTTAGAGCATATAAATGAGGTATATATATGGGAGAAGGTTAAATGTCCATCATGGGTTGATGAGCCATCTTAGTGTTTGGTTCATGTTTTGATTGTGTGCTTTTGTTTGTTAGCTTTTTGCTAGTGCGCGCATTTTTGGAGAAGCTCAATCAGGTGAGTTTCATAGTCCTATGTCTACTAATGATTTTGACTTTCAGATGGGATGGAAGAGACACTGTCTTGTTTTTATAAATTATGCTGTGAATGTTTTGTGTTTTGTGATGGACTTGTGCATACTTATGTGATTAACTACTAGTTGATTCATGATTGTTTTATGTTTTGACTTGGTACCAAGGGGATGTTGACAAAGCGGGGCCTTGGGGAGGTACATAGATGTGTGAGCATCTATGAGACCAATGGATAATGACAAGACGGGGCCTTGGGATTGGTACATAGGTGTATGGGCGCCTATGGTACCATGGTGTTTGGTAAGGCTGGGAGCGGCAACGCCGCCTACCTACCATAAACAGCGGCAACGAAGAAGCTGGTGGCAACAAAGAGGGATCAAGGTATGTGGTTATCGATCAGAGATGACACTTTCTCTATGAACCAGCAGGATCATCTAATAGAGGGCGATTTTTTCATATACGGGCGAGATCAAAATTATATATACAACCAAGAGCCAAATAAAAGGGCAACCCACCAAGAGCCAAATAAAAGGACAATCCACCATTAATTGTAATGGGTGTGGAGATGAAGGGGCAACCCACCATTTATTGTAACGGCTGTGAAGAAACGGAACGTGTGTGTGAAAGAGAAAAAAAAAGTGTGTGAAAATTATGTATGATGGAGGATGGTTTGTGAGAGGGCAAATAAAGATTGTTTATTCAGTAATAGAGGAGGATCACTGTTTCTATAGAAACGTGATTCTCCTCTATTATATATAGACTAATTCTTACATTAAATGAAAACATGCTAGCTAATTCAAACTACTATTGTTGGTTGCAACTTGTAATCATGATGAGTATGATTTGTATCTAAATTCTTTGAATATTGATGCAGTTTTGTGTAAATATGAAACCCAATACATAAAGTGAAAAGAGAAAAAATTGAAATAAAACCGAAACCACATCGCTATACAGAAAAAACCAAAAAACCAAAATAAAAAAAGAAACCAAATAGTTTTCAATCTGCAAAAATCGAAGTTTGCAACTTTATTTTGGTTTTAACATAAAACCGCACCAAACCCTTCCATGCTCCCCCTTAACAAGCTATTGTATGACCCACCTAACTTTAAATATACTTTAACTTACAACGTCATTTTTTTTTCTAAATTAATGGCCAAAAAGTTATGAAACGAAAAGTAAACTACTTTTAACTGGCAGTGATTGTCAGTTCGGCTTTTGATTTTTTGATTGTATAATTTAAGTTTATCGGTTTAAAAATTATTAAAGTTAAAACCAAAATAAAACTATACAACATATTAAAACTTAGTTTGGTTTGATTAAACTAAAAAAACTAATTCATGTAGACTTCATAACTTGAGAAGTCATAAATGAACATCTAAAAGTACACATAAAATAAAAAAATATAAGAAAGTCATAACCTGACATAAATATAAACAATTAAGAGTGTTTAATATGGCAAATATTAAATCTTCAATAATCCAAACTGTTAGCCTCAAAATATTGAGTCAAACAAGAATGTTCGGTCATAGGTTTCTATTGTATTATTTATTAGAACGTTGTAATAAGTAGTTATTTAGTCGTGATTCACGGGCTTGGATTTAAACTAATTAAAGTCCAAAATACAAGCCCGGCCCAATATATAGTCCATTAAAGCCCGCATGTGGGTGGACTATATATACTACCCTCCTAGCATGTTAGGAGGGTGGATGGTCAT
The DNA here is from genome assembly GCA_025667525.1 of Glebionis coronaria. Taxonomy (NCBI): domain Eukaryota; kingdom Viridiplantae; phylum Streptophyta; class Magnoliopsida; order Asterales; family Asteraceae; genus Glebionis; species Glebionis coronaria. Next base: position 269,903,163 of record CM046878.1, read on the forward strand.
TTGTATTTCTCATTTTTCTCTAATCTAATCTCACCAAGTTCACACACTTCTCTCTCTTTTCTCTCTCTAGTTTCTCTCTCTAAAATTCATCTCATTTCTTCCTTTCTTTCTTCTTTAATTCGTGTATTAACATCACATATATTAGGGACAACAATTGGTATCAATCGCCACGGGGTAGATTTGTTATTGGTTGTTCTTCTTATATTTGATTCGTGTGATTTCTTCCATAAATCAACTCGAATTCAAATTTTTTTTGTGGTTTTCGTGTTCTTTATCTTGCTACAAATCATCTATATACTTGTTCTAGAGATTTGGTTGTTTTGGTTTGGTAAAAATCACGAATTTGTTGCCTAAAAGTTGCTAATTTGTTGCCTAAAAGTTGCCAAAAACCGTTGCCTAAAAAGTTGGAAGAAAAAGCACCATTATTGCGACAACTTGAATTTAGGAAAGGAGAGTACGATTTCGATCGCAATAACCCTAGGGTTTTACTTTGCGATCAGTATTGCGATAGCCCCTTATTCCGATCTGTACATTCCGATCGTTATTGCGATCTGGATTGCGACGGATTTAAGGCAAATCTTGAAACGTTACTCTGCCCACATTGCGACAGCCACATTCCGATCTGGGATTTCGATACGTACACATTGCGATCTGAACATTCCGATCAGGGACATTCCGATCTAAGAAACATTCCGATGGGTATTCCGATCTAAGAAACATTCCGATGGGTATTCCGATGGCACATTCCGATGGACATTCCGATGACATGTTTAGCTAAATTTTGTTTGATTATTTTTTAGATTTAGCCACCATCTAGACTAGTTTCGGAACGTAGTTTACACGAAGATCAAAAAAAAAAAAAAAAAAAAAAAAAAGAGTTAAAATTTTTTCGTCAAGTAAATTCAAATTTTTTCCATACTAGTTTTAGGACATTTCTAGCTCGATTTCAAATTTTGGCGATTACAAAATTTTTGGACTACCGTTTTAGTCGGACTGGAGAATTTAGTGTCGGCCTGGAGAAAAATTGCAATTTTCGGAATTTAAACCACAACAACAATCACAACAAATCTACTTAAGATCCATATTCACTTCATCATTTCAGAGAATATTGAGATGGATTCTACTGCCGAATATCGTGTGACGAACAACAACATAATGGTGGCAGGTAACAAAGAGAGACCACCAATGCTTGTATCTGGTCGGTATGCTCAATGGCAATCACGTTTCATACGATATCTTGATACAAGACCTAATGGTGATGCCTTGAGGAAATGTATTACTCATGGACCATATATATTTAAGAAGATCTCAGTTCCTCCAAGAGCAGCCACAGATACTACTGATCCAATACCTGCAAGTGAACGTGATGAGACAAGAGCTGATCTCACACCTGAAAATTGTGCTTGGCATGATGCGGAGAAGGAAGCCATCTATATGGTTTTAAGTGGGATTGGAGATGATATTTACTCCACGGTTGATGCATGCCCGACAGCACATGAAATGTGGACTGCTATTGAACGCTTGCAACAAGGAGAATCACTCAACAAACAAGATGTCAAAACAAACTTGTTTTGGAATTTTGGCAAGTTTACTTCAAGGGATGGAGAATCAATTGATTCATACTACTCCAGGTTTTATAAAATGATGAATGACATGACAAGAAATAACCTGCAAGTATCCACCATGCAAGTCAATGTCCAATTTCTTCAACAACTTCAACCTGAGTGGACACGGTTTGTCACTTTGGTGAAACAACAAGAAAAGTTAGACGAGGTCTCATATCATCGACTCTTTGACATCTTGAAGCAATTTCAGAATGAAGCAAATGAAATTCGAGCTGAACGTGTTGCCAAGACGGCTAATCCACTTGCTTTAGTGACTACCACTCAACATGTTCAAGATCCTCACTCTCGTGCTCCTAAGCCATACTCCAATACATCATCTTCACCACGATATTCCACATCATCTAAGTCTTCATCTTCCACAAAATCTCGAGGTAAAGCGCCAAGAGCACCATCACCACCATCTGAGTCCTCATCTGAAGAAGATAGTGATGAAGACCAAGCTCAAAAGAACCGAGAGATGAAACAACAAATTGCTTACATAATGAAGACTTACAAGAAAATCTACAAACCCACCAACAACAATCTTCGCACATCATCTAACACAAAGAACCGATATGTTGAGAGTCCTCCAAGGTATGACACACGTCGACGTGGTGAAAGTCCTTCTAGGTATGATCGACATAATCCAACACATGTTGAGGGTTCTGCAAGATATGATCGACAAACTGCAAAGTATGATACTCAGAGGATTGCTGCTGCTACTGGGAATAGGGAAACGGTTGGAAGTCAAGTGGTTCAGCAGGGCGGGATTCAATGTTTTAATTGCCAAGGTTATGGGCATATGGCAAAGGAATGCAGGAAGCCGAAAAGGGTTAGAGACTCCAGCTATCACAAGGAAAAGATGCTGCTATGCAAGAAGATGGAAGCAGGGGTTAAATTGTCAGCTGAGGAAGGAGCAATGCTTGATGACACTGATGATGAAGATTCTGATCAAGAGCTTGATGCACATTACTCGTACATGGCAAAGGTTGAAGAAGTTCTCAAAGTCACTGAAGATGACAATGGCCCTATCTTTGACACTGAGCCAATTGATAAGGTACACACTACTGATGAATATAATGTGTTTGGTGATATTCCTGAGCATAGTGATCTACCCAATGCCATTAATGACACGTGTATGATAGAAACGGTTGATAGCAATACCACACCTGATTCATCAGACATGTGCAATAATGAGTCTGCGGATGACCAACATGCAAATGAATATGATGAAGAGGAACGTATTGCGCTTGCTAATTTAATTGCTACTTTACAAAAAGATGTCACTGAAAATAAAAAGAGTCCAAAGCAATTAAAGAAGGCAAACACTACGCTCACTCAAAGTTTTGAAGAATGTAAAGCTGCTCTTATCAAATCTACTGAGATGACTGAAAGCTATAGAGATGAGCTCCTTCAGAAAACCAAAGAGCTTGAGGGGTACAAGGGAAGTGCGTTAAAAAGTCAAAAAGACGATTTTGAAAACAAATATAATACAACTCTTGAGTTATTAGCTAAAGAGAAGCGTCAATATAATGTTTTCTTAATGGATGAACGTCAAAAAACGTACCTTGCCAATACCAAAGTTAATGAACTTGAACAAAAGCTCTCTATGACCACTACCGATTCTGCTAAAATTCTAGAGGATAAGAAACAAGAGATAGATGCGTTAAAACAAGACTTCAAAAGTAGATATGATAAAGAAACCAAAAAAGTTACAAAACTAGAAGCACAAGTCGACTTTTTGAAGAACGTTGTTTATAAAACGCATGATTCTATTCAATCCGTAAGAATGCTAGCACCTCCATCGATGTTTAAGGGTCAAGCTAGCTTTGCAAGTCCTGAGTACCTTGCCAAAGCTCAAGCTGCAAACCCGCATCTTTATCTTGATGAGACTGAAAGGACAGATCTTGATTGCATGCCTGTTAGTGCCAATAGTGAAGAGACTGCCCTTTGGGATGCCGATAGTCAACCACTTGTTAATAAGGAGTTTGTGAAACCTTATAACTATGCTTATGAGAATAGTCTCTATGGCCTGTTCAACAAACAAACTCAGAAAACTCGTGAGGAAGTGTTCTTAGAATGCAAACAAAAGAGAATTCAATGGAAGAAAGCATTTGCCCCTAAGAAATCTAATGTTTACAAATACATCAACTACCTCCCTCTAGATGAATCTAAAAGCAAGAGTAGGAAAACATTAGGTATTCTTAAACACCACATAGATAATGTTAAATCTATTGTTGAAAGAGACTGGGCAAAACGTAAAAATGTTGAATGGACACGTCCGATTCCTCAAGATATTACCTTGCTTGTGAAAGAACTCTTAATTCCAAACACGACATTGATTAAAGAAACTGTTCTTCAACTTGAGGAGTTCATTCGGACTGAAATGTTTGATGATTTAAAATATGTTGAATCTATTGAGAAACACATTGATGATCTTCAAATGGAAAAGTCTGATTTCTCAGATGAATATGATTTGCTCTTGCAAGAATGCGTTTCTAAAGATGTTATGTGTGCTTATTTTACATCTTGTGCTGATATTGATGAATATTCTGAAGTTGCATGCTAATATCTTGATAAGATCAAAGAATGTGAACGTCTTGAAATTGAGCTTTCGAAACGAAAAGAAAATGTTGACAAAAAGGCTTTTGAGTTACTTCAACACAAAACTGATTTCCTTCAAAAACATTGTCATTCACTTGAACTTGCTTTGCAAAAAGATGTTGGTCGTTTTCCACATGATAATAAATTGCAAGAAAAACTTTCCCAAACATTTCGAGAAATGAATGAACAGAATTTGGAAATTAAAGGGTTGAAAGCTCAATTACAAGACAGGGACAGAGCGATAGCTGAGTTGCAGAAACTCATTGCTAAAATGGGTGGGAAAATTGTGGAACCTAGCATTAAGAAAAATGTTGTTAGACAACCCAATGCCTCTAAAGAGAATAGATCCTCTATCTTGGGAAAACCATCTGCTTTATCTAATTCCTCGTTTGCAAAACCTGTGTTTGCCCCCAAGATGGATGGAAAGGAAAGGTTACCACAAACTCAACCCATAAGGAATCCTGTAGCACCAAGCGTTAAGCACAATAATGTGATTAAACCAGGGATGTATAGAATGCCCACTAAGCTCACAAACAAAGATACTCACTCACCTCAGACTTCTAGAAACACTAATATTCGTGTGTCTTCTACTACAGGAATAGTCTCCACTACTAGTGTTAGCCGGCCTCAGCTTAAGAGCACTCAAGCGAATGATAAGGTCTGGAAACACAAGAATCAAGGGAAGATGAAGCAAGTAGAAGAACACCCTAGGAATTTGAATGTTTTTAAGAATAAAAAGTCTGTTATCGCGTGTCATGACGATTTGAATGATTCGACTTTGAATGCTATGAATGTGAAATTTGTTTGTGTCAAATGTGGCAAGTGTGCTAATGCTAATCATTCTAAGTGTGCTATAAATAAAGTCAAAGGCGTAGATACTAGAACTAAGAAGCAAGTTGCAATGCCGATTAGAGCTAGTAAACCCAAACGCAAAGTGAACCATTCTGGTGCAACCCCCACTAAGAAAAGTAATGCATCAGACTCCACCACTAAGAATCCTAGAAGCAAAATTAAGGAATTATATGAGTCTGCTAGCAAGTCTTGGAAATGGTGGTTTGCTAATCAATGTCCTCCCGGATATAAATGGATGCCTAAAGTTAGGACAGAAAATGTGAAAACGAGTGTTAGTTTGCCTTTAAATGTTGATAAGGACACTAATGATTCTACTATCACAACTACTGTGGCCTCCAATTTAGCAAATGCTCCATCGTGTTCTAACTCTTCTGCAGGTGATACAAATAATTCTCTTCATAATGGACTCCGGATGCACGAAGCACATGACGGGGAATCTCAAGCTTCTAATTAACTTCATAGAGAAGTTCCTGGGTACGGTCCGATTCGGAAATGATCAATTTGCACCGATCCTAGGATATGGAGATTTGGTTCAGGGAAATATTACGATTAAAAGGGTATACTACGTCGAAGGGCTCAATCACAATCTTTTCTCGGTTGGTCAAATCTGTGATGCGGATTTGGAAGTTGCTTTTAGAAAGAAGACATGTTTTGTTCGTGATTATGATGGGAATGACTTACTTACCGGTACACGGGGTACTGACCTTTACACAATTTCACTTCAAGACACAACTTCATCAACTCCAATTTGCTTCATGGCTAAAGCTTCAACGACTCAGGCATGGTTATGGCATCAACGTCTTTCTCATCTCAACTTTGATACCATTAACTTGCTTTCCAAGAAAGATATTGTGAGAGGCCTTCCAAGCTTGAAATTCATCAAAGATCATCTTTGTTCTTCTTGTGAACTTTGTAAAGCTAAACGAAGTAGCTTCAAAACAAAGACAACACCAAGCTCTAAAGGACGGTTAGATCTTCTTCACATGGATCTGTGTGGTCCCATGCGTGTTCAGAGTATCAATGGAAAGAAATATATTCTGGTAATTGTCGATGATTACTCAAGGTACACATGGACTCACTTCTTGAGGTCCAAGGATGAAACACCCGACGTTCTCATCAGCTTCCTAAAATTGATACAACGTGGTCTTCAAGCTCAAGTTAAAGTGGTTCGTACTGACAGAGGTACAGAATTTTTGAATTCTAATCTGAGAAAGTATTTTGAAACCGAAGGGATTGAACATGAAACATCTATTGCTCGAACACCCGAACAAAACGGCGTTGTTGAAAGACGAAACCGTACTTTGGTTGAAGCTGCTCGAACATTATTATCCGCTTCAAAACTTCCACTATATTTTTGGGCCGAAGCCGTGTCAACCGCATGCTACACACAAAACCGCTCCTTAATTATCCCAAGACACGAAAAGACACCATATCACATAATTCATGATCGAAAACCTTCACTCAAACACCTTCATGTTTTTGGATGTACTTGTTACATTATACGAGATGGTGAAAATTTGGATAACATGAAAGAAAAAGGTGATGCATGTATTCTTGTGGGATATGCAACTCAGTCTAAGGGATATAGAGTGTTCAACAAAAGAACAAAATTGATTGTCGAGACAATTCACATCCGATTTGATGAATCTCAAGAAATGGCACTTGAACAAATCAGTTTAAGTCCCGATCCACAAGGACAAACGACTTCCGTTCAAAACCGCACGGAACTCGGAACTCAAGACCACAGCAATGAACCGTCAAGTTCAACGCTGGTTCCAGAAAATGTTCCTAGAGCTGATATGACAGTCGATACGACAATTGAAGAGTTGGAAATGTTATATGGACCAATGTATGATGAATATTTCACGGGGGAGAAACAAGTTGTATCGAAGTCTTCCGCTGTCACTCATGATATGAATGATGATTCTGATCATCGTCAACAACCGGATACAACTTTATCTACTTCAACACGGGTTGCAGCAGATTTACCTCCTCAGAATATTACTTCAACAATCGATCCTACAACATCCACAACTACTGTCATTGCTCCAGAGAACATAAATCAAGCAGACAATGCATTATCTGACGAAGACGAATTTATCAACCCATTCGGTACACCGGTACACGAAACAGGAGAGTCTTCTACTCGCCATGTTGATCCGTCAAATATGCATACTTTCTATCAACGACATCCTTCAACACATCATTGGACCCGAGATCATCCTTTGGTTCACGTAATTGGAAACCCTTCACAGCCCGTTCGCACAAGACGACAGCTTAACACCGATGCTGATGTTTGTATGTTCGCACTCGCCGTGAGTTCAGCGGAACCGAAAAACATCAAAGAAGCATTAGCTGATCATGCTTGGATTGAATCGATGACGGATGAACTTCAACAATTTGAAAGACTTAAAGTCTGGGAACTTGTTGACATACCATCCGATGTAACACCATTAAATCTTCGATGGATCTGGAAAAACAAGATGGATGAAGAGAACATGATCATTAAGAACAAAGCTAGGCTAGTGGCTAAGGGGTATGGACAGAAAGAGGGTATTGATTTCGAAGAATCATTTGCACCAGTAGCTCGTATGGAAGCGGTCAGGATTTTTCTTGCTTATGCGGCACATAAGGGATTTATTGTCTATCAGATGGACGTAAAGACGGCGTTTCTTAACGGTCCTTTGAAGGAAGAAGTCTATGTCACGCAGCCAGAAGGATTTGTCAATCCTCATTATCCTGACAAGGTGTATCGTCTCCACAAAGCACTTTATGGACTCAAGCAAGCTCCAAGGGCGTGGTACGACGAGCTCTCGAAATTTCTGGTATCCAAAGGTTTCTCAAAAGGTTCCATTGATCTAACTTTGTTCACTTATAAATATGGGGATGACATTCTGCTTGTGCAAATTTATGTTGATGACATTATTTTCGGGTCTACAAACCCAAAACTTTCAAAATGGTTTGAAAAAGTAATGCACATCAGATTTGAAATGTCTATGATGGGAGAACTAAAATTCTTTCTAGGAATTCAAGTTCACCAATCCCCAAGTGGTATCTTTATTAACCAAGCTAAGTATTGTCAAGAGATAATCACAAAGCATGGTATGACATCATGTGACCCCGTTGGGACACCGTTATCAACCACATCCCTAGATGCTGATTTGGAGGGATTACCCATAGATCAAACGAGATATCGTTCCATGATCGGGTCCCTCATGTACTTGACAGCAAGCAGACCTGATATTCATCATGCTACGTGTTATTGTGCACAATATCAAGCACGACCCACTGAAAAGCACCTCAAGGAGGTTAAACGGATCTTTCGGTACCTTAAGAATACCATTCACATGGGACTCTGGTATCCGAGGGAAACCGGTTTCTTTCTAACGGCCTATTCAGATTCTGATCATGCAGGGTGTCTTGATACACGTAAAAGTACTTCTGGTGGTGCACAATTTCTAGGTCAAGACAAGCTTGTGGGATGGTCTTCCAAGAAGCAGGATTGCACGTCACTGTCATCAGCCGAAGCGAAGTATGTGTCTCTATCTGCGTGTTGTGCTCAAGTTCTTTGGATGAGAACACAACTCATGGATTATGGCTTCCATTTTGATAAAGTACCTATGTACTGTGACTCAAAATCGGCCATAGCCATCTCCTGCAATCCGGTTCAGCATTCCCGCACGAAGCACATTGATGTCAGATATCACTTCATTAAGGAACAAGTTGAAAAGGGTATTGTTGAATTATACTTTGTTGGAACTGATTACCAATTAGCTGACTTGTTTACAAAAGCTCTTTCGAAAGAGAGGTTTGCGTATCTAGTTAGGCAAATTGGTATGAGATGTTTGACTCCAGCAGAACTGGAGGTTCTGGCAAAGAAGCCTGCTTGATTCATCTATCAAACATCTACCTGTAAATATTAATGAAAAAGAAAATACAAAATTAAAAAATCTTTGATAATCCAAAAAATACTCTTCTCGACATGTCTTTCAGTATCGATAATATGGACGTACCTAGAAATGTCGCTCAATAACGACACGGGTGTGTACATAAAGCTCGAATGAAAGTTGTAAATATTTTTCAAAACATGTCATTTCTATTTTTTTTTCAAAAGGAAATTGTCTATTTTGGACAATATTTGCAACAACGGGTAGAGCAATCTATCTTGGGTTGAGCTTGTCACAAAACATTCAACGTTTTGAGCTCAACACAATGGCTTGTAATCACTTTCAGATTGCAACCCGGATCAATATTCACGGGGGAGTGTACGATTTCGTGCTCTTACCCTTAGCAAAAGAAGTTAAATCTTCTTACACTTGAGTGGATTCGTCGAGATATTCAAAGTCTGTGAACTCAAGTTTATGCTTTAGAAAACCTCTTCGACAAAAAGAAATAGGATTTTTTCAAAAAGCGTTGAACACAATTTTTTCAAGAATTTATCAATGATTATTCAAAATCTTTCAAAAATTGTGTGTTCAACAAACTCCCATCCTCAAAAAGCGAAATGTGGATCATATCCTCATAATGACAATTCAATTGGATCAATTTTTGAGGGGGAGCATTTCAACTTCATGCAAAAGCTTAACACATCTTTCTCCCGGAGATTTCAAGACTATTTTTCAAAATATATTTTAATCAAATTTGGTATCTCTAATATCAAAAGATTTTATATATTAGAGATAGGGGGAGAAAATGTGATTAAAATGTGATCTAATATAAGACTCAAGCACTTTAACTCTTACCTACATGTGCGAAACACTTTCGATTATCGATGCACATGTGAAGGGGGAGCATTTCTAAAACGACAAAACTAGCAAGGTGTTAAATGTTTTTCAAACACCTTGTTAGAATTTAAAGTGGTTTTCATGGTTACGATCAAATACCCACAACATCTTTAATTCACGACGTTATTGGTGTCAAAAGGGTGGTTAGGTTTAAGTCCTATGATCCAACCAGAACCGGAGGGATCTTCCCAGGGACAATCCAATAGATTATTAGAAGTCCTTAGGAAAGATGGAGTAGAATGTGAACGTAGCTGAATGCCGACTAAGTACTGATGCTAGCACTGGAACAATCACAACAAGGTGCTAGTAATGATGTCTTGGTAAGCATTGAAGGGGTTGAAGAATGAAAAAGAAATGTAAGGATAAAGGGTGTAAAGAAAGAAGCCCTCCATACAACTTAGGCAGAAACCGGGTCAACTCATCATGAAGACAAACTCATCATGGACCCAGTGATGTGAAGCACAACCCTCTCCTAGCTACTCAGGCTTCTCTCAAAAGAAGTTTGTTTTATTGTCACGGAGATCAACACGACTTCTATTGACTTTCTCACTCCGAGATAGTTGATATTGAATAGGTGGCATCTGCTCCAGCCTCCGACCACTAAAAGTGCACAAATCGAGTCTAGAGCCAAGAGATCAATCAAATCTCGTTAGGACACACGGATGAAGATCAAGAGAGTCCTACGCTATATCCTTGTGATATTGCTAGAACACTCAGAGTGATACTACTTAGTATTCACAATGATGAGTGGAAATCCTTCCAGTGTTAACATCAAACAGCGCTGCGGTAGGTCATATGCAAGATTCTTTATGAATTGAACATATGTAAAACTGAAAAGCAACAGTGGTTTGATTCTGAATTGATTCAAACTCGTTTCAGGTTTCTACGCAATATCTTTATGGTCTTGCCAGAACATTCAGAGTGATATTTATTAATATTCACAGTGACGAATGGAAATCCTTCTAGCGTCAACATCAAACAGCGCTACGGTAGGTAACTTGTGAGATTCTTATGAATCAAACTTGTGTCAACTGGAAAGCAACAATGGTAAGATTCTTTATGAATCAAACTTGTTCCAGGAACTTGAATTGACGACTTTAATCAAGCGGATATTTATCCAATTGATTCACTCTTTATGTTCGCAGTCTTGCTTTGAGACGGTCGAGTAAAGAGAACGGCTAGTACTGCCGTGAAAAACCTGTCAAGGAGATTCTTAATTGAATCTACCTGATCACAGGTACGATATTTAATATCGTATAACGGTCTTCACCGACCGGAGGTAAAATGCTACCGATTTAGGACGAATGTCAAAGCCATTCAGTCCGTGTCTATGTTTTGTCTCGAGAAGGTGGCGTCACGGTGTACTCAGCAAAGTCAGATATACACAACCACATATTCATGCCCAAAGACTTATCCAACAATTGATAGTGTGAGCATGTGGATAAAGACACAAGATCACAAGATGGCAAAGACAAGTCAAGAATGATTTGAAGATCTCAAGACTTAAAGACAAAGTCGAAAGACAACGACAAAGGCTCAAAGATCACAGCATGAAGGAACAAAATTACTGTTACACGTTCAAGACTCATTTATGACGAAATTCATAAATCTCCATTGGAATCCAAATATCAAAGAGGAATGACCTCACATTGGGGGAGATTGTTAGCCTCAAAATATTGAGTCAAACAAGAATGTTCGGTCATAGGTTTCTATTGTATTATTTATTAGAACGTTGTAATAAGTAGTTATTTAGTCGTGATTCACGGGCTTGGATTTAAACTAATTAAAGTCCAAAATACAAGCCCGGCCCAATATATAGTCCATTAAAGCCCGCATGTGGGTGGACTATATATACTACCCTCCTAGCATGTTAGGAGGGTGGATGGTCATTTGTATTTCTCATTTTTCTCTAATTTAAATCACCAAGTTCACACACTTCTCTCTCTTTTCTCTCTCTAGTTTCTCTCTCTAAAATTCATCTCATTTCTTCCTTTCTTTCTTCTTTAATTCGTGTATTAACATCACATATATTAGGGACAACACAAACCAATTTAGTTTAAAAGGTGTTTAAAGATTTTACAAATGTTAGTTAGAATGATAGGATATAGACTATGTGTATCGAAGTTAAATTATGTTCTTTTTATATAAATATTGATTGATAAAGTTTAGTTTGGTTAAATTTGTGTGAATTCATGAAGCAAATCGAACACTAATAAAGAACTTTGGTTCAGTTTTAACCCAAAACATATATCAATCGTAGAGTTAGGTTCAGTTGTTTGTGGTGGCGGAGCGTGAGTATATATATTAGGAGGATTTGATTTATTAATTTTGAGAGACTCAAACTAATTTATGCATATTTTTTTAAGTTTAGGGGCGATTGCATATATACTCAGTGAAACTTTTATATTTTCATTTTTCTTCAAATCATGTTTAAACAACATTGTAATTTTGCATTAAAACTTGTATTTTTGAAAATATGCAAATATACAAGTTTCAGAGTGTATATTTATAAATCTCCCTTAAAGTTTATAATATATAATTTTGTATATAAAATAAGAGTAAATAGTGTAAACATAAGAATTTTCAAAGGGTTATAGTCCTTCCTTGTCTCAAGGATGCTCTGCCGTTAGTTGTCTAGTATATTTTTCGATTTGTTTATTATCAGAATAAACACCAACTGCCTTTACTTTTAACATGTTAAAATAACATAAAAGTAATATCAACATAAAATATTCATGATATTTATTCTCAATTATTTATTAAAAAATTAAGATTAAGGGTGTGTTTGTTTTTTGTATAAAATATCTGGACCGCGTCTGACGTCTTTAGACGCAATTGTTGTTTATTTTTTAGTCAGATTCAAACTCGCTCAGATATATTTTGTCTTATTCCTTTAGAGGCGATGAGCATATCTAAAATGTTCTAACCCTTCAAAATTTCTTCTTTCACATATTACAAACCCTTTCAACCCTTTTTACCTCCACCTCTATACTCTATCCACCATCGTATCCACCTCTCCACTTATATGTGTACTTAGATGTTTGCATTGTTTTTTTATAAGAATAGATGACACTAACCTAATTTAATCTCGAACAATGCAAGTTTTTCTTGAAATCATGTATTGATGAGGTGAATAGGGTAGAGGCTAAAGGTAATAGCCTACATGTTGAGTCGTAGGGGTAGTTGGCAGAAAGCTTAAATAGAAATTGGTCTTATTTAATAGAAAAAACGAGAAAATTTACAACAAAAATACAAAATAATTCACCCTAACAAAGGAACAGTGGAAAGAAGTAAGCAAGGTAGGTTCATGAATATTTTAAAGGTAATTTTTACATACATATAGTATAGTAATGACAAAATTATTAATCTATAATTTTTTGTGGACTATGTTTAGTAATTTAAGTACAATGGTAGTTTGAAAACTAGGCCATTGCTTCATCCTGAACTTTGTGGTATCCTATTTTGAAAGTGTTCTATTCGTCGCGGTTTTTCAACGAAATCCTTCTTCCAAAAATTTGGGTGTCAAGTTAGTTGAAGTTGAGGATAACGTGAATAGTTTGCACGAAGAAGGTGGTTTTTGTGCATCTACCGAGCATTAAAACTTTGATGTGAGTTCTGACTATTTTCTTGAAGGTGGTTCTTCTAAAGAACCAAATGTCATTGGAGGTAGGAAAACGAAAAAAAAGTAGAAAGGATTTGAAGTTGGCTGTGTTTGAGGAAACAATGAAGAATGCAATTACTAACATTGTTGTTAAAAAAACTAAGGTTCTACTATAGAGGAATGTTATGTGAAGTTGAATAGCATGAGGTTGGACCCTGAAGATCCAATTTATTTGGTGGCATTGGGTATATTTTATAAGTCAAAGAGCTACAAGGAGGCATGTATGTTATTACCATCAACACCAAATGTATTAAAGAAATGCATTGAGATGATGACATGTCAAATGGGTTTTTGAACTACTAGAAGTTTGTCGTATTTGGTACTTCGTTGAACTATTAGAAGCGTGTCGTATTTTTTACCTTTTTGAACTATTAGAAGTTTGTCGTACTTGATGTAAGAAATACCTTATTTGTAGTTTGTTTACTTTAACAAGGATGTTCTAATATTATATACATGTAATCTAAGATGCTATTGCTGCAATTTGGGAATGCAGTTATAATTTCCACTTAATGCACCAAGTTTCTTATTTGGTTATGAAAGTATGAATAGTTACTATATCATTAGAAAAGTCCCTCACTTTTAAATGTTATCTAGATATTCCTTTACGTTGAATTTTTAAATCTTACTCATTTGGTGTGTATTGTTTTTACAAGTTAAATGGATGCTAAGATAAAACTTGAATTAATATATATTGTTTATTTTTATTGTAAGTATTTCCGGCAAAGTTTAAGGAAACATAAAAAAGATAATATTTCAACAATGTCCATACATCAATATACGCATCAACTTTTGCAAGAAAATAATTTACAATGTAAGGAGTTGATAAGGATGTCTCGGGACACGTTTGTTCGATTATGCAATCATTTGAAAGAAAATAATTGGTTAAGAGATAGTATACACAATGTGTTGAGGAGAAGATGTCTACCTTTCTTATGATAATTGGTCATAGAACGATTTTTATTATGAAGCTTATGTTTCAACACTCTAAGGAAACAATTTATAATTTTTTTCACGAAGTACTAGATCAAATGTTGGTATTTGATGTAGATGTTATAAGACCAATCATTTAATCCAAATCTGAACATTCTAAGAAACAATAGAAGGGAGCCTTCAAAAGGTAACTGTCAAATTTATTACTAAGATGGATCTTTATTTGATAGTATTTTGTTGGAAATACGTTTTTACGTATTTAGGAAGATTCGGTCACTCCGACAATATATAAAGTAGTAGCTCGTAGTCTAGTTACTTTATATTAATTAAACAAGGAAAAGCCCGATCCATGTCATGTATGACCGGCCCAACTTGTAAGCCCAAGCCCATCTTATGGGCTTGGTATATAAACCCTCTCCTTAGTTGGAGAGGGTGTGGTTCACATTATTTTTACACATAGTGAAAATGTGTTTTCTTTCACTTTCTCTCTCTAAAAGTGTGTGTGTTCTCATCATCTCTCTATCTCTTTCTCCCTCTAGATTAGACAAGATTTACAATATCCTAGAAATGGTATCAGAGCATTTTTGTGTATTTTTACAATAATTTTGGGTATTGGGTATTTTTACAAGATTTACTCACTCGGAATCATTGCATTTTTGCAGAATCTTCACTTATTGAGGAATCAGCACATTATTGCGGAATCATTACATTTTTGGATATTGCGGAATTGTTACAATTTTGGGTATTGCGGAATTGTTACATTTTTGGATATTGCGGAATTGTTACATATTGGGTATTGCGGAATTGTTACATTTTTTGATATTGTAGAATTGTTACAATTTTGGGTATTGTTGAATTGTTACAATTTTGGGTATTGCGGAATTGTTACATTTTTGGATATTGCGGAATTGTTACAATTTTGGATATTTCAGAATTGTTACATTTTGGGTATTGTGGAATTGTTACATTCTAGGATATTGCGGAATTGTGTAATTTTCAACATTGCGGAATTGCACATTTTGCAACATTGCGGAATCTTTGATTTGTTAACATTGCGGAATCCCTACTTAGTTAGACATTGCGGAATTATACTCAGCTTCCCATTGCGAGATTGAATCACCTGAACATTGCGAAATCATTGGAATATTTCAAGTTTTTTGAAAAACGTGATTCAGAAAATTTCGTACCGTGATTAATTTTTCATTGGAAATTTTGGTTTCTCAAGAACCCATATTTAGAGGATTTAATCATTTTTCTTCACTGCTCAAGGGATTTAATCGACAACAACAAACACAATAACTTTCTTTCATTGCTCGATCGATAAGTAATCCTTACCTTCAGTATTCATCGAACTTCAATAGAACCGTTGAATTCGACATCGAAAGAGGGAGAATTGCATCAAATGCAAGACAAAGCTAGAGAAAGTGGTATAACGTTCTTTCGACTACTTCACTCTCATCTTGTAACCCTTTCATGGCTTCCAGGAGGAAGTGAATTTGGGACACTCTTTGGTCAAGATCGTAACATATTCATCGAATCAATATTCCTCAACTTGAACCAACTAGCTGAGCAACTTCATAAAGAAGACTTTAATCACTCTGCATCAGAATCTGCATATAAAGATCTCGTAACCCAACTTACGCACTTCTCCCAATTCAACATCGCTAAGTCTGATAATTCAGGGATATGTAGTCATTTTTGCAATACTCACATATCGAGGTTCAAGATTTCCGTGGTACACTGTTGAAATTCATGACATTGGTCTCATCTTCAATTTATGAAAGATCCTGACTTCAGCAAGTATATGATAATGGAGTGCAAGAATCTACGATGCAGATGCAAGAGGAGAATGTCATACAGTTGACAACTTGGAGCCTAAAGATTGCAAGAGCATGGAACCGGGAGGAAAGCATGATACAAGCAGCATGTCAGGGAATGATATAGACATCTCTCATGATGACACCATACCCGTATATGACGAAGAGCCTACAAATATGGTACAACAGTTGGTGGTATATGATGTCTATGCCGATGAACTACCGCATGTTGAGCATTCCGAACCTAATTACAAACATGGAATGGAAAAGGCTGATAGTTTTACCACTTCAGATTCATCCGATGTGAGTCAAAACGGGGGAGAGATTGTTTAGAATGCTATAGTACATCATGATAAATGCTTTATAACTGCTTCGTTAACTGATTCCGATTCCAAGATTAAAGAGCTTGAAATGATCATAGCTCAACAATATAAACATCTTGAGGATGCCCAATTTGAAATTTGGAAGAAAAAGGACAAATTTGAAACATATTTTGAAAAACTTGAAAAGTCAAACGTTGTTCTTGAACGAAAATTGGATCAAAAAGTTCTAGATTCTAAAGCTGAAAAAGATAATCTTTTGAAACAAATTAAGTTGCTAGAATCTAAGTTGGCATCCCAAGATAGATTGCTTAAAGATAATGAGACCTTAAAGGCTCAAGTTCAGGAAAAGGTTTTTGCTATAGCTGCATTGAAAAACGAATTGAGGAAAACTAAAGGAACTAGTGTGGACACTAAGCTTGAAAAACCATCAAACTTGGGGAAACCGCCTACAAATCAGTCCGTTAGACAACATACTGCATTTAGATCCGAGCGAGCACAATCCTCGAGAACGCGGTTTGCCTCCCAAGTTGATATGGTTCATATTTCTAGAATAATCACTCCACCAACTAGGCCTAATGTGACTAATTCAGCTTTAGCAAGACCTAATCACATGATTGCCTCTAGTTTCTCTACGAATACAAAGAACACGTCTAGAGCTAGTTCAAATGATGTTCTCCATAAATTTGGTTTGATGGAAGCTAAGCAAAAGACACAAGTAAGAGATAGGAATTTTAAACCTAGTCATGTGCCTTCTATATTACCTAACACTGCTAACCGTAGCATGTCATATCCTAGGAGCATCAATCAATCATCTAGGAATTCTAGATATTACTCGGACATTAGATATGCTAGTTCTAAATCATGTAGGAAATGTGTCTTTATGGCAAATCATGACTCTTGTGTCAAGAAATTCCTTCATGAGGTGAACTCCCATGCTAGAACTAAATCCCAGTGCCTAGCTAAAATCAAACCCATTGGTAAAGTTTGGCGGCTCATTGGTAGAACTTTCACGCATGTAGGAAATGAGTGCCCTGTAACTAGGATAGTCTCCGATCCTACTAAGACTACTAGGGAGGAAATTGAAAAGGATGATACATAACTTAAGCCTGAACTTAAGGTATTCTATAAATGGAAACGTTCGCCAGCTAAGACAAGTGAATCATCTCCTCAGGTCACCTCTGGTACAAGAAAAGCAAACTGTGAATCCCCTGATGGTTCTAAGATAGATACCGCTAACCCATATAAAAGCATACAAACTCCAAATGAGAATGCAGGTACCAAAGTCAAGGATCAACAAAAACAAACTCGTCCGATCTTTGTATACCGTTCAACTAAGGACAATCTCAGAGTTTGGTTACTAAAGAAGCGGACATTAGCGAAACAAGTGTCTCAGGGGATTTGCAGTTAAGCTTACAACTGTACATGGCTCATAGTTAAATATCAGACGATGACCCGATCTTCAAATAAAGGGAAGTTTATCTATGCAACAATAACTTACCCTCAATACGAGAAATTAAATTTTCTCGGAAACGAGCTTACATTAAAACAATTCAAAGGTTTTAAGCTCGTGTATACGGTTTGCAGTCACATGTCAGATTGTAACACGCACTTCTAAGAAAGGAAAGTTTATCGCCGATGATAAACTTATCCTCATTAACTAGAAATTAAATTTTCTCGGACACAAGCTTACGTTAAAACTATTCAAAGGTTTTTAAGCTCGTGTAAATGGCTTCTGAGCAAAGCAGCTCTGAACCCGCACTTCATGAAATGGGACCCAGTAACATTAGCTCTGGCCTTGTCCCAAAGAACCCTTCTTCATTATCATTTACACCACCTTCTAGGAATGAATGGGGGATACGCTGTTTCAACCGTTCTTTGATGAATTATTTACTCCTCCAAGTATTGTTGCTCCAGAACCTGAGGTAATAGCTCTGGTTACCGAAGTTGTAGATCCAGCAACCGAAGCACAATCAGATACGTCTACACCTACTATTGGTCAGGATATACCTTCAACAAGTAATTCTCAACCAACACCCGAATCAACTACCCATGTCATTCCTGTTGATGATGAAGAGGATGATGATGATCATGACTTGGAATTTGATCAAATGCGTGAACTTCCATTCTTTAGTGTACCAATTCCCGACCATAATCAAGCCGGGTCGTCCACCTCAGAAGAAGCTCCTACTACGGTCTACTCCAATCCACGGATTCGTGAACATGACAACAAGTGGACAAAGGATCATCCTACAGATTCTATTATTGGTGACCTTAATCGTCCGGTATCTACACGAAGTCTGTTACAAGAAAGTACAATGTTTTGTCATTTTGATGCTTTTCTCAGTGAAGTTGAACCTAAGACGTGGCAACAAGCATTTACCCAATCTTGTTGGATAGAATCTATGCAAGAAGAACTTAATGAATTTGTACGTCTTGATGTATTGGAACTTGTCACATGCCCGGTTTAAGTGAAGTAACTCACCTTGAAATGGGTTTACAAGGTGAAACTCGATGAGTTAGGTGGAATATTGAAGAACAAGGCTCGATTAGTAGCTCGTGGATACAAACAATTATTAGGCATTGTTTTTTTGGAATCCTTTGCACCGGTTGCCCATTTGGAAGCTATTAGACTATTCTTTGCTTATGCTGCTCACATGAATATGGTTGATGAGATGGCTTTTATACATGATCTCATCGTTCTTTTCGGGCTTTAAATGTATTAAAATGTCATAAAATACCATATATATGCTTGTATTTGTTTACTTGTGTGTTTTAGGTATGGATATCGTGAAAAAGAAAAAAAGATCATAAGAAACAAAGAAAAACGACACGAGAAACGAAGCCGTACAAAGAACCGGGCCCTAGTTCATGAATTATCCAAGAAAAACCCTTGAAGACTTGAAGATGTACAAGATTGATCCTCAATTTATGAAGAAATGACACTTAAAACCCTTGTACATTCATAATTACAAGTTTGGTCCCTTAAGTTTGTCAAAATTACAAAAAGGTCCTTCAACTTTGAAGAATTAGCAAGTTTAGTCCCTCATCAATTTTAAATTGTCAATTATGGTCCCTCATGAAGTCAAAGATCAAAGAAGACCCTTGAAGATCAAGAAAATTACACTTCTAGTCCCTTAAAAATGGATTAAATATCAAAAGGACTGAAGTTGTAAATAGCCTAAACTTGTAAAAGCCCTAAAACCTTGTTTAGAAACTTTTTGTGGCCAATGTTTGAAATCAGAAACTTAGTTTACAAAGGAAAACGGGTTTACTAAAAAAATAAACTTGTTATTCATTGTTTTCCAAAGACTAAGGGCCAAAGGTGTACAAATGAAACATTCAAACATATTTTTGCGCCAAACACTTACCTTTCCACCAAAATCGGATCAAAACAAGTTACTGTTTACCATCAAGAACCCAGTAACTCCTTCCACTTAAACAAAGGGTAAATTGCAATTACCCATACCCACACTTGATTCACACGCCCAGAAACATAACCCACACACAAAACCCTCAATCCCACTACCCAAGTGACCCCACACTCAACCTCGTCCACCAATGAAAACACAACTTACTCTCCAAGGAATCTGACGTGGCCAAATCAACTGCTTAAACTCAGTGCTTGGCCCCAAAGCTAAAATGAACGGTTTTGATCAAAATGGACAGCTCAACAACAACAAGCATTCAAGGGCATTCTTGGAAATTCATGGCTAGGGTTTTCATGCATTTCCGCATTCTAGAATCATCTACTAGTCCTATTTAAGGAGACCTTAACTTGTGATAGTCCCTTGTTCCAGATTTTAGCTATTACTTTGTAATTTCTTTTTATTGAAATAAAATAGAGTTTTCTAAAAATTGTGATTTTCTCTCTTGTTATTTATAAAAGTTTGGTGATTGAATAGATGAAATCTGAGTTCCATATTCATGTTTTGTGGTTTTTGAGGCAAGGTTTTAAGTAATAAAGCTTGTGTTTAAAAAATTCAGATTTTCTATTATTTTGTTCATCATTTGTGTTTGTTGATCTTAGCAGGTACAAGGAAGCTGGTGCTTGTTTTGCTAGCACCTCAGCTCAAACATTCCAAGGCTTGTATGTAAGTCTTGGAGGTTTGCATCTCTCTCCTTTTTCATTTTTCTGAATTTATTTTGAATTTTTGGTGATTATGCATGTTTTGTTGTGAATCTGTGTTTTGTGGCTTGATTTGAGTTTCTGAGGTTGATTAATAGTTGTTAGGGTGGATTAGATCTTGTTTGATAGGTTAAAACACAACAATCCTTTGGAAGATTTCAAAATCAAATTCCAAAGGGGTGTTTGGGTTAACTGATTCAAAGGGATTTAAGGCTTCCTTTGTAGTGGTACTTGGTTCTATTGAGTTTTTACATGCTTATCTGTTCTTAAGTGTTCATTATCTGCAAGTTTTGTGGGATTGAACAACCAAATCAAACAATAGGCTATAAAATCTTGATTACTTGGTAAAATTGGCTGAAATTTAGAGGACACCTAGATCTAATCATAGACTAGGGTTAACAAGTGTTAAATCTAAGTTAATACAACCAGGGAAGTAGGATTTGAGTGCTGAATTTGGATTTGTCGTCACCTATATCAGATAAAGTGTTTGTGTTCTTGAAGTTCATATCAGTAACCTGCATATGCTTTGATCTGCTTGTAATCTTTGATTCAGTGATTGAAATAAGTTTTTTTGTGCTTATTAACAGTTATTATAGCTTGTGTGTGCATTTGGTTCATTCTGGTTTGCTTATTCATGCTAAAATTGCTTAAGAGTGCATAACTGCTTATTTGCTAAGTCTGTATCATATCTGGGCATTATTGGCTTTTTCTGTGCTTATTGGCTTATTGGAAGTGTGATATTTTGCTTGATTGTGACTCCTTACAACTCACTGGTTGTAAGGGTGCCTTTGTTATCCATCAAATCATAGTATATCTCTCACAAATCTCAAGTCAAAAAGTCAAAGCAGTGGGAACCAGTTCCTACTGAAAGTTCCACCTGCTAGTGTTATTTCAACTGGTGCTTATTAATAAGCTATTCCAGCTTATTCAAACGTGCAACAACTTTAATTTTGTAATAGGTGCTCCTTATTTGACCCATTTGTTCATACTGGAGCATTTAGAGGGCTGACTTTAAGCTTTGACTAGAAAACCAACTCATTTGACTTTTTCATAAGTGCTTGTTGGCTTATCCAGCTTATTTGGCTTTGCTTATTGAACTTTCCTTGATTGTTTTGGCTTAATTAAGTTGATTAGAGTCTTTTGCAAGTTGAATCAAGTCCTGAGGTGGTCTAGAACTCCAAGTCGACTATTTTGTCCTTTTGTGGAATTTTTCTTTGCTTATTTCTGGCTTATTGAGTGTGCTATTTCAAAATTTCTTTTCACATATCTCTTAGGCATCTCAAAAGAAGGTTGTGTGTTTAAGCAGAGCTTATGGCATTGGCTTATTGCTTAATGGGCTTATTGGCCCAATAAGAATAAGCTGTTGACCTTTTAAGCTGTGATAAGCTCAAAATCAGCTTTTGGGCCTTCAGACTTTTGTGCTTAGAATTAAATTTTAAGTCAGATAGGGCTTTTTCAGGTCATTTGGGCCTAGTTTGACTTTTTGGGCCCAAAAGCCCATTAAGGTTGACTATTTTTGGTTTTAGCCCATTTGGGGGCCCATTAGGGGTAATTTGGTAATTTCACTTTCATATTCTGATTATTTAGGTTAAAATAAACAAGTTTGCAAGTTTTTAGAATTCTTTTATAATTTCTGGATTTCTAATATTATTTTAATATTATTTTATTATTAAATTTCAAATTTCACATTTTTGTACTTTTTATATTTTTCTTACGTTAAAAACACTAAAATAGGATTTTTGCAACTCTTAGACTAATTTTATCATCATTAGATTTATTTTTATAATTGTTTAAAGTTTTAATAGATTTAAAATAGTTTTAATTAGTTTAAAAATTTATAAAAATAGTTTTTAATCTTTTTAGGTCATTTTAGAGGTTTACCAATTGAAAAATCTTTATTTGGGCTTTTTGATAATTAATTTGATTTGGGCTTTAATTAGCATTTAAAAGTTAATATTTAATTAATTAAAAGGTTTGAAAAAGTTTTGATCATTGGTAAACTCTAAGTTTATTTATTTTGATTTTTGGTAATTTTTGGGAATTTTTAGAATTAATTTTTATTTTAGCTCTATTTACAGTTTTACGTTTAGTCGTCGTAGTAATTAATTTCACGTCTTCGTCATTCTATTTTCTCATCCCCTTCTTTCAAGTATTTATCTCAAATCAATTACGAATTATTCACACACATATACCTCCTTGGGAAACGAACTTAATTGGGTCATTAACACTTGATTTTCCTAAATCATTTGTTTAATACTTACCGCTTTTACGCTTTTTTCCTAAAAGGTCGTATTTTACCACAATCATTTTGGCGCCGCTCCCGGGGAGGTGTGTCGTGATTAATTTGTCTTGTTGTTTTTAATATTAACCAAAAATAGTATTTGTATTAGTAGAACTCTACTAATACGTATTATCGGTTTTTTTCGTTTTTCTTGTGAAATTATTATTACTATATTGTATTAAGTATCAAACAAAATCAAAATATCTCCAAAAGTATGAAAACACAACCTTAATTGGGATTTGATCTCCTAATTATTGTATTCGAATCTCAAACAAAAAGAAAAAGGCAAAAATAGATAAATACTTTCGTGAAGCTCGATTTTGAAAAATACAAACTAGAAGGTGGGTATAAGTCGGGTATTATAAAATATACCCTAAGGAAAAAGGCTCTTAAGTGCTTCGCGCCGGCTCGTTTCCCCGCTTGCTTGTGAGTATTTTGAGATTGAAAGCTAATCGAGGGTTTTGCCGCCCAAAGTATTATTACGTATCATATATATCTGCTTGGTTTTCTTTGTGATTAAACCCTCTTGAACAATTTGGTTTTCACCAAAGTTCTAAAGTCAATCGAAGGCGTTCACTCCACGTGATCGTTTTCATTCTTTTGAGGCTTTTTTAATCAAGAGTTTGATTCGAGGAGAGATTTGGTAGATTGTTGTCTACGAAGATATACCAAAACCAAAAAAAAAAAAAAATTTAAAAACAATCAAAAACACAAAAAAATTGAAAATTCACAAAACACCAAAAAAGAATCTTCTTTGCTCACCTCCCATTCTACGTGAAGTTTATGCTAACTCGTAGTCAAGCAAAACGAGCTCGTAAACGTCGTCAAAATCAAGTAAATCAAGATCCTTTGATTGAAGAACAAACTCCAATTGCTGAACCTATTGTAGAACAAGAAGTCATCATGGCTAATCGTACTATGATGTAGTTGCTTCAAGCACCCACCGAGGGTTTTGGAGAAGCCATTGTGATTCCCGCTATCCTTGCGGAGAATTTCGAGATTAAGACGGTTTTAATGTCCATGTTGCAAGCTAATAAGTTTAGAGGTCATGAGAAAGACAACCCGCATTACCACATAAGGAATTTTAATCGTCTCACCGCTACTAGCAAGTATAAGGATGTTTCACATGACGCTATTAAGATGATGTTGTTTCCATACTCGTTAGATGGACCCGCTAAAATTTGGCTTGAGAAAGAACCGCTAAATTCGATTTTGACATGGGGTGATCTCGTTTCTAAGTTTGTGAACAAATTTTTTCCACCATCGAAAACAACACATTTGAAAAATGAGATTTCAAGGTTTGTACAACGAAATAATGAGAGCTTTTCAATGGCATGTGAACGATTTAAGGAAATGTTACATGAATGTCCACACCATGATTTTTTGGAATTGCATCAAGTTGATACTTTTTATAATGGGCTTAATGATCATGAACGAGATTATTTGAATGCTGCCGCGGGTGGTAATTTTTTGTGCAAAACGACCGATGAAGCTTTAAAGATTATCGACAATAGATCTAAGGTTTACAACCCTCGTAACACACCGAGTGTTGCCAATATGGGTTCGTCATCGTCTTCATCGTCTCGTAGCATTAATGCCTTACATGATGAAGCTAATGAGGAAAATCGGTTTATTGGTAGGTTTTCAAATCTTATGACTCATTGGAAAGCACAAGATGCTTTAAACTCCGCTTCGGTTAAAGCGGTTGACAAGAGTTGTTTGTCTTGTGGTGGAGCTCATGATCTTTCCGAGTGCATTACCGCCGGTGGTAACACTTCGAGTGCTTACGTAGCAACGGGAACTTACAACCAAAACGGCCAAGGTTCCCGCCCAAATCAAGCTCCACCAAATCAAAATGTTAATAACTATCGAAACAACAATCAAAATGGTGGATATCAAGGCAATTCACGTAACTACAACAAAGGGAATTATCAAAGTGGGAATGGACAAGTTGCAAATCAAAACCAAAACCGTGATTCTTAAAACACTACACAAGGTTTTCAAAATGCTCACACTAAAAATCTTCAAGGAGAATTTTTGGATTATGCTAAAGCAAATGATGCTAAATTTGATAACATGCAACGTGAGATGATTAGCTTAAGATCCGAGTTGAAAAACGAGCTTTAAAACGAACTTGCTAATGAACTTAAGACTCATGCTAATAAAATAGAAGGAAACATTCAACGTCTTCAACAAAATCAACAAAAGATGGAACAAGGACAACATAAGATTAAGCAAGAATTGTTAAAAGTGGATTTAAGGCAATCAAAAATTGAGGACCGAATGGCAAAAATGTTTGAAGCAATCATGTGTAAACCCTCTTCCTCGGGTGGTCTTCCTAGTGATACCATTGCTAACCCGAAGGGAGAAATGAAGGTTATTACTACACGGAGTGGT
Organism: Glebionis coronaria; assembly: GCA_025667525.1. Classification (NCBI taxonomy): domain Eukaryota; kingdom Viridiplantae; phylum Streptophyta; class Magnoliopsida; order Asterales; family Asteraceae; genus Glebionis; species Glebionis coronaria. The sequence goes on from CM046878.1 coordinate 269,928,542, forward strand.
AAAACTTTCAAGGAACCAATCTCTCGTCCAAGTACTTCTACGGAGAAGGAAATCGAGAAAGAGCCCGAGGTGATGGTCGAAAAGGAGCATATTACAAGCCCACGAAGTACCGCTCATGCCACACCTACGGTTGAACCAATACCAATCATGGAACCCGAGATTCCAAGGCCGTTGCCTAATGTCCAACCCACACCACCCTTACCTTACCCTTCGAGACGAAACAAAGAGAAATTGCAAGAACGTAACAATCAACAAATCGAGATTTTTATAAAAATGTTTCAACAAGTTCATTTTGATGTAAGTTTAGCCGATGCGTTGTTATATATGCCTCGTTTCGCTTCCACTTTTAAAAGTATGATGAGCGATAAGGAAAAGCTTTCAAAGCTTGCTAATTGTTCTTCGGTTTATCTTAACCGCATACCGGAAAAAGTTGGTGACCCTGGAAAGTTTCTCATTCATTGTGACATACAAGATATGAAAGAATGCCTCGCCTTAGCCGATCTTGGTGCGAGCATTAATTTGATGCCATTTTCCATTTGGAAATCGCTTTCGCTTCTGGCTCTTACTCATTCGAACATGTCTATCGAGATGGCCGATCATTCTACTATTTTAGCATGTGGAGTAGCCGAGGATGTTTTCGTGAAAGTGGGGAAGTTCTACTATCCCGTTGATTTTATAGTAGTTGACATCTCCACAGATCCTCAAGTTCCTCTAATTTTAGGTCGTCCATTTTTAGACACCTTGAGATCGCTTATCGACGTTCATGCAAGAACTATCACTTTGAGATTCAACGAAGAGGAACTTCTTATAAACGATACTCAAAACTCAAAACCTTCTCATGTTTATGCAATCGCTACCATCAATCACATCGACTTAGTTGATGTGGTTTGCGATGAGTTTTCACAAGAAGTGTTAGGTTTTTCCAATAGCTCGTCAAGTGGAAATCCCACTATTTTGGATCCGATTCTTGCTAATTCTACACCAAATATCACTCCATTCCAAGGAGGCGATTTGACCTCAAATGAAATCGACAATGAAGATGAGGTGACTATTAGTGATGATACTTCTATTCCACCATTTCTTCCGCCGATGGAAGTTATGAGTGTTGATCAAAAATCTTCAATCGAGGAACCACCTATCCTTGAATTGAAAGATCTTCCATCTCACCTTGAATATGAATTCTTGGAAGGTGATGACAAGTTGCCGGTTGTTATTGCAAAAGGTCTTGCCAATAATGAAAAAACCGAGCTCTTGAAAGTTCTTAAAGCTCATAAAGGGGAAATTGTGTGGAAAATTTCCAACATTAAGGGTATTGACCCAAAATTTTGTACTCATAAGATTTTAATGGAGGAGGACTACAAACCCGCTATTCAAATTCAAAGAAGGGTAAACCCCAAAATTCATGATGTCATAAAAAAGGAAGTTCTAAAACTCCTTGACGCAAGAATGATTTATCCTATCTCCGATAGAACATGGGTGAGCCCAATCCAGTGTGTCCCTAAAAAGGGAGGAATGACTGTTGTACCTAATGAAAACAACGAGTTAATTCCCACTCGTGTTGTGACCGGTTGGAGGGTGTGTATTGACTACCGAAAGGTAAATGACGCCAATCGTAAAGACCACTTTCCTTTGCCCTTCATGGATCAAATGTTGGAGCGACTCGCGGGAAATGAATTCTATTGCTTTTTAGATGGTTTTTCCGGTTACTTTCAAATCCCTATCGACCCTCGTGATCAAGAGAAGACTACGTTTACGTGTCCTTATGGAACGTTTGCTTATCGTAGGATGCCTTTCGGACTTTGTAATGCATCGGGCACGTTTCAACGGTGTATGATGGCTATTTTTCACGATATGATCGAGAAGTCGATGGAAGTGTTTATGGATGACTTTTCGATGTTTGGCAATTCGTTCACGTCGTGTTTATCTAATCTCGAGCAAATGTTAAAATGTTGTGAAGAAACCAATCTTGTGCTTAATTGGGAAAAATGTCATTTTATGTGTAAACAAGGAATCGTCTTAGGACATAAGGTCTCGAAAGCGGGGATTGAGGTTGATAAAGCTAAGGTAGACGTCATCGCCAAGTTACCTCATCCCAAAACCGTTAAGGGAGTTAGGAGTTTCCTAGGCCACGCGGGCTTTTATCGTCGTTTCATCAAAGACTTTTCGAAAATCTCTCGACCTATGACACACCTTCTCGAGAAGGATGCTCCTTTTAATTTCAATGAGGATTGTGTTAGAGCTTTCGAAACTCTCAAAAGGAAACTTACCGAAGCTCCCATTCTTGTTGCTCCTAATTGGGAATTACCCTTTGAAATCATGTGCGATGCAAGTGATTATGCTATAGGGGCCGTCTTAGGGCAACGTTATGAAAAGCATTTCCGTCCTATCCATTATGCTAGTAAGACGATGACTGATGAATGAATTTGCATTGGGTTCTAGATTTGGTTCTCGGTATCTCCTCGAATTGATCACAACTCTAAGTAGAACTATTTGTTCTTGGTTAATAAAAAGGTGTTGGTTTGTTTATCTATTTTAAACTAATGACAAATAAGTAAGTGTCGAAGAGTAAAATTAAAGCTTTGAAAGATTAAACTAGATTGACAAGTTAAAAGTAAATGCTTGAAAACATAAAGATAAGATTAGACAAATACTTTGAAAACTTAATTGAATTAATACTTAAAAACTTGTTCTATCGGAATATGGAAAATTATTTCTGTCGGAATGCATTAAAATCAAAAGCATCGGAATGTAACTACAACGACCCATCGGAATGTCAAAGTGGAGTCCATCGGAATGTCAAGGTAAACTTCTATCGGAATATGGTCTATCGCAAAGTGCAGCTATCAGAATGATCTAGATCGGAATGTATGAAATCTAAGCACACCTATCGCAATATTGTTCAGATCGGAATGTTGTACCAGATCGGAATGTAGCTGTCGAGAATTGGGCAGAGTTTCGATTAAAAAAGGACCTTAAATCCCGTTGGAATGTGCGATCGTAATAAGCGATCGCAATCCAGATCGGAATAAGGGGGAATTACTACCCGATCGCAAAGTAGAACCCACACCTAGGTTATTGCGATCAAAATAAGCACCCGTCGGAATGTGTATAATCCTTATATTGCGATGAAATGCAAAACTAATCTGAAAATGGTGAAAAGCTAAAACCTCAATAAGCAAAATCAATAAGCTAACCAATCCAAAACTTAAACGACTCAAAAAGCTTAAATTTGACAACTTTTGAAAACGTTAAATCAAAAACTTTATAAACGAAACTTTTGAATGACTTAAAGTTTGATGAAATCCGAAAACCAATAAGCTAAAGCATGAAGTAAGCTAATAAGCATAAAGAACTTATAGCCTAAATCAAATAAAAGCTTAAAAAGTAGTAAAAAGATTAATCTTTTAACTACTTAAACATGAGACGAAATCAAACCGTATGGATTGTAAATTTCAGATCAAAGGTAAAATTAAACCAAGAAATGTAGGAAGAGATTAAAGAACATAAACTTAAACTTAAACTTTTAATTAAAAGAACTCAAAGTACAAAGATTAATGAAAAGCTTAAAATTTGAAAGATGAAAACAAAGAAGAAATTTAGTGAGAGAAAGTTTGGAACTTTCTCTCTCTAAAACTAGAGAAAAATGAAAAACTAAACTAAGACTAACTAAGTGTTTAATTTTTGTGAAGTAAGGTCCTATTTATAGGCGTGTGGTATGGGCTTGTGAATGGGCTTTGGTATCGGGCTTCTTTTCTTCTTTCTTCTTTAGTCTTCACGCTTCTTTAAATAAACGTTTCCGACTTTGGATTTTTAGAAGTGTCGGTGAATAATTCCAACTCGTCTTATAATCTTTTGTTTAATAGACTCGAGTTCTTCGACATATATGAATCTTCCATTTTTGGCTCTATTCTTCGATAAATCTTTAAATAGGCACAATGACTTCAAATCTTTTGCATCTCTTGGACAATAGACTTCGTCTTGAGTCTTTTCCTTGATAAAACCCGTGCAATCCCATGTTTTCTTCAATATTCTCCCGGTTGATTCTGGAAACACAATAAACACAAAAACCACGCATAATTCCAAACAAATGATATTAAATACGTGTTATGGTCTTGTTTTAGCCAGAATTAAGTGGTAAAAGGATGGGTGTTTTCACACCTATCAAATCCCCTACACTTAACCATTGCCATGCCCTCATGCAATGCTTAGCGATAAAGCAAGTTTACACTTTTCTCATAATCAATCAACGTTGGCCTTAATAAAATACTACTAAACAAAAATTAAAGTATTAAGAGAAATTAAAACTTTAAAGTAAACAAAAGGATAGAAAACCATTTTCTTTTGAAAATAGCTATATGGAAATAACTTGCAAAGAGATCAAAGACATACATTAGGGCTTTGGTGCTGTGAAGATTTATCATCCTCAAGTTTCACGTTCCCCAAACTAAGCTTAAAAACGAGATCATTGTTATTATAAGTTAGCAAATCAAACACTTACTCACATGGCTTAATTATATGCTTAAACTCCCTTATTCCTAGGTGTATCTCTTATATTTTATTTTTGTCTTAGAATGATCATGAAGATGCATTTTTGGACTTATTTCGATAGTTATTTAAGCTGAAAGCAAAGTAGGACGATTTGATCAATAGTTAGCTAAAGGACAAAATCTCTTAAAACTGCTTCTCGGGATATCAAAAAGTTCATATCTTGGCATAACTCGGTTCACGATTTGAGACCTTTCTCGGGCCGATATTTGGCATGTACTTCATACTTCATATCTTGAGAGACGTTCTTGAGATAATGGTCTTCTCTTCGTTATAGAGTTTCTTCACTTGGAGAATTTTGAGGGGTACTCCAGCTTTGTTGACCACGACTTCATGATTATTCTTCAATCTCGAATTGGGATTTTGAGATACAACGATCCGCCTCCTTTTCGGACTTGGATCAATTTATCCTCATACCTTGTTAGGGTCTTTTCGGATAGACTTCTCCATCATCTTTATGGGAGTTGATTGCTTTTCGTCGTGAGTCTTGATCCTTCATATTGATTTTGGGAATAATGCTTTTCACATCACTTTTGGATCTTCAGCAATAAAATGGAATCCTCATGCCTTGTTAGGGCCTTTTCGGACTCGCCAATCTTCGCGCCCCGCTTCATAAGTTATGCCTTGGCTATGAACTCTTATCATTACCGAGCAACTTTTAAACGATCTTGGGCTAGAAGCTAAGTAACTTTTCAAATCGTACGACCTTACTTATTGCAGATAAGTTATTAGCAAGTGATGGGAGAATAGGCAAATAATTACACCAAGTGAGCTTGTGCAAGAATACCGACTTATAATTGACTCTATCATTTCTCGTTCTCCACAATTTAAAATCTCAAGTAATGAGACTCGTGGATGCTTAGCCTAATAAACCAATTAAGGTCTACATGGTTAAGGATACTAGCTAGAATAAACTTGAATAAGTCTATTCGGGTTGAGTCAAAATAATCGCAACGGGCCTAATATGTCAAAGACTTCTAAACTAGCTACACCACTTTATTAATATTTTTGACTTTATTGCGGGGTATATACATATGCAAGCAACGATAAAAATTTAAAAATTACGACTAAATGGCCAAAGTTAATAAAAAATTTGAAAATTGTTGAAAAATATGATTTTCCGGTTAAATGAAGGCATTTTCATGGAAAAGTCCACTTAAAACTTCGATAGAAGTCCCCCCTACACTTAAGATAAACATTGTCCTCACTGTTTAAGCATGTGGGAAAAGTCTCCCCTACACTTATGACATTGTGCACGTTGGTTAACTCAAGTTAAGGAAGAGACGACTAAAGTGATCAATTTCAAATGTGAGTTTGAAGAAAATTGAATCACGATAGTTGAGAGATAGAACCGGATGTCGGATAACACGGGAGCACGGTTCTTCGGAGATTCCAAGAGTGCACTTATCCCTGTAATCACATCACCACACAAATACAAACACATATATAGGTCCCCCTACACTTAGGAGGTTAAAACATAAAAGGATAGATACTCGGGTTGCCTCCCGAGGAGCGCTTGTTTTTTATAACCGAGTCACGAGCCTGACTCGACCCAAAATTAGTTCATGAGGAACGTGGTGAGGGATGGAATCCTCTCCTGAGAGATGTCCTCACCAAAGTACAACTTCACTCGTTGGCCATTCACCTTAAAATTTGGTCCATTAGGTTGAGCGAGCTCGAGAGTACCATATGGAAAAATTTGGGCAATGGTGAATGGGCCGGACCAACGAGATTTCAGCTTGCCCGAAAAGATTTTCAACCGAGAGTTAAAGAGTAAAACTTTGTCTCCAACTTGGAACCCTCGGTTTTTAATCTTGGAGTCGTGAATGAGCTTAGTCTTTTCCTTATAGATCAAAGAATTTTCATAAGCCTCATTACGGAGTTCATTGAGCTCATTGAGTTGGATCTTGCGTAGGTCACCGGCTTTGTTGATATCAAAATTAGCCCACTTCAAGGCCTAGTAAGCCTTGTGCTCCAACTCAATGGGGAGGTGGCACGCTTTCCCGTACACGAGACGATATGGTGTACAACCAATCGGAGTCTTGTATGCGGTACGAAAAGCCCACAAAGCATCATCAAGTTTATCAGCCCATGAGTTTGTGGGTGGTAAGCGGTGGAAAGACGATGATTTACACCATACTTAGCCATGACTCGAGCAAATTGGTCGTTGCAAAAATGAGTCCCGCGATCACTAATAATGGCCCGAGGCACACCGAATCTAGCAAATAGCGATTTCAAAAAGTTACAAACCACCCTTGCGTCATTAGTAGGTAAAGCTTTGGCTTCAACCCATTTGGAGACGTAGTCAACGGCTACAAGGATGTATTTGTTTCCTTTAGATGAAGGGAATGACCCCATAAAGTCGATACCCCAAACATCAAAGATTTCACATTCTTGTATGAAATTCTAAGGCATCTCGTCTTTATGTGTGATCTTGCCTTGTTTTTGGCAAGCATCACAATGTTTAACCATCTCGTGAGCATCACGGTAAATGGTGGGCCAATAAAATCCCGATTCAAACACTTTTTTGGCGGTGTAGTTGGGACCAAAGTGACCACCGGTGGGTCCTTTGTGGCAAGCGTCAAGGATTTCTAAAGCTGCCGGTCCATCAACACATCGGCGAATAATCAAGTCAGCACATTGCTTGAATAGATACGGGTCATCCCAAAAGTGAGTTTTAATGTCGTTAAAGAACTTCTTCTTTTTCTGGGATGTTAACCCGTCAACGAGAATTCCACCCGCCAAGTAGTTTGCAATGTCCGCAAACCACGGGGTTTCATCAGCAGTCGAGTTGATAGACATTAAGGTCTCCAAGGGAAAAGAATCATTGATTTCTTTGTTCGGATGATCCGCTTGGTAAGGATCCTCAAGTCTACTGAGATGATCCGCGGTTAGGTTTTCAGCTCCTTTTTTTATCGCGAATTTCGATTTTAAATTCTTGGTGTAGCAAAACCCAGCGAAGAAGTCTTGGTTTGGAATCTTGCTTAGTCAACAAGTACTTCAGCGCGGAATGATCGGTGTAAACGATTGTGGTGGAAAGGACAAGATAGGGGCGGAACTTTTCAAAGGCATAGACAACAGCTAAAAGCTCTTTTTCGGTTGTCGTGTAATGCAATTGAGCCCCAGTCATTGTCTTGCTAGCGTAATGGATTGGTTGGAAGTGTTTGTTCACTCTTTGGCCCAAAACCGCACCAATAGCAAAGTCGCTAGCATCGCACATCAACTCGAAGGGAAGCTCCCAATTAGGGGTAACCAAGACGGGTGCCTTAGTTAGCTTATCCTTAAGCGAGTTGAAGGCTTCGATACACTCTTTGGAAAAGATAAAAGGAGTATCTTTTTCCAAGAGGTGGGTCATCGGGCGAGCGATTTTAGAAAAATCTTTGATGAATCGACGGTAGAAGTCCGCATGACCAAGGAAACTTTTCACACCCTTCACGGTTGAAGGTGGAGGTAACTTAGCGATAACATCGAATTTAGCACGGTCTACTTCAAGACTGGCTTTGGAGATCTTGTGTCCAAGCACGATGCCCTCTTTTACCATGAAATGGCATTTTTCCCAATTAAGAACAAGGCGAGTGTCTTCACACCGCTTAAGCATACGTTCTAAATTGGCAAGGCAAGCAGAGAAAGAATCGCCATAAATCGAGAAATCATTGATAGGTGTGTAAACACCCATCCTTTTACCACTTAATTTTGGCTAAAACAAGACCAAAACACGTATTTAATATCATTTGTTTGGAATTATGCGTGGTTTTTGTGTTTAGTGTGTTTTCAGAGCTAACCGGATGAATATTAAAGAAAACATGGGATTGCACGGGTTTTATCAAGGAAAAAGACTAAAGACGAAGTCTATTGTCCAAGAGATGCAAAAGATTTGAAGTCAATGGGCCTATTTGAAGATTTATCGAAGAAAAGGACCAAAGATGGAAGATTTACATATGTCGAGGAAACTCAAGTCTATTTAACGAAGAAATTAAAAGACGAGTTGAATTTAATCGACGACAAATCCCGAATCAGAATCGAAAACGTCAACGTTTCTGAAAAGACGAGAAGACAAGAAGAAAGGGATAAAGCCCACTCACCAACCAACCACTAGGACTATAAATAGACTTTTCCTTCACACAATTAGGGAGTTAGCTTTCATTTTCTTTTTCCCAGTTTTCTTAGGATCGGTTCATCACCAACACCATTAGGGTGTTTGGTGATTTTCATCTTTTTCTTTCAAGCTTGTAACTCTTAATCATTACTCTTGTTACTTTTCCATTAATCTATCAATTCCATCTTTTTATTCATCTTGTTCTTCATCATCTTCTATTACAAGTTCTTAAGTTTTTTTATTTGATTCAAGTTTGATCTTAAAAAGTTGTTGATTTAGTGTTTTTATTGGTGGGATTTGTTACTTATGGTATTTAAATGATTTGTGTTTAATTTGGCAAAACCTTTTTACTTATTTAGTTTGATTTTGGATTGATTCGAGTCCCCTGTTTTGCTGTTACTGTTACTGTTCTTGATTCCCAGGACTTTCCGAACTGAACCAATATTCCGAATAGGCGAATTCCCATTTCCCTTATTCGGAATTTTGGATATTCCGAATAGGGGTTTTTACTTTTCTTTTACTCGGAATATTTTCAATATTCCGCATAGCCAGCTTCTTTATTTCCTTACTCGGAATATTTTTCCGAATAGACCATATTTTCCGAATAGACATTATTTTCCGAATAGAGATCTGTTTTTCCGCATAACCCTTAACTTTCCGAATAGGACTCTTCTTTCCGAATAGCATCTTTTTCCGAATAGACCATATTTTCCGCATAGGCCTTTATTTTCCGAATAAGCACTATTTTTCCGCATAGAGCAATGTTTTCCGAATAGCCTTAGCTTTCCGCATAGAGCAGATTTTTCCGCATAGACATTACTTTCCGAATAGCCTTAGCTTTCCGCATAGAGCAGATTTTTCCGCATAGACATTACTTTCCGAATAGCCAATGTTTTCTGCATAGTGCTTTTATTCCGAATTGGATCTTCTTTCCGCATAGAACATGTTTTTTTCCGAGTAACCAGTTTTTCCGAATAGCCATTTTCTTCAGTAAGAGCATTTTTCTGTTTTATCTTTTTACCTTTTATATTTACTGCAAGTTTAATTTCATTACTTCATTCAATTATCTTTTCAATAGTATAGAAAACCAAATCCACTTTTTGTCACCAAAAACAAATCATTCCACTTTAAACTGAGATCAATTCGAGAGGATTCCGAGAAAACGAACTTTTTCATCATAGAAAATCTCTTGTATCAAATGGCGCCGCTGCCGGCTCTTCTCGTTAAGATCAAAAGTTTTTTGTGAGAACTTGGATTTTAGGATCCGTTCCCCGTGAACGTTACTTTTTCATAAAAAATTTTCAAAAACACTAAAAAATATAAAATTTTCAAAAATCCTAAAAAATAAAAAACATAAAAACCAAAAATATTTTTGCTCTGTTTTTCTTTGTTCGTTCTTTTGCAGGTGTATGCGCACTCGATCCACGTCTTATCAAGAGCCCGAGCCTCTCGATCACTTAGACATGGCCGGTGTACCACCTCCAAACAATAATAACAACAACAACCCACCTTTCAACAACATGAACAATAACAACAACAATGAGCCCCTTCCGGATAATCGCCCGATGATTGAACTGCTGCAAGCTCATGTAGATAGCAACACGGATCCAATTGTCATACCTCCAATTGCCGCCAACAATTTCGAGCTAAAATCAGGCTTTATCCAGATGGTCTCCGCTCAACCATTCTTGGGACGAACCATTGATGACCCACACGACCACATCAAGAGATTTCTACAACTCACCAACACGGTCAAGTTCAATGGTGTTCCACAAGAGGTTATAAGGTTACAACTTTTTCCCTTTTCTTTAGAGGGACAAGCCCGGCATTGGCTTGCTAAGGAACCGCCACAGAGTATTCTCTCGTGGACGGATTTGGAAACTAAGTTTATCAATTACTTTTTTCCACCCTCTCGTACTACCGCTTTGCGGAATGAAATCATCAATTTTGAACAAAAGTACGATGAGTCGTTCAGTGAATCTTGGGATCGTTTTAAAGATCTTTTAAGAAAATGCCCACAACATGGTTTTACCAAAGTACATCAAATTAATACTTTTTACAATGGTTTAAGCATGAGTGACCAAGATTCACTGAACAGTGCTTCGGGGGGTAATCTATTGGCTAAGACTTCCAATGCTGCTTGGGACATCATTGAGAATAAACCTCGTGTGCAAACCAAGAGTGTTCGGACCAATGTCGCTAGTGCTAGCACTAGTGACAGCGACAAGCGATTGGACAACATCACTACGCTTCTTGAATCGCTTGTCACCCACACCGTTAGCAACAACAACAGCAACAACACCAAAAACGCACAAGTGAACGCTGTCAGCCAACCTTGTAAGATATGCGGTGGTCCTCATTCTTACACCACTTGTACCGCCACCCAAGATTACCCTGCAGAGAATGTGAATGCAGCATATGGCACCTATACTCAACCTGCTTATCAAGCAAAACCTCAAGGTGACCGCAACTTGCTTAGCTACCGCAGCAACAACTATCTTTCACCACCTGGTTTCCCTCCTGCCAACCACAACCAACAACAAAACCTTAATCGCCCTCCTCAACAACAACAACCTCGACAACCATACATCCCTCCTCACAAGCAGCAACAACCGCCTCAACGTAACAATCAAGTCTACCAACAACCTGCTTACCAACCACCTGCATACAATGCTCTTCCCAACCAAACCACAACTGCATTACACCAAGAGGTTGCAACCTACATGAGGACCAATGATGTGATTGTGGAAAATCTCCAACAAGAAGTGCGAAACTTGAAGGCAGACTTGGTAAAGCAAGGAAATGATTTAAGAGCCGACATGCGAAACACGTTGGATAGTCAGACGAATGACTTGAGGAACAGATGGCTAGCTTCTTCCAAGGTAGTCAACCCTCTTCTTCAGGTACTCTTCCGAGTAACACCGTTGCGAACCCAAGAGGGGAGATGAAAGCAATCACTACTCGAAGTGGTAAAGGTACCAAGGAACCCGAGCTTCCTATACCTCCACCGGTGGTTGTGACTAAGGAGAACGAGTCGCCTGCTCCTATTCCTCCTCCTTCTCCTTCCCCAATTTCTCCACCTCTTCCTTCTACCCCTCCTCCACCCGTGGTTGTGAGTGATCCTATTCTCCCAAAGCCTTCCTCTTCTTCCAATATACCTTATCCATCTAGGTTGAGGAAAGAGAAGCAAAAGAGCAAGGATGATATTCAGGTTTCTAACTTTCTTAAAATGTTTAAACAACTGAATTTCAATATCTCCTTCGCTGAGGCTCTCGCTCACATGTCCAAGTATGCAAAAATGTTTAAAGATCTTCTGAGCGACAAGGAAAAGCTCCTCGATATTGCCAACACCCAACTTAATGAGAATTGCTCTGCAGTGCTCTTAAGGAAATTGCCAACTAAGCTTGGTGATCCGGGTCGTTTCCTTATCCCTTGCAATTTCCCGGGAGTAGAGAATTGCATGGCCCTAGCCGATCTAGGTGCCAGTATTAATCTCATGCCTCTAAGTGTTTGGAAGCAATTATCTCTCCCAGAGCTTGTCCCCACTAAAATGACTTTGGAATTGGCCAACCGTACGGTTGCTTATCCAGTGGGGATAGCCGAAGACGTCATTGTAGGAGTCGACAAATTCACCTTCCCTGCTGATTTTGTTGTCGTCGACTACGAGATGGACCCCCGTGTGCCACTCATTGTTGGTCGTCCATTCTTGAGGACCGGTCGCACTCTCATTGATGTTGAAGCCGGTGAGCTTATCATGAGAGTGGGTGACGATAAAGTAGTCTTCAACATGGGAAAGCTTTCTAAACAGCCTTATTCTTACGAGAGTGTTAATTGTATTGACGTTCTTGATGAGGCTTGTGAAGAACACTTCAAGGATGCTTGTAAAAATATTCCTACCTCTCTTCCCAATGTTGAGACCGTTTCCTCTATCGACTCATCACTATCTCTATTTGGAGAAAGTGATTTCCTTTGGAAAGATTTGGAAGCCACCTTGGGAGATGTGAATTTAGACAATGACGATTCTACTGCCAATTGGGATGAAGATCTCAGTTTCATTGCTAACCTCCTCAAAGAAGACAATCCTTCCCCTCCATCTCCCACTGTCATTGCTATCGATACTCCGACTTCGAATACGCCTCCCGTCGACAATCCTCCGGATCTAGAACTTAAGGAGTTGCCGCCCCATCTTGAGTATGTATTCCTCGAAGAAGAGAAGAAGTCGCCAGTCATCATTGCTAAGGATTTGAAGGATGAGGAGAAAGCCCGACTTGTCGCCGTGTTGAAAGATCATAAGAAAGCTATTGCTTGGAAGATTTCGGATATTCGTGGAATTGATCCTCACTTCTGCACACACAAAATTCTCATGGAGGACGACTTTAAGCCCACAATTCAAAGCCAACGAAGGGTGAATCCAAAAATCCATGAAGTCATCAAAACAGAGGTTCTCAAACTTCTTGATGCGGGTATGATTTACCCTATTTCGGATTCACCATGGGTTAGTCCAATCCATTGTGTGCCCAAGAAGGGCGGAATAACCGTTGTTCCCAATGAACACAACGAGTTGATTCCCACTCGTCTCGTTACTGGGTGGAGAGTTTGTATAGACTACCGCAAACTCAATGATGCCACGAGAAAGGATCATTTCCCTCTACCTTTTATGGACCAAATGCTCGAACGTTTAGCGGGTAATGAATATTACTGCTTTCTTGATGGTTTCTCGGGTTATTTCCAAGTACCCATCGATCCCCAAGATCAAGAGAAGACAACATTCACTTGTCCCTATGGCACTTTTGCTTACAAAAGAATGCCTTTTGGCTTATGTAATGCGCCCGGGACATTCCAAAGGTGCATGTTAGCTATCTTCCATGACATGGTGGAACACACCATGGAAGTCTTCATGGATGATTTCTCGGTCTTCGGGGATTCATTCTCTTCTTGCCTTGCCAATTTGGAACGTATGCTCAAGCGGTGCGAAGACACTCGCCTAGTTCTGAATTGGGAAAAATGCCATTTTATGGTAAAAGAAGGCGTCGTGCTTGGACATAAGATCTCGAAAGCCGGTCTTGAAGTTGACCGTGCTAAAGTCGATGTTATCGCAAAGTTGCCTCCTCCTTCAACCGTGAAGGGTGTGAGAAGTTTTCTGGGTCATGCGGGCTTCTACCGTCGATTCATCAAAGATTTTTCTCAAATCGCTCGCCCGATGACCCACCTCTTGGAAAAAGATACTCCTTTTATCTTTTCCAAAGAGTGCCTTGAAGCCTTCAACTCGCTTAAGGATAAGCTAACTAAGGCACCCGTCTTGGTTACCCCTAACTGGGAGCTGCCCTTTGAGTTGATGTGCGATGCTAGTGATTTTGCTATTGGAGCGGTTCTTGGACAAAGAGTGAATAAACACTTCCAACCGATCCATTACGCTAGCAAGACAATGACAGGGGCACAATTGCATTATACGACAACCAAAAAAGAGCTTTTAGCTGTTGTCTATGCTTTTGAAAAATTCCGCCCCTATCTTGTCCTTTCCACCACCATTGTGTATACCGATCATTCCGCGCTGAAGTACTTGTTGACAAAGCAAGATTCCAAACCAAGACTTCTTCGCTGGGTTTTGCTGCTCCAGGAATTTAAAATCGAAATTCGCGATAAAAAAGGAGCTGAAAACCTAGCCGCGGATCATCTCAGCAGACTTGAGGATCCATACCAAGGGGATCATCCGACCAAAGAAATCAATGATTCTTTTCCCTTGGAGACCTTAATGTCTATAAACTCGAAGCCGAATGAAACCCCGTGGTTTGTGGACTTTGCAAACTACTTAGCGGGTGGAATTCTCAAGGAAGGGTTGACGTCTCAACAAAAGAAGAAGTTCTTCACCGACATTAAGACTTACTTTTGGGACGATCCTTACCTATTCAAACAATGTGCCGACCTGATTATCCGTCGATGTGTTGATGGACCGGCAGCGTCTGAAATCCTTGATGCTTGCCACAAAGGACCCACCGGTGGTCACTTTGGTCCCAACTACACCGCCAAAAAAGTGTTTGATTCGGGATTTTATTGGCCCTCCATATATCGTGACGCTCACGATATGGTTAAAAGATGTGATGTTTGCCAAAAGCAAGGCAAAATCACACATAAAGACGAGATGCCTCAGAATTTCATTCAAGAGTGTGAAATTTTTGATGTTTGGGGTATCGACTTTATGGGGCCATTCCCTTCTTCGAAAGGAAACAAATACATCCTTGTAGCCGTTGACTACGTATCCAAGTGGGTTGAAGCCAAAGCTTTACCTACTAATGACGCAAGGGTGGTTTGTAACTTTTTGAAAGCTTTATTCGCTAGATTCGGTGTGCCTCGTGCAATTATTAGTGATCGTGGGACTCATTTCTGCAATGACCAATTTGCTAGAGTCATGGCTAAGTACGGTGTACATCATCGTCTTTCCACAGCCTACCACCCACAAACTAATGGCCAGGCTGAAATATCCAACCGAGGACTTAAGCAAATTCTTGAAAGGACCGTGGGAGAGCATCGTGCCGCCTGGGCTGATAAACTTGATGATGCTTTGTGGGCTTTCCGTACTGCTTACAAGACTCCGATCGGCTGTACGCCTTATCGTCTTGTGTACGGGAAAGCGTGCCACCTCCCCATTGAGTTGGAGCACAAGGATTACTGGGCCTTGAAGTGGGCTAATTTTGATATCAACAAAGCCGGTGACCTACGCAAGATCCAACTCAATGAGCTCAATGAACTCTGTAATGAGGCTTATGAAAACTCTTTGATCTATAAGGAAAGAACTAAGCTCATTCACGACTCCAAGATCAAAAACCGAGAGTTCCATGTTGGAGACAAAGTCTTACTTTTTAACTCTCGGTTGAAAATCTTTTCGGGCAAGCTTAAATCTCGTTGGTCCGGCCATTCACCATTGCCCAAATTTTTCCATATGGTACTCTCGAGCTCGCTCAACCTAATGGACCTAATTTTAAGGTGAATGGCCAACGAGTGAAGTTGTACTTTGGTGAGGACACCTCTCACGAGGTGATTCCATCCCTCACCACGTTCCCCATGAACTAATTTTGGGTCGAGTCAGGCTCGTGACTCGGTTATCAAAAACAAGCGCTCCTCGGGAGGCAGCCCGAGTATCAATCCCTTTAACCCCCTAAGTGTAGGGGAGGACCTATTTTGGTCGTTTGTGTTTGTGTGGTGATGTGATTACAGGGATAACTGCAATCTTGGAAATCTTTGAAGAACCGTGTTTCCGTGTTATCCGAAATCCGGTTTTATCTCTCAACTATCGGGACTCAATTTTCTCCATACTCACATTTGAAATTGATCACTTTAGTCGTCTCTTCCTTAACTCGAGTTAACCAACGTGCACAATGTCATAAGTGTAGGGGAGACTTCTCCCACATGCTTAAACATTGAGGACAATGTTTATCTTAAGTGTAGGGGAGACTTCTATCGAAGTTTTAAGTGGACTTTTCCATGAAAATGCCTTCATTTAACCAGAAAATCCTATTTTTCAACATTTTTCAAATTTTTTATTAACTTTGGCCATTTAGTCGTAATTTTTAAATTTTTATCGTTGCTTTCATATGTATATATCCCGCAATAAAGTCAAAAATATTAAATAAAATGGTGTAGCTAGTTTAGAAGTCTTTGACATATTAGGCCCGTTGCGATTATTTTGACTCAACCCGAATAGACTTATCCAAGTTTATTCTAGCTAGTATCCTTAACCATATAGACCTTAATTGGTTTATTAGGCTAAGTGTCCACGAGTCTCATTACTTGAGATTTTAAATTGTGGATGACGAGAAATGATAGAGTCAATTATAAGTCGGTATTCTTGCACAAGCTCACTTGGTGTAATTATTTGCCTATTCTCCCATCACTTGCTAATAATTTATCTGCAATAAGTAAGGTCGTACGATTTGAAAAGTTACTTAGCTTCTAGCCCAAGATCGTTTAAAAGTTGCTCGGTAATGATAAGAGTTCATAGCCAAGGCATAACTTATGAAGCGGGGCGCGAAGATTGGCGAGTCCAAAAAGGCCCTAACAAGGCATGAGGATTCCATTTTATTGCTGAAGATCCAAAGTGATGTGAAAAGCATTATTCCTAAAGTCAATATGAAGGATCAAGACTCACGACGAAAAGCAATCAACTCCCATAAAGATCATGGAGAAGTCTATCAGAAAAGACCCTAACAAGGTATGAGGATAAATAGATCCAAGTCCGAAAAGGAGGCAGATCGTTGTATCTCAAAATCCCAATTAAAGATTGAAGAAATAATCATGAAGTCGTGGTCAACAAAGTTGGAGTACCCCTCAAAAGTCTCCAAGTGAAGAAACTCTATTATGATGAGAAGACCATTATCTCAAGAACGTCTCTCGAAGATATGAAGTATGAAGTACATGCCAAATATCGGCCCGAGAAAGGTCTCAAATCGTGAACCGAGTTATGCCAAGATATGAACTTTTTGATATCCCGAGAAGCAGTTTTAAGAGATTTTGTCCTTTAGCTAACTATTGATCAAATCGTCCTACTTTGCTTTCAGCCTTAATAAATTATCGAAATAAGTCCAAAAATGCATCTTCATGATCATTCTAAGACAAAAATAAAATATAAGAGATACACCTAGGAATAAGGGAGTTTAAGCATATAATTAAGCCATGTGTGTAAGTGTTTGATTTACTAACTTATAATAACAATGATCTCGTTTTTAAGCTTAGTTTGGGGAACGTGAAACTTGAGGGTGATAAATCTTCGTAGCACCAAAGCCCTAATGTAAGTCCTTGATTTCTTTGCAAGTTATTCCCATCCTTTTGTTTATTTTAAAGTTTTAATTTCTCTTAGTATTTTAATTTTTATTTAGTAGTATTTGAATAAGGCCAAGGTTGATTAATTATGAGAAAAGTATAAATTTGTTTTATCACTAAGCATTGCATGAGGGCATGGCAATGGTTAAGTGTAGGGGATTTGATAGGTGTGTAAACACCCATCCTTTTACCACTTAATTTTGGCTAAAACAAGACCAAAACACGTATTTAATATCATTTGTTTGGAATTATGCGTGGTTTTTGTGTTTAGTGTGTTTTCAGAGCTAACCGGATGAATATTAAAGAAAACATGGGATTGCACGGGTTTTATCAAGGAAAAAGACTAAAGACGAAGTCTATTGTCCAAGAGATGCAAAAGATTTGAAGTCAATGGGCCTATTTGAAGATTTATCGAAGAAAATGACCAAAGATGGAAGATTTACATATGTCGAGGAAACTCAAGTCTATTTAACGAAGAAATTAAAAGACGAGTTGAATTTAATCCACGACAAATCCCGAATCAGAATCGAAAACGTCAACTTTTCTGAAAAGACGAGAAGACAAGAAGAAAGGGATAAAGCCCACTCACCAACCAACCACTAGGACTATAAATAGACTTTTCCTTCACACAATTAGGGAGTTAGCTTTCATTTTCTTTTTCCCATTTTTTTTAGGATCGGTTCATCACCAACACCATTAGGGTGTTTGGTGATTTTCATCTTTTTCTTTCAAGCTTGTAACTCTTAATCATTACTCTTGTTACTTTTCCATTAATCTATCAATTCCATCTTTTTATTCATCTTGTTCTTCATCATCTTCTATTGCAAGTTCTTAAGTTTTTTTATTTGATTCAAGTTTGATCTTAAAAAGATGTTGATTTAGTGTTTTTATTGGTGGGATTTGTTACTTATGGTATTTAAATGATTTGTGTTTAATTTGGCAAAACCTTTTTACTTATTTAGTTTGATTTTGGATTGATTCGAGTCCCCTGTTTTGCTGTTACTGTTACTGTTCTTGATTCCCAGGACTTTCCGAACTGAACCAATATTCTGAATAGGCGAATTCCCATTTCCCTTATTCGGAATTTTGGATATTCCGAATAGGGGTTTTTACTTTTCTTTTACTCGGAATATTTTCAATATTCCGCATAGCCAGCTTCTTTATTTCCTTACTCGGAATATTTTTCCGAATAGACCATATTTTCCGAATAGACATTATTTTCCGAATAGAGATCTGTTTTTCCGCATAACCCTTAACTTTCCGAATAAGACTCTTCTTTCCGAATAGCATCTTTTTCCGAATAGACCATATTTTCCGCATAGGCCTTTATTTTCCGAATAAGCACTATTTTTCCGCATAGAGCAATGTTTTCCGAATAGCCTTAGCTTTCCGCATAGAGCAGATTTTTCCGCATAGACATTACTTTCCGAATAGCCTTAGCTTTCCGCATAGAGCAGATTTTTCCGCATAGACATTACTTTCCGAATAGCCAATGTTTTCCGCATAGTGATTTTATTCCGAATTGGATCTTCTTTCCGCATAGAACATGTTTTTTCCGAGTAACCAGTTTTTCCGAATAGCCCTTTTCTTCAGTAAGAGCATTTTTCTGTTTTATCTTTTTACCTTTTATATTTACTGCAAGTTTAATTTCATTACTTCATTCAATTATCTTTTCAATAGTATAGAAAACCAAATCCACTTTTTGTCACCAAAAACAAATCATTCCACTTTAAACTGAGATCAATTCGAGAGGATTCCGAGAAAACGAACTTTTTCATCATAGAAAATCTCTTGTATCAATCATCCATGAATACTTCCATAGTGTCTTCCACCATGTCATGGAAGATAGCCATCATACACCTTTGGAACGTCCCAGGAGCATTACATAAACCAAAAGGCATGCGTTTGTAAGCAAATGTTCCATAGGGACAAGTGAATGTGGTCTTTTCTTGGTCCTTGGGATCGATGGGAATTTGAAAATACCCGGAGAAACCGTCTAAGAAGCAGTAATAGTCATTACCAGCTAGACGCTCGAGCATTTGATCCATGAAGGGAAGAGGAAAGTGGTCTTTTCTCGTGGCATCATTGAGCTTGCGATAATCAATACAAACTCTCCACCCAGTAACGAGACGAGTGGGAATCAACTCGTTGTGTTCATTGGAAACAACGGTTATTCCGCCCTTTTTGGGCACACAATGGACGGGACTTACCCACGGCCAATCCGAAATAGGGTAAATCAAGCCGGCATCAAGAAGTTTAATAACCTCTTGTTTGATGACGTCATGAATTTTAGGATTAACCCTTCTTTGGCTCTGGATTGCGGGTTTAAAGTCATCTTCCATGAGAATCTTGTGAGTACAAAAGTTCGGATCAATTCCGCGGCTATCGGAAATTTTCCAAGCAATTGCCTTCTTATGATCTTTAAGCACGACGATTAGGCGAGATTTTTCGTCTTCTTTCAAGTCCTTCGCGATGATGACAGGCGGCTTCTTGTTTTCTTCAAGGAACACGTACTCGAGATGGGGCGGCAACTCCTTAAGTTCTAAATCCGGAGGATTTTCGATGGGAGGCGTTTTTAAAGTCGGAGCATCGATAGCAATAACCGTGGGAGATGGTGGAGAAAGATTGTCTTCTTTGAGAAGGTTTTCAAAGAAATGCATGTCTTCATCCCAATCGGTGGGAGGATCGTCATTTGCTAAGTTCACATCTCCCATGGTGGCTTCAAGATCTTTCCAAAAGAAATCACTTTCTCCAAATAGAGACAGTGATGAATCAATAGAGGAAACGGTCTCAATATTGGGAAGAGAGGTAGGAATATTTTTACAAGCATCAATAAAGTGTTCTTCACAAGCCTCATCCAGAACGTCAATACAATTAACACTCTCGTATGAATAAGGTTGTTTAGACAACTTTCCCATGTTGAAGACGATTTTATCGTCACCCACTCTCATGATAAGCTCACCGGCTTCAACATCGATGAGAGTACGACCGGTCCTCAAGAATGGACGACAAACGATCAATGGCACACGAGGGTCCATGTCGTAGTCAACGACAACGAAATCGGCAGGAAAAGTGAATTTGTCGACTCCTACAAAGACGTCTTCGGCTATCCCCACTGGATAAGCAACCGTACGGTTAGCTAATTCCAAAGTCATTTTGGTGGGGACTAGATCAGGGAGAGATAATTGCTTCCAAACGCTTAGAGGCATTAAATTAATACTGGCACCTAGATCGGCTAGGGCCATGCAATTCTCTACTCCCGGGAAGTTACAAGGGATTAAGAAACGACCCGGATCACCAAGCTTGGTTGGCAATTTCCTTAAGAGCACTGCAGAGCAATTCTCATTAAGTTGGGTGTTAGCAATATCAAGAAGCTTCTCCTTGTCGCTAAGAAGATCTTTGAACATTTTAGCATACTTGGGCATGTGAGCGAGAGCCTCAGCGAAGGAGATGTTAAAATTCAATTGTTTAAACATTTTGAGAAAGTTCGAAACCTGAATATCATCCTTGTTTTTGAGCTTCTCTTTCCTCAACCTAGATGGATAAGGTATATCGGAAGAAGAGGAAGGCTTTGAGAGAATAGGATCACTCACATCCTTGGGTGGAGGAGGGGTAGAAGTAAGAGGTGGAGAAATTGGGGAAGTCAAAGGTTGGGGAATAAGAGCAGGTGACTCGTTCTCCTTAGTCACAATCACCGGTGGAGGTATAGGAAGCTCAGGTTCCTTGGTACCTTTACCACTGCGAGTGGTGATTGCTTTCATCTCCCCTCTTGGATTCGCAACGGTGTTACTCGGAAGAGTACCCGAAGAAGAGGGTTGATTACCTTGGAAGAAACTAGCCATCATATTTTTTAAGTCATTCGTTTGACTATCCAAAGTGTTTCTCATATCAGCTCTCAGATCGTTCCCTTGTTTCACCAGTTCTGCTTTCAAGTTGAGCACTTCCCGCTGAAGATTTCCCACGATCACATCGTTAGTCCTCATGTAGGTTTCCACTTCTTGGTGTAAAGCGGTGGGTTGATTGGGAGGAGTATTGTATGCGGGTGGTTGATAAGCAGGTTGCTGGTAAACTTGGTTGTTTCTTTGAGGTGGATTTTGTTGTTTGTGAGGTGGTATGTATGGTCCACGAGATTGTTGTTGTTGTTGAGGAGGGCGGTTGAGGTTTTGTTGTTGGTTTGGGTTGTTAGGAGTAAAACCGGGTGGTGAGATATAGTTGTTAGAGCGGTAGCTAAGCAGGTTGCGGTCACCTTGAGGACGAGCTTGATAAGCGGGTTGAGGATAGGTGCCATTAGCTGCATTCACATTTTCAGAAGGGTAGTCTTGGGTGGCAGTACAAGTGGTGTAAGAGTGAGGACCCCCGCATATCTCACATGGTTGGCTGACAGCATTGACTTGAGCGTCTTTAGCGTTTTTAGCGTTGATGTTGTTGGTGTTGCTGGCGGTTTGGGTAGCAAGTGATTCAAGAAGCGCAGTGATTTTGTCAAGTCGCTTATCGCTGTCACTAGTACTAGCACTAGCGACATTGGTACGAACACTCTTGGTTTGCACACGAGACTTATTCTCAATGATATCCCAAGCAGCATGGGAAGTCTTAGCCAAAAGATTACCTCCCGAGGCACTGTTTAGTGAATCTTGGTCATTCATGCTTAAACCATTATAAAAAGTGTTAATTTGGTGCACTTTGGTAAAACCATGTTTTGGGCATTTTCTTAAAAGATCTTTGAAACGGTCCCAAGATTCACTAAAAGACTCATCGTACTTTTGTTCAAAATTAATGATTTCATTCCGCAAAGCGGTAGTACGAGAGGGTGGGAAATAGTAGTTGATAAACTTGGTCTCCAAATCCGTCCACGTAAGAATACTCTGTGGCGGTTCCTTAGCAAGCCAATGTCGGGCTTGTCCCTCTAAAGAAAAGGGAAAAAGTTGTAAACGGATTACCTCTTGTGGAACACCATTGAATTTGACCGTATTCGTTAGTTGTAGAAATTGCTTGATGTGGTCATGTGGATCATCAATGGTACGCCCCAAGAATGGTTGAGCAGAGACCATCTGGATAAAGCCGGATTTGAGCTCAAAGTTGTTGGCTGCAATCGCGGGTATGACAATTGGATCGTTGTTGCCATCTACATGTGCTTGCAGAAGTTCAATCATCGGGTGATTATCCGGTAGAGGCTCATTGTTGTTGTTATTATTGTTGTTGAAAGGTGGGTTGTTGTTGTTATTATTATTGTTTTGAGGTGGGTTATTGTTGTTGTTTTGTACACCGGCCATGTCTAAGTCTTCGAGAGGCTCGGGCTCTTGATAAGACGTTGATCGTGTACGCATGCACCTGCAAAAGAACTAACAAGGCAAAAACAAAGCAAAAATATTTTTGGTTTTTATGTTTTTTAATTTTTAGGATTTTTGAAAATTTTATATTTTTTTGTGTTTTTTAAAATTTTTATGAAAAAGTAACGTTCACGGCGAACGGATCCCAAAATCCAAGTTCTCACAAAAAACTGTTGATCTTAACGAGAAGAGCCGGCAGCGGCGCCATTTGATGAACGAATTTCCATTGGGTTCTAGATTTGGTTCTCGGTATCTCCTCGAATTGATCACAGCTCTAAGTGGAATGATTTGTTCTTGGTTAATAAAAAGGTGTTGGTTTGTTAATCTATTTTAAACTAATGACAAATAAGTGTCGAAGAGTAAAATTAAAGCTTTGAAAGATTAAACTAGATTGACAAGTTAAAAGTAAATGCTTGAAAACGTAAAGATAAGATTAGACAAATACTTTGAAAACTTGATTGAATTAATACTTAAAAACTTGTTCTATCGGAATATGGAAAATTATTTATGTCGGAATGCATTAAAATCAAAAGCATCGGAATGTAACTACAACGACCCATCGGAATGTCAAAGTGGAGTCCATCGGAATGTCAAGGTAAACTTCTATCGGAATATGGTCTATCGCAAAGTGAAGCTATCGGAATGATCTAGATCGGAATGTATGAAATCTAAGCACACCTATCGCAATATTGTTCAGATCGGAATGTTGTACCAGATCGGAATGTAGCTGTCGAGAATTGGGCAGAGTTTCGATTCAAAAAGGACCTTAAATCCCGTCGGAATGTGCGATCGCAATAAGCGATCGCAATCCAGATCGGAATAAGGGGGAATTACTACCCGATCGCAAAGTAGAACCCACACCTGGGTTATTGCGATCAAAATAAGCACCCGTCGGAATGTGTATAATCCTTATATTGCGATGAAATGCAAAACTAATCCGAAAATGGTGAAAAGCTAAAACCTCAATAAGCAAAATCAATAAGCTAACCAATCCAAAACTTAAACGACTCAAAAAGCTTAAATTTGACAACTTTTGAAAACGTTAAATCAAAAACTTTATAAACGAAACTTTTGAATGACTTAAAGTTTGATGAAATCCGAAAACCAATAAGCTAAAGCATGAAGTAAGCTAATAAGCATAAAGAACTTATAGCCTAAATCAAATAAAAGCTTAAAAAGATTAATCTTTTAACTACTTAAACATGAGACGAAATCAAACCGTATGGATTGTAAATTTCGGATCAAAGGTAAAATTAAACCAAGAAATGTAGGAAGAGATTAAAGAACATAAACTTAAACTTAAACTTTTAATTAAAAGAACTCAAAGTACAAAGATTAATGAAAAGCTTAAAATTTGAAAGATGAAAACAAAGAAGAAATTTAGTGAGAGAAAGTTTGGAACTTTCTCTCTCTAAAACTAGAGAAAAATGAAAAACTAAACTAAGACTAACTAAGTGTTTAATTTTTGTGAAGTAAGGTCCTATTTATAGGCGTGTGGTATGGGCTTGTGAATGGGATTTGGTATCGGGCTTCTTTTCTTCTTTCTTCTTTAGTCTTCACGCTTCTTTAAATAAACGTTTCCGACTTTGGATTTTTAGAAGTGTCGGTGAATAATTCCAACTCGTCTTATAATCTTTTGTTTAATAGACTCGAGTTCTTCGACATATATGAATCTTCCATTTTTGGCTCTATTCTTCGATAAATCTTTAAATAGGCACAGTGACTTCAAATCTTTTGCATCTCTTGGACAATAGACTTCGTCTTGAGTCTTTTTCCTTGATAAAACCCGTGCAATCCCATGTTTTCTTCAATATTCTCTCGGTTGACTCTGGAAACATAATAAACACAAAAACCACGCATAATTCCAAACAAATGATATTAAATACGTGTTATGGTCTTGTTTTAGCCAGAATTAAGTGGTAAAAGGATGGGTCTTTTCACACCTATCAATGACCGAGGCTCAATTAAATTACACCACAACGGAAAAGGAATTCCTTGTCGTGGTCTATGCTTTTGAGAAATTCCGACCTTATCTCATTTTAACTAAAAGCATCGTGTATACCGACCATTCGGCTATCAAGTATCTCTTAGCTAAGCAAGATGCTAAGCCGAGATTGCTTCGTTGGATGCTCCTCCTACAAGAATTTGATGTCACCGTGCTTGACAAAAAAGGAGCCGAGAATCTAGCGGCCGATCATCTCTCTCGTCTAGAAGATCCTCACAAAAATGTTTTCGAGAACAAGGAAATCACCGAAACATTTTCTCTCGAGACTCTCGGTGTAGTGAATTCTAAAGACACCACCCCATGGTTTGCCGACATTGCAAATTATCATGCGGCCAATTTCATAATCAAGGGTATGACGACACAACAAAAGCGAAAATTCTTTCGTGACGTCAAGTTCTATTTTTGGGATGACCCTTATCTCTTTCGGGCTTGTGCGGATCAACTCGTTCGACGTTGTGTTTTTGGTGTCGAAGCACCTAACATCCTTAGAGTTTGTCACGAGGGACCCACGGGTGGTCACCACGGTGCTAATTTGACGGCTAAGAAAGTGTTCGATGCCGGCTTCTTTTGGCCTTCTATCTATCGTGATGCACACGCACTTGTGAAGTCGTGTGATTCGTGCCAACGTCAAGGAAAATCGTCTCAACGTGATGAAATGCCGCAAAACATAATTCAAGTGTGTGAGATTTTCGGAATTTGGGGCATAGACTTTATGGGCCGTTCCCATCGTCTCATGGTAACAAGTATATCCTCGTCGTCGTCGACTACCTTTCTAAGTGGGTGGAAGCTAAGGCTTTACCTACTAATGATGCTCGTGTGGTAGTGAAGTTTTTGAAGCAACTATTCTCTCGGTTCGGAACCCCTCGTGCTATTATAAGCAATCGTGGAACCCATTGTTGTAATGACCAATTTGAGAAGGTCTTAAAGAAATATGGAGTTACTCATCGTCTTTCTACGGCTTATCACCCGCAAACGAGTGGGCAAGTCGAGGTTTCGAACCGAGCTTTGAAGAGGATTTTAGAGAGGTCGATTGGAGAAAACCGTGCTTCATGGTCCGACAAACTCGATGACGCTTTATGGGCCTTTAGGACCGCTTATAAGACACCTATCGGTTGCACTCCTTATAAGTTAGTCTATGCGAAGAATTGTCATTTGCCCATTGAATTGGAGCACAAGGCATATTGGGCCCTTAAGCATGCAAACTTTGACTTGAAGACTGCGGGAGATCACCGGAAAATACAATTGAATGAATTGGATGAACTAAGAGACAATGCTTATGAAAATTCATTGATTTTCAAAGAAAAGACTAAAAAGTTTCATGATGCAAAGATTAAAAACCGGGTTTTTAACGTTGGTGATCAAGTGTTACTTTTTAACTCTCAGTTAAAGATATTTTCTGGGAAATTGAAATCTCATTGGTCGGGTCCTTTCACCATTACACAAGTGTTTCCTTATGGGACCATCAAGCTAGCTCAAGATGATGGTCCTAACTTCAAGGTGAATGGACATAGGCTTAAGCACTACTTTGGTGGGGAAATTCCTTCATTGGATGACCTCGACCAAATCACCTTCCCCAATGATAATTAGCATTAAGGGGATCGAGTCGAGCTCATGACTCGGTAATCAAAAACGAGGTGCCTCGTGGGGGAGATCCCATGCTTATATTTTTATGCTTTATAATAAATAATGAGAGGGGATTTGTGCCCTTCCAACTTGTTGTCTCGTGGTTGTTTGTGATTGTGTTATCTAGATCATCATCATTAACTACGATTGAAGACTCTCGTGTTCGTTTACGTGAGCCTCCATCGTTTGCTTGAAGAAGTTTTTCACGAATCCATGACATATCCTTTATTGTTCTAAAATTATCTTTTATCATACTTAATAAACGGCTTTAGATATATTGTTGATCACCCTTTCCATGCTAGATCCTAAGCATTCGACTCTTCGTCTCTAGTATGGGGGTGCTCCACCTTTAGACTCGAAACATTGAGGACAATGTTTAATTTTAGTATGGGGGGTGAATAGATACTTGCTTTGTTACGCCCTCACGTTTTCCAACTTTCAAAGTTTTGTTTTGTTCTGTTGCTAATAAGGCTAAAAATGGCCAAATTTTAAAATTTTTCTTAGTTTTAATAAGTGTTTTTAAGACACGAATGTATATTTTCCGATGGGTAGAATAAGAGCTAATTTTTGACTTGATGGGCATTTGGAGCCCTTACATTCCTTAACCCGCTCAATTCAAGTTTTGCTAGACTTTTATATAGGGAACTTTAAAACGCGAAAGTCTTAGCTCATTCGGGTTAAGAACAAGAACTTTTCGCAAGTTCCTATAATTGATCCTAGAAAGTCACTTATCAAGGGAACTATAAAATGTATTCTCTAAACTTGAAAAAGTCTAAGAAAGTGCAAGATCCTATAGGTGGCTTGAAAACCCAAAACTTTGATTTGATATAGTCTTAATGAAAGGTAATTCAAATTTGGATTAATTTTTACTTGCATGGCTAAGTATTCACGAGTCTCTTTAATTAGAGGTCTTTAAGTAGTGAAGAACGAGAGATGATAGAGTTAAACAAGTGATCATGCTAAACGTAGAACATGAAAATGTTCTTTCAAAAACTCATATGTTTTTAATTGTGGCTTTTTCTCCTATAAGATCAATGCATTAGGAATAAAAATAATTGCAATAAGTAAGGTCATACGATTTGAAAGGTTACTTAGCTTCTAGCACAAGATCGTTTAAAAGTTGCTCGGGGTTGAATAGAGTTCATAGACAAGGCATAAGTATTTAAAGCGGGACACGAAGATTGGTGAAGATCCAAAAAGGCCCTAACAAGGCATGAGGAGCTCTATTTTGTTGCTAAAAATCCAAGATGATGTGAAGTATCATTATTCCAAAATCAATATGAAGGATCGAGACACACGACGAAAAGCAATTACTCCCCTAAAAGCTCATGGTGAAAGTGTATCCAAAAAGACCCTAACAAGGTATGAGGATAAATATATCCAAGTCCAAAAAGGAGGCGGATCGTTGTATATCAAAATCCAAAATAAAGATTGAAGAAAAATGATGAAGTCGTGGTCCAAATATGAAGAATCTCTCAAAAACGTCAAGTGAAGAAATTCCAAAATATGAAGAGAAGACCATAATTTCAAAAACGTCTTCCCAAGATTTGAAGTATGAAGTACATGCCAAATATCGGTCAGAGAAAGGTCTCAAATCGTGAAACGAGTTATGCCAAGATATGAACTTAAGGAGATACACGAGAAGCCGTTTTAAAAGATTTTTTCCTTCGGCTAAGTATCGATTAAATCGTGCTACTTTACTTTCGGACTAATAAATACTTAAATAAGTCAATATGAATCACTTGTGATCCATGACAAATATTTAAAAAATTCTAGAAACCCATTTCCTTTTATAATAACTAGGATTGCGGGGAGAAAAAGTATTACACAATTTGGACGTATGAGTAGTGTTAGCATTGTGAATTGTACCAACAATGATCTCGTTTTTGCACTTAGCATGGGATGTATGACAATCAAGGATGACGAAATTTACTCTAAGGGACATTTACTTGTTTCTATTCATTGACCCTAAAAGTCACATTCGTGATGAAAATCATACATTATGTCTTTACAAATCTTCGTAGTATTGTTGAAAGTCTTTTACTTTTCAATAAAGGTTAATAAAATTGAATTTTGGTGATGCTTAGTACTATATTCTAGCATTGCGTGAGGGCACGGCAATGGCTTAGTATGGGGAGTGATGAGATGCTTTTATACATGATCTCATCATTCTTTTCGGGCTTTAAATGTATTAAAATGTCATAAAATACCATATATATGCTTGTATTTGTTTACTTGTGTGTTTTAGGTATGGATATCGTGAAAAAGACAAAAGATCACAAGAAACAAGGAAAAACGGACACGAGAAACGAAGCCGTACAAAGAACCGGGCCCTAGTTCATGAATTATCCAAGATAAACCCTTGAAGACTTGAAGATGTACAAGATTGATCCTCAATTTATGAAGAAATGACACTTAAAACCCTTTTACATTCATACTTACAAGTTTGGTCCCTTAAGTTTGTCAAAATTACAAAAAGGTCCTTCAACTTTGAAGAATTGGCAAGTTTAGTCCCTCATCAATTCTAAATTATCAATTATGGTCCCTCATGAAGTCAAAGATCAAAGAAGACCCTTTAAGATCAAGAAAATTACACTTCTAGTCCTTTAAAAATGGATTAAATATCAAAAGGACTGAAGTTGTAAATAGCCTAAACTTGTAAAAGCCCTAAAACCTTGTTTAGAAACTTTTTGTGGCCAATGTGTGAAATCAGAAACTTGGTTTACAAAGGAAAACGGGTTTACTAAAAAAATAAACTTGTTATTCATTGTTTTCCAAAGACTAAGGGCCAAAGGTGTACAAATGAAACATTCAAACATATTTTTGCGCCAAACACTTACCTTTCCACCAAAATCGGATCAAAACGAGTTACTGTTTACCATCAAGAACCCAGTAACTCCTTCCACTTAAACAAAGGGTAAATTGCAATTACCCATACCCACACTTGATTCACATGCCCAGAAACATAACCCACACACAAAACCCTCAATCCCACTACCCAAGTGACCCCACACTCAACCTCGTCCACCAATGAAAACACAACTTACTCTCCAAGGAATCTGACGTGGCCAAATCAACAGCTTAGACTCAATGCTTGGCCCCAAAGCTAAAATGAACGGTTTTGATCAAAATGGACAGCTCAACAACAACAAGCACTCAAGGGCATTCCTGGAAATTCATAGGTAGGGTTTTCATGTATTTCAGCATTCTAGAATCGTCTACTAGTCCTATTTAAGGAGACTGATAGGTGTGAAAACACCCATCCTTTTACCACTTATTTATTGCTAAAACGAGACCAAAACGCGTATTTAATATCATTTGTTTGGAATTATGCGTGGTTTGTGTGTTTGTTGTGTTTTTAGAGCCAAGCGGATAAATATTGAAGAAAACATGGGATTGCACGGGTTTTATTGAAGAAAACGACTCAAGACGAAGTCTGTTGTCCAAGAGATGCAAAAGATTTGAAGTCAATGGGCCTATTTAAATATTTATCGAAGAAAAGGACCAAAGATAGAAGATTTACACATGTCGAAGAACTCAAGTCTATTAAACGAAGAAATTAAAAGACGAGTATAATTTATTCGTCGAAAAATCCCGAATCAGAATCGGAAACGTCAACTTTACTGAAAAGACGAGAAGACGAAAAGAAAGGAAGAAAACCCACTCACCAACCAACTACACCTCCTATAAATAGAGGATCCCCTCCCACACATTAGACTAGTTTTTAGTTTTTTATTTTCCAGTCTTTTTCTTTCTTGTTTCGTAGGGTAACCAACACCATTAAGGTGTTGGTGATTTTTCATCTTTAATTTCACAAGTTCTTGTAAGTTTTAATCCTTCCTTTTGATTGTTTAACATTAATCTTTCAATATAATCTTTCATTTCATCTTGTTGATTTAAAGTCTCAAGTTCTTATTTGGTTGATTTTAATCTTCAAAAGTAAGTGCGTTTTGTGTTTTTATTGTTTTGGTTTGATGATTATGATTAGTAGATGATTAGTGGTTAAATTGGTTTAAGTTTTGGTTAAAAACTTGGTGATTTTGGTTAAATTCGTTCTTGGTTGTCCTTACTGTTCTTCGAGTTCTTCATCCGGAATAATAAATATTCCGGATGAGTAGTATATTCCGAGTCAAAGGTTTTTAGTATTTTATTCCGAATCAGTTTTGTTCCGAATCAGTGTTATTCCGGATCAGTTTTATTCCGAATCAATTTTATTCCGAATCAGTTTTTTTAAATGTTCCGAATGAAGGTTTTTATTAAATATTCCGGATCAGTCTAAATATTCCGAATCAAGGTTTTTCCAAAAATGTTCCGAATCAGTTTTTAGTTATTCCGAATGAAGCTTCTTGTTTAAATTATTCCAAATCGAAAGTATTCCGCATGAGCAAAAGTGTTCCGAATCAACATATGTTCCGGATGAGTCAAAATGTTCCGAACCAAAGTTTCATCAGATTATTCCGAATAAAGCAAATCTTCCGAATGAGCATATGTTCCGCATGAACCATTATATTCCGCATGAGTCCAATTATTCCGGATCAGTCTTTATTCCGAATGAGCATGTATTCCGAATGAGCATCAATTATTCCGAATCAAGTATTATTCAGTAAGGGTTATTTAATTGTTTTTGTTTTACTGTTTAATTGTTTAATTTTAATTCAAGCTTTATTTTTATTAATTGCTTTTAATTAATTGCTCTTAGTTTATCTTTATTTACTTCACGCATTTATCCTTTTTAGTAGATTAGAAAACCAAACCCCTTTTTAGTAACCAAGAACAACTATTCCACTTTGAACCGTGATCGATTCGAGAAGATACCGAGAACTAAATTGAACCCATGCTAAACCTTTGTATCAAATGGCGCCGCTGCCGGCTCTTTTCGTAGAGATTAACGGAACTTTGTGAGAATTGGATTTTGGGATCCGTTCACCGTGAACGTTACTTTTTCTTAAAAATTTTCAAAAACCCTAAAAAATACTAAATTTTCAAAAATACAAAAAAATTAAAAAAACATAAAAAACCAAAAATATTTCTTGCTTTGTTAGTGCTTTTGCAGGTTTATGCGCAATCGATCAACGTCTTATCAAGAGCCCGAGACTCTGGATAACTTAGACATGGCCAGTGTACACAACAACAATAATAATCCACCTCAAAACAACATGAATAATAACAACAATGAACCTCTACCAGACAATCGTCCTATGATCGAACTTTTGCAAGCACATGTAGAGAGCAAAAACGATCCAATTGTCATACCCGCGATTGCAGCCAACAACTTTGAGCTCAAATCCAGCTTTATTCAAATGGTCTCTGCTCAACCATTCTTGGGGCGTACCATTGATGATCCTCATGACCACATCAAAAGGTTCCTTCAACTCACGAATACGGTCAAATTAAATGGTGTTCCACAAGAGGTAATCCGTTTACAACTTTTTCCTTTCTCCTTAGAGGGACAAGACCGACATTGGCTTGCAAAGGAACCGCCACAAAGTATTCTGACGTGGACGGACTTAGAGACCAAATTCATAAACTACTTTTTCCCACCCTCTCGTACTACCGCTTTGCGGAATGAAATTATTAATTTTGAACAAAAGTACGATGAGAGTTTTAGTGAATCTTGGGACCGTTTTAAAGACCTTTTAAGAAAGTGCCCACAACATAGTTTTACCAAAGTCCACCAAATTAATACTTTTTACAATGGTTTAAGCATGAATGACCAAGATTCACTAAATAGTGCCTCGGGGGGTAATATTTTGGTTAAGAGTTCTAATGCCGCTTGGGATATTATTGAGAATAAGTCTAGAGTGCAAACCAAGAGTGTTCGGACCAATACCGCTAGTGCTAGTACTAGTGACAACGACAAGAGACTTGACAAAATTACTTCGCTTCTTGAATCGCTTACTGCCCAAACCGCTAACAACACCAAAAGCATCAACATTCAAAACGCTCAAGTCAATGCTGTAAGCCAACCATGTGAAATATGCGGGGGTCCTCACTCTTACACTACTTATACCTCCACCCAAGACTATCCTTGTGAGAATGTTAACGCAGCATACGGTACCTATCCTTCGGCCGGTTATCAAGCTCGTCCTCAAGGAGACCGTAACTTGCTAAGCTATCGTTCCAACAATTTTCTTTCCCCGCCCGGTTTTCCTCCAACCAATCAAAACCAACAACAAAACCTCAACCGAACCAACCAAAACCAACCTCGAGCACCTTACCAACCACCTCAAAGACAACCATATCCACCTCAAAATCCTACTCAAGTTTACCAATCCGCTCCTTACCAACCACCTGCTTATCAAGCACCTCCTCCTACCCAACCGACCATTTTCAACCACGAGGTCGAAACGTACATGCGGACGAATGATGTGTTGGTGAAGAATCTGCAGACCCAGATTATTAATTTGAAGGGCGACATGGTGAAACAAGGGAATGATCTTAGAGCCGATATGCGAAACTCTTTGAGTAGTCAAACGAATGACCTAAGGGACATGATGGCTGGTTTCTTCCAAGGTAATCAAACCTCTTCTTCGGGTACTCTTCCGAGTAACACCGTTGCTAATCCAAGAGGGGAGATGAAAGCAATCACCACTCGCAGTGGAGAAGGTACCAAGGAACCCGAGTTTCCTACACCTCCACCGGTGATTGTGACAAAGGAAAACGAGTCACCTACTCCTATTCCTCAACCTTCTACTTCCCAATTCCTCCACCTCTTACTTCTACCCCTCCACCACCCAAGGATGTGAGTGATCCTACTATTCCAAATCCTTCCTCTTCTTCCGATATACCTTATCCCTCAAGGTTGAGGAAAGAGAAGCTCAAAAGCAAGGACGATATTCAAGTTTCAAACTTTCTCAAAATGTTTAAACAATTGAACTTCAACATCTCCTTCGCTGAGGCTCTCGCTCACATGCCTAAATATGCGAAGATGTTTAAAGATCTTCTTAGTGACAAGGAGAAGCTTCTTGATATTGCTAATACCCAACTTAATGAGAATTGCTCTGCAGTGCTCTTAAGGAAATTGCCAACCAAACTTGGTGATCCGGGTCGCTTCTTAATCCCTTGCAACATCCCGGGAGTAGAGAATTGCATGGCCCTAGCCGATCTAGGTGCTAGTATCAACTTAATGCCTCTAAGCGTTTGGAAGCAATTATCTCTCCCTGAGCTAGTCCCCACCAAAATGACTTTGGAATTAGCTAACCGTACGGTTTCTTATCCAGTGGGGATAGCCGAAGACGTTTTTGTAGGAGTCGACAAATTCACTTTTCCCGCCGATTTCTTCGTAGTCGACTACGAGATGGACCCTCGTGTTCCATTAATCGTTGGACGTCCATTCTTGAGGACCGGTCGCACTCTCATCGATGTAGAAGCGGGTGAGCTTATCATGAGAGTTGGTGACGATCAAATTGTCTTCAACATGGGTAAGATTTCTAAACAGCCTTATTCATACGAGAGTGTTAATTGTATCGACGTTCTTGATGAGGCTTGTGAAGAACACTTTAAAGATGCTTGTAAAAGTAGTCGTACCTCTCATCCCAATGTTTAGACCGTTGCCTCTGTTGCTCCATCACTAACTCCATTTGGATAAAGTGATTTCCTTTTGACTGAATTTGAAGCAACTTTGGGAGATGTGAACTTACAATATGACGATTCTCCCACCGATTGGGATGAAGACATTCGTACCATTGAGAAACTTCTCAATGAGGACTATATTTCTCCACCATCTCCGAAGGATATTGCTATCGATGAACCGACTTTGAATACACCTTCCATCGAAAATCCTCAGGATTTAGAACTTAAGGAGTCACCGTCCCATCTCGAGTACGTGTTCCTTGAAGATAAGAAGAAGTCGCCCGTCATCATCCCTAAGGACTTGAAAGAAGAAGAAAAATCTCGCCTTATCGCCGTGCTTAAAGATCATAAGAAGGCAATTGCTTGGAAAATTTCCGATATCCGCGGAATTGATCCAAACTTTTGTACTCACAAAATTCTCATGGAAGATGACTTTAAACCCGCAATCCAAAGCCAAAGAAGGGTTAATCCTCGAATTCATGACGTCATCAAACAAGAGGTTATCAAACTTCTTGATGCCGGCATGATTTACCCTATTTCGGATTCGCCATGGGTAAGTCCCGTCCATTGTGTGCCCAAGAAGGGCGGAATAACCGTTGTTCCCAATGAACAAAACGAGTTGATTCCTACTCGTCTCGTTACTGGGTGGAGAGTTTGTATCGACAATCACAAACTCAATGATGCCACGAGAAAAGATCACTTTCCTCTCCCATTCATGGATCAAATGCTCGAGCGTCTAGCGGGTAATGACTATTACTGCTTTTTAGACGGTTTCTCCGGGTATTTTCAAATTCCCATCGATCCCAAAGACCAAGAGAAAACCACATTCACTTTTCCCTATGGAACATTTGCTTACAAACGAATGCCTTTCGGTTTATGTAATGCTCCTGGGACGTTCCAAAGGTGTATGATGGCTATCTTCCATGACATGGTTGAAGAAACTAAGAAAGTCTTCATGGATGATTTCTCGGTTTATGGCGATTCTTTCTCTGTTTGCCTTGCCAATTTAGAACGTATGCTTAAGCGGTGTGAAGACACTCGCCTTGTTCTTAATTGGGAAAAATGCCATTTCATGGTAAAAGAGGGCATCGTGCTAGGACACAAAATCTCCAAAGCCGATCTTGAAGTGGACCGTGCTAAAGTCGATGTTATTGCTAAATTGCCTCCACCTTCAATCGTGAAGGGTGTGAGAAGTTTCCTGGGTCATGCGGGCTTCTACCGTCGATTCATCAAAGATTTTTCTAAAATCGCTCGCCCGATGACCCACCTCTTGGAAAAAGATATTCCTTTTATCTTTTCCAAAGAGTGTATTGAAGCCTTCAACCTTCTTAAGGATAAGCTAACTAAGGCACCGGTCTTGGTTACCCCTAATTGGGAGCTACCTTTCGAGTTGATGTGCGATGCTAGCGACTTTGCTATTGGAGCGGTTTTGGGCCAAAGAGTGAATAAACACTTCCAACCAATCCACTACACTAGCAATACAATGACAGGGGCTCAATTGCATTACACGAAAACCCAAAAAGAGCTTTTAGCTGTTGTCTATGCCTTTGAAAAGTTCTGCCCCTATCTTGTCCTTTCCACTACCATCGTGTACACGGACCATTCCGCATTGAAGTACTTGTTAACTAAACAAGATTCCAAACCAAGACTTCTTCGCTGGGTTTTGCTACTTCAAGAATTTAAAATCGAAATTCGTGATAAGAAGGGAGCCGAAAACCTAGCCACGGATCATCTCAGTAGACTTGAGGATCCTTATCAAGGGGATCATCCGAACAAAGAGATCAATGACTCTTTCCCCCTGGAGACCTTAATGTCTATCAACTCGAATTATGATGAAACCCCGTGGTTTGCAGACATTGCAAACTACTTGGCGGGTGGAATTCTCATTGACGGGTTAACATCCCAACAAAAGAAAATTTTCTTTAAATACATTAAGACTTACTTTTGGGATGACCCGTATCTCTTCAAACAATGCGTTGATTTGATTATTCGCCGATGTGTTGATGGACCGGCAGCTTTAGACATTCTCGAAGCTTGCCACAAAGGACCCACCGGTGGTCACTTTGGTCCCAACTTCACCGCTAAGAAAGTGTTTGACTCGGGATTTTATTGGCCCTCCAATTATCGTGACGCTCACGAAATGGTGAAAAATTGTGATGCTTGCCAACGACAAGGCAAGATCACACACAAAGATGAGATGCCTCAAAATTTCATACAAGAATGTGAAATCTTTGATGTATGGGGCATCGACTTTATGGGGCCATTCCCTTCATCTAAAGGAAACAAATGCATCCTTGTAGCCGTTGACTACGTTTCTAAATGGGTTGAAGCCAAAGCTTTACCCACTAACGACGCAAGGGTGGTTTGTAACTTTTTGAAGTCGCTATTTCAGTGTGCATCGTGCCATTATTAGTGATCGCGGGACTCATTTTTGCAATGATCAATTCGCAAGAGTCATGGCTAAGTATGGTGTCAATCATCGTCTTTCCATCGCATACCACCCACAAACTAATGGGCAGGCTGAAATCTCTAACCGAGGGTTAAAGTGAATTCTTGAACGAACCATGGGAGAGCATCGTGCCTCATAGGCCGATAAACTTGATGATGCTTTGTGGGCTTTTCGTACCGCATACAAGACTCCGATTGGTTGTACACCATATCGTCTCGTGTACGGGAAAGCATGCCACCTCCCCATTGAGTTGGAGCACAAGGCTTACTGGGCCTTGAAGTGGGCTAATTTCGATATAAACAAAGCCGGTGACCTACGCAAAATCCAACTCAATGAGCTCAATGAACTCCGGAATGAGGCTTATGAAAATTCTTTGATCTATAAGGAAAAGACTAAGCTCATTCATGACTCTAAGATTAAAAACAGAGAGTTCCAAGTTGGAGACAAAGTTTTACTCTTCAACTCTCGGTTGAAAATCTTTTCGGGCAAGCTGAAATCTCGTTGGTCCGGCCCATTCACCATTGCCCAAATTTTTCCATATGGTACTCTCGAGCTCGCTCAACCTAATGGACCTAATTTTAAGGTAAATGGCCAACGAGTGAAGTTGTACTTTGGTGAGGACATCTCTCATGAGATGATTCCATCCCTCACCACGTTTCCCATGAACTAATTTTGGGTCGAGTCAGGATCGTGACTCGGTTATCAAAAACAAGCGCTCCTCGGGAGGCAACCCTAGTATCTATCCTTTTCCGTTTTACCTCCTAAGTGTAGGGGTACCTATATAGGTTGTTTGTGTTTGTGTGGTGATGTGATTACAGGGATGAATGCACTTTTGGAACCTTTGAAGAACCGTTCTCCCGTGTTATCCGCAATCCTGTTCTATCTCTCAACTATCGTGATTCAATTTTCGTCATACTCACATTTGAAAATGATCACTTTAGTCGTCTCTTCCTTAGCTTGATTTAACCAACGTGCACAATGTCATAAGTGTAGGGGAGAGTTTTCCCACATGCTTAAACATTGAGGACAATGTTTATATTAAGTGTAGGGGGGACTTCTATCGAAGTTTTAAGTGGACTTTTCCATTAAAATGCCTTCATTTAACCGGAAAATCATCTTTTTCAGCATTTTTCAATTTTTTAATTAACTTTGGCCATATAGTCGTAATTTTTAAAATTTTTATCGTTGCTTTCATATGTATATATCCCGCAATAAAGTCAAAAATATTAATAAAGTGGTGTATTTTGAAGTCTTTGACATATTAGGCCCGTTGCGATTATTTTGACTCAACCCGAATAGACTTATCCAAGTCTATTCTAGCAAGTATCCTTAACCATGTAGACCTTAATTGGTTTATTAGGCTAAGCATCCACGAGTCTCATTACTTGAGATTTTAAATTGTGGAGAACGAGAAATGATAGAGCCAATTATAAGTCGGTATTCTTGCACAAGCACACTTGGTGTGATTATAAGCCTATTCTCCCATCGCGTGCTAATAATTTATCTGCAATAAGTAAGGTCGTATGATTTTATTGAATAACTTAGCTTCTAGCCCAAGATTGTTTAAAAGTTGCTCGGTAATGATAAGAGTTCATAGCCAAGGCATAACTTATGAAGCGGGGCGCGAAGATTGGCGAGTCCGAAAAGGCCCTAACAAGGCATGAGGATTCCATTTTATTGCTAAAGATCCAAGGTGATGTGAAAAGCATTATTCCCAAAATCATTATGAAGGATCAAGACTCACGATGAAAAGCAATCAACTCCCATAAAGATCATGGAGAAGTCTATCCGAAAAGACCCTAACAAGGTATGAGGATAAATAGATCCAAGTCCGAAAAGGAGGCGGATCGTTGTATCTCAAAATCCCAATTAACGATTGAAGAAATAATGATGAAGTCGTGGTCAACAAAGTTGGAGTATCCCTCAAAAGTCTCCAAGTGAAGAAACTCTATTAACGAAGAGAAGACCATTATCTCAAGAACGTCTCTCAAGATATGAAGTATGAAGTACATGCCAAATATCGGCCCGAGAAAGGTCTCAAATCGTGAAGCGAGTTATGCCAAGATATGAACTTTTTGATATCCCGAGAAGCAGTTTTAAGAGATTTTGTCCTTTAGCTAACTATTAATCAAATCGTCCTACTTTGCTTTCAGCCTAAATAAACTATCGCAATAAGTCCAAAAATGCATCTTCATGATCATTCTAAGACAAAAATAAAATATAAGAGATACACCTAGGAATAAAGGAGTTTAAGCATATAATTAAGCCTTGTGTGTAAGTGTTTGTTTTGCTAACTTATAATAACAATGATCTCGTATTTAAGCTTAGTTTGGGGAACGAGAAACTTGAGGGTGATAAATCTTCGCAGCACCAAAGCCCTAATGTAAGTCTTAGATCTCTTTGCGAGTTATTTCCATATAGCTATTTTCAAGTGAAAATGGTTTTCTATCCCTTTTGTTTCATTCAAAGTTTTTATATATCTCTTTAGTAGTAGTGGTTATTGTTAATAAGGCCAAGGTTGATTGATTATGAGAAAAGTGTAAAATTGCTTAATCACTAAGCATTGCATGAGGGCATGGCAATGGTTAAGTTGAGGGGATTTGATAGGTGTGAAAACACCCATCCTTTTACCACTTATTTCTTGCTAAAACAAGACCAAAACGCGTATTTAATATCATTTGTTTGGAATTATGCGTGGTTTGTGTGTTTGTTGTGTTTTCAGAGCCAACCGGATAAATATTGAAGAAAACATGGGATTGCACGGGTTTTATTGAAGAAAACGACTCAAGACGAAGTCTGTTGTCCAAGAGATGCAAAAGATTTGAAGTCAATGGGCCTATTTAAAGATTTATCGAAGAAAAGGACCAAAGATGGAAGATTTACACATGTCGAAGAACTCAAGTCTATTAAACGAAGAAATTAAAAGACGAGTATAATTTATTCGTCGAAAAATCCCGAATCAGAATCGAAAACGTCAACTTTACTAAAAAGACGAGAAGACGAAAAGAAAGGAAGAAAGCCAACTCACCAAACAACTACACCTCCTATAAATAGAGGATCCCCTCCCACACATTAGACTAGTTTTTAGTTTTTTATTTTCCAGTCTTTTTCTTTCTTGTTTCGTAGGGTAACCAACACCATTAAGGTGTTGGTGATTTTTCATCTTTAATTTCACAAGTTCTTGTAAGTTTTAATCCTTCCTTTTGATTGTTTAACATTAATCTTTCAATATAATCTTTCATTTCATCTTGTTCATCTTTCTCTTGTTGATTTAAAGTCTCAAGTTCTTATTTGGTTGATTTTAATCTTCAAAAGTAAGTGGGTTTTGTGTTTTTATTGTTTTGGTTTGATGATTATGATTAGTAGATGATTAGTGGTTAAATTGGTTTAAGTTTTGGTTAAAAACTTGGTGATTTTGGTTAAATTCGTTCTTGGTTGTCCTTACTGTTCTTCGAGTTCTTCATCCGGAATAATAAATATTCCGGATGAGTAGTATATTCCGAGTCAAAGGTTTTTAGTATTTTATTCCAAATCAGTTTTGTTCCGGATCAGTGTTATTCCGGATCAGTTTTATTCCGAATCAATTTTATTCCGATTCAGTTTTTTTTTAAATGTTCCGAATGAAGGTTTTTATTAAATATTCCGGATCAGTCTAAATATTCCGAATCAAGGTTTTTCCAAAAATGTTCCGAATCAGTTTTTAGTTATTCCGAATGAAGCATCTTGTTTAAGTTATTCCGAATCGAAAGTATTCCGCATGAGCAAAAGTGTTCCGAATCAACATATGTTCCGGATGAGTCAAAATGTTCCGAACCAAAGTTTCATCAGATTATTCCGAATAAAGCAAATCTTCCGAATTAGCATATGTTCCGCATGAACCATTATATTCCGCATGAGTCCAATTATTCCGGATCAGTCTTTATTCCGAATGAGCATGTATTCCGAATGAGCATCAATTATTCCGAATCAAGTATTTTTCAGTAAGGGTTATTTAATTGTTTTTGTTTTACTGTTTAATTGTTTAATTTTAATTCAAGCTTTATTTTTATTAATTGCTTTTAATTAATTGCTCTTAGTTTATCTTTATTTACTTCACGCATTTATCCTTTTTAGTAGATTAGAAAACCAGACCCATTTTTAGTAACCAAGAACAACTATTCCACTTTGAACCGTGATCGATTCGAGAAGATACTGAGAACTAAATTGAACCCATGCTAAACCTTTGTATCAGAGACCTCAACTTGTGAGAGTCCCTTGTTCCAGATTTTAGCTATTACTTTGTAATTCCTTTTTATTGAAATAATATAGAGTTTTCTGAAAATTGTGATTTTCTCTCTTGTTATTTATAAAAGTTTGGTGATTGAATAGCTGAAATCTGAGTTCCATATTCTTGTTTTGTGGTTTTTGAGGCGAGATTTTAAGTAACAAAGCTTGTGTTTCAAAAACTCAGATTTTCTATTATTTTGTTCATCATTTGTGTTTGTTGATCTTAGAAGGTACAAGGAAGCTGGTGCTTGTTTTGCTAGCACCTCAGCTCAAACATTCCAAGGCTTGGATGTAAGTCTTGGAGGTTTGCATCTCTCTCCTTTTTCATTTTTCTGAATTTATTTTGAATTTTTGGTGATTATGCATGTTTTGTTGTGAATCTGTGTTTTGTGGCTTGATTTGAGTTTCTAAGGTTGATTAATAGTTGTTAGGGTGGATTAGATCTTGTTTGATAGGTTAAAACACAACAATCCTTTGGAAGATTACAAAATCAGATTCCAAAGGGGTGTTAGGGTTAACTGATTCAAAGGGATTTAAGGCTTCCTTTGTTGTGGTACTTGGTTTTATTGAGTTGTTACATGCTTATCTGTTCTTAAGTGTTCATTATCTGCAAGTTTTGTGGGATTGAACAACCAAATCAAACAATAGGCTATAAAATCTTGATTACTTGGTAAAATTGGCTGAAATTTAGAAGACACCTAGATCTAATTATAGACTAGGGTTAACAAGCGTTAAATCTAAGTTAATACAACCAGGGAAGTAGGATTTGAGTGCTGAATTTAGATTTGTGGTCATCTATATCAGATAAAGTGTTTGTGTTCTTGAAGTTCATATCAGTAACCTACATATGCTTTGATCTGCTTGTAATCTTTGATTCAGTGATTGAAATAAGTTTGTTTGTCTTATTAACAGTTATTATAGCTTGTGTATGCATTTGGCTCATTCTGGTTTGCTTATTCATGCTAAAATTGCTTAAGAGTGCATAACTGCTTATTTGCTAAGTATGTATCATATCTGGGCATTGTTGGCTTTTTCTGTGCTTATTGGCTTATTGGAAGTGTGATATTTTGCTTGATTGTGACTCCTTACAACTCACTGTTTGTAAGGGTGCCTTTGTTATCCATCAAATCATAGTAAATCTCTCACAAATCTCAAGTCAAAAAGTCAAAGCAGTGGGAACCAGTTCCTACTGAAAGTTCCCCCTGCTAGTGTTATTTCAACTGGTGCTTATTAATAAGCTATTCAAGCTTATTCAAACGTGCAACAACTTTAATTTTGTAATAGGTGCTCCTTATTTGACCCATTTGTTCATACTGGAGCATTTGGAGGGTTGACTTTAAGCTTTAACTAGAAAACCAACTCATTTGACTTTTTCATAAGTGCTTGTTGGCTTATCCAGCTTATTTGGCTTTGCTTATTAAACTTTACTTGATTGTTTTGGCTTAATTAAGTTGATTAGAGTCTTTTGCAAGTTGAATCAAGTCCTGAGGTGGTCTAGAACTCCAAGTCGACTATTTTGTCCTTTTGTGGAATTTTTCTTTGCTTATTTCTGGCTTATTGAGTGTGCTATTTCAAAATTTCTTTTCACAGATCTCTTAGGCATCTCAAAATAAGGTTGTGTGTTTAAGCAGGGCTTATGGCATT
Organism: Glebionis coronaria; assembly: GCA_025667525.1. Lineage (NCBI taxonomy): Eukaryota > Viridiplantae > Streptophyta > Magnoliopsida > Asterales > Asteraceae > Glebionis > Glebionis coronaria. Next base: position 269,970,883 of record CM046878.1, read on the forward strand.
GGCTTATTGCTTAATGGGCTTATTGGCCCAATAAGAATAAGCTATTGACCTTTTAAGTTGTGATAAGCTCAAAATCAGCTTTTGGGCCTTCAGACTTTTGTGCTTAGAATTAAATTTTGAGTCAGATAAGGCTTTTCAGGTCATTTGGGACTAGTTTGACTTTTTGGGCCCAAAAGCCCATTAAGGTTGACTGTTTTTGGTTTTAGCCCATTTGGGGGCCCATTAGGGGTAATTTGGTAATTTCACTTTCAATTTATGATTATTTAGGTTAAAATAAACTATTTTGCAAGTTTTTAGAATTTTTTATAATTTTTGGATTTTTAATATTATTTTAATATTATTTTATTATTAAATTTCAAATTTCTTATTTTTGCACTTTTTATATTTTTCTTAGGTTAAAAACATTAAAGTAGGATTTTTGCAACTCTTAGACTAATTTTATCATCATTAGATTAATTTTTATAATTATTTTAATTTTTAATAGATTTTAAATCATTTTAAATAGTTTTAATTAGTTTAAAAATTTATAAAAATAGTTTTTAATCTTTTTAGGTCGTTTTAGAGGTTTACCAATTGAATAATCTTTATTTGGGCTTTTTTATAATTAATTTGATTTTTAGGGCTTTAATTAGCATTTAAAAATTAATATTTAATTAATTAAAAGGTTTGAAAAAGTTTTGATCATTGGTAAACTCTTAGTTTATTTATTTTGTTTTTTGGTAATTTTTTGGGAATTTTTAGAATTAATTTTTGTTTTATCTCTTTTTACGGTTTTACGTTTAGTCGTCTTAGTAATTAATTTCACGTCTTCGTCATTCTATTTTCTCATCCCCTTCTTTCAAGTATTAATCTCAAATGAATTACGAATTATTCACACACATATACCTCCTTGGGAAACGAACTTAATTGGGTCATTAACACTTGATTTTCCTAAATCATTCGTTTAATACTTACCGCTTTTACGCCTTTTTCCTAAAAGATCATATTTTACCACAATCAATGGCCGTCTATCAAATGGATGTGAAGAAAGAATTTCTAAATGGTGAACTCAAGGAAGAGGTTTATGTTCAACATTCGGATGGTTTTGTGAATTCTAAATATCCTAATCATGTGTACAAGCTTAAGAAGGCTCTTTATGGGTTGAAGCAAGCTCCACGCGCGTGGTATGATCTATTATCACAATTTCTCATTACACAAGGCTTTGCTAATGGCAAGGTGGATCCCATGTTGTTCATTCAGAAACGATGTAATGATATGATAATGGTACAAATATATGTTGATGATATTATATTTACTGCCTCGACCCAAACCTTATCGGATGAGTTTGGGACACTCATGTCTTCCAAGTTTAAGATGTCAATGATGGGCAAGGTATCATTTTTCTTAGGACTTCAGATATCTCAGAGTCCCAGAGGCATCTTTATCAATCAATCCAAGTATGCTCTTGAATCGCTTAAGAAATATAAGATGGAATCTTGCGACCCCGTTGATACTCCAATGGTGGAACGAACTAAGCTAGATGCAGATCCACATGGATTGCCGTTGATCCGACACTTTATCGTGGAATGATCGGTACCCTTCTGTATATCACAGCTAGTCGACATGATCTTTAATTTGCTATATGTATGTGTGCTCGATATCAAACTCGGCCTACTTAGTTACACTTAGCTACTGTTAAACGGATCTTTCGGTATATTAAAGGAACCATTAATCGGGGACTTTGGTATTCGAAGGACTCTTCGATTGCACTTATGGCATATGCAGTGCGAATCACGCGGGTTGTCAAGATACAAGGCGTAGCACAAGTGGAACTTTGCAACTACTAGGAGATCAAATAGCAGTTGGGCGTCTAAAAGGTAGAAAAGCGCTGCAATTTCAAGTACGGAAGCAGAATACATAGCTATGTCCGGTTGCTGTGCTCAAATTCTTTGGATGAGATCGCAATTAACCGACTATGGTCTAGGTTTCAACAAAATTCCGATGTATTGCGACAACAAAAGTGTAATTGCGTTATGCTGCAACAACGTTCAATTCTCCCGGTCGAAGCATATTAACATTCACTACCACTTTATCAAGGAGCAAGTGGAAAATGGAGTGATCGAGCTTTACTTTATCCGATCTGAGTATCAATTGGCGGATATTTTCACGAAGGCTTTAGATCGCGCTCGAATGGAATTTTTGGCCGACAAGCTAGGATTGAGAACTTTCTCGCCCGAAACTCTTAAGGAACTGGCAGATGAAGCGAAAGAATAGTGGTGGTACACTATTCTCCGTATCCTTGGTGATCATTGGTATATATTGTTTATATTTTTATACACAAAAGCAAAATACAAAAATATAAAACCATATAAAAACCATAAAAATTCAAAAATTCAAAAATCCAAAAATATTTTTACTTTATTTTCAAAGGCATGTCTTTTGGTACGATAATATTTACGGCTTTAGAAATGTCGATTAATATCGACACGACGTCATAAATAGAGTTAAATATTTCATAAATTTGTATAAATGGCTTGTAGTTATTTCAGACTGCAACCCGCTTTTCATATTAAAGTCAAGTATTTCTTTTGAAAGCTTTGGCTCACAACGGGAATTAATTTTCTCGGGCATGGTTTACTTTATAACCAGGTAAGGGATTGTGTTTATGTTATAACACAATCTAACACGAATATATGTACGCATCAGTGCATTTATTTGTTAAAACAAGAGAAAGCTTGTTTTTATGAAGTTATCATCTCTACAACCGTAGCAATCTATAATTGGTATCAACATACTCGACGATGCGACTACTCAAACGACGACTACAGCTCTTTCAGTAGAACACGGGTCAACAATTTAGGGGGAGAAATTGTCAAGCATTCAGAATCTTTGACGCCAAAAGCACCAAGTTCACAAATTAGTGTCAAGACAAGAATACCAATCGTACATGTGGTGCCAAGAGATGACTTCAGACGTGACGAGGCGACCAACATTTGCCGACAAAAACCATCTGATCTAATCATATGATGTTCTCATCAATCAGGTCCAACCTTGTCAATTTATTCTTATATGGTGAATATGTGATTATTTTACAAATTGGTATCATTTCTCACAAACTGATATCATGAAGATAAAATGGACTTGCATTTTTCTTCCCAAAAACTTTGTTAAAACTTCATTAAATCAACTGATATAAAAAATATCGGTTGGGTTAATATTTTTAATATGAGGGAGAAAATGTGATTTAATATGGGAAATGATTAATCAAAAATGGTTTGTCTTAACGTGATGGCTCATCCCGACATGTGCGAAATGTTTTCGAATATCGTGGCATATGTTAAGGGGGAGCAAAACGGATTTGTTATATCAAAATGAATTTTATGGTGATTTATACTTACCCTCAACCCATTTATTTCACGACGATGAAGATTGTGGTGACATAAGGATGGTAGGATAGGTTAAGTCCAATGATTCTTCCAAAACCGGAGGAATCTTCCCAAGGACATTCCATAGCTAGAAATAGTATTCCTTAGGAAAGATGGAGAAAAATTATGAATGTAGATGAATGTCGACCAAGTACTTAAGTTAGCACTAGAACAATCACAACAAGGTGCTAGTTATGAGGTATTGGTGAGCATTGAAGGGGTTGAAGAATGAAAAAGAATTGTAAAGATAAAGGGTGAAAACAAAGAATCCCTCCTTACAACCTTAGGCAGAAACCGGGTCAACTCATTAACTATTGAGATCATTTTTAATGATTCTCGATATTGAAGATAGACATCATGGACCCAGTGATGCAATGCACAACATATCCCAGCTAACTCAGATATCTCTCAAAATATATTTGTTTTAATCACATGGAGATCAACACGTTATCTATCGATTTATTCACTCCGAGTAAATTGGTATTGAAAAGGTGGCACTTCTCTCCAGTCTCTGATCATTAAAAATCCAAAATGCACGATTGATTCTAGAGCCATTTGAGATCATCAAATATCTCATTAGGACACACTTACATATTTCTTTACTTCTTCACACATTGTGAAAAGTAAGAAAGATATTAAGAGTCCTACGCAAAATCTTCATGATCTTGCCTGAACATCCGGGTAATACGAAAGTATTTACAATGAAGATGGAAATCCTTCTTGAGTGAATATCAAAAAGGTCATGGTAGGTGACTTGTGCGATTCTTTATGAATCAAACTTGTGATAACTGGAAAGCAACAGTGGTTTAATTCTTAATTGAACATGTTCCAGGCCTCTACGCAATATCTCAGTGATCTTGCCAGAACACTCAGAGTGATACCTTAGTGTCCACAGTGATGAGTGGAAATCTTTCTAGTGTTAACCTCAAACAGCACTTGGTAGGTAACTTGCAAGATTAAATATGAATCGAGCTAGTGACAAGTGGAAAGCAACGATGATGCGATTTTTAATGAATCAATCATGCGGATAATTTTATCCAAATGATTCACTCTTTACGTTCGCAGTCAGCGTTGGACGGTCGAGTAAAAAGAATGGGTTTACCCGCGAAATCTTGTCAAGGAGATTTTTAATTAAATTTACCTGCCACAAGTAGAATATTTAATATCGTCCAACGGTCTTCACCGACCGGAGGTAAAATGCTACCGAATTAGAATGAAATTTTCAAAGCCATTTCGTTCGTGTCTACTTATGTTACTACATTTGAAGACGGTGGCGTTGCGGTGTCTGAGAAGAAGTCGTCCCCGCATGCTTATATTTTATGCACTTAATACTTCATCTAACTTAAGAAAGCCTAAAAGTCAAGTCTTCCGCTGTACCGAACTCTGAAGCTTTCAAGAATTATGAAGGTATAAGTATGTAGGACATGAGGTCACGAGGAGGCTAATTTCACAAGTGATGGATGCACAAGATCAAGGCAAGAGATTAATGCTCAAGATTGATATCAAAGATCACATCAACATGTTCACCAGAAAAGAAAAAGAAAAGAAAGACGAAGACTACGAGCTCTAGACAAGCATAGTATGCTAGGTTTATTTTATTATTGTAACTCGGGTAATGGCCCTTGTTTGTAGTGACCTCCCTTAGGGGGAGATTATTGGAAATACGTTTTTACGTATTTAAGAACATTCGGTCACTCCGACAATATATTAAGTAGTTGCTCGTAGTCTAGTTACTTTATATTAATTAAACAAAGAAAAGCCCGGTCCATGTCATGTATGGCCGGCCCAACTTGTAAGCCCAAGCCCATCTCATGGGCTTGGTATATAAACCCTCTCCTTAGTTGGAGAGGGTGTGGTTCACATTATTTTTACACATAGTGAAAAGGTGTTTTCTTTCACTTTCTCTCTATAAAAGTGTGTGCGTTCTCACCATCTCTCTATCTCTTTTTCTCTCTAGATTAGATAAGATTTACAATATCCTACACATTTCAATAATTTTTTGCACAAAATTAGGGAGTTATTGGTGCACTAGATGGAAGTCTTATACATGCATCTGTTCCATCTCATAAACAGAATGTATACAGAGCAAGAGGCAGAGGTGATTGTTATCAAAATGTTTTAGCCATATGTGACTTCAATATGATATCTACCTATTTTGTCGTTGGATGGGAAGGTACGATACATGACGCCTGGATATTTAATGAAGCTTTAGACGATCTAAATATGAGTTTCTGATTCCCCCTTCGGGTATTTAAGTATGAAATTGTGATATATTACGTATATGAAAACGTAGATATGAAAATATACAAAGATTATTTATTTATTTTCAAGATAAATATTATCTTTGTGATGCTACCTATAAGCACATGGCATCTTTATGGCTCCGTATCGTAATGTCATGTATTGATTAGGAGACTTTCGTCGTAAATGTGGAATGCCGAGTAAAGAATAATTCAATCACGCTCATGCAAAACTTTGAAACGTAATCGAACGTGCATTTTGTGTCTTAAAAGCACGTTTTCCAATATTGAAGAAAAATCCCAAAGCTTCTTTGGTTAAACAGAAAGATATTACTATTTCATGTTAAAGGAAGGTTTAAAGGATGATTTTTTTCTTGAATACGGAAAACTGACATACATGTTAATGAAAATATACGTGATGATGATAACGATGGTAGTATTGAAGTTGTTCAAACTACGGTGAGTGAATCCGGTCAACAATATATTATTAACTTATGAGATGACATAGCTACACATATCTTGCAAGATAGGATTTGAATTATTTGGTTTTGGATGAGTTACTTGAATTTCTTCATTACGTTAAGATTATGTGTTATTTAAAGAGAATTCGAGTAATAGTTTTTTATTATGATAAAATTTAGAATATGTATTAAGATACTTAATTTAATGGTTCATTATTGTGTTAAGTATGTGATAAAATTGTTTTGTTTCATGTTTACCAAGTTACTTGTTCACTGTACTATTATTGTTAAATATAAACCCTAAAAATGAACCATTATATAACTATAAAAAAACAAACAATATTTTTTCATTCAGATTTAGATTTTACGACGACCTCTTACCAGTAAGATGTGATAGTCAGATTCAGACATAAAACATCTTAATTAAACAAACACCACCTAAATAAGAAGTAAAATTACAATAGTTTGTTTGAAAAAAAAATCTTCTCACTGAACCATCTATTAAATAGCAAAACATTCAATTATAGGTAAAACCGAGACTTTTGATGGTTTATAAGGATATTTATAAATAAACCGTCTTAATACAAGTTTATGAGAATATTTTATAAATCAAAGATTTTTGTCTCAATGGTGGTATACTATGTGAGTGAGAAACCTAAATAGTTATAGGTTCAAGTGTAACGACCGTTACTTTTTCAAACTTGGCAAATTACATTTTTGCCCCTTTGACTTTATATGTTTCCAATTTATGCTTAATTTGCTATTAAACGGGAAGTTTTCCCGTGACTCATGAGAACGTCTACTGACTTATATTATATGTGCTCAGTCTGCGCGCTGTGAACACTATGGGCGTATCACTATTAGTTGTAATATATTTAGGATCAAAATTTAACGTTTCTGAAATTTATTTCTCATTATGTGGTTGTGTGTGCATAATCCGAGTAGAATATAACAGTGCTACGCTTTACGTGAACCACCTGCGTTTTAACTGTTGTTTTCGTATTCGTGTACGTACTGTGTAAATATTTTTTTATGATTATTTCGTAACTAATTTATTTAATTATTTTCATGATTCGTATTTTATCGTTTTTGTTATCGTCATTACATTTTGTCATAAACGGATACTAGTAATCTTACAATTAGATCGTTGAGATATTTACTACTCCCTCCGTCCATAATTATAGTCCAGGTTACTATTTTCGGACGTCCCAAATTAATTGTCCACTTTCAAGAATCAAAACATACGCCCCCCTCCTCTTTGACTTATAACTGCCGGCCACCCTAACTCACCAAAATTATTCCCACCAAAACATTTTGGGTGCCACATCTGAATTTCAAACTAGCCACATGCATGGCCCTAAAGACAAGATTATACAAGTCATTTCCCTTGATCTTATGGGAAGGTCATTTTGGTCCCCTTAATGCTAGTACTTGGTCGAACCACACCCAACACCAAGGCTAGATACATTTTTTCACTTCCAAGCTTAACTAGCACAATATACTTCAATATTTGACATCTCTTACTCTCACTAAAAACACATAATAAAATTTTAATTTCCTTTTCCTCCCTCTAGCTCCAAAACCCATGGCTAAAATAAAAAATACAATAAATCGTACATTTTCAATCGTCAAACACAAAAATAACAATGATACATTAGCTATAGAAGGATTCCAAATGTTATTGAAGCAAGATTTAGCTTTAAAGAGGTTGATTTAGGTATTACAAAAATGGTTTAGCAAGTTTTTTATTGGGTTGATTGTGATTGTTTCATAAATTTAAGGAACGGGTTTAGTTGGTTTGATTTTGTTGATTATTGCGAATTTGTTTGAGGTTTTTGATAGGTGTGTAAACACCCATCCTTTTACCACTTAATTCGGGCTAAAACGAGACCAAAAAACGTATTTAATATCATTTGTTTGGAATTATGCGTGGTTTTTGTGTTTATTGTGTTTTCAGAGCCATCCGGATGATTATTGAAGAAAACATGGGATTGCACGGGTTTTGCTGAAGAAAAAGACTCAAGATAAAGTCTATGGTCCAAGAGATGCAAAAGATTTGAAGTCACTGGGCCTATTCGAAGATTTATCGAAGAAAAGGACCAAAGATGGAAGATTTACATAAGTCGAAGAAACTCAAGTCTATTAAACGAAGAAATTAAAAGACGAGTTGAATTTAATCGACAACAAATCCCGAATCAGAATCGAAAACGGAAACTTTTCTGAAAAGACGAAAAGACAAGAAGAACGAGAGAAAGCCCACTCACCAACCAAAGGACAAGCCTATATAAAGCTCACCCCTCACACATTTTAGTCAGTTAGTTTTAGTTTTCTTCTCCCCCACCTTTTTCTCCCTTTAGTTCGTCCCATCACCAACACCATTAGGGTGTTTGGTGATTTTGATTTTTGATTTTCAATCTTGTAATTCTTAATCTTTGTTTTGTTATTGTTAAAACATCAATCATCAATACAAAGTCTTGTTTAATCTTTCCATTTCATCTTGTTCATCATCATCTTTATCTTCAAGTTCTTAAGTTTTTATTTTCTTGATTTGATCTTCAAAAGTTGTTGGGATTTGTGTTTTTGTTAATGGGATTTGTAGTTCATGGTTAGTAGATGCTTAGTGATTAGTTTATTTAAGTTTTTGGTGAAAAACTTGGTGATTTTTGGATTAAAATCGATTTTCCTTGTTCTTCGGGTATTGATACTGTTCTGGATTTCCCAGACTTCCGAACGAAGCAAAACTTCCGAACGAAGCAAAACTTCCGAACGAAGCAAAACTTCCGAATGAACACCCAAGTTCCGGATGAGCATGTTTTGAAAAGTTCCGATTGAGTTTTCCTTTAAAAGTTCCGAATCAGTCCTAAGTTCCGAATGAAGCTAAACTTCCGGATGAGCATTAACTTCCGAACGAACCAAAAAGTTCCGCATCAGTCCTAAGTTCCGAATGAAGCTAAACTTCCGAACCAAGGACAATCTTCCGAATCAATTTCTTTTGGGTATCTTTAAGGTTTTCTTACTGTTTACTGTTTCTTTATTTCTTGTTTTTATTTCTTGTTTTTATTATAACTGAGGCTTTAATTTTAATTTTAATCTTAATTTTAATTTTAATTTTAATTCAAGTTTTTATTAAATTAATTATCTTTGATTTAAATTTTCAATTTATTACATTTTAATATTAAGTAGATTAGAAAACCAAACCCTTTTATTTGATAACCAAGAACAATCATTCCACTTAAGGCTGAGATCAATTCGAGAGGACTGTGAGAGAATTAGAACCCATACTAAAAAGCTAGTATCAAATGGCGCCGCTGCCGGCTCTTCTCGTTAAGATCAAAAGTTTTTTGTGAGAACTTGGATTTTGGGATCCGTTCCCCGTGAACGTTACTTTTTCACAAAATTTTTCAAAAATCCTAAAAAATATAAAATTTTCAAAAATACAAAAAAATTAAAAAACATAAAAACCAAAAATATTTTTGCCTTGTTTTTCTTTGTTCGTTCTTTTGCAGGTGTATGCGCACTCGATCCACGTCTTATCAAGAGCCCGAGCCTCTCGATAACCTAGACATGGCTGGTGTACAAAACAACAATAACATACCACCTCCGAACAACAATAATAACAACAACAACCCGCCTTTCAACAACATGAACAATAACAACAACAATGAGCCCTTTCCAGATAATCGCCCGATGATTGAACTGCTGCAAGCTCATGTCGATGGCAACACGGATCCAATTGTCATACCTCCAATTGCCGCCAACAACTTTGAGCTAAAATCAGGCTTTATCCAGATGGTCTCCGCTCAACCATTCTTGGGACGTACCATTGATGATCCTCACGACCATATCAAGAGATTCTTGCAACTTACTAACACGGTCAAATTCAATGGCGTTCCACAAGAGGTTATAAGGTTACAACTTTTTCCCTTTTCTTTAGAGGGACAAGCCCGGCATTGGCTTGCTAAAGAACCGCCACAGAGTATTCTCTCGTGGACGGATTTGGAAACAAAGTTCATCAATTACTTTTTCCCACCCTCTCGTACTACCGCTTTGCGGAATGAAATCATAAATTTTGAACAAAAGTACGATGAGTCGTTCAGTGAATCTTGGGGTCGCTTTAAAGATCTTTTAAGAAAATGCCCACAACATGGTTTTACCAAAGTACATCAAATTAATACTTTTTACAATGGTTTAAGCATGAGTGACCAAGATTCACTGAACAGTGCCTAGGGGGGTAATCTTTTGGCTAAGACTTCCAATGCTGCTTGGGACATCATTGAGAATAAATCTCGTGTGCAAACCAAGAGTGTTCGGACCAATGTCGCTAGTGCTAGCACAAGTGACAGCGACAAGCGATTGGACAAAATCACTACGCTTCTTGAATCTCTTGTCACCCACACCGTCAGCAACAACAACAGCAACAACGCCAAAAATGCTCAAGTGAACGCTGTCAGCCAACCTTATGAGATATGCGGTGGTCCTCACTCTTACACAACTTGTACCGCCACCCAAGACTACCCTGCTGAGAATGTGAATGCGGCATATGGCACCTATCCTCAACCTGCTTATCAAGCTAGACCTCAAGGTGACCGTAACTTGCTTAGCTACCGCTCCAACAATTATCTTTCCCCACCTGGCTTTCCACCTACCAACCCAAACCAACAACAAAACCTTAATCCCCCTCCTCAACAACAACAACAACCTCGACAACCATACATACCTCCTCACAAGCAGCAACAACCACCTCAACGTAACAACCAAGTTTACCAACAACCTGCTTATCAACCACCCGCATACAATGCTCCTCCCAACCAAACCACCACTGCATTACACCAAGAGGTTGCAACCTACATGAGGACCAATGATGTGATTGTGGAAAATCTCCAACAGGAAGTGCGAAACTTGAAAGCAGACTTGGTCAAGCAAGGAAACGATTTGAGAGCCGACATGAGAAACACGTTGGATAGCCAAACTAATGACTTGAGGAACATGATGGCTGGTTTCTTCCAAGGTAATCAACCCTCTTCTTCGGGTACTCTTCCGAGTAACACCGTTGCGAATCCAAGAGGGGAGATGAAAGCAATCACCACTCGAAGTGGCAAAGGTACCAAGGAACCCGAGCTTCCTATACCTCCACCGGTGGTTGTGACTAAGGGGAACGAGTCACCTGCTCCTATTCCTCCTCCTTCTCCTTCCCCAATTTCCCCACCTCTTCCTTCTACCCCTCCTCCACCCATGGTTGTGAGTGATCCTATTCTACCAAAGCCTTCCTCTTCTTCCAATATACCTTATCCATCTAGGTTGAGGAAAGAGAAGCAAAAGAGCAAGGATGATATTCAGGTTTCGAACTTCCTTAAAATGTTCAAACAATTGAATTTCAATATCTCCTTCGCTGAGGCTCTCGCTCACATGCCCAAATACGCGAAAATGTTTAAAGATCTTCTGAGCGACAAGGAAAAGCTCCTCGATATTGCCAACACCCAACTTAATGAGAATTGCTCTGTAGTGCTCTTAAGGAAATTGCCAACCAAGCTTGGTGATCCGGGTCGATTCCTTATCCCTTGCAATTTACCGGGAGTAGAGAATTGCATGGCCCTAGCCGATCTAGGTGCCAGTATTAATCTCATGCCTCTAAGTGTTTGGAAGCAATTATCTCTCCCAGAGCTAGTCCCCACCAAAATGACTTTGGAATTAGCTAACCGTACGATTGCTTATCCAGTGGGGATAGCCGAAGACGTCATTGTAGGAGTCGACAAATTCACCTTTCCTGCTGATTTCGTTGTCGTCGACTACGAGATGGACCCCCGTGTGCCACTAATTGTTGGTCGTCCATTCTTGAGGACCGGTCGCACTCTCATCGATGTTGAAGCCGGTGAGCTTATCATGAGAGTGGGTGACGATAAAGTAGTCTTCAACATGGGAAAGTTGTCTAAGCAGCCTCATTCTTACGAGAGTGTTAATTGTATTGACGTTCTTGATGAGGCTTGTGAAGAACACTTCAAAGATGTTTGTAAAAGTATTCCTACCTCTCTTCCCAATGTTGAGACCGTTTCCTCTATCGACTCATCACTATCTCTATTTGGAGAAAGTGATTTCCTTTGGAAAGATTTGGAAGCCACCATGGGAGATGTGCATTTAGACAATGACGATTCTACTACCAATTGGGATGAAGATCTCAGCTTCATTGAAAACCTTCTTAAAGAAGACAATCCTTCGCCTCCATCTCCCACGGTTATTGCTATCGATACTCCGACTTCGAATACGCCTCCCGTCGACAATCCTCCGGATCTAGAACTTAAGGAGTTGCCGCCCCATCTTGAGTATGTATTCCTTGAAGAAGAGAAGAAGTCGCCAGTCATCATTGCTAAGGATTTGAAGGATGAAGAGAAAGCCCGACTTGTCGCCGTTTTGAAAGATCATAAGAAGGCTCTTGCTTGGAAGATTTCTGATATTCGTGGAATTGATCCTCACTTCTGCACACACAAAATTCTTATGGAGGACGACTTTAAGCCCACAATTCAAAGCCAACGAAGGGTGAATCCAAAAATACACGAAGTCATCAAAACAGAGGTTATCAAACTTCTTGATGCGGGTATGATATATCCTATTTCGGATTCCCCATGGGTTAGTCCAATCCATTGTGTGCCCAAGAAGGGCGGAATAACCGTTGTTCCCAATGAACACAACGAGTTGATTTCCACTCGTCTCGTTACTGGGTGGAGAGTTTGTATAGACTACCGCAAACTCAATGATGCCACGAGAAAGGATCATTTCCCTCTACCTTTTATGGACCAAATGCTTGAACGATTAGCGGGTAATGAATATTACTGCTTTCTTGATGGTTTCTCGGGTTATTTCCAAATACCCATCGATCCCCAAGATCAAGAGAAGACGACATTCACTTGTCCCTATGGCACATTTGCTTACAAAAGAATGCCTTTTGGCTTATGTAATGCGCCCGGGACTTTTCAAAGGTGCATGTTAGCTATCTTCCATGACATGGTTGAACAAACCATGGAAGTCTTCATGGATGATTTCTCGGTCTTCGGGGATTCCTTCTCTTCTTGCCTTGCCAATTTGGAACGTATGCTTAAGCGGTGCGAAGACACTCGCCTAGTTCTGAATTGGGAAAAATGCCATTTTATGGTAAAAGAAGGCATCGTGCTTGGACATAAGATCTCGAAATCCGGTCTTGAAGTAGACCGTGCTAAAGTCGATGTTATCGCAAAGTTGCCTCCACCTTCAACCGTGAAGGGTGTGAGAAGTTTCCTGGGTCATGCGGGCTTCTACCGTCGATTCATCAAAGATTTTTCTCAAATCGCTCGCCCGATGACCCACCTCTTGAAAAAAGATACTCCTTTTATCTTTTCCAAAGAATGCCTTGAAGCCTTCAACTCGCTTAAGGATAAGCTAACTAAGGCACCCGTCTTGGTCACCCCTAATTGGGAGCTGCCTTTCGAGTTGATGTGCGATGCTAGCGATTTTGCTATTGGAGCGGTTCTAGGACAAAGAGTGAACAAACACTTCCAACCGATCCATTACGCTAGCAAGACAATGACGGGGGCACAATTGCATTATACGACAATCGAAAAAGAGCTTTTAGCTGTTGTCTATGCTTTTGAAAAATTCCGCCCCTATCTTGTCCTTTCTACCACCATTGTGTATACCGATCATTCCGCGCTGAAGTACTTGTTGACAAAGCAAGATTCCAAACCAAGACTTCTTCGCTGGGTTTTGCTGCTCCAGGAATTTAAAATCGAAATTCGCGATAAAAAAGGAGCAGAAAACCTAGCCGCGGACCATCTCAGCAGACTTGAGGATCCTTACCAAGGGGATCATCCGAACAAAGAAATCAATGATTCCTTTCCCTTGGAGACCTTAATGTATATAAACTCGAAGTCGAATGAAACCCCGTGGTTTGCGGACTTTGCAAACTACTTGGCGGGTGGAATTCTCAAGGAAGGGTTGACGTCCCAACAAAAGAAGAAGTTCTTCACCGACATCAAGACTTACTTTTGGGACGACCCTTACCTATTCAAACAATGTGCCGACCTGATTATACGCCGATGTGTTGATGGACCGGCAGCGTCCGACATCCTTGATGCTTGCCACAAAGGACCCACCGGTGGTCACTTTGGTCCCAACTACACCGCCAAAAAAGTGTTTGATTCGGGATTTTATTGGCCCTCCATATATCGTGACGCTCACGATATGGTTAAACGATGTGAAGTTTGCCAAAAACAAGGCACGATCACACATAAAGACGAGATGCCTCAGAATTTCATTCAAGAATGTGAAATCTTTGACGTTTGGGGTATCGACTTTATGGGGCCATTCCCTTCTTCTAAAGGAAACAAATACATCCTTGTAGCCGTTGACTACGTCTCCAAATGGGTTGAAGCCAAAGCTTTACCCACTAATGACGCACGGGTGGTTTGTAACTTTTTGAAAGCTCTATTCGCTAGATTCGGTGTGCCTCATGCCATTATTAGTGATCGTGGGACTCATTTTTGCAATGACCAATTCGCAAGAGTCATGGCTAAGTACGATGTAAATCATCGTCTTTCCACAGCCTACCACCACAAACTAATGGCCAGGCTGAAATATCCAACCGAGGACTTAAGCGAATTCTGGAAAGAACCGTGGGAGAGCATCGTGCCTTATGGGCTGATAAACTTGATGATGCTTTGTGGGCTTTCCGTACTGCTTACAAGACCCCGATCGGCTGTACGCCTTATCGTCTTGTGTACGGGAAAGCGTGCCACCTCCCCATTGAGTTGGAGCACAAGGCTTACTGGGCCTTGAAGTGGGCTAATTTTGATATAAACAAAGCCGACAACCTACGCAAGATCCAACTCAATGAGCTGAATGAACTCCGTAATGAGGCTTATGAAAATTCTTTAATCTATAAGGAAAGAACTAAGCTCATTCACGACTCTAAGATTAAAAACCGAGAGTTCCATGTTGGAGACAAAGTCTTACTTTTTAACTCTCGGTTGAAAATCTTTTCGGGCAAGCTCAAATCTCGTTGGTCCGGCCCATTCACCATTGCCCAAATTTTTCCATATGGTACTCTCGAGCTCGCTCAACCTAATGGACCTAATTTTAAGGTGAATGGCCAACGAGTGAAGTTGTACTTTGGTGAGGACACCTCTCAGGAGGTGATTCCATCCCTCACCACGTTCCCCATGAACTAATTTTGGGTCGAGTCAGGCTCGTGACTCGGTTATCAAAAACAAGCGCTCCTCGGGAGGCAGCCCGAGTATCTATCCTTTTATGTTTTAACCCCCTAAGTGTAGGGGAGCCTCAATAGAGTGTTTGTATTTGTGTGGTGATGTGATTACAGGGATAAGTGCACTCTTGGAATCTCTGAAGAACCGTGCTCCCGTATTATCTGAAATCCGGTTCTATCTCTCAACTATCGTGATTCAATTTTCTTCATACTTACATTTGAAATTGATCACTTTAGTCGTCTCTTCCTTAACTTGAGTTAACCAACGTGCACAATGTCATAAGTGTAGGGGAGACTTTTCCCACATGCTTAAACATTGAGGACAATGTTTATCTTAAGTGTAGGGGGGGACTTCTATCGAAGTTTTAAGTGGACTTTTCCATGAAAATGCCTTCATTTAACCGGAAAATCATATTTTTCAACATTTTTCAAATTTTTTATTAACTTTGGCCATTTAGTCGTAATTTTTAATTTTTTATCGTTGCTTTCATATGTATATATCCCACAATAAAGTCAAAAATATTAATAAAGTGGTGTAGCTAGTTTAGAAATCTTTGACATATTAGGCCCGTTGCGTTTATTTTGACTCAACCCGAATAGACTTATCCAAGTTTATTCTAGCTAGTATCCTTAACCATGTAGACCTTAATTGGTTTATTAGGCTAAGCATCCACGAGTCTCATTACTTGAGATTTTAAATTGTGGAGGACGAGAAATGATAGAGTCAATTATAAGTCGGTATTCTTGCACAAGATCACTTGGTGTAATTATTTGCCTATTCTCCCATCACTTGCTAATAAATTATCTGCAATAAGTAAGGTCGTACGATTTGAAAAGTTACTTAGCTTCTAGCCCAAGATCGTTTAAAAGTTGCTCGGTAATGATAAGAGTTCATAGCCAAGGCATAACTTATGAAGCGGGGCGCGAAGATTGGCGAGTCCAAAAAGGCCCTAACAAGGCATGAGGATTCAATTTTATTGCTGAAGATCCAACGTGATGTGAAAAGCATTATTCCTAAAATCAATATGAAGGATCAAGACTCACGACGAAAAGCAATCAACTCCCATAAAGATCATGGAGAAGTCTATCCGAAAAGACCCTAACAAGGTATGAGGATAAATAGATCCAAGTCCGAAAAGGAGGCGGATCGTTGTATCTCAAAATCCCAATTAGAGATTGAAGAAATAATCATGAAGTCGTGGTCAACAAAGTTGGAGTACCCCTCAAAAGTCTCCAAGTGAAGAAACTCTATTATGATGAGAAGACCATTATCTCAAGAACGTCTCTCGAAGATATGAAGTATGAAGTACATGCCAAATATCGGCCCGAGAAAGGTCTCAAATCGTGAACCAAGTTATGCCAAGATATGAACTTTTTGATATCCCGAGAAGCAGTTTTAAGAGATTTTGTCCTTTAGCTAACTATTGATCAAATCGTCCTACTTTGCTTTCAGCCTAAATAAACTATCGAAACAAGTCCAAAAATGCATCTTCATGATCATTCTAAGACAAAAATAAAATATAAGAGATACACCTAGGAATAAGGGAGTTTAAGCATTTAATTAAGCCATGTGTGTAAGTGTTTGAATTGCTAACTTATAATAACAATGATCTCGTTTTTAAGCTTAGTTTGGGGAACGTGAAACTTGAGGGTGATAAATCTTCGCAGCACAAAAGCCCTAATGTAAGTCATTGATCTCTTTGCAAGTTATTTCCATGTAGCTATTTTCAAGTGAAAATGGTTTTCTATCCTTTTAAGTTTTAATTTCTTTTAGTACTTTAATTTTTGTTTAGTAGTATTTTAATAAGGCCAAGGTTGATTAATTATGAGAAAAGTGTAAATTTGCTTCATCACTAAGCATTGCATGAGGGCATGGCAATGGTTAAGTGTAGGGGATTTGATAGGTGTGTAAACACCCATCCTTTTACCACTTAATTCGGGCTAAAACGAGACCAAAACACGTATTTAATATCATTTGTTTGGAATTATGCGTGGTTTTTGTGTTTATTGTGTTTTCAGAGCCATCCGGATGATTATTGAAGAAAACATGGGATTGCACGGGTTTTGCTGAAGAAAAAGACTCAAGATAAAGTCTATGGTCCAAGAGATGCAAAAGATTTGAAGTCACTGGGCCTATTCGAAGATTTATCGAAGAAAAGGACCAAAGATGGAAGATTTACATAAGTCGAAGAAACTCAAGTCTATTAAACGAAGAAATTAAAAGACGAGTTGAATTTAATCGACAACAAATCCCGAATCAGAATCGAAAACGGAGACTTTTCTGAAAAGACGAAAAGACAAGAAGAACGGGAGAAAGCCCACTCACCAACCAAAGGACAAGCCTATATAAAGCTCACCCCTCACACATTTTAGTCAGTTAGTTTTAGTTTTCTTCTCCCCCACCTTTTTCTCCCTTTACTTCGTCCCATCACCAACACCATTAGGGTGTTTGGTGATTTTGATTTTTGACTTTCAATCTTGTAATTCTTAATCTTTGTTTTGTTATTGTTAAAACATCAATCATCAATACAAAGTCTTGTTTAATCTTTCCATTTCATCTTGTTCATCATCATCTTTATCTTCAAGTTCTTAAGTTTTTATTTTCTTGATTTGATCTTCAAAAGTTGTTGGGATTTGTGTTTTTGTTAATGGGATTTGTAGTTCATGGTTAGTAGATTCTTAGTGATTAGTTTATTTAAGTTTTTGGTGAAAAACTTGGTGATTTTTGGATTAAAATTGATTTTCCTTGTTCTTCGGGTATTGTTACTGTTCTGGGTTTCCCAGACTTCCGAACGAAGCAAAACTTCCGAACGAAGCAAAACTTCCGAACGAAGCAAAACTTCCAAATGAACACCCAAGTTCCGGATGAGCATGTTTTGAAAAGTTCCGATTGAGTTTTCCTTTAAAAGTTCCGAATCAGTTTAAAAAGTTCCGAACGAACTGAAAGTTCCGGATGAGTTACAATCTTCCGAATGAACCAAAGTTCCGGATGAACCTAAACTTACGAATCAGTAGAAAGTTCCGAATGAATCATTAAGTTCCGAATGAAGGTTTATTTTCCAAAAAGTTCCGAATCAGTCCTAATTTCCGAATGAAGCTAAACTTCCGGATGAGCATTAACTTCCGAACGAACCAAAAAAGTTCCGAATCAGTCCTAAGTTCCGAATGAAGCTAAACTTCCGAACCAAGGACAATCTTCCGAATCAATTTCTTTTGGGTATCTTTAAGGTTTTCTTACTGTTTACTGTTTCTTTATTTCTTGTTTTTATTCCTTGTTTTTATTATAACTGAGGCTTTAATTTTAATTTTAATCTTAATTTTAATTTTAATTTTAATTCAAGTTTTTATTAAATTAATTATCTTTGATTTAAATTTCCAATTTATTACATTTTAATATTAAGTAGATTAGAAAATCAAACCCTTTTATTTGATAACCAAGAACAATCATTCCACTTAAGGCTGAGATCAATTCGAGAGGACTGTGAGAGAATTAGAACCCATACTAAAAAGCTAGTATCAGTTTTCTTTCTATATCTCTTTATTATATGCTCTTAAATATACATCTTGCATGTATGTCACCTTACATGTGATTTCTTAAAAGCAGTTTGAACCGGTCACATCACAGTAGTAGTAGCGTAAAGGCCGTAAGCCGGGGGGCGGCCATAACATAAAGCTTTGAAAAGTTACGATTTTTATCTGATAAAATGAAGAATTTGTTGCAATAAAAGTATTTTTGGCTATCTTTATAAATACTGATATATATATTGTGAATATTGAATGTTGACATGGAGATGGAGTGGGATATTATAAAAAAAATTTGGTTGAAAGTGATAATTATGAATGAAGTTGAGAAATGGAGAAGTTGTGATTTTGAATATGATTATTTTGTTGGTTTTTAGTTAAAAATAGTTTGTTGTCCCAAATTATTTCGTGAGTAAAAGGTATTATAAAATAGTTTTGACATTAGTATTAATCAAGATTATGAAAGTACATGTTATTGTGTTCATTTCGATATAGTACACTTAAAAATACAACTTAAAATGAGTGAGATATTGTCATTTGAATGTTTAAGTCGAAAAATACAAATTTCCAAAAGCTGTCAACAAAAATTGAGTATGAGTTTTTGAGTCGTAAATGATGATTTGAGTCAATAAAGCATCAAGATTCGGATAGACTATGATGTCTAAATACCTGGGGATAGTTAGAACTATCTGTACGGACTTAAAACGAGAAAGTTATGACGTTTTACATATAAATGGTAAAAATGGGCAAAATTACTACAAGTATCCTGTCAAGAAAATCAAATGGGTCAAGCGAGGGTGTTCGGGTCAAACAATTGTCTTTTGAGTGACAAAATGGGTCTAGTATGACATGTAGATATATAAGGTTGGTTATAATAATATAAAAAGCAACTTGTCAAGTCTTGACTTATATAAAACGTAAAATGGTAAAATTTATTGAGTCAAGTGTTGTAACTGGACTTTATTATTTGGTTGAATTGAATTTGAGCAATTATAAGTAGAAGAAAGACTTGTTTGAGTATTTGATTATGAAAACTTGGGTAAAATAAAACAGACGCCGAAAGACTATCGAATTTACGATAAACTTACTAAAACTGGAAATTTCCTTAATGATGCCAAAATGCTACCGAAATTGTTTCAGAATCAAAGTAATATTTTGTTTAAGTATTGAGTTGACTAAAATATATTAAATATTACTCCCTTCGTCATGAAATAAGTGTCCACGTTTGATCTTTTCGATCTTTTTTTAAACTTTAACCGTAAATATGTTTATTTGTGTTATATGATACTTGATAAAAATTATACCAATGAAAATACATTTAAAACTCTATTCATTCGTATGTTTTGCATCAAGTATTATAGAACACACTCAAAGATAATTATGGTCAAAGTTGCACACAAAAAACTTCAAAAGTTAAACCTGAACAGTTATTTTAGGACGGATGTAGTATTTTAGTTACGTTTTAATAATTATAAAACGCATTGCAGGGGGTGACATACTTGTTGTGATCGAATGTGATTTATTTGTTTGCGCCTAAACTAGTATGCTATCACTAGGTTGCTTCTAGGCGATTCTTGACGTTTGATTGATTGTTATTGCATTGCTATTACTTTGAGGTGAGTCACAGGCCCTATATTAATCTGTGTTTGTATGTTTAATTGTTTGGGGTGAGATAATGTTTTGTTGATTGTCTATTGAGCGTAAAATATGTTTTGTATTGCTTCTTAGCTAAAGTTATGTTCGATACGCCCAAGTAGCGATAGCCTATTAGTCCCCTTATCGTGAAGCGTTAATTAATTTCAGATGACTAGAAAAGTAAGCACTTATGCTATGGATAGAACTATTGGAATTTGACAACTCCCGTCAGGTGTTCAAATACATCGTCACTATTAAACAAACGTATATCATTTGGCTATTGCTAAGTGGTCTCGGGTTAGACACATATGTGGGGCATGCTTATATTTCATGCATGTTTCATTATTGCGTACTTGTCATTAGCTTCGGCGTCATGAGCTTAGTTCTATCATAACTGCGGATGCTATTTTACTATATGCATGACATTATATCTCTTATAATGGTCTCATATGCTTTAAACATGTTGTTTGCTTTTGGAAACACGTTTTTACGTATTTAGGAAAGATTAGTCACTTCAACAATAGTAGTAGTCGATCTCGTAGTTAGAGGTGATACCACGAATAGTAAAATCAGGCCAAGACCACTTGTGGGCTTGGCTTGGGCCGGCCCATGTCTATCTTATGGACATGGGAATATAAACCTTGTAAATACCTTTTTCTCATTAATGTTATTTTACACTTTTCCTTTATCTCTCTAGTTTCTCTCTCTAGTTATTCATCTCTCTCTCTCTCTATATATATATATATATATATATATATATATATATATATATACATATATATATATATATATATATATATATATATATATATATATATATATATATATATATATATATATATATATATATATATATATATATATATATATATATATATATATATATATATATATATATATATATATATATATATATATATATATATATATATATATATATATATATATGTATATATTTACATCACTTTAATATATTAGATAATCCCGGGATTACGTAGATCTACAGTTGGTATCAAGAGCCATGGAGTGATTTTCTTAGTGATTTGTATATGTGTTTGTGTTTTTAGTTTTCATTTGATTTTTTTATATGTCGTGAGTTTTTAAAGATTAACAAAGCTCGTCCTAAAAATTATTTTTCGTGTTTTTATGGTCTAAATCTTTCTAAAAACCTTCTACTTTCTTTGGTTAGTGATTTGAGATTTTTGTTTTGGTTAAAAACACAAAATATTTCGGCGTTTGGCTTGTTTGTGTTGAAGTTTCTCCAAAATCAGATTATTGAGAGATCAGAAACCCTAATTATTGCAAAATCGTTAATATTGCGAATTGAAAAATTTTTTCATTATTGAGAGTTGAGAAATTTTTCATTATTGCGAATTGGGTTTCAATTTTATTCCAAGTTGAGAAATTTTCATTATTTCGAACTGGGGTTCAATTTTATTTTGAGTTGAGAAATTTTTCATTATTGCGAATTGGGGTTCAATATTATTCCAGAAAGAGCTAGCACGAATCGTCTTTGCAGCGTAAACTCCTGCTTAATGAATGCCTTTGCTGAGTTGAGAAATTTTTCATTATTGCGAATTGGGGTTCAAATTCCGAGTTGAGAAAATTCTCATTATTGCGAATTTGGGTTCAATTTTATTCCATTTGAGAAAATTTTCATTATTGCGAATGGGGTTCAATTTTATTGCGAATTGAGAAATTTTGTCATTATTGAGAATTGAGTATTTTCTTCATTATTGCAAATTGAGAAATTTTGTTATTATTAAGAATTGAGAAAAATTTTCATTATTGCGAATTGAGAAATTTTTTCATTATTGCGAATTGAGAAATATCTTCATTATTGCTAATTGAGAAAAAATTTCATTATTGCGAATTGAGAAATTTGTTCATTATTTCGAATTAAGGTTTTCATTTTATTCCGAACTGAGCCAAATTTTTGTTCGAGCAATTTTTAGACTTAGCCACCATCACAACTAGTTCCGTAGCATATTTTACAAAAAAAAGTTTTTTTGGCGGGAATACCGGAGTAAAAAAATAATTTTTTTCTATAGACTATTTAGGCCATTTTAGCTTCAAATTTAAATTTTGGCGACATAATAAATTTTTTGGGATAAAATTCAAATTTTTTGGGCGAAATTCGAATTTTTCGGGCAAAGTTTTTACGTAAATTTTTCATTTTCCAAATTTTTTTCTACAACCTTATAATTACATTTCTTAGTGATTTTTAAATTTTGGTAAAATTAATTTTTTGCAATTTTATTTTTCGCGTTGAAACTTTTTTATGCTAATAAATGCAATTATTTCAATTTTTTTAGAATATTTAACAAACACAGTTACTTTCTGTCACCGATTGATCCGATATAATCCTTAATCATATCAACCTCATTATGACGATGAGTGATGTTCTTGATAATGCAAAAGAGAGATGCATGGCAAATCTTCTATTACTTCTACGTGAGCATAACATCAAGGTGAACGAAGAACAAGAGGCAGACATAGTGGCAGAAGAATTGGTTAAAATTGATAGCAGTGGCTACTAGCAGCACGTCAGGGAATGTTACAGACATCTCTTATGATGAGATCATACCCTTTTATGTCGAAGAGCCTATAAGTACGGTACAATCTAATGTTGTATATGATGTATATGATGAAAT
Organism: Glebionis coronaria; assembly: GCA_025667525.1. Lineage (NCBI taxonomy): Eukaryota > Viridiplantae > Streptophyta > Magnoliopsida > Asterales > Asteraceae > Glebionis > Glebionis coronaria. Next base: position 269,994,028 of record CM046878.1, read on the forward strand.
ACCTCATGCTGAGCATTCTGACCTTATTTATGCCACACATGGGATGGAAAATGGTGATAGCAATACCACTTCTGAGACATCCGATGTGAGTCATAAATGGGGAGAGATTGAATAGAATGTTGTAAGTTATCATGATAAATGTTGTACGACTGCTTCTTCTAAGATTGAAGAGCTCGAAACAATGTTAGCTCAACAATCAAAAGATCTTGATAAAGCCAAACTTGAATTTTCGAAGAAAACTGCAAAGTTTGAAACATATTTCAAAAAACTTGAAAAGGAAAATGTGGTTTTTGAACAACAATTGGATCATAAAATTCAAGATGCTAAAGTTGCGAATGATCAATTTCTGAAACAAATTAATTTGTTAAAATCTAAGTTGGCTTCTCAAGAGAAATTACAGAAAGAGAATGAGACTTAACAGGCTCAAGTTCAAGAAAAGGTTTTTGCAATAGCTGCACTAAAAAACTAGTTGAGGAAAATTCAAAGAACTAGTATGGTCACTAAGTTTGAAGAACCATGAATCTTGGGGGGAAACCACCAAAAATTACATTAGTTAGATAATCGACTGCATTCAGATCTGAGCGAGCTAACTCCTCGAGATCGCGGTTTGCATCAAAGTTGATAAGAATAGATTTTCAAAATCAGCCACTCCTCACACTAGACAATCTGCCTTTCCAAAACCTCACCATATGATAGCAGCTAGCTCCTCTAGGAATAGTTCTAAGAATATGTCTCGAATTAGTTCAAAGGACATTTCTCATAATCACTAGTTAGAGGAGGCTAAGAAAAAGACACAAGAAAGAACTAAGAATCATAAACCCAATGAGATGCCTTCTAGGAATGGATTTGCATCAAAACATAGTTATGAACAAAGAACTGCAATCTTAGTGGCTAATTATACGAAGAATTCAGATACAACGAACATTATTTGTTCAAACTATAACAAATGTGTCTTTACGCCAAATCATGATGATTGTATCACAAAAATCCTTAACAAGGTGAATTCCCATGCTAGAGTGTCATTTAATAAGATAACTAGAAACACACCCACTAAAGATGAAGGTACTTCAAATACACCTAAAACATGGATCCCTGCAGGAAATAGGTTTTCTCCCACTATATATTCTGGTGTACATGAGAAAGTAATGTCTCTTAGATCTAGTTTAAAGTGAAAACCCACGGGTAGAATCTTCAAAAAGGTTGGTCATAGATGGGTTCCTACATGAATGATATTTCCCTCTAGCAGCACCAAGGTTGAGTGTGAACCCTCACATGGTTTTAAGAAAGATATCACTAACCCACATAAAAGCATACAAACTACTCATGAGAGTACATGTACCAATGTCAAGGTTCAACAAGAACAAAATGGTAAACAATTTGTGTACCATTCAACAAAATACAATCTCATAGTTTGGTTGTTGAAGAAGCAGATATCTAAGAAACACGTGTCTTAGGGGATTTTTGGTTAAGCTCAAGTTATATGACTACAGTCACATAACAGACTGTAACTCGATCTCAAAAGACAGGAAAGTTCATCCTGATGATGACGTATCCTCATAACGAGAAATCAAATTTTCTCGGACACGAGCTTATATTAAAACTATTCAAAAGTTTTTAGCTCGTGTAAATGGCGTATAATCAAATCTCAGATTATGCCCCGGATATCAAATAAAGGGAAGATTATCTATTCAGCGATAACTTACCCTCAAAACGAGAAATTAAATTTTCTTGGACACGAGCTTACATTAAAACTATTCAAAGGTTTTAAGCTAGTGTATACGGCTTGCAGTCACATGTCAGATTGTAACCCGTGCTTCAAATAAAGGAAAGTTTATCTTTAAAGATAACTTATTCTCATAACGAGAAATTAAATTTTCTCGGTCATGAGCTATTACTAAAACATTCAAAGTTCTAAAGCTCAGGTAAAACGACTTATAGTTAAATATCAGACTGTAACTCGGACTTCAGTTTAAGGAAAGCTTATCTTTAATGATAACTGATCCTCGGAACGAGAAATTAATTTTTCTCGGTCATGATCTTGTATTAAAACATTTCAAGTTTTAAGCTCAGAAAGGAAAGTGTATCTTCTAAATAAGATAACTTACCTAATAACGAGAAATTCATTTTTCTCGGTCATGGGCTTTCCGTTAAAACATTCAAAAGTTTTCAAGCTCATGAATACGAATTCAAAGTAAATGTCAGCTTCAAACTCGCTTGTCATTCGTAAAGGAAAGTTTATCTCTAAAGAAAACTTATCCTCGAAACGAGAAATTAGCGTTTCCCGGACATGAGCTTTGCTTAGAACATTCAAAGTTTTTAAGCTCATTAAAAATGGTGTGCTATTATTTCCTATAGTAGCCCGGTCTTAATCTTAAACGCAAGTATTCCTTAACGAAGACTTGACCTCACAACGGGAATTAATCTTCTCGGACATGGTTTATTGTTGTAAAACCCGTATTTAAATATTTAAAATATTAAATACGCAGTTTTAATTATATAAAACTATATGAAGTTATTCAGGGAAATAATTATTATGAACGTATATATGTTAGCCGGCAGATAGTTACGTTTCAGAAAACTAAAACACGCGAGAATTTAATACGATGACAAGTAAATAATACTTAGGTTAAAAAAATATATTTATATATATAACAAAAGGGGCGGCTGTTTTTTATTAACAAGAAAAGAAAATGGGCCATTAGGCCCATACCAATCGAAAGAAAAAGAAGTACGAGTGGTTACTTTGTCAAACAGAAGAGAAGAAAAAAAAGAAAAAGAAGTAGGGTTTCATCTTATGGCCGCCGGGTAGAACAAAAGAATAAGGGTTTCGGGTTCATTTGTTCACCTCCGATCTGTGTCTAATCATTCATATTTCTAAATCATTGTAACGGTAACACCCTTATGCTCTTATTTTGTATATCACGATTTTTATATGAATTAAAGATTTTTCAAACGGAAAGAAATGAATAGTCATGAATTGTCAATGAAGGGGTCGCGGGTTTTGGCTGTTTCACGAGGAGACCGAGACCAAGAGGTCTCGGTGTGTTTGTTTATAATCAACTGTGACCCAATCAGGGTCGTGGTATCTTTTTTTCTTTGGCCAACCGCGAGCAAAACCTACCCAAACAGGGGTTATACGATTTAAGGGGTCGGGTCTTGGTGTGATTCATGAAACTGAGACACCACCATGTCTCGGTGGTCAGTTCCCTACCCAGCCGTGGCCCACACAGGGCGGCTCGGGCTGTGTTCAGCCATCGAGCCCATCAAACCCATCGTGGGTTAAAATATATTTAAGGGGGTGTTTTGTTGTGGCAAGAAGTGGGAAACTTATGCAAACAGTGGGAAAATATATGAAGCAGTGGGAACTTGTTAAACAGAAAATAAAAAGGGTTTTGGTTCTGTAATTAGCGATAGATTAGCGACGCTAATTTCTGTCGCAGATTCATTTAATGACAATTTTTAGATACTCAGCTTTTGGTCACACTTTTTAGTGACTCTTTTTCTGTCACTAATTCATATGGACAGATTTTATATATAATAGTGAATTGTTGTAGTGCGACCGAGAATGGGTATCTCGGTAGGCTCGAGATATAGTAAATTTATAAAAATGGATATTTTAAATTATACCTTTAGCACTTAATTTTATAAATGTACAAATTATATATTTAAATGGATTAAATTTAAATAGTCTTTATAAGATTTCAAAAAGGGGTATAACTTATTAAATAATTTTAATAAATTGAAAACGTTCTAATTTAGGAACCTTCTATTGTTAACAGGTTATTAAATATAGAAATATTGTAACGTCAGAATACGTGTTATGTCATAATTAATAATAGAAAAAGAATACGTTAATCAGATATATCAGAATATTCAGACATATCAGTTTATATATTAATAGCAATACAGAACAAATAAATTAATTAAGTACTATTGAGATAAATAAAATAAACGAATATCAGTTAACTTATTCGCGTCCTTTATTCATGTAGCTCGCGTGAAATCAGAGTAGACTCTCTGTCAGTTGATCTCGGTCGGTTACTGGACACGAGGTACGGATTTTCCGTCCTTTCAGTAAGAACTTCCTTTCTATGCATGATTAAGATTCCCCGTCTGCAGCCAAATGTTTTCCCCAGTATATGTTATAAATTATGAGAAATTATTTTAATAACATAGATATTGCCTGAGCCTTATATACAAGCATGACCAGTTAGTAGTACTAGTTACGGAGGTACCGTAACCATGACATTTGAGGCACTGGTGTCATGAATCACCCGCGGGAGAGTGATATCCCGAAGCGTTCCACTCAGTTCAGCTTGGCCATTTTATCAGTATTATTAGTGGGGCGTATGGATGCATCCTAGGCTTATCAGTTTACAGTTATCAGGTGAATGTGGTGTGTGCTCTACATCCTTCACATTGGAGCTGATCCCTCCACCCAGCACAGTAATTAGAGGTCACCCCTCTACAGCATGACGTGGCCACCCCTCCAATTATTCATGCAACAGTTGTTACAACACATGACCTACATAAGCTCTTGGCAATTAAAATACAGTTTATGCATGTTTTCAGATTTAACAGATAACAGTTCAATTTTATTATTTATAAATCAGACTTATCAGATTTTCTACAGCTTTCATCATACTCCACATATCAGTCTTTCAGCTTCAGTAATTATTAATCATTTCAAGTTCAGTATATTCCTATTATGCATTATATCCGTTCACTGAGCGTTATGCTCAGTCGTAGTTCTTTTATGTTCTAACGACAGGTACCCCAGGACACGATTCTGAGAGCATGTGCATTGGATGGAAGCCATTCAGACTTCCTTAATTTATGTACTTCATTTTTATATTGCCGTTGGACATTATTCAGTCCTTTCTTTCAGTATATTACTTTTCATTTTTTGAGCTTATGTTGGATTACCGATGTTTGATTCTGGTATTTTCGTTATGGTCAGTTAATGTTTTAGGACATTTACCTTATGCTTTGATGACACGCCATAAATACGCGTAACAGTCCAATTATCTAAGTGGGGTGTTACAGTTATGGTATCAGAGCGCAAGGTATGACCTGTAGGCTCTAAAACTTGACCTGTGACGAGTGGGTAGTCACCAGGAACTTCCAGATTTTGGCATTGTTATCTTTCATGCTTCTCAGGCATTTATCAGTTAGTTTTCTTCATTTATCAGACAGTTTTCTTAAATTTTTTAACTAAGTAAAAAGGTTGGTACAGGACTGGCCATACTTAGTTGCATGTGCTTTTTAACGAATTTTCGTTTTGGTGAACTGACCATAGGCGTTCACGCTTGCCCGTTCAGATTTTTTATAGATGAACTGACCATAGGCGTTTATCCTTACTCATGTCAGATTCATGTTTTTAGTCGAATATTACTTGGTGAACCAGCCCATATACGTTCACCAATGTTCAGATCAAATTTTCATGCTTTACAGTCAAATGTTGTTTTGTGAACCTATCCATAGTTGTTCACCTTTGTCATATCAGGACATTACATAAAATTTTGACAAGTATGGGTTGGATTACAACCACCCATATTTAGTCCCAAATCGTAAATTTCTATACATGACAGTTCTCAGAAAATTTGACAAGTATGGATCAAACCAGAATCACCAATACTTAGTCACATGCTTTCTCCTGTAAATTTTGTAGATTGAACCATAGCCATCCACACCAGTTGATATTAAACATCAGTTAACTATACCTTTATGTTCTTGATAACAATCAAGTTTCATACCCTCAAGTGGATGTCGTTTTCATGCTGATTAAGTTCATGTCTCCTTATGAGGATTTCATTTTCAGCAAGGTAATGATGTTTTCATGCTAAGATACAGAAGAGTTACAATAAAATCGTGTTTTCATAATAAATCATGTTTGATCTTCATCAGGCATTTCGTCATGCTGACCATTGTTGAAATTCTGTTTAAATCATATTCTTGAAACTCTATAAAACCAGCTTTAAGTCCACGCAGGAATTACCAGGCTATCACGTTACCCATTTCAATTCAGTTTACTACCGTTTAAATCAATTTAATCCTTGATCATGTCAGACAAGTGACACCAGTATTGATCATCCCATAAAATTTCCTCTAGTGTCATGTACAGTATTCCATATGTACCCCATGTACAGTGTCTCATTTATAATCCATGTACAATATTTCATGAGTACTCCACGTATAGTGTCTCAGATATGTTCCATGTGCAGTATTCACTTTGTACTTCATGTACAGTAGTCTAGGTGTACTCTAGGTACCCTACTCCATGGATATAGCTAATCGATCCTCAATCATCTCAGGCGTTTCCACTTGGCGATATTCTACCAGATGCTGATGCTGCTCGCGGGTTAAAGATTTTACCAGATAGTGATGCTGCCAACACTTTGAAGACCTCACAAATGCTAATGTTGCTGATACTTTGGAGATTTTTCAAGATGCTGACGCTGTTTATACTATGACGACTCTGTAGAATAAGGACGAAAACTATAAAATTGAAATTTCTAACTAGAATAAACTTCAATCATCAGACACTACCATTCTATCCTATGCTTTTACTTTCTCAGATAGATGTCACACTTCACCCAGCTAACCTTCATTCAGAAGGTTGGGAACCAGAACCAGCTGGCCACTCAGCAGAATAGTTACATGAATCACGATCATGATAATGACCGTCATTAATTGACAAACAAAGCAATAGTGACAACCACCGTGCTTATAATTAATAAGTCAGTAACCATCGGAACTCCGGAACGAACGTGACCAGAAATACAGAGGTCAGCAGTCTAACCGGTCCGCCAATCCTAGCAGTTACCAAAATTTTCAGCCTTGTTCAGATTTATCTACTAAAACACATGTCAAGACATCAGTCAAGACACATGTCTCTAGTATCATTTCGGAAGGTACATGTCAGGATGCCAGTCATGATACATGTCATACGAATATCTTCTCAAGACATGAGTCAAGACTCATAACTCCAGTATGTTTTCTAAACCTGGCCCTCAAAAATTCAGGATACCCCCAAGGGGGTATACCCGTTTTGTCATGCCATGCATAAATCAGACCATTAAAAATTCAGTCACCACCCTGGAGTATTACTCAGGTTAGACACGCAGTGTTCATTCTATGAGAGTAGAGACAAGCACATTCAGTGAAAGTCGCCACGTTTACTTCACGTATTCCTATGAGCAGCTTTATTTTAAATCAGATATTTTACCTACCTCCCAGCCAGGAGGGGGCTCCACAGTATCACCATATTTATAAGATTTTTCCTTCCAGTTGAAGAAGAGATTCGTCTTACTAACTCCTATTTTTTTCATTATATTTCTGCCAGAAAAATTAGTACAAATTGTTTCAGCTTTACAAGCACGTGAATTATTACTTTATAGCTACAAAGACTTCTAATCACCAATCATAATGCGACTTCTAAAATTCCTTAGATTCATGATCAGTAGTTCATCCCAAAGTTTCCAGAAGGTTTTCCAGAAATTCCTTCCTAACCACGAGACAAAGTTTAACATCGACTCTGTCTCAAGGACAGAAAATGTTTTTAATACTCTTTATTCCAGAGCTTCAACTAGGTTAAAAGAGTAGCAGAAATTGCTGCAAAAGTTACCGGAACGGGGCTTTATTCGCCTTAGCGCACCACCAGGAGGTGTATCGTTTATGTTTATCAGAAAGAAGGCCGATAACATGAGATCATATATCGACCACCCGAAAATGTTTCAAGATCACCATACATAATCAATGTTCATTCCACGTATAGAAGGTCTATCTGACCTGCTACGATGTCTTAAACATTTTTCCAGAACGATTCACGATTATGCCACCATCAGTGGTGAGAGAAAGAACATGATGTTTTCCAGACTACTGTTGCACACGTTATAGTCTCTAAAAAAATTGATTTATACTTCTGAGCTCCTAAATGCTCCAGCTATATTACGGAATTTATGAATCAAAATTTTTTCCCACGAATACTTAAACCAGTTCGCCAGCATGTTTATCGATAACATCCTGATCTCCTAAATACTAAGAGAAGTACAAGAGAATCATATTCTCACAGTTGGACAGAATCTCCGATAGGAGAATATTATATAAGCAGCTTTCCAGATACGAATTCCAGTTGGACAATGTGGCATTTCTGAGCCACCCTATTTCAGTAGAAAGAAATTTCAGACAGTCCTGTGAAGATGAAGGCCATCACCAGATGGTCAAGATCGACGCCTGTGACTAAATTACAAAACTTTCTAGAACTCAGTTGACTGATACCACAGAAATTGCGGATAGTTCCCACGATTAGCCTTCCATGGCTAAGCTTACGCATAAAGGAGAGGACCTACACAGAAATTTTGTATTCCATAAGATCCTATGCTAGGACAGATCTAATTTACTGAGACTCAAAATTCTTTCACGACTATTCACCCAGATTCCACCAGAATGTCCCAGAAAGAATTTTAATAGAAGCAGTATAATATGTAGAGGCGGCTATGTTCATATCTAAATGCCTTCCATTCTAGTAGGTTCAAGATAGAACGACGTCATGCTAGCAAGTTATTACTACCAGTAGAAATTCTGGACAGGAAAGAGACAAGATTCCATGAAGATTGTTTTCAGTTTACCATAGAACTCAGAAAAGTATGATACTATCTAAGTCATCGTCAACCATGTAATCAACCTGCGCGTTTCCTTTCATCCGAAAGGATTATGCAGTAGTGAACCTGCATAAAACTTAGTAGTAAATTGTACGAATTCAAGGTATTTCATCGACCATCATATCAGACATAATTTATGTTCACGATCACGTGTATGTTTGCGTTCACTTACGTTCATGTTTATTTTCACTTTCACGTTTACGTCTCATTCATAGTAAGATGCTGTCTCAGTTCATGTTTTGTGCTATCTCATGATTTAAGTTCAGGTTAGCGTTCATAGCATTGTCCACGTTCAGGTTCCTGTTCCATCTCACGATACGTGTTTCACAGTTTATTACCGAATACGGTTACAGGAAGCTTGAGAAACCAGACCCAAGTATAGCACAACTATTCCATAACCAGGCAGGCGTTTCACGTATTAGGCCGTATCGTTTGGTATTCTTTCCTCAGTCAGCATATGTTCATGATATGTCCTAGCATCACGTTTATAGAATATTCGTGTACTATTGTGCACAATATATTCCATGCCCAGCATTCCTCATATAATCGTGAACCACGTTCACAAATTGCTCACGTAGCACGTTCAAAATTGTTCACGTAGTTCGTCCCTATATATTTTTAGTAGCTTGCTCAGATATATAAATGTTATCTTTCAGGATATTTATACGTGTCGTTTCATGTATCCTACATGCTATACCTTATTCATTCTATCAGATTCAGAAAATCCATCTTAAGTATGGAACCAGAAACTATTCAGCATCATCAGGACAGGGTCATCAGGACCAATATTGTTATTATGCTTAGACCTTCTAAGGAATCGTTTCGAGCGGGAAGCCACTCGAAACGGAGGAGTCCATCCAGACCTCTGATTCCTTTTCCTTTAATAAATCCAGTTAAGTCCTTTCAGTCATGTCACGTTTCATGTTCTCTTCAGCCATGTCACGTTACATGATCACTTCAGTCATGTCATGTTTATACCTATCAGCAACATTATGTCTTAATGGAAGACGAATGATCCTTCATCTTATATGTCTTTTCAGCCTTCATGTTCTTTCAGCATTATGTCCTTTTAGCTTTTATAACGCCACTAGTTTAAAGTACCCTAAATTCGAGGAGGAATTATTTTTTTAAGAGAGGAAGAATTGTAAAACCGGTATAGTCGTATCCTTAATTTGGGGACGAATTATTTTTTTTAGATGAGAAGAATTGTAAAACCCGTATTTAATTATTTGAGAGAGGGAGAATTGTAAAACCAGTATAGTGGTATCCTTAATTCGGGGACAAATTATTTTTTTTAGAAGGAAAGAATTGTAAAACCCGTATTTAAATATTTGAAATATTAAATACGCAGTTTTAATTATATAAAACTATATGCAATTATTAAGGGAAATAATTATTACGAACGTATATATGTTAGCAGGCAGATAGTTACGTTTCAGAAAACTAAAACACGCGAGAATTTAATACGATGACAAGTAAATAATATTAGGTTAAAAAAAATATTTATATATATAACAAAAAGGGGCGGTTGTTTTTTATTAACAAGAAAATAAAATGGGCCATTAGGCCCATACCAATATAAAGAAAAAGAAGTACGAGTGGTTACTTTGTCAAACATAAAAGAAGAAAAAAGAAGAAAAAGAAGTAGGATTTCATCTTATGGTCGCCGGGTAGAACAAAGGAAGGAGGGTTTCGGGTTCATTTGTTCACCTCTGATCTGTGTCTAATCATTCATATTTCTAAGTCATTGTAAAGGTAACACCCTTATGCTCTTATTTTGTATATCACGATTTTTATATGAATTAAAGATTTTTCAAACGAAAAGAAATGAATAATCTCGAGTTATCAATGAAGGGGTCGCGGGTTTGGCTGTTTCACGAGGAGACCGAAACCAAGAGGTCTCGGTGTGTTTGTTTATAATCAACCGTGACCCAATCAGGGTCGTGGTGTCTTTTTTTCTTTGGCTAGCCGCGAGCAAAACCCACCCAAACAAGGGTTATACGATTTAGGGGGTCGGGTCTTGGTGTGATTCATGAAACCGAGACACCACCATGTCTCGGTGGTCAGTTTCCTTCCCAGTCGTGACCCACACAACGGTAGCTCAGGCTGTGTTCAGCCATCAAAACCAATCAAACCCATCGTGGGTTAAAATATATTTAAGGAGGTGTTTGGCTGTGGCAAGCAGTGGGAAACTTATGAAAACAGTGGGAAAAATATATGAAGCAGTGGGAACTTGTTAAACAGAAAATAAAAGGATTTTGGTTCTGAAAGTAGCGACAGATTAGCGACGCTAATTTCTATCGCAAATTCATTTAATGAAAGTTTTTAGATACTCAGCTTTTGGTCACACTTTTTAGTGACAGTTTTTCTGTCACTAATTCATATGGACAGATTTTATATATATTAGTGAACTGTTTTAGTGCGACCGAGAATGGGTATCTCGGTAGGCTCGGGATATAGTTAATTTATAAAAATAGATATTTTAAATTATACCTTTAGCACTTAATTTTATAAATGTATAAATTATATATTTAAATGGATTAAATTTAAATAGTCTTTATACGATTTAAAAAGGGGTATAATTTATTAAATAATTTTAATAAATTGGAAACGTTCTAATTTAGGAAACTTCTATTATTAACAGGTTATTAAATATAGAAATATTATAACGTCGGAATACGTGTTATGCCATAATTAATAATAGCACATGAATACGTTAATCAGATATATCAGAACATTCAGACATATCAGTTTATATATTAATAGTAGTACATAACAAATAAATTAACTAAGTACTATTAAGATAAATAAAATAAACAAATATCAGTTAACTTATTCGCGTCCTTTATTCATGTAGCTCGCGTGAAATCAGAGTAGACTTTCTGTCAGTTGATCTCGGTCGGTTACTGGACACGAGGTACAGATTTTCCGTCCTTTCAGTAAGAACTTCCTTTCTATGCATGAATAAGATTCCCCGTCTGCAGCCAAATGGTTTCCCCAGTATATGTTATAAATTATCATAAATTATTTTAATAACTAAGATATTGCCTGAGCCTTATATACAAGCATGACCAGTTAGTAGTACTAGTTACGGAGGTACCGTAACCATGACACTTGAGGCACCGGTGTCATGACTTACCTGCGGGAGAGTGATATCCCGCAGCGTTCCACTCAGTTCAGCTTGGCCATTTTATCAGTATTATTAGTAGGGCGTATAGATGCATCCTAGGCTTATCCGTTTACAATTATCAGGTGAATGTGGTGTGTGCTCTACATCCTTCACATTGGAGCTGATCCCTCCACCCAGCACAGTATTTATAGGTCACCCCTCTACAGCATGACGAGGTCACCCCTCCAGTTATTCATGCAACATTTGTTACAGCACATGACCTATATAAGCTCTTGGCAATTAAAATACAGTAAATGCATGTTTTTAGATTTAATAGATAACAGTTCAGTTTTATTATTTATAAATCAGACTTATCAGATTTTCTATACTTTTCATCATACTCCACATATCAGTCTTTCAGCTTCAGTAATTATTAATTATTTCAAGTTCAGTATATTCCTATTATGCATTATATCCGTTCACTAAGCGTTATGCCCAGCCGTAGTTCTTTCATGTTCTAACGGCAGGTACCCCAGGACACTCTCAAGATTCTGAGAGCATGTGCATTGGATGGAAGCTGTTCAGAATTCTTTACTTTATGCACTTCATTTTAATATTGTCGTTGGACACTGTTCAGTCCTTTCTTTCAGTATTTTACTTTTCATGTTTTGAGCTTATGTTGGATTACCGATGTTTGATTCCAGTATTTCCATTATGGTCAGTTAATGTTTTAGGACATTTACCTTATGCTTTGATGACACACCATAAATACACGTAACGGTCCACTTATCCAAGTGGGGTCTTACAATTGTATAACCATGTAAGGGATTTTGTTTACTTGATAACACAATCTAACACGAATATATGTACGCTTCAGTGCATTTATTTGTTAAAACTAGAGAAATCTTGTTTTTATGAAATTATCATCTCTACGAATTGAAGATCTTTACAATTGGTATCTACATACTCGACGATCCGACTACTCAAAATGACGAATATAGCTCTTTAGATAGAACACTGGTCAACAATTGAGGCGGAGCAACTGTCAAGCATTCAGACTCTTCGATGCCGATTCGTTGTGTATTTTTGGTGTTACCAATTGGTGTCATGACAAAGTACTCATCTTTCAAGTGATATCAAGACGAAATTACCGACTTCACAAGTGGTGTTAAGACAAAAATACCAATTGTAAATGTGGTGTCATGAATGATCACCGCTTTTCAGAATGAGGAGATAATTTCAGACGTGACGAGGAGACCAACATTTGCTGACAAGAACCACGTGATTCGATCATATGATGTTCTCATCTTTCAGGTCAAACTTCGTAATTGTTGCAAGTGTGAATATATGATATTTATGATATAAACTAATGATATTTCATACGAAGTGTTTGAGTATGAATTTTTTGTGAATTTTTCAATAAATTCAAAAGGTTTTAAAATCACATACTCAAACACTACATATAATCCCTCATTTTTTGAGGGGGAGCTTGTGAAAATCATGACTTATCATATGGCATATGATGTGTTTGTGCATGAATTTTTCATCAAGTTTAAAATCTTTCAAAATTACATGCTCAACACTACATATTATCCCTAATCATTTTGAAGGGAGCTTATGAAAGTCAGAACGATAATTGGATTTCCGTTTCTCTCCCCAAATTTTGTTAAAATTTTCATTAAATCAATTGATATCCAAAATATCGATTGGGTTAATATTTTTGATAGGGGGAGAAAATGTGACTTAATATGTGATTAATCAATATAATGGTTTTAGTCAATGTGTGGGCTCTACCCAACATATGCAAAATGTTTTCTAATATCGAGGCATATGTTAAGGGGGAGCAAATGGATTTGGTAATTCAAAGGAAGTTTTTAATTGTGACGAACACTTACCCATAACCCATTTAACTCACGACGTATGTGGTGACATAAGGATGGTAGGATAGCTATAAGTCTAAATGATTCTTCCAGAACCGGAGGAATCTTTCCAAGGACATTCCATAGCTAGAAATAGTAGTCCTTAGAAAAAGATGGGGAAAGATTGTGAAAGTAGCTGAATGTCGACCAAGTACTTAAGTTAGCACTGGAAAAATCACAACAAGGTGCTAGTTATGACGTATTGGTAAGCATTGAAGGGGTTGAAGAATGAAAAAGAAATGTAAAGATAAAGGGTAAAAACAAAGAAGCCCTCCTTACAACCTAGGCAGAAACCGGGTCAATACATATGTTATCGGAATCATTTTTATGATGCTCGGTATTGAAGATACACATCATGGACCCCGTGATGCAATGCACAACCCATCCTAGCTAACGCAGATGTCACTCAAAAGATTTTGTATTTAATCACACGGAGATCAACACGTTATCAATCGATTTATTCACTCCGAATAAGTTGGTATTGAAAAGGTGGCACTCCTCTCCAGTCTACGATCACTAAATATCCAAAATGCACGATCGATTCTAGAGCCATGTTGAGATCACATGAATAATCTCATTAGGACACCATTCCATATTTCCTTGCTTATTCACACACTGTGAAAAGTAAGAAAGATCTTAAGAGTCCCACGCAAAATCCTCATGATCTTGCCAGAACATCTGAGTGATACGAAAGCATTACAATGAAGATGGAAATACTGCTTGAGCCTACATCAAACATGCTCATGGTGGGTGACTTGTACGATTCTTTACGAATCAAACTTGTAACGACTGGAAAATGGTCTACATCTTAATTGATGTAAATCAATTCCAGGCCTCTACGCAATATCCTCGAGATAATGCCAGAACATCTAAGTGATACAAAAGTACTCACAATGAAGATGGAAATCCTTCTTGAGTCAACATCAAACAAACGCATGGTAGGTGAAATGTGCGGTTCTTTATGAACTAAACTTGTGATAATTGGAATGAAACAATGGTTTGATTCATAATTTAATTCAAACTTATTCTAGGCCTCTACGCAATATCCTGGTGATCTTGCCAGAACATTCAGAGTGACACTCTTCGGTGTTCATAGTGACGAATGGAAATCCTTCCAGTGTCAACATCAAACAGCACTGCGGTAGGTAACTTGCAAGATTCTATATGAATTAAGCTTGTTACAACTGGAAAGCAACAACGGTGATTGAATTTAAACTTGTTCCAGGCATTTGAATTGACGACTTCAATCATGAGGATTACTGTATCCATATTATTCACTCTTTATGTTCACAGTCTGCTTAGAGACGGTCGAGTAAAAAGAACGGGTTATCCCGCAAAATCCTATCAATGAGTTACTTAATTCAAACTACCTACCACAAGTACGATATTTAATATCGTCCAACGTTCTTCACCGACCGGAGGTAAAATGCTACTGAATTAGAATGAAATGTTCTAAGCCATTTCATTTGTGTCTACTTATGTTGATGCATTTGAAGACGGCGGCGTTACGGTGTACCCAAAGAAGTCGTCCTCACATACGTATACTTTCTGCACCAAATGTTTCAGCAAATTCAAGAAAGCTCAACAAAAAGACTTCCGATGTATCAAACTTTGAAGCTTTCAAGAATTCAACAAAGTATAAGTGTGTGGGACATGAAGTCACGAGGAGGTAAATATCACAAGAAGGCAAAAGGTCCCACGTGAAGATGATCTCAAGAAGCTCGTATTATCACATACAAGTCAAGGTCAAGAGAACATGTTCCAAGTCGAAAGTCAAAGATCACGTCAACATATTCACAAGCAAACAAATGAAGTTTTCAAGTACAAAATCAAAGACTCAAGCATACTATGCTAGGTTTAAGATTTTGTAAAATGGTGTGACCTCCCTTAAGGGGAGATTGTTGGAAATACAAAATTTCTAAGAAAGTCTCAGTCACACCATAGTTAGCTTGTCTAGCTAGAGACTACGAGCTCAAGACTAAAGATAAGCATTGTATGCTAGATTTAGGACTTTGTAACTTGGAGTGACCTCCCTTAGGGGGATATTGTTGGAAATACATTTTTACGTCTTTAGGAAGGATCAGTCACTCCAACAACAGTAGTAGTCGAGCTCGAAGTTAGAGGTGATATCACGAATAGTAAAACCGGGCCAAGACCACTTGTGGGCTTGGCTTGGGCCGGCCTGGACATGGGTATATAAACCTTGTATATACCTTTTTCTCATTAATGTTATTTTACATTCTTCCTTTATTTATCTAGTTTCTCTCTCTAGTTCTTCATCTCTCTCTATATATTTACATTAATGCCATATATTAGATAATCCAAGGATTACGTAGATCTACATTTGCAGTCCATCAAATGCTATGTTTTTACTTAAGCATATGGACTCACCAATTTTTGTGTTGACACTTTTAAGAATTCATCTCATGTAATTGATATGCTTGCTAGTTACTTGTCATAGAGTTTCATGCATGTCATAATGAAGATTTAGAAGACTTTCTTTATGTTTTCAAACTATTATCTCGTCGTGGAATTAAACTTTGATTTGTTGATGATTTTGTTTAAAATGTTTTTATGTTTGAACCTTGTATTTTAAATCTTATGCGATGAGGTAATTTTATTTAAAACATCTCATTCAAAGTCATTCTTTTATATCTTGTAGTTTGATATTATGATTTAACAACCTTAGAGAAAGGGGTACCATGACAAGGTAACCCCTAAAAATTTTGTCTAGTCAGCTGTCAACTCAGTGACACATCACACCAACACAACTCACAAAAATACCCCATCACTCACAACACACCCAAACCCTCATCACTTGGGCCCCACCACTATTTTCTCTTTTTCTTTTTTTCATTTTCACACAAAATAAAATATATTACATTAATTATTAAAATTACAAATACTTAAATAAAAATTACAAATACTTAAATTAAAATACACTACAAAAATAAAATACAATCTTAAGTTAAAAACATTCTAAAAAATTACAAAAATTAAACCAAAATATGATAAATATTAAACCACAAAGGTAAATATTATAAATATAATAGTTATATTAAAAAAAGAGTTGGGACTGCATATTCGTCTTCTTCGCCAAACACACAACACACACAATACACACAACACACACAATACACACAAAATAAATCCCAGAAACAAGAAAAAAATGAAGAAAAAAGGAAAAATAAGAAGAAGGCCCGTATCAAGCTCGTCGAACATATTTCGGAAATCCAAAATCCCAACGGCGAAAAGAGAGGTGGGTGTGGCGAAGGGGCACGGCGAAGCTCGACGAGCCTCCGCGTGAGATCGGCGAACCATGCCTCACCGTGATACCTTTCTCTCTTATATTTGTATGTTTCCTCGGTGGCAATTTGAGATTGTTACATCAAGTGCTGCTAAGAACATGTCTGATCCATTTATATTATGAGATTTAAGTTCATTTGGATACCAAACTTATCTAAGATATGGGGGGACTCATCTCCACCCTCCATTTCTTTTTCATCCAATGACTAATATTAAATCTTTAATTTACACTACAAGGGTATTTCGGTCATTTCACCATCTACTATATAATGTTTTTTCTTCTTTCTTCTCTCACAAAAAACACACCTTGGATCTCTCTTTCTCTCTCTACCCCTGATTTACTTTATCTCTCTACCCCCGATCTATAATCACGATCTACTATATCATGAATCCATCAAAACGCGATCATGCGGAATCCATGATGAATTCATCATGAACATCTATAATCACGTATTGATTCATCCATAACCAGGTTTGATTAATATGTATTATTATTTTTAGCTTATTTGGTTTAAATAAGCTTATTAATGTATTATCATTAGCTTTTAATTGGATTAGTGTGAACGAATCTTTTTGGACTGATTTTTCTTAATTATAAGCTAAGTTCTTAGATGAAAAGTTATGAATAAATTATGAAGTTAGATTAATAAGCTAGTTAGTTTGAATAAGCTTATGAATAAGCTTTTTTTAATAAGAGTGGAGTTATGAATAATCTTTGTAAATTAAAAGACTTGAATTTATTGTGTTGCATTATAAGATAGCTTATTAGATTATTTCAATGAGTTATACGTTTTTGTGAATAAGATAGTTATGAATAAGCTTATTTTCAAGTTAATAAGCTGTATTATTATGATTTTTTTAACTTTCTGATGTTATCATATATGATGTACATTTCTTATCATATATGATAGATATATCATATACGATAACTGATGATATATCATATATGATATATATATATATATATCATATATGATATATATATATATATATATATATATATATATATATATATATATATATATATATATATATATATATATATATATATATATATATATATATATATATATATATATATATATATATATATATATATATATATATATATATATATATATATATATATATATATATATATATATATATATATATATATATATATATATATATATATATATATATATATATATATATATATATATATATATATATATATATATATATATATATATATATATATATATATATATATATATATATATATATATATATATATATATATATATATATATATATATATATATATATATATATATATATATATATATATATATATATATATATATATATATATATATATATATATATATATATATATATATATATATATATATATATATATATATATATATATATATATATATATATATATATATATCATATATGATATATCCAATAAATCATAAGAAAAAACAGATTTTGTATGAGTATCTTTTAGAAAATCTGTATAAACTCTTGAAACCTGCTTTCTATCATATATATGAGTAATTCATTTTGGTATTAAAATTTTGCATAATATGTTCTTTTTTTCTTTTATAAATGTAGTCAAGAAGAGAAGATGTGATTGCCCTATTTGGAGCAAAGGAGATAGGGATGTTGATTATAACAAGAGGATGTGCACGGATATGTTTTAAGGATCAAGACGGAGTATGCGTTGTTCATGAATTCATCATTTGATAATTTGTTTTAAGAATAGTGTATTATTGTAAAAGAAGAGTAGTTTCAATAATAATGTTGTTAGCACCTTTTGATTTTGTATAAATGGTTATCATATATGATATCAGATGTATACCATATATGACCATATATGATTTTACATTAGGTTATGTTCTGTTTGAATTATCATATATGATTATGTTCAAAAGTACATTTTTTTATGTTATGAACAAGTGTTTAGTTATTAATTGTGCATACTTTTTGTTGTAATCATGAGTTCATCAGATTCTTTGTTTAATATATCCAAGTTTTCTTTGAGTATCATATATGATAATGCCTTATCATATATGATAGTGCATTATCATATATGGCTTAATTTATCAAACCATCATGACATAATACCAACAAAATTTAATCATATTAACAAGACGCTGTACCAGATACCAATGGATTATAAAATCGTCCATATACTTCAAAAATCCATTAGGAGATTACAAAGAAAAAACAAACAATAAACGTAAAAAATTCATGAGCTTCTTCACTAAGCTTCTTGGCCTTTTGGATGCTTGTAATATTCAACATGCCTTGTAAACAGCTTCCTCTACACAAAAAGAAGATTTAATTCAATTTTCAAGCACTAATCATATATGATATATTTTATCATATATGATATTTTGGCTTATATCATATATGATATAGTATATCATATATGATATGTCACTAGCAAGTCATACTAAATTTGTTCAACGAGATTAAGCCATAAAAAAGAGTTAATTCAATTTTCAACCACATAATCATATATGATATATTTTATCATATATGATACTTTAGCTTATATCATATATGATATAGTATATCATATATGATACTTCACAAACAGGTCATACTAAATCTGTTTAGCGAGATTAAGCTATAAAACCTTATAATTCACGAAAATAAGCTAATAAGTTAGCTTATAATTCATCATAATAAAGATGATGATAATATATGAGCTTATTCACATTAGTTAGCTTTAAATTCACGTAGTTTCTCAAATAAGCTAATAAAAGAATAAGATGAATTATAAGCTTATTCACATCAAATAAGCTAAAAAAGATGAATCGAAATAAATCGAATGAACTTTACCTTATTTATGAAGTGGATGATCGATTTACGAAGGTGATGATCAATGGATTTGATGTTTGTGATGATTGATTAAGACTGAATATGTGTATGTGTGTGTGTTTTTGTGTGTGTTTTAGAGAGAAGAAGAAAAAAGGAAACATCGATCTAGTGTTGGGAATAAAATGTAGCCAGTACACTTGAACGCTAACAAGAAGAAAACAAGCGTTGATAGGAAGAATACAAGCGTTGATAGATCAGTCGTTGACAGGAAGAAGTCAAGCGTTGATAGGTTGAAGTCAAGCACTGATAGAAAGATATGGCCTACGCGTATTATGTTTCTAGTTTGTTTCTAGTAAAGATAGGATCAACAATGTATTTTCTATAATTATCTTTACCTAGAATAGCTGATACGTAGACTCTTGTACAAGGCTTCTTATGTCTATAAAAGAAGACCTTTAGGTTATGTTTCATATAAGTTTTCATACGTTTAACACTTTCATTGTATGCAAGTTTGTTATCATCAATCAAGTGAAAGTTTGTTTTACAATTGTTTGTGTGTTCTTGTTTAAGTATTAATTTCGCATAATACTTAAATTGTTTCATACACAACAAAGTTTCTCTACGTGTTTAACTTGATTTAATCTCGTTTACACAAGCTAAATTGATCTAAGTTTGGGATCAACAATTGGTATCAGAGCTTGTTGACAAACTTTGATCTAAAGAACACAAGAACCCTAAACTGCCAAAAACCCTAATTTTCACAAAACCCTAAAAACATCATGTCTACCCCAGAAGCAAACTCCTCCTCCTCCTCAAACCACAACATCAAGATTCCCATGCTAGACCCAGACAATTTTGAGTTGTGGAAGTTTAACTTTAAGCAATATCTACAAATCCATGACTACACTCTGTGGGAAATTATTGAATATGGAAACACATTCGATAAGGCTGCAAAGATTGCAGCTGCCATTGTTGCAAGAACAGCAGTTCAAGGTTCTACTGAAGAGGAACGAAGAGAAAGACCTGATGATGGTAGAGCTGTCTCAGTTGAGGACATAGCAAAAAGAAGAGTTGATATGAAAACCCTAAGCATTCTGAAACTCTCTTTGGGACAAGAAAATCAGCATAAATACAGAAGTTATGAGTCTGCAAAAGAGCTTTGGGCAGCCCTTGAAGTTGCCTATGGTGGTAATGCTGATACTGTGCAAGAGAAAAAGAAGCAACTCTTGCATGAGTATGCTGTTTTTAAGGCTCAACCTAGTGAGAAGCTAAGTAGTGTGATGTGAGACCCCCAAAATCTGACATGGAACAACTAGGCAACGAGGGGGTAACACGTCATAGTACAAGAAACAATGAATTACAGTTGACACAAAGCTGACGTAATAAAAGCATATATATCACATTATAAATGATCAGAGTTTTAAACATAGGTCCCAGAGTTTTATATGCGGAAAGATATATTATTTCATCATGATTTATAACATAAAGTTGCCCAAAAGATATAATAAATTTCTGACAGTTTATATTAAAACCAGTCTTTTAAAAGCATCACAGAAATCTCCAAGCTGCGATAATATCCTGCGGGCTCCCATCCAAGCAAAGCTAAGTAATAATACCTGAGATTAAACATGTAAAATCGTCAACACAAAGTTGAGTGAAATTCATAGGTTTAGCAATAAGGGTGTGGAACACAAGCATTCTTTTGTAAAACAAGTAAATAGATAAAATGGTTATGATCATTAACCATAGTCTGAAACCAATATTATTGCTGTTTAGTTCATGAACCGAAGCTTAACTCAAAGTAAGTTCCTCTAGGGAGTATTCAGCCTAAATACTCAAGTATAAACAAATGTAAGTGCGTCAAGGTAATCGGGACGGGGATTGTCAATCCCGATGGATCCACCCACAACATTCGCGCTTAGCGCAAAGCATACGGGACAATTAACGGTTCATGATCAAGAGAGGAAACTTAAGGCTATTAACTATAAGCAATAATATCAATGAAAACTGTTGGAAAGCATACAAGTCTGAATAGCATACAAGTTCTGAATAGCATACAGTTTTTAAATGGATGTGTTCCACCATGTAAAATCTCACCCCGCGTTTAGAAACAATGTACAAGTAGTAAAAGGGGCTATGAACTCACCTTTAGTAAGTAATCCCAAGGTAAAAGGGGATGAGCAAAAAGAAGTCTTCACGGACCTATGCAATGGTGACGCGTAATAAGAATGCGTTCAATGAAGCAATAACGTTTTAGAAGTGGTGGGACATAGTATGACTAGGTAACTTGCGTGCGATGGCAAGACCTAAGCTTAAGTTAAAATTTTGACCCAACACCTTAAACCTACTGTAATAACCTAATATCAACCTTGTATGATGGTCCAAGCATTTATGTGTGGGTTCCAAACACGTTTAAGACTCGGTTTGAAAAACCAAAACAAGGGACTGCATTCAGTTTTCTGAAAAAGGCTGAGAAGATTTGGTCATATCTAAAAATCTATAATAGTACAGGAGGTGAAATTTCTTGACATGTATAGGTATTTCTCTTACCTTTAAAAGTTGGGAAAGAACAGCCCTATAACTATTTTCAATCAACGGGAAATGCACTTTTAGTGACAGACTATCAAAACAGAAAGTTGTAAACGTCTTTCGTACCTTACGGTAGATTAAGCATAAATCCCAATAGGTAAAAGATTTTGACACGAAACCAAAAAAGAAGTTTTATTATATTTGTAGGTACTGTAAAAAGTCATAAAATCATAAATTAATCCTTTTTACCCAAGTCAATTTACCCACGTTTTAAGCATAACATTCAGATTTGACCTAGTTTAGTAAAACGACCGTTTCGGACTCATCCGGACACTTCCCGTTTCCATCCAACTCAACACATACTAATCACATCAGTGGGTATCCATTTTTCAAATAAAAACAAGGTCATATGTTTAAGAAAAATTTGCCATGACCTGTTTGTTTCTGTGGTGATTTCCATACTACAAAAACAACTCCATTTAGCTACCTAACCTAAATCAAGCAACACTTAGGCTATACCAAATCGCCACGCAAGTGTCCTAAGTCCTAATATGCCCTAAGTATCTATAATCTCAGTGGGTTTCACCCAAGGAATTCAAAATTCATGAATAAAAAGAATCAAAGTACTAGTAACATCAAAACTAAAATGCTAGGAGTGACTATACCTTCATAACACGTAGGAATTAATCCAACACGCAAATTAAACAATTCCTCCTCCTTGATCCTTAGAAATTTCGTGGCCCTTAACCACGTGTTAAGTCAATCACGGTACTCAGCAACTGAGTAGAAACAATGTAGTGAGACGATCACCGACGATATGGATGCCCGGGGAAAACACGAAAACCGCAACCTATCACAATAAGGCGCACGTTAAGACTCGAACTCAATATCGAAATATATACCAAATATAAAATGATTCAAATGTTTTCAAAGTATACACGTTTCAAAACCATTGACACGAATCAAATGAATTCGTACCACACTTTTATCCAACGTTACTCGTTAAAACGTTTGAACACTTGAAAATGACTCGTCATACGACGCCAAGTCAACGCAAGTCAAACTATCCTTTACCCTTATTTGGAGCAGTAGCTAAGTCATTTATATAATGACTAAGCACTTGAGTAAGTCACCATGTCCGATGGTAAACACTCAAACTCACGCAACACAAGCATTGAACTACGTGTCCAAAATAAAAATCAGCAAGTACACCCCGAATGTACACACCGATCTACCCTATCTAGACTTGTCCGTTTTACATGAAAATTGGTGTCAAGGTCACTTATAACCTGTATAAGACCTCACCAAAATTTGAGCCAAAGTTCACACTTTAAAATCCATCCGCTCGACGCTTTACTCGACCCCAAATTTTAGGACAGATTTGTACACTTGTTTTGTAAAACCGTTTGGACCACTTTAAAAGTACTAACCCGACAATCCGTCTTTTGAAACCTGTTAGACTTACTTTTTGGTAAGCTGGCGCCTTTCACGTGAGTTGGACTAGATTTACATACTTTGCTTCACGTAGGGTCTTAATGTGTAAAGTATGTATAGTTTAGACATGTTAGGCCTATAAATACCCCCATGACTCTCCATGGGGGTGTGGAAGTTTGTCATATTTTTCTTGTTTTATTTTCACTTGGAATAAAACACACATTCTTCTCACCTCTCTCTAACTTTCTCTCACTAAGAACAACATCATGTTTACCATGTTCTTTGATCATCCCCGTCCACCCGAACCATGGTGGGTTTTTGATGCCTTACAAGTGGTATCAGAGCTAACCGGGGGTGTTTTGTATCCGTGTGATTCGTGTTTGTGTTCGTGGTATGTTCATCAGATTCGTACTTTATTGTTCATGAATCACGGTTGGTATTTTTTTCTCATGTCATATCTAAAAATATCAACTTTTGTGTTCCATTTTTTTTTTCTATCTCTATCAAACAGTCGTTGATTTACATGTCAAAGTGCCTCGTATCAAAGTTATTGTTGGTCAAATCTGGGTTGATTGTGCCTCGTCATATAAGATTTGTCAAATTTTTGTACCCGTTTCTTTTTGTTATTTGTCCCTGTATTCATCTTTTCCTATTTATGGGGATAAGGACAAAACAGTTTTATGGTCTAGTTCCATTTTTTTCGGGGTCACAAAAGCACAGGTCAAAACCCTCTTGCGATGGTATGGTACTATTGCGATGGATGGCTACTCATGGATATTGCGACGGCTTCATTTCTCGGATTTATTCCGATGGATTTTTTTTGACATTCCGATGGTTTAGGCTGTCCTCATTGCGATGGGTGGCTTGATCCATCGCAATGGTAGCCAAGTCGTCACGCTGCCCAAATTTTCCCAATGACATTGCGATGGATCATGTTTATTGCGATGGGTATTTGTGTAATATTGCGATGGAAGAACATGTTATTACGATGGACAGTCCATTGCGATGGAGTGATATATTGCGATGAAGTGATATATTGCGATGGTTTGTTTTAAATATTGCGATGGTTGGATGAATTTCATTGCACAGAGAGTTTAAATCAGTCAACATTTAAAATCAGATTTAGACTCAATTTACCCTCATCTCTCTAACATGCAAACCCATATAACATGTAAACCAGTTAATCCAAAACCAACTCTTGGACTAAACCCCAAACCGTGACCAACACCATGTCCAAACCCATGACTCATACACACTGTTTTAAACCAACATGCAATACCAATTACATTCCAAACGACCCACACCATTTTATCTAAACCAGTTCATCCGAAACCAAATTATTTCTACCGTATACAAACCCTGTAACATTCTAGACCGACTCAACTCACCAAATCAGTTAACTCTCACCAAATCAGTTAACTCTCACCCATCAAATAGACTCAAAAACTTTCTTTCACGATCTCGGTCTTGTTAAACGTGTTTCCCAATCTGTTAAAAGGATTTTTTTCGTTTAATATGACTGTGATGGAGCTCCACCATTTTTTTATATTCGAATTCAAATCCTGATTGATAACAAACAGGTTATAATCAGTGGATTAGATTCGTTTAAAAATCATGCAACAACTATTTGATACCTACCTGTGTCATCCTCGATCTTGATGCCTTCTTTATAATCTGAATAACTCCACATAGATTGTTGCAAACTGTGGTTTTAATCATATTTAAGGGGTTTCTTGATTCGTGCATCATCTCTTTGATCAGATATGTGGGTAAATCATAGTTGTATGGTGATTTGTTTTGATGAAGAAGGGAAGTGGAGATGAGAGGTGATGGAGAGTTTTGGGAGAGTTGTAACTGGCGGTTTTAACAAGAGAAAATATAGGGGGACGGAGGTTTCGAGGGGGTAAGTGGGTTTGTTTACACGTGGTAGGGGAGGAGCAGATGGGGCAGGTATAACTAAACTACACGTGGCCACCTAGTTATTACAAGGGGCGGTCTTTACAATGTGTGTGAATTTTGGGATTACTGTGAGATATTTTAGGGTTAAGTACTTAAGTTACTTAAATCCCTTTGGTTCCCATGTTATATTCGGGTATTGGATTGGTTTTATTGGACCGTCTACAGTATTATTGGGCCCGGTTTAACATTACAAGGCAACATCATTTCTTTTTAGCAAATGTTCAAGAAACAATTGGGCTATGCCACATTTGGTTTCTTGGAATTTTATATCTGGATATGGTATTGGTTGCATTTTAAATTAGGTCGAATCGTTGCTAAATGTGGCCAAAATTTAAATAAATTATACGGATAATTTGTTATCGGGCCGCTCACTACTCTTATCGAAGGCATTTTGTGAGCCGATTAATTTTTGTAATATTTCGGGATGACTCATTATATATCCGAATATTGCAAAATTAATCATGTCGGCGTTGGATTACGGGGTTATTGGATTGAGCCGGGTATTTTCGAAAGAACCGAGTATTAAAATTGTTGTCAAGTTCAAGGCTTATGGGACAAGATTCTATTACTTTGGCAGGCCGTTTAAACTGTGACATTTAAGGCCGGGTATCCGTTTTCGATCATATCACTTCTTCACGAACAACAAACACAACAAACACAACAACACGATACATTACACTAAAACGATCCTTATCAAAAATTCACCTAAATTCCAAACGGCTATTACGGTTTATGTGATTACGAAGATGATTCGATGCTACTTATTTGAGGTTGAAGTGAGATTTTTCAAAGGCGTTTTATTTTATCTTGAAAAGAGTACTTACGACTTTCTAAGATAACTTGTTCAAACATATACGGTTATGAATAAGACTTGAAGTATCTAGTTTCCATTGTCAAGGGGAGGATGGACGACGACATGGATAACTATCATTTTTTGGGAGCTTCGTTGCGGTTCTCAGTGTCACACGCACTTGCTGTTGTGGATTTCTTCAAGAGATGTAGTACCTTTTCATATACCGCCTGTTTTGGTATAAGGTACTTTAGAGAGGTTGTACCTTTTTAATACCGCCCTTTGGTATGGGGTACGTTTAAGACTTCTCTGCATCGCTCTTCATTCTACTATAGTGCAAGCTTAAGATCAAGTTTGGGGAATTCTACTTCAGTTCCAAGTTTGGATTATCGGGTTATCTTCATCAGTGGTCACTATCAATTGCCAACAGAATTGATAAGGGGATTCAGTTCGGGGTGATCAAGAGAGAATTTTGTTTAGAGAGATTCCGTTGACATCTTCTCACATAGTATTGGTTGCTAAGTAAGCGATTCCAGTTGGCATACCACGTACACACATGAAGGATGATTCCCTTAATAGGTATCATCCTGGAGGGAGAAATGTGTACATGCGGGGTCACTTGACTTTGGTGTTACCGTTTCTACATTGAGGGATAAGTTGACTACATTCGGGACTTAATTGACTTTGATGTGGCAACTTTTTATCATCACTGTTCTAGCAGGAGAAATGTGCATTTCCGGGACTTAATTGACTCTGGTGCTACAATTTGACTTCATGTTCGGGATAGAGTGTGTACTTCTGGTAATCTATCATAGAATCAAGACTGGGATTGCTTCAATTTGTGAGAAAATGTTGATGACGTTATCACCTCCCACAGATTTCCTTTGTATGATCTGTTTGGGAGGGAGCAGTCTTTACTGCTTGTTTTATGAAGGGCTTTCTAGTTGGGAGGGAGTTAAACTCAACTAGATTCTACAATGCTGAAGAAATAGAGCTGGAGTATTCAAGAAGATGAAGGTCGCTGAAGACTGTCTCAAGGAATGCTGGAATTCAAGCTTATCATTTTTCTTTATTTGTTGCTTGTAGGAAACATTGTAACCAACTCACGTGAGTCACCATCTTGGAGGGAGATTGTTAGACTTACTTTTTGGTAAGCTGGCGCCTTTCACGTGAGTTGGACTAGATTTACATACTTTGCTTCACGTAGGGTCTTAATGTGTAAAGTATGTATAGTTTAGACATGTTAGGCCTATAAATACCCCCATGACTCTCCATGGGGGTGTGGAAGTTTGTCATATTTTTCTTGTTTTATTTTCACTTGGAATAAAACACACATTCTTCTCACCTCTCTCTAACTTTCTCTCACTAAGAACAACATCATGTTTACCATGTTCTTTGATCATCCCCATCCACCCGAACCATGGTGGGTTTTTGATGCCTTACAAAACCACTACTAGACTCATCAAACTCAGTTTGTAAACTTTGAAAATCAGTAGTATCAACTATCTAACCAAGCCTAAAGTCCCCGAGAGTCGACCCATAATCAGCCACAAATTTCGGATTGTGCCGACTTGCGTCTCCCGGTACACGAAAACTAAAACTAGCATAACTTTTGACTCGTAATGAGTTATAAGCTCTATCTTATACCAAAACGACCGTCTCGGAAAACTATACAACAATTTCAAATAATCTCAGTCTTTCACAGACCTTAAACCTACGAAACATACTGTTTAAGGCTGCTGTCCCAAATTGCCTTTCTAGAAAACATGTCAAATCAATTTTTCACTCAAAACCAATCATTCCCATACCCCTAGGATCACTATACTATCATACCCATCAACCAAACACTCCTAAAAACACTTGTATGAAACATCTAACAATAATCAAAGATTAAAAACTAGACTTTTAAGGATCAAAACATGATAATCTTACCAAATATAACATATGCAAGATGATTACAACATAAACCCACCATGGAATCATAACATCTTAAAAAGTTGATGCATGTACATGTTTTTGGTGTCAAAAGAACCACAAGATCATTTTAAAGATGGGATATGAATTAGATTTTGTTAAAAACTTGTAGAAGTTGGTGATTTTGAGGTGTTTAGGGTGTGGAGGTGGCGGCAAAAATGGTGGAGTGGAGGAGATGATGGTTGATTTTTATAAAGTTTGTGTTGTGTGTGTTTTTAGTTAAAAAAAATCAATATATATGGTAGGTAGTGGAGGGACCATTGTTGTCAAGTTTAAAACTTGTGGACTTAAAAACAATTAATAGTTTTAAAGGGTAGAAAATGGTTATTGGTAAATATTAAAAATATTTACGGGGCTCGGGTTTCGTAAAAATTACTTTTCAAAAGTTACAATGCATCATAAAAATGATTATATGATTTCCCGACAAGATTTAATACGTAATTAAAACGAAGTCGTCGAAAATATTAATTATCGAAACAATCGATAAATAAACGTAAACTATTGGGCATCCGTCGGTATCGCGATCACTAGGAATTCTCGTTGTACATTGATTTGAATAAACTCGTTGTAAAACGCACACGGGTGATTTTAAATCAAAAACATTGATTTAAAATAAATATGGAAAAATAAAATGAAAATTTATAATTCCATACAAAGTATTTATCGATGATCAGAAAAATACTTAAAAAAAATATAATTTAAAAAATCTCAGGATTTACATATAGCAATACAAGAAAACGTAATACGTTGGAAAAATTCAAGAAGCACAAATAAAAAAAAATAAAAAATAATGTTGGGAAAGTACGGGTTCTCACAGTCTTCCCCCCTAAAGGAACTCTGGTCCCCAGAGTTCTCCTGAAAACAGTAGAAGATGCAAACAAGAGGAGGTACAAAGTGTAGAACAAAATTCATTGCTTCCCAGGTAAACTTCCGTACCATGATGAATCTTAATGGTTAGAATTCACTATGCTTCAGTTTCTTAACTCCTTTTCGTATAACTTTTCAGTCTTGGATTAGGATAACGATCTTTCAATACAGAGATACATTGAGAGATAGAGTTGTTGGAAACACGTGCGATAAACTAACAAGAATGAACACAAGAATCGCTTAAACAGGCAAAGTGCGATAAAATGAACCAAGATTGTAAATCAACAAGGGGTCGCAAATCGTGCAACTGTAAAACGTGAAAATCTTAAAACGTAAGAATCTATTTACAAGAGAAATAGAAGGGAAAAATGAATAACATATGATCGTTTAAAATACAAGTTGTCACAATCAGTTGTCTAGGATTTTGGTATTACTTTAAAACTCAGTTTATGTATTTCCTTGATTAAAAGAAAATTTCACAAGGTGTAGTGATTTAAAATCAAACTATCTATATTTAGGGAGTAAGCTGTTGCTATATCTTTTTCTTGATCAGGATTTTCAAAGGAAAAGTAGAACAGTTCAAGATAGTTATCCTGGTCGGCTTAAGAACTTTTGGATGACTGTATTAAATTATCGTTAAAACTCGGGTTTATCGTCACCATTAGAGAAAATTCAGATTTTTTTTTCCAAGTTATTTTGAATCATTGTTAGAAATTATATATTAATTTAAATAATTTCATTAGGTTGACAATAAAGTATGATATAATCAAATACTTTAAAAGATACAGCTTGATATCTTTTGAAACATTAGGTAAATTTACCAAAGAGGATATATAGATCCGATACTTAACTTGAAACAGTTATTTTGGTAATTTAAACATTTGATAAAATGTATAAAATATTCTTAAAAATTAATAATAATTTTTTTTAGAAATTTAAGAAAGTGTTTAAGATATCAAACGATAAACACGTAGCAGTTTCTGGTTTTCAAAAGGTGACAAGACAGCAACGAATGTGAATCATATAAAGGTCAACAATCTGTATGCGAGCAGTATACAAAGGAATAAGACGGAAGTCGTATCAATTCTTAACAAACGTGGTAGAATAGTCACGTCAATAATAAAAATAATAAGAAACAATGATTATAGCAAGATTAATTCACGAGTGCGGTTGGCGTCACCAATAACGGCTTATTAAGTTCTCGGTGGTCAAAATACAATCGAAAGGGAAAAGCCACACAACGAATTTTCGAATCAGAGAAAATTCTTAAGAAGTCAATTGAGAGAAGTTCCAGTAAGATGAACAACATTAGCAATGAAAGGCGAAATCAACACATGATTCACACGAATGAAATTTTAAGACGATAGTATCTTAACACATATCATGGCAATTACACGTAATCATCGTTCACGTCCAGTCATAAATCACTAATCACATCCAGAGACGTTTCGAAGGTCTACCAAAATAGATAGAGATGGTTAATCGATGTAGGAGCATAGCAACGTTGAAACTTTCAAGTCGGGTATCAATGGTAAGAATTTAGGCAAATGATAACGAAAATTGTATCATGAGGATGATGAGGTAACAGGTAAAACAAAGGTCGTTGAGTAAGGAAATATGTGCTCGAGGCATGTACTTAGTTCAAGAAAAGATAATGGTTCATATGTGTATGTTGCAAACTGTTGCTGCTCGCATAAAATATAAAAGTTTTCAAAACTTTATTTTATCAAACATTTTAAGCAACATAACTAAAAAGTTGATTCTAGGTTAAATATTTAAGGCGACTACTATTTGGCCTTGCATGGCTCCTTCTAAATTAAGCATAGGTGATCAGGCCATGCATAATTTAGGACTAGCAATGCGATGCTCATCTTCGTCAAACCAGTATTACAGGTCATATTATTTAAAATATGTATATAATGCCATTTGTAAAAACAGAAATCAAAATAGTTTATGAAACTATTTGCTAATAAGTTACTGGCTAACTGTTTTAAATCGACAACTCGTATAGTTACAAGGGTTCTTTATAAGACCCTATTAGAACAATTTGTGAAAATACATTGAAAAATTAATATAAGTTAATTTTATAAGATAGCAGTCAACTATTTAAAAAAGCCCAAATGAAACCTTTTGTAAAATGATTCGCAAACAAGACCAGTTTGAGTTGTATGGTAACATGACAATAGTTTATAAAGTAGCGAGTGGGTTACAAGAGGGAAGTAAGGAGTAGTTCAATACAGCCAATAAAATGGTTACAAGGTGATTAGGTTTCAAGAGGTTTAGCCGAAATCGTCAGGAGACACGTGTCAAGATGATAACAAACGATATGAAAGCAAGATCTTCAAATCTCGGTCCAAATCAGTGGTACGATAGAAGCAAAGAAAGACAATGGAATGACAAATAAGTCATAATTAAAAGAAGGAATAAGGAATCCGTATGTGCACATCGTAATTTATTTGACAAAAATATACTTTTAAGAAAGTAGGGTATCAGTTAACAAATAGTACAATCACTTCGAAAAGCTTCTATATTAGGAAGTTACCAATTTCAAAAGTTCAAGATCTAGGTACATGTATGACCGAACTCAAAGTTACTATTCTATTCTTTTCAAACGCAATCATTGTTTTTAGTTTGCAAAATATCATTAGTTAAAGTTTTACGAGCTCAAACGAACTCAAAACGCTTCAATCCATGTTTTTAACTTTTATTAGTTTTGACCTTTGGGTTTGACTAGACCAATTAACTCACTAAACGATATTGTAAGACTCAAAGTCTAATGCATTTCGATGTAAACAATGTTTTGAACAACTTTCTAGTTTTACCCGAGACTTGAAACGGAATAAAAATGGACGAAAATGCCCTAGCATTAAATCTGTTAACAAAATGATATTTTAGCATTATTCAGAAAATAACTTCTTAGATTTTACAATCTCAAATGAGCGTAACTTGCTCGATTTTAAAGTTTACTGGTCAAATTTTATGTCCTAAACGGACGTCTCAACGTGTAGAAATATATATATTTATGTCTAAAGTTATAAAAATATTTTCTCGACATTGTTAAACTTCCTGTAAAGTTTCTGTACAAAGTATATTTTTCGACACAGCTTGAAATTAAATCCAAATTTCATGATAACTCAAAATTAATGTACACATAGGACTTGTGGATTCCATAAAGACGAAAGAAGGTAAATTGTATAATTAGTCATGTAAAGAAAACACAGTATAGAAATGGTTCAAGAATGCCAACGATAATCGGAGACATAAAAAAAACGACGCATATCATCTGTGTCTTCGGCTGCAAGATGCAATGCAGAAAGGTCTCTTGGTGGCATGATTTCCAAAATCACAAGATATATCGAGAAAGAAACGGGACAATAACAAGTGGCATTCCTGGAGCGAGGAGGTTCAATGAAAAGGGAGGATACAAGTAGGATCGTATTCCAAAAAATCATCACATAATAAAATGACGACTATGTGTTCAAGGTACAACGGATGTTCTAAGTTGAAATCGAAACGTAGAATGGTCAATGAAGTAAGATGTAATCCATGTACAAGTGTCGCGTAAAACGGTGGCGTAAAGGTAAATCAAGATTATGAAAACCCACAATATTATTCAGCACTGATTCAACGAATTCTTCGAGATGTGAGACTCACACGATGTCCTTTAGTCTTTCTGGGAGACACATTGAGCTACACAATGGTCTATAGACTAGACATTCAATTATGAATGGCCAGAAAGAAAATCTGCGTATCTAAGTAGATATTTTAAGGGAAATAAACAATGAAAGCAACACACACGGTAGTAGAATGAAAATCAGAAGTTCATCGAAAACAACACTTATTCAATCCCGAACAACGGTATCGCGATAGTATGCACAAATCGTATCAACGAGTCAAGAAAAACAGACGGTTCAAACCGAACGAGCATATAAAGTCAGTCGTATCACGCATAAATGAAATAGCAATAGTACTCAAAAAATGAGTATGAAAAGTCGGCAGCATACGCGCTCTGAATACAAGTATGTAACGTCATAACGATATAATATCATTGCAATAAGATCAATTCACAAGAACAAGAATTCAAGAAATACAGTATAGGCAGATGTAATCACAGTATCATTCAATGATAATTCATGAAGCACATAGGCTTTGAAAAGACATAGTAATTATCGTCATTAGCGTAAAGTAATATTTCAAAATTTAATCAAGAGATGAAATACTACAACGATAATTAAAAGTAAATAATAAGGATTAGAGAGTTACCCGCGAAGATATCGAACAGCAATGGCAAATTCTGTGTTTGACACTTAGAAACAATAAAATATTTGAACTTTCGGTTATAGACTAAGTTTTGAAAAACGACTCAGTTCCCTATAACCATCGCTCTGATACCAATCTGTGAGACCCCCAAAATCTGACATGGAACAACTAGGCAACGAGGGGGTAACACGTCATAGTACAAGAAACAATGAATTACAGTTGACACAAAGCTGACGTAATAAAAGCATATATATCACATTATAAATGATCAGAGTTTTAAACATAGGTCCCAGAGTTTTATATGCGGAAAGATATATTATTTCATCATGATTTATAACATAAAGTTGCCCAAAAGATATAATAAATTTCTGACAGTTTATATTAAAACCAGTCTTTTAAAAGCATCACAGAAATCTCCAAGCTGCGATAATATCCTGCGGGCTCCCATCCAAGCAAAGCTAAGTAATAATACCTGAGATTAAACATGTAAAATCGTCAACACAAAGTTGAGTGAAATTCATAGGTTTAGCAATAAGGGTGTGGAACACAAGCATTCTTTTGTAAAACAAGTAAATAGATAAAATGGTTATGATCATTAACCATAGTCTGAAACCAATATTATTGCTGTTTAGTTCATGAACCGAAGCTTAACTCAAAGTAAGTTCCTCTAGGGAGTATTCAGCCTAAATACTCAAGTATAAACAAATGTAAGTGCGTCAAGATAGGACGGGGATTGTCAATCCCGATGGATCCACCCATAACATTCGCGCTTAGCGCAAAGCATACGGGACAATTAACGGTTCATGATCAAGAGAGGAAACTTAAGGCTATTAACTATAAGCAATAATATCAATGAAAACTGTTGGAAAGCATACAAGTCTGAATAGCATACAAGTTCTGAATAGCATACAGTTTTTAAATGGATGTGAAGCCCCGTAAATATTTTTAATATTTACCAATAACCATTTTCTACCCTTTAAAACTATTAATTGTTTTTAAGTCCACAAGTTTTAAACTTGACAACAATGGTCCCTCCACTACCTACCATATATATTGATTTTTTTTAAATAAAACACACACAACACAAACTGTATAAAAATCAACCATCATCTCCTCCACTCCACCATTTTTGCCGCCACCTCCACACCCTTATTGCTAAACCTATGAATTTCACTCAACTTTGTGTTGACGATTTTACATGTTTAATCTCAGGTATTATTACTTAGCTTTGCTTGGATGAGAGCCCGCAGGATATTATCACAGCTTGGAGATTTCTGTGATGCTTTTAAAAGACTGGTTTTAATATAAACTGTCAGAAATTTATTATATCTTTTGGGCAACTTTATGTTATAAATCATGATGAAATAATATATCTTTCCGCATATAAAACTCTGGGACCTATGTTTAAAACTCTGATCATTTATAATGTGATATATATGCTTTTATTACGTCAGCTTTTTGTCAACTGTAATTCATTGTTTCTTGTACTATGACGTGTTACCCCCTCGTTGCCTAGTTGTTCCATGTCAGATTTTGGGGGTCTCACAGATTGGTATTAGAGCGATGGTTATAGGGAACTGAGTCGTTTTTCAAAACTTAGTCTATAAACGAAAGTTCAAATATTTTATTGTTTCTAAGTGTCAAACACAGAATTTGCCATTGCTGTTCGATATCTTCGCGGGTAACTCTCTAATCCTTATTATTTACTTTTAATTATCGTTGTAGTATTTCATCTCTTGATTACATTTTGAAATATTACTTTACGCTAATGACGATAATTACTATGTCTTTTCAAAGCTTATGTGCTTCATGAATTATCATTGAATGATACTGTGATTACATCTGCATATACTGTATTTCTTGAATTCTTGTTCTTGTGAATTGATCTTATTGCAATGATATTATATCGTTATGACGTTACATACTTGTATTCAGAGCGCGTATGCTGCCGACTTTTCATACTCATTTTTCTGAGTACTATTGCTATTTCATTTATGCGTGATACGACTGACTTTATATGCTCGTTCGGTTTGAACCGTCTGTTTTTCTTGACTCGTTGATACGTGTTGTGCATACTATCGCGATACCATTGTTCGGGATTGAATAAGTGTTGTTTTCGATGAACTTCTGATTTTCATTCTACTACCGTGTGTGTTGCTTTCATTGTTTATTTCCCTTAAAATATCTACTTAGATACGCAGATTTTCTTTCTGGCCATTCATAATTGAATGTCTAGTCTATAGACCATTGTGTAGCTCAATGTGTCTCCCAGAAAGACTAAAGGACATCGTGTGAGTCTCACATCTCGAAGAATTCGTTGAATCAGTGCTGAATAATATTGTGGGTTTTCATAATCTTGATTTACCTTTACGCCACCGTTTTACGCGACACTTGTACATGGATTACATCTTACTTCATTGACCATTCTACGTTTCGATTTCAACTTAGAACAT
This sequence comes from Glebionis coronaria, assembly GCA_025667525.1. Taxonomy (NCBI): domain Eukaryota; kingdom Viridiplantae; phylum Streptophyta; class Magnoliopsida; order Asterales; family Asteraceae; genus Glebionis; species Glebionis coronaria. The sequence continues at coordinate 270,030,114 of CM046878.1, forward strand.
CCGTTGTACCTTGAACACATAGTCGTCATTTTATTATGTGATGATTGTTTGGAATACGATCCTACTTGTATCCTCCCTTTTCATTGAACCTCCTCGCTCCAGGAATGCCACTTGTTATTGTCCCGTTTCTTTCTCGATATATCTTGTGATTTTGGAAATCATGCCACCAAGAGACCTTTCTGCATTGCATCTTGCAGCCGAAGACACGGATGATATGCGTCGTTTTTTTTATGTCTCCGATTATCGTTGGCATTCTTGAACCATTTCTATACTGTGTTTTCTTTACATGACTAATTATACAGTTTACCTTCTTTCGTCTTTATGGAATCCACAAGTCCTATGTGTACATTAATTTTGAGTTATCATGAAATTTGGATTTAATTTCAAGCTGTGTCGAAAAATATACTTTGTACAGAAACTTTACAGGAAGTTTAACAGTGTCGAGAAAATATTTTTATAACTTTAGACATAAAAATATATATATTTCTACATGTTGAGACGTCCGTTTAGGACATAAAATTTGACCAGTAAACTTTAAAATCGAGCAAGTTACGCTCATTTGAGATTGTAAAATCTAAGAAGTTATTTGAATAATGCTAAAATATCATTTTGTTAACAGATTTAATGCTAGGGCATTTTCGTCCATTTTTATTCCGTTTCAAGTCTCGGGTAAAACTAGAAAGTTGTTCAAAACATTGTTTTACATCGAAATGCATTAGACTTTGAGTCTTAGAATATCGTTTAGTGAGTTAATTGGTCTAGTCAAACCCAAAGGTCAAAACTAATAAAAGTTAAAAACATGGATTGAAGCGTTTTGAGTTCGTTTGAGCTCGTAAAACTTTAACTAATGATATTTTGCAAACTAAAAACAATGATTGCGTTTGAAAAGAATAGAATAGTAACTTTGAGTTCGGTCATACATGTACCTAGATCTTGAACTTTTGAAATTGGTAACTTCCTAATATAGAAGCTTTTCGAAGTGATTGTACTATTTGTTAACTGATACCCTACTTTCTTAAAAGTATATTTTTGTCAAATAAATTACGATGTGCACATACGGATTCCTTATTCCTTCTTTTAATTATGACTTATTTGTCATTCCATTGTCTTTCTTTGCTTCTATCGTACCACTGATTTGGACCGAGATTTGAAGATCTTGCTTTCATATCGTTTGTTATCATCTTGACACGTGTCTCCTGACGATTTCGGCTAAACCTCTTGAAACCTAATCACCTTGTAACCATTTTATTGGCTGTATTGAACTACTCCTTACTTCCCTCTTGTAACCCACTCGCTACTTTATAAACTATTGTCATGTTACCATACAACTCAAACTGGTCTTGTTTGCGAATCATTTTACAAAAGGTTTCATTTAGGCTTTTTTAAATAGTTGACTGCTATCTTATAAAATTAACTTATATTAATTTTACAATGTATTTTCACAAATTGTTCTAATACGGTCTTATAAAGAACCCTTGTAACTATACGAATTGTCGATTTAAAACAGTTAGCCAGTAACTTATTAGCAAATAGTTTCATAAACTATTTTGATTTCTGTTTTTACAAATGGCATTATATACATATTTTAAATAATATGACCTGTAATACTGGTTTGACGAAGATGAGCATCGCATTGCTAGTCCTAAATTATGCATGGCCTGATCACCTATGCTTAATTTAGAAGGAGCCATGCAAGGCCAAATAGTAGTCGCCTTAAATATTTAACCTAGAATCAACTTTTTAGTTATGTTGCTTAAAATGTTTGATAAAATAAAGTTTTGAAAACTTTTACATTTTATGCGAGCAGCAACAGTTTGCAACATACACATATGAACTATTATCTTTTCTTGAACTAAGTACATGCCTCGAGCACATATTTCCTTACTCAACGACCTTTGTTTTACCTGTTACCTCATCATCCTCATGATACGATTTTCGTTATCATTTGCCTAAATTCTTACCATTGATACCCGACTTGAAAGTTTCAACGTTGCTATGCTCCTACATCGATTGACCATCTCTATCTATTTTGGTAGACCTTCGAAACGTCTCTGGATGTGATTAGTGATGTATGACTGGATGTGAACGATGATTACGTGTAATTGCCATGATATGTGTTAAGATACTATCGTCTTAGAATTTCATTCGTGTGAATCATGTGTTGATTTCGCCTTTCATTGCTAATGTTGTTCATCTTACTGGAACTTCTCTCAATTGACTTCTTAAGAATTTTCTCTGATTCGAAAATTCATTGTGTGGCTTTTCCCTTTCGATTGTATTTCGACCACCGAGAACTTAATAAGCCGTTATTGGTGACGCCAACCGCACTCGTGAATTAATCTTGCTATAATCATTGTTTCTTATTATTTTTATTATTGACGTGACTATTCTACCACGTTTGTTAAGAATTGATACGACTTCCGTCTTATTCCTTTGTATACTGCTCATACAGATTGTTGACCTTTATATGATTCACATTCGTTGCTGCCTTGTCACCTTTTGAAAACCAGAAACTGCTACGTGTTTATCGTTTGATATCTTAAACACTTTCTTAAATTTCTAAAAAAAAAATTGTTATTAATTTTTAAGAACATTTTATACATTTTATCAAATGTTTAAATTACCAAAATAACTGTTTCAAGTTAAGTATCGGATCTATATATCCTCTTTGGTAAATTTACCTAATGTTTCAAAAGATATCAAGCTGTATCTTTTAAAGTATTTGATTATATCATACTTTATTGTCAACCTAATGAAATTATTTAAATTAATATATAATTTCTAACAATGATTCAAAATAACTTGGAAAAAAAATCTGAATTTTCTCTAATGGTGACGATAAACCCGAGTTTTAACGATAATTTAATACAGTCATCCAAAAGTTCTTAAGCCGACCAGGATAACTATCTTGAACTGTTCTACTTTTCCTTTGAAAATCCTGATCAAGAAAAAGATATAGCAACAGCTTACTCCCTAAATATAGATAGTTTGATTTTAAATCACTACACCTTGTGAAATTTTTTTTTAATCAAGGAAATACATAAACTGAGTTTTAAAGTAATACCAAAATCCTAGACAACTGATTGTGACAACTTGTATTTTAAACGGTCATATGTTATTCATTTTTCCCTTCTATTTCTCTTGTAAATAGATTCTTACGTTTTAAGATTTTCACGTTTTACAGTTGCACGATTTGCGACCCCTTGTTGATTTACAATCTTGGTTCATTTTATCGCACTTTGCCTGTTTAAGCGATTCTTGTGTTCATTCTTGTTAGTTTATCGCACGTATTTCCAACAACTCTATCTCTCAATGTATCTCTGTATTGAAAGATCGTTATCCTAATCCAAGACTGAAAAGTTATACGAAAAGGAGTTAAGAAACTGAAGCATAGTGAATTCTAACCGTTAAGATTCATCATGGTACGGAAGTTTACCTGGGAAGCAATGAATTTTGTTCTACACTTTGTACCTCCTCTTGTTTGCATCTTCTACTGTTTTCAGGAGAACTCTGGGGACCAGAGTTCCTTTAGGGGGGAAGACTGTGAGAACCCGTGCTTTCCCAACATTATTTTATATTTTTTTTATTTGTGCTTCTTGAATTTTTCCAACGTATTACGTTTTCTTGTATTGCTATATGTAAATCCTGAGATTTTTTAAATTATATTTTTTTTAAGTATTTTTCTGATCATCGATAAATACTTTGTATGGAATTATAAATTTTCATTTTATTTTTCCATATTTATTTTAAATCAATGTTTTTGATTTAAAATCACCCGTGTGCGTTTTACAACGAGTTTATTCAAATCAATGTACAACGAGAATTCCTAGTGATCGCGATACCGACGGATGCCCAATAGTTTACGTTTATTTATCGATTGTTTCGATAATTAATATTTTCGACGACTTCGTTTTAATTACGTATTAAGTCTTGTCGGGAAATCATATAATCATTTTTATGATGCATTGTAACTTTTGAAAAGTAATTTTTACGAAACCCGAGCCCCGTAAATATTTTTAATATTTACCAATAACCATTTTCTACCCTTTAAAACTATTAATTGTTTTTAAGTCCACAAGTTTTAAACTTGACAACAATGGTCCCTCCACTACCTACCATATATATTGATTTTTTTAACTAAAAACACACACAACACAAACTTTATAAAAATCAACCATCATCTCCTCCACTCCACCATTTTTGCCGCCACCTCCACACCCTAAACACCTCAAAATAACCAACTTCTACAAGTTTTTAACAAAATCTAATTCATATCCCATCTTTAAAATGATCTTGTGGTTCTTTTGACACCAAAAACATGTACATGCATCAACTTTTTAAGATGTTATGATTCCATGGTGGGTTTATGTTGTAATCATCTTGCATATGTTATATTTGGTAAGATTATCATGTTTTGATCCTTAAAAGTCTTGTTTTTAATCTTTGATTTTTGTTAGATGTTTCATACAAGTGTTTTTAGGAGTGTTTGGTTGATGGGTATGATAGTATAGTGATCCTAGGGGTATGGGAATGATTGGTTTTGAGTGAAAAATTGATTTGACATGTTTTCTAGAAAGGCAATTTGGGACAGCAGCCTTAAACAGTATGTTTTGTAGGTTTAAGGTCTGTGAAAGAATGAGATTATTTGAAATTGTTGTAGAGTTTTCCGAGACGGTCGTTTTGGTATAAGATAGAGCTTATAACTCATTACGAGTCAAACGTTATGCTAGTTTTAGTTTTCGTGTACCGGGAGACGCAAGTCGGCACAATCCGAAATTTGTGGCTGATTATGGGTCGACTCTCGGGGACTTTAGGCTTGGTTAGATAGTTGATACTACTGATTTTCAAAGTTTATAAACTGAGTTTGATGAGTCTAGTAGTGGTTTCAAAAGACGGATTGTCGGGTTAGTACTTTTAAAGTGGTCCAAACGGTTTTACAAAACAAGTGTACAAATCTGTCCTAAAATTTGGAGTCGAGTAAAGTGTCGAGCTGATGGATTTTAAAGTGTGAAATTTGGCTCAAATTTTGGTGAGGTCTTATACAGGTTATAAGTGACCTTGACACCAATTTTCATGTAAAACGGACAAGTCTAGATAGGGTAGATCGGTGTGTACATTCGGGGTGTACTTGCTGATTTTTATTTTGGACACGTAGTTCAATGCTTGTGTTGCGTGAGTTTGAGTGTTCACCATCGGACATGGTGACTTACTCAAGTGCTTAGTCATTATATAAATGACTTAGCTACTGGTCCAAATAAGGGTAAAGGATAGTTTGACTTGCGTTGACTTGGCGTCGTATGACGAGTCATTTTCAAGTGTTCAAACGTTTTAACGAGTAACGTTGGATAAAAGTGTGGTATGAATTCATTTGATTCGTGTCAATGGTTTTGAAACGTGTATACTTTGAAAACATTTGAATCATGTTATATTTGGTATATATATCGATATTGAGTTCGAGTCTTAACGCGCGCCTTATTGTGATAGGTTGCGGTTTTCGTGTTTTCCACGGGCATCCATATCGTCGGTGATCGTCTCACTACATTGTTTCTACTCAGTTGCTGAGTACCGTGATTGACTTAACACGTGGTTAAGGGCCACGAAATTTCTAAGGATCAAGGAGGAGGAATTGTTTAATTTGCGTGTTGGATTAATTCCTACGTGTTATGAAGGTATAGTCACTCCTAGCATTTTAGTTTTGATGTTACTAGTACTTTGATTCTTTTTATTCATGAATTTTGAATTCCTTGGGTGAAACCTACTGAGATTATAGATACTTAGGGCATATTAGGACTTAGGACACTTGCGTGGCGATTTGGTATAGCCTAAGTGTTGCTTGATTTAGGTTAGGTAGCTAAATGGAGTTGTTTTTGTAGTATGGAAATCACCACAGAAACAAACAGGTCATGGCAAATTTTTCTTAAACATATGAGTGGGTATCCATTTTTCAAATCAAGCAACACTTAGGCTATACCAAATCGCCACGCAAGTGTCCTAAGTCCTAATATGCCCTAAGTATCTATAATCTCAGTGGGTTTCACCCAAGGAATTCAAAATTCATGAATAATAAGAATCAAAGTACTAGTAACATCAAAACTAAAATGCTAGGAGTGACTATACCTTCATAACACGTAGGAATTAATCCAACACGCAAATTAAACAATTCCTCCTCCTTGATCCTTAGAAATTTCGTGGCCCTTAACCACGTGTTAAGTCAATCACGGTACTCAGCAACTGAGTAGAAACAATGTAGTGAGACGATCACCGACGATATGGATGCCCGGGGAAAACACGAAAACCGCAACCTATCACAATAAGGCACGCGTTAAGACTCGAACTCAATATCGATATATATACCAAATATAACATGATTCAAATGTTTTCAAAGTATACACGTTTCAAAACCATTGACACGAATCAAATGAATCCATACCACACTTTTATCCAACGTTACTCGTTAAAACGTTTGAACACTTGAAAATGACTCGTCATACGACGCCAAGTCAACGCAAGTCAAACTATCCTTTACCCTTATTTGGACCAGTAGCTAAGTCATTTATATAATGACTAAGCACTTGAGTAAGTCACCATGTCCGATGGTGAGCACTCAAACTCGCGCAGCACAAGCATTGAACTACGTGTCCAAAATAAAAATCAGCAAGTACACCCCGAATGTACACACCGATCTACCCTATCTAGACTTGTCCGTTTTACATGAAAATTGGTGTCAAGGTCACTTATAACCTGTATAAGACCTCACCAAAATTTGAGCCAAAGTTCACACTTTAAAATCCATCAGCTCGACGCTTTACTCGACTCCAAATTTTAGGACAGATTTGTACACTTGTTTTGTAAAACCGTTTGGACCACTTTAAAAGTACTAACCCGACAATCCGTCTTTTGAAACCACTACTAGACTCATCAAACTCAGTTTGTAAACTTTGAAAATCAGTAGTATCAACTATCTAACCAAGCCTAAAGTCCCCGAGAGTCGACCCATAATCAGCCACAAATTTCGGATTGTGCCGACTTGCGTCTCCCGGTACACGAAAACTAAAACTAGCATAACTTTTGACTCGTAATGAGTTATAAGCTCTATCTTATACCAAAACGACCGTCTCGGAAAACTCTACAACAATCTCAAATAATCTCAGTCTTTCACAGACCTTAAACCTACGAAACATACTATTTAAGGCTGCTGTCCCAAATTGCCTTTCTAGAAAACATGTCAAATCAATTTTTCACTCAAAACCAATCATTCCCATACCCCTAGGATCACTATACTATCATACCCATCAACCAAACACTCCTAAAAACACTTGTATGAAACATCTAACAAAAATCAAAGATTAAAAACAAGACTTTTAAGGATCAAAACATGATAATCTTACCAAATATAACATATGCAAGATGATTACAACATAAACCCACCATGGAATCATAACATCTTAAAAAGTTGATGCATGTACATGTTTTTGGTGTCAAAAGAACCACAAGATCATTTTAAAGATGGGATATGAATTAGATTTTGTTAAAAACTTGTAGAAATTGGTGATTTTGAGGTGTTTAGGGTGTGGAGGTGGCGGCAAAAATGGTGGAGTGGAGGAGATGATGGTTGATTTTTATAAAGTTTGTGTTGTGTGTGTTTTTAGTTAAAAAAATCAATATATATGGTAGGTAGTGGAGGGACCATTGTTGTCAAGTTTAAAACTTGTGGACTTAAAAACAATTAAAAGTTTTAAAGGGTAGAAAATGGTTATTGGTAAATATTAAAAATATTTACGGGGCTCGGGTTTCGTAAAAATTACTTTTCAAAAGTTACAATGCATCATAAAAATGATTATATGATTTCCCGACAAGACTTAATATGTAATTAAAACGAAGTCGTCGAAAATATTAATTATCGAAACAATCGATAAATAAACGTAAACTATTGGGCATCCGTCGGTATCGCGATCACTAGGAATTCTCGTTGTACATTGATTTGAATAAACTCGTTGTAAAACGCACACGGGTGATTTTAAATCAAAAACATTGATTTAAAATAAATATGGAAAAATAAAATGAAAATTTATAATTCCATACAAAGTATTTATCGATGATCAGAAAAATACTTAAAAAAAATATAATTTAAAAAATCTCAGGATTTACATATAGCAATACAAGAAAACGTAATACGTTGGAAAAATTCAAGAAGCACAAATAAAAAAAATAAAAAATAATGTTGGTAAAGTACGGGTTCTCACAGTCTTTCCCCTAAAGGAACTCTGGTCCCCAGAGTTCTCCTGAAAACAGTAGAAGATGCAAACAAGAGGAGGTACAAAGTGTAGAACAAAATTCATTGCTTCCCAGGTAAACTTCCGTACCATGATGAATCTTAACGGTTAGAATTCACTATGCTTCAGTTTCTTAACTCCTTTTCGTATAACTTTTCAGTCTTGGATTAGGATAACGATCTTTCAATACAGAGATACATTGAGAGATAGAGTTGTTGGAAACACGTGCGATAAACTAACAAGAATGAACACAAGAATCGCTTAAACAGGCAAAGTGCGATAAAATGAACCAAGATTGTAAATCAACAAGGGGTCGCAAATCGTGCAACTGTAAAACGTGAAAATCTTAAAACGTAAGAGTCTATTTACAAGAGAAATAGAAGGGAAAAATGAATAACATATGATCGTTTAAAATACAAGTTGTCACAATCAGTTGTCTAGGATTTTGGTATTATTTTAAAACTCAGTTTATGTATTTCCTAGATTAAAAGAAAATTTCACAAGGTGTAGTGATTTAAAATCAAACTATCTATATTTAGGGAGTAAGCTGTTGCTATATCTTTTTCTTGATCAGGATTTTCAAAGGAAAAGTAGAACAGTTCAAGATAGTTATCCTGGTCGGCTTAAGAACTTTTGGATGACTGTATTAAATTATCGTTAAAACTCGGGTTTATCGTCACCATTAGAGAAAATTCAGATTTTTTTTTCCAAGTTATTTTGAATCATTGTTAGAAATTATATATTAATTTAAATAATTTCATTAGGTTGACAATAAAGTATGATATAATCAAATACTTTAAAAGATACAGCTTGATATCTTTTGAAACATTAGGTAAATTTACCAAAGAGGATATATAGATCCGATACTTAACTTGAAACAGTTATTTTGGTAATTTAAACATTTGATAAAATGTATAAAATGTTCTTAAAAATTAATAATAATTTTTTTTAGAAATTTAAGAAAGTGTTTAAGATATCAAACGATAAACACGTAGCAGTTTCTGGTTTTCAAAAGGTGACAAGACAGCAACGAATGTGAATCATATAAAGGTCAACAATCTGTATGCGAGCAGTATACAAAGGAATAAGACGGATGTCGTATCAATTCTTAACAAACGTGGTAGAATAGTCACGTCAATAATAAAAATAATAAGAAACAATGATTATAGCAAGATTAATTCACGAGTGCGGTTGGCGTCACCAATAACGGCTTATTAAGTTCTCGGTGGTCGAAATACAATCAAAAGGGAAAAGCCACACAACGAATTTTTGAATCAGAGAAAATTCTTAAGAAGTCAATTGAGAGAAGTTCCAGTAAGATGAACAACATTAGCAATGAAAGGCGAAATCAACACATGATTCACACGAATGAAATTTTAAGACATAGTATCTTAACACATATCATGGCAATTACACGTAATCATCGTTCACGTCCAGTCATAAATCACTAATCACATCCAGAGACGTTTCGAAGGTCTACCAAAATAGATAGAGATGGTCAATCGATGTAGGAGCATAGCAACGTTGAAACTTTCAGGTCGGGTATCAATGGTAAGAATTTAGGTAAATGATAACGAAAATCGTATCATGAGGATGATGAGGTAACAGGTAAAACAAAGGTCGTTGAGTAAGGAAATATGTGCTCGAGGCATGTACTTAGTTCAAGAAAAGATAATGGTTCATATGTGTATGTTGCAAACTGTTGCTGCTCGCATAAAATGTAAAAGTTTTCAAAACTTTATTTTATCAAACATTTTAAGCAACATAACTAAAAAGTTGATTCTAGGTTAAATATTTAAGGCGACTACTATTTGGCCTTGCATGGCTCCTTCTAAATTAAGCATAGGTGATCAGGCCATGCATAATTTAGGACTAGCAATGCGATGCTCATCTTCGTCAAACCAGTATTACAGGTCATATTATTTAAAATATGTATATAATGCCATTTGTAAAAACAGAAATTAAAATAGTTTATGAAACTATTTGCTAATAAGTTACTGGCTAACTGTTTTAAATCGACAATTCGTATAGTTACAAGGGTTCTTTATAAGACCGTATTAGAACAATTTGTGAAAATACATTGTAAAATTAATATAAGTTAATTTTATAAGATAGCAGTCAACTATTTAAAAAAGCCTAAATGAAACCTTTTGTAAAATGATTCGCAAACAAGACCAGTTTGAGTTGTATGGTAACATGACAATAGTTTATAAAGTAGCGAGTGGGTTACAAGAGGGAAGTAAGGAGTAGTTCAATACAGCCAATAAAATGGTTACAAGGTGATTAGGTTTCAAGAGGTTTAGCCGAAATCGTCAGGAGACACGTGTCAAGATGATAACAAACGATATGAAAGCAAGATCTTCAAATCTCGGTCCAAATCAGTGGTACGATAGAAGCAAAGAAAGACAATGGAATGACAAATAAGTCATAATTAAAAGAAGGAATAAGGAATCCGTATGTGCACATCGTAATTTATTTGACAAAAATATACTTTTAAGAAAGTAGGGTATCAGTTAACAAATAGTACAATCACTTCGAAAAGCTTCTATATTAGGAAGTTACCAATTTCAAAAGTTCAAGATCTAGGTACATGTATGACCGAACTCAAAGTTACTATTCTATTCTTTTCAAACGCAATCATTGTTTTTAGTTTGCAAAATATCATTAGTTAAAGTTTTACGAGCTCAAACGAACTCAAAACGCTTCAATCCATGTTTTTAACTTTTATTAGTTTTGACCTTTGGGTTTGACTAGACCAATTAACTCACTAAACGATATTCTAAGACTCAAAGTCTAATGCATTTCGATGTAAAACAATGTTTTGAACAACTTTCTAGTTTTATCCGAGACTTGAAACGGAATAAAAATGGACGAAAATGCCCTAGCATTAAATCTGTTAACAAAATGATATTTTAGCATTATTCAGAAAATAACTTCTTAGATTTTACAATCTCAAATGAGCGTAACTTGCTCGATTTTAAAGTTTACTGGTCAAATTTAATGTCCTAAACGGACGTCTCAACATGTAGAAATATATATATTTTTATGTCTAAAGTTATAAAAATATTTTCTAGACACTGTTAAACTTCCTGTAAAGTTTCTGTACAAAGTATATTTTTCGACACAGCTTGAAATTAAATCCAAATTTCATGATAACTCAAAATTAATGTACACATAGGACTGGTGGATTCCATAAAGACGAAAGAAGGTAAACTGTATAATTAGTCATGTAAAGAAAACACAGTATAGAAATGGTTCAAGAATGTCAACGATAATCGGAGACATAAAAAAAACGACGCATATCATCCGTGTCTTCGGCTGCAAGATGCAATGCAGAAAGGTCTCTTGGTGGCATGATTTCCAAAATCACAAGATATATCGAGAAAGAAACGGGACAATAACAAGTGGCATTCCTGGAGCGAGGAGGTTCAATGAAAAGGGAGGATACAAGTAGGATCGTATTCCAAACAATCATCACATAATAAAATGACGACTATGTGTTCAAGGTACAACGGATGTTCTAAGTTGAAATCGAAACGTAGAATGGTCAATGAAGTAAGATGTAATCCATGTACAAGTGTCGCGTAAAACGGTGGCGTAAAGGTAAATCAAGATTATGAAAACCCACAATATTATTCAGCACTGATTCAACGAATTCTTCGAGATGTGAGACTCACACGATGTCCTTTAGTCTTTCTGGGAGACACATTGAGCTACACAATGGTCTATAGACTAGACATTCAATTATGAATGGCCAGAAAGAAAATCTGCGTATCTAAGTAGATATTTTAAGGGAAATAAACAATGAAAGCAACACACACGGTAGTAGAATGAAAATCAGAAGTTCATCGAAAACAACACTTATTCAATCCCGAATAATGGTATCGCGATAGTATGCACAACACGTATCAACGAGTCAAGAAAAACAGACGGTTCAAACCGAACGAGCATATAAAGTCAGTCGTATCACGCATAAATGAAATAGCAATAGTACTCAGAAAAATGAGTATGAAAAGTCGGCAGCATACGCGCTCTGAATACAAGTATGTAACGTCATAACGATATAATATCATTGCAATAAGATCAATTCACAAGAACAAGAATTCAAGAAATACAGTATACGCATATGTAATCACAGTATCATTCAATGATAATTCATGAAGCACATAGGCTTTGAAAAGACATAGTAATTATCGTCATTAGCGTAAAGTAATATTTCAAAATGTAATCAAGAGATGAAATACTACAACGATAATTAAAAGTAAATAATAAGGATTAGAGAGTTACCCGCGAAGATATCGAACAGCAATGGCAAATTCTGTGTTTGACACTTAGAAACAATAAAATATTTGAACTTTCGGTTATAGACTAAGTTTTGAAAAACGACTCAGTTCCCTATAACCATCGCTCTGATACCAATCTGTGAGACCCCCAAAATCTGACATGGAACAACTAGGCAACGAGGGGGTAACACGTCATAGTACAAGAAACAATGAATTACAGTTGACACAAAGCTGACGTAATAAAAGCATATATATCACATTATAAATGATCAGAGTTTTAAACATAGGTCCTAGAGTTTTATATGCGGAAAGATATATTATTTCATCATGATTTATAACATAAAGTTGCCCAAAAGATATAATAAATTTCTGACAGTTTATATTAAAACCAGTCTTTTAAAAGCATCACAGAAATCTCCAAGCTGCGATAATATCCTGCGGGCTCCCATCCAAGCAAAGCTAAGTAATAATATCAATGAAAACTGTTGGAAAGCATACAAGTCTGAATAGCATACAAGTTCTGAATAGCATACAGTTTTTAAATGGATGTGTTCCACCATGTAAAATCTCACCCCGCGTTTAGAAACAATGTACAAGTAGTAAAAGGGGCTATGAACTCACCTTTAGTAAGTAATCACAAGGTAAAAGGGGCTGAGCAAAAAGAAGTCTTCACGGACCTATGCAATGGTGACGCGTAATAAGAATGCGTTCAATGAAGCAATAACGTTTTAGAAGTGGTGGGACATAGTATGACTAGGTAACTTGCGTGTGATGGCGAGACCTAAGCTTAAGTTAAAATTTTGACCCAACACCTTGAACCTACTGTAATAACCTAATATCAACCTTGTATGATGGTCCAAGCATTTAAGTGTGGGTTCCAAACACGTTTAAGACTCGGTTTGAAAAACCAAAACAAGGGACTGCATTCAGTTTTCTGAAAAAGGCTGAGAAGATTTGGTCATATATAAAAATATATAATAGTACAGGAGGTGAAATTTCTTGACATGTATAGGTATTTCTCTTACCTTTAAAAGTTGGGAAAGAACATCCCTAGAACTATTTTCAATCAACGGGAAATGCACTTTTAGTGACAGACTATCAAAACAGAAAGTTGTAAACGTCTTTTGTACCTTACGGTAGATTAAGCATAAATCCCAATCGGTAAAAGATTTTGACACGAAACCAAAAAGAGAAGTTTTATTATATTTGTAGCTACTGTAAAAAGTCATAAAATCATAAATTAATCCTTTTTACCCAAGTCAATTTACCCACGTTTTAAGCATAACATTCAGATTTGACCTAGTTTAGTAAAACGACCGTTTCGGACTCATCCGGACACTTCCCGTTTCCATCCAACTCTGTGAGAACCCGTACTTTCCCAACATTATTTTATATTTTTTTATTTGTGCTTCTTGAATTTTTCCAACGTATTACGTTTTCTTGTATTGCTATATGTAAATCCTGAGATTTTTTAAATTATATTTTTTTTAAGTATTTTTCTGATCATCGATAAATACTTTGTATGGAATTATAAATTTTCATTTTATTTTTCCATATTTATTTTAAATCAATGTTTTTGATTTAAAATCACCCGTGTGCGTTTTACAACGAGTTTATTCAAATCAATGTACAACGAGAATTCCTATTGATCGCGATACCGACGGATGCCCAATAGTTTACGTTTATTTATCGATTGTTTCGATAATTAATATTTTCGACGACTTCGTTTTAATTACGTATTAAGTCTTGTCGGGAAATCATATAATCATTTTTATGATGCATTGTAACTTTTGAAAAGTAATTTTTACGAAACCCGAGCCCCGTAAATATTTTTAATATTTACCAATAACCATTTTCTACCCTTTAAAACTATTAATTGTTTTTAAGTCTACAAGTTTTAAACTTGACAACAATGGTCCCTCCACTACCTACCATATATATTGATTTTTTTAACTAAAAACACACACAACACAAACTTTATAAAAATCAACCATCATCTCCTCCACTCCACCATTTTTGCCGCCACCTCCACACCCTAAACACCTCAAAATCACCAACTTCTACAAGTTTTTAACAAAATCTAATTCATATCCCATCTTTAAAATGATCTTGTGGTTCTTTTGACACCAAAAACATTTACGTGCATCAACTTTTTAAGATGTTATGATTTCATGGTGGGTTTATGTTGTAATCATCTTGCATATGTTATATTTGGTAAGATTATCATGTTTTGATCCTTAAAAGTCTTGTTTTTAATCTTTGATTTTTGTTAGATGTTTCATACAAGTGTTTTTAGGAGTGTTTGGTTGATGGGTATGATAGTATAGTGATCCTAGGGGTATGGGAATGATTGGTTTTGAGTGAAAAATTGATTTGACATGTTTTCTAGAAAGGCAATTTGGGACAGCAGCCTTAAACAGTATGTTTCGTAGGTTTAAGTTCTGTGAAAGGCTTAGATTATTTGAAATTGTTGTAGAGTTTTCCGAGACGGTCGTTTTGGTATAAGATAGAGCTTATAACTCATTACGAGTCAAAAGTTATGCTAGTTTTAGTTTTCGTGTACCGGGAGACGCAAGTCGGCACAATCCGAAATTTGTGGTTGATTATGGGTCGACTCTCGGGGACTTTAGGCTTGGTTAGATAGTTGATACTACTGATTTTCAAAGTTTACAAACTGAGTTTGATGAGTCTAGTAGTGGTTTCAAAAGACGGATTGTCGGGTTAGTACTTTTAAAGTGGTCCAAACGGTTTTACAAAACAAGTGTACAAATCTGTCCTAAAATTTGGAGTCGAGTAAAGCGTCGAGCTGATGGATTTTAAAGTGTGAACTTTGGCTCAAATTTTGGTGAGGTCTTATACAGGTTATAAGTGACCTTGACACCAATTTTCATGTAAAACAGACAAGTCTAGATAGGGTAGATCGGTGTGTACATTCGGGGTGTACTTGCTGATTTTTATTTTAGACACGTAGTTCAATGCTTGTGTTGCGTGAGTTTGAGTGTTCACCATCGGACATGGTGACTTACTCAAGTTCTTAGTAATTATATAAATGACTTAGCTACTGGTCCAAATAAGGGTAAAGGATAGTTTGACTTGCGTTGACTTGGCGTCGTATGACGAGTCATTTTCAAGTGTTCAAACGTTTTAACGAGTAACGTTGGATAAAAGTGTGGTATGAATTCATTTGATTCGTGTCAATGGTTTTGAAACGTGTATACTTTGAAAACATTTGAATCATGTTATATTTGGTATATATATCGATATTGAGTCCGAGTCTTAACGCGCGCCTTATTGTGATAGGTTGCGGTTTTCATGTTTTCCCCGGGCATCCATATCGTCGGTGATCGTCTCACTACATTGTTTCTACTCAGTTGCTGAGTACCGTGATTGACTTAACACGTGGTTAAGGGCCACGAAATTTCTAAGGATCAAGGAGGAGGAATTGTTTAATTTGCGTGTTGGATTAATTCCTACGTGTTATGAAGGTATAGTCACTCCTAACATTTTAGTTTTGATGTTACTAGTACTTTGATTCTTTTTATTCATGAATTTTGAATTCCTTGGGTGAAACCCACTGAGATTATAGATACTTAGGGCATATTAGGACTTAGGACACTTGCGTGGCGATTTGGTATAGCCTAAGTGTTGCTTGATTTAGGTTAGGTAGCTAAATGGAGTTGTTTTTGTAGTATGGAAATCACCACAGAAACAAACAGGTCATGGCAAATTTTTCTTAAACATATGACCTTATTTTTATTTGAAAAATGGATACCCACTGATGTGATTATATGTGTTGAGTTGGATGGAAACGGGAAGTGTCCGGATGAGTCCGAAACCGTCGTTTTACTAAACTAGGTCAAATCTGAATGTTATGCTTAAAACGTGGGTAAATTGACTTGGGTAAAAAGGATTAATTTATGATTTTATGACTTTTTACAGTAGATACAAATATAATAAAACTTCTTTTTTTGGTTTCGTGTCAAAATCTTTTACCTATTGGGATTTATGCTTAATCTACCGTAAGGTACGAAAGACGTTTACAACTTTCTGTTTTGATAGTCTGTCACTAAAAGTGCATTTCCCGTTGATTGAAAATAGTTCTAGGGCTGTTCTTTCCCAACTTTTAAAGGTAAGAGAAATACCTATACATGTCAAGAAATTTCACCTCCTGTACTATTATAGATTTTTAGATATGACCAAATCTTCTCAGCCTTTTTCAGAAAACTGAATGCAGTCCCTTGTTTTGGTTTTTCAAACCGAGTCTTAAACGTGTTTGGAACCCACACATAAATGCTTGGACCATCATACAAGGTTGATATTAGGTTATTACAGTAGGTTCAAGGTGTTGGGTCAAAATTTTAACTTAAGCTTAGGTCTCGCCATCGCACGCAAGTTACCTAGTCATACTATGTCCCACCACTTCTAAAACGTTATTGCTTCATTGAACGCATTCTTATTACGCGTCACCATTGCATAGGTCCGTGAAGACTTCTTTTTGCTCAGCCCCTTTTACCTTGTGATTACTTACTAAAGGTGAGTTCATAGCCCCTTTTACTACTTGTACATTGTTTCTAAACGCGGGGTGAGATATTACATGGTGGAACACATCCATTTAAAAACTGTATGCTATTCAGAACTTGTATGCTATTCAGACTTGTATGCTTTCCAACAGTTTTCATTGATATTATTGCTTATAGTTAATAGCCTTAAGTTTCCTCTCTTGATCATGAACCGTTAATTGTCCCGTATGCTTTGCGCTAAGCGCGAATGTTGTGGGTGGATCCATCGGGATTGGCAATCCCCGTCCCGATTACCTTGACGCACTTACATTTGTTTATACTTGAGTATTTAGGCTGAATACTCCCTAGAGGAACTTACTTTGAGTTAAGCTTCGGTTCATGAACTAAACAGCAATAATATTGGTTTGAGACTATGGTTAATGATCATAACCATTTTATCTATTTACCTGTTTTACAAAAGAATGCTTGTGTTCCACACCCTTATTGCTAAACCTATGAATTTCACTCAACTTTGTGTTGACGATTTTACATGTTTAATCTCAGGTATTATTACTTAGCTTTGCTTGGATGGGAGCCCGCAGGATATTATCGCAGCTTGGAGATTTCTGTGATGCTTTTAAAAGACTGGTTTTAATATAAACTGTCAGAAATTTATTATATCTTTTGGGCAACTTTATGTTATAAATCATGATGAAATAATATATCTTTCCGCATATAAAACTCTGGGACCTATGTTTAAAACTCTGATCATTTATAATGTGATATATATGCTTTTATTACGTCAGCTTTGTGTCAACTGTAATTCATTGTTTCTTGTACTATGACGTGTTACCCCCTCGTTGCCTAGTTGTTCCATGTCAGATTTTGGGGGTCTCACAGATTGGTATCAGGGCGATGGTTATAGGGAACTGAGTCGTTTTTCAAAACTTAGTCTATAACCGAAAGTTCAAATATTTTATTGTTTCTAAGTGTCAAACACAAAATTTGCCATTGCTGTTCGATATCTTCGCGGGTAACTCTCTAATCCTTATTATTTACTTTTAATTATCGTTGTAGTATTTCATCTCTTGATTACATTTTGAAATATTACTTTACGCTAATGACGATAATTACTATGTCTTTTCAAAGCCTATGTGCTTCATGAATTATCATTGAATGATACTGTGATTACATCTGCCTATACTGTATTTCTTGAATTCTTGTTCTTGTGAATTGATCTTATTGCAATGATATTATATCGTTATGACGTTACATACTTGTATTCAGAGCGCGTATGCTGCCGACTTTTCATACTCATTTTTCTGAGTACTATTGCTATTTCATTTATGTGTGATACGACTGACTTTATATGCTCGTTCGGTTTGAACCGTCTGTTTTTCTTGACTCGTTGATACGTGTTGTGCATACTATCGCGATACCATTGTTCGGGATTGAATAAGTGTTGTTTTCGATGAACTTCTGATTTTCATTCTACTACCGTGTGTGTTGCTTTCATTGTTTTTCCCTTAAAATATCTACTTAGATACGCAGATTTTCTTTCTGGCCATTCATAATTGAATGTCTAGTCTATAGACCATTGTGTAGCTCAATGTGTCTCCCAGAAAGACTAAAGGACATCGTGTGAGTCTCACATCTCGAAGAATTCGTTGAATCAGTGCTGAATAATATTGTGGGTTTTCATAATCTTGATTTACCTTTACGCCACCGTTTTACGCGACACTTGTACATGGATTACATCTTACTTCATTGACCATTCTACGTTTCGATTTCAACTTAGAACATCCGTTGTACCTTGAACACATAGTCGTCATTTTATTATGTGATGATTGTTTGGAATACGATCCTACTTGTATCCTCCCTTTTCATTGAACCTCCTCGCTCCAGGAATGCCACTTGTTATTGTCCCGTTTCTTTCTCGATATATCTTGTGATTTTGGAAATCATGCCACCAAGAGACCTTTCTGCATTGCATCTTGCAGCCGAAGACACGGATGATATGCGTCGTTTTTTTTATGTCTCCGATTATCGTTGGCATTCTTGAACCATTTCTATACTGTGTTTTCTTTACATGACTAATTATACAGTTTACCTTCTTTCGTCTTTATGGAATCCACAAGTCCTATGTGTACATTAATTTTGAGTTATCATGAAATTTGGATTTAATTTCAAGCTGTGTCGAAAAATATACTTTGTACAGAAACTTTACAGGAAGTTTAACAGTGTCGAGAAAATATTTTTATAACTTTAGACATAAAAATATATATATTTCTACATGTTGAGACGTCCGTTTAGGACATAAAATTTGACCAGTAAACTTTAAAATCGAGCAAGTTACGCTCATTTGAGATTGTAAAATCTAAGAAGTTATTTTCTGAATAATGCTAAAATATCATTTTGTTAACAGATTTAATGCTAGGGCATTTTCGTCCATTTTTATTCCGTTTCAAGTCTCGGGTAAAACTAGAAAGTTGTTCAAAACATTATTTTACATCGAAATGCATTAGACTTTGAGTCTTAGAATATCGTTTAGTGAGTTAATTGGTCTAGTCAAACCCAAAGGTCAAAACTAATAAAAGTTAAAAACATGGATTGAAGCGTTTTGAGTTCGTTTGAGCTCGTAAAACTTTAACTAATGATATTTTGCAAACTAAAAACAATGATTGCGTTTGAAAAGAATAGAATAGTAACTTTGAGTTCGGTCATACATGTACCTAGATCTTGAACTTTTGAAATTGGTAACTTCCTAATATAGAAGCTTTTCGAAGTGATTGTACTATTTGTTAACTGATACCCTACTTTCTTAAAAGTATATTTTTGTCAAATAAATTACGATGTGCACATACGGATTCCTTATTCCTTCTTTTAATTATGACTTATTTGTCATTCCATTGTCTTTCTTTGCTTCTATCGTACCACTGATTTGGACCGAGATTTGAAGATCTTGCTTTCATATCGTTTGTTATCATCTTGACACGTGTCTCCTGACGATTTCGGCTAAACCTCTTGAAACCTAATCACCTTGTAACCATTTTATTGGCTGTATTGAACTACTCCTTACTTCCCTCTTGTAACCCACTCGCTACTTTATAAACTATTGTCATGTTACCATACAACTCAAACTGGTCTTGTTTGCGAATCATTTTACAAAAGGTTTCATTTAGGCTTTTTTAAATAGTTGACTGTTTTCTTATAAAATTAACTTATATTAATTTTACAATGTATTTTCACAAATTGTTCTAATACGGTCTTATAAAGAACCCTTGTAACTATACGAATTATCGATTTAAAACAGTTAGCCAGTAACTTATTAGCAAATAGTTTCATAAACTATTTTGATTTCTGTTTTTACAAATGGCATTATATACATATTTTAAATAATATGACCTGTAATACTAGTTTGACGAAGATGAGCATCGCATTGCTAGTCCTAAATTATGCATGGCCTGATCACCTATGCTTAATTTAGAAGGAGCCATGCAAGGCCAAATAGTAGTCGCCTTAAATATTTAACCTAGAATCAACTTTTTAGTTATGTTGCTTAAAATGTTTGATAAAATAAAGTTTTGAAAACTTTTACATTTTATGCGAGCAGCAACAGTTTGCAACATACACATATGAACCATTATCTTTTCTTGAACTAAGTACATGCCTCGAGCACATATTTCCTTACTCAACGACCTTTGTTTTACCTGTTACCTCATCATCCTCATGATACGATTTTCGTTATCATTTGCCTAAATTCTTACCATTGATGCCCGACTTGAAAGTTTCAACGTTGCTATGCTCCTACATCGATTGACCATCTCTATCTATTTTGGTAGACCTTCGAAACGTCTCTGGATGTGATTAGTGATTTATGACTGGACGTGAACGATGATTACGTGTAATTGCCATGATATGTGTTAAGATACTATCGTCTTAAAATTTCATTCGTGTGAATCATGTGTTGATTTCGCCTTTCATTGCTAATGTTGTTCATCTTACTGGAACTTCTCTCAATTGACTTCTTAAGAATTTTCTCTGATTCGAAAATTCGTTGTGTGGCTTTTCCCTTTCGATTGTATTTCGACCACCGAGAACTTAATAAGCCGTTATTGGTGACGCCAACCGCACTCGTGAATTAATCTTGCTATAATCATTGTTTCTTATTATTTTTATTATTGACGTGACTATTCTATCACGTTTGTTAAGAATTTGTTAGCCTCAAAATATTGAGTCAAACAAGAATGTTCGGTCATAGGTTTCTATTGTAATATTTATTAGAACGTTGTAATAAGTAGTTATTTAGTCGTGGTTCACGGGCTTGAATTTAAACTAATTAAAGTCCAAAAGACAAGCCCGGCCCAATATATAGTCCATTAAAGCCCGCATGTGGGTGGACTATATATACTACCCTCCTAGCATGTTAGGAGGGTGGATGGTCATTTGTAACAACTTCTTTTCTTAATCTAATCTCACCAAGTTAATCATCTCCTCTCTACTTTCTCTCACTACTTTCTCTCTCTAGGAATTCATCTCTTCTTTATCTATTTTCTTTCTTTATTCATTGCTTAATCATCACAAATACATGGGACAACATTTGGTATCAGAGCTAACCGGGGGTGTTTTGTGTTTGTTTGCTTATTTTTGTTGCTTATTCACTGCTTATTTTTGTAATAAGTAGTTATTTTTGTTGCTTATTCACGACTTCCGTTCACAACCGCACGGAACTCGGAACTCAAGACCACAGCAATGAACCGTCAAGTTCAACGCTGGTTCCTGAACATGTTCCTAGAGCAGATCTGACAGTAGACACGACACTTGAAGAGTTGGAAATGTTATATGGACCAATGTATGATGAATATTTCACGGGGGAGAAACAAGTTGCATCGAAGTCTTCCGCTGTCACTCATGATAAGAATGATGATACCGTTCATCGTCAACAAAAAGATACAACTTCACCTACTTTAACACGGGTTGTTGCAGATTTACTTCCTCAGAATATCACATTAACAATCGATCCTACAACATCCACAACTACTGTCATTGCTCCAGAGAACACACATCAAGCAGACGATGCATTATCTGACGAAGATGAATTTATCAACCCATTCGGTACACCGGTACACGAAACTGGAGAGTCTTCTACTCGTCATGTTGATCCGTCAAATATGCATACTTTCTATCAACGACATCCTTCAACACATCATTGGACCCGAGATCATCCTTTGGTTCATGTAATTGGAAACCCTTCACAGCCCGTTCGTACAAGACGACAGCTTCACACTGATGGCGATGTTTGTATGTTCGCACTCACCGTGAGTTCAGCCGAACCGAAAAACATCAAAGAAGCCTTGGCTGATCATGCTTGGATTGAATCGATGACGGATGAACTTCAACAATTTGAAAGACTTAAAGTCTGGGAACTTGTTGACAGACCATACGATGTAACTCCATTAAATCTTCGATGGATCTGAAAAAACAAGATGGATGAAGAGAACACGATCATCAAGAATAAATCTACACTAGTGGCTAAAGGGTATGGACAGAAAGAGGGTATTGATTTCGAAGAATCATTTGCACCAGTAGCTCGAATGGAAGCGGTCAGGATTTTTCTTGCTTATGCTGCACATAAGGGATTCATCGTTTATCAAATGGACGTGAAGACGGCGTTTCTTAACGGTCCTTTGAAGGAAGAAGTTTATGTCACGCAACCGGAAGGATTCGTCAATCCTCATTATCCTGACAAGGTGTATCGTCTCCACAAAGCACTCTATGGACTCAAGCAAGCTCCAAGGGCGTGGTACGACGAGCTCTCGAAATTTCTGATCTCCAAAGGTTTCTCAAAAGGTTCCATTGATTTAACTTTGTTCACTTATAAATATGGGGATGACATTTTGCTTGTGCAAATTTATGTTGATGACATTATTTTCGGGTCTACAAACCCAAAACTTTCAAAATGGTTTGAAAAAGTAATGCACAAGAGATTTGAAATGTCTATGATGGGCGAACTAAAATTCTTTCTAGGAATTCAAGTTCACCAATCCCCAAGTGGTATCTTCATTAACCAAGCTAAGTATTGTCAAGAGATAATCAAAAAGCATGGTATGACATCATGTGACCCCATTGGGACACCATTATCAACCACATCCCTAGATGCTGATTTGGAGGGATTACCCATAGATCAAACGAGATATCGTTCCATGATCGGGTCCCTCATGTACTTGACAGCAAGCAGACCTGATATTCATCATGCTACATGTTATTGTGCACGATATCAAGCACGGCCCACTGAAAAGCACCTCAAGGAGGTTAAACGGATCTTTCGGTACCTTAAGAATACCATTCACATGGGACTCTGGTATCCGAGGGAAACCGGTCTTCTAACGGCCTATTCAGATTCTGATCATGCAGGGTGTCTTGATACACGTAAAAGTACTTCTGGTGGTGCACAATTTCTAGGTCAAGACAAGCTTGTGGGATGGTCTTCCAAGAAGCAGGATTGCACGTCACTTTCATCAGCCGAAGCGGAGTATGTGTCTCTATCTGTGTGTTGTGCTCAAGTTCTTTGGATGAGAACACAACTCACGGATTATGGCTTCCACTTTGATAAAGTACCTATGTACTGTGACTCAAAGTCTGCCATAGCCATCTCCTACAATCCGGTACAGCATTCTCGCACGAAGCACATTGATGTCCGATATCACTTTATTAAGGAACAAGTTGAAAGAGGTATTGTTGAATTATACTTTGTTGGAACTGATTACCAATTAGCTGACTTGTTTACAAAAGCTCTTTCGAAAGAGAGGTTTGCGTATCTAGTTAGGCAAATTGGTATGAGATGTTTGACTCCAGCAGAACTGGAGGTTCTGGCAAAGAAGCCTGCTTGATTCATCTATCAAACATCTACCTGTAAATATTTATCAAAAAGCAAAATACAAAATTAAAAAATCTTTGATAATCCAAAAATATTCTTCTCGACATGTCTTTCAGTATCGATAATATGGACGTACCTAGAAATGTCGCTCAATAACGACACGGGTGTGTACATAAAGCTCGAATGAAAGTTGTAAATATTTTTCAAAACATGTCATTTCTATCTTTTCAACAGGAAATTGTCTATTTTGGACAATATTTCCAACAACGGGTAGAGCAATCTATCTCGGGTTGAGCTTGTCACAAAACATTCAACGTTTTGAGCTCAACACAATGGCTTGTAATCACTTTTAGATTGCAACCCGGATCTAAATTCACGGGGGAGTGTACGCTTTTGTACTCTTACCCTTAGCAAAAGAAGTTAAATCTTCTTACACTTGAGTGGATTCGTCAAGACATTCAAAGTCTATGAACTCAAGTTTATGCTTTAGAAAAACCTTTTCGTCAAAAAGAATTGATTTTTCAAAAAGCGTTGAACACAATTTTTTCAAGAATTTCTCAATGATATTCAAAATCTTTCAAAAATTGTGTGTTCAACAACTCCTATCCTCAAAAGTTTAATGTGGATCAAATCCTCGTAATGACAATTCCATTGGATCAATTTTTGAGGGGGAGCAATTCAACTTCATGCAAAAGATTAACACATCTTTCTCCCGAAGATTTTCAAGACTATTTTTCAAAATATATTTTAATCAAATTTGGTATCTCTAATATCAAAAGATTTTATATATTAGAGATAGGGGAGAAAATATGATTAAAATGTGATCTATAAGACTCAATCACTTTAACTCTTACCCACATGTGCGAAACACTTTCGATTATCGATGCACATGTGAAGGGAGAGCATTTCTAAAACGACAAAACTAGCAAGGTGTTAAATGTTTTTCAAACACTTTGTTAGAATTTAAAGTGGTTTTCATGGTTACGATCAAATACCCACAACATCTTTAATTCACGACGTTATTGGTGTCAAAAGGGTGGTTAGGTTTAAGTCCTATGATCCAACCAGAACCGGAGGGATCTTCCCAGGGACAATCCAATAGATTATTAGAAGTCCTTAGGAAAGATGGAGTAGAATGTGAACGTAGCTGAATGCCGACTAAGTACTGATGATAGCACTGGAACAATCACAACAAGGTGCCATTAATGATGTCTTGGTAAGCATTGAAGGGGTTGAAGAATGAAAAAGAAATGTAAGGATAAAGGGTCTAAAGAAAGAAGCCCTCCATACAACTTAGGCAGAAACCGGGTCAACTCATCATGAAGACAAACTCATCATGGACCCAGTGATGTGAAGCACAACCCTTTCCTAGCTACTCAGACTTCTCTCAAAAGAAGTTTGTTTTATTGTCACGGAGATCAACTCGACTTCTATTGACTTTCTCACTCCGAGATAGTTGATATTGAATAGGTGGCATCTGCTCCAGCCTCCGACCACTAAAAGTGCACAAATCGAGTCTAGAGCCAAGAGATCAATCAAATCTCGTTAGGACACACGGATGAAGATCAAGAGAGTCCTACGCTATATCCTTGCGATATTGCTAGAACACTCAGAGTGATACTACTTAGTATTCACAATGATGAGTGGAAATCCTTCCAGTGTTAACATCAAACAGCACTGCGGTAGGTCATATGCAAGATTCTTTATGAATTGAACATATGTAAAACTGAAAAGCAACAGTGGTTTGATTCTGAATTGATTCAAACTTGTTTCAGGTTTCTACGCAATATCTTTATGGTCTGCCAGAACATTCAGAGTGATATTATTAATATTCACAGTGACGAATGGAAATCCTTCTAGCGTCAACATCAAACAGCGCTACGGTAGGTGACTTGTGAGATTCTTATGAATCAAACTTGTGTCAACTGGAAAGCAACAATGGTAAGATTCTTAATGAATCAAACTTGTTCCAGGAATTTGAATTGACGACTTTAATCAAGCGGATATTTATCCAATTGATTCACTCTTTATGTTCGTAGTCTTGCTTTGAGACGGTCGAGTAAAGAGAACGGCTAGTACAGCCGCGAAACCCTGTCAAGGAGATTCTTAATTGAATCTACCTGATCACAGGTACGATATTTAATATCGTATAACGGTCTTCACCGACCGGAGGTAAAACACTACCGATTTAGGACGAATGTCAAAGCCATTCAGTCCGTGTCTATGTTTTGTCTCGAGAAGGTGGCGTCACGGTGTACTCAGCAAAGTCAAAGATTCACAACCACATATTCATGCCCAAAGACTTATCCAACAATTGATAGTGTGAGCATGTGGATAAAGACACAAGATCACAAGATGGCAAAGACAAGTCAAGAATGATTTGAAGATCTCAAGACTTAAAGACAAAGTCGAAAGACAACGACAAAGGCTCAAAGATCACAGCATGAAAGAACAAAACTACTGTTACACGTTCAAGACTCATTTATGACGAATTTCATAAATCTCCATTGGAATCCAAATATCAAAGAGGAATGACCTCACATTGGGGGAGATTGTTAGCCTCAAAATATTGAGTCAAACAAGAATGTTCGGTCATAGGTTTCTATTGTAATATTTATTAGAACGTTGTAATAAGTAGTTATTTAGTCGTGGTTCACGGGCTTGAATTTAAACTAATTAAAGTCCAAAAGACAAGCCCGGCCCAATATATAGTCCATTAAAGCCCGCATGTGGGTGGACTATATATACTACCCTCCTAGCATGTTAGAAGGGTGGATGGTCATTTGTAACAACTTCTTTTCTTAATCTAATCTCACCAAGTTAATCATCTCCTCTCTACTTTCTCTCACTACTTTCTCTCTCTAGGAATTCATCTCTTCTTTATCTATTTTCTTTCTTTATTCATTGCTTAATCATCACAAATACATGGGACAACAGAATTGATACGACTTCCGTCTTATTCCTTTGTATACTGCTCGCATACAGATTGTTGACCTTTATATGATTCACATTCGTTGCTGTCTTGTCACCTTTTGAAAACCAGAAACTGCTACGTGTTTATCGTTTGATATCTTAAACACTTTCTTAAATTTCTAAAAAAAAATATTATTAATTTTTAAGAACATTTTATACATTTTATCAAATGTTTAAATTACCAAAATAACTGTTTCAAGTTAAGTATCGGATCTATATATCCTCTTTGGTAAATTTACCTAATGTTTCAAAAGATATCAAGCTGTATCTTTTAAAGTATTTGATTATATCATACTTTATTGTCAACCTAATGAAATTATTTAAATTAATATATAATTTCTAACAATGATTCAAAATAACTTGGAAAAAAAAATCTGAATTTTCTCTAATGGTGACGATAAACCCGAGTTTTAACGATAATTTAATACAGTCATCCAAAAGTTCTAAAGCCGACCAGGATAACTATCTTGAACTGTTCTACTTTTCCTTTGAAAATCCTGATCAAGAAAAAGATATAGCAACAGCTTACTCCCTAAATATAGATAGTTTGATTTTAAATCACTACACCTTTTGAAAATTTCTTTTAATCAAGGAAATACATAAACTGAGTTTTAAAGTAATACCAAAATCCTAGACAACTGATTGTGACAACTTGTATTTTAAACGATCATATGTTATTCATTTTTCCCTTCTATTTCTCTTGTAAATAGATTCTTACGTTTTAAGATTTTCACGTTTTACAGTTGCACGATTTGCGACCCCTTGTTGATTTACAATCTTGGTTCATTTTATCGCACTTTGCCTGTTTAAGCGATTCTTGTGTTCATTCTTGTTAGTTTATCGCACGTATTTCCAACAACTCTATCTCTCAATGTATCTCTGTATTGAAAGATCGTTATCCTAATCCAAGACTGAAAAGTTATACGAAAAGGAGTTAAGAAACTGAAGCATAGTGAATTCTAACCGTTAAGATTCATCATGGTACGGAAGTTTACCTGGGAAGCAATGAATTTTGTTCTACACTTTGTACCTCCTCTTGTTTGCATCTTCTACTGTTTTCAGGAGAACTCTGGGGACCAGAGTTCCTTTAGGGGGGAAGACTGTGAGAACCCGTACTTTCCCAACATTATT
This sequence comes from Glebionis coronaria, assembly GCA_025667525.1. Classification (NCBI taxonomy): domain Eukaryota; kingdom Viridiplantae; phylum Streptophyta; class Magnoliopsida; order Asterales; family Asteraceae; genus Glebionis; species Glebionis coronaria. The sequence goes on from CM046878.1 coordinate 270,058,150, forward strand.
TTATATTTTTTTTATTTGTGCTTCTTGAATTTTTCCAACGTATTACGTTTTCTTGTATTGCTATATGTAAATCCTGAGATTTTTTAAATTATATTTTTTTTTAAGTATTTTTCTGATCATCGATAAATACTTTGTATGGAATTATAAATTTTCATTTTATTTTTCCATATTTATTTTAAATCAATGTTTTTGATTTAAAATCACCCGTGTGCGTTTTACAACGAGTTTATTCAAATCAATGTACAACGAGAATTCCTAGTGATCGCGATACCGACGGATGCCCAATAGTTTACGTTTATTTATCGATTGTTTCGATAATTAATATTTTCGACGACTTCGTTTTAATTACGTATTAAGTCTTGTCGGGAAATCATATAATCATTTTTATGATGCATTGTAACTTTTGAAAAGTAATTTTTACGAAACCCGAGCCCCGTAAATATTTTTAATATTTACCAATAACCATTTTCTACCCTTTAAAACTATTAATTGTTTTTAAGTCCACAAGTTTTAAACTTGACAACAATGGTCCCTCCACTACCTACCATATATATTGATTTTTTTTAACTAAAAACACACACAACACAAACTTTATAAAAATCAACCATCATCTCCTCCACTCCACCATTTTTGCCGCCACCTCCACACCCTAAACACCTCAAAATCACCAACTTCTACAAGTTTTTAACAAAATCTAATTCATATCCCATCTTTAAAATGATCTTGTGGTTCTTTTGACACCAAAAACATGTACATGCATCAACTTTTTAAGATGTTATGATTCCATGGTAGGTTTATGTTGTAATCATCTTGCATATGTTATATTTTGTAAGATTATCATGTTTTGATCCTTAAAAGTCTTGTTTTTAATCTTTGATTTTTGTTAGATGTTTCATAAAAGTGTTTTTAGGAGTGTTTGGTTGATGGGTATGATAGTATAGTGATCCTAGGGGTATGGGAATGATTGGTTTTGAGTGAAAAATTGATTTGACATGTTTTCTAGAAAGGCAATTTGGGACAGCAGCCTTAAACAGTATGTTTCGTAGGTTTAAGGTCTGTGAAAGACTGAGATTATTTGAAATTGTTGTAGAGTTTTCCGAGACGGTTGTTTTGGTATAAGATAGAGCTTATAACTCATTACGAGTCAAAAATTATGCTAGTTTTAGTTTTCGGGTACCGGGAGACGCAAGTCGGCACAATCCGAAATTTGTGGCTGATTATGGGTCGACTCTCGGGGACTTTAGGCTTGGTTAGATAGTTGATACTACTGATTTTCAAAGTTTACAAACTGAGTTTGATGAGTCTAGTAGTGGTTTCAAAAGACGGATTATCGGGTTAGTACTTTTAAAGTGGTCCAAACGGTTTTACAAAACAAGTGTACAAATCTGTCCTAAAATTTGGAGTCGAGTAAAGCGTCGAGCTGATGGATTTTAAAGTGTGAACTTTGGCTCAAATTTTGGTGAGGTCTTATACAGGTTATAAGTGACCTTGACACCAATTTTCATGTAAAACGGACAAGTCTAGATAGGGTAGATCGGTGTGTACATTCGGGGTGAGTTTCAGTGTTCACCATCGGACATGGTGACTTACTCAAGTGCTTAGTCATTATATAAATGACTTAGCTACTGGTCCAAATAAGGGTAAAGGATAGTTTGACTTGCGTTGACTTGGCGTCGTATGACGAGTCATTCTCAAGTGTTCAAACGTTTTAACGAGTAACGTTGGATAAAAGTGTGGTATGAATTTATTTGATTCTTGTCAATGGTTTTGAAACGTGTATACTTTGAAAACATTTGAATCATGTTATATTTGGTATATATATCGATATTGAGTTCGAGTCTTAACGCGCGCCTTATTGTGATAGGTTGCGGTTTTCGTGTTTTCCCCGGGCATCCATATCGTCGGTGATCGTCTCACTACATTGTTTCTACTCAGTTGCTGAGTACCGTGATTGACTTAACACGTGGCTAAGGGCCACGAAATTTCTAAGGATCAAGGAGGAGGAATTGTTTAATTTGCGTGTTGGATTAATTCATACGTGATATGAAGGTATAGTCACTCCTAGCATTTTAGTTTTGATGTTACTAGTACTTTGATTCTTTTTATTCATGAATTTTGAATTCCTTGGGTGAAACCCACTGAGATTATAGATACTTAGGGCATATTAGGACTTAGGACACTTGCGTGGCGATTTGGTATAGCCTAAGTGTTGCTTGATTTAGGTTAGGTAGCTAAATGGAGTTGTTTTTGTAGTATGGAAATCACCACAGAAACAAACAGGTCATGGCAAATTTTTCTTAAACATATGACCTTGTTTTTATTTGAAAAATGGATACCCACTGATGTGATTATATGTGTTGAGTTGGATGGAAACGGGAAGTGTCCGGATGAGTCCGAAACCGTCGTTTTACTAAACTATGTCAAATCTGAATGTTATGCTTAAAACGTGGGTAAATTGACTTGGGTAAAAAGGATTAATTTATGATTTTATGAATTTTTACAGTAGCTACAAATATAATAAAACTTCTTTTTTTGGTTTCGTGTCAAAATCTTTTACCTATTGGGATTTATGCTTAATCTACCGTAAGGTACGAAAAACGTTTACAACTTTCTGTTTTGATAGTCTGTCACTAAAAGTGAATTTCCCGTTGATTGAAAATAGTTCTAGGGCTGTTCTTTCCTAACTTTTAAAGGTAAGAGAAATACCTATACATGTCAAGAAATTTCACCTCCTGTACTATTATAGATTTTTAGATATGACCAAATCTTCTCAGCCTTTTTCAGAAAACTGAATGCAGTCCCTTGTTTTGGTTTTTCAAACCGAGTCTAAAACGTGTTTGGAACCCACACATAAATGCTTGGACCATCATACAAGGTTGATATTAGGTTATTACAGTAGGTTCAAGGTGTTGGGTCAAAATTTTAACTTAAGCTTAGGTCTCGCCATCGCACGCAAGTTACCTAGTCATACTATGTCCCACCACTTCTAAAACGTTATTGCTTCATTGAACGCATTCTTATTACGCGTCACCATTGCATAGGTCCGTGAAGACTTCTTTTTGCTCAGCCCCTTTTACCTTGTGATTACTTACTAAAGGTGAGTTCATAGCCCCTTTTACTACTTGTACATTGTTTCTAAACGCGGGGTGAGATTTTACATGGTGGAACACATCCATTTAAAAACTGTATGCTATTCAGAACTTGTATGCTATTCAGACTTGTATGCTTTCCAACAGTTTTCATTGATATTATTGCTTATAGTTAATAGCCTTAAGTTTCCTCTCTTGATCATGAACCGTTAATTGTCTCGTATGCTTTGCGCTAAGCGCGAATGTTGTGGGTGGATCCATCGGGATTGACAATCCCCGTCCCGATTACCTTGACGCACTTACATTTGTTTATAATTGAGTATTTAGGCTGAATACTCCCTAGAGGAACTTACTTTGAGTTAAGCTTCGGTTCATGAACTAAACAGCAATAATATTGGTTTCAGACTATGGTTAATGATCATAACCATTTTATCTATTTACTTGTTTTACAAAAGAATGCTTGTGTTCCACACCCTTATTGCTAAACCTATGAATTTCACTCAACTTTGTGTTGACGATTTTACATGTTTAATCTCAGGTATTATTACTTAGCTTTGCTTGTATGGGAGCCCGCAGGATATTATCGCAGCTTGGAGATTTCTGTGATGCTTTTAAAAGACTGGTTTTAATATAAACTGTCAGAAATTTATTATATCTTTTGGGCAACTTTATGTTATAAATCATGATGAAATAATATATCTTTCCGCATATAAAACTCTGGGACCTATGTTTAAAACTCTGATCATTTATAATGTGATATATATGTTTTTATTACGTCAGCTTTGTGTCAACTGTAATTCATTGTTTCTTGTACTATGACGTGTTACCCCCTCGTTGCCTAGTTGTTCCATGTCAGATTTTTGGGGTCTCACAAACTCAACACATACTAATCACATCAGAGGGTATCCATTTTTCAAATAAAAACAAGGTTATATGTTTAAGAAAAATTTGCCATGACCTGTTTGTTTCTGTGGTGATTTCCATACTACAAAAACAACTCCATTTAGCTACCTAACCTAAATCAAGCAACACTTAGGCTATACCAAATCGCCACGCAAGTGTCCTAAGTCCTAATATGCCCTAAGTATCTATAATCTCAGTGGGTTTCACCCAAGGAATTCAAAATTCATGAATAAAAAGAATCAAAGTACTAGTAACATCAAAACTAAAATGCTAGGAGTGACTATACCTTCATAACACGTAGGAATTAATCCAACACGCAAATTAAACAATTCCTCCTCCTTGATCCTTAGAAATTTCGTGGCCCTTAACCACGTGTTAAGTCAATCACGGTACTCAGCAACTGAGTAGAAACAATGTAGTGAGACGATCACCGACGATATGGATGCCCGGGGAAAACACGAAAACCGCAACCTATCACAATTAGGCGCGCGTTAAGACTCGAACTCAATATCGATATATATACCAAATATAACATGATTCAAATGTTTTCAAAGTATACACGTTTCAAAACCATTGACACGAATCAAATGAATTCATACCACACTTTTATCCAACGTTACTCGTTAAAACGTTTGAACACTTGAAAATGACTCGTCATACGACGCCAAGTCAACGCAAGTCAAACTATCCTTTACCCTTATTTGGACCAGTAGCTAAGTCATTTATATAATGACTAAGCACTTGAGTAAGTCACCATGTCCGATGGTGAACACTCAAACTCACGCAATACAAGCATTGAACTACATGTCCAAAATAAAAATCAGCAAGTACACCCCGAATGTACACACCGATCTACCCTATCTAGACTTGTCCGTTTTACATGAAAATTGGTGTCAAGGTCACTTATAACCTGTATAAGACCTCACCAAAATTTGAGCCAAAGTTCACACTTTAAAATCCATCAGCTCGACGCTTTACTCGACTCCAAATTTTAGGACAGATTTGTACACTTGTTTTGTAAAACCGTTTGGACCACTTTAAAAGTACTAACCCGACAATCCGTCTTTTGAAACCACTACTAGACTCATCAAACTCAGTTTGTAAACTTTGAAAATCAGTAGTATCAACTATCTAACCAAGCCTAAAGTCCCCGAGAGTCGACCCATAATCAGCCACAAATTTCGGATTGTGCCGACTTGCGTCTCCCGGTACACGAAAACTAAAACTAGCATAACTTTTGACTCGTAATGAGTTATAAGCTCTATCTTATACCAAAACAACCGTCTAGGAAAACTCTACAAAAATTTCAAATAATCTCAGTCTTTCACAGACCTTAAACCTACGAAACATACTGTTTAAGGCTGCTGTCCCAAATTGCCTTTCTAGAAAACATGTCAAATCAATTTTTCACTCAAAACCAATCATTCCCATACCCCTAGGATCACTATACTATCATACCCATCAACCAAACACTCCTAAAAACACTTTTATGAAACATCTAACAAAAATCAAAGATTAAAAACAAGACTTTTAAGGATCAAAACATGATAATCTTACCAAATATAACATATGCAAGATGATTACAACATAAACCCACCATAGAATCATAACATCTTAAAAAGTTGATGCATGTACATGTTTTTGGTGTCAAAAGAACCACAAGATCATTTTAAAGATGGGATATGAATTAGATTTTGTTAAAAACTTGTAGAAGTTGGTGATTTTGAGGTGTTTAGGGTGTGGAGGTGGCGGCAAAAATGGTGGAGTGGAGGAGATGATGGTTGATTTTTATAAAGTTTGTGTTGTGTGTGTTTTTAGTTAAAAAAAATCAATATATATGGTAGGTAGTGGAGGGACCATTGTTGTCAAGTTTAAAACTTGTGGACTTAAAAACAATTAATAGTTTTAAAGGGTAGAAAATGGTTATTGGTAAATATTAAAAATATTTACGGGGCTCGGGTTTCGTAAAAATTACTTTTCAAAAGTTACAATGCATCATAAAAATGATTATATGATTTCCCGACAAGACTTAATACGTAATTAAAACGAAGTCGTCGAAAATATTAATTATCGAAACAATCGATAAATAAACGTAAACTATTGGGCATCCGTCGGTATCGCGATCACTAGGAATTCTCGTTGTACATTGATTTGAATAAACTCGTTGTAAAACGCACACGGGTGATTTTAAATCAAAAACATTGATTTAAAATAAATATGGAAAAATAAAATGAAAATTTATAATTCCATACAAAGTATTTATCGATGATCAGAAAAATACTTAAAAAAAATATAATTTAAAAAATCTCAGGATTTACATATAGCAATACAAGAAAACGTAATACGTTGGAAAAATTCAAGAAGCACAAATAAAAAAAATATAAAATAATGTTGGGAAAGTACGGGATCTCACAGTTTATCTGTGAGACCCCCAAAATCTGACATGGAACAACTAGGCAACAAGGGGGTAACACGTCATAGTACAAGAAACAATGAATTACAGTTGACACAAAGCTGACGTAATAAAAGCATATATATCACATTATAAATGATCAGAGTTTTAAACATAGGTCCCAGAGTTTTATATGCGGAAAGATATATTATTTCATCATGATTTATAACATAAAGTTGCCCAAAAGATATAATAAATTTCTGACAGTTTATATTAAAACCAGTCTTTTAAAAGCATCACAGAAATCTCCAAGCTGCGATAATATCCTGCGGGCTTAAGAACTTTTGGATGACTGTATTAAATTATCGTTAAAACTCGGGTTTATCGTCACCATTAGAGAAAATTCAGATTTTTTTTTCCAAGTTATTTTGAATCATTGTTAGAAATTATATATTAATTTAAATAATTTCATTAGGTTGACAATAAAGTATGATATAATCAAATACTTTAAAAGATACAGCTTGATATCTTTTGAAACATTAGGTAAATTTACCAAAGAGGATATATAGATCCGATACTTAACTTGAAACAGTTATTTTGGTAATTTAAACATTTGATAAAATGTATAAAATGTTCTTAAAAATTAATAATAATTTTTTTTTAGAAATTTAAGAAAGTGTTTAAGATATCAAACGATAAACACGTAGCAGTTTCTGGTTTTCAAAAGGTGACAAGACAGCAACGAATGTGAATCATATAAAGGTCAACAATCTGTATGCGAGCAGTATACAAAGGAATAAGACAGAAGTCGTATCAATTCTTAACAAACGTGGTAGAATAGTCACGTCAATAATAAAAATAATAAGAAACAATGATTATAGCAAGATTAATTCACGAGTGCGGTTGGCGTCACCAATAACGGCTTATTAAGTTCTCGGTGGTCGAAATACAATCGAAAGGGAAAAGCCACACAACGAATTTTCGAATCAGAGAAAATTCTTAAGAAGTCAATTGAGAGAGGTTCCAGTAAGATGAACAACATTAGCAATGAAAGGCGAAATCAACACATGATTCACACGAATGAAATTTTAAGACGATAGTATCTTAACACATATCATGGCAATTACACGTAATCATCGTTCACGTCCAGTCATAAATAACTAATCACATCCAGAGACGTTTCGAAGGTCTACCAAAATAGATAGAGATGGGCAATCGATGTATGAGCATAGCAACGTTGAAACTTTCAAGTCGGGTATCAATGGTAAGAATTTAGGTAAATGATAACGAAAATCGTATCATGAGGATGATGAGGTAACAGGTAAAACAAAGGTCGTTGAGTAAGGAAATATGTGCTCGAGGCATGTACTTAGTTCAAGAAAAGATAATGGTTCATATGTGTATGTTGCAAACTGTTGCTGCTCGCATAAAATGTAAAAGTTTTCAAAACTTTATTTTATCAAACATTTTAAGCAACATAACTAAAAAGTTGATTCTAGGTTAAATATTTAAGGCGACTACTATTTGGCCTTGCATGGCTCCTTCTAAATTAAGCATAGGTGATCAGGCCATGCATAATTTAGGACTAGCAATGCGATGCTCATCTTCGTCAAACCAGTATTACAGGTCATATTATTTAAAATATGTATATAATACCATTTGTAAAAACAGAAATCAAAATAGTTTATGAAACTATTTGCTAATAAGTTACTGGCTAACTGTTTTAAATCGACAATTCGTATAGTTACAAGGGTTCTTTATAAGACCGTATTAGAACAATTTGTGAAAATACATTGTAAAATTAATATAAGTTAATTTTATAAGATAACAGTCAACTATTTAAAAAAGCCCAAATGAAACCTTTTGTAAAATGATTCGCAAACAAGACCAGTTTGAGTTGTATGGTAACATGACAATAGTTTATAAAGTAGCGAGTGGGTTACAAGAGGGATAAGGAGTAGTTCAATACAGCCAATAAAATGGTTACAAGGTGATTAGGTTTCAAGAGGTTTAGCCGAAATCGTCAGGAGACACGTGTCAAGATGATAACAAACTATATGAAAGCAAGATCTTCAAATCTCGGTCCAAATCAGTGGTACGATAGAAGCAAACAAAGACAATGGAATGACAAATAAGTCATAATTAAAAGAAGGAATAAGGAATCCGTATGTGCACATCGTAATTTATTTGACAAAAATATACTTTTAAGAAAGTAGGGTATCAGTTAACAAATAGTACAATCACTTCGAAAAGCTTCTATATTAGGAAGTTACCAATTTCAAAAGTTCAAGATCTAGGTACATGTATGACCGAACTCAAAGTTACTATTCTATTCTTTTCAAACGCAATCATTGTTTTTAGTTTGCAAAATATCATTAGTTAAAGTTTTACGAGCTCAAACGAACTCAAAACGCTTCAATCCATGTTTTTAACTTTTATTAGTTTTGACCTTTGGGTTTGACTAGACCAATTAACTCACTAAACGATATTCTAAGACTCAAAGTCTTATGCATTTCGATGTAAAACAATGTTTTGAACAACTTTCTAGTTTTACCCGAGACTTGAAACGGAATAAAAATGGACGAAAATGCCCTAGCATTAAATCTGTTAACAAAATGATATTTTAGCATTATTCAGAAAATAACTTCTTAGATTTTACAATCTCAAATGAGCGTAACTTGCTCGATTTTAAAGTTTACTGGTCAAATTTTATGTCCTAAACGGACGTCTCAACATGTAGAAATATATATATTTTTATGTCTAAAGTTATAAAAATATTTTCTCGACACTGTTAAACTTCCTGTAAAGTTTCTGTACAAAGTATATTTTTCGACACAGCTTGAAATTAAATCCAAATTTCATGATAACTCAAAATTAATGTACACATAGGACTTGTGGATTCCATAAAGACGAAAGAAGGTAAACTGTATAATTAGTCATGTAAAGAAAACACAGTATAGAAATGGTTCAAGAATGCCAACGATAATCGGAGACATAAAAAAAACGACGCATATCATCCGTGTCTTCGGCTGCAAGATGCAATGCAGAAAGGTCTCTTGGTGGCATGATTTCCAAAATCACAAGATATATCGAGAAAGAAACGGGACAATAACATGTGGTATTCCTGGAGCGAGGAGGTTCAATGAAAAGGGAGAATACAAGTAGGATCGTATTCCAAACAATCATCACATAATAAAATGACGACTATGTGTTCAAGGTACAACGGATGTTCTAAGTTGAAATCGAAACGTAGAATGGTCAATGAAGTAAGATGTAATCCATGTACAAGTGTCGCGTAAAACGGTGGCGTAAAGGTAAATCAAGATTATGAAAACCCACAATATTATTCAGCACTGATTCAACGAATTCTTCGAGATGTGAGACTCACACGATGTCCTTTAGTCTTTCTGGGAGACACATTGAGCTACACAATGGTCTATAGACTAGACATTCAATTATGAATGGCCAGAAAGAAAATCTGCGTATCTAAGTAGATATTTTAAGGGAAATAAACAATGAAAGCAACACACACGGTAGTAGAATGAAAATCAGAAGTTCATCGAAAACAACACTTATTCAATCCTGAACAATGGTATCGTGATAGTATGCACAACACGTATCAACGAGTCAAGAAAAACAGACGGTTCAAACCGAACGAGCATATAAAGTCAGTCGTATCACGCATAAATGAAATAGCAATAGTACTCAGAAAAATGAGTATGAAAAGTCGGCAGCATACGCGCTCTGAATACAAGTATGTAACGTCATAACGATATAATATCATTGCAATAAGATCAATTCACAAGAACAAGAATTCAAGAAATACAGTATAGGCAGATGTAATCACAGTATCATTCAATGATAATTCATGAAGCACATAGGCTTTGAAAAGACATAGTAATTATCGTCATTAGCGTAAAGTAATATTTCAAAATGTAATCAAGAGATGAAATACTACAACGATAATTAAAAGTAAATAATAAGGATTAGAGAGTTACCCGCGAAGATATCGAACAGCAATGGCAAATTCTGTGTTTGACACTTAGAAACAATAAAATATTTGAACTTTCGGTTATAGACTAAGTTTTGAAAAACGACTCAGTTCCCTATAACCATCGCTCTGATACCAATCTATAATAGTACAGGAGGTGAAATTTCTTGACATGTATAGGTATTTCTCTTACCTTTAAAAGTTGGGAAAGAACAACCCTAGAACTATTTTCAATCAACGGGAAATGCACTTTTAGTGACAGACTATCAAAACAGAAAGTTGTAAACGTCTTTCGTACCTTACGGTAGATTAAGCATAAATCCCAATCGGTAAAAGATTTTGACACGAAACCAAAAAGAGAAGTTTTATTATATTTTTAGCTACTGTAAAAAGTCATAAAATCATAAATTAATCCTTTTTACCCAAGTCAATTTACCCACATTTTAAGCATAACATTCAGATTTGACCTAGTTTAGTAAAACGACCGTTTCGGACTCATCCGGACACTTCCCGTTTCCATCCAACTCAACACATACTAATCACATCAGTGGGTATCCATTTTTCAAATAAAAACAAGGTCATATGTTTAAGAAAAATTTGCCATGACCTGTTTGTTTCTGTGGTGATTTCCATACTACAAAAACAACTCCATTTAGCTACCTAACCTAAATCAAGCAACACTTAGGCTATACCAAATCGCCACGCAAGTGTCCTAAGTCCTAATATGCCCTAAGTATCTATAATTTCAGTGGGTTTCACCCAAGGAATTCAAAATTCATGAATAAAAAGAATCAAAGTACTAGTAACATCAAAACTAAAATGCTAGGAGTGACTATACCTTCATAACACGTAGGAATTAATCCAACACGCAAATTAAACAATTCCTCCTCCTTGATCCTTAGAAATTTAGTGGCCCTTAACCACGTGTTAAGTCAATCACGGTACTCAGCAACTGAGTAGAAACAATGTAGTGAGACGATCACCGACGATATGGATGCCCGGGGAAAACACGAAAACCGCAACCTATCACAATAAGGCGCGCGTTAAGACTCGAACTCAATATCGATATATATACCAAATATAACATGATTCAAATGTTTTCAAAGTATACACGTTTCAAAACCATTGACACGAATCAAATGAATTCATACCACACTTTTATCCAACGTTACTCGTTAAAACGTTTGAACACTTGAAAATGACTCGTCATACGACGCCAAGTCAACGCAATTCAAACTATCCTTTACCCTTATTTGAACCAGTAGCTAAGTCATTTATATAATGACTAAGCACTTGAGTAAGTCACCATGTCCGATGGTGAACACTCAAACTCACGCAACACAAGCATTGAACTACGTGTCCAAAATAAAAATCAGCAAGTACACCTCGAATGTACACACCGATCTACCCTATCGAGACTTGTCCATTTTACATGAAAATTGGTGTCAAGGTCACTTATAACCTGTATAAGACCTCACCAAAATTTGAGCCAAAGTTCACACTTTAAAATCCATCAGCTCGACGCTTTACTCGACTCCAAATTTTAGGACAGATTTGTACACTTGTTTTGTAAAACCGTTTGGACCACTTTAAAAGTACTAACCCGACAATCCGTCTTTTGAAACCACTACTAGACTCATCAAACTCAGTTTGTAAACTTTGAAAATCAGTAGTATCAACTATCTAACCAAGCCTAAAGTCCCCGAGAGTCGACCCATAATCAGCCACAAATTTCGGATTGTGCCGACTTGCGTCTCCCGGTACACGAAAACTAAAACTAGCATAACTTTTGACTCGTAATGAGTTATAAGCTCTATCTTATACCAAAACGACCGTCTCGGAAAACTTTACAACAATTTCAAATAATCTCAGTCTTTCACAGACCTTAAACCTATGAAACATACTGTTTAAGGCTGCTGTCCCAAATTGCCTTTCTAGAAAACATGTCAAATCAATTTTTCACTCAAAACCAATCATTCCCATACCCCTAGGATCACTATACTATCATACCCATCAACCAAACACTCCTAAAAACACTTGTATGAAACATCTAACAAAAATCAAAGATTAAAAACAAGACTTTTAAGGATCAAAACATGATAATCTTACCAAATATAACATATGCAAGATGATTACAACATAAACCCACCATGGAATCATAACATCTTAAAAAGTTGATGCATGTACATGTTTTTGGTGTCAAAAGAACCACAAGATCATTTTAAAGATGGGATATGAATTAGATTTTGTTAAAAACTTGTAGAAGTTGGTGATTTTGAGGTGTTTAGGGTGTGGAGGTGGCGGCAAAAATGGTGGAGTGGAGGAGATGATGGTTGATTTTTATAAAGTTTGTGTTGTGTGTGTTTTTAGTTAAAAAAAATCAATATATATGGTAGGTAGTGGAGGGACCATTGTTGTCAAGTTTAAAACTTGTGGACTTAAAAACAATTAATAGTTTTAAAGGGTAGAAAGTGGTTATTGGTAAATATTAAAAATATTTACGGGGCTCGGGTTTCGTAAAAATTACTTTTCAAAAGTTACAATGCATCATAAAAATGATTATATGATTTCCCGACAAGACTTAATACGTAATTAAAACGAAGTCGTCGAAAATATTAATTATCGAAACAATCGATAAATAAACGTAAACTATTGGGCATCCGTCGGTATCGCGATCACTAGGAATTCTCGTTGTACATTGATTTGAATAAACTCGTTGTAAAACGCACACGGGTGATTTTAAATCAAAAACATTGATTTAAAATCACCCGTGTGCGTTTTACAACGAGTTTATTCAAATCAATGTACAACGAGAATTCCTAGTGATCGCGATACCGACGGATGCCCAATAGTTTACGTTTATTTATCGATTGTTTCGATAATTAATATTTTCGACGACTTCGTTTTAATTACGTATTAAGTCTTGTCGGGAAATCATATAATCATTTTTATGATGCATTGTAACTTTTGAAAAGTAATTTTTACGAAACCCGAGCCCCGTAAATATTTTTAATATTTACCAATAACCACTTTCTACCCTTTAAAACTATTAATTGTTTTTAAGTCCACAAGTTTTAAACTTGACAACAATGGTCCCTCCACTACCTACCATATATATTGATTTTTTTAACTAAAAACACACACAACACAAACTTTATAAAAATCAACCATCATCTCCTCCACTCCACCATTTTTGCCGCCACCTCCACACCCTAAACACCTCAAAATCACCAACTTCTACAAGTTTTTAACAAAATCTAATTCATATCACATCTTTAAAATGATCTTGTGGTTCTTTTGACACCAAAAACATGTACATGCATCAACTTTTTAAGATGTTATGATTCCATGATGGGTTTATGTTGTAATCATCTTGCATATGTTATATTTGGTAAGATTATCATGTTTTGATCCTTAAAAGTCTTGTTTTTAATCTTTGATTTTTGTTAGATGTTTCATACAAGTGTTTTTAGGAGTGTTTGGTTGATGGGTATGATAGTATAGTGATCCTAGGGGTATGGGAATGATTGGTTTTGAGTGAAAAATTAATTTGACATGTTTTCTAGAAAGGCAATTTGGGACAGCAGCCTTAAACAGTATGTTTCGTAGGTTTAAGGTCTGTGAAAGACTGAGATTATTTGAAATTATTGTAGAGTTTTCCGAGACGGTCGTTTTGGTATAAGATAGAGCTTATAACTCATTACGAGTCAAAAGTTATGCTAGTTTTAGTTTTCGTGTACCGGGAGACGCAAGTCGGCACAATCCGAAATTTGTGGCTGATTATGGGTCGACTCTCGGGGACTTTAGGCTTGGTTAGATAGTTGATACTACTGATTTTCAAAGTTTACAAACTGAGTTTGATGAGTCTAGTAGTGGTTTCAAAAGACGGATTGTCGGGTTAGTACTTTTAAAATGGTCCAAACGGTTTTACAAAACAAGTGTACAAATCTGTCCTAAAATTTGGAGTCGAGTAAAGCGTCGAGCTGATGGATTTTAAAGTGTGAACTTTGGCTCAAATTTTGGTGAGGTCTTATACAGGTTATAAGTGACCTTGACACCAATTTTCATGTAAAACGGACAAGTCTAGATAGGGTAGATCGGTGTGTACATTCGGGGTGTACTTGCTGATTTTTATTTTGGACACGTAGTTCAATGCTTGTGTTGCGTGAGTTTGAGTGTTCACCATCGGACATGGTGACTTACTCAAGTGCTTAGTCATTATATAAATGACTTAGCTACTGGTCCAAATAAGGGTAAAGGATAGTTTGACTTGCGTTGACTTGGCGTCGTATGACGAGTCATTTTCAAGTGTTCAAACGTTTTAACGAGTAACGTTGGATAAAAGTGTGGTATGAATTCATTTGATTCGTGTCAATGGTTTTGAAACGTGTATACTTTGAAAACATTTGAATCATGTTATATTTGGTATATATATCGATATTGAGTTCGAGTCTTAACGCGCGCCTTATTGTGATAGGTTGCGGTTTTCGTGTTTTCCCCGGGCATCCATATCGTCGGTGATCGTCTCACTACATTGTTTCTACTCAGTTGCTGAGTACCGTGATTGACTTAACACGTGGTTAAGGGCCACGAAATTTCTAAGGATCAAGGAGGAGGAATTGTTTAATTTGCGTGTTGGATTAATTCCTACGTGTTATGAAGGTATAGTCACTCCTAGCATTTTAGTTTTGATGTTACTAGTACTTTGATTCTTTTTATTCATGAATTTTGAATTCCTTGGGTGAAACCCACTGAGATTATAGATACTTAGGGCATATTAGGACTTAGGACACTTGCGTGGCGATTTGGTATAGCCTAAGTGTTGCTTGATTTAGGTTAGGTAGCTAAATGGAGTTGTTTTTGTAGTATGGAAATCACCACAGAAACAAACAGGTCATGACAAATTTTTCTTAAACATATGACCTTGTTTTTATTTGAAAAATGGATACCCACTGATGTGATTAGTATGTGTTGAGTTGGATGGAAACGGGAAGTGTCCGGATGAGTCCGAAACGGTCGTTTTACTAAACTAGGTCAAATCTGAATGTTATGCTTAAAACGTGGGTAAATTGACTTGGGTAAAAAGGATTAATTTATGATTTTATGACTTTTTACAGTAGCTACAAATATAATAAAACTTCTCTTTTTGGTTTCGTGTCAAAATCTTTTACCGATTAGGATTTATGCTTAATCTACCGTAAGGTACGAAAGACGTTTACAACTTTCTGTTTTGATAGTCTGTCACTAAAAGTGCATTTCCCGTTGATTGAAAATAGTTCTAGGGCTGTTCTTTCCCAACTTTTAAAGGTAAGAGAAATACCTATACATGTCAAGAAATTTCACCTCCTGTACTATTAAAGATTGGTATCAGAGCGATGGTTATAGGGAACTGAGTCGTTTTTCAAAACTTAGTCTATAACCGAAAGTTCAAATATTTTATTGTTTCTAAGTGTCAAACACAGAATTTGCCATTGCTGTTCGATATCTTCGCGGGTAACTCTCTAATCCTTATTATTTACTTTTAATTATCGTTGTAGTATTTCATCTCTTGATTACATTTTGAAATATTACTTTACGCTAATGACGATAATTACTATGTCTTTTCAAAGCCTATGTGCTTCATGAATTATCATTGAATGATACTGTGATTACATCTGCCTATACTGTATTTCTTGAATTCTTGTTCTTGTGAATTGATCTTATTGCAATGATATTATATCGTTATGACGTTACATACTTGTATTCAGAGCGCGTATGCTGCCGACTTCCGTCTTATTCCTTTGTATACTGCTCGCATACAGATTGTTGACCTTTATATGATTCACATTCGTTGCTGTCTTGTCACCTTTTAAAAACCAGAAACTGTTACGTGTTTATCGTTTGATATCTTAAACACTTTCTTTAATTTCTAAAAAAAAATTATTATTAATTTTTAAGAACATTTTATACATTTTATCAAATGTTTAAATTACCAAAATAACTGTTTCAAGTTAAGTATCGGATTTATATATATCCTCTTTGGTAGATTTACCTAATGTTTCAAAGGATATCAAGCTGTATCTTTTAAAGTATTTGATTATATCATACTTTATTGTCAACTTAATGAAATTATTTAAATTAATTTATAATTTCTAACAATGATTCAAAATAACTTGGAAAAAAAATCTGAATTTTCTCTAATGGTGACGATAAACCCGAGTTTTAACGATAATTTAATACAGTCATCCAAAAGTTCTTAAGCCGATCAGGATAACTATCTTGAACTGTTCTACTTTTCCTTTGAAAATCTTGATCAAGAAAAAGATATAGCAACAGCTTACTCCCTAAATATAGATAGTCTGATTTTAAATCACTACACCCTGTGAAATTTTCTTTTAATCAAGGAAATACATAAACTGAGTTTTAAAGTAATACCAAAATCCTAGACAAGTGATTGTGACAACTTGTATTTTAAACGATCATATGTTATTCATTTTTCCCTTCTATTTCTCTTGTAAATAGATTCTTACGTTTTAAGATTTTCACGTTTTACAGTTGCACGATTTGCGACCCCTTGTTGATTTACAATCTTGGTTCATTTTATCGCACTTTGCCTGTTTAAGCGATTCTTGTGTTCATTCTTGTTAGTTTATCGCACGTATTTCCAACAACTCTATCTCTCGATGTATCTCCGTATTGAAAGATCGTTATCCTAATCCAAGACTGAAAATTTATACGAAAAGGAGTTAAGAAACTGAAGCATAGTGAATTCTAACCGTTAAGATTCATCATGGTACGGAAGTTTACCTGGGAAGCAATGAATTTTGTTCTACACTTTGTACCTCCTCTTGTTTGCATCTTCTACTGTTTTCAGGCGAACTCTGGGGACCAGAGTTCCTTTAGGGGGGGAAGACTGTGAGAACCCGTACTTTTCCAGCATTATTTTATTCTTTTTATTCGTGCTTTTTGAATCTTTCAACGTATTACGTTTTCTTGAATACTTTATATGTAAATCCTGAGATTTTTAAATTATACTTTTAAGTATTATTTTGTTCATTGACAATGTTTCATATGGAATTATAAAATTTTTATTTTATTTTTCCATATTTAATTTAAATCAAAATTTTTGATTTAAAATCACCCGCGTGCGTTTTAAAACGAGTTTATTCAAAAATAATTGTACAACGAGAATTCCTAGTGATCGCGATACCGACGGATGCCCAAAATATTACGTTTATTTATCGATTGTTTCGATAATTAATATTTTCGACGATTTAGTTTTAATTACGTATTAAGTCGTGTCGGGAAATCATATAATCATTTTTATGATGCATTGTAACTTTTGAAAAAGTATTTTTACAAAACCCGAGCCCCGTAAATGTTTTTTAATATTTACCAATAACCATTTTCTACCTTTTAAAACTATTAATTGTTTTTAAGTCCACAAGTTTTAAAGTTTACAAAACTAGTCCTTCCACTTACTACCACTATATAAACATTTTCTTTTCATCTTTCTCCACTCAAACACACATCTAGCAAAAAGAAAAAACACACTCTCCTCCCACCTCTCATTTATGCCGCCACCTTCACCACCATCAACCACCACCATCCATCATGATTCATCCAAAACAAAAATTAGACCACACCTTGTAATTCAATTGTGGTTCTTTTGATACCAAAATCTTGTACATGCATCAAGGTTTTCAAGACTTTAAAATTTCATGGTTATATGATGAGTTAATCATCATGTATGTGTTGCTTTTGGTAAGTTTATCATGTTTTGATCCTTAAAAGTCTTGTTTTTAATCTTTGATTTTTGTTAGATTTTTCATACAAGTGTTTTTAGGAGTGTTTGGTTGATGGGTATGATAGTATAGTGATCCTAGGGGTATGAGAATGATTGGTTTTGAGTGAAAAATTGATTTGACATGTTTTCTAGAAAGACAATTTGGGACAGCAGCCTTAAACAGTATGTTTCGTGGGTTTAAGGTCTGTGAAAGACTGAGATTATTTGAAATTGTTGTAGAGTTTTCTGAGACGGTCGTTTTGGTATAAGATAGAGCTTATAACTCATTACGAGTCTAA
This sequence comes from Glebionis coronaria, assembly GCA_025667525.1. Classification (NCBI taxonomy): domain Eukaryota; kingdom Viridiplantae; phylum Streptophyta; class Magnoliopsida; order Asterales; family Asteraceae; genus Glebionis; species Glebionis coronaria. The sequence goes on from CM046878.1 coordinate 270,076,589, forward strand.
AGTTATGCTAGTTTTAGTTTTTCGTGTACCGGGAGACGCAAGTCGGCACAATCCGAAATTGTGGCTGATTTTGGGACGACTCTCGGGGACTTTATGCTTGGTTAGATAGTTGATACTACTGATTTTCAAATTTTACAAACTGAGTTTGATGAGTCTAGTAGTGGTTTCAAAAGACGGATTGTCGGGTTAGTACTTTTAAAGTGGTCCAAACAGTTTTACAAAACAAGTGTACAAATCTGTCCTAAAATTTGGAGTCGAGTAAAGCGTCGAGCTGATGGATTTTAAAGTGTGAACTTTGGCTCAAATTTTGGTGAGGTCTTATACAGGTTATAAGTGACCTTGACACCAATTTTCATGTAAAAAGGACAAGTCTAGATAGGGTAGATCGGTGTGTACATTCGGGGTGTACTTGCTGATTTTTATTTTGGACACGTAGTTCAATGCTTGTGTTGCGTGAGTTTGAGTGTTCACCATCGGACATGGTGACTTACTCAAGTGCTTAGTCATTATATAAATGACTTAGCTACTGGTCCAAATAAGGGTAAAGGATAGTTTGACTTTCTTGACTTGGCGTCGTATGACGAGTCATTTTCAAGTGTTTAAGTGTTTTAACGAGTAACGTTGGATAAATGGGTAGTATGAATTCATTTGATTCGTGTCAATGGTTTTGAAACGTGTATACTTTGAAAACATTTGAGTCATGTTATATTTGGTATATATATCGATATTGAGTTCGAGTCTTAACGCGCGCCTTATTGTGATAGGTTGCAGTTTTCGTGTTTTCCCCGGGCATCCATATCGTCGGTGATCGTTTCACTACATTATTTCTACTCAATTGCTGAGTACCGTGATTGACTTAACACGTGGCTAAGGGCCACGAAATTTCTAAGGATCAAGGAGGAGGATTTGTTTAATTTGCGTGTTTGGATTAATTCCTACTTGTTATGAAGGTATAGTCACTCCTTGCATTTTAGTTTTGATGTTACTAGTACTTTGATTCTTTTTATTCATGAATTTTGAATTCCTTGGGTGAAACCCACTGAGATTATAGATACTTAGGGCATATTAGGACTTAGGACACTTGCGTGGCGATTTGGTATAGCCTAAGTGTTGCTTGATTGAGGTTAGGTAGCTAAATGGAGTTGTTTTGTAGTATGGAAATCACCACAGAAACAAACAGGTCATGGCAAATTTTTCTTAAACATATGACCTTGTTTTTATTTGAAAAATGGATACCCACTGATGTGATTAGTATGTGTTGAGTTGGATGGAAACGGGAAGTGTCTGGATGAGTCCGAAACGGTCGTTTTACTAAACTAGGTCAAATCTGAATGTTATGCTTAAAACGTGGGTAAATTGACTTGGGTAAAAAGGATTAATTTATGATTTTATGACTTTTTACAGTAGCTACAAATATAATAAAACTTCTCTTTTTGGTTTCGTGTCAAAATCTTTTACCGATTGGGATTTATGCTTAATCTACCGTAAGGTACGAAAGACGTTTACAACTTTCTGTTTTGATAGTCTGTCACTAAAAGTGCATTTCCCGTTGATTGAAAATAGTTCTAGGGCTGTTCTTTCCCAACTTTTAAAGGTAAGAGAAATACGTATACATGTCAAGAAATTTCACCTCCTGTACTATTATAGATTTTTAGATATGACCAAATCTTCTCATCCTTTTTCAGAAATCTGAATGCAGTCCCTTGTTTTGGTTTTTCAAACCGAGTCTTAAACGTGTTTGGAACCCACACATAAATGCTTGGACCATCATACAAGGTTGATATTAGGTTATTACAGTAGGTTCAAGGTGTTGGGTCAAAATTTTAACTTAAGCTTAGGTCTCGCCATCGCACGCAAGTTACCTAGTCATACTATGTCCCACCACTTCTAAAACGTTATTGCTTCATTGAACGCATTCTTATTACGCGTCACCATTGCATAGGTCCGTGAAGACTTCTTTTTGCTCAGCCCCTTTTACCTTGTGATTACTTACTAAAGGTGAGTTCATAGCCCCTTTTACTACTTGTACATTGTTTCTAAACGCGGGGTGAGATTTTACATGGTGGAACACATCCATTTAAAAACTGTATGCTATTCAGAACTTGTATGCTATTCAGACTTGTATGCTTTCCAACAGTTTTCATTGATATTATTGCTTATAGTTAATAGCCTTAAGTTTCCTCTCTTGATCATGAACCGTTAATTGTCCCGTATGCTTTGCGCTAAGCGCGAATGTTGTGGGTGGATCCATCGGGATTGACAATCCCCGTCCCGATTACCTTGACGCACTTACATTTGTTTATACTTGAGTATTTAGGCTGAATACTCCCTAGAGGAACTTACTTTGAGTTAAGCTTCGGTTCATGAACTAAACAGCAATAATATTGGTTTCAGACTATGGTTAATGATCATAACCATTTTATCTATTTATTTGTTTTACAAAAGAATGCTTGTGTTCCACACCCTTATTGCTAAACCTATGAATTTCACTCAACTTTGTGTTGACGATTTTACATGTTTAATCTCAGGTATTATTACTTAGCTTTGCTTGGATGGGAGCCCGCAGGATATTATCGCAGCTTGGAGATTTCTGTGATGCTTTTAAAAGACTGGTTTTAAAATAAACTGTCAGAAATTTATTATATCTTTTGGGCAACTTTATGTTATAAATCATGATGAAATAATATATCTTTCCGCATATAAAACTCTGGGACCTATGTTTAAAACTCTGATCATTTATAATGTGATATATATGCTTTTATTACGTCAGCTTTGTGTCAACTGTAATTCATTGTTTCTTGTACTATGACGTGTTACCCCCTCGTTGCCTAGTTGTTCCATGTCAGATTTTGGGGGTCTCATAGATTGGTATCAGAGCGATGGTTATAGGGAACTGAGTCGTTTTTCAAAACTTAGTCTATAACCGAAAGTTCAAATATTTTATTGTTTCTAAGTGTCAAACACAGAATTTGCCATTGTTGTTCGATATCTTCGCGGGTAACTCTCTAATCCTTATTATTTACTTTTAATTATCGTTGTAGTATTTCATCTCTTGATTACATTTTGAAATATTACTTTACGCTAATGACGATAATTACTATGTCTTTTCAAAGCCTATGTGCTTCATGAATTATCAGTGAATGATACTGTGATTACATCTGCCTATACTGTATTTCTTGAATTCTTGTTCTTGTGAATTGATCTTATTGCAATGATATTATATCGTTATGACGTTACATACTTGTATTCAGAGCGCGTATGCTGCCGACTTTTCATACTCATTTTTCTGAGTACTATTGCTATTTCATTTATGCGTGATACGACTGACTTTATATGCTCGTTCGGTTTGAACCGTCTATTTTTCTTGACTCGTTGATACGTGTTGTGCATACTATCGCGATACCATTGTTCGGGATTGAATAAGTGTTGTTTTCGATGAACTTCTGATTTTCATTCTACTACCGTGTGTGTTGCTTTCATTGTTTATTTCCCTTAAAATATCTACTTAGATACGCAGATTTTCTTTCTGGCCATTCATAATTGAATGTCTAGTCTATAGACCATTGTGTAGCTCAATGTGTCTCCCAGAAAGACTAAAGGACATCGTGTGAGTCTCACATCTCGAAGAATTCGTTGAATCAGTGCTGAATAATATTGTGGGTTTTCATAATCTTGATTTACCTTTACGCCACCGTTTTACGCGACACTTGTACATGGATTACATCTTACTTCATTGACCATTCTACGTTTCGATTTCAACTTAGAACATCCGTTGTACCTTGAACACATAATCGTCATTTATTATGTGATGATCGTTTGGAATACGATCCTACTTGTATCCTCCCTTTTCATTGAACCTCTTTGCTCCAGGAATGCCACTTGTTATTGTCCCGTTTCTTTCTCGATATATCTTGTGATTTTGGAAATCATGCCACCAAGAGACCTTTCTGCATTGCATCTTGCAGCCGAAGACACGGATGATATGCGTCGTTTTTTTTTTATGTCTCCGATTATCGTTGGCATTCTTGAACCATTTCTATACTGTGTTTTCTTTACATGACTAATTATACAGTTTACCTTCTTTCGTCTTTATGGAATCCACAAGTCCTATGTGTACATTAATTTTGAGTTATCATGAAATTTGGATTTAATTTCAAGCTGTGTCGAAAAATATACTTTGTACAGAAACTTTACAGGAAGTTTAACAGTGTCGAGAAAATATTTTTATAACTTTAGACATAAAAATATATATATTTCTACATGTTGAGACGTCCGTTTAGGACATAAAATTTGACCATTAAACTTTAAAATCGAGCAAGTTACGCTCATTTGAGATTGTAAAATCTAAGAAGTTAATTTCTGAATAATGCTAAAATATCATTTTGTTAACAGATTTAATGCTAGGGCATTTTCGTCCATTTTTATTCTGTTTCAAGTCTCGGGTAAAACTAGAAAGTTGTTCAAAACATTGTTTTACATCGAAATGCATTAGACTTTGAGTCTTAGAATATCGTTTAGTGAGTTAATTGGTCTAGTCAAACCCAAAGGTCAAAACTAATAAAAGTTAAAAACATGGATTGAAGCGTTTTTGAGTTCGTTGAGCTCGTAAAACTTTAACTAATGATATTTTGCAAACTAAAAACATGGATTGCGTTTGAATAAGTATAAAATAGTAACTTTGTGTTCGGTCATACATGTACATAGATCTTGAGCTTTTGAAATTCGGTAACTCCCCAATATAGAAACTTTTCAGTGTGATTGTACTATTTGTTAACTGATACCCTACTTTCTTAAAAGTATATTTTTGTCAAATAAATTACGATGTGCACATACGGATTCCTTTCCTTCTTTTATTTATGACTTATTTGTCATTCCATTGTCTTTCTTTGCTTCTATCGTACCACTGATTTGGACCGAGATTTGAAGATCTTTCTTTCATATCGTTTGTTATCATCTTGACACGTGTCTCCTGACGATTTCGGCTAAACCGCTTGAAACCTAATCACCTTGTAACCATTTTATTGGCTGTATTGAACTACTCCTTACTTCCCTCTTGTAACCCACTCGCTACTTTATAAACTATTGTCATGTTACCATACAACTCAAACTGGTCTGGTTTACAAACCATTTCAAAAAAAGGTTTCATTTGGGCTTTCTTAAATAATTGAATGCTATCTTATAAAATTAACTTATATTAATTTTACAATGTATTTTCACAAATTGTTCTAATACGGTCTTATAAAGAACCCTTGTAACTATACGAATTGTCGATTTAAAACAGTTAGCCAGTAACTTATTAGCAAATAGTTTCATAAACTATTTTGATTTCTGTTTTTACAAATGGCATTATATACATATTTTAAATAATATGACCTGTAATACTGGTTTGACGAAGATGAGCATCGCATTGCTAGTCCTAAATTATGCATAGCCTGATCACCTATGCTTAATTTAGAAGGAGCCATGCAAGGCCAAATAGTAGTCGCCTTAAATATTTAACCTAGAATCAACTTTTTAGTTATGTTGCTTAAAATGTTTGATAAAATAAAGTTTTGAAAACTTTTACATTTTATGCGAGCAGCAACAGTTTGCAACATACACATATGAACCATTATCTTTTCTTGAACTAAGTACATGCCTCGAGCACATATTTCCTTACTCAACGACCTTTGTTTTACCTGTTACCTCATCATCCTCATGATACGATTTTCGTTATCATTTGCCTAAATTATTACCATTGATACCCGACTTGAAAGTTTCAACGTTGCTATGCTCCTACATCGATTGACCATCTCTATCTATTTTGGTAGACCTTCGAAACGTCTCTGGATGCGATTAGTGATTTATGACTGGACGTGAACGATGATTACGTGTAATTGCCATGATATGTGTTAAGATACTATCGTCTTAAAATTTCATTCGTGTGAATCATGTGTTGATTTCGCCTTTCATTGCTAATGTTGTTCATCTTACTGGAACTTCTCTCAATTGACTTCTTAAGAATTTTCTCTGATTCGAAAATTCGTTGTGTGGCTTTTCCCTTTCGATTGTATTTCGACCACCGAGAACTTAATAAGCCGTTATTGGTGACGCCAACCGCACTCGTGAATTAATCTTGCTATAATCATTGTTTCTTATTATTTTTATTATTGACGTGACTATTCTACCACGTTTGTTAAGAATTGATACGACTTCCGTCTTATTCCTTTGTATACTGCTCGCATACAGATTGTTGACCTTTATATGATTCACATTCGTTGCTGTCTTGTCACCTTTTGAAAACCAGAAACTGTTACGTGTTTATCGTTTGATATCTTAAACACTTTCTTTAATTTCTAAAAAAAAAATATTATTAATTTTTAAGAACATTTTATACATTTTATCAAATGTTTAAATTACCATAATAAATGTTTCAAGTTAAGTATCGGATTTATATATATCCTCTTTGGTAGATTTACCTAATGTTTCAAAGGATATCAAGCTGTATCTTTTAAAGTATTTGATTATATCATACTTTATTGTCAACTTAATGAAATTATTTAAATTAATTTATAATTTCTAACAATGATTCAAAATAACTTGGAAAAAAAAAATCTGAATTTTCTTTAATGGTGACGATAAACCCGAGTTTTAACGATAATTTAATACAGTCATCCAAAAGTTCTTAAGTCGATCAGGATAACTATCTTGAACTGTTCTACTTTTCCTTTGAAAATCCTGATCAAGAAAAAGATATAGCAACAGCTTACTCCCTAAATATAGATAGTTTGATTTTAAATCACTACACCTTGTGAAATTTTCTTTTAATCAAGGAAATACATAAACTGAGTTTTAAAGTAATACCAAAATCCTAGACAACTGATTGTGACAACTTGTATTTTAAACGATCATATGTTATTCATTTTTCCCTTCTATTTCTCTTGTAAATAGATTCTTACGTTTTAAGATTTTCACGTTTTACAGTTGCATGATTTGCGACCCCTTGTTGATTTACAATCTTGGTCCATTTTATCGCACTTTGCCTGTTTAAGCGATTCTTGTGTTCATTCTTGTTAGTTTATCGCACGTATTTCCAACAACTCTATCTCTCGATGTATCTCCGTATTGAAAGATCGTTATCCTAATCCAAGACTGAAAAGTTATACGAAAAGGAGTTAAGAAACTGAAGCATAGTGAATTCTAACCGTTAAGATTCATCATGGTACGGAAGTTTACCTGGGAAGCAATGAATTTTGTTCTACACTTTGTACCTCCTCTTGTTTGCATCTTCTACTGTTTTCAGGAGAACTCTGGGGACCAGAGTTCCTTTAGGGGGGAAGACTGTGAGAACCCGTACTTTTCCAGCATTATTTTATTCTTTTTATTCGTGCTTTTTGAATTTTTCAACGTATTACGTTTTCTTGAATACTTTATATGTAAATCCTGAGATTTTTAAATTATACTTTTAAGTATTATTTTGTTCATTGACAATGTTTCATATGGAATTATAAAATTTTTATTTTATTTTTCCATATTTAATTTAAATCAAAATTTTTGATTTAAAATCACCCGCGTGCGTTTTAAAACGAGTTTATTCAAAAATAATTGTACAACGAGAATTCCTAGTGATCGCGATACCGACGGATGCCCAAAATATTACGTTTATTTATCGATTGTTTCGATAATTAATATTTTCGACGATTTAGTTTTAATTACGTATTAAGTCGTGTCGGGAAATCATATAATCATTTTTATGATGCATTGTAACTTTTGAAAAAGTATTTTTACAAAACCCAAGCCCCGTAAATGTTTTTTAATATTTACCAATAACCATTTTCTACCTTTTAAAACTATTAATTGTTTTTAAGTCCACAAGTTTTAAAGTTTACAAAACTAGTCCTTCCACTTACTACCACTATATAAACATTTTCTTTTCATCTTTCTCCACTCAAACACACATCTAGCAAAAAAAAACACACTCTCCTCCCACCTCTCATTTACGCCGCCACCTTCACCACCATCAACCACCACCATCCATCATGATTCATCCAAAACAAAAATTAGACCACACCTTGTAATTCAATTGTGGTTCTTTTGATACCAAAATCTTGTACATGCATCAAGGTTTTCAAGACTTTAAAATTTTATGGTTATATGATGAGTTAATCATCATGTATGTGTTGCTTTTGGTAAGTTTATCATGTTTTGATCCTTAAAAGTCTTGTTTTTAATCTTTGATTTTTGTTAGATTTTTCATACAAGTGTTTTTAGGAGTGTTTGGTTGATGGGTATGATAGTATAGTGATCCTAGGGGTATGAGAATGATTGGTTTTGAGTGAAAAATTGATTTGACATGTTTTCTAGAAAGGCAATTTGGGACAGCAGCCTTAAACAGTATGTTTCGTGGGTTTAAGGTCTGTGAAAGACTGAGATTATTTGAAATTGTTGTAGAGTTTTCTGAGACGGTCGTTTTGGTATAAGATAGAGCTTATAACTCATTACGAGTCAAAAGTTATGCTAGTTTTAGTTTTTCGTGTACCGGGAGACGCAAGTCGGCACAATCCGAAATTGTGGCTGATTTTGGGACGACTCTCGGGGACTTTAGGCTTGGTTAGATAGTTGATACTACTGATTTTCAAATTTTACAAACTGAGTTTGATGAGTCTAGTAGTGGTTTCAAAAGACGGATTGTCGGGTTAGTACTTTTAAAGTGGTCCAAACGGTTTTACAAAACAAGTGTACAAATCTGTCCTAAAATTTGGAGTCGAGTAAAGCGTCGAGCTGATGGATTTTAAAGTGTGAACTTTGGCTCAAATTTTGGTGAGTTCTTATACAGGTTATAAGTGACCTTGACACCAATTTTCATGTAAAACGGACAAGTCTAGATAGGGTAGATCGGTGTGTACATTCGGGGTGTACTTATTGATTTTTATTTTGGACACGTAGTTCAATGCTTGTGTTGCGTGAGTTTGAGTGTTCACCATCGGACATGGTGACTTACTCAAGTGCTTATTCATTATATAAATGACTTAGCTACTGGTCCAAATAAGGGTAAAGGATAGTTTGACTTGCGTTGACTTGGCGTCGTATGACGAGTCATTTTCAAGTCTTTAAGTGTTTTAACGAGTAACGTTGGATAAATGGGTAGTATGAATTCATTTGATTCGTGTCAATGGTTTTGAAACGTGTATACTTTGAAAACATTTGAGTCATGTTATATTTGGTATATATATCGATATTGAGTTCGAGTCTTAACGCGCGCCTTATTGTGATAGGTTGCAGTTTTCGTGTTTTCCCCGGGCATCCATATCGTCGGTGATCGTTTCACTACATTATTTCTACTCAATTGCTGAGTACCGTGATTGACTTAACACGTGGCTAAGGGCCACGAAATTTCTAAGGATCAAGGAGGAGGAATTGTTTAATTTGCGTGTTTGGATTAATTCCTACTTGTTATGAAGGTATAGTCACTCCTTGCATTTTAGTTTTGATGTTACTAGTACTTTGATTCTTTTTATTCATGAATTTTGAATTCTTGTACTATTATAGATTTTTAGATATGACCAAATCTTCTCAGCCTTTTTCAGAAAACTGAATGTAGTCCCTTTTTTGGTTTTTCAAACCGAGTCTTAAACGTGTTTGGAACCCACACATAAATGATTGGACCATCATACAAGGTTTATATTAGGTTATTACAGTAGGTTCAAGGTGTTGGGTCAAAATTTTAACTTAAGCTTAGGTCTCGCCATCGCACGCAAGTTACCTAGTCATACTATGTCCCACCACTTCTAAAACGTTATTGCTTCATTGAACGCATTCTTATTAGGCGTCACCATTGCATAGGTCCGTGAAGACTTCTTTTTGCTCAGCCCCTTTTACCTTGTGATTACTTACTAAAGGTGAGTTCATAGCCCCATTTACTACTTGTACATTGTTTCTAAACGCGGGGTGAGATTTTACATGGTGGAACACATCCATTTAAAAACTGTATGCTATTCAGAACTTGTATGCTATTCATACTTGTATGCTTTCCAACAGTTTTCATTGATATTATTGCTTATAGTTAATAGCCTTAAGTTTCCTCTCTTGATCATGAACCGTTAATTGTCCCGTATGCTTTGCGCTAAGCGCGAATGTTGTGGGTGGATCCATCGGGATTGACAATCCCCGTCCCGATTACCTTGACGCACTTACATTTGTTTATACTTGAGTATTTAGGCTGAATACTCCCTAGAGGAACTTACTTTGAGTTAAACTTCGGTTCATGAACTAAACAGCAATAATATTGGTTTCAGACTATGGTTAATGATCATAACCATTTTATCTATTTACTTGTTTTACAAAAGAATGCTTGTGTTCCACACCCTTATTGCTAAACCTATGAATTTCACTCAACTTTGTGTTGACGATTTTACATGTTTAATCTCACGTATTTTTACTTAGCTTTGCTTGGATGGGAGCCCGCAGGATATTATCGCAGCTTGGAGATTTCTGTGATGCTTTTAAAAGACTAGTTTTAATATAAACTGTCAGAAATTTATTATATCTTTTGGGCAACTTTATGTTATAAATCATGATGAAATAATATATCTTTCCGTATATAGAACTCTGGGACCTATGTTTAAAACTCTGATCATTGATAATGTGATATATATGCTTTTATTACGTCAGCTTTGTGTCAACTGTAATTCATTGTTTCTTGTACTATGACGTGTTACCCCCTCGTTGCCTAGTTGTTCCATGTCAGATTTTGGGGGTCTCACAGATTTTAAAAGTGGGGGTGCGATCATACCAGCACTAATGCACCGGATCCCATCAGAACTCCGCAGTTAAGCGTGCTTGGGCGAGAGTAGTACTGGCTTGGGTGACCCTCAGTCCCGATTACCTTGACGCACTAATATTCGTTTATACTTGAGTATTTAGGCTGGATACTCCCTAGAGGAACTTACACTGAGTTAAGCTTCGGTTCATGAACTGAACAACAATAATAATGACTTTGGACTATGGTTGACGTATATAACCATACTCCATACTACTTGTTTTACAAATGAATGCTTGTGTTCCACATCCTTATTGCTAAACCTATGAATTTCACTCAACTTTGTGTTGACGATTTTACATGTTTAATCTCAGGTATTATTACTTAGCTTTTCTTGGATGGGAGCCCGCAAGAGATTATCGCAGCTTGGAGATTTCTGTGATGATTTTATAAGACTGTTTTTAGTAAAAACTATCATGAGTTTATTCTATCTTTTGGGCAACTTTATGTTATAAATCGAGACGAAATGATATAATTTTTCCGCGTCTAAAACTCTGGGACCTATGTTTAAAAACTCTGACCTTTTATGATGTAATGCACATGTTTTTATTTCGTCAGCTTTGTATGAACTGTAATTCATTGTTTCTTGTACTATGACGTGTTACTCCCTCGTTGCCTAGTTGTTCCATGTCAGATTTCGGGGGTCTCACAGATTGGTATCCTCCTCCTCCTTGATCCTTAGAAATTTCGTGGCCCTTAACCACGTGTTAAGTCAATCACGGTACTCAGCAACTGAGTAGAAACAATGTAGTGAGACGATCACCGACGATATGGATGCCCGGGAAAAACACGAAAACCGCAACCTATCACAATAAGGCGCGCGTTAAGACTCGAACTCAATATCGATATATATACCAAATATAACATGATTCAAATGTTTTCAAAGTATACACGTTTCAAAACCATTGACACGAATCAAATGAATTCATACCACACTTTTATCCAACGTTACTCGTTAAAACGTTTGAACACTTGAAAATGACTCGTCATACGACGCCAAGTCAACGCAAGTCAAACTATCCTTTTCCCTTATTTGGACCAGTAGCTAAGTCATTTATATAATGACTAAGCACTTGAGTAAGTCACCATGTCCGATGGTGAACACTCAAACTCACGCAACACAAGCATTGAACTACGTGTCCAAAATAAAAATCAGCAAGTACACCCCGAATGTACACACCGATCTACCCTATCTAGACTTGTCCGTTTTACATGAAAATTGGTGTCAAGGTCACTTATAACCTGTATAAGACCTCACCAAAATTTGAGCCAAAGTTCACACTTTAAAATCCATCAGCTCGACGCTTTACTCGACTCCAAATTTTAGGACAGATTTGTACACTTGTTTTGTAAAACCGTTTGGACCACTTTAAAAGTACTAACCCGACAATCCGTCTTTTGAAACCACTACTAGACTCATCAAACTCAGTTTGTAAACTTTGAAAATCAGTAGTATCAACTATCTAACCAAGCCTAAAGTCCCCGAGAGTCGACCCATAATCAGCCACAAATTTCGGATTGTGCCGACTTGCGTCTCCCGGTACACGAAAACTAAAACTAGCATAACTTTTGACTCGTAATGAGTTATAAGCTCTATCTTATACCAAAACGACCGTCTCAGAAAACTCTACAACAATTTCAAATAATCTCAGTCTTTCACAGACCTTAAACCTACGAAACATACTGTTTAAGGCTGCTGTTCCAAATTGCCTTTCTAGAAAACATGTCAAATCAATTTTTCACTCAAAACCAATCATTCCCATACCCCTAGGATCACTATACTATCATACCCATCAACCAAACACTCCTAAAAACACTTGTATGAAACATCTAACAAAAATCAAAGATTAAAAACAAGACTTTTAAGGATCAAAACATGATAATCTTACCAAATATAACATATGCAAGATGATTACAACATAAACCCACCATGGAATCATAACATCTTAAAAGGTTGATGCATGTACATGTTTTTGGTGTCAAAAGAACCACAAGATCATTTTAAAGATGGGATATGAATTAGATTTTGTTAAAAACTTGTAGAAGTTGGTGATTTTGAGGTGTTTAGGGTGTGGAGGTGGCGGCAAAAATGGTGGAGTGGAGGAGATGATGGTTGATTTTTATAAAGTTTGTGTTGTGTGTGTTTTTAGTTAAAAAAAATCAATATATATGGTAGGTAGTGGAGGGACCATTGTTGTCAAGTTTAAAACTTGTGGACTTAAAAACAATTAATAGTTTTAAAGGGTAGAAAATGGTTATTGGTAAATATTAAAAATATTTACGGGGCTCCGGTTTCGTAAAAATTACTTTTCAGAAGTTACAATGCATCATAAAAATGATTATATGATTTCCCGACAAGACTTAATACGTAATTAAAACGAAGTCGTCGAAAATATTAATTATCGAAACAATCGATAAATAAACGTAAACTATTGGCCATCCGTCGGTATCGCGATCACTAGGAATTCTCGTTGTACATTGATTTGAATAAACTCGTTGTAAAACGCACACGGGTGATTTTAAATCAAAAACATTGATTTAAAATAAATATGGAAAAATAAAATGAAAATTTATAATTCCATACAAAGTATTTATCGATGATCAGAAAAATACTTAAAAAAATATATAATTTAAAAAATCTCAGGATTTACATATAGCAATACAAGAAAACGTAATACGTTGGAAAAATTCAAGAAGCACAAATAAAAAAAATATAAAATAATGTTTGGAAAGTACGGGTTCTCACATGTGATAAGCAGACTTCTGGACATCACAAGCAAGCTATCCTTCATGGGGACAGTGCTTGGTGATGTTGATATCATCTCTACTTTCCTTAAAAGCCTTGGTGATGCATGGAAAATTGAAGCAAGGTCTATAATTGCTAATAACACTCACAAAAGTTCTACTTTTGATGATGTGTAAAATAAACTAAGGCTGATAGAGAATGAAACTCTTTTGGATCATGGAAGCAAGTCTACCAATAGTAACATGGCCTTCTTCTCACATAGTGAAGGTCAATTTGATCAGAAGGAGTCATACATGCATCTAGTTACTGGATCAACCTGTGTCAACGCTGGATCATATCCTGTCAACGCCTCACATTCAGACGCTGACACATACAAAACTGACTCACCAAGAGTTAAGCCTGCTGGTCTTGATCTGGATACAGTGTGTGCATACATTGCTTCATTGCCCAATGGTTCAGTGATTACTTATGAGGACCTTGAGCAAATAAGTGATGAGCATTTGGAGGAGATGGGCATAAAGTGGAATATGGCTCTTGCAAGTATAAGAGCAAACAGATGGAATAAAAGATTCAAGAAAAAGATAAATTTTAATGCTAAGGACACTGCTGGATTTGATAAACCCAAGGTTTGAGTGTTATAATTGTCATCGTATGGGTCACTTTATGAGAGAATGCAGATCTCCAAGAAGATCTGATGCTGGAAAACCCTCAAGTCAAATTGTTAAGGCTTAGGATCCCAAGGCCGTGGTCGCAATGCAAGATATTGATGGTGTTGGATGGGATTGGAGCTATTTGGCTAATGATGAGGAAGAGAATAAAGCTTTGGTTGCTGAGATGGAAGAAGAAGAGCATGTTCACTATGCTCTCATGGCACATTCTTCATCTTCATCAGACAATGAGGTTTTGATACAAAGATTTTGCTAGGTTCAATTATGTTCTCTCGGTATCTTCTCGAATTGATCTCGGTTTAAAGTGGAATGATTTGTTCTTGGTGTCCAAAAACGGGTTTGGTTTTCTAATCTACTAAACAGGGAAATGAATAAAATGATAATGATATAAACTTAAAACAATCAACAATCAAAAAGCAACACTTTAATTAAAACTGGAAAATGCCCTAACTGAAAAATATCCTACTCGGAATAAAAGTCCTATGCGGAAAAACTACTCTATTCGGAATAATGGTCTGCTCGGAATGTGGCCCTATGCGGAAAGTAAAGTCCTATTCGGAATAAATGTCCTATGCGGAAAATGGGGGCAATTCGGAATATAAAACCTATACTGAATAAATGCTTACTCGGAATAAAATCGTATGCGGAATGATCTTCAATTCGGAATAATGAGGCCTATGCGGAATATGGTACTTATTCGGAATACAAGCTCAATTCGGAATGTCCAAAACATTCCGAATAAGGGAAAATTAGAATGGTAATTCGGAATATCTCAATATTCCGAATAAGGGATGAAACAATCAAGCTACTCGGAATGTTAGAAATATTCCGAATAGGGGACAACTAAATATCACTATTCGGAATAATGCTGGAACTGAAGAACGGAAACAGTAGCAAAACAGGGAGGTACGATTTTTAATCAATCGACCAAGATACTCAAAAAGGTTTTACCAAATCAACCAATAATCATTTAAATACCATAAGTAACAAATCCCAACAATAAAAACACTAAATCAACAACTTTTTAAGATCAAACTTGAACCAAATAAAAACTTAAGAACTTGCAATAAAAAGATGATGAAGAACAAGATGAATAAAAAGATTGAATTGAAGGATTAATGTAAAGGTGAACAAGAGTAATGATTAAACACTTACAAGATTGAAAGAAAATTAAAAATCACCAAACACCCTAATGGTGTTGGTGAAGCTACGAACCAAAAACCTGGGGAAGAAGAAAACAAAAACTAACTCCCTAATTGTGTGTAGGAGATCCTTTTATAGTCCTTAGTGGTTGGTTGGTGAGTGGGTTTTCTTCTCTCTCTTTCGTCTTCTCGTCTTTTCAGAAAAGTTGACGTTTTCGATTCTGATTCGTGGTTTATCGTCGATTAAATTCAACTCGTCTTTTAATTTCTTCGTTTAATAGACTTGAGTTTCTTCGACTTATGTAAATCTTCCATCTTTGGTCCTTTTCTTCGATAAATCTTCAAATAGGCCCATTGACTTCAAATCTTTTGCATCTCTTGGACAATAGACTTCGTCTTGAGTCTTTTTCCTTGATAAAACCCGTGCAATCCCATGTTTTCTTTAATATTCATCCGGTTAGCTCTGAAAACACAATAAACACAAAAACCACGCATAATTCCAAACAAATGATATTAAATACGTGTTTTGGTCTCGTTTTAGCTAGAATTAAGTGGTAAAAGGATGGGTGTTTACACACCTATCAAATCCCCTACACTTAACCATTGCCATGCCCTCATGCAATGCTTAGTGATAAAGCAATTTTACACTTTTCTCATAATTAATCAACCTTGGCCTTATTCAAATACTACTAAATAAAAATCAAAATACTAAGAGAAATTAAAACTTTAAGATAAACAAAAGGATGGAAATAACTTGCAAAGAAGTCAAGGACTTACATTAGGGCTTTGGTGATGTGAAGATTTATCACCCTCAAGTTTCAGTTCCCCAAACTAAGCTTAAAAATGAGATCATTGTTATTATAAGTTAGCAAATCAAACACTTACACACATGGCTTAATTAAATGCTTAAACTCCCTTATTCCTAGGTGTATCTCTTATATTTTATTTTTGTCTTAGAATGATCATGAAGATGCATTTTTGGACTTATTTCGATAGTTTATTTAGGCTGAAAGCAAAGTGGGACGATTTGATCAATAGTTAGCTAAAGGACAAAATCTCTTAAAACTGCTTCTCGGGATATCAAAAAGTTCATATCTTGGCATAACTCGGTTCACGATTTGAGACCTTTCTCGGGCCGATATTTGGCATGTACTTCATACTTCATATCTTCGAGAGACGTTCTTGAGATAATGGTCTTCTCATCATAATAGAGTTTCTTCACTTGGAGAATTTTGAGGGGTTTTCCAACTTTGTTGACCACGACTTCATGATTATTTCTTCAATCTCTAATTGGGATTTTGAGATACAACGATCCGCCTCCTTTTTGGACTTGGATCTATTTATCCTCATACCTTGTTAGGGTCTTTTTGGATAGACTTCTCCATGATCTTTATGGGAGTTGATTGCTTGTCGTCGTGAGTCTTGATCCTTCATATTGATTTTGGGAATAATGCTTTTCACATCACTTTGGATCTTCAGCAATAAAATTGAATCCTCATGCCTTGTTAGGGCCTTTTCGGACTCGCCAATCTTCGCGCCCCGCTTCATAAGTTATGCCTTGGCTATGAACTCTTATCATTACCGAGCAACTTTTAAACGATCTTGGGCTAGAAGCTAAGTAACTTTTCAAATCGTACGACCTTACTTATTGCAGATAAATTATTAGCAAGTGATGGGAGAATAGGCGAGTAATTACACCAAGTGAGCTTGTGCAAGAATACCGACTTATAATTGACTCTATCATTTCTCGTCCTCCACAATTTAAAATCTCAAATAATGAGACTCGTGGACACTTAGCCTAATAAACCAATTAAGGTCTACATGGTTAAGGATACTGGCTAGAATAAACTTTGATATGTCTATTCGGGTTGAGTCAAAATAAACGCAACGGGCCTAATATGTCAAAAATTTCAAAACTAGCTACACCACTTATTAATATTTTTGACTTTATTGCGGGATATATACATATGAAAGCAACGATAAAAATTTAAAAATTACGACTAAATGGCCAAAGTTAATAAAAAATTTGAAAAATGTTGAAAAATAGGATTTTTCGGTTAAATGAAGGCATTTTCATGGAAAAGTCCACTTAAAACTTCGATAGAAGTCCCCCTACACTTAAGATAAACATTGTCCTCAATGTTTAAGCATGTGGGAAAAGTCTCCCCTACACTTATGACATTGTGCACGTTGGTTAACTCAAGTTAAGGAAGAGACGACTAAAGTGATCAATTTCAAATGTGAGTATGAAGAAAATTGAATCACGATAGTTGAGAGATAGAACCGGATTTCGAATAACACGGGAGCACGGTTCTTCAAAGTTTCCAAGAGTGCACTAATCCCTGTAATCACATCACCACACAAAGACAAAGAACCTATAGAGGTCCCCCTTACACTTAGGGGTAAAACATAACAGGATAGATACTCGGGTTGCCTCCCGAGGAGCGCTTGTTTTTGTTAACCGAGTCACGAGCCTGACTCGACCCAAATTCAGTTCATGGGGAACGTGGTGAGGGATGGAATCACCTTCTGAGAGGTGTCCTCACCAAAGTACAACTTCACTCGTTGGCCATTCACCTTAATGTTCGGTCCATCAGGTTGAGCGAGCTCGAGAGTACCATATGGAAAAATTTGGGCAATGGTGAATGGGCCGGACCAACGAGATTTGAGCTTGCCCGAAAAGATTTTCAACCGAGAGTTAAAAAGTAAGACTTTGTCTCCAACATGGAACTCTCGGTTTTTGATCTTGGAGTCGTGAATGAGCTTAGTTCTTTCCTTATAGATCAAAGAATTTTCATAAGCTTCATTCCGAAGTTCATTGAGCTCATTGAGTTGTATCTTGCGTAGGTCACCGGCTTTGTTAATATCAAAATTAGCCCACTTCAAGGCCCAATAAGCCTTGTGCTCCAACTCAATGGGGAGGTGGCACGCTTTCCCGTACACAAGACGATAAGGCGTACAGCCGATCGGGGTCTTGTAAGCAGTACGGAAAGCCCACAAAGCATCATCAAGTTTATCAGCCCATGAGGCACGATGCTCTCCCACGGTCCTTTCAAGAATTCGCTTAAGTCCTCGGTTGGATATTTCAGCCTGGCCATTAGTTTGTGGGTGGTAGGCTGTGGAAAGACGATGGTTTACACCGTACTTAGCCATGACTCTAGCAAATTGTTCATTGCAGAAATGAGTCCCACGATCACTAATAATGGCACGAGGCACACCGAATCTAGCGAATAGAGCTTTCAAAAAGTTACAAACCACCCTTGCGTCATTAGTAGGTAAAGCTTTGGCTTCAACCCACTTTGAAACGTAGTCAACGGCTACAAGGATGTATTTGTTTCCTTTAGAAGAAGGGAATGGCCCCATAAAGTCGATGCCCCATACATCAAAGATTTCACATTCTTGTATGAAATTTTGAGGCATCTTATCTTTATGTGTGATCTTGCCTTGTTTTTGGCAAACATCACATCGTTTAACCATATCGTGAGCGTCACGATATATGGAGGGCCAATAAAATCCCGAATCAAACACTTTTTTGGCGGTGTAGTTGGGACCAAAGTGACCACCGGTGGGTCCTTTGTGGCAAGCATCAAGGATTTCCGAAGCTGCCGGTCCATCAACACATCGGCGAATAATCAGGTCGGCACATTGTTTGAATAGGTAAGGGTCGTCCCAAAAGTAAGTCTTAATGTCGGTGAAGAACTTTTTCTTTTGTTGAGACGTCAACCCTTCCTTGAGAATTCCACCCGCCAAGTAGTTTGCAAAGTCCGCAAACCACGGGGTTTCATTCGACTTCGAGTTTATAGACATTAAGGTCTCCAAGGGAAAAGAATCATTGATTTCTTTGATCGGATGATCCCCTTGGTAAGGATCCTCAAGTCTGCTGAGATGATCCGCGGCTAGGTTTTCAGCTCCTTTTTTATCGCGAATTTCGATTTTAAATTCCTAGAGCAGCAAAACCCAGCGAAGAAGTCTTGGTTTGGAATCTTGCTTTGTCAACAAGTACTTCAACACAGAATGATCGGTATACACGATTGTGGTGGAAAGGACAAGATAGGGGCGGAATTTTTCAAAGGCATAGACAACAGCTAAAAGCTCTTTTTCAGTTGTCGTATAATGCAATTGTGCCCCTGTCATTGTCTTGCTAGCGTAATGGATTGGTTGGAAGTGTTCGTTCACTCTTTGTCCAAGAACCGCTCCAATAGCAAAATCACTAGCATCGCACATCAACTCAAAGGGAAGCTCCCAATTAGGGGTGACCAAGACAGGTGCCTTAGTAAGCTTATCCTTAAGCGAGTTGAAGGCTTCAAGACACTCTTTGGAAAAGATAAAAGGAGTATCTTTTTCCAAAAGGTGGGTCATCGGGCGAGCGATTTGAGAAAAATCTTTGATGAATCGACGGTAGAAGCCCGCATGACCCAGGAAACTTCTCACACCCTTCACGGTTGAAGGTGGAGGCAACTTGGCGATAACATCGACTTTAGCACGGTCTACTTCAAGACCGGCTTTGGAAATTTTGTGTCCTAGCACGATGCCTTCTTTTACCATAAAATGGCATTTTTCCCAATTCAGAACAAGGCGAGTGTCTTCGCACCACTTAAGCATACGTTCCAAATTGGCAAGGCAAGAAGAGAAGGAATCCCCGAAGACCGAGAAATCATCCATGAAGACTTCCATGGTTTGTTCAACCATGTCATGGAAGATAGCTAACATGCACCTTTGGAAAGTCCCGGGCGCATTACATAAGCCAAAAGGCATTCTTTTGTAAGCAAATGTGCCATAGGGACAAGTGAATGTCGTCTTCTCTTGATCTTGGGGATCGATGGGTATTTGGAAATAACCCGAGAAACCATCAAGAAAGCAGTAATATTCATTACCCGCTAATCGTTCAAGAATTTGGTCCATAAAAGGTAGAGGGAAATGATCCTTTCTCGTGGCATCATTGAGTTTGCGGTAGTCTATACAAACTCTCCACCCAGTAACGAGACGAGTGGAAATCAACTCGTTGTGTTCATTGGGAACAACGGTTATTCCGCCCTTCTTGGGCACACAATGGATTGGACTAACCCATGGTGAATCCGAAATAGGGTAAATCATATCCGCATCAAGAAGTTTGATAACCTCTGTTTTGATGACGTCATGTATTTTTGGATTCACCCTTCGTTGGCTTTGAATTGTGGGCTTAAAGTCGTCCTCCATGAGAATTTTGTGTGTGCAAAAGTGAGGATCAATTCCACGAATATCATAAATCTTCCAAGCAATAGCCTTCTTATGATCTTTCAACACGGTGATAAGTCGGGCTTTTTCTTCTTCCTTCAGGGCCTTAGCAATGATGACTGGCGACTTCTGCTCTTCTTCAAGGAATACATACTCGAGATGGGGCGGCAACTCCTTAAGTTCTAAATCCGGAGGATTTTCGACGGGAGGCGTATCGAAGTCGGAGTATCGATAGCAATGACCGTGGGAGATGGAGGAGAAGGATTGTCTTCGTTAAGAAGGCTTTCAAAGAAATGCATGTCTTCGTCCCCATTGATAAAAGGATCATCAGTAGATAAGTTCACATCTCCCATGGTGTCTTCAAAATCTTTCCAAAACAAGTCACTATCTCCAAATAGAGACAATGATGAATCAATAGAGGACACGGTCTCAACATTGGGAAGAGAGGTAGGAATACTTTTGCAAGCATCATTAAAGTGTTCTTCACAAGCCTCATCAAGAATGTCAATACAATTAACACTCTCACGTGAATAAGGCTGTTTAGACAACTTTCCCATGTTGAAGACTACTTTATCGTCACCCACTCTCATGATAAGCTCACCGGCTTCAACATCAATGAGAGTGCGACCGGTCCTCAAGAATGGACGACCAACAATTAGTGGTACACGAGGTTCCATCTCATAGTCGACGACAACAAAATCAGCAGGGAAGGTGAATTTGTCGACTCCTACAATGACGTCTTCGGCTATCCCCACTGGATAAGCAACCGTACGGTTAGCTAATTCCAAAGTCATTTTGGTGGGGACTAGCTCTGGGAGAGATAATTGCTTCCAAACGCTTAGAGGCATAAGATTAATACTGGCACCTAGATCGGCTAGGGCCATGCAATTCTCTACTCCCGGGAAATTGCAAGGAATTAAGAAACGACCCGGATCACCAAGCTTGGTTGGCAATTTCCTTAAGAGCACTGCAGAGCAATTCTCATTAAGTTGGGTGTTGGCAATATCGAGGAGCTTTTCCTTGTCGCTCAGAAGATCTTTAAACATTTTAGCATATTTAGGCATGTGAGCGAGAGCCTCAGCGAAGTAGATATTGAAATTCAGTTGTTTAAACATTTTAAGAAAGTTCGAAACCTGAATATCATCCTTGCTTTTGAGCTTCTCTTTCCTCAACCTAGATGGATAAGGTATATTGGAAGAAGAGGAAGGCTTTAGGGGAATAGGATCACTCACAATCACGGGTGGTGGGGAAATGGGGGTAGAAGGTGAAGGAGGCGGAGAAATTGGGGAATGAGAAGGATGCGGAATAGGAGCAGGTGACTCGTTCTCCTTAGTCACAACCACCGGTGGAGGTATAGGAAGCTCGGGTTCCTTGGTACCTTTGCCACTTCGAGTGGTGATTGCTTTCATCTCCCCTCTTGGATTCGCAACGGTGTTACTCGGAAGAGTACCCGAAGAAGAGGGTTGATTACCTTGGAAGAAACTATCCATCATGTTCCTCAAGTCATTTGTTTGGCTATCCAACGTATTTCTCATGTCGGCTCTCAAATCGTTCCCTTGTTTGACCAAGTCTGCTTTCAAGTTTCGCACTTCCTGTTGGAGATTTTCCACGATCACATCATTGGTCCTCATGTAGGTTGCAACCTCTTGGTGTAATGCAGTGGGTTGGTTTGGAGGAGCATTGTATGCGGGTGGTTGATAAGCAGGTTGTTGGTAAACTTGGTTGTTACGTTGAGGTAGTTGTTGCTGCTTGTGAGGTGGAATGTATGGTGTACGAGGTTGTTGTTGTTGTTGAGGAGGGCGGTTGAGGTTTTGTTGTTGGTTTGGGTTGGTAGGAGGAAAACCAGGTGGTGAAAGATAGTTGTTGGAGCGGTAGCTAAGCAAATTACGGTCACCTTGAGGTCTAGCTTGATAAGCAGGTTGAGGATAGGTGCCATATGCCGCATTTACATTCTCAGCAGGGTAGTCTTGGGTGGCAGTACAAGTGGTGTAAGAGTGAGGACCACCTCATATCTCACAAGGTTGGCGGACAACGTTAACTTGGGCGTGTTTAGCGTTGTTGCTGTTGTTGTTGCTGACGGTGTGGGTGACAAGCGATTCCAGAAGCGTAGTGATTTTGTCCAATCGCTTGTCGCTGTCACTAGTGCTAGCACTAGCGACATTGGTCCGAACACTCTTGGTTTGCACACGAGATTTATTCTCAATGATATCCCAAGCAGCATTGGAAGTCTTAGCCAATAGATTACCCCCCGAGGCACTGTTTAGTGAATCTTGGTCACTCATGCTTAAACCATTGTAAAAAGTATTAATTTGATGTACTTTGGTAAAACCATGTTGTGGGCATTTTCTTAAAAGATCTTTAAAACGATCCCAAGATTCACTGAACGACTCATCGTACTTTTGTTCAAAATTTATGATTTCATTCCGCAAAGCGGTAGTACGAGAGGGTGGGAAAAAGTAATTGATGAACTTTGTTTCCAAATCCGTCCACGAGAGAATACTCTGTGGCGGTTCCTTAGCAAGCAAATGTCGGGCTTGTCCCTCTAAAGAAAAGGGAAAAAGTTGTAATCTAATAACCTCTTGTGGAACACCATTGAATTTGACCGTGTTGGTGAGTTGCAAGAATCTCTTGATGTGGTCGTGTGGATCATCAATTGTTCGTCCCAAGAATGGTTGAGCGGAGACCATCTGAATAAAGCCTGATTTTAGCTCAAAGTTGTTGGCGGCAATTGGAGGTATGACAATTGGGTCCGTGTTGCCATCTACATGAGCTTGCAGCAATTCAATCATCGGGCGATTATCCGGAAGGGGCTCATTGTTGTTGTTATTGTTCATGTTGTTCAAAGGTGGGTTGTTGTTGTTATTATTGTTGTTTGGAGGTGGTACACCGGCCATGTCTAAGTGATCGAGAGGCTCGGGCTCTTGATAAGACGTGGATCGAGTGCGCATACACCTGCAAAAGAACGAACAAAGAAAAACAAAGCAAAAATATTTTTGGTTTTTATGTTTTTTAATTTTTTTGTATTTTTGAAAATTTTATACTTTTTAGGATTTTTTTTTTTTTTTTTTTTGAAATTTTTTATGAAAAATTAACGTTCACGGGGAACGGATCCCAAAATCCAAGTTCTCACAAAAAACTTTTGATCTTAACGAGAAGAGCCGGCAGCGGCGCCATTTAATACAAAGATTTTGCTAGGTTCAATTATGTTCTCTCGGTATCTTCTCGAATTGATCTCGGTTTAAAGTGGAATGATTTGTTCTTGGTGTCCAAAAACGGGTTTGGTTTTCTAATCTACTAAACAGGGAAATGAATAAAATGATAATGATATAAACTTAAAACAATCAACAATCAAAAAGCAACACTTGAATTAAAACTGGAAAATGCCCTAACTGAAAAATATCCTACTCGGAATAAAAGTCCTATGCGGAAAAACTACTCTATTCGGAATAATGGTCTGCTCGGAATGTGGCCCTATGCGGAAAGTAAAGTCCTATTCGGAATAAATGTCCTATGCGGAAAATGGGGGCAATTCGGAATATAAAACCTATACTTAATAAATGCTTACTCGGAATAAAATCGTATGCGGAATGATCTTCAATTCGGAATAATGAGGCCTATGCGGAATATGGTACTTATTTGGAATAAAAGCTCAATTCGGAATGTCCAAAACATTCCGAATAAGGGAAAATTAGAATGGTAATTCGGAATATCTCAATATTCCGAATAAGGGATGAAACAATCAAGCTACTCGGAATGTTAGAAATATTCCGAATAGGGGACAACTAAATATCACTATTCGGAATAATGCTGGAACTGAAGAACAGAAACAGTAGGAAAACAGGGAGGTACGATTTTTAATCAATCGACCAAGATACTCAAAAAGGTTTTACCAAATCAACCAATAATCATTTAAATACCATAAGTAACAAATCCCAACAATAAAAACACTAAATCAACAACTTTTTAAGATCAAACTTGAACCAAATAAAAACTTAAGAACTTGCAATAAAAAGATGATGAAGAACAAGATGAATAAAAAGATTGAATTGAAGGATTAATGTAAAGGTGAACAAGATTAATGATTAAACACTTACAAGATTGAAAGAAAATTAAAAATCACCAAACACCCTAATGGTGTTGGTGAAGCTACGAACCAAAAACCTGGGGAAGAAGAAAACAAAAACTAACTCCCTAATTGTGTGTGTAGGAGATCCTTTTATAGTCCTTAGTGGTTGGTTGGTGAGTGGGTTTTCTTCTCTCTCTTTCGTCTTCTCGTCTTTTCAGAAAAGTTGACGTTTTCGATTCTGATTCGGGGTTTGTCGTCGATTAAATTCAACTCGTCTTTTAATTTCTTCGTTTAATAGACTTGAGTTTCTTCGACTTATGTAAATCTTCCATCTTTGGTCCTTTTCTTCGATAAATCTTCAAATAGGCCCATTGACTTCAAATCTTTTGCATCTCTTGGACAATAGACTTCGTCTTGAGTCTTTTTCCTTGATAAAACCCGTGCAATCCCATGTTTTCTTTAATATTCATCCGGTTAGCTCTGAAAACACAATAAACACAAAAACCACGCATAATTCCAAACAAATGATATTAAATACGTGTTTTGGTCTCGTTTTAGCTAGAATTAAGTGGTAAAAGGATGGGTGTTTACACACCTATCAGGTATATGATGATGCTTTTTGTAGTAAGGGTTGTCGTTTAAATACTGAAAGACTTAACAAAGAGGTTTTAAGATTGTCAACAGATGTGAGTAATGAGAGATGCAGGTTGTCTAACTATCAACTTGCTCTTACTCAAACTAAAAAGACTGTAGCTGAGTATAAGAAAATGGAGCTTGACCTAAAAGATAAAATCAATATCTTAAAACATGATTTAAATGCTAGTACTAATATTAGAAACATCATGGAGAGGGTCAATGCTGAATTACAGGTTAAGTTAGATGAGGCTATCAAAAATAAGGATAATGTAGACCTTAAAATTCAGAGATTTGATAAAGCCTCACAAACCCTAGGAGAATGTGTTAGTAAACAAAGGGATTCTAGGGACATGACTGGGATTGGGATGAAAGAGTATGCTGGTGTTCCACCACCAGCTGGGGACTTCTATGGTGTCCAAAGAAAGGACCTATCTTGGACTGGTTTACCAGAACTCTAAGAAGAGGAATTATTCCTCCACCAAGAGTCCTTACCCAGTAGAAGAATATAGGCAAAAGTTGACTGATTTGGACCAATGGAAGAAAGCTAATCCTACCTTGTTTGTCAAGGGTGGCATTCTTAGTGATAGCCCAAATGAGTCTACCCCTATCAAAGTGACAAACCCAATCACTGGCAGGATTGTTGACCTTGGCTCAAACGTTGTTAGAAAACCTAGCATTAAATATGCAGAAATGTATAGAAATACTAGGTCACCAAAAAGCCAAATTAGTGATAATGGAACAGGTTTCTTTTCTTCTAGACCTAGAGTTATGTCTAGAAAAGCCTGTTATACTTGTGGTAGCTTTTCACATTTAGCCTATAAGTGTGTCAACGCTTCCAAGGTCAACGCTGACAAAAAGTCAAACACTGTCAAACCCAAAACTTTTGTTCAGCAAAGCCCACAAGTTGTTAGACCATCTCTATTCTTTACTAAAGGTTCTAATACTTACGGACAAAGACCTTTTCAAAAGACCAATACGTGGTCTAATAGGCAATGGGTTCCTGTAGCAAACTCTAGGTTCAACGCTGATAAGGGTAATCTCAGCGTTGACAAGACTAAATCAAACGCTGACAGAAACGTTGCCAGACCAAATAATGGTAAATATTTGCAACCACGGGGAAAGGGGTCTAAAGCTTCTTCTAGCTTGACATGGAGACCTAAGCAAGATCAAAACCCTAATTCTAATGGGATTTCTATGACCTGTAACAGATTTAATTATATTTCAAAGGTCATCACAAAACCAATTGGGGTTAACTGGGTGTTTCATCCAAAAAGGGATGAACAAGGGGTTGTTATGAGGACTAAGTCTGTTCTTGTTGAACAACCAAATGAATCCAAGTCTGCTCAGGCTTGGGTTCCCAAAGAAAACTAATTTATTTTCTTTATGTACAGGGCATTCAAAAATAGGTTAATGATTATGACTATTGGGATAGTGGATGCTCTAGGCACATGACTGGGAAGGAAGATTATCTCACAAACTTCACTCCCATTAAGGATGGTGATAAAGTTTACTTTGGAGGCGGATATGGAACTATCACAGGCAAAGGAACTCTTCTCACCAACAATTTGTGTTTTGAAAATGTGTTTCTGGTAAAAGAACTTGACTATAATCTTTTTAGTGTATCACAAGTTTGTGATAACAAAAATAAGGTTCTTTTCACTGATACTGAATGCTTGGTGTTGAGCAAGGATTTTAAAATTCCAGATGAGAAATTCATTGATTATAGGACACCTAGGCATAAGGACATTTATAATGTGAATCTTAATGGGATTAGGATGAATAATAACTTGTCATGCCTTTATGCTAAAGCTTCAGTTGATGAGAGTAATCTATGGCACAAGAGACTAGGGCACATTAACTTTAAAAATATAAACAGGCTTGTGAGACATGGCTTGATTGATGGTTTTCCTGAAAAGGCTTTCCACAATGACCACTCTTGTGTTGCATGCCTTAAAGGCAAACAACACAAGGTCTCATTTAAGTCTAAACATGTGCACTCTAGTTCTAAACCACTTCACTTGCTGCATATGGACCTGTTTGGTCCAACTAATATAGAAAGCTTGAATCGTAAATCTTACTGT
The DNA here is from genome assembly GCA_025667525.1 of Glebionis coronaria. Classification (NCBI taxonomy): domain Eukaryota; kingdom Viridiplantae; phylum Streptophyta; class Magnoliopsida; order Asterales; family Asteraceae; genus Glebionis; species Glebionis coronaria. The sequence continues at coordinate 270,103,940 of CM046878.1, forward strand.
TTTGTCATCACTGATGATTTTTCTAGGTTTACTTGGACTTTCTTTTTAGCTTTGAAAAGTGATACTGTTGATACTTTAATTAACTTTATTAACCAAATTGAAAAGAAGACTGGTAATGAAGTTAAAATGCTTAGAAGTGATAATGGTGGTGAGTTTAGAAATAAGCTGTTGGATGATTTTTGTGCCAAGAAAGGGATTACTAGACAGTTTAGTGTTGCCAGAACCCCACAGCAAAACGGGGTTGCTGAGAGAAAGAATAGAACCCTAATTGAAGCAGCCAGGACTATGTTGGATGATGCTCACTTTCCCATTGCTTTTTGGGCTGAGGCTGTGAATACAGCGTGTTATGTTCAGAATAGAGCCTTAGTCAACAAGATACATAACAAAACACCTTATGAGTTACTTTGGGGAAGGAAACCTAATACTGGTTTTCTTAAACCTTTTGGTTGTCATGTAGTTGTGTTAGATACTAGTGATGCCTTAGGTAAATTTAGTGCTAAAGGTGATGAAGGCTACTTCATGGGTTATTCAGTGCAGAGTAAAGGATATAGGGTTTACATTAAGAAGGAAAAACGTATACTTGAAAAAGTACATGTTAGGTTTTTAGAAAGTAAACCAAGTGATCCTGAAAGTGGTCCAAATTGGTTATTTGACTTGGAACCTCTATCTAGGACTTTGAATTATATGTCTGTTACTAATCTAAACATTTTGAAGGTAACTTCAAGTGTTGTGGAAGAACCAATTGTTGATGTTTCAGGTACACAGGTTCATGAATAGGTTGGATCACAAGCAGACAAGTCATCTCCCATACTTGAGTATGTTACTATTGCCATATGGACAGATGCTTTTGTTGCTGATGCTGCTGCTGGAAAGGAAAATGGTGGTCCCTAAGTATCACCAGTTAACAACATGCAAGGTCTTTCAGGCGCTGACAAAGGAAAATCTGGCGCTGACAAGACAAATTCAGGCGTTGATGGCTCAAACGTTGACAACACTATTTCAGGCGTTGATGGCTCCAACGCTGACAACCTTGGTTCAGGCGTTGACAACTCTTTTGACCATATTTTCTCTTCCAATTTTGAACAAGGTGAACCTTCAAGCAGAAATGGAGAGGTTCATACAGATATTGATGGAAGAGAGTCTGAAGAAGATATTGGTAACCTGGATGATGAGATTGAAGACAACAGACTTTTTGAGGGAGGAGTTCTTACTTCTATAATGAAGGATCACCCCTCTTCTCTAATTATCGGTGATGTGATGTCTCCTCTTCAAACTAGAAGATCTCATCAAAATCTTGGAGGATTTATTGCCAATATACACAAGAAGGTTGATACCCCTCTTGTTCAAGCATGTTTGTTTGCCTGTTTTCTGTCACAACAAGAACCCAAGAAGATTTTTGATGCTCTCAAAGAACCAAGTTGGGTGGAAGCAATGCAGGATGAGCTTTACCAATTTGCTATTTAGGATGTTTGGGAGTTAGTTGATTGTCCCAGATATGTCAGACCTATTGGGACAAGATGGGTTCTTAGAAACAAGAAAGATAAAGAGGCATTGTGGTCAGAAACAAGGCACGTTTAGTGGCTCAAGGATATACACAAGAGGAAGGGATAGACTATGAGGAGGTCTTTGCAACAATTGCAAGGATTGAGGCTATCAGGATATTTCTAGCCTATGCTTCCTGCATGGGCTTTACTGTCTATCAAATGGATGTGAAGAGTGCTTTTCTTTATGGAACAATTGTTGAGGAGGTTTATGTAATGCAGCCTCCTGGTTTTGAAGATCCAGAGCATCCATACAAGGTATATAGAGTCAAGAAATCTATGTATGGACTTCATCAAGCCCCAAGAGCATGGTATGGCACATTGTCCACCTATCTGGTGGAAAATGGATTCAAAAGGGGCACCATAGACCAGACCTTATTTACAAAGAAGACTGGTAAGGACGTCTTACTTGTTCAGGTTTATGTGGATGATATCATCTTTAGATCATCAAACCCAAAGATGAGTGAAGACTTTTCCAAGCTTATGACAGACAAGTTCAAGATGAGTGCAATGGGGGAGATGAACTTCTTTCTAGGGTTACAAGTTCAGCAGAAAGAAGATGGTATCTTCATCTCTCAAGATAAATATGTAGCAGAAATCTTGAAGAAGTTTGGCTTTTCTCCACATGAGAAAAGGGCTAGTACTCCTATGGATAGAGAACACCCTTGGGGAAAAGTTGGAGATGGAAAAGATGTGGATGTCAGGCACTATAGATCAATGATTGGTTCATTGATGTATCTCACAGCCTCAAGACCTGACATTATGTTTGCTGTGTGTGTATGTGCACACCATCAAGTGACTCCCAAAGAGTGTCACCTGCATGCTGTCAAGAGAATTTTTAGGTACCTTAGATGTTATCTAGATTTGGGATTATGGTATCCAAAAGATTCCCCATTGGAGCTTATTGCATATTCAGACAGTGACTATTGTGGTGATACATTTGATAGAAAATCCACAACTGGTGGATGTCAGTTTCTTGGGAGTAGGTTGATCTCTTGGCAATGCAAGAAACAAACAGGTGTGGCAAATTCTACAAGTGAAGCAGAATATGTAGCTGCAGCTGCTTGTTGTGGACAAGTTTTATGGATTCAGAACCAGCTGTTGGATTATGGGTATAATTTCATGCATACCAAGATTTTTGTAGACAATAACAGTACTTTATGCATTATTAAAAATCCTGTACATCATTCTAAAACAAAACACATAGAAATTAGACATCATTTTATAAGAGATTGTTTTGAAAAGGGTTTAATACAACCAGATAGGGTTGACATAGAAGAAAATGTGTCTGATTTATTAACTAAACCTTTTGATACTGGAAGGTTTCAATACTTGGTAACAAGTATTGGAATGATCAATCTTAGTTAATATGTGTTTTGGGGTCTTTTTGTAAAAGTATGTACAGGATATGCATTGTTATTGGTCTTTTTGAAAAGTTAGATTTTCCACTATATTTGTCTAACGCTGACAAAGGTTATCTTAACGCTGATAGGTGTTATCGTGACGTTGCCAGCAACATGTTAGTTTTGTGGTTTTTGATCTAAGCGTGCAGGTGGTGTTAGCATTGTACCATTGGATACAGAGTTGCTTATGGATCCTTGGAGAATCCTTAGAGCATGTTTCAATTTATGGATGATGGTTGGAATATTTATATTCCTATCTTGACATAAATTTTTATTTACATGCATATTATTTGGCAACTTGTGTATCACAGTTTAAGGGGAGGTTTTAGGAACCTTTAGGACTTTTGGGTATTCTTATGATACTCTTATCACAATTCTAGATTGTGTCCACTGGTGAGTATGAGTTAGTTTACTAAATCATGAGGCATTGTAGCATGCAAAGTTGACATACTATGCATGTTGCCAAGACCTTTTTGGCCTAGAATTGGATGTGGTCTGTTGGGAGACTTGGGAATGATTTATATTGGGTTTACCTGGGAGTTACAAGGGATTTTATGAGATAACTTAATTGTTAAGAATTTTGGTTAGCAAGGGACACTAGAGGACTGTTATGTCTATCTTGCATAAGCAAGTGTGCATAACTGGACAGTGCTTGCCGCCCTATAATAATTATCAATTTATAGGTTATCTTCACTAGGATAAATTACTTTGTTAAGGTCCTTTTTCATTTTTATTACTTTTATTTTTGGACGCTAACAAATATTTTTCCAAGCGTTGTTGTGACCAATTTAGACGCTGACATGGCTTTTGCAAACATTGACAAGAATATAGCCGTTGGGCGTTGATGGGTTATTTTTTACCGTTGACACTCATTGGGACCTACCCAGTTGTTATTTTTGACGAATTTTGGGGCCGTAATTTTGGGAGTAGATAACTTTTAATTAATGCACAAGATAACTTATTTTCTTTTCAATATTTTCATCATTATATTTTGAAAATACTTGCCTTATTTTGACTAATCATATGTGCCTATCTCTCCTATATATTTGGCTCCTATTTTTAAACAGTGTACTATCATATTCTTGTCTATCACTTTTTCTCCTATAATTCACCTTTCATCAATCTTTCACAAACAGCTTTCTTCAACAATGGCACCAAAGTTTAAACCAAGTGACTTGGTATTGGGATTCAGGAGTCAGCACAATATTATTGCTTATTTGGCGGCTGATGATACTTTGTTTCCACAATACACTCAGATTGTGGCGTATTTGAATGTATCTCCACTTAGGTATGCACTTTCTCATGCTCCTCTCTTCCCTTCACTCATATTAAACAGTTTTGGAACACTGTTAGTTCCTCAACAATTAATAATGTGACTACATTAACAGCTATTGTTCATGGGCGTACTTGGGTGGTTACTGAAGCCTTGGTTCGCCAGGCTTTGCATCTTGATGATGTAGATGGTATAACCACTCTCCTCATTATTGAAATAGAACAAGGACTTCGGGCTTTGGGGTATCCTTTCCCTGATGAGGGTACTTTAAATAAATATCATAAACAAGAATTTCCCCCAGCCTGGAAGTACCTCATACATGTCATCCTTCAATGTTTGAGTCCCAAATGTACTGCACATAATGAAATTAACATGTCAATTGCTAGTGCAATTGTGTGCATTACAAATGGGCAAAAGTATAATTTTTCAAAACTAATTTTTGATGGCATGTGTAAAAACAAAGGGAGTAAGATGACTTTGGCTTATCCCAGATTTTTGCAAATGGTTTTTGATGTGCAAAATTACTGCACAAGGGATCATGATGATTTTTATGAGATCCCTGTGCAAAAGAAAGCCATTTTTAGTAAGATGAACTCACCCCCTCACCGTGAATTACCCCTCGCCCAAGCTATGCTTGCTGTTATTGCAGCAGCACAACCCCAACCAGACCCACAACCACAACTTGACCCAATACCAGAACCTTTGCCTTCACCTCAACACATGGAAATTGACCAAGAATCCTTCAACGCTGACACATTAAATGTTGGCGTTGACACTAGTAATCCAAACGTTGACACCTTTCCTTCACAGACCCAAACACCCCTTAACCTTCAAACTACCACCCAATCCACATCATCTTCTACACCCCCTGAATATAGGTTGCAAAAACGCCCAATGACTACTGGAGTTTTCTCCTCTAGTGGTCCTAGTCATGTTGCAGAGAGAACCACCACCACAAGTGTGGTTGGTGTTATGGATGAGGCTGGGACTATTGGTACTCGCTTAGATGCAGGCCAAGACAGTCCTAACATCTTTAAGACCTCATCCATGCCCCTTAACTCTACTTTGGAAGGTCAAATGCCCATTCTAGAGGAGGGCAGATTGGAACCATACACATTGATGGAATTGACGGCTGTTTGCATAAGCTTGCAAAAGCAAAATGCAGACCTGGTACAAACAGTCAGTGCACAAGGTCTTGAACTCAAGCAATTGAGGGAGAGGATTGTTATTTTGGAGGATGCTAACACTAGGCGTGGAATGGAGGAATCTTCCAAAGGGGAGGATGAGCAGATCCATGTGAGTGACAAAGGCTCACATGATGGAGAATCTTTGGGTGTTGCTGAAGCCCTCACTGAATTGAAGAAGCAACCAGGTTTTGATACATCTTTGGTTACTCCTACAAACTTGGACTTGTCTTTTACAGCTATGATGGAGCAGTTCACAAGAGGCGCTGAGACAAGTAAGGTGAGCGTTGATAAGCAAAATTTGAACGCTGACACACCAAGCGCTGACTAGAGTAAGTTGGGCGCTGACACACAGAATTTGAGCGTTGACAGACCTGCAGATATGGTTGATGTATTCCAGTCATCAACTATCATCAAAGAAGTGTCTTCACAGGTACCATCGTCATCTTTACCCATCATTGATCCATTAGATAAGGGTAAAGGAATCATGGTAGAAGTAGAAGTTCCAAAGGATGCAGCACAAGTAGAGTTTGATTCAAGGTTTGTTGCACAACTTGTGGAACAAGAAATGAAGAAGGTTGGTGAATCACCATTTGTTGTCACTTCTGAGGAACAAGAAGGAAGTGATGAAGGGAGTTCAGATTCAAGTGTGATGATAATTGAACAACCAGAAAGACTTGAATATGGTGATGACTTGGCAAGAGAGAAGCTTAGAGAGTTAAAATTGCAAGTAGACTTTGATATGCCAGAAGTTGTTCAGATGGACCATGCTTGAAAGAATAGGATTATGGAGAATCCAGATTTGACAATTTCAGACCAAATTTGGGGATTGGAGATTCTTCTAAGAGTTCAAAGAGACTGCAAGGTAATTCTGAAACATAAGGCTAGCAATGTTTTCTCACTGCTGAAGATGGATAGAAGAGAGCTTTACTACATGTTACTCAGATGTCATGGAACTGGATGGACCTTCAAGAAATTGCAGGGATTATCCTTTGAAGAATTGGAGTACAAGGCTTATCCCATTTGGGCAAGAGTGCAGGAAATGAATACTCTTAGACTTCTTTCAGATGAAAGGAAAGAAGAACTTGCAGAAGAGATGGAGATTCAAAAGGCAATGATTGTTCCAAGGCCTTTGAAGAAGGGAGTCCCACTTGAGTTTCCTAAAGATCTAAATAAAGTGGTTCCCAGTGAAGCTGTTCTTAGAAGGAGCATTAAGCTCTCACCCATGGAAGCTTCAGATATGGTACAAGTGTTACCTCTTGATGCCAGAAACCCTATCATTAGCTATGAGGAAGATGCAAGTGGGTTTTGGATGATTGGCAGATATGGGAAAGAGGTACACACATTTACTACTCTTATGTCTCTCTTTGCAAGTATGGATAGGGAAGACTTGGCAGACCTTTGGAGGTTGTTGATGGCCAAGTATGAGACTGAAGCACCTACTTCAGTCAATGGAATAAAGCTTTGGTCAACATTCAAAAGAATGTGTGCACCAGAAGAAGAAGATCCTGTTTGGAAGGATCTTGAGGATGATATCAGTGGACTTCAATGGCGTTTGTATTCAGCTGCTGGTGTGTATTATTTGAGCTCTACAAAGTTTGCTGAGTATCTTCTTGTAGATGCTGAGTATCCCATGTCCAAAGAAGTTTTGGACAAGATGAAGACAACACAGTTGGAGATTGACTATTCAAGTGACGTGGCCAAAGATTTGATTAGGCATGTTTATTACCAATATGATAAGATTTGTAAGATTCCTCCTAGTTCTTAATTTTTATTCAGAAACTTGATTACTAGAGTAGATATCAAGTTTAGGGGAGGATTGTTGGGAATAAAATGTAGCCAGTACACTTGAACGCTGACAAGAAGAAAACAAGCGTTGATAGGAAGAATACAAGCGTTGACAGATCAAGCGTTGACAGGAAGAAGTTAAGCGTTGATAGGTTGAAGTCAAGCACTGACAGAAAGATATGGTCTACGCGTATTATGTTTCTAGTTTGTTTCTAGTAAAGATAGGATGAACAATGTATTTTCTATAATTATCTTTACCTAGAATAGCTGATAGTAGACTCTTGTACAAGGCTTCTTATGTCTATAAAAGAAGACCTTTAGGTTATGTTTCATATAAGTTTTCATACGTTTAACACTTTCATTGTATGCAAGTTTGTTATCATCAATCAAGTGAAAGTTTGTTTTACAATTGTTTGTGTGTTCTTGTTTAAGTATTAATTTCGCATAATACTTAAATTGTTTTATACACAACAAAGTTTCTCTACGTGTTTAACTTGACTTAATCTCGTTTACACAAGCTAAATCGATCTAAGTTTGGGATCAACATCTAGATCTGAGATGTGGAATTGGTATGTGGTGTTAGGTGGGAGGGGTAAAATGACAAAAATACCCCTCCGCTTTTTTTTTAATTAGAAAATAAGAATTAATGTGAGCCTTTGATCAAGATTAGATGGAAGGTGGGGATTAGTCCCCTTGTATCCAAAGGATACAAGTGATCTAAAATAACCATACTCATATTATGATTATTGTAAGGGTCCGTTTGGTTTGAAGTTGGGTTTTACTTTAAGTGTGGGTTTATAAAGTTGGAGGATTAGGATTAGGTAAAATTTGGATTTGATGTAGGTTTTAATAAATGAGATGAGAGAGAGAAAATAAAAAATTATTTATTTTAATATAATTTTATAATATTATTTTAAAATTGAAATAAAATAAAAATAACATAAATTAGTAAGTTATTAATAAAATATAGCGAAATATGTGGTCTGTATTTTCTTTTATTATTATATATTATTGCTGTCAGTGAATCCAACGAAAACCAGGCACCCCATGTGGGATTTACAAAGGTTAAAATTTTTGCTTAAAATCTTGTACGGATGCCTATAAGGTTTATACCAAACAACTGATTTTGAAAAGATTTGAGCCTAAACCCACATAAACCCACTAACCAAACTGCCCCTAAAATAGTTAAAAACCACTATAGTTTTAAGAAATATATAGGAAAGAATTCATTAGGCAATGTCCCAAAAATCTATGACCTGCAAAATCAATATCAATAATTAAAAATTGCGAACTATCCTTTTAATAGAAGTGAAGGGGCAAGTTTTGGCCATCAATTTGGAACTGCAATTAGACCGTGAAAGTACCTATTTAAAGAAATGGACCACCACAATGGTTGAAATATGATTGAAAAGACTTGTGTATAAGTAATAAGTTTGGATAAGGGTCAATAATAACCAACTATTTTGGCAATTTTTTATGTCAGACACATGTTTGCAATTTGCAAATACATAAAAGATAAATGGCCTACATGCAAATAAAGAGTGTATCATCCAAGGTTGTCAAGATCCGATCTTCATCTTACGATCTTACGATTTTACGATATTGTAAAGCAAAAACGATCCGGATCTTACGTAGGATCTTAAGGTGCTTAAGATCTTATAGGATCCCGATCTTAATTATAAGATCTTAAGATCTACTACGATCTGATCTTACTTTTCTCGTGCGATAAACTAAAAAACTAAACATTTATAGTTTTTATTTTGTATAATCCAAAAAACAACGTATAAATCTTCTTATTCATTTCATAATTATAATTTAGGACCACATTTTTACAAAATATTCGTATAATTTTGTGTTTACGATGTATATTAATTTGTAAATTTGTAAAATATTGCAAAGACTACTAAAAAATTACATTATAGTAGAATCTTACGATCTCGATCCTACTTTACGATCTCGATCTTACAAAGACGAAAACAATCATAGGTAAGATCCTGATCTTAAGAACCTTGGTATCATCTAGTATGTGGCAAAAAGCAGGTGTAATTTTGACATTAGTTTCATGTGCAAGTTACATGTAGTTTTAGTTATAAACAAGAAAATTTAAATGTTGTTTTTATTCAATTTTAATTACATAAACATTTTTTTGTTTTTTACACAATTTTTTTTGTATAATAAAAAATTATAGATCGTTACACAGTTGATTTGTGTTTTATAAAACAGGTGTTTTATAACATCTATACTAATATATAAAATATTTAACACTTTTTCTACAGTTAGAAGTTTTAAAAATTAAGCCTCAAACATTTCTTATAATAGAAATATTTATCTTTTGCTAAAAAATTAATGAATATTAAGAGTTTAGAAATAATTGTAATTCAATACAATTTTGTAACTGAAAATTTAAGTGTTAATAAGTATAATTACAAGTTACAAAAAAAAATTAAATGTCTTAATCATGATTTAACTTAATTCATATAAATATTTTTAAAACCTATTGTCTAACAGTTTTATGTAAACAATTAAATTTTCACTATATAAAGTCTTAGAAAATCTTAAAAGAAAATGTAAAATATGCAAAACAAACCATCGCTCTCTCTCAACCATAACTTTGTCGCCAACTTTGAGGTACCGAAAAAAGTTTTGGTCGTTTTATTAAAAAAATGTTCGTTTTTGTAATGGTGTTTTCGTGGTTTAGCCAAATCCACGAAATTAGTTACCGGCTACCCGCCGCCGCATTGCGCGGGTAGCCGGCTATTTTACATTAAAACATCTACAATTTTTAAGACTTGATGCATTTAATGTCATAAATGTTAAGATCATTTACTAACTAAAGCTTTTGCAAAAGTCTTAGTAGTCACCAAGTCTTTCTAAAAAACATCATAAAAAGCTATTGTTACAATGAGAAAAACTATTAAACATGACTTTGTAAAATTGTATAAAGTTTTTAATGACTTTTGCCATTGTAGTTGCTCTTAACACCCACAATGGGCCAAGCCAAGGTTGTAAATATCGCTCGGCGGGGTCTTGGCGGTCGACCACCGCCAAGCGATATATCGTCTTGGCGGCGATATATCGGTTTCTCGGCGGTTGCTATAAATTATCATTATTTTATATATTTTATCATTATTTTATATATTTTTATCACTATTTTCTATATTTTTTAAATTTATTTAATATAAATGTGAAATTTTTATATACTTTTATAATTTTATTAATGTATTCATTAGTTTTAGTTATATCTCTTGTAAAATTTACATTAAAAAATAAAAACACAATAAAAAAAATCAAAATATCAAAAGTCAACCGACTTTTTTACTGATATTGACCGATATTGACTGATATTGACCGATATTTGACCAAAACGCCAAGTTGGCCGATATGCTCCATGGCGTGGCGGTGGACCACCGCCAAGCGATATATCACCGATATATCGTCCGCCATGACCGATAGTTACAACACTGGGTCAAGCTATGAAAAGCTTTTCACTATTTAAGTGTTTGACAAGAGTTTTTGCCATTGTATGAATAACTTTTTTGCAAAAGCTTGGCATACTCCAAGTCATTTGAGAAAGTTATAGTGATTATGTATGTGATGCATTGATAACATTAAATGCACAAAATCTTTCAAAGACTTTTGCATTGTAAATGCTCTTACATCAAATTTTTAAAAATTTTATGCATTAAATGCATTTAATGCACAACACAAATGATAGCAAAGTTTTTATCAAAGATTTTCATGCAATGCTAAAGTCCGTCCACAAAGTTTTTTAAGAGAGTAAAAAGTCATCATAAACTTAACATATTGTATATAACGGTGTAAACTAGCCGAGACAGCTCGTGAGTTACTCGAGATCGATTCGTAAACTACTCGAAATCGACTCGATATAAACGAGCCGAGCTCGAGTTCTAGCTACTCGAGTATATATTCGAGTCGAGTTTGAGCTCCAATATACTTGACTCGAGAAGCTCGCGAGCCTTATTAAGCTTTCATTAAATTATTTTTTACTTTTTTATTTACATAAATCGAATTAAGTCGAGCTTGATACGCCGAGTATTTATCGAGTTCGAGCATTAAATGTGAAAATAATCGAGCTCGAGTCGTGTTTCGAGCTCGAGTTTTATATGACGAGCTAAGCTCGAGCTCGAAATATTAAGCTTGATCAAGCTCGACCCGTGTTTCGAGCTCGAGTTTTTGTATTCGAGTCGAGGTCGAGCTTGACAATACTCGACTCGACTCGGCTCGTTTATACCCTATTTGTGTACTAATTGTGTATGCTCTTACTTTGGAAATTAAGTACCAAGTGTGTAACTAAAACCGTATAAAGAGGGTAGGTGTGATTTTAGGTAAACCACGAAGAATACGATTTACATGTGTGTTGCATAACGCCGCTTGTAAAAGAAATAGACGAATACATTAATACATATGATATACAATTTTGATTTTTGCTTACTATCTAATTATTTAAAACTGCAGATTCTATAACAAAAGGAAAAAAATTAGGGTCCGTTTGGTATATATGTTTTGAGTCCGGTTATTGTGGATCTCTTGTATCCTTTGGATACAAGGGGACCAATCCCCACCTTCCATCTAATCTTGATCAAAGGCTCACATTAATTCTTGTTTTCTAATTAAAAAAAAACGGAGGGGTATTTTCGTCATTTTACCCCTCCCACCTAACACCAAATAACAATCCCACATCTCAGATCTGGATCGTGGTTTCCTTTTTTCTTCTTCTCTCTAAAACACACACAAAAACACACACACGTACACATATTCATGTCGTAATCAATCATCACAAACATCAAATCCGTTGATCATCACCTCGTAAATCGATCATCCACTTCATAAATAAGGTAAAGTTCATTCGATTTATTTTGTCTCATCTTTTTTTAGCTTATTCGATGTGAATAAGCTTATCATTCATCTTATTCTTTTATAACTTATTTGAGAAACTACGTGAATTGAAAGCTAAGTAATGTGAATAAGCTTATAGATTATCATCATCTTTATTATGATGAATTATAAGCTAACTTATTAGCTTATTTTCGTAAATTATAAGGTTTTATGGCTTCATCTCGCTGAACATATTTAGTATGACCTGTTTGTGAAGTATCATATATGATATACTATATCATATATGATATAAGCTAAAGTATCATATATGATAAATATATCATATATGATTATGTGGTTGAAAACTGAATTAACTCTTATTTTTTATGGCTTAATCTCGTTGAACATATTTAGTATGACTTGCTAGTGACATATCATATATGATATACTATATCATATATGATATAAGCTAAAATATCATATATGATAAAATATATCATATATGATTAGTGCTTGAAAATTTAATTAAATCTTCTTTTTTTGTGTAGAGGAAGCTGTTTACAAGGCATGTTGAATATCACAAGCATCCAAAAGGCCAAGAAGCTTAGTGAAGAAGCTCATGAATTTTTTACGTTTATTGTTTGTTTTTTCTTTGTAATCTCCTAATGGAGTTTTGAAGTATATGGACGATTTTATAATCCATTGGTATCTGGTACAGCGTCTTGTTAATATGATTAACTTTCTTGGTATTATGTCATGATGGTTTGATAAATCAAGCCATATATGATAATGCACTATCATATATGATAAGGCATTATCATATATGATACTCAAAGAAAACTTGGATATATTAAACAAAGAATCTGATGAACTCATGATTACAACAAAAAGTATGCACAATTAATAACTAAACACTTGTTCATAACATAAAATAATGTGCGTTTGAACAGAATCATATATGATAATTCAAACATAACATAACCTAATGTAAAATTATATATGATATACATCTGAATGATAACCATTTATACAAAATCAAAAGGTGCTAACAACATTATTATTGAAACTACTCTTCTTTTTCAATAATACACTATCTTAAAACAAATTATCAAATGATGAATTCATGAACAACGCATACTTCGTCTTGATCCTTAAAACACGTCCGTGCACATCCTCTTGTTATAATCAACATCCCTCTCTCCTTTGCTCCAAATAGGGCAATCACACCATCTCTGTTTGACTGCATTTATAAAAGAAAAAAACAACATATTATGCAAAATTTTAATACCAAAATGAATTACTCATATATATATGATAGAAGGCAGGTTTCAAGAGTTTATACAGATTTTCTGAAAGATACTCATACAAAATCTGTTTTTTCATATGATTTATTTGATATATCATATATGATATATATATATCATATATGATATATCATCAATTATCATATATGATATATCTATCATATATGATAAGAAATATACATCATATATGATAACATCAGAAAGTAAAAAAAAAATCATAATAATACAGCTTATTAACATGAAAATAAGCTTATTCATAACTATCTTATTCACAAAAACGTATAACTCATTGAAATAATCTAATAAGCTATCTTATAATGCAACACAATGAATTCAAATCATTTAATTTACAAAGCTTATTCATAACTCTACTCTAATTAAAAAAAGGTTATTCATAAGCTTATTCAAACTAACTAGCTTATTAATCCAACTTTATAACTTATTCATAACTTCTCATCTAAGAACTTAGCTTATAATTAAGAACAATCAATCCAAAAAGATTCATTCATAATAATCCAGTTAAAAGCTAATGATAATACATTAATAAGCTTATTTAAACCAAATAAGCTAAAAAAACATATTAATCAAACCTGGTGATGGATAAATCAATTCGTGATTATAGATGTTCGTGATGAATTCGTCATGGATTCATCATGATCGCGTTTCGATGGATTCATGATATAGTAGATCGTGATTATAGATCGGGGGTAGAGAGATAAAGTAAATCAGGGGTAGAGAGAGAAAGAGAGATCCGATGTGTGTTTTTTGTGAGAGAAGAAAGAAGAAAAAACATTATATAGTAGATGATGAAATGACTGAAATACCCTTACAGTGTAAATTAAAGATTTAATCTTAGTCATTGGATGAAAAAGAGATGAAAGGTGGAGATGAGTCCCCCCATATCTTAGATAAATTTGGTATCCAAATGAACTTAAATCATATGTTTTAACTGGGTTTGAACTAAAAGTATATACAATCTATTGTTTGGTATGAATTTTTTCCTTCTGACACATCTTTGATGCCAAACTTTTTAATCCTGCCTTCCACTAGTGGGGTTTGTAAAGTATAACCAATCAAAAACTATATTTTATATCTTTGAATTTTTCCAGCCACATGCTTATTTATTTTCAGTAATATTTATTATTTTCTTATTCAAAAATAATATTAAAAAAAATACATAAATCTAATAATTATTAATTTTCTCACTCCTACTTTTCTTTCAAACCAACCCAAACCTCAATCGAAATCTAAACCCACTTATAAACCAAACTGACCCTTATTTGTCATACAATAGCAAACCTACAATTTTGTTGTGGGATACATTTAGTTCTCTGTATGACAAATAATTCATGCAATGGTTCAAATTATTTGTCATACAAAGAACTAAATGTATCCAACAGCAAAATTATAGGTATGCTATTATACTTTGCACATATTAGCTTGGTCGTCCATCCAGGTCGAGTCAATCGGTCGTCGATCGACATTCCTACCGTTCATCATTTTCTTATATTAAAAAAAGCTTCTTAAAATTTTTAAAAATCGAAACACTAAAACAATATACCTCACTCATTTCACTATTTATTTAAGTTTTTAAATTATTATATAATGTTTTTATTATTCAAGAAAATTTATTTTATTGTTAAAAATTATCAAAAAAATGAAAGTCGTCTTGTAACAGTAAAAAGTTGTATGTAAAGTCGCTAGCATTATTGCCTAAAATAATTAGTTATTGCATAATTCAAACAATAATCAGTCGGAAAAGATCCGATACCACAAAAAAAGTCCGTGAATATGTTCTCAGTGCAGACATACAAAAGATCACTAGAGTTTGCAAGAGTAAACTTACGGAAAATTTTCGTTTCGTTTATTTCATGTTAATTTATAGGGATAATTATCAAAAGAGTCCTTCAATTATGAGCAATTCGTAATTTAGTCTAAAAAACATGCTTTTCCTTATACGGTAATTCGTGATTGAGTCTAAAAAAACATGTTTTTCTTTATACGGTTCAGGGCAACAAATGACCAACAAAGAATATAGGACAACAACCAGATTTTGACAAGTATCCAAAAAATAGAGTAATTCTGACAGATTGCCCCAAGATATAGGGCAACAGATGACATGTGGCGCATTCTGCACCCAATTGGCCTATTGCCAAAAAAAAATAAAGGTGTTTTTTAAGAAGAGAATAATGGGCAACGAACTTTTTTGATAATTTTCCCTAATTTATATCGATATATGTTTAAAATCAGCTTTGTTTGAAAACTATTTTGACAAAGACAATGTTTTTCTTTTTTTTTTTGTAATGAACGACCATATCCAAAGAACAGAAAACCAATCAAAGATAAGACAGCAAAGAGATGTGAACAAATACTACAAGAAGTAACAATAAAAGTTAAAACTAGCAGGAAGTAGAAACAATTTAGTTGTAAAAGAGAAACGACCAAAATATTGAATATAGAGTAACTTCATCGTAAAAGGGATCCCAATTTAGCATCCAACAAGAGTGTTTCACACCAAACATTTCATAGAATCTAATCAACAACACAACCCAAATGGGTATGAAAGACGACAGCCACATACCTTACAAAAAACTATAACTTTACTGGTTCAGAAACAACAAATATCAATTCAAACATTTTTTTTTTCTTCTTTTCCATATATATCGTCATCACCAGAGATGGCATGGCATCTCTTACGATGAACTCACAGTTCAGAATAACCTATCTTAAAAATCTCCAACGATGTTCAACCAATACGTGTAATGTGTTCTAACCAAATGTACGGTGTTCTAAAAACTGATGTACCTTGTTCACGGGAACGTAATAAACGAATTCACAATTTCTCAAACTTTACTTCATCTTCATAAGTTTTCGTATCTCCAGATACCAATCTTCCTATGCAGCAATACCTGAAATTTTATACAAAGGCACATTAAGATATCATACGAGATGGGACCTGTTTTATGGTGCATTACCAGTTGTATTAGACAAGAAAGTAAACCTGTAGTATATCTTTAAAAGCTTCAGCACTGTTCTACTAATTATACAGTATATCATTTCTACGTTCTGTGTTCTCGTTTTTGAGTTAACACGTGTCATCACCAAATGCAAAAGGTTTATGCAAAACACTCGTCCACAAGCCATGAAAACTCACCCACGAGTCTATTCATTCTTAAGCAATCAAATACGTTTTATTTAAAGTCAAAGTGCAAATGGGTCAAAACAAGTTATTTTTGGTACGGGTCAAAACAGGTCGCACTGATTTGGGTTCACATGACATTTCTTGTCCATAACTTTAGCCGAAAGCAATTTCGCAAGTTGTATTTGTATTAACAACACACTTTGGGAAACTTTAAACCAATTTGACATGTTTTCTTGGGCATCCCCCGTGCAAATCGTCTCTAACGGCTTTCTGCATTTATTGCATAAAGACCCAAGGTTTTGATGAAAGACTTCTAGTTTGCAAAGTCTTTCTAAAAAGCTTAAGCTTTGCATAAAATGGTAAAAAACCCTTTCAAATTACTGACTTTTCAGAATAGTCAAAAGTCATTCTTAGTTTATGCATTGGAGGTGCTCTTTTATAACTAAAATTTCTGAACTTACGCATTTCACTCGTTAAAGATATAACATAAACTGTTCATAAGCATACGGGTCGAAATTGCTACTTCTAATGAGAAGCAGGTCCATGTTAGGGGTGTGAGGCTTATTCTTTCCCTCAGATTCTGTATCATATTCAATATCACGGGTGATGGTCTAAAATAATTGCATTTAATGTGTCATGCAGTTTAAGGAAACTGTTGGGACTCTGTAAATTCTATATATCATTACCCGCCAGAATATCCTAGACAAAATCATTGCAATCAACAAACTGTATTAATGGGACCCAAGGAGATACCAGTGTTCATCCTTTTGCTCTATACTTATAACTTGTACCTGTATTTTCGTAACATACGTTTACACCTATCTGTGATTTCCTAGTCATGTGATTATTCTTTCTATTGCCATTTGTTCCCTTCATGAGCTAACTGTATACAGCTAATTACACATTACTTAACTTTAGTAAACAAAGAAGAGAAAGAGCATACCTCTATTAGATCTATTTGCGACACTATAACCAACATAACCAACTGAGTTTTTGGGTATACCATCAGAAGCTCCACTTCCAAGGCTATAACCAAATAAATCAGGTACATCCAGCTCAGGAGATGATGCTCGCCAGGCTGGGTCCGCATAAAACGAACTATCAGCATTACCACTTCCAAACGAGTTACCACCACCAATTTCACCATCATCAATCACACCATATGAATAAGGTGGATCAATGATACTACTAACATTGTTCCTCCTATACCCAATAGTACTCTCTTCATTACCAAAGTTGAGACTGCCACCAATCAACCCACCATTACCACCACCACCACCACCACCAATAACACCGCCGCCATTACCTTGACTAGCATTGGAATTGCCCCATATCGCTCCAATCCCACTAGACCCGTTTCCAGGAGCCAAAAAGTTGCTCAAACTTGGGGAACTTGTATTAAAATTTTGGTTCCCATTTCCCCATAAGTTATGACTAGTTGAATTCAAACCAGAAGCATTACCATTACCGGTACCACCACCTCCTCCGATACCGTACCCAATTGGATCAGCATACCTGTTTGAATTTGCACCATACATAGGGCTCATCACACGCCCATATCCAAGATTAGAACCAAAATTTCCGTTTCCATTTCCACTAAAGTTCAAACCTAAAAGCGAATCAGAGTTTAGTCCCATGTTATAGTTGGATGGACTAAATGGTGGATAACCAGTTCGGTTAACAGAAACCGGACTAAACCTACCATCCATTCTAGCTCCATAATTAGGACTATACCCCTGAGTGTAAGCATTAAGGAAACTATTAACTCTACTTAAACCATGGTTAAATCCACTTATCTGGTTCCTATTAGGACTAGGAGATGACTCTTTTGGAACTGCACGTTTGACTTCCACCATTTTACCATTAAGTTCATGGAAAGTTCTAAGCAATGCCTTATCAACGGATTCCTCTGACTCATAAGTTATGAATCCAAAACCTCTAGGCCTTTGGGTGTTGTGATCATACATCACCACCACATCAGTAATTATCCCAAATTGGTCAAAATAGGTTTTGAAATCGCTTTCAGTAACTGAGGATGCCAAACCTCCTACAAAAATCTTTTTTGTGCGAACAGGACCAGGTGAACCCTGAATGCTGCCAGTGCCCCTGTTGTTAAGGATCTGATGATCATCCCTTGGAACAGCCTTCTTCGCTTCTACCTGAAAAACCAAAACAACAATATACGTAGAGTCAGTTTCCAGCTAGTGTTTCGATGTGCATTTTGAATTGTGATACAAGAATCAGATAATCAAGTGTTACAAAACAAGTTAAAGCAGACACTTTTTGGATGTGGTTGATTTAAATTGAGTTTTTGCCAAATTTTACTCAGTCATATGAGTATGAATTTTGTTAAGCTGATCAGTTGACTCGTAAATCGCACACAATGCTTGTAACTACATGATCAAGTCACACAATTTGAAATCAACAAACAAAAACATGATCATAAACACTACGATCAACAGTCAACACCATGATCAACGCAATCGTTTCATTATATTAGTCCGAATTTCAAAATAAGCATTACAACTAAAAAAACAGAACCAAACAAATAAAAAACTTACAGTTCGACCATCAATGACATGCTTCTCTTTGACAACTCTTTCTGCAACAAGAGGGTCCAAAAACACAACGAAACCAAACCCACGAGCACGACGGGTAGTCCGATCCTTCATAATCACAGCCTCAATCACTTCACCAAAACTTTCAAAATACTCCTTCAAACGTTCCTCATTCGTATCCCATGAAATTCCACCAATAAACAGCTTACCATGTTCCATCATCTCCATCCTTAAAAAAAACAACAACACACAATCGTTAATCAACTTAAAAACAATCGCATCACACAGATCCATATAATCATCAATAATAAAAAAAAAAAAAAAAAAAAGTACCTTAAAGTGAATATAATCTTGAAAAACTAAGAAAAGGGTATTGTTGAAATCAATCAAAAAGCATCGGATCTTTCACAGATCGAATTCTTGATCGACTTCTGCAAAAACAGAAGAAAAGAGTATGAATCTTTATATATAAAGATTGGATATTTATAAAAAAGAAAAGAAGCCCATTATTGAGGAAGTGATAATATACCAAAATACAAAAGGGAATTTGATATCAAGATCTAGTGGATGAGAAAATTGAGTTTCTTGATGAAAAAAGATGGTTTTTTATATATATATATATTATGAGGATAGATTATGTATATATAGATGAGATGGAGATGGATATGGAGATTGAGAGAGAAAAGGGTGTGTGTGTGTGTTTATAGGTAGTACCCTTCTCTCTTGTGTAAGAAGGAAAATGTAGGAAGAAGAAGGAGACCATATACAAGCAAGGAATGGAATTAATATATGAAGGGTTGTTTGTTTTTTAAATTAGTATTACTTAAATATATTTAAATCTTTTTTATTTTCTTTTTTTAAACACATTTTTCTATAACTTTTATTGTTTTTTGAATCTTGTGAAATTTTGGGAATGTTTTTCTTTATTATGTTTTCTTTTAAACATAATTCTTTTTACTTTTTTAAATGTTTGTGTTTGTTCATTCGTTCGATTACACTTAAACGAATAAACATAAACAAGTATATTCGTCTATATTTGCGGGTTATTTTTACAGTCGTGAAATTAACATAAAAACATCATCAAAGTGGAATTTTTTTTTTTCATCTCATATGATATCATATCACAAAGTTTACTTATAGCTTAAGTAATACTAACCTCGTCCCAAAATATTGTTCGCTATTTTTTGAGTTGTCTCAAAATAATTGTTCACTTTTGAAATTAAATAGAAAAATTAGTTTGATATTACCATATTACCCTCACCTTAGATTATTATTATAAGCAATTTAGTCTGAAAAAATCGATCGAAACTAAAAGCTTATTCGGTTTTTACTTTTTAAAAAACCATAAACTTTTTATTCGAATTCGATTTTTATTCAAAAACCAAAGCGTAAAAACCGAACTGAATCAAATCATATGTGTATAACCAAATAACTAGCAATTTTTAAATTTTAAGTTAATATTTACTTTGCGAGGAAAATAGAAACTAATATTATATATATATATATATATATATATATATATATATATATATATATATATATATATATATATATATATATATATATATATATATATATATATATATATATATATATATATATATATATATATATATATATATATATATATATATATATATATATATATATATATATATATACATATACATATATATATATATATATATATATATATATATATATATATATATATATATATATATATATATATATATATATATATATATATATATATATATATATATATATATATATATATATATATATATATATATATATATATATATATATATGTATATCTATATATATATATATATGTATATATATATATATATATATATATATATATATATATATATATATATATATATATATATATATATATATATATATATATATATATATATATATATATATATATATATATATATATATATATATATATATATATATATATATATATATATATATATATATATATATATATATATATATATATATATATATATACTAGTCGGGTACCCGCGCATTACAGCGGTGGGTACCCGTGTAACAAATTTTCTTACGATTCAATGTTCTCTACTTGTACGTTTATTATGAGGATAACGTATCTATAATATTGCCTATATGATGCATATTATTGAAAAGATTATCACGCCACATTGCATAGTATTCAAAAAAATAACATAAAAATCACATACTCGATCTTTATTTTCATGTTAAGCAATTGCATGTACACTAACAATAAGTTCAACATAGTAATAGTTGAAGTGAAACATTCTTTTTGAATTTGATGAGGTATACAAATTTTCTGAGATGCTCAAAAGAAACAAAAAAAAGTCATAAGATTTTTTAAAAGTATGATAGAGGAATAGAAATTGTTGTGTTTTTTTGCATTAACCAAATGATGCTTTTATTCTCAAATAAAGTAAACGTTACAAAAGTTATATTAAAAATAGAATTATGATTTTGGTTAAAACGTAACCGATAATATTTAACTCTCATTACAAAAATTAATGAAGACGGTTATGAAATGGACTAAACATAAAGACGTTTAATTGCAAAATAAATAATATTACTTTAACTTTTTAATTTCTTTTTATAGTGATATTTTTGGGTTAATTTTTTAAGACTTCCTTATTTAGAATGTGCTAAATACTTTATAATATAAGGTAGTATAAATAGTATAGATTAGGCTTTATAAACCTCTATGCCTGTTACAACGCAGAATTTAATATATTTTACTATAATATTTTAAATGGACGGTTACAAGCTTTTTAAATAATTTGTGTTAACGTTAGTACATTTCGAGTTTACATAATCTAAAATATTTAACTTTTTCATTATGTGTGTGATGAAAAGTTTGACTATTAATTTCTTTAAAAAATAACATACAAAATGGTCCTATTAAAATGAGCTAATTAAAATGTGTTTTAATTTTATATGTAACGGATGTTTTAAAATTAAGCCTATTAATAACTTTGAATTTAATAAAATTTATGTGTGCAATAAATAAAAAAATAACAACAATCTTTCTATAACAAGAAACGTTGGAGGCTTAAAAAATTAAGACTTCTAATAATATAAAATGGCTTAAATCTTTTATAAGATATATATATATATATATATATATATATATATATATATATATATATATATATATATATATATATATATATATATATATATATATATATATATATATATATATATATATATATATATATATATATATATATATATATATATATATATAGGGTGAGGTTATTTTCAGAACCAAATAAATGTACAGAACTGCGAGAACCACCTTTTTACTCTTAAAATGCACATGTATATTCATCGGGTTAGTTCATTAGATAGAAATACATGAATTTTCATTATCGTATGTCAATAGGAACATGTATCCTAGGACCATGCACATGTATTTGTCTTGTATGTATTATAACTATCTTTTCGTTGAATAATATGAAAACACATGTGCACTTTTCATATCGTCCATCATACTCGGATCTATAACCAATAAAACAATTACTAAATGTTACTTTATATATAATAATGAAAATATATATGTATTTTTATGAGTATAACGGTGGTTCTCGTAGTTCTGTACATTTATTTGGTTCTGAAAATAATCTTACACTATATATATATATATATATATATATATATATATATATATATATATATATATATATATATATATATATATATATATATATATATATATATATATATATATATATATATATATATATATATATATATATA
This sequence comes from Glebionis coronaria, assembly GCA_025667525.1. Classification (NCBI taxonomy): domain Eukaryota; kingdom Viridiplantae; phylum Streptophyta; class Magnoliopsida; order Asterales; family Asteraceae; genus Glebionis; species Glebionis coronaria. The sequence goes on from CM046878.1 coordinate 270,126,758, forward strand.
TATATATATATATATATATATATATATATATATATATATATATATATACTAGTAACGTAACCCGCCCAACGAGCGGGTTCGGTTCATTAATGTTTTTTGAAACAATGTTTGTCGTTCAGTTATAAGTGATAATGGTTGTCGTGTTTGTCTAAGCAGAGAATATTCATTTATCTCTTGCTTTGACTCTTGACGTTAGGACATATAACTGTTCGTGCAAGAATATCATCTTTGTTAAAGGCAACCCTTTAACGGTGTATGGAGTTTGCTTTTAGTAATTGTTATTTTTAAGATAATATCAATTGAAAGATGAACATTATATGTGTGAAAAAAGAAGGATGGACAAGTTAACTTCACAAAATGGATGTAAATAAATATCAAACATGGAACCTTATAAACACAAAAGTGTGTCATATCATGTTTCAGTTGGAATCGTAATAACAAATTCCTTTTACAATACATGAATATTTTTGTAAAAAATAATTTTTATGTCCAATACTACTGTACTCATTTAGGGCGTGCAACATTGAGCAAATCTGTAAAGCAAATAACTTGGGTAAATCGACTCACAAAACCAAAGAGCAGTGGATGAATTTAAAACACCATAACATGCCTAATGTGGTTGGTTAAATAAACACGATCGATTGAAGAGCTTAACTAATAGTGTTCATTATTTAAAAAAGAACAAAGACTTAAAAGTGATCATCTAAGCTACCATTAGGCATATATCTTTAGTCTCATACTCCACGAGAGATGTATGTTTAACTTGCATGATAAATGATCATCTAAGCTACCGTTAGGAATATATTCATACACCAAAAGCCAGTTGTTTTGATTTCTAATGTTTTGATTATGGTAGTCAATTAGTTCGACAAGGTTTAGATGTTTAGTCTCCAAGAACTTTCACTTCCGAAGCCCGCTGTTTGTGTTCCTTCCTGTGGATAGTAAGCTTTTAATTATTGGGAATTTACTGAATCATTTGTAGGCTAAATTTAATACCCCAAGCCCAAAGTATCAGACTGATTTAATAACTTGAGAAATTTAACTAAAGAACCACAGTGGAAGTTATGAGTGGCGAGTAAGCTTTCTTGTCAATTCCTTAGTTTCAGTGTCACATGCAGCATCAAGGAGACTTGACAACTCAGCATGAACCAAGTTTAAGGGTCCAGTTATCATTTGTGCTATTGTGACCGATTTATAACATAAAGGGTTGAATGTGCCTCCTCTAATTAACATTGAACCAAAACACAATAGTGATTATAAAATACCTGAAGAGCGCGTGTCTTATCATCTAAAAGTTGTTGCTCAACTTCCATGGGTTCGGCTAGGATTTCACCATCTGAACTCGTTGGCTCCCTTGACTCAAGATCGTTGCTAGGGTAAGATATATCAATATAAGTTTTCTCAGGAGCTCGTTTTGGTTGCATAGCTTGATTAATAGCCTCTTGAAAGCGTACAACTCAAAGTTAATCAAACTGTTGAAGCTTTTCATCTAAAATCAAAACCTGTAACAAAAGCAACATAATTGTCACCAAGACTATGAACAAATGGCAGTATGGTGTGTTTGTATTAAAAGATAAATCAAAACATAGAAATCATTAGCCAAAAATGACATAAAGTAACTCGGATTCATTATTCAACTATACTTATTATCATACATACATCAAAGAATCCCCGGTTTTTGCAAGCATCTTGCATCTTCGCCATGATAGCGCATCTCTCGTCACTGTTAGGTGTCTCCAAGATGATTACTGTAACGGACTGATAGGTGTGTAAACACCCATCCTTTTACCACTTAATTCTGACTAAAACAAGATCAAAACACGTATTTAATATCATTTGTTTGGAATTATGCGTGGTTTTTGTGTTTATTGTGTTTTAAGAGCCAACCGGATGAATATTGAAGAAAACATGGGATTGCACAGGTTTTATGGAAGAAAAAGACTCAAGACGAAGTCTATTGTCCAAGAGATGCAAAATATTTGAAGTCACTGGGCCTATTCGAAGATTTATCGAAGAAAAGGACCAAGGATGGAAGATTTACATAAGTCGAAGAAACTCAAGTCTATTAAACGAAGAAATTAAAAGACGAGTTAAATTTAATCGACGACAAATCCCGAATCAGAATCGAAAACGTCAACTTTTCTGTAAAGACGAGAAGACAAGAAGAACGGGAGAAAGCCCACTCACCAACCAAAAGACAAGGCTATATAAAGCCCTCCCCTCACACAATAGTGCTAGCTTTTAGTTAGTTAGTTTTTTAGTTTTTCTCTCCCTTTTTTTTCTCCTTTTCTGTTTCGTACCATCACCAACACCACTAGGGTGTTTGGTGATCTTGATCTTTGTTTTTAATCTTGTAATCTTAATCTTTGTTTTGTGATTGTTAAAACATTAATCATTCAATACAAGTTCTTGTTTAATCTTTCCATTTCATCTTGTTCATCATCATTTTTCTTTTCAAGTTCTTAAGTTCTTATTTTCTTGATTTGATCTTTAAAAGTTGTTGGGTTTTGTGTTTTTGTTGATGGGATTTGTAGTTTATGGTTAGTAGATGCTTAGTGATTAGTTTGTTTAAGTTTTTGGTGAAAAACTTGGTGATTTTTGGATTAAAATCGATTTTCCTTGTTCTTCGGGTAAGTATCTGTATCTGAGATTCCCAGGTTCCGAATGAACTGAAAAGTTCCGGACGAATCAAAAAGTTCCGGGTGAACCAAAAACTTCCGAATGAGCTAAAAACTTCCGGATGAACATAAGTTCCGCATGAGTTGATAGTTCCGAACGAATTGAAAGTTCCGAATGAGTGTAAAGTTCCGAATGAATGTCTTTTTGAAAAGTTCCGAATAAACTTTCTTTTAAATCTTCCGAATGAATGTCTTTTTGAAAAGTTCCGAATGAGTCTAAATGTTCCGGATGAAGTAAAACTTACGAATGAACCAATCTTCCGAATATAGTTCCGCATGAAGGTTCCGACCCAACTTCCGAGCCAAACTTCCGAACGAAGTTCCGAACCAAGTTCCGGATAAACTTCCGCATGAAAGTTCCGAATCAAGGCTTTACTTCCGAATCAAGTTTCTTTTGAGCACTTCTGAGGTTTACTGTATTACTGTTTCTTTATTTTAAATTTTAATTTTAATTTTAATTCCAGTCTTGTTAGTTGCCATTAAATTAATTGTTTTTTATTTAAATTTTCATTTTAATACATTTAAACTTTTTAGTAGGTTAGAAATCTAAAACCCCTTTTTAGTACCAAGAACAATTATTCCACTTAAGACCGAGATCAATTCGAGAGGATACCGAGAGACATAATCTGAACCCATACAAAAACCATGTATCAAATGGCGCCGCTGCCGGCTCTTCTCGTTAAGATCAAAATTTTTTTGTGAGAACTTGGATTTTGGGATCCGTTCCCCGTGAACGTTACTTTTTCATAAAAATTTTCAAAAAATCCTAAAAAATATAAAATTTTCAAAAATACAAAAAAATTAAAAAAAACATAAAAACCAAAAATATTTTTGCTTTGTTTTTCTTTTGTTCGTTCTTTTGTAGGTGTATGCGCACTCGATCCACGTCTTATCAAGAGCCCGAGCCTCTCGATAACTTAGACATGGCTGGTGTACAAAACAACAATAACATACCACCTCCAAACAATAATAATAACAACAACAACCCACCTTTCAACAACATGAATAATAACAACAACAATGAGCCTCAACCGGATAATCGCCCGATGATTGAATTGCTGCAAGCTCATGTCGACGGCAACACTGATCCAATTGTCATACCTCCAATTGCCGCCAACAACTTTGAGCTAAAATCAGGCTTTATCCAGATGGTCTCCGCTCAACCATTCTTGGGACATACCATTGATGATCCACACGACCACATCAAGAGATTCTTGCAACTCACCAACACGGTCAAGTTTAATGGTGTTCCACAAGAGGTTATAAGGTTACAACTTTTTCCCTTTTCTTTAGAGGGACAAGCCCGGCATTGGCTTGCTAAAGAACCGCCACAGAGTATTCTCTCGTGGACGGATTTGGAAACAAAGTTTATCAATTACTTTTTCCCACCCTCTCGTACTACCGCTTTGCGGAATGAAATCATAAATTTTGAACAAAAGTACGATGAGTCGTTCAGTGAATCTTGGGATCGTTTCAAAGATCCTTTAAGAAAATGCCCACAACATGGTTTTACCAAAGTACATCAAATTAATACTTTTTACAATGGTTTAAGCATGAGTGACCAAGATTCACTAAACAGTGCCTCGGGGGGTAATCTTTTGGCTAAGACTTCCAATGCTGCTTGGGATATCATTGAGAATAAATCTCGTGTGCAAACCAAGAGTGTTAGGACCAATGTCGCTAGTGCTAGCACTAGTGACAGCGACAAGCGACTGGACAAAATCACTACGCTTCTTGAATCGCTTGTCACCCACACCGTCAGCAACAACAACAGCAACAACGCTAAAAATGCTCAAGTTAACGCTGTCAGCCAACCTTGTGAGATATGCGGTGGTCCTCATTCTTACACCACTTGTACCGCTACCCAAGACTACCCTGATGAGAATGTGAATGCGGCATATGGCACCTATCCTCAACCTGCTTATCAAGCTAGACCTCAAGGTGACCGTAATTTGCTTAGCTACCGTTCCAACAACTACCTTTCACCACCCGGTTTTCCTCCCACCAACCCAAACCAACAACAAAACCTCAACCGCCCTCCTCAACAACAACAACAACCTCGACAACCATACATACCTCCTCACAAGCAGCAACAACCACCTCAACGAAACAACCAAGTCTACCAGCAACCTGCTTATCAACCACCCGCATATAATGCTCCTCCCAACCAACCCTCCGCTCTTCACCAAGAAGTGGAAACTTATATGAGGACTAACGATGTGATAGTGGGAAATCTTCAGAGAGAAGTGCTCAACCTGAGAGCAGACTTGGTCAAGCAAGGAAACGATTTGAGGGCCGACATGAGAAATACGTTGGATAGCCAGACGAATGACTTGAAGAACATGATGGCTAGTTTCTTCCAAGGTAGTCAACCCTCTTCTTCGGGTACTCTTCCGAGTAACACCGTTGCGAATCCAAGAGGGAAGATGAAAGCAATCACCACTCGCAGTGGTAAAGGTACCAAGGAACCCGAGCTTCCTATACCTCCACCGGTGATTGTGACTAAGGAGAACGAGTCACCTGCTCCTATTCCTCATCCTTCTCCTTCCCCAATTTCTCCACCTCTTCCTTCTACCCCTCCTCCACCCAAGGATGTGAGTGATCCTATTCTTCCAAAGCCTTCCTCTTCTTCCAATATACCTTATCCATCTAGGTTGAGGAAATAGAAGCAAAAGAGCAAGGACGATATTCAGGTTTCAAACTTTCTTAAAATGTTTAAACAACTGAATTTCAATATCTCCTTCGCTGAGGCTCTCGCTCACATGCCTAAATATGCGAAAATGTTTAAAGATCTTCTGAGCGACAAGGAAAAGCTCCTCGATATTGCCAACACCCAACTTAATGAGAATTGCTCCGCAGTGCTCTTAAGGAAATTGCCAACCAAGCTTGGTGATCCGGGTCGTTTCTTAATTCCTTGCAATTTCTCGGGAGTAGAGAATTGCATGGCCCTAGCCGATCTAGGTGCCAGTATTAATTTAATGCCTCTAAGCGTTTGGAAGCAATTATCTCTCCCAGAGCTAGTCCCCACCAAAATGACTTTGGAATTAGCTAACCGTACGGTTGCTTATCCAGTGGGGATAGCTGAAGACGTCATTGTAGGAGTCGACAAATTCACCTTTCCTGCTGATTTTGTTGTCGTCGACTACGAGATGGACCCTCGTGTGCCATTAATTGTTGGTCGTCCATTCTTAAGGACCGGTCACACTCTCATTGATGTTGAAGCCGGTGAGCTTATCATGAGAGTGGGTGACGATAAAGTAGTCTTCAACATGGGAAAGTTGTCTAAACAGCCTTATTCTTATGAGAGTGTTAATTGTATTGACGTTCTTGATGAGGCTTGTGAAGAACACTTTAATGATGCTTGCAAAAGTATTCCTACCTCTCTTCCCAATGTTGAGACCGTGTCCTCTATTGATTCATCATTGTCTCTATTTGGAGATAGTGATTTGTTTTGGAAAGATCTTGAAGACACCATAGGAGATGTGAATTTAGCTACTAATGATTCTCCCACCGATGGGGATGAAGACATGAATTTCTTTGACAATCTTCTCAACGAAGACAATCCTTCGCCTCCATCTCCCACGGTCATTGCTATCGATACTCAGACTTCGAATACGCCTCCCGTCGAAAATCCTCCGGATTTAGAGCTTAAGGAGTTGTCGCCCCATCTCGAGTATGCATTCCTTGAAGAAGAGAAGAAGTCGCCAATCATCATTGCTAAGGACCTTAAGGAAGAAGAAAAAGCCCGACTTATCACCGTATTGAAAGATCATAAGAAGGCTATTGCTTGGAAGATTTCTGATATTCGTGGAATTGATCCTCACTTCTGCACACACAAAATTCTCATGGAGGACGACTTTAAGCCCACAATTCAAAGCCAACGAAGGGTGAATCCAAAAATCCATGAAGTCATCAAAACAGAGGTTATCAAACTTCTTGATGCGGGTATGATTTACCCTATTTCGGATTCACCATGGGTTAGTCCAATCCATTGTGTGCCCAAGAAGGGCGGAATAACCGTTGTTCCCAATGAACACAACGAGTTAATTTCCACTCGTCTCGTTACTGGGTGGAGAGTTTGTATAGACTACCGCAAACTCAATGATGCCACGAGAAAGGATCATTTCCCTCTACCTTTTATGGACCAAATGCTTGAACGTTTAGCGGGTAATAAATATTACTGCTTTCTTGATGTTTTCTCGGGTTATTTCCAAATACCCATCGATCCCCAAGATCAAGAGAAGACAACATTCACTTGTCCCTATGGCACTTTTGCTTACAAAAGAATGCCTTTTGGCTTATGTAATGCGCCCAGGACTTTCCAAAGGTGCATGTTAGCTATCTTCCATGACATGGTTGAACAAACCATGGAAGTCTTCATGGATGATTTCTCGGTCTTCGGGGATTCCTTCTCTTCTTGCCTTGCCAATTTGGAACGTATGCTTAAGCGGTGCGAAGACACTCGCCTTGTTCTGAATTGGGAAAAATGTCATTTTATGGTAAAAGAAGGCATCGTGCTAGGACACAAGATCTCGAAAGCCGGTCTTGAAGTAGACCGTGCTAAAGTCGATGTTATCGGTAAGTTGCCTCCACCTTCAACCGTGAAGGGTGTGAGAAGTTTTCTGGGTCATGCGGGCTTCTACCATCGATTCATCAAAGATTTTTCTCAAATCGCTCGCCCGATGACCCACCTCTTGGAAAAAGATACTCCTTTTATCTTTTCCAAAGAGTGTCTTGAAGCCTTCAACTCGCTTAAGGATAACCTAACTAAGGCACCCGTCTTGGTTACCCCTAATTGGGAGCTTCCCTTTGAGTTGATGTGCGATGCTAGTGATTTTGCTATTGGAGCGGTTCTGGGACAAAGAGTGAACAAACACTTCCAACCAATCCACTACGCTAGCAAGACAATGACGGGGGCTCAATTGCATTACACGACAACCGAAAAAGAGCTTTTAGCTGTTGTCTATGCCTTTGAAAAATTTCGCCCCTATCTTGTCCTTTCCACCACTATCGTTTACACCGATCATTCCGCGTTGAAGTACTTGTTGACAAAGCAAGATTCCAAACCAAGACTTCTTCGCTGGGTTTTGCTACTCCAAGAATTTAAAATCGAAATTCGCGATAAAAAAGGAGCAGAAAACCTAGTCGCGGACCATCTCAGCAGACTTGAGGATCCTTACCAAGGGGATCATCCGAACAAAGAAATCAATGATTCTTTTACCTTGGAGACCTTAATGTCTATAAAATCGAATTCTGATGAAACCCCGTGGTTTGCGGACTTTGCAAACTACTTGGCGGGTGGAATTCTCAAGGAAGGGTTGACGTCTCAACAAAAGAAAAAGTTCTTCACCGACATTAAGACTTACTTTTGGGACGACCCTTACCTATTCAAACAATGTGCCGACCTGATTATCCGCCGATGTGTTGACGGACCGGCAGCTTCAGAAATCCTTGATGCTTGCCACAAAGGACCCACCGGTGGTCACTTTGGTCCCAACTACACCGCCAAAAAAGTGTTTGATGCGGGATTTTATTGGCCCTCCATATATCGTGACGCCCACGATATGGTTAAACGATGTGATGTTTGCCAAAAACAAGGCACGATCACACATAAAGACGAGATGCCTCATAATTTCATTCAAGAATGTGAAATTTTTGATGTTTGGGGTATCGACTTTATGGGGCCATTCCCTTCTTCTAAAGGAAACAAATACATCCTTGTAGCCGTTGACTACGTTTCTAAGTGGGTCGAAGCCAAAGCTTTACCTACTAATGACGCATGGGTGGTTTGTACCTTTTTGAAAGCTCTTTTCGCTAGATTCGGTGTGCCTCGTGCCATTATTAGTGATCGTGGGACTCATTTTTGCAATGACCAATTCGCAAGAGTCATGGCTAAGTATGGTGTAAATCATCGTCTTTCCACAGCCTACCACCCACAAACTAATGGCCAGGCTGAAATATCCAACCGAGGATTAAAGCGAATTCTGGAAAGAACCGTAGGAGAGCATCGTGCCTCATGAGCTGATAAACTTGATGATGCTTTGTGGGCTTTTCGTACCGCATACAAGACCCCGATTGGTTGTACACCATATCGTCTCGTGTACGGGAAAGCATGCCACCTCCCCATTGAGTTGGAGCACAAGGCTTACTGGGCCTTGAAGTAGGCTAATTTTGATATCAACAAAGCCGGTGACCTACGCAAGATCCAACTCAATGAGCTCAATGAACTCCGTAATGAGGCTTATGAAAATTCTTTGATCTATAAGGAAAGGACTAAGCTCATTCACGATTCTAAGGTTAAGAACCGAGAGTTCCATGTTGGAGACAAAGTCTTACTTTTTAACTCTCAGTTGAAAATCTTTTCTGGCAAGCTGAAATCTCGTTGGTCCGGCCCATTCACCATTGCCCAAATTTTTCCATATGGTACTCTCGAGCTCGCTCAACCTAATGGACCTAATTTTAAGGTGAATGGCCAACGAGTGAAGTTGTACTTTGGTGAGGACACCTCTCAGGAGGTGATTCCATCCCTCACCACGTTCCCCATGAACTAATTTTGGGTCGAGTCAGGCTCGTGACTCGGTTATCAAAAACAAGCGCTCCTCGGGAGGCAACCCGAGTATCTATCTTTTTATGTTTTAACCTCCTAAGTGTAGGGGGGACCTCTATAGGTGTTTGTTTTTGTGTGGTGATGTGATTACAGGGATAAGTGCACTCTTGGAAACTTTGAAGAACCGTGCTCCCGTGCTATCCGAAATCCGGTTCTATCTCTCAACTATCGTGATTCAATTTTCTTCATACTCACATTTGAAATTGATCACTTTAGTCGTCTCTTCCTTAACTTGAGTTAACCAACGTGCACAATGTCATAAGTGTAGGGGAGACTTTTCCCACATGCTTAAACATTGAGGACAATGTTTATCTTAAGTGTAGGGGGGGACTTCTATCGAAGTTTTAAGTGGACTTTTCCATGAAAATGCCTTCATTTAACCGGAAAATCACATTTTTCAACATTTTTCAAATTTTTTATTAACTTTGGCCAGTTAGTCGTAATTTTTAAATTTTTATCGTTGCTTTCATATGTATATATCCCGCAATAAAGTCAAATTTTAATAAAGTGGTGTAGCTAGTTTAGAAATCTTTGACATATTAGGCCCGTTGCGTTTATTTTGACTCAACCCGAATAGACTTACCCAAGTTTATTCTAGCTAGTATCCTTAACCATGTAGACCTTAATTGGTTTATTAGGCTAAGTATCCACGAGTCTCATTACTTGAGATTTTAAATTGTGGAGGACGAGAAATGATAGAGTCAATTATAAGTCGGTATTCTTGCATAAGCTCACTTGGTGTATTTATTTGCCTATTCTCCCATCACTTGCTAATAATTTATCTGCAATAAGTAAGGTCGTACGATTTGAAAAGTTACCTAGCTTTTAGCCCAAGATCGTTTAAAAGTTGCTCGGTAATGATAAGAGTTCATAGCCAAGGCATAACTTATGAAGCGGGGCGCGAAGATTGGAGAGTCCGAAAAGGCCCTAACAAGGCATGAGGATTCCATTTTATTGCTGAAGGTCCAAAGTGATGTGAAAAGCATTATTCCCAAAATCAATATGAAGGATCAAGACTCACGACGAAAAGCAATCAACTCCCATAAAGATGATGGAGAAGTCTATCCAAAAAGACCCTAACAAGGTATGAGGATAAATAGATCCAAGTCCGAAAAGGAGGCGGATCGTTGTATCTCAAAATCCCAAATAGAGATTGAAGAAATAATCATGAAGTCGTGGTCAACAAAGTTGGAGTACCCCTCAAAAGTCTCCAAGTGAAGAAACTCTATGAACGATGAGAAGACCATTATCTGAAGAACGTCTCTCAAGATGTGAAGTATGAAGTACATGCCAAATATCGGCCCGAGAAAGGTCTCAAATCGTGAACCGAGTTATGCCAAGATATGAACTTTTTGATATCCCGAGAAGTAGTTTTAAGAGATTTTGTCCTTTAGCTAACTATTGATCAAATCGTCCTACTTTGCTTTCAGCCTAAATAAACTATCGAAATAAGTCCAAAAAATGCATCTTCATGATCATTCTAAGACAAAAATAAAATATAAGAGATACACCTAGGAATAAGGGAGTTTAAGCATTTAATTAAGCCATGTGTGTAAGTGTTTGATTTGCTAACTTATAATAACAATGATCTCGTTTTTAAGCTTAGTTTGGGGAACGTGAAACTTGAGGGTGATAAATCTTCGCAGCACTAAAGCCCTAATGTAAGTCATTGATCTCTTTGTAAGTTATTTCCATGTAGCTATTTTCAAGTGAAAATGGTTTTCTATCCTTTTGTTTCCGTTTAAAGTTTTAATTTCTTTTAGTACCTCAATTTTTGTTTAGTAGTATTTTAATAAGGCAAAGGTTGATTAATTATGAGAAAAGTGTAAAATTGCTTTATCACTAAGCATTGCATGAGGGCATGACAATGGTTAAGTGTAGGGGATTTGATAGGTGTGTAAACACCCATCCTTTTACCACTTAATTCTGACTAAAATAAGATCAAAACACGTATTTAATATCATTTGTTTGGAATTATGCGTGGTTTTTGTGTTTATTGTGTTTTCAGAGCCAACCGGATGAATATTGAAGAAAACATAGGATTGCACGGGTTTTATGGAAGAAAAAGACTCAAGACGAAGTCTATTGTCCAAGAGATGCAAAAGATTTGAAGTCACTGGGCCTATTCGAAGATTTATCGAAGAAAAGGACCAAGGATGGAAGATTTACATAAGTCGAAGAAACTCAAGTCTATTAAATGAAGAAATTAAAAGACGAGTTAAATTTAATCGACGACAAATCCCGAATCAGAATCGAAAACGTCAACTTTTCTGTAAAGACGAGAAGACAAGAAGAACGGGAGAAAGCCCACTCACCAACCAAAATACAAGGCTATATAAAGCCCTCCCCTCACACAATAGTGCCAGCTTTTAGTTAGTTAGTTTTTTAGTTTTTCTCTCCTTTTTTTTCTCCTTTTCTGTTTCGTACCATCACCAACACCACTAGGGTGTTTGGTGATCTTGATCTTTGTTTTTAATCTTGTAATCTTAATCTTTGTTTTGTGATTGTTAAAACATTAATCATTCAATACAAGTTCTTGTTTAATCTTTCCATTTCATCTTGTTCATCATCATTTTTCTTTTCAAGTTCTTAAGTTCTTATTTTCTTGATTTGATCTTTAAAAGTTGTTGGGTTTTGTGTTTTTGTTGATGGGATTTGTAGTTTATGGTTAGTAGATGCTTAGCGATTAGTTTGTTTAAGTTTTTGGTGAAAAACTTGGTGATTTTTGGATTAAAATCGATTTTCCTTGTTCTTCGGGTAAGTATCTGTATCTAAGATTCCCAGGTTCCGAATGAACTGAAAAGTTCCGGACGAATCAAAAAGTTCCGGGTGAACCAAAAACTTCCGAATGAGCTAAAAACTTCCGGATGAACATAAGTTCCGCATGAGTTGATAGTTCCGAACGAATTGAAAGTTCCGAATGAGTGTAAAGTTCCAAATGAATGTCTTTTTGAAAAGTTCCGAATAAACTTTCTTTTAAATCTTCTGAATGAATGTCTTTTTGAAAAGTTCCGAATGAGTCTAAATGTTCCGGATGAAGTAAAACTTCCGAATGAACCAATCTTCCGAATATAGTTCCGCATGAAGGTTCCGACCCAACTTCCGAGCCAAACTTCCGAACGAAGTTCCGAACCAAGTTCCGGATAAACTTCCGCATGAAAGTTCCGAATCAAGGCTTTACTTCCGAATCAAGTTTCTTTTGAGCACTTCTGAGGTTTACTGTATTACTGTTTCTTTACTGTTTCTTTATTTTAAATTTTAGTTTTAATTTTAATTCCAGTCTTGTTAGTTGCCATTAAATTAATTGTTTTTGATTTAAATTTTCATTTTAATACATTTAAACTTTTTAGTAGGTTAGAAATCTAAAACCCCTTTTTAGTACCAAGAACAATTATTCCACTTAAGGCCGAGATCAATTCGAGAGGATACCGAGAGACATAATCTGAACCCATACAAAAACCATGTATCACGGACATAAGACCATTAAGGTTCCAGAAAAAGAGACGTACTCTAATATCTCATTTGGTGTCACGTGTTGCTAAGTGCTTGACGCAATATTAATCTACTAATATAGTCTCTTCCTCACCCAACATTTTGTTATTAGATTCCAATTTCCAACACAACTTCAACAAAAATTTTGCATTTCCAGCAACTACAAAGCTCTTTAAGAGTCTTCTTAACTTAACATCCAATACCGTTTTTTGCTCACTTCATAACAGAGAATACAACATTTTTATTATTTGGGTTTTATTCTTTCAGCCAAGAAACTAACTGACATAGACACGAACATATGCAACAAAAATAGATGCAATTAGTTGTCTTCATAGACCCGCTTTTCTTGGTTTCTTGTGTAACTTGTCACCTCTATTGGTTTGAACCATAAGTTGATTTCATCCTTTGCGGTTTCAGGACCATCACTTCCATGGATTATATTCCTGTGAAGCATACACCATTATCAATCACTTAATCATGATATATGTCCAGTAAAAAAATAGTTCATGAGGTGTGCAAAAAGACCATGAAACCTTAATAATAGAAGGATATACGTCGGCTTTATTACGGTTCATGATATGCATATGAGATTTTTTCCCCTCATCTACAGTCTCTCTCCTGTCATGGGCGACATGTTGCATAATACCACATGTCACATGCTGCAATTAGGTTGTTTTATAATAAACCAAGATTATGAAGGTGTACTTGCTGTCGTGCTTGTTTAAGCTACTGCTCAAGATGCGTAAGCCTAACTCTTCCAGCTGTTGAACACATGCCTTGCTCTTCGTCCACCAACCTCTCCTACAAAACACTTGTTCGATATTAAAAGCAAGCAATATGAACATATGTAAATCCAACAATCCAACTTACTGTAAAAGCTAACCAAAAAGAAACACAATCCAAAAAATCAGTGTAAAATTACCTAGAATATGTGAGTTTATAAATTTATTTTCATTTCTAAAAAAACATTCACATGCTATTCAATAATAACTGATATACACAGAGTAAATTTGAATAATTTGTAATTAGCAAATTGAGGCAAACCTATCTAAATCTGTCACTCCTTGTTCTGCTTTCTCTAAATATCACCCCAAGTCACATTTATAGAGTTAGATATGGGTTCTTAACACTCAATGATTACCCATCTCGCACGTGTTTTTGTTGCTACCATAATTAGCACAAAATATGTATAAAAAACCTGTAACTCTAATCGACAAAATGGGCAACCATTAAGATCGACGAAAAAACAAAACGGTCTGAAAGTCATCCATAGTGTAGTGTGCCTTCAATTCATATGGGAAATGTTTATTAAAAGAGGAAAAGTACAAACCTAGTAAGTGTACAATTTGACATGTATCATACACAACCTCTGATTTACGTTGTTGTAGTGTTCTATTACGTGACAAGCTGTCTCTGGCACGTATTCGAGAACCAAGTTGAGATAAAGCCTATCCTTTTCTGTAATTAGAAAGAAACAGTGTTTTAGTGAAACAATATTGGGTGATCAAGCGCACCGAGGAAAAATATGTTTGTTATTGTTCTTAAGAATTTATAATAGTAAAAGCAAGAAATTGTTACCTTACCACCTCGATATTGCAATCACTATATGTCGTAAAGTAGAAAAAAAAAATATGTAAGACTTTGTATTCACTTTTAAATGTGATATTCATTGAAACCTTTCATAATCAACTTGCATATGCGGCGTTTGGGTTGGTTACTAATTGTATGCCTTTTGGTTTTATATGAAGAAGTAGAGGTGGTAAAACGGGCGGGCGGCGGGTTAAACGGGCGACAGGCTAAATGGGTGCCGGGTCAAACAGGTGCGGGCTAAACGGGCACGGGCTAAACGGGCACGAGCGAAACGGGCGCAAGCTAAAACGGGAAAAAAACATATAAAACGTAGAATTAAAAGATAAAAATACTTGTTTGAAAGCCGGGGTTAAAAAAAATAAATATAGAATATCCCCGAGTAGCCTAATTAGTATTTTACATGTGCGCCTATTAAGCCGATTTAATTTCTTACATGTGTGTCTGTTTAGCATATTAATAATAAAGAATGGGAAAAAAGTCCCCCATCCTTTTTTGAAAAGTATTAAAAAAAAGTGTCAAATTTATCAAAATGAGAAAGATTTGTCATGTCTGTCAAGAACCCTAACTATCAAAGTCAATATGCAAAAACCTACACACTTAGAATGCATTTACCTTCATATGACTGATATACTGTGGTTTTCTTTCAGTAAACATTTAAATGCAGTAGAGTCTAGACCACCATACTTATTATAAGGTAGTCCCGTTAAAAAAACTTATTATAAGGTAGTCAGCAACATGGTATTGCTTAGGGTCTTTAGGAGTGCTTAATTAAACAAAGATTAATCTACTCTTTTGCAAATCAACTTGTTTGGATGCTATCAGATAGTGTGTCAAAAAGAAAAGAGAGGTAGCGAATATCGTATTAAACCAACTGATCACGAACCATACAATAAGTTTTAAAAACAACCCCATAATCTCAGGCCTACAAAGGAATAACTAAAAAGTAATCATATATGCACACAAATGCAGTTTTAGGTAATATATACTTGGCCACATACATTATGTAATCGATAAACTTCGTTATTATGTGGGTTGCACTACAACGTATAATATTGTTTCGAATAATACATTGTTTCATCATGGTAATATATAACTGATCTACATTTTAAGAAATATTATTGTTTATAATGAGTCATTCAAGAGGTCAATGGCACATGAGTTAGGCGGGTATGCAATCATGTATCCTCCAAGAAAGCATTTTACTGTGTTGCGATTCATATGCAGATGTAGAATAAAATAAAACCAATTTCCTATAGTAACAGGGGATACTTTGTTCCACTGAATAAATAATCATTTTCACATATAATCTGGTAACGTACTATTGCATATAACGCATATTATTTCTCAAGTCTGAACCTTTATTTCAAAAAAGAGTCTCTATCTGGTACTAAGCTACAACAAACACCGTAAAAAAGATGGTCATCAATACCTCCAATAATGTATGTTGTGGTTCTTCTCTTATTTCTAATTTCTCGACAAAATTTATCACACACTGCCCAAAAATATTGCCATAAATCTAGTGACCCTGGAACAAAATATGTTGTACAGAATCTAGGCTTAATAATGATCTATAGCAATAAAATTCTGTAAAGACAGGATATGGATTCAGACATCCTATCAATTCTCTACATACATCCAGAATTCACCTATTTCCCTATCTGATTATCAACTTCCATGAAGTATCAAGTATTTCCTAGAATTTCCAGATGTGGAGTAGAGTAAAAAAACAAAATCATGTTTACCAAAAAAAGCTTACATGTACGAAAAACAATGCCATGAATAAACAAACAGAAGAATGCATGTATTATACCTGGAACAAAACGTCTTCAAGAGCAGTCGTGGTTACTACATCTCACTGAGACTCCATTATCCCAATTTGAAGAAGAGCACTATGTATAGCTGTTATAGACACATTTAAAACAATCAAAACTAATAAAGCCATACTTCTAGCTCCACCAAAGGTAACACCCTTTGAACCACCATAAGATCCAGAAACACCATTCTTTTTGTAATCGTTGAAGGACGAAGCATGTGAACCTCCATAACCTAAAAAACCTCGAGAACCACCACAACCTCCAACACCTTTGTAATTGCAACTTGACAGAGACATGGATTTACGATAACCCATGTTGTTCGATTTTTTGGCTGGAAATGAATTCATTATCATTGGTTGAGGATCGTAATTAAAGTATCAATTAAGGATTAAAAATAAACAGTCGATCGATTGCTGATTAAGGATTAAAATTAAACAATCGGCTAAGGGATTGAGAATTATAACTAAAAAATCGTTTGAGCGATAGAGGATTATAAATAAACAATCGGTTTAGGGATCGATTGAGGATTATCAGTCGAACTATTTTGAGGAATTGGTTTAGAGTATTATCTTGTTTTTATACAAACAATTAAGCGGCCTTTTATTTGAAGTACGGTGATAGAATATGTGTAGAATATTGTTAGTAAAAAACTTCCAAAAAAAGTTTATTCGGAATAAACCTGTGTTGACTAACTTTGGAATGTTTTAAAAAGGCAGTCGTTTTATAGGATATTACGATTTTTACTAAAATTAGTTGCCACGTCATCCTTTATGGATTATCCTAGTCAGCATTATCTCAATCATAGTTAGCCCTATATATAAGTAAAGATATGTTTGTTATGTACGTAAGTTTATTTGATAATATATCATTACATATATAATTATCATTTATATGTATGTTTACGTACATGTGTGTATTTTATTTATGTGTGTAATGCTATATATTGATGATAAATAAAGAAAAATACCTAATTTTTTTTACGTAAAATAAGTTTGTTAATATAAATTGACCGAACTTAAATATACACGGTCTTTATAATCGGCAAAACCGCAAAAACCATACTGAGACCGATTATAAACCAAAAATCGAACCGTCCAAAGCCGATTGGTTTTAAAATTTTGATTTTATAACAACCGAATATTTTGGTTCGATTTTAATTTTAGTCAAAAATCAACCCAAATTGAACCGTAAGTCATCAAATTCATATAAGCAATCTTAGGGCCTGTTTGGTTGAGTGTTTTTCTTTTAAAAACCTGGTTTTGAGTTCAAATACTACGGTTGTTGTGCTCACTTAAGATTAATAATTGGAGCTCACCACCGTGTTTAAAGGGATTTGCAGAAGTAGTACTAGTATAAGATAGTGGGAATTATACAATACACCTCTGACAGTCCCACATGTTTTCTTTTTTCATCATTTTTATTGTGTGACATATTTATAACCACACAATTATTTTATTTAATTAACATTTCACATTTTATTAATTACAAATATATAAATTTTAAATTCTAATTCTAACCCAACTTAAGACAAACACTTAATATGATAGCCATTCTTTTACTCCAATATATTTTTTTCTAACCTAAACTAGATTTTAATCTTATCCTAAACCCACCAACGAAACAAACGCACCCTTAGTAAATTCTAAAATTTGGATTGATATGATAAAAACCATGAGAATTGAACTTATGAGTTTTTAATTTTAACTACTAGTACATCAACTAAGCTAAACAAACACCCCCCATTAATAAAAGTAATTGTATTGTTAGGGGGTTAAGTTAAATAGTGTTATTTCAAATCGACCTAATAAATTTGACCCCTCAATCAACCCAAACTCCTTCTTCGACAAATGAATATATTCTAAATTTAAATTTGCTCTTTTTTTCCTTCCTTTTTCTCCATACTTCTTTTTATTCGTTGTTGGTTTTATTGTTTGTTTTCTAGTATAATTTTCACTTTTTAAAAATAACAGGATCATGTGTCTTAATAAGTTATATTTTATCAGAGTTACTCGTATATACGTATATCTTTTATAGGCTATGTTATACTGGTTGTGGAACAATCACGTACGAGGATTAAGCATATAATATAATTTTACTATATTATAAATTATTTGGATTTTAAGATTGTCTAAAAATTAAAAGACTTAGAAATTGACTTTATAAAAACATTCGTTTTGTTGATCAGACAAAAGTTCTATAAGGAACATGCATCCAAAAAAGTAAAAAGGAAGCAATCTCTACCATCCATTTAAATCATATCTAAAGGTATATATTAATCTTTTTAAATTTAATTAAAAAACATAATTTCATCCTATTTCTTAAAAATTAAATATCTCTCAAACCGTTAATCGTTATGAAAAAGTAATTATACCTTCACGACGGAATTAAATTATCTTTCTATAGATATGCACTTCTATATACTTTCGGCGAACTTTTTTAAAAAATTTTCGTAAAAAAAATCACATGTGATTCTCGAAAAATTACATGTGATTCTCGAAAACTCACGTTTGATTTATTATTTTAAAAATCACATTTAAATTTGTAATGTCACATGCGATTTGTGAAAATCACGTGTATTTTTTTGACGAGAATTTCAACATTGTAAAATCTTTAAAAGTATATGAAAATAGCTGTCTCTTAAATGACAAAAAATTTGCTAAAAAAAATGACAAATATTTTCGTTATTATTTTAAAATCACATGTGATTTATGTGAATTATATTAAAATGTTTGAATCACATGTAATTCTACCAATATATTAAAATTTTTGTTGCCATTAATATAAAATATGTTCATTTACCGGGGTGGAGTCCTCTTTACCCAAAAAAAATATATGTAATACAAATTGGCTTCTGAATTACATGTGATTCGGTGATAATTACATGTGATTTTGCTTGCATTACATGTGATTTTGCTTGCATTACATGTGATTCAAGCATTACGAAACCTTAACTTTTTTAACAACCCACTTTAGATGAATCACATGTGATTTTTTTAATCATGTGTAATTCAGTTAATATATTAA
The DNA here is from genome assembly GCA_025667525.1 of Glebionis coronaria. NCBI lineage: Eukaryota > Viridiplantae > Streptophyta > Magnoliopsida > Asterales > Asteraceae > Glebionis > Glebionis coronaria. Next base: position 270,145,963 of record CM046878.1, read on the forward strand.
ATTGTCTGTTTTCATTTATGTAAAATATATAAAACAAATTGGCTTCTAAATTACATGTGATTTTGTTGAATCACATATAATTCTGCTTGAATTGCATGTCATTCGGTGATAATTACATATGATTTTCCAAATATATCAGAAACTAAACTTGGTGATTATTTTCTAACTATATCATTATTTATGCAATATCACCTGTGATTTGTCTAGCGATTTGTGAAAAACCAAAAGTGATTTGTGAAAAATCACTAGTGATTTGTGAAAACACAAATCACTCGAAAAATCACTAGTGATTTGTGAAAAATACCAATGCAAAATTACCAATAAAATCATAAAAGATTTTGTATAATCCTCAGCAATTTTGCAAAATCACATGTGATGTTAAATCATTTTGATTCAAGATAAAATCACATGTTATTTGTGCAAAATTACATGTAATTATTTATAAAATCACATGTGATTTAAAGCAAAATTACATGTAATTTTGTATAAAATCACATGTAATTTGAGCAAAATTACATGTAATTATTTATAAAATCACATGTGATTTGAGCAAAATTACATGTAATTCACACAAAATTACATGTAATTTTCATTCAACACTAACCACTTTATTACAAAAATCACATGTAATTCACACATAATTACATGTGATTTGCATTTAACACTAATAAACTATTTTATTACAAAAATTACATGTAATTCACACATAATTACATGTAATTCACACAAAAGTTAACGATTTACAGTGTTAAAAATTCTCGCCAAAAAAATTACACGTAATTTTCGAAAATTACATGTAATTTTTCGAGAATCACATGTAATTTTTTATGCGTAAATTTAAAAAAAAAAGTTTGCCGAAAGTGTATAGAAGTGCCTATCTATAGAAAGATAACTTAATTCCCGTCGCGATGGTATAATTAGTTTTTCGTAATGATTAACGGTTTGAGAGATATTTAATTTTTAAGAAATAAGATGAAAATGGGTTTTTAAATTAAATTTAAAAAGATTAATATAAATCATTAGATGAAACTTGAATGGATGGTTGAGATCGCTTCCTTCCTTCTTTTTTTGATGCATATTTTATAAGGATCTCAACTCTTGTTGATCAATCATTTTTTTTAATAACCTATTAAAAAGTTATTTTAATTTTTAAAATCGAAATTTTTTTTTATTTAATTATTTTTCTCATAATCTAATTTCTATCATATTATATTTATAGAATTGTATATTCTTTGATTCAATATTCATATAAATTAATTAATTTTTATATTTTCTAATTTTACGATTTATTTTATTTTGATTTAATTTTTTTTACAAATTCAATCTTTGAATACAAATTTAACGGGTAAATGTAGTAACATTTGTAACGTCAAAAATCATTATCAGGTACCCGTCAGCGCATTGCGCCTGTATCATACTAGTGAATAATAATGTATGAATAGCTTTGTTTTGAAGTACTTATACGAAATTATGATTTCATAATGTCTAATATTTGTTTAAAAAATTTTACAGTATCAAACTTTTATTATTTATACAGTTATAGTACTTAGCGCACGTATGAATTTTCTAAAAAAAAATTATTATGTGTAGTACCGATCAATATTTTTTAAAAATTTTTTGTTGAACAAAATATTTGAACTTGTTTAACTTATATGACGTTTATGTTAATTTTTTAATTAATTACTTATCTCATGTTATATATATATATATATATATATATATATATATATATATATATATATATATATATATATATATATATATATATATATATATATCAAATCAAAATCAAAATCAAATCAAATCAAATCAAATCAAATTAAAAACCCTTATATAGGAAGGATGGTGAAACAATACCTTAAATACAAAATTCAATAAAACTGACACATGTAATTCATTAAAGGGTTTCCATAAAATGCTTTAAAAAGAAAATATGAATTACAAATAATGCCTTAAATACAAAATTCTATAAAAATATATATAGGAATTACAAGTGATGCCTTAAATACAAAATTCTATAAAAATATATAAGGAAGGATGGTGAAACAATGCCTTAAATATAAAATTATATAAAAATGATTCTATAAAATGTTTCAAAAAGAAAATAGGAATTACAAATAATGCCTTAAATACAAAATTCTATAAAAATATATATGGGAATTACAAATGATGCCTTAAATATAAAATTCTATAAAAATATATAAGGAAGGATGGTGAAACAATGCCTTAAATATAAAATTATATAAAAATGATTCCATAAAATGCTTCAAAAAGAAAATAGGAATTACAAATGATGCCTTAAATACAAAATTCTATAAAAATATATATGGGAATTACAAATGATGCCTTAAATATAAAATTTTATAAAAATATATAACGAATGATGGTAAAATAATGCCTTAAATACAAAATTTTATAAAAATGACACATGTAATTCATTAAAGGGTTTCCATAAAATGCTTTAAAAATAAAAATAAGAATTACAAATGATGCCTTAAATACAAAATTATATAGAAATGACACATGTAATTCATTAAAGGATTTCCATAAAATGCTTCAAAAAAAAATAGAATTACAAATGATTCATAATAGTTTGACTTACTAAAATGATAATAATTTTAGATATTCGGACTGTTAAGTTTTGAAGTGGGCTATATACTATTGCTATATTATACACGTGACATAAAATAATACCATGAATGAGCTTTTTGGCCTTACTTTTGCTAGAATTCACTTTACCACAAAACTTACAAAACAAAATCATTTGTAAAAAATATTTAACTATAATGTTTTTGCTAACAAAAAAACTTAACAATAATATTAATTTCAAAAAAAAAAATTAATGTAAAAAATTTATTCATAACATTAACATATAAAATATTTATTACCTCATAAAATTAAAAAATACATAAATTATTTATACAATATTATTAAAATTCTAAAATATTTTAATGTAACAAACTTATTCATAATGTTAACGTATGCAAATTCAATTGACTCATAATATTGTTAAATAAATAAAAAATCTTAAAATATATTATTTTTGTCCATTCTATGCGACATTATTAAAATATTAATGTCATAACTAACACTACATATACTAAACTTCTAATATAAACACACATAACTTCAAATTTCATTAAAATATATACTTAAAGCTAGCCCGTCCACCGGACGGGTCTAAAAGCTAGTATATATATATATATATATATGTTATGTGTGTCTAGTAGCACATAATAATTTTAAAAAGATATATGTCATTATTATATGTAAAATTTCTTCTATGTATTTTCATCTCACAATAACGTGTGAAGTAATCTATTCACTTTGATATTTATATCTATGTTAATAATAAATTAAGTCAAATTTTAAACTCATGTGTAGCTTCTAATTATAAAAAAGATCTAAAATGAATCGTTTTCGAATGAACATAGTTAAAAAGAAACACTTTTTCGGATTATTTAATCTAATAAAAAGGGATAACATAGGTCGTTTGTATATGAATAAAACCTTGTGTATTCATTTATATGTCACACTTATTCGTGTTTTTTTATTTACAATTTTATGCAAATACATTAATTTAACATATATCAATAATAATTATTATGAATAACAACAATATATTCTTTTATCTTTTTTGGTTATAAATAATAAAAATATATAAAATTATTAAATAACATTTACACTCAAGAGCACATTTAAACAATAATAAATAAACTTTTATTAGTTACCCTATTTTTAAAAAAAAGTTGGTATTCTAATGGCGCATATGATACATTGTACGAATTAGATGAAAATCTAATAGCTTAATCAATTAAATATTTAATTTTAATTTTTATTAGCAAACTAATTGTTTGATCACATGTCATAATAAAGTAACTTGATCGGTCTAAAAAATCAATAAGATATTGGTGTGATCGTGATAGTATATGTGATAATAATGAAGGCTTTTGACATCCCGTATAAAAATTAAAGTTCGTGTTCTCGGTATCTTAACGAATTGATCTAGGTTCTATGTGTGACTCTATTGTTTTTGGTGGAACAAATATTTTGGTTGTTTTTTATATAAAATGTGCAAAACAATTAAAGTAAAAGTGCAGTAATTTAAATCTAAGTCTATCTTAAAATAAGGGGCAAGTATTTAAAAACGCGACTAAAATTAAAGGGCATTAAATGTAAACAACGCAAACTTAAATCTAACTAAGGCAAACTTAAAACGCAACTAAAACTTAAAACTAAGGCAAGGCTAAAATAAATCTAAGGCAATTAAACTTAAAGTGCAAGTAAGGAAAAGGCGGGAAAAATAAAGCTCGAAATTAAAAGCAGAAAATTAAAAACTAGAATTAAAGAAACCTGAAAATCAGCTTATCCGGAATAATACCCTTATTCGGAATAAATGGCTTACTCGGGATATGTCACCTATCCGGAATAATCTTCTCTATTCGGAATATTGGTCCTATTCGAAATATCAATTCGGAATATTCTTGCTATTCGGAATAAGTTTCCTATTCGAAATAAGTTTCCTATTCGGAATAAGTTTTCTATTCGGAATAAGTTTCTTATTCGGAATCCTATTCGGAATAAGTTCCCTATTCGGAATGTTTGGCCTATTCGGAATAATCTCCTTATCTGGAATGTTAGCCCTATTCGGAATACCTGGCCTATTCGGAATATTTCCCTTATCCGGAATATTTGATATTCCGGATGGACCACCTTTGAAATCCTTCGTGCGGAATGTCTGGGAAGATCAGTAACGTTTCCTGGGAATACAGTAACAACACACGAAGAACAAGGAACAAGAAATAACTCGAATCTAATCAAATCTAGGCAAAATCAACCACAAGATTAAATCAAACTAACAAATAAACATCTATTAATGATAATCAAACAATCCAAAACAACAAAACTAACAATAAAGATCAAGAAAATCAAAACCCACTTAATAAATTTGACAAAAACTCAAGAACATGAACATGAATAATAAACATATAAACCAAAGATTAAAGAAATGTAGAATGAGAGATCAAATAATAAAGATAAAGATTAACAAGAATTAAAAGAACACTTACTTGAAATTAAATGGTAATTAAGGTGCAAGACAAGTATTTAAATTTGACAAGTAATTAAATGACAAGGTAATTAAAAGTGGAAGAACTAATTGTCACTATTAGCCAACAAAAATGAAAAGATTAATCCTAATGACTATTTATAGGGGAGGATTAAGGGGTGCTTAGGAAGCTTCCTCCCCTCCTTCATTTCTTCTTAATTGCATGATTAAGTCCCTCAAGCCTTTAATCTTCATTTAATTGCACCATTAGTCCTTAAGCCTTTTAATCTTCATTAATCTAGAACTTTAATGACTTTTGGCTCGGGATTTCTTTGAACTCGTCTTGTAATTCTTCAATAAATTAGACTTTGAGTTTTTCGGCTTTTGATAAACTTCCGTCTTTTGACTTTTTCTTCGATAAATCTTCAGAATTGGTCTTGGACTTCCGTTCTTTTTGCACTCTTGACTTCTTGACTTCGTCTTTCATCTTTTTCTTCAATAAAAGCCCGTGAAAGCCCGTGTTTTCTCCACTTTTCACAATTTCGTCCTAAATCACAACAAAAACACAAACCACGCATAATTCCGACATAAAAGACATAAAATACACGTTTTGGCTCGGTTATTATTGTAATTAAGTGGTAAAAAGGATGGGTGTTTACACACCTATCAGATAATTAGATACGTTACAGGGTAAATTAGAAAATTACCTTTAGGAAAAAGTAATAGTCTAAAATTACCAAAGACGTATTCAATTAAACACGTGGATGAACCAAGTTCGTTGTACACGAAGATCTTATGAATTCGAGACGTTTAGTATCGATTTGGACAATTGATTCGAATTGGTTTTCGGTTTTTAGACTAAAATTAATTTCTACAAAATTAAAACCTATTTTTATCCTAAAGTGCATGAATCGTTACCCCAAATAAAATTTAATCTAAAAATAATTATTTAAAAATAAAAACTATTTAAAATTTAAACTATTTAAAAAAATCTATTTAAAATAAACTATTTAATTAAGATACTTTTACACTATTTTAAAATCTATTAAAAACTATTTTATTTCTACAAATTTAATCAAATCTAATTTTATTTAAAACTAATTAAATTCCTAAAATTAATAAAACATTTTTTTTATTTATTTCTACTAATTATTTTTAACTAAATAATAAAACTTTTATTTATTTAAAGAGAATAATAAAAATTAAAAACGTGTGACATAAAGCTAAAAAGTCAAAGATAAAATATATATATTAATCAGATTGTGCAGACTTAAACTAACATGAGCCTTTGGCTCAGATGGTTATCAAGCTGGTAACTAACCGTGAGGTCACGAGTTCGAACCACATGAGTGGTCTTTTTGTGATTATTATTTTAGAAATGCCTATATTTGGCTACTTACCAAACTACAGTACCAAATAACCCTACTTACGCGTACGCTAAATCAGCTCAATATAACAAATAGCAGTGAAAATAGAAGGCAGCCTATATAAATTTTTACAGCAGACTAAATCACTCATAAATCTAATAAAACATCATTTGACAAATTACCAAACATCAGTTACTAAGCAAAGCAGTTGGGGCAAATTAACAAACGTTTAGAACTAAACATAAGCAGAATCAGTTGAATTATTAAGCAAATTTTAAACTCAGATTAACAATAAAATTACAAAGATAGCAGTAATCAATTTCCAAACTAAATCAATCTATATCAGCAATCTAAATACAGACCTATGGACTAGCATATCAGGAAACAAAAACCTTCAATAAATCAACTAAAGCAACTTGAATCTAATCCATATTCTCATCAATGACAATATCAGACAAACAAATCCGAATCTCACAGACTAAATGAAAACTGAATCAGCAGATCAAAGTTAATATCATATTCTCAGCAAACATTCAACATCAACTCAATGATCGAATACATCAAACTTAACTAACAGCAGTATCCCATAGGTAAATTTTCAGCAGCAATGTCAGTCAACTAATTAAAAGACTAACGGCACGCATAAATACTTAGAATGCTACTGGCAAATACACAAGTTAACAGATCTGTATTTAACAAAAAAAATTACCGCTATATGATAAGACTAAGCAGAATCGTCAAAACCCACAGCCTAATTCATCAACCATCAAATCCCACAAATTCCATGAAATAAACAGATCTATAACTCTAATGAAACTTATATAGCAAATCAAAAACAGTAAAAGCAAGTAACATAAGAACACATCATAAAAAACAAAAATATTACTATCAAATACAACTAAAATTCGCAGTAAATAATATGAGCTTGAATTAAACCTTTTGTAGAAATCATTGATGACGAAGGTAGGGCGCTGAGCCACCTTTAGAACCGAAACAACACCACCATAACCATCAAATACCAATAACCATAACACCACTATTCGAGTACCACAAACACAAGAATCGAAACAGTAACTTCAAACGCATGCCAGCAGCTTTTTCTTTTGTATTTATTCAGTGGAATAAACACTAATATCCCTAACTCTAAATTTAATTATTCAAAATAAGCTATGTTGAAAGCTTAGTCGAATAATAATTTTTATATTATAACATCAGCTTTAATATAGATTAGACAGAAAATAACTCAGCAAAATTAACAAAAGCAGTAAAAGAGATAGTAGACTGAAAACAATACTTTTATTAAATCATTAAAAATCTTTACAATACTATTAAAAAGAAATTACATCTAGATTAAAATTGACATTATAACACTAAAGAAAGAAAAGAGATGAATTACATGAATAAAAAGAGGGTTATTTATACTTGAAGGAGAGGTGAGGGTTGTTGTTGAAGAGGGGTTTTCAACCGTTGATGTAGCATCTATCATTCTCTTTCATTCTTGTTATGATCCAAGGGCTGTGATTAGCCCTTGGTCACACGGATTGCCAGGTTGGCAAAAACTGTGTTAGTTGTGCTTCTTTGGTTGTTGAGATGGCCTCCAATGATTGGTTGATTGAATGGAATGAGGTGTTCCATCCAATGATATGCTGCCACGTCAAACACTTCTCTCCATCTTCTCTTCTTTAAAACTTGGGAATTTATTCTCCTTTTGTGTGAAGCACACGTGGGAAACGAAAGCCCCAATTTATTGAGTAATTTTGTGATGTGGTAAAATTAGGGTTATTTAAATAGTAAAAAGATGTCTAGTTTTTGGGTTTTGGGGAAGACAAGATGAGAGAAGGGTATGTAACTTAGGAAATATCAAAACCTTTGTGTAGTGTGAAAGTGAATACACGTTTGTGAGTAGATAGTTGACCGATTGTGAGTTTATAAAAAAACTTTTCAATAGTTTTTATTCATGCTTCAAGGGCTTGGACCCTTTAATCGTTGAATTTGAACCATCATTGGACTTCTTTCCATATCACTCCCGTCCATTTTATTAAACTGCCAAATACATGCACTTTTGGCCTAAGTGATATATGTCTCTATCCGTCTTATTAATTTGGGCCTTTGATTTGGGCTTTTGGTAGAAAACATGTACTTAATTTCCCATAAATGGGCCTTCAAGCCCATTAAGCAAACGTGGGTCCCACTTGGCCCATTAGCTTCATAAAAGTTAAATCCACTAAAGTCGAGCTCGAAATTGGCTTTGTTGATCTTTTCTTCAAATCTCATGTCGTTTTTGCCGGTTTTCTAGATCTTCGGTACCTACACACGTGAAACAACAAACAAGCAAATACAAAGTCATTTTCATTGGTTTTATACATTTATTGTGTGTTTATTGATATAAATGATATGAGTAAAATTACTCATATCAGATATCTAAAAAGTTCGAGTTTAAAATATGTGCTAGAAAAACTAGAGTATGTTATTTTACTATTACCATTGTTCTACATTACGTGTCCGTTTGATTTACTAAAGTTTTTCTTAATTTTAATTTTAAATATTTTTAAGTGTTATATTATATTCAATAAAAATTATATAAAATAAATAAATAAATATATTTTGAAATCAATCCATTTATGTATTTTTTTTAAAAATTATATGTCAAAAAGATGTTTAAAATTAAAATTAAAAAAAAAAACTGTCAAAAATCATTCATCCCAATATTTTTTGTTAATAGTGTTTGGATTCATATTTTTTGTTAAAAAAATTGATATATTTGTAAAATAAAAATTAAAATGAAAGTGATATATATATAAATGGGATGATAACGGGGTTTTATAGGGTTATAAGAGGTTAAATTTTGAAAAATGATGACTTTTTTTGAAAGCCCAACGGCTATAAACGGATACTTTTAAAAAGGAGTTGAAAAATAAAAAAACGCGAGAAAAGATTGGCTAGTGGTGACGGAACGAGGGTGTGTCTGATGTGCAATGGACTTTGTGACACCGGTCACAGCGTGAGCCATGTCGCCACCGTATCGTAAGTTATTATGATTGATTTCACGCATATTATCAACTTCTTTTTTGCAAGAGGAACCACTTGGTTTATTTTGTTTCGATAATTTTAAAATTGTTCTAAGAAGTCATTACCGAATTAATGAGTTTAAAGCAATTCTAATTGTACAACGCAAAGAACCTTTTGTGGAAACCATAGAGGGGGTGACTACGTTTCCGTTTAAAACTTAAAAACTACTCGATCAAGTTAGATACAATATGAAGAGTGTTACAATAAACTAGTTGTACAATAAATATATATTATTGATACAACAATAAACACAATATACTTGTATAACCGTAATACAAGCATCAACAAATGAATACTGACAACAAACAATACAATAAAATTATACACAATGTACATCTAATAAATAAGAATACATTAGCATACACAAGCAGGATCTATATAATATAAGCATCACATCAAACAAATATAAGCATATTGCAAATAAATATAAAGCGATAAATGTGAGTAAAGATGTATAAAGGTAAGTGAAAGGAAATGCAAACCGGACACAAAGATTTATAATGGTTCGACACGAAACTCCTCTTCGTCCTACTCCACTCCTCGAGTACCCAACTCGAGAGTTACTTCACTAGTCAACAAGCTACTAACTTCGTTTTCTAATAAAACCAAAAATAAAAACGTAACCAATCTAGGAATAAGTAGAAGAGGCGAAATAAGGAAGGTCAACTAGAAAATAAAGTTGTTGGACGTGCCAATAAGCTGGAAAGTAGAATTAAGCTGGAAAAACAGCTTATTGGACAACATTGTACAAATTAATAAAAAAGAAAACCCTTCGGCCTTTAACGAAAATGACCCAAGGGCAAGGCGGTATGGTGTGTGTGTGTGTGAGGTGGGTGGCGTAGTTTTGAGTCCTAACCACCACTTTTTGGTTCTTTTTATTTTTGGACTTTTTAATTAGCCACCCAATAAGCAGTTGGCTTATTGGGCTTCTCAAATCAATAAACAACACCAATAAGCAATCACAAACACAAAAAATCACCGACATAGCAGAATCAAAAGAAATGAACAAATGCTATAGTACTAGAGGTAAAACAAGTTGGTTCTGGGCAATTTTGAGCTTATGAATAAGCTGCTTAAGAAGCACTAACCCCAAAAGTAAGCGAAAACATATAAAATACTACTCCTAAACAACTTGTATTCCAAAAATTAAAGTTTATAACCTAAGATCTAATGAAAAGTGACAGATGATATGTTTGACCTTGAAAGTGGTCAAAAATGACCTAAATAGAATGTGCAAATTCTTCTTAAGTGACTTTTAATACCAAAGATTTATCAGAGGTATATATATTCCTGTGATAACAAATGCTAAACACCAAACAAAGACATCAAATAACAACTAGCCAAGAAAATTACTACCCTATTAATTATGGCAAGTATAATTTGATTTTAGACTAATAAGACATAATTAAAACAAAATCTTAGCTAATACTAATCTATCTCAAGTGACTGCTAAGAACTAAGACCTAGTGTAATCAAGAACCTAGGTTTTCAGTCTAAACCAAACACCACTTTACACAGCCTATGAAAATTTTAATAAATAAAATTCCAACTCAAGACAAGATAAAGTAAAGGCAAAGCATGCAAATGAACATAAGTGTTGGAAATACGTTTTACGTATTAGAAAGGATCGGTCACTCCAACAATAGATTAAGTGGTAGCTCGTAGTCTAGTTATCATATTATTAAACAAACAAGGCCAAGCCAAGCCTACAACATGTGTAGTCCGGCGGCCTAATGTAAGCCCAAGCCCATCTCATGGGATTGGGTATATAAATTCTCTCCTTAGTTGGAGAGGGTGGTTGGTTCATTCATAATACACATAGTGAAAAGTGTGTTTTCATACTTTCTCTCTCTAAGTGTGTGTGTTCTTACCATCTTTCTATCTCTTTCTCTCTCTAGACTAAGCATAGATTTACAATATCTTACAAATGGTATCAAGAGCCATGGGATGATTGTATTGTTTATGTGTTTGTGTTCTTGATTTTTTGTTCCTATTTTGATCTATTTCATTCGAACCAATTTTTTTGTGTTTTTTTATGTTTTTTTCTTGATACAAATCTTCTACATAGTTGTGGTAGAGATTTTGTATATTTACTTTGGCTAAAAACACAAATTTTTTGGGTGTTTTGATCATTTTTGGCTTAAAATCTCGAATTGGTTGAGTTTTGTCCGAGAAAAGTGGGTACTATTCCGACAGAATCCATCTGAAAAGGGTTTATATATTCCGACAGAATCCATCAAAAAAGGGTTTACATATTCTGATCATTATTCCGACAGGTATTGCGATAGTGATATTCCGATTGGTTATTCCGATAGATTATTCCGACAGGATATTCCGATCATTATTCCGACAGGTATTCTGATAGTGATATTCCGATTGGTTATTCCGATATATTTATTCCGATAGGGTATTCCGACAGTTTATTCCGACAGAGTATTCCGATAGATTATTCCGACAGGGTATTCTGATAAGATATTCCGATCAATATTCCGACGATCCCAAATTATTCCTTAAAAAATTTCGAACATTCGTGAGTTTTTGTTCGTCTTGGAATTTTTTGGTCATCGAGAACATATTTTAGGGGATTTCAACATTATTTCTCGACTTCTACACACAACATCAAACACATTTACTTTCTCTCATTGTTCGATCAACTTTTGTAAATCTTATCTTATCGAAATGGAGTACACATCTCTTACGGATAAGTCCATCCTCTCGGGTACGGATAATCGTCCATCAATGTTGGTGAACACTATGTACGAGGATTGGACTTCCCGAATGGAACTTTACATGTTGAACAAAGAGAATGAACATCTCATTTGGGCATCGGTGCTTAATGGACCTATAGATTATGATACTGTGACGGAAGGTACAGCTACTCGTCCTCGCACAACGGGTGGATTGATCGGAGATATGAAGATTCAAGATAAGTGTGATAAACAAGCAACCAACATCATTCTCCAAGCCCTTCCTCTAGATGTCTACAAACTTGTGAGTAAACATAAAGTTGCCAAAGAGTTATGGGATAGAATTCGTTTTCTAATGCAAGGCACCTCGTTAACTAAACAAGAACGAGAGTGTAAGCTTTATGATACATTTGATAAGTTTGCCTATGTCCCCGGGGAGACTCTCAATGATTACTATTTGATATGTAGATATGTAAATCTTACTTATGTTTAGAGAGAGAAAGAGATAGAGAGATGGTGGAATTCACACAATTCTAGAGAGAGAAACTAATGAGAACTATGTGTAAAATATGAAAACCACTTACCCTCTCCATCAAAAGAGAGGGTTTATATACCCAAGCCCTTGTCATGGGCTTGGGCTTACATTTGGGCCGGCCTACACATGTTGTAGGCTAGGCTTGGTCTTGTTTGTTAAATAAAGATAAATAACTAAACTACGAGCTATTACATGGACTATTGTTGGAGTGACCGATCCTTCTTGATACGTAAAACGTATTTCCAACAATCTCCCCCTAAGGGAGGTCACTCCAAACAAGGGCATTACCCAAGTTACAATAATGAGATAAACCTAGCATACTATGCTTGTCTTGAGCTCGTAGTCTTCGTCTTTCTTTTTCTTTTTCTTTTCTTGTGAACATGCTGATGTGATCTTTGATATCAATCTTGAGAATTAATCTCTTGCCTTGATCTCGTGCATCCATCACTTGTGATCTTCGCCTCTTCGTGACACCATGTCCCACATACTTATACCTTCGAAATTCTTGAAAGCTTCAGAGTTCGATACGGCGGAAGACTTAACTTTTAGGCTTTCTTGAATTAGATGAGGTATTAAGTACATAAAGTACAAACATGCGGGGACGACTTCTTCTCAGATTCCGCAACGCCGCCGTCTTCAAATGCCGTGACATAAGTAGACACGAACGAAATGGCTTTGAACATTTCATTCTAATTCGGTAGCATTTTACCTCCGGTCGGTGAAGACCGTTGGACGATATAAAATATTGTACTTGTGGCAGGTAGATTTAATTAAAAATCTACTTGACAAGATTTCGTGGGTAAACCCGTTCTCTTTACTCGACCGTCCAAAGCTGACTGCGAACGTAAAGAGTGAATCATTTGGATAAAATTATCCGCATGATTGAAGCCGTCAATTCTGATTCCTAGAACAAGTTTGATTAAAGAATCGCACCATCGCTGCTTTCCAGTTGTCACGAGCTTCATTCATATTGAATCTTACAAGTTACCTACCAAGTGCTGTTTGAGGTTAACACTAGAAGGATTTCCACTCATCACTGTGAACACTAAGGTATCACTCTGAGTGTTCTGGCAAGATCACTAAGATATTGCGTAGAGGCCTGGAACGTGTTTAAATTCATTTAAGAATTAAACCACTGTTGCTTTCCAGTTATCACAAGTTTGATTCATAAAGAATCGCACAAGTCACCTACCATGAGCTTTTTGATATTCGCTCAAGAAGGATTTTCATCTTCATTGTAAATAATTTCGTATTACTCAGATGTTCAGGCAAGATCATGAAGATTTTGCGTAGGACTCTTTAAGATCTTTATTATTTTTCACAGTGTGTGAAGAAGCAAGGAATTATGAAAGTGTGTCCTAATGAGATATCTGATGATCTCAAATGGCTCTAGACTCGATCGTGCACTTTGGATTTTAGTGATCGGAGGCTGGAGAGGAGTGCCACCTTTTCAATACCAATTTATTCGGAGTGAATAAATCGATAGATAACGTGTTATCTCCGTGTGATTAAAACAAATATCTTTTAAGAGATATCCGAGTTAGCTGGGATGGGTTGTGCATTGCATCACTGGGTCCATGATGTTTATCTTCAATATCGAGAATCATTAAGAATGATCTCAATTGCATATGTATTGACCCGTTTTCTGCCTAAGGTTGTAAGGAGGGCTTCTTTCTTTACACCCTTTATCTTTACAATTCTTTTTCATTCTTCAACCCCTTCAATGCTGACTGATACGTCATAACTAGCACCTTGTTGTGATTATTCTAGTGCTAACTTAAGTACTTGGTCAGCATTCAGCTACATTCACAATCTTTTCTCCAACTTTCCTAAGGACTACTATTTATAGCTATGGAATGTCCTTGGGAAGATTCCTCCGGTTCTGGAAGAATCATAGGACTTAACCTATCCTACCATCCTTATGTCACCACAATCTTCATCGTCGTGAAATAAATGGGTTACGGGTAAGTATAAATCACCATGAAAATCCATTTTGATATACAAATCCGTTTTGCTCCCCCTTAACATATGCCACGATATTCGAAAACATTTCGCATATGTCGGGATAAGCCAGCACATTAAATCAAACCATTTGTGATAATATCCCATATTAAATCATATTTTCTCCCCCATATTAAAAATATTAATATCAATTGATTTAGTGAAGTTTTAACAAAGGTTTTGGGAAGAAAAATGCAAGTCCGTTTTATCTTCATGATACCAAATGTATGAGATATGATACCGATTTGTAACATGATCACATATTCACCATATTAAAAAAATTAACAAGGTTGGACCTGATTGATGAGAACATCATATGATAAGATCAAATGGTTCTTGTCAGCATATGTTGGTCGCCTCGTCACGTCTGAAGTCATCTCTTGACACCACATGTACGATTGGTATTGTTGTCTTGACACCAACTTGTGAACTAGGCACGTTCGGCATCGAAGATTCTGAATGCTTGACAGTTGCTCCCCCTCAATTGTTGACCCGTGTTCTATTGAAAGAGCTGTAGTCGTCGGTTGAGTAGTCGCATCGTCGAGTATGTAGATACCAATTGTAGATTGCTATGGTTGTAGAGATGATAGCTTCATAAAAACAAGACTACTCTTGTTTTAACAAATAAATGCACTGAAACGTACATTGATTTGTGTTAGACCAAGTTATAAAGTAAACTTGATCCCTTACAAGGTTTTATAGTAAACCTTGCCCGAGAAAATTAATTCCCGTTGAGAGTCAAAGCTTTCATAAGAAATACTTGACTTTAATGTGAAAACCGGGTTGCAGTCAGAAATAACTACAAGCCATTTAGGCATGTTTTATGAAATATATACAACTTTTGTACGAACTCTATTTATGGCGCCGTGTCAATATTAATCAACATTTCTAAGGCCGTAAATATTATCGTACCAAAAGACATGCCTTTGAAAAATAAAGTAAAAATATTTTTGGATTTTTCTAGATTTTTCAATTTTTATGGTTTTTATATAGTTTTATATTTTTGTATTTTTCTTTTGTGGATAAAAATATAAACAATATATACAAATGATCACCAAGGATACGGAGAATAGTTTACCACCACTATTCTTTCGCTTCATCTGCTAGTTCCTTAAGAGTCTCAGGCGAGAAGGTTCTCATTACTAGCTTGTCGGCCAAAAATTCAATTCGAGCGCGATCTAAAGCCTTCGTGAAAATATCCACCAATTGATACTCAGATCAGACAAAGTAAAGCTCTATTACTCCATTTTCCACTTGCTCCTTCATGAAGTGGTAGCGAATGTCAATGTGCTTCGACCGGGAGAATTGAACGTTGTTGTAGCATAAAGCAATTGCACTCTTGTTGTCACATTACATCGGAATCTTGTTGAAACCTAGACCATAGTCGGTTAATTGCGATCTCATCCAAAGAATTTGAGCACAACAACCAGTCATAGCTATGTATTCTGCTTCCGTACTTGAAATTGCAGCGCTTTTCTGCCTTTTCGATGACCAACTGATAAATCGATCTCCTAGTAGTTGCAAAGTTCCACTCGTGCTACGCCTCGTATCTTGACAACCCGCGTGATCCGCATCTGCATATGCCATAAGTGCAATCGAAGAGTCCTTTGAATACCAAAGTCCCCGAATAATGGTTCCTTTAATATATCGAAAGATCCGTTTCACAGTGGCCAAGTGTAACTCAGTAGGTCGAGTTTGATACCGAGCACACATACATATAGCAAATTGAAGATCAGGTCGACAAGCTGTGATATACAGAAGAGTACCGATCATTCCACGATAAAGTGTCGGATCAACGGCAACTCTATGTGGATCTGCATCAAGCTTTGTTCGTTCCACCATTGGAGTATCCACGAGATCACAAGATTCCATCTTATATTTCTTAAGCGATTCAAGGGCATACTTGGATTGATTGATAAAGATGCCTCTGGGACTCTGAGATATTTGAAGACCTAAGAAGAATGATACCTTGCCCATCATTGACATCTTAAACTTGGAAGACATGAGTGTCCCAAATTCGTCGGATAAAGTTTAGGTCGAGGCTGCAAATATAATATCATCAACATATATTTGTACCATAATCATATCTTTACCTCATTTTTGAATGAACAGCGTGGAATCCACCTTGCCTTTAGCGAAGCCTTGCGTAATGAGGAATTGTGATAATAGATCTTACCATGCGCGTGGAGCTTGCGTCAACCCATAGAGAGCCTTCTTAATCTTGTATACATGATTAGGATATTTAGGATTCACAAAACCATCCGGCTGTTGAACATAAACCTCTTCCTTGATTTCACCATTCAGAAATGCCGTCTTCACATCCATCTGATTGACGATCATATTCATGTGGGCTGCATAAGCAAGGAATAGTCTAATAGCTTCCAAACGGGCAACAGGTGCAAAGGATTCCATAAAGTCGATGCCCAATAATTGCTTGTATCCACGAGCTACTAGTCGAGCTTTGTTCTTCAATATTCCGCCTAACTCATCGAGTTTCACCTTGTAAACCCATTTCAAAGTGAGTAACTGCACGTGATCCGGGCATGGGACAAGTTCCCAAACTTCAAGACATATGAATTCGCTAAGTTCTTCTTGCATAGCTTCTATCCAACAAGATTGAGTAAAAGCTTGTTGCCATGTCTTAGGTTCAACTTCAGTGAGAAAAGCATCAAAATGACAAAACATTGCATTTTCTTGTAGCTGACTTCGTATGGATACCGGACGATTAGGGTCACCAATAATAGAATCTATAGGATGATCCTTTGTCCACTTGCTGTCATGTTCACGAATCCGTGGATTGGAGTAACTCGTAGTAGGAGCTTCCTCTGAGGTGGACGACCCGACTTGATTAGGGTCGGGAATTGGTACACCAAAGAATGAGAGTTCACGCATTTGAGCGAATTCCAAATCGTGATCATCATCATCCTCTTCATCATCAATAGGCATGACATGGGTAGTTGAAACAGGTGTTGGTTGATAATTACTTGTTGATGGTATATCTAGACCAATTGTAGGTGCAGACGTATCTGATTGTGCAACGGTTGCTGGAGCGACAACTTCGGTTACCGGAGCTATTACCTCAGGTTCTTGAGCAACAATACTTGGAGGAGTAAAGAATTCATCAAAGAACGGTTGAAACAACGTATCCCATTCAGTCCTAGAAGGTGGCATAAATGATGATGAAGTAGGGTTGTTTGGGACAAGACCAGAACTAATGTTACTGGGTCGCATTTCATGAAGTGCGGGTTCAGAGCTGCTTTGCTCAGAAGCCATAGCTGTTAGCTCATCAAAATCAACATTCATAGTTTCGAGGATCTTACGAGACTTACGGTTGTAGATTCGGTATGCCTTCTTTGCTGGTGCGTAACCAATGAAAATACCAATATCAGCCTTTGGTTGAAGTTTTCCAAAATTGTCACCATCATTATTTGGATAGCAAAGAGAACCAAATATATGAAGATATGATAAATCTGGTACTTTACCATGGAGAAGCTCATAAGGTGTTTTACCATGGCGTTTACGAATTAGTGACCGGTTTTGGGTGTACACTGTTGTAGATACTGCTTTTGCCCATAAAAACAATGGAGCCTTTGCGTAAATTAACATCGTTCGAGTAGCTTCCATAAGTGTGCGATTTCGCCTTTCAACGACATCGTTTTGTTGTGGAGTGCGTGCAACGGAAGTTTCATGAGATATGCCAACTTCTTCATAATAATCACGCAAGATTTGATTCACAAATTCGGTTCCATTATCTGTAAGAATGCGTCGGAAAGTAGTGTTGAGACGCACTTGAATCATCTTGAGAAATCCGATGATGAAATTAGGTGCCTCATTTTTTGTTGTAAGAAATTTCACCCATGTAAACTGAGAGTAATCATCGACAATTACGAGGATGTACTTTTTGCCACTAAGACTTTCAACACGCATTGGCCCACAAAAGATCCATATGCAAGAGATAAATTTTCTCTTGGTTGGTGTCTTCCGTCTTGGGTTTGTAAGATTTCTTAGTGCTTTTCCCCATTGTACACACGGAACACAAATGATCCTTGTGAAATGAAAGTTTAGGAAGACCACGAACAAGTTCGTTTTTCGCCAAATGGTTAATAGCGTCAAAGTTAAGATGAGATAACCGTCGATGCCATAACCATGACTTAGTCTTCGATGCTTTGGAGAGAAGACATACGGAAGAAGCGGCCATCATGTCTTGTAGAGACAAAGTATACAAATTATTCCCTCGAGTACCTTTCAATAAATCAACCCCTTCCAAATTACGTATGAAGCAGGTATGCTCTCGAAAAGCGACTTCTAGGTTTGCATCACAAAATTGTCCCACAGAAAATAAGTTGTGACCGAGACCTTCCACATAATACACTCTTGAAATTATAACATTCCCAATATGATATTCACCATAACCCATTATCTTTGCAATATGATCATTACCAAAACGAACCGTACCAAGAAACTTGCTGACGAAATTTCTGAGTTGAGAGCGATCTTCGGTCATATGCTTGGAGCAACCAGAGTCCAAATACCAGAGAACAATTTGGACCACCGTTTTCAATAACAACAGTAGACAATGCATTGGAAACTATTGGTTCCGGAGTGTTAGCAGTTACAGATATAAGATTATCAGAATTGCTAACATTTGTGTGAGCCTTAGATTTCCTACGTTTTCTAATTTGAGTTTTAGCACTAACAGGTTTTACTGTTCCAACTTTCTTAGGTTTTGGATTATTAGCGGGCACTACAGTGGGAGTAGACCTATTTAAAGGGCACTTGGTTCCTACAGTAGTGTCGGTGTTCCTAATTAAAGGACACGCTTGTGTTTTGGTAGCCTTGGTACTCCTAGTTAAAGGGCACGCTTTCTTCGTTGTAGTGGAAGTGATCCTAGTCAAAGGGCACATATTTCCTACTATAGTGAAAGTTTTACCAGTGGGGCGCCACAACCAACCAACTTGGGTTAACACTTTCCCAGTCGGTTTCCATTCTAATCCATTTTTCCGGGCATGCATCTCATTCACATGGTCAATAAGGCAAGAATCATGACGACTAGAAAACATACATTCATTGCAATTCCAACATTTCAAGTTAGAATTCACAGTAGGCTTAGAACGCTGCACAACCGCAGAGCCTTTAGGTTTAGCTACATGATTCTTTTTATTCAAAACAGAAATAACATTCCTAGGATGGGCTTCTACTTTCTTCTTCACTTGACTACTAGATGGGGGCAAGATCCTATCATTCTTCTTGTTTCTTTTAAGCTTAGATCTTTGAGCCTTAGTAGTGGTGCTTACTCCTGTAGAAGGCAACACGGTAATATTAGAAGTTGGTTTTGATTCCACCTTATCTTTAGTGACCAAAGTTTGAGATGGTTTAGTCCTAGGGCCCTTATTAAATGGTGTGACGGCTATAAGGTTCCTTTTGATTGCACTAGAGGACGATGCTGAGACAGTGGCTACGTTATCCACAACATTCTTACCTTTTAGAGTACGAAGTGTTTCCTTTAACTCAGCCAAGACCAGATTTTTATCACAAATTTGTTCCCTCAAATCAGATATTTCCACCGACTTTCGATTCAATTGTTCAATCAATGATTGATTCTATGCAGTGGTATTAGAACATGCGGGCTTTACTAAATCGAAGAGTCGTGTATTTTTCTGTTTTAAGTTATCAACTTTGGACAAAACTCTTGGAAACTCGATTATCTAGATCAAGTTTAAAATTCTCAGAGGCCTCAAGTACGTTCACACAGTTTAAGCTCCTCAGATTTCTCTATGTCTATCGGCAAAGATTTAGTAACTTTGTCACTTGGCTGACGCTGTTTTAATTGTAAATTCAATCGAAAATACGTTTCAAAGTTTGCATCATCGATATTAACACTTTCAAATGACATTTCAAAGATTTCTTGAATAAATTGTTGCTTGCATTCAAGCGAAATACAATGTGTTTGAATCTCATCAAAATGTTTTGAAAGAGAAGAATATGAATCTTGAAGCTTTTAAAATTCAGCGTCAGATTCGTGACAAGTACTATCTACCACAGTATCCACAGATTCAACATTATGCACAATTAGAATCATTATCAACACTTTTATTCACATAGACGGAAACTATATCATGAGACATCACTTGCTTCAGAAGCTGATCATTTTGGCGTGAAACCCGTTCTATTTCAAGTAAATTGTTTTCATAAGCATCATCCATTTTATTGAAAACACGTCTAACTTCTTCTATTTCCAAAAGCAAATCTTGATCAAGATTATTAAGACAAGCTTTAACATTCTTTACAAACGGAACAATTTCATCTCGGAACGCAGCTCTAGTGTGCTCAAAGTTCCATTCACCTTCCGTTATGGCCGAAGTCGTCGTACGTTCCAAAATGACCTTGTCAAAATCGACTAAGTGTTGGTGTACCGCATTTAAGTTAACGGACGCCTTACTTACCGGTGGAATTAACTTCGTTAAATCCGTTTTGACAAGTGCAGGAGACATACTAGGAGGGTTTTCATTTGACAAACTTTGGGGCACAAGAACTGTCAATTCAGCTAATTCCTTTTGTAAGCGAATGCGGATCTTTTTAGACAATTGATCTTTGTTATACTGATCATAATCAATCGTATGGAATTTTGAAAGCATTTTAGAATGAGTTTCTTCCGCAAGTGACTGTGTCTCCTCAGTACTACGAACAAAAGGGGCTTCTTTCGATTTGCCAATTATGGTCATATCATAAAGACCGGGAATATATTCCTGAGCTTGTGTTGCATAACCGGGATTAGGTGGTAAATCTTGAAGACGCTTAAGTTCGAGTTCTTTAAATGATTTAGTTAAAATATGAACCTTTTCTGTGGAAGCGTATTGTTTAAAAGCTGTTGTTCCTTGAATTTAAGAAGTTTGGTAGCATTAATTTCTGATTCAAACTTTTTAGACTCGAGAGTTTCGAAATCCATTTTAAGTTTCTGAAAATCATTGACAACCGATTTTTTTGCTTTTAATTCATTGGAAAGATTAACTTTTAATGATTCTATTTCTTTCAAGTGTTCAATCTTTTCAAAACGAAATTGGTCAAATTCAGAACATGTTATTTTCTCTGCTTGAGGGACCATTTCAAAAGTTTTGACCTTTTCTTTATGCAACGCAAGCTCAGCAGTTAGGGTGGAATTGGTATCTACGGATTGTCTGAGGGCCATATGCATTTGATCAATAATATGTTTAGGTACCATGACCAAATCATGTTGAGCATAAGATTCCATACCCGTCGTAGCATTTGGTTGAGGTTCACTCAAATGTGTAGGATTGGGTACCACATCATTTGAGTTACTAGTTCCCGAATGCTGTTCGAGGTTGTCATTTTCATGCCCAACTTGATGTTGGTTATTATCATTACCAAGATTGGTTGTGGTGGGTACCTCACTGATGACATCAGAACCGTAGTGAGAGAGATTAGCAACGAGAGCAGCTTAGGCAGAGTGAATGTCATCACAATCCAAATTAGATGCGTCAAGATCATCTGCTTGATAAGCTACATTAGAAGTGGAAACGACTGCAATGCCTTCAGTATCTGCTGCCCCTGGGTCAGCAAGAAATGCTAACTCCTCTGAATCCAAAATCTTCCCCTTAGACTGAGCATCAACCAAATACATCTTCTCACGAAACCATGCATCATCCCTTCTCCTTTTCGGCTGAGTGCATTGCCTAGCCATATGACCTTGTCCTCGGCAATTGTAGCAAGTCACAACCTTTTGAGGACTAATGGGGCTTCCATTTCCATTAGCTTGAGAATTCACAGCTTGAGCATTCACAGTCCTTGTAGGAGGTCCATATGAATTTTGCCTTCCCTGAATAGGTTGCACTGTTACTTGACCATCTTGAACAGTAGCTTGTTGTCGAGGATTTGAAGAGGTGCGGAGCTGATTGTTTGTTGGTGGAAATCCTCTAGTTGCAACAAGTTTTGACAAGTAGGCAGTGAGATGGTTTAGAACATCAGCTGGCGTATCATTTGGAGTAAAGACCGGTGCTTGGATTGGTGGAAGTTCATTAGAGTAGAAAGCTTGTGCTGGTTGTGCTTCTATTAGAAAATATCCTTGCTGAGGAGTATAGCCCATTGGAAAAGTGTTGGCTTGTGATGGTGATGTCTGATATGGTGGTTGCTATGGAAAAGATTGTTGATGAACACTTTGTTGAAATGCTTGCTGTGGCATCATTGGTGGTTGATAAGATGGTTGTTGTGGTTGCTGATAGGTGTGTGGTGGTGGCTGCTGCAAGTATGATGGTTGTTGATGAGTATAAGCCATGTTTTGTTGAGAAGCATACATGGCAAGTGGATCATGAACTTGAGGTGTAGACAACCGAGCCTCAATCACATGGCATTCATGTTGTTGAAGAAAAGCTTGAAGTTGATCCACATTGGTGTTATGCAAGTCCTTAGCCAATTTAACATCCGTCACGTATTTTTTCCATTCTGAAGGAAGAGTGTTCAAATACTTGGTGTTCAATTGAAAGGTAGGAATTTCCATGCCATAGATATTGAGCTCATTCAACAATAGGGTAAATCTCAGATAGTAGTCATTGAGAGTCTCCCCTGGCACATAGGCAAACTTATCAAAAGTATCATAAAGCTTACACTCTCGTTCTTGTTTAGTTAACGAGGTGCCTTGCATTAGAACACAAATTCTATCCCATAACTCTTTGGCAACTTTAAGTTTGCTGACGAGTTCGTAGACATCTGGAGGAAGGGCTTGGAGAATGATATATGTAGCTTGTTTATCACACTTGTCTTGTATCTTAGCATCTCCAGTTAGTTCACCCGTAGTGCGAGGACGAGTAACAGCACCTTCCGTCACAGTACCATATACCAATGGTCCATTGAGCACCGATGCCCAAATTAGATGTCCATTCTCCTTGTTCAACATATAAAGTTCCATTCAGGAAGCCCATTCCTCATACATAGTCTTCACCAACATTGGTGGACGATTATCCGTACCCGAGAGGATGGACTTATCCGTAAGAGATGTGTACTCCATTTCAATAAGTGAAGATTTACAAAGTTGATCGATCAATGAGAGAAAGTTAATGTGTTTGTTGTTGTGTGTTAAAACCGAGAAATAATGTTAAAATCCCCTAAATTATGTTCTCGATAAACCAAAAATTCCAAGATGAAATTGCACACGATTGTTAAAAATTTTCAAAAGCACGTTTTTTGAAAAATCTTGGAACACTTGTTGCCCTATCGCAATGCCTAAAAGGAATGCTGTCGCAATGTCCAATCGCAATAAATCCTATCGCAATAATCCAATCGCAATAAATCCTATCGCAATGTTCCAATCGCAATAAGTCCTATCGCAATATCCAATCGCAGTAATCCAATCGCAATACCTGTCGGAATATCCTGTCGCAATACCCTGTCGCAATATGGATCGCAATAACAAGAACTCCAATCGCAATCTAATCGCAATATGGTCGCAATGTTAAAACCCTAGATATTGTGATGGGAGCTGTCGCAATAGTACAAACAGTGCACAAATTTTCCACTTTTCTCGGACAAAACACACCTAATTCGAGATTTTAAGCCAAAAATTGATCCAAACACCCAAAAGTTTTGTGTTTTTAGCCAAAGAAACAATACCAAATCACTACTACAACTATGTAGATGATTTGTATCAAGAAAAAACCATAAAAAAACACAAAAAAATTTTGGACGTGTGTTTATATAGATCAAAAAGCTACAAAAATCAAGAACACGAACACATAAACAATACAATCATCCCATGGCTCTTGATACCATTTGTAGATATGTAAATCTTACTTATGTTTTAGAGAGAGGAAGAGATAGAGAGATGGTGGAATTCACACAATTCTAGAGAGAGAAACTAATGAGAACTATGTGTAAAATATGAAAACCACTTACCCTCTCCATCAAAGGAGAGGGTTTATATACCCAAGCCCTTGTCATGGGCTTGAGCTTACATTTGGGCCGGCCTACACATGTTGTAGGCTAGGCTTGGTCTTGTTTGTTAAATAAAGATAAATAACGAAACTACGAGCTATTACATGGACTATTGTTGGAGTGACCGATCCTTCTTAATACGTAAAACGTATTTCCAACATGAGATTTAATCTATTGTTGAATGAGCTCAATATCTATGGCATGGCAATTTCCTACGTTTCAATTAAACACCAAGTATTTGAACACCCTTCCATCCGAATGGCGTAAGTACGTGACGGCTGTTAAATTAGCTAAGGACTTGCATAACACCAATGTGGATCAACTTCAAGCTTTTCTTCAACAACACGAATGCCATGTGATCGAGGCTCGGTTGTCTACACCACAAGTTCGTGATCCACTTGCCATGTATGCTTCTCAACAAATGACCCCCCCAACAAAACATGGCTTACACTTATCAACAACCATCATACTTGCAGCAGTCACCACCACACACCTATCAGCAACCACAACAACCATCTTATCAACCACTGATAATGCCACAACAAGCATTTCAACAAAGTGTTCTTCAACAACCTTATCCATAGCAATCAACACATCTATCATCACTATCACAAGCTATCACTTCTCCAATGAGCTATACTCCTCAGCAAGGATATTTTCCAATTGAAGCACCACCAGCACAAGCCTGCTACTCCAATGAACTTCCACCAATTCAAGCACCGGTCTTTACTCCAAATGATACACCTACTGATGTCTTAAACCATCTCACTGCCTACTTGTCAAAACTTGTTGCAAATAGAGGTTTTCCACTAACGAACTATCAACTCCGTACTTCTTCAAATCCTCGACAAAAAACCACTATTCAAGATGGTCAAGTGACGGTGCAATCCATTCAGGGTAGGCAAAATTCATATGGACCTACTACAAGGACTGTGAACACTCAAGCTGTGAATACTCAAGCTAGTGGAAATGGAAGCACTATTGGTCCTCAAAAGGTTGTGACTTGCTAGAATTGCCAAGGACAAGGTCATATGGCTAGGGAATGCACTCAGCCGAAAAGGAGAAGGGATGCAACGTGGTTTCGTGAGAAGATGTATTTGGTCGATGCTCAATCTAAGGGAAAGATCTTGGATTTAGAGGAATTAGCATTTCTTGCAGACCCAGGGGCAACAGATAATGAAGGCGTTGCAGTCGTTTCTACTTCCAATGCAGCATATCAAACAGATGATCTTGACGCATATGATTTAGATTGTGATGACATTCACTCAGCCCAAGTTGCTCTCGTTGCTAATCTCTCTCACTACGGTTCTGATGTCGTCAGTGAGGTACCAACCACATCTAATAATGTTCATGATAATCCACATCATGTTGAACATAAAAATTACAACCTTGAACAGCATTCAAGAACTAGTAACTCAAATGATGTGGTTACCAATCCAACACATTTGAGTGAACCTCAACCAAATTCTACGACGGGTATGGAATCTTATGATCAACATGATTTGGTAATGGTGCCTAAACATATTATTGATAACATGAATGTGGCTGTTCGACAAACCATAGATATGAATGCCAACCTAACCGCCGAGCTTGCGCTGTATAAGGAAAAGGTCAAAACTTTTGAAATGGTCCCTCAAGAGGAAAAAACAACTTATTCTGAATTTGACCAATTTCGTTTTGAAAAGATTGAACACTTAAAAGAAATAGAATCATTAAAAGCTAATCTTTCCAATGAATTAAAAGAAAAAGAGTCGGTTGTCAATGATTTTCAGAAAATTAAAATGGATTTCGAAACTCTCGATTCTAAAAAGTTTGAATCGGAAATTAATGCTACCAAACTTCTTAAATTCAGAGAACAACAGCTTTTAAAACAATACGCTTCCACAGAAAAGGTTCATCTTTTAACGAAATCGTTTAAAGAACTCGAACTTAAGCGTCTTCAAGATTTAACACCTAATCCCGGTTATGCAAAACAAGCTCATGAATATATTCCTTGTCTTTATGATGTGACCCTAATTGGAAAATCAAAAGAAGCACCTTATGTTCGTAGTACTGAGGAGACAATGTCACTTGCGGAAGAAACTCGATCTAAAATACTTTCAAAATTCCATAAGATTGATTATGATAAGCATAATAAAGATCAAATTTCTAAAAAGACCCGTATTCGTTTACAAAAGAAATTAGCTCAATTATCAGTTTTTGTGCCCCAAAGTTTGTCAAGGAAAACCTTCCTAGTACGTCTCCTACACTTGTCAAAAAGGATTTAACTAAGTTAATTCCACCGGTAAGTAAGGTGTTAGATAGCTTAAATGCGGTGCACCAACACTTTGCCGATTTTGACAAGGTCATTACAGAACGTATGACGGCTACGGCCATAACGGAAGGTGAATGGAATTTTGAGCACACTAGAGCTGCGTTTCGAGACGAAATTGTTCCATTTGTAAACAATGTTAAAGCTTGTCTTAGTAATATTGATCAAGATTTGCATTTGGAAATAGAAGAAGTTAGACGTGTTTTCAATGAAATGGATGATGCTTATGAAAACAGTTTACTTGAAATAGAACGAATTTCACGCCAAAATGATCAGCTTCTGAAGCAAGTGATGTCTCATGATATTGTTTCCGTCTGTGTGAATAAAAGTGTTGATAATGATTCTATTGTGCATAATGTTGAATCTG
Source organism: Glebionis coronaria (assembly GCA_025667525.1). Taxonomy (NCBI): domain Eukaryota; kingdom Viridiplantae; phylum Streptophyta; class Magnoliopsida; order Asterales; family Asteraceae; genus Glebionis; species Glebionis coronaria. The sequence goes on from CM046878.1 coordinate 270,173,289, forward strand.
TGGATAATGTGGTAGATAGTACTTGTCACAAATCTGACGCTGAATTTTTAAAGCTTCAAGATTCATAAACTTCGCTTTCAAAACGTTTTGATGAGATTCAAAAACATTGTATTTCGCTTGAATGTACACAACAATTTCTTTAAGAGCTTTATGAAACATCATTCGAAGGTGTTAATATAGATGATTCAAATTTTCAAAAGAATTTTCTGTTGTATTTACAATCAAAACAACGTCAGTTGAGTGACAAGGTTGCTAAATCATTGCCGATAGACATAGAGAAATCTAAGGAGATTAACTGTGTGAACGTACTTGAGGCCGCTGAGAATATTAAACTTGATCTAGATAATCGAGTTTCTAAGATTTTGTCCAAAGTTGATAACTTAAAATAGAAAAATACACAACTCTTCGATTCAGTAAAGCCCGCATGTGCTAATATCACTGCACAGAATCAATCATTGATTGAACGACTGAATCGAAAGTCGGTGGAAATATCTATTTGAGGGAACAAATTTGTGATAAAAACTTGGCTTTGTCTGAGTTAAAGGAAACAATTTGTACCCTAAAAGGTAAGAATGTTGTGGATAACGCAACCACTGTCTCAGCACCGTCCTCTAGTGCAATAAAAAAGAACCTTATCGGCGTCACACCACTTAACAAGGGCCCTAGGACTAAACCATCTCAAATATTGATCACTAAAGATAAGGCAAAATCAAAACCAACTTCTAATATTCCCGTGTTGCCTTCTACAGGAGTAATCACCACTACTAAGGCTCAAAGATCTAAGCTTAAAAGAAACAAGAAGAATGATAGGATCTTGCCCCCATCTAGTAGTCAAGTGAAGAAGAAAGTAGAAGCCCACCCTAGGAATGTTATTTCTGTTTTGAATAAAAAGAATCATGTAGCTAAACCTAAAGGCTATGCGGTTGTGCAGTGTTCTAGGCCTATTGTGAATTCTAATTTAAAATGTTGGAATTGCAATGAATGTATGTTTCTAGTCGTCATGATTCTTGCCTTATTGACCATGTGAATGAGATGAATTGTCACACCCCACCATGGCGAAATATGGGGCACGACGTATGGATATCATCACAACAATAGCGTGTCTATAGAGATAACTAAATGATATAAGAAATGTCATAAAATGGTGACACAAATGTCATGAGAATATCTCAACAATGCATGAGTCTAGGTAAGTAGGTAACAGTCCTACCTCTTACCCAAGACAAACAAATAACACAAACAAAGAAACATATAGGTGCCAACAGTATCACTTATTTAATGAACATATAAAACTAAGAAGAAAACGGGGATTCTCTTTCTATATGCATTCCTAAGCTTCTCCAATCCTAGCGACTTATGTTCTCATGCTTAGCCATAGTATCACCTGAAAGAGACACTAAAACACGTCAACATAAAGTTGGTGAGAGTCATAGGTTTAGACTCCAACGCTAAAACAGTTATAAGCTGTGAATATCAAACATCAACAAAAGAACATATGGACAATGTGTTACAAATATGCATTAACAACTAACATTCAATATTAATCATACCAAACCAAAATCCAAGGCTCCTACCTTGCCAAACAACATGGTATCATAGATGATCACACTATGTACCTATCCCAAGGCCACTACCTTGTCAAACCACAAGGCCACTACCTTGTCAAACCACAAGGCCACTACCTTGTCAAACCACAAGGCCACTACCTTGTCAAACCACAATGACAAATCAAAAATCACATAGCAGTTAATCACATAAGTGTACACACAAGTCCATCACAACCATAAAACATTCACAGCAAAAATTTAGAAGCAACTCAACACAGTGTCTCTTCCATCCCATCTGGAAGTGAAAATCAATAGTAAACATGGGACTATGAAACTCACCTGATTGCTTCTTCACAAGTCCTCGCACTAGTAACAAACCAAAAACACGCAATCAATACATGAACCAATCACTAAGATGGCTCATCAACCTATGATGGACATCTAGCATATTCTCACATATATACCTCATTAATAAGCTCTAATTATCCCAATACCCTTCCTTAACAAGTCCTTAACTTGGTTAAGTTTAATAACTAACCCGTTCATATTTTACCCAAAACAGTCCCAATTTTTAGGTCTCAAAACTGTAAGCCAAACGTCCACTTAAACATACCCATGGTTTCTGTAAAAGGAATATTCATACCCTTACATATGTTGGTTAACACTTCCCACTTGCCCTAACTTTAAAGCTACTGTTAAGGCCCCGATATATATATATCTACTTTTTTCATTCCAGATTTCCTGATTTTAAACGTACTAAAAGTTTGTTACCATTAATGGGTCTTACCCTAAACCACAACCTTAGCCCAAGTGCAGATATTAACTACAATATATAAACCATCTCTCACGTTCGTGAGAAGATCCCAATGCAACCCTAAGTACCCCAAACAACCCAAAACTTAAAAAGAAAACAGGCTGAATTCAAAACTGTTTTGACCTCCGACTGTTGTAACCTGTTTTTGACCCACTTCCCGACCTCCAATTTAGTTCTCGTTTCTTGCATTGGAAAGCCACTTCAAATATCTTTCCAGGGGTACTTGGATCGTAAAATAAGAGTTCATAGAACTCCCGATATGATCAAAACAATTGACTCAAAATCTGCCCAGTTTTTAAAAACGGGTTTAAACAAATTGAACTAATTAATTACCCATAACCCCATCTAATACAAGCCCTAGATTATATGATCATCATATTATGATTATAACATCATTAATCTACTGATTTTATATAAACCCTAACCCTAATCCATCATAAGAATGATTAAGAAATCATTAAAACAATTAAATTAAAAAGGGATTAAAGACTTTACCTTCGATTTATGAAAACCCCAAAAAAAATATGAAGAACCCTAACTTTTGTGAAACCCACGAATTTAATTTGTCTCCAGGGGATAGATAATGAATTTTGGTTGTGTACAAAATAATATATAGGGTATGGGTGAATCCTAGTCCAACCCAAAGCCCACTTTCCTTTTTTTTCCTTTTTTTTCTCTTCTAAACCGACCCAAACACCCCTAATTTCGTTTTTTTCCTTTATTTTTTTTCTTTTTATTGTTAATTAATACCTTATTAATATTACCTTAATTTACCTTAATTTATTACAGCTCCTAAAGCTTCCAAAACCCCAAAACCGTAAAACTAGTCAATTTTACGCGTTTTATCGTAAAAGACGTAAAATATACACTTTTAAAAAAATCTCAAATTTTTAAATAAACTTTATAAATATGTCCTAAATGACTTAAAACCATCCCGAAAAATATTCATATGGTTAATTACCTTATCCGAGACCTCTAAATGCTAAACCGTAAATCCTAAAAAAAATACACTATTACTATAATACTTATACGTATACGTAACCACCAAAATATCACCATTTCATTTCATAATCACTAATTGTGATCTCATGAACATGAATTAACCGTTTCTCGATTTACTTATGAGTACTCTATACTCATAAACGATAATCACACCAACCTCGTTCACACAAAGTAAACACGTAAGCACAAAAATCAAGTAGTCACACATAAAATAACCTAAAAGTAAGACCAAGTGACGAACCACAAAACCACGGTTGTCACATCACTCCCTCCTAACAGAAATCTTGTCCCGAGATTTACTCCTTAGGATCAACACACAAACAACAAATCACACGAGGATACTTGTTATAAATGAACTCCCCTCATTTCCACGTGAACTTTAGTTCAAGTTTCAAGATACCACATGTACAAACCAAAAATAATTAAACCCATTGCCAAACTCTTGACCTCACAGTCAATAAATCTCGCAAATGACTCTTCGATAAAACAAAGACTCTTATTAGCACAAAACCCGAATAACCGGACATGCAAATATGCATCCTCAAACAACATTTACCAATCCCAATACATGAAATGTATCATGTATACAACTCATTTCCCCCAGGTAATTCTATGCTCATAAGCTAATGGTCCGATCTTTCCAAAGATCTTATATGGACCTACAAAACTCTACATCAACTCTTCTATTTTACAAAAACATACCACCCGTTACTATGGGTGAAACTTCATACATAACTCTGTCACTAACTCTAATGGTTTCCTCCTTTATTCCCTACATCCTCATTAATAGGGAACATGCCCCTCTCACCGGTGACTCTCTCCTTGTAGGAGACTTCTTGCTGATGTAACACGTTCTCCAACTATCTCCAAACCTCACGCCAATGCTCTAGGCGTCTTTCTCAATTACCCCTATAATATACTCATACCAACCATTAGTCTATCAACGGTATACTACGCTTGCTTTCTATCGTTTCTTCCCTTGCCATAATCCTTCATAAGGCATTCCATACATATTAGGCTAACTTTTACACAAAACTTCCTATCCCATCGCATCTGTACGCAATCCTTACAATTTCTCGACTATGTGACTTCTCATCCCTCTTGAAATATGTGATGAATTAGGCAGTCTAGCGACTATCACCCTACTCTCATCGTACTTATTCCTCCACCCAATTATGCATCCCTTTCACCAACTTCGTCCTTACATCGCCCTTTCTAAGCTACTCCTATCTATGTAGGAAGTATAGTCTACATCCCTTTTCTCCATATGATTATCCAAGCCACGCAACATACGTGTTGACGCGTTCTCTGCTTTAGACAACTCAACTCGTGCAACCTACATCCTTCATCCAAACCACCCTATTACGTCATCCATATAGTTCAAGTTCGTCTCAGCTTCACTTCATTCTTCTTATTCCATGTCTCATCAACCATGCTTGCCTTTCCCAGATGGTACTTGGCCTTGCAATTTTCTTTCATCACTTAACTCCACCCATCACCTTTGCCAAATGTTCAATCAAGATGACTGAATATGTGTTGGAGACGTTATGATCCGTATAGATCATTCTCCACGTCTCGTACACCAAATGCCTCTAGCATTCTAGGCAGATATAACAGTCTAGCTCCACTAACTAAATCTATCCAGTTCTTCCAAATCTTCAGTTCCTGCAACGTATAAGCGACCGCCTTTCTTTGTCGTCCTCGTACGCGTCCAAATCCCTGCTCCACGTATTGTCATGCTTCGCGAATTCATCCAGTCCTTCCGATAATTCCAAGATCTGCTCATCATCCAATCCACCTCTTCAGCCTCCAAAATGCTTCCTCGTCCTTCTTCACTTCGCCCCTTGCTGGTTCCACGATATGCCATCATCTCTGACTACTAGTCCTGGCCAACTAAATCCTAAAACTCACACTTGAAAATCTCACGTTTCATTCCCTTTACTAACAACTCCAAAACCAACAAATAATTCGCCTCATCTTCCTTCTAAGATTTGAGTAGATCAAGATGTCGTCGATGCTCCCGATGACAACTCGTTTATATACGTTCATGCACACTCGGTTCATTGACTCCATGAAAACCGCTAGTGCTTTGGCGAAGCCAAATGCATAACCGTAAACCCAAAGCGTTCATACAACATCCTTAGCAATTTCAACTATGTCCTCCTCACACCCTCTCTTAGCGGCAATACGAATAAATTCCTTGCAATTTCTAACAGCTCTTGTTCTTAATTCACTCCATCAACGATTTGCCTTGGAAGACACTAACTACAACTCCTCTCACTTTTCCTACTTGCTCTATTCATGGTTCTACCTCAACGCTCCTAAACCATACAAAACCAAAACTACATCATGAATACACCAGATACGATCGACGAATTAAACCCACGGATAACTAACGACATTTCACGTGCACCAATTAAAACAAATCAAAAACCACGAGACTCCAAACAAAACTCAAACCCAAAACATGTATCAATTCCAAATGACCCATGACAACGAAAAATAATCCAAGAAACACCCAATGTTAACCAAACATATTACGCCCCGCGACATATTATTTAAACCGTGCAAAAGATCGACTTTTCCAAAAGAATTTATATCTTCTTTTTTATTATTATCTCCCACATCTATGTGACTCAAACAATCTACAAATAACCTTCTAGACGATCTCAAAACTCAACTCAAAGACTAGGTATCCCGTGCATCCAAAATCATAAAAAAAATAAACTACTATTTAAACTCAACCTTTAACCCGACACTTGTACAATAATTTCGGCCAAGATACTAACCTCCCAATACATTCTGAATATTTGAAAAGTACATTCCGAGTACATAATTTTTGGCTTTTGAATCACCCAAAAAGCTTTAAAAACGAACAAGTTACGACCAAAACAATTTTATGCTAGTTGTTTTAAAAACTAAAGAATAGACTTAGTGATCAATGCAATCCTTTTCAAAGAAAGATATAATTATATGTGAAATATTCATAAACTCCTTTTAACCTTGTATTAATAACTATAAATGACATGAATCGGTTAAATCCAATTATATAAACTATGTAAGTAGAAAGAAATTTTACTTCGCTTTATTTTAAAGAAAGTCTTTTAGAATTTGAAATAAATAAGTGTTGATAAAAAAAACTTATGTTACATCTTGTTTCAAACATGACTCCAACACCTTACCCTTATTTTACCGAATACAACCAACTATCTACCTCTATAGTAGATTTCCTAGTCCTCCCCTTTTTCCATATACCAACCAAAAGAAATGTAAGAATCAACCCAAAAGATTTCATTATCCCAAAAGAAATTTCCATTTATTTCAACGGACTTAAAACCCAGAACAACATTTTAAAACGTACACGTGAAATATGAACTCAAAGAATACGCTACAAGACACAGTTCAAAAAATTCGAAACGTTGTTGGAACTCCAACAAACTCCAGCACCATAAAACACGAACAAACACAAGGTACGTTCAAGTTATAATAACCAGTGAACGACCATATACCATAACCTAACACGTAGTAGTATATATACATCCGCATATATATACCTATTAAATCTCCCAAAACATACTCGTTATCATACATATCAAGTCGATCGCGTCATACACTCGTTTTTCCATACGAGTAATCACCTTTTCACAATCTCACCATGCCACAACAAGGCACAAAACCCATATATTATAAATATACCCAAAATCCACATCTCATCATATACAAGCATGTACTAACCCTCTTTCATGCAATCATACTTAGGAACCCATTGAAGTTGTGGTACTTGTATAACTATGTTGGCCACCATACTTATACAATTACCCTTTCCCCAATGCACTCCCTCCTATGATGACACTTATAAGAATCAATACAACATATATCACATAAATCTATCTACTCACATAAGCTCATAACCACATAACCAATAAGGTCCAAAACTCCATCTATAAAATAACATAATAAAACTCTTGGAATACAGCAATCCATAGTCTAGCTAAAACAGCCTAGACTAAATCCAAAACGAAAACATAATCAGTTATAAGTCATGTCGCCCATAAGAGTGGAAATAGCATAAGGTCCTTCATATTCACCTACTCCTAATAACTCGAACCACCACATGATTCTTAGGGAACATGACTTAAACATCAAAAGAAAATAATACCCCTCAGGTACATAAAATAACCCAACATAAGATAGAAACTACTATGTACCAAATTATGTACTATAATGTACATTATAAGTAAAATACGACAATGACTAGCGTGGACGATTATGGTTAAACCCGCACTACTCACAACTCGAAAAGAAAATAACATGTGGCTAAGTATGAATTTACTATGGTTCAATTCATACCAGTCAAAACATCACAATAAATAACATTCAAACACATCAATTATAATAAAATGCACACATACTCCTATGACGCCTATATGCAGGGACCCTTAAGCTATAGACTAGGCTACGCGACTAGGCAACCTAATTCTCTATAACCATTGTATCTGATACCATTCTGTCACACCCCACCATGGCGGAATATGGGGCACGACGTATGGATATCATCACAACAATAGCGTGTCTATAGAGATAACTAAATGATATAAGAAATGTCATAAAATGGTGACACAAATGTCATGACAATATCTCAACAATGCATGAGTCTAGGTAAGTAGGTAACAGTCCTACCTCTTACCCAAGACAAACAAATAACACAAACAAAGAAACATATAGGTGCCAACAGTATCACTTATTCAATGAACATATAAAACTAAGAAGAAAACGCGGATTCTCCTTCTATATGCATTCCTAAGCTTCTCCAATCCTAGCCACTTATGTTCTCATGCTTAACCATAGTATCACCTGAAAGAGACACTAAAACACGTCAACATAAAGTTGGTGAGAGTCATTGGTTTAGACTCCAACGCTAAAAAAGTTATAAGCTGTGAATATCAAACATCAACAAAAGAACATATGGACAATGTGTTACAAATATGCATTAACAACTAACATTCAATATTAATCATACCAAACCAAAATCCAAGGCTCCTACCTTGCCAAACAACATGGTATCATAGATGATCACACTATGTACCTATCCCAAGGCCACTACCTTGTCAAACCACAAGGCCACTACCTTGTCAAACCACAAGGCCACTACCTTGTCAAACCACAAGGCCACTACCTTGTCAAACCACAATAACAAATCAAAAATCGCATAGCAGTTAATCACATAAGTGTACACACAAGTCCATCACAACCATAAAACATTCACAGCAACAATTTAGAAGCAACTCAACACAGTGTCTCTTCCATCCCATCTGGAAGTGAAAATCAATAGTAAACATGAGACTATGAAACTCACCTGATTGCTTCTTCACAAGTCCTCGCACTAGCAACAAGCTAACAAACCAAAAACACGCAATCAATACATGAACCAATCACTAAGATGGCTCATCAACCTATGATGGACATCTAGCATATTCTCACATATATACCTCATTAATAAGCTCTAATTACCCCAATACCATTCCTTAACAAGTCCTTAACTTGGTTAAGTTTAATAACTAACCCGTTCATATTTTACCCAAAACAGTCCCAATTTTTAGGTCTCAAAACTTTAAGCCAAACGTCCACTTAAACATACCCATGGTTTCTGTAAAAGGAATATTCATACCCTTACATATGTTGGCTAACACCTCCCACTTGCCCTAACTTTAAAGCTACTGTTAAGGCCCCGATATATATATATATCTACTTTTTTCATTCCAGATTTCCTGATTTTAAACGTACTAAAAGTTTGTTACCATTAAGGGGTCTTACCCTAAACCACAACCTTAGCCCAAGTGCAGATATTAACTACAATATATAAACCATCTCTCACATTCGTGAGAAGATCTCAATGCAACCCTAAGTACCCCAAACAACCCAAAACTTAAAAAGAAAACAGGCTGAATTCAAAACTGTTTTGACCTCCGACTGTTGTAACCTGTTTTTGACCCACTTCCCGACCTCCAATTTAGTTCTCGTTTCTTGAATTGGAAAGCCACTTCAAATATATTTTCAGGGGTACTTGGATCGTAAAATAAGAGTTTATAGAACTCCCGATATGATCAAAACAATTGACTCAAAATCTGCCCAGTTTTTAAAAACGGGTTTAAACAAATTGAACTAATTAATTACCCATAACCCCATATAATACAAGCCCTAGATTATATGATCATCATATTATGATTATAACATCATTAATTTACTGATTTTATATAAACCCTAACCCTAATCCATCATAAGAATGATTAAGAAATAATTAAAACAATTAAATTAAAAAGGGATTAAAGACTTTACCTTCGATTTATGAAAACCCCAAAAAAATATGAAGAACCCTAATTTTTATGAAACCCACGAATTTAATTTGTCTCCAGGGGATAGATAATGAATTTTGGTTGTGTACAAAATAATATATAGGGTATGGGTGAATCCTAGTCCAACCCAAAGCCCACTTTCCTTTTTTTTTTTCCTTTTTTTTCCTTTTTTTTCTCTTCTAAACCGACCCAAACACCCCTAATTTCGTTTTTTTCCTTTATTTTTTTTTCTTTTTATTGTTAATTAATACCTTATTAATATTACCTTAATTTACCTTAATTTATTACAGCTCCTAAAGCTTCCAAAACCACAAAACCGTAAAACTAGTCAATTTTACGCGTTTTATCGTAAAAGACGTAAAATATACACTTTTAAAAAAAATCTCAAATTTTTAAATAAACTTTATAACTATGTCCTAAATGACTTAAAACCATCCCGAAAAATATTCATATGGCTAATTACCTTATCCGAGACCTCTAAATGCTAAACCGTAAATCCTAAAAAAAAATACACTATTACTATAATACTTATACGTATACGTAACCACCAAAATATCACCATTTCATTTCATAGTCACTAATTGTGATCTCATGAACATGAATTAACCGTTTCTCAATTTACTTATGAGTACTCTATACTCATAAACGATAATCACACCAACCTCGTTCACACAAAGTAAACACGTAAGCACAAAAATCAAGTAGTCACACATAAAATAACCTAAAAGTAAGACCAAGTGACGAACCACAAAACCACGGTTGTCACATGAATGCCCGGAAAAATGGTTTATAATGGAAACCGACTGGAAAAGTGTTAACCCACGTTGGTTGGATGTGGCACCCCACTGGTAGAACTTTCACTATAGTAGGAAATACGTGCCCTTTAACTAGGATCACTCCCACTAAAGCGAAGAAAGCGTGCCCTTTAACTAGGAGTACCAAAGCTACCAAAACACAAGCGTGTCCTTTAACTAGGAACACCAACACTACCGTAGGAACCAGGTTCCCTTTAAATAGGTCTACTCCCACTGTAGTGCCCGCTAATACTCCAAAACCTCAGAAAGTTGGAACAATAAAACCTGTTAGTGGTAAAACTCGCATTAGAAAACGCAGGAAATCTAATGGTAACACAAATGTTAGCAATTCTGATAATATTATATCTGTATCTGCTAACACTCCGGAACCAATAGTTTTCAATGCATTGTCTACTGTTATTGTTGAAAACAGGTGGCCCAAATTGTTCTCTGGTATTTGGACTTTGGTTGCTCCAAGCATATGACCGGAGATCGCTCTCAGCTCAAAAATTTCGTCAGCAAGTTTCTTGGTACGGTTCGATTTGGAGATGATCATATTGCAAAGATAATGGGTTACGTGAATATCATATTAGGAATATTATAATTTCAAGAGTGTATTATGTGGAAGGTCTTGGTCATAATTTATTTTATGTGGGACAATTTTGTGATGCAAACCTAGAAGTTGCTTTTCGAGAGCATACCTGCTTCATTCGTAATTTGGAAGGGGTTGATTTATTGAAAGGTACTCGAGGTAATAAATTGTACACTTTGTCTCTACAAGATATGATGGCCGCTTCTCCCGTATGTCTACTCTCCAAAGCATCGAAGACTAAGTCATGGTTATGGCATCGACGGTTACCTCATCTTAACTTTGATGCTATTAATCATTTGGCGAAAAACGGACTTGTTCGTGGTCTTCCTAAACTTAGATTTCACAAGGACCATTTGTGTTCTGCGTGTACAATGGGGAAAAGCACTAAGAAATCATAAAAACCCAAGATTGAAGACACCAACCAAGAGAAACTTTATTTGTTGCATATGGATCTTTGTGGGCAAATGCGTGTTGAAAGTCTTAGTGCTAAAAAGTACATCCTCGTCATTGTCGATGATTACTCTCGGTTTAAACGGGTGAAATTTCTTACAACAAAAAATGAGGCACCTAAATTCATCATCGGATTTCTCAAGATGATTCAAGTGCGTCTCAACACTACTGTCCGACGCATTCGTACAGATAATGACACTGAATTTGTGAATCAAATCTTGCGTAATTATTATGAAAAAGTTGGCATATCTCATGAAACATCCGTTGCTCACACTCCACAACAAAATGGTGTTATTGAAAGGCGAAATCGCACACTTATGGAAGCTGCTCGAACAATGTTAATTTACGCAAAGGCTCCATTATTTTTATGGGCAGAAGCAGTATCTACAGCAGTGTACACCAAAAACCGCTCACTAATTCGAAAACGCCATGGGAAAACACCTTATGAGCTTCTACATGGAAAAGTACCAGATTTATCATATCTTCATGTATTTGGTTCTCTTTGCTATCCAAATAATGATGGTGACAATTTGGGAAAACTACAACCAAAGGCTGATATTGGTATTTTCATTGGTTATGCACCCACAAAGAAGGCATACCGAATCTACAATCGTAATTCTCGTAAGATCCTCGAAACTATGAATGTTGATTTTGATGAGCTGACAACAATGGCTTCTGAGCAAAGCAGCTCTGAACCCGCACTTCATGAAATGGGACCCAGTAACATTAGTTCTGCTCTTGTCCCAAATAACCCTACTTCATCATCATTTACACCACCTTCTAGGAATGAATGGGATACGTTGTTTCAACCGTTCTTTGATGAATTCTTTACTCCTCTAAGTATTGTTGCTCCAGAACCTGAGGTAATCGCTCCGATAACCGAAGTTGTCACTCCAGCAACCGAAGCACAATCAGATACGTCTACACCTACAATTGGTCAAGATATACCTTCAACGAGTAATTCTCAATCAACAACCGAATCAACTGCCCATGTCATGCCTATTGATGATGAAGAGGATGACGATGATCACGACTTGGAATTCGCTCGAATGCGTGAACTTCCATTCTTTGGTGTACCAATTCCTGACTCTACTCAAGCCGAGTCGTCCACCTTAGAGGAAGCTCCTACTATGGTCTACTCCAATCCACGGATTCGTGAACATGACAACAAGTGGACAAAGGATCATCCTATAGACTCTATTATTTGTGACCCTAATCGTCCGGTATCCACACGAAGTCAGTTACAAGAAAGTGAAATGTTTTGTCATTTTGATGCTTTTCTCAGTGAAGTTGAACCTAAGATGTGGCAACAAGCGTTTACCCAATCTTGTTGGATAGAAGCCATGCAAGAAGAACTTAATGAATTTGTACGTCTTGAAGTATGGGAACTTGTCCCATGCCCGGATCAAGTGCAATTACTCACTTTGAAATGGGTTTATAAGGTGAAACTCGATGAGTTAGGCGGAATATTAAAGAACAAAGCTCGGCTAGTAGCTCGTGGATACAAGCAATTATTGGGCATCGACTTTATGGAATCCTTTGCACCTATTGCCCTTTTGGAAGCTATTAGACTATTCCTCGTTTATGCAGCCCACATGAATATGATCGTCTATCAGATGGATGTGAAGACGGCATTTCTCAATGGTGAAATCAAGGAAGAGGTCTATGTTCAACAGCCGGATGGTTTTGTGAATCCTAAATATCAATGTTTTAAAACCCGGTTCAACCCGGCTGGTCGAACCGGTTGAACCGCGAACCGGAGAATTGACCGGTCCGTCATTAGCCGGGTTTTTGTTGTAGTTTAAATTGGATGAAACCGCCGGGTTTTGCCGACCCGGTTCGAACCGTCAGACCAGAAGCCAGACGGTTCGATCTATATGAAAGAAAAAGAACGAGAAGGGTCTGTGAATCGGTATGATCTAACAGATGTAGGCTCCATACCCTGGATAAGGTCGGGAATCATATACATACTAATCTTGTCAAAGATCGATCGATCGTGGCTTCAGATCAATATGCGCGACGACGAAGAGCACGATGTTTCAGTGGTTGTCTTGAAAAATGATGATAGAACAATATGCTAGATCTGGTGAAAGGATTTGTATTTTGTGTGTGTTGAAAGGATGGATTTTGTGACATTTATTTGGTTAAAAAATAAAGGCATAAGAAAAAAAAGTATCTTGAAGTTTGGCTTGAAGAAATGACCAGGATACTAGATCTGGTTGTGGTTGTGATAATGTGGTTAACATGAAGCTGTTGTAGAAGAAGAAATACAATATTACATAAGTTGTATAATGGATTACTAGGTGTTGGGATAAGGTTTGGTACTTTGGTTAGTAGACAAGATTCTTTGTCTTATTAGTAGTAAATATTTAATTAGTATATACCCCTATAAATGTACTACGTATATGATAAAAAAGGACTCTTTGGAGTAAAACCGGTTTGACCCGGCGGTTGAACCGGTAACCCGATGAACCGGCCAATCAACCGGGTCAACTATAAAACTGGGTTTTAAAACATTGCTAAATATCCTAATCACGTGTACAAGCTTAAGAAGGATCTTTATGGGTTGAAGCATACTCCACGCGCATGGTATGATCTATTGTCACAATTCCTCATTACGCAAGGCTTCGCTAAAGGCAAGGTGGATCCTACGCTGTTCATTCAGAAACGAGGTAAAAATATGATTATGGTACAAATATATGTTGATGATATTATACCAAACCTTATCGGATGAGTTTGGGACACTCATGTCATCCAAGTTTAAGATGTCAATGATGGGCAAGGTATCATTCTTCTTAGGACTTCAGATATCTCAAAGTCCCAGAGGCATCTTTATTAATCAATCCAAGTATGCCCTTGAATCTCTTAAGAAATATAAGATGGAATCTTGCGACCCCGTGCATACTCCAATGGTGGAACGAACTAAGATTGATGCAGATCCACATGGAGTTGCCGTTGATCCGACACTTTATCGTGGAATGATTGGTACGCTTCTGTATATCATAGCTAGTCGACCTGATCTTCAGTTTTCTATATGTATGTGTGCTCGGTATCAAACTCGGCCTACTGAGTTACACTTAGCAACTGTTAAACGGATCTTTCGGTATCTTAAAGGAACCATTAATCGGGGACTTTGGTATTCGAAGGACTCTTTGATTGCACTAGCGGCATATGCAGATGCGGATCACGCGGGTTGTCAAGATACAAGGCGTAGCACGAGTGGAACTTTGCAACTACTAGAAGATCGACTAATCAGTTGTGCATCAAAAAGGCTGAAAAGCGCTACAATTTCAAGTACGAAAGCAGAATACATAGCTATGTCCAGTTACTGTGCTCAAATTCTTTAGATGAGATCGCAATTAACCAACTATGGTCTAGGTTTCAACAAAATTCCGATGTACTGCGACAACAAAAGTGCAATTGCCTTATGCTGCAACAATGTTCAATTCTCCCGGTCGAAGCATATTGACATCCGATACCACTTTATCAAGGAGAAAGTGGAAAATGTAGTAATAGAGCTTTACTTTGTCCGATCTGAGTATCAATTGGCGAATATTTTCACGAAGGCTTTAGATCGCGCTTGAATGGAATTTTTGGCCGACAAGCTAGGATTGAAAACTTTCTCGCCCGAGACTCTTAAGTAACTGGCAGATGAAGCGAAAGAATAGTGGTGGTAAACTATTCTCCGTATCCTTGGTGATCATCTGTATATACTGTTTATATTTTTATCCACAAAAGCAAAATACAAAAATATAAAACCATATAAAAACCATAAAAATTGAAAATTTTCATAAAAATCCAAAAATATTTTTACTTTATTTTTCAAAGGCATGTCTTTTGGTACGATAATATTTACGGCCTTAGAAATGTTGATTAATATAGACACGACGCCATAAATAGAGTTCGTACAAAAGTTGTAAATATTTCATAAAACATGTCTATATGGCTTGTAGTTATTTCTGACTGCAAGCTGTTTTTCATATTAAAGTCAAGTATTTCTTATAAAAGCTTTGGCTCAACAACGGGAATTAATTTTTTCGGGCATGGTTTACTTTATAACCATGTAAGGGATTGTGTTTACGTTATAACACAATCTAACACGAATATATGTACGCATCAGTGCATTTATTTGTTAAAACAAGAGAAATCTTTTTTTTATGAAGTTATCATCTCTACAACCATAGCACTCTACAGTTGGTATCTACATACTCGACGATGCGACTACTCAAACGACGACTGCAACTCTTTCAATAGAACATGGGTCAACAATTGAGGGGACCAATTGTCAAGCATTCAGAATCTTCGATGCCGAAAGTGACAAGTTCACAAGTTGGTGTCAAGACAACAATACCAATCGTACATGTGGTGTCAAGAGATGACTTCAGACGTGACGAGGCGACCAACATTTTCCGACAAGAACCATGTGATCTTATCATATGATGTTCTCGTCAATCAGGTCCAACCTTTTCAATTTATTCAAATATGGTGAATATGTGATCATGTTACAAATTGGTATCATATCTCTCACATTGATATCATGAAGATAAAACGGACTTTCATTTTCTTCCCAAAACTTTGTTAAAACTTCATTAAATCAATTGATATTAAAAACATCAATTGGGTTAATATTTTTAATATGGGGGAGAAAATGTGATTTAATATAGGACATGATTATTCAAAAATGGTTTGACTTAACGTGATGGCTCATCCCGACATGTGTGAAATGTTTTCAGATATCGTGGCATATGTTAAGGGGGAGCAAAATAGATTTGCTATATCAAAATGGATTTCATGGTGATTTATACTTACCCTCAACCCATCTATTTCACGACGATGAAGATTGTGGTGTCATAAGGATGGTAGGATAGGTTAAGTCCAGTTATTCTTCCAAAACTGGAGGAATCTTCCCAAGGACATTTCATAGCTAGAAATAGTAGTCCTTAGGAAAGATGGAGAAAAGATTGTGAACGTAGCTGAATGCCAACCAAGTACTTAAGTTAGCACTGGAACAATCACAACAAGGTGCTAGTTATGACGTATTAGTAAGCATTGAAGGAGTTGAAGAATGAAAACGAATTGTAAAGATAAAGGGTCTAAAGAAAGAAGCCCTCCTTACAACCTTAGGCAGAAACCTGGTCAACACATATGCTATTGAGATCATTTTAATGATGCTCGATATTAAAGATAGACATCATGGACCCAGTGATGCAATACACAACCCATCCCAGCTAACTCAGATATCTTTCAAAAGGTATTTGTTTTATTCACACGGAGACAACGCATTATCTATCGATTTATTCACCCCGAGTAAATTGGTATTGAAATGGTGGCACTCCTCTCTAGCCTTCGATCACTAAAATCCAAAATACACGATCGAGTCTAGAGCCATTTGAGATCATCAAATATCTCATTACGACACATTTCGATATTTCCTTGCTTCTTCACACACTGTGAAAAGTAAGAAAGATCTTAAGAGTCTTACACAAAATCTTCATGATCTTGCCAGAACATCCGAGTAATACGAAAGTATTTACAATGAATATGGAAATCCTTCTTGAGGGAATATCAAAAAGCTCATGGTAGGTGACTTGTGCGATTCTTTACGAATCAAGCTTGTGATAACTTGAAAGCAACAGTTGTTTAATTCTTAATTGAATTTAAACACGTTCCAGGCCTTTACGCAATATCTCAGTGATCTTGCCAGAACACTCAGAGGGACACCCTAGTGTTCACAGTGATGAGTGGAAATCCTTCTAGTGTTAACCTCAAACAGCACTTGGTAGGTAACTAGCAAGATTCAATATGAATCAAGCTCATGACAACTGGAAAGCAACGATGGTGCGATTCTTTAATGAATCAAACTTGTTCCAGGAATCTGAATTGACGGCTTCAATCATGCGGATAATTTTATCCAAATGATTCACTCTTTACGTTCGCAGTCAGCTTTGGACGGTCGAGTAAAGAGAACGGGTTTACCCGCGAAATCTTGTCAAGGAGATTTTTAATTAAATCTACCTGCCACAAGTACGATATTTTATATCGTCCAACGGTCTTCACCGACCGGAGGTAGAATGCTACCGAATTAGAATGAAATGTTCAAAGCCATTTCGTTCATGTCTACTTATGTTGCGTCATTTGAATACGGTGGCGTTGCGAAATCCGAGAAGAAGTCGTCCCCGCATGCTTATACTTTATGCACTTAATACTTAATCTACTTCTAGAAAGCCAAAAAGTCAAGTCTTCCGCTGTATCGAACTCTGAAGCGTTCTAGTATTACGAAGTTATAAGTATGTGGGATATGAAGTCACGAAGAAGCAAAGATCACAAGTGATGGATGCACAAGATCAAGGCAAGAGACTAATGCTAAAGATTGATATCAAAGATCACAGTAGCATATTCACTAGAAAAGAAAAAGAAAAGAAAGACGAAGACTACGAGCTCAAGACAAGCATAGTATGCTAGGTTTATTTTTATCATCGTAACTTGGGTAACGCCTTTGTTTGGAGTAACCTCCCTTAGGGGGAGATTGTTGGAAATACGTTTTACGTATTAGAAAGGATCGGTCACTCCAACAAAAGATTAAGTGGTAGCTCGTAATCTAGTTATCATATTATTAAACAAACAAGGCCAAGCCAAGCCTACAACATGTGTAGGCCGCCGGCCTAATGTAAGCCCAAGCCCATCTCATGGGCTTGGGTATATAAACCCTCTCCTTAGTTGGAGAGGGTGGTTGGTTCATTCATAATACACATAGTAAAAAGTGTGTTTTCATACTTTCTCTCTCTAAGTGTGTGTGTGTTCTTACCATCTTTCTATCTCTTTCTCTCTCTAGACTAAGCATAGATTTACAATATATTACTACATAAAAGTAAACAAGAGTAAGCAAGAACAACAAAGCAAATAAGCCACATAAGCAGTTTGAAAATTATATGAAAAATGGTAAAAAGGAATAGGAAGTACGTATGTTGAGTCTAAGACAATGCACATCCTAATCTTGCCACAAGCTATACTAAGACCTTTGTTTTAACCTTTCTTCATATAATCATCAGCTTATCATGAGCTTATGATCTCCAAATATCAATAGAAATAATCAATTAGGTCTTGAAAATAATCAACACCTCAGATCCTTGGAACCTGAAACAAGTAAAGGACAAACAAGAACCAAGTACCATAAGTTGGATAGCAAGCTTATTTGTTAGATAAGCTAGCTATGAGCTTATAGTACAATGAGTAACAAGAACAATCCAATAAACTTAAATTTTTAAAAAAAGTTTGAGAAGTAAAAATTTTTGCAAGAAATTTAAAAAGTGATGAAATAAACACACCTTGATAAGCTAAGCCTATAACTTACGTGTCAACTAAGCTATAAGCTGGCTTATTAAGCTGTGGGTCTCAAAAGATAACAATTTCTTGAAGGCTTTTGATAAAAACAGGATTTAAACTGCAAGTTAAATTAAAGTGCATAGAATTAAATAACAAGGTATTTAAAAGTTGCAAAGTAAATTGGAACTCAAACTCAATTTTAATAAAATTATAAGGAAATTGAAAAATAACAAAAATGAAATTTGGAACAAGATTCGACTAAGGCTAATGCTATCTATTTATACACAATAAGAGGAGCTCAAAAACCCAAAAACCTAGTCACTTGAATTCCTAAAATGCCCTAGCATATTATGAGTATATGCTTAATTTGAATTTCTTGCTTTTGGATGATTATGTAAATGACATGTGATATGCAGCATGAAATGTTGATCTGGTGCATCCAAAAGATATGGAGAACACGCTATGAATCTTGATCATTGATTGGTAGTCTTTGGCTAACACTTGTAAAGAACCCATGAGTTATCTTGGCTTGTAGCTCTCCAATAGTGACGTGGCCTCTCAGATATGCACATGGGGTGATTCGTCTTGGCTTAATTACTATTCTAGAAGTAATCAAGCATTTCCCCTTTGACTAGATCTTAATCGCAACTGGGGAAAGTTTAGGGTTTATGGGATTTAAAGAGTGTGTTTAATCTATATTGGGTATAATACCCTTGTTTCCCTCGTGTTTAATATTTAAACATAGTTAAAATATGGAAGAGTTCAAATAGGGTATTGACTGGTTTGAATTTTTTTTTAAACCCATTCATAACTTTGGTAAATTACAAAACTCATCCCTCACATTGATAGAAAACTAACTCAACTTATAACCTTTTATAATAAACTTTCCTTTTTGGTAGATTTAGTCCTCTAACTTGCAAATAAATATTACATGGACTATGATACTAGGCTTTTTACACCAAGTATAAAATATTTATCGTCCGATCTTTTCGAATTGATTTCCAGTCTAAAGTGCGACTCAATTGTCTTTTGGTGAACAAGAGAATGGTTTAGTTTGGTTATCTAATTTAAACTAAAAGCAAGTATGAAAATGTCGTTGACCGAAATTAAAGCGTTTGAATATTTAAACTAAAAGCTATTTAGAAAAACTCTATGTAAAACTTTAAAACTTAAAAACATGTTCTATCGGAATGTTGCAAGTCATTTCTATCGGAATGCACCAAAGTCATAACCATCGGAATAAATATCAAAACAAACCATCGGAATATTCATCTGAATACCAATCGGAATAATCAAGGTCAAATCTGTCGCAATGATGCCTATCGAAATGTCCTGGATCGCAACGTTTCAGATCGGAATGTTCTAAACACTTCTGTCGCAATGTTGTTCTATCGGAATATAGTAAACAAAATTTGAGCAGCGTTTCGACTTAAGGTAACCTTGAATCCCGTCGGAATATGCGATCGCAATGAGCGATTGCAATCCCAGATCAGAATAAGGGGAAAATGTCAAACGATCGCAAAGTAAAACCCTAATGGGTTATTGCGATCAAAACAAGTAATCCGTCGGAATGTGCAACTCCCCAAGATTGCGATGGAAAGCAAACTTAATCCGAAATTGGTGGCAAGCTTAAAACTCAATAAGCACGTATAATAAGCTATCTTATCCGAATTTTAAACAACTCAAAAAACTTGAATTTGACAACTTTTTAAACATAAAAGATAATAAACTTTATGAAAGGAACTTTAAAATGACTAAAACCTTTAAGCAATCCGAAAACTTAATAAACTAAAACTTGGAATAAGCCAATAAGCATAAAGAGCTTATAGCTTATACGAGAGTGAGCTTATGTAGGAACAAAGGAAATGAACTTACTAACCACACAACCTCAAATTCAATCACGGATCATGAAGGATTCGGATCAAAAGTAAGGTTTCGGATTAAGAAATAAGAAAAAATTCAAGAAATGTAGAAGGAGATTAAAGAACACAAAGCTTAAACTTAAACTCCTGATTAAAGAAACTCAAATACAAATATTAATGAAAGCTTAAAAGAAAGGAAAGATGAAAAACTTAGTGAGAGAAAGTTTAGAACTTTCTCTCTCTAAAAACTAGAAAGGAAAAATTAAATGTGCAACTAGCTAACCACCCTCCTAATGTGATTAGGAGGGTATTTATAGGCTAAGTGGGAGGTGAATGTAGGGTGTGCTTCCTTCTTTCTTTTCTTCTCGACTCGATTTAATTCTTTGTCTTTCTCGACGTCGTCTCGGGATTTGAACTCGTCTTAATAATTTTCTTCTATAATTTAGACTTGAGTTCTTCGACTTCATTAAACTTCCGTCTTTAGACTTTTTCTTCGATAACTCTTCATAATAGGTCTTGGACATCCGTTCTTTAAGCACTCTTGATCTCTTGACTTCGTCTTTCCTCGTTTTCTTCGATAAAAGCCTGTGAAAGCCCGTGTTTTCTTCCTTTTTTATCTTTTGGTCCTAAAACACAATAAAAACACAAACCACGCATAATTCCGACTTTTATGACATAAATTGCACGTTTTGGTCTTGTTATTATTGGAAATAAGCGGTAAAAGGATAAGTGTTTTCACACTTATTAAATCCCCTACACTTGACCATTGCAATGTCCTCATGCAATGCATTAATTTTAGAGCACGGTTTACATTTTCCATCATAAATAACCTACCTTGGCCTTTATTAAATGCTAAATACTTAAAGAAAATAAAAAGATAGAAACAAATCAAAGACTTACATTGGGTTTTGGCTGCAATGAACGTTTATCATCCTCAAGTTTCACGTTCCTCATACCAAGCTTAAAAACGAGATCATTGTTATTATAAGTTAGCAAACTAACACGAATTCACGTGGGTCAATTATTTACTTAGACTCCCTTATTCCTAGGTGTATCTCTTATATTTTATTTTTGTCTTGAATGATCACGAGGATTCATTGTTTGACTTATTCCGATAGTTATTTTAGGCCGAAAATAAAGTGAACGATTTAATCAATAGTTAGCTAAAGGACAAAATCTTTTAAAACTGCTTCTCGGGACCTCTTAAAGTTCATATCTTGGCATAACTCGCTTCACGATTTGAGACCTTTCTCGGACCGATATTTGGCAGCGACTTCATACTTCAAATCTTTGAGAGACGTTCTTGAAATTATGGTCTTCTCTTCATAATAGGAATTTCTTCACTTGAAGTTTTGAGAGATTCTTCATATTAGGACCACGACTTCTTCATTTTTCTCCAATCTTTATTTTGGACTTTGATATACAACGATCCGCCTCCTTTTAGGACTTGGATCTATTTATCCTCATACCTTGTTAGGGCCTTTTTGGATAGACTTCTCCATGATCTTTTGGGGAGTTTTTGCTTTTCGTCGTGTGTCTCGATCCTTCATATTGATTTTCGATAAATGATTTTTCACATCACTTTTGGATCTTTAGCAACAAAATGTAGCCCTCATGCCTTGTTAGGGCCTTTTCGGACTCGCCAATATTCGCATCCCGCTTCACTAAGTTATGCCTTGGCTATGAACTCTAATTAATACCGAGAAACTTTTAAACGATCTTGGGCTAGAGGCTAAGTAACTTTTCAAATCGTACAACCTTATTTATTGCAGATAAATTTATTAACAAGCGATGGGAGAATAGGCTCATAATTAACTCACATAAATTCACGAAAGAATACCAAACTTATAATTGACTCTATCATCTCTCGTCCTCCACAGTTTAAAATCTCAAGGAATGAGACTCGTGGATGCTTAGCCTATTAAATCAAAGTTTTGGGTTTTCGAGTCATCTATAGGATCTTGCAAATTCTTAGACTTTTTCAAGTTTAGAAATCGCATTTTAAAGTTCCCTTGATAAACAACTCTCTAGGATCAATTATAGGAACTTGCGAAAAGTTCTTGTTCTTAACCCGTGAGAGTTAAGACTTTCGCGTTTTAAAGCTCCCTATATAAAAGCCTAGCAAAACTTGACTTAAACACGTTAAGGATACTAGCTAGAGTAAACTTAGATAAGTAAACTCGGGTTGAGTCAAAATATTCACGACTTTGAAAAATTTAAAACCACTTTATTGAAAATTTATTCTGGCAAGAAAAGAAAATAACCATAACAAAGGAAAATACAACTATACAACTAGGCCAAAATAGATTAAAAATTTTTAAAAATGTCGAAAAATCAAATTTTCCGATTAAAATGAGGACAAATACAAGGAAAAGCCCACTTAACTTCGATAGAAGTCCCCCCCACACTTAATATAAACATTGTCCTCAATGTTTAAGCATGTGGGAGTGAACTCCCCTACACTTAGGACATTGTGCACCTTGTTTAAATTTTGCTAAGGGAAAGACAACTATAGTGATTTCAATATGCACATATAAGATATGAAAAATTGAATCACGACAGTTTAGGATAGAACCAGGAAGACGGGTTCACGGGAACACGGTTCATCAAAAGTCATCAAGGTGCACTTTGAAGCTTGAATCCCTGCACAGAATAAGAAGCAAGACAACAACACATACGGGGTTCCCCCTACACTTATTATGAAAGCAGTAAAGGATAGATCACGAGTTGCCTCCCGAGAAGCGCTTGTTTTTGTTAACCGAGTCACGAGCCTGACTCGACCCAAATTTAGTTCATGGGAAACGTGGTGAGAGATGGAATCATCTCATGAGAGATGTCCTCACCAAAGTACAGCTTCAAACGCTGGCCATTCACCTTGAAATTAGGCCCATTTGGCTGAGAAAGCTCAATGGTGCCATATGGAAAGACTTCGGCGACGGTGAATGGACCAGACCAGCGGCTCTTCAACTTGCCCGAGAAGATCTTCAACCGAGAGTTAAAAAGTAAGACTTGATCACCAACGTGGAACTCTCGGTTCTTAATCCTTGCGTCATGGATAATCTTGGTCTTCTCCTTGTAGATCAGTGAGTTCTCGTAAGCTTCATTCCTCATTTCATTTAGTTCGTTGAGTTGAATCTTGCGAAGATCACCGGCTTTGTTGATGTCGAAGTTAGCCCACTTCAAGGCCCAGTATGCCTTGTGATCCAGCTCGATAGGGAGGTGGCATGCTTTCCCGTACACAAGACGATAAGGAGTACAACCGATCGGCGTCTTATAGGCGGTACGGAAAGCCCACAAAGCATCATCTAACTTATCGGCCCACGCGACACGATGCTCTCCCACAGTACGTTACAGAACTCGCTTCAATCCACAGTTGGAAATCTCGGCTTGCCCATTGGTTTGGGGATGCTAAGCGGTGGAAAGACGATGATTAACACCATACTTAGCCATGACTCTTGCAAATTGATCATTGCAAAAATGAGTCCCGCGGTCACTGATTATAGCACGAGGAACACCGAATCGAGCAAACAGCTGCTTCAAAAAGTTCACAACCACCCTCGCATCGTTCGTTGGGAGAGCCTTAGCTTCAACCCATTTAGAAACGTAGTCAACGGCTACGAGGATGTACTTGTTCCCTTTGGATGATGGAAATGGCCCCATAAAGTCGATGCCCCATACATCAAAGATTTCACATTCTTGTATGAAATTTTGAGGCATCTCATCTTTATGTGTGATCTTGCCTTGACTTTGGCAAGCATCACAATGCTTAACCATTTCGTGAGCGTCACGATAAATGGTGGGCCAATAGAATCCTGAGTCAAACACTTTCTTAGCGGTGTAGTTGGGACCAAAGTGACCACCGGTGGGTCCTTTATGGCAAGCATCAAGTATTTGCAAAGCTGCCAGTCCATCAACACATCGACGAATGATCAGATCAGCATGATGTTTGAATAGATAAGGGTCATCCCAGAAGTAAGTCTTAACATCTTTAAAGAACTTCTTCTTTTCTTGGGATGTTAACCCTTTGATGAGAATACCACCCGCTAAGTAGTTTGCAATGTTCGCAAACCACGGGGTGTCATCAAGATTGGACTGAATAGACATTAAGGTCTCAAGGGGAAAAGAGTCATTGATCTCTTGGTTTGGATGATCCCCTTGATACGGATCCTCAAGTCTACTCAGATGATCCGCTGCTAGGTTTTCGGCTCCCTTTTTGTCACGAATTTCAATGTTGAATTCTTGAAGGAGCAAAACCCAACGAAGAAGTCTTGGCTTAGAATCTTGCTTAGTCAACAAGTACTTTGATGAGACTGCAATTATACATAGTCTCATCCTCCAAAACGGGCTTTAAACGCTTAAAATATCATGAAAATACCCATATATATGCTTGTATTTGTGTCTTGTATATTTTAGGTACGGATATCGTGAATTCACCAAAAGATCACAAGATTCAAACAAAAACGAACACGGGAAACGAAGCCGCACAAAGAACCGGACCCAAATGTTGAATTTCTAAAAATGCCCTTGAAGTTTGAAGTTTTGTCACATTTGGTCCCTCAAGAATTGAAGATATACACTTTTGGTCCTTCATTTTTGGCAACTTATCAAGAATGACTCTTGAAGATGTTCACAAGACCAAAGCCGAGAGAATTTAAGGGAGCAAAACGGGGACTTTTGGATCGACGCGAAAACATTCGAAGATTTTACAAGTCAAAGTCAATACCGAAATCCGACAATGAAGTGGCCATGAAAAACCGATCCTGAGACCTAAATTATTATTTTACGGACCAACCCGCACCTGTTATACGGGCCGGGTCAGCCCGTACTAATATTGTTATCAAACACTTCAAGCAAAAACAATATATAAATTGTGTTGTTTGGGCCTATGTTACACGAAAACACAACATCAACCTTTTTTATATATGAATCGAATTGGGCCAGCAGCCCACACCAAATGGTCGGTCTTTTTGGGCTTTTTATATTCATTTTATTGAAATAAAAAGGGACGATTATTTGCAAATACAGATTATGGTTCATCACCTTATCACCTCAGCCACCATTATCACCCCCAATCCCCAAAAATTAGAACCCTAATCTCTTTTCTGTCACATCAACAATACCCCACACTTACACATCACGTGAAGATCAAAATCAGACAAGAGCATGTGAAGATAGTCAAGATCAAGACCAATCCAAGGGTCCTCATCAAACCCTTTGGGACCAATCCAAGATTGAAGGGTGAAGATCACTTTTGCAGTTGTCAAATCACATGGAGCCTCAAGACCAGATTCAAAATTCGAAGACTACAAGGGCATTGTAGTTAAATCATACATTAGGGTTTTTGATTTCTAGAACCATCTTGTAGCTATTATATAAAGCAATAGGATTTTTATTTTTCTCTTGTTCCAGTTTTCATTATAATCCTTTTTTTTAAATTAATGGAAAAAAGTTGGTTTTGAAATTTTGAGTTCCAAAACTTTATTTTATGCAAGTGTGGAGGGGTAATTTAATTTACTTTATATGTCATTTTAATTTAATTGTTCTCTTTAATTCGAAATTTATTTCAGTAATGGTACTCGAATTTTAATTTCAAAATTTGTTGTTAATTTTTGTTGATGATTTAAGAAGAATTTGCATTTTTATATGAAGTTGTTTTTTTTAAGAAAAAGAAAGATGTTTTGTTCCTGATAAAAAAAAGAGAGGGTTCTGTCTGTGTCTGCTTTGGTCAGACGAGAGAAAAAAAGAGTAATTGGTGTTTAAGTTTGGTACTGATTATTTGGTTGAACTGTGAGCCTCGCAAAAAAAAAAGAAAAAAAAAGATTGTGTTAGTGTTTCTAGTTTACTTGTTCATCGACACAGCAAAAGAAAAAAAGAAGAAGATGAAGATTAAAAGTGTTTGGAAGCTTCGTGTAGATGTGTTTTGCTTTGAAGAAATCAAGTGTTCTTTTGGTGTTGAATGGGTAATAAGATGTGAAGAAGCTTGATTGGTTATTGTGTAAGATAAGAGGTTAAAAGATGCGGTCGAGGTGCTATTTGGTGTGTGTTAGAGCCTAAAGAGCTTGGACCCCTGGTTAGTTATTTCCCCCTTTTAAATTCTTGTTACCTATAATATGTCATAGCTTATTGCCCGATTTCTTGCTACATTAATTGCTTATTTACTTTTTTGTTACTTACTTTATATGCTGTTCAAATATTCTGCTTTTCGTAGTGTCGAGTCTTCATTTTCTGTTTTATAACTGTGTTTGGAAGAAGTTTTTTTTATTTTGTCATCAGCGTAAGGTTAAGTTTATTCTCAATTGCAACGTTACTTGGAGGTTTAGAGTAGTAGTAATCAACTTTTCTTTAAGTCATATTCAAGTTTCTGTATGAGATCTATAAGGCAATAAGTGTGTTGGTTTGTTTATTTGAATGCTCAGAACTGTGTGCTTAGGAGTGGTGATTTGTGGTTAGTTGAGGCGTGTTGTGTATTTATTGTGACTCCTCACTTGCATAACGCAAGTGAGGGTGCCTGTGTATTCAACT
Organism: Glebionis coronaria; assembly: GCA_025667525.1. Lineage (NCBI taxonomy): Eukaryota > Viridiplantae > Streptophyta > Magnoliopsida > Asterales > Asteraceae > Glebionis > Glebionis coronaria. Next base: position 270,200,548 of record CM046878.1, read on the forward strand.
ACGAACGAAAACCAAACCAGCAACCATAGCATAGATAACCAAGAAAAAGATTGAGTGCCTGCGGTTTAGCCCACTGCCCGCTTAAGGGGTGTTTGGAATTGAAAATCAGTAGGTAAGAAATAGTTGGACATTAGTTCACTTTTTGGTCATTTCAATACCGCATGAACCAGATTATTTGAGCTCACCTAGGTAGTTTTGTCCACTGCCATTTGTTCATAATTTACAAAATTGTGAATTAATGTTTAGGAACTTGAATTCTAGTAGTATTTAGGATTAAGGTAAACTGTTATTGGCTTGGTACTAGTTTGAAGCTTACTCTTTTATCCTGTATGTTCATTGGAATTTGGCCCGCAAGATTTTATTTGTACTAGTTCTTTTTCTCGCTGCTAATATTTCATTTCCTTTGATTCTGAGTAGCTGATTTTTTTATCATATGCTGTTTGTGTAATGATTGAATGTGAAATAAGTGTACAACTTATTTGGATAAGCTGTTAAGTTCAAAAAGCTGCTTTCATATATATCTTTGCTGTCAAACAAAAAGGGAGGAGCAAAAGTAGTAGCAGGTGGGTATTGAACACCAGACCTCTGCATACAAACATAAGACGCAACAACCTTAAATCTTACCACCAGCTCTAGTGTTGTTTTTGTTTACTTTCTTTCTTTTTTTTTCTTCATACGTTTTTCTTTGTTTTGTTTTTTTTATTTTAAGGCTGTTAGTATAATTAAAAAAAAGTTGCCTGGGGTGAGAGGCTCGAACCTCAGACCTTCTTAACGAATCAGACACAACAGGCCAACACTTAACCATCTGGTCTGCACAGTTGTTTGTTTAACACCTTTTACAACGTTTGTTTTATAGTTTTTTTATTGATAATAAAAATGGCCTGCTAAAAAGTACCATAGTGGGTTTCGAACCCCTAACCTCACCAAGAACATAGACACAACAGCCATCCCCATTACCATCTGGTCTGGGGAACTTTTTGTGTTAACATTCCTTTTTTATTTCTTTTATATGCATATTACCCTTTTTATTTTTTTTACTACCAGCCCATATGTAGCTTATTTTGTAGATTATTTGTAGCCTATTTTTGGGTAATTTATTTTTCTTATATTCTTTATTTAATTACTTACTTTCTGGATTTTTTTTTAGATTTTTAAAAAAATCATTTAATATTTTTTATCATTTAGTTAGATATTAATCTTATTTAATTCATAAAAAATATTTAAAAGTAAAAAAAATGTAATTCTTTTTTCTAAAATTTTCTTTTGTCATTTAGGACGTAGGTATAATAAATTTGCTTTTATATAGTTTAAATTTCATAATTTCTTTTTATTATTTATTTTCTAAGATTATTCTCATTTTAAAATTTTAAAAAGTCATAAAAAATAGAAAAAAGTTTAGAAAAATTTTCAAAAAAATACTTTTAGTTTTTAAATAGTATAAACTAGGTTTGCGAATAATAAAGCTTGAATTTTGTCCTTTCCTTAGTTAATTCATTTTTTAGGATTTTTAATTAACTTTAAATATTAATATAAAATAATTTAAGCACTTTCAAATTTTTTAGTTTATATTTTATTTTTAATTAGAATTTTTAGGACTTCTTAGTAATTTTTAATTATTTTTTAGGTGAAATTTTTCGTTTGGTCGCTTTTTGACGTTCGTACGTTCGTGCGTTTCCGACCGTTTTTAGCGTAATTCGTCTCCATTTTCTTTTGTTTCTTTCTTTCCAAAAACGTAATCACTCGAGTTAAATAACGTCTATAATATTTTTGGCTAAACACCATAGCTCCACCGAGAACGAACTCGATTGTCGGTATTTGCGTTTTTCACAAAACGTAATTACTAATACTTACCACGACTTTGGTTTTTGCTTTCTTTTTCCTAAAAGATAGTAAACGACTAAAAATCACTACATCAAAAATGGCGCCGCTGCCGGGGAGGTGTGTTTAGCCATATTTATTTATCGTGTTTATTTGAGTGTTTACGTTTTATCGTAAATACTTCTTTTGTTATTTTTCTATACTATTAGCCATACAAATAAATACGTGTTAGATAGAACTCTATTAACACAAAATCGTTTTCTCGTTTTTCTTGTGAATAATATATTGTATTTACGTAGAACAATTAACACACAATAATTATCCAAATACGCGAGAAATCGCACCTCAATAGTTGAGCGTTCCGGTCACTATTGTTGTATCGAATTCAAACGAAATCAAAGGCAAAATAGATAAATACTCTTAGTTGGTTTAATCTCGATAAATACAAACTATAAGGTGGGTATAAGGCGGTTGTATTTCACGACCTAAGGAAAAAAGGCTCTTAAGTGCTTCGCGCCGCCTCGTTTTCTCCGCTCGCTTGTGCGTATTTTGAAAGTGACGATTAATTAGGGGTTTGCCACATCAAGTATTATTAATCTATTTATGTGAGTTTTAATTATTAAACCTCGAAACGTTTTGGCGTTCCGCCAACGTTTCAAAGTCGACGAGGGTTTTTACTTCACGTAATTACCTTCATTCTTCTTGGATTCATTAATCGAGACCTTTGATTAGTGGATAGTTTTTGTATATTAATTTCTACGTAATACACCAAAATTCCAAAAAAATTAAAAAAACCAAAAATACAAAAAGATTCTTCGATTTTTTCTTCTATTTTCATAATTCTCTTCTTTCACCCTCTATAACGTTTAATTCTCGAATCGACTTTCTCGTTGCATCATGTCGAATGATGGTGGATATTATTCGTGTCAATATTATGAAGGCCCGCCCGATGGTGCCAATTGTTTTAATTGTGAGGTTATTGGAGGTCGAGAGGGTTATATCTATAACTCCGCTCCACGTGATCATGGTGATAATTTTCAATCTTACGACCAAGATCACCCATCGTCTTTGTTCTACTCGTCATATGATTCGTCTTTTAATCGTGATCAAAATCAAAATGATGAAATGAATCAAAACGCCTTTTGTGACTATGTGAGACGTAATAATAAAAACTTAACGATGATTCAAGAACAAGTTACGAATCTTAAGGAACATTACGAAAAACAATTGGAAACTAAAAAGGAATTTTACTTAAAGGAAATGGCCTCCATGAGAACCGAGTTGGAAAACGAATATGATGCCGCTTCTAAAGAACAAGAACGTTTATTTGACCTAATTGACGAGAGATGGGATAACCTTGTTGATAAAGTTGTGGAGGCTTACACTAATGAGCGAAATGAACTTCTTTCAACGATTGAGACCTTAGATAAAAAAGTAGCTTCATACGAGTCGAGTTCTTCATTGAATAACACCAATCCTAATTCCGAGGGAGAGGTAAAAGCCTTATCGACTCCTAAGACTCGTACCTCTCGTATTGATCCGTATCTCTCGAATTTTAGAGTCGTGCAACCTTCGTCGTCTTGCAAAAACGTAGAGGAAACGGAAAAGTCATCCAACGAAGTTTTGAAAAATGTTTGTGAAAATAAACTAAAAGAAAAACTCGTAGGATACTTGGGAGTATTAAATCTTATACCTTGTAAACCTAATTTTTCTAATGAGGATGAAATTGTTGAGGATTTTCTAAATAAATACACACCAATTTTGAATGAAGAAATTCCATCAAGTGATTTTGTAAAAGAAAAATGTGAAAAGGTTTTAAAGGAAATCGTTGAACCCTCGTTTTTACAAGATGAACGAAAATTAATTCCGAAGGGACGTGTTAGTAGTTTTGCTAAAATGTTTGAAAACCCACGTTCGATCCCTTCGAAGGACAAAGTTGAAACAGTCAAGGCAAAATCGTCACGAGACGAGCCTTTTACTCCTAATCCCACATCGAGTGAGATTTTGGATTTATCATGTGAGAAGTCCGTCGATGGCCTTGCTCACATTGATACGTTTTTCGATGCCGAGGTCGAAACGACAAAGGCAAAATCTTCAATCGAAGAGCCTTCTTTTCCTAGTTTCACGACGTTTGAAGCTAGCGACTCGATTATCGACGATTTTATTGCTCAACCTCTTCCACGAGGAAGAGAAGACGTTTTCGATCCCGATGACGATTTTTCCGAGATCAAACGTATTCTTGATAACCCGCCTTCGATTTTCGAGTTTGATGAGGACCGTTGCGTTATCCCGGAGGGGGATGATTTATTAATCGATTCACGTTTCAAAAATTCGAATCCTCCTCCCGCCTTCAAGATAAATGTGAAAATTTTAAGTGTGCCTAGAACTGTTTTGGAAACACCAAATATATTTAATTTAATCAACTCGGGTTTTGGTAACAATGAGTTAAAAAATGAAAAAGGGAATGATTTTAAAATTGATTTTAAAGATTTTCCAAAGATAACTCCGTCATCACCTCGTTTAATTGAACTTGCTACAAACGCGTCTACTTCTTTTGACGACGTTTTGTGTGGACCTAGTATGGGGGAAGCCCCATTTGTTTCCTCACACTTCTCCACCGAGGACGAGATTTTTGACCCCGGTATCACGTTTAAGATAAAATCTCGGTCTTTTACCGAAGTAGTCACTAGAAGATCCTTCTACACTTACGGTATGAGTTTAGCTCGAGTTACTCGATTTGTTTACCCACCCAATGTCCCACCCTTCTCTTCTCATTCTATTTTCTTGTGTCCCTTTGGGACGATGATGTTGAAAGTCGTGTTGTTTCGTTTATCATCCGAAAACGAAGACACGATCTTTGATCCCGGTATAAAGGCTTTGCCTTTATTCACGGTTGCTTTTGGGCCTTGATTACATGTAAGTCCCACAAAAAATGACCGAACCATGATTATCCCTAAATGATCACATTTATGGGGATTCGAGTAGAGCTTTTGACTCGGTTATCAAAAACAAGGTGCCTCGTGGGGGAAACCCATGCTTATCCATGTACATATTATTGCTTTCTAATTAGTTTAATGTGAGGGGATTTGTGCCTTTCCAACCTTTGTTCCGTGGTTGTTCGTGATTGTGATTCATTAGGTACATCGACATCATTGAAGACTCTCGTGTTCGTTTTACGTAGCACTCGAGCTTCGATCGTTGCCTTTGGAGATTCCGACATCCGATGATATCCATTTATGTTCTAACGTTTATCTTATTATCATAATTCATAAACAGCTTTTAGGTTATTCGTTTTACCCTTACCATGCTCGAGATTAAGCATTCGACTACGTCTCTAGTATGGGGGTGTTTCACCCCTAGACTCGAAACATTGAGGACAATGTTTAGTTTTAGTATGGGGGGTGAATAGATACTTCACCTTGGTTACGTCAACACGCAATCCAAAATTTCATCTTTTTGTTATCGTTTTGTTGCAAATAAGGCTAAAAATGGCCAAATTTTAAAATTTTTCTTATTTTTCATAAGTGTTTAAGACACGAATGTAGGTTTTCCGATGGTGAGAATAAGAGTAATTTTTGACTCGACCGTGCGTGTTGAGCACTTAGCTTCGATTCCTTAACTTTTTAGGCTAAGTCTCTTAAATGAGGACGAGAAATGATAGAGTTATTTATAAGTCTCGTAACCGTCACGGTCTCATGTGTAGTAATTATTAGCTTATTCTCCCCACGCTTTTGTATAATAAATTGTTAATAAATATTGATTTAGCGGTTTAGTCACTATTGTTGGTTTCTAATTTGTTTTAGTAGCTTCCATGTAATTAAACTGGGAAAACATTAAGGTATCGCCAGCGTCACGGTTTTGAAGTATTGGCACCCGAATAATCGAAAGCTTCACCTAATAATAAGAATTCAAGTGCTCACCTAAATTAAGCAAAAATTTGAAGCTCACAAGGCCGAAAAATCTATGCCCAAATTGAAAGTGAATCAAGCCTTAATCTTTGAAGCTTTAAAGATACAAAATTCGCCTTAGCGTGAGGATATACGTCTTTGGCTAATAAAACCACCGATGAGGCGGATAATAAAAGGCAAGGCAAGACCAAATTCATAATAAAAGCTCCATGGCGGAGTTGAATAAAAGATGGAGGTAAACCAAAGATAATAAGACCCTTCCGTTAGGGGGCGTATAAAAGTCTTGGTAATAAGTCTCATGTTCAAAACCGTTATAAAACCGTGTTTATCAATCCTTCTTGTTGACTTAATTTTTTGACATCGTTGTCTATCAAGGTGAATTATTAATTCGATAATTTTGGTTACACCGTTAGGACTCTATTTTTAGACCTAAATCTCTATTCACGCATAAGTCAATGATGTATCCTCGTGATCATTATGACAAAATAAAATATAAGAGATACCAAGTAGGAATAAGAGAGTTTAGGTTCATAATTAACACTCATGAGAAGTGATCGTGTTGCTAACTATACTAACAATGATCTCGTTACACGCTTAGCATGGAATTGGGTGAAAATCGAGGACGACGAAATTATTTCTAACGAAGCAGTCACGTGTTCTTGTTCTATGATCCCAAAAGTCACTTAATCGTGGTGAAAACAATACATTATGTCTAAAACACGTGTAGTAGTTTATTTAAATTTACGTCTTCAATAAATATCATCATAAAATGAATTTTGGAGGTGCTACAATACTTTATTCTAGCATTGCGTGGGGACACGGCAATGATTTAGTATGGGGGAGTGATGAGACTGTAATTATACATAGTCTCATCGTCCAAAACGGGCTTTAAACGCTTAAAATATCATGAAAATACCCATATATATGCTTGTATTTGTGTCTTGTATATTTTAGGTACGGATATCGTGAATTCACCAAAAGATCACAAGATTCAAGCAAAAACGAACACGGGAAACGAAGCCGCACAAAGAACCGGACCCAAATGTTGAATTTCTAAAAATGCCCTTGAAGTTTGAAGTTTTGTCACATTTGGTCCCTCAAGAATTGAAGATATACACCTTTGGTCCTTCATTTTTGGCAACTTATCAAGAATGACCCTTAAAGATGTTCACAAGACCAAATCCGAGAGAATTTAACGAAGCAAAACGGGGACTTTCGGATCGACGCGAAAACATTCGAAGATTTTACAAGTCAAAGTCAATACCGAAATCCGACAATGAAGTGGCCATGAAAAACCGATCCCGAGACCTAAATTATTATTTTACGGACCAACCCGCACCCGTTATACGGGCCAGGTCGGCCCGTACTAATATTATTATCAAACACTTCAAGCAAAAACAATATATAAATTGTGTTGTTTGGGCCTATGTTACACGAAAACACAACATCAACCTTTTTTATATATGAATCGAATTGGGCCAGCAGCCCACACCAAATGGTCGGCCTTTTTGGCTTTTTGATATTCATTTTATTGAAATAAAAAGGGACGATTATTTGCAAATACAGATTATGGTTCATCACCTTATCACCTCAGCCACCATTATCACCCCCAATCCCCAAAAATTAGAACCCTAATCTCTTTTCTCTCACATCAACAATACCCCACACTTACACATCACGTGAAGATCAAAATCAGACAAGAGCATGTGAAGATAGTCAAGATCAAGACCAATCCAAGGGTCCTCATCAAACCCTTTGGGACCAATCCAAGATTGAAGGGTGAAGATCACTTTTGCAGCTGTCAAATCACATGGAGCCTCAAGACCAGATTCAAAATTCAAAGACTCCAAGGGCATTGGAGGTAAATCATACTTTAGGGATTTTGATTTCTAGAACCATCTTGTAGCTATTATATAAAGCAATAGGATTTTTATTTTTTCTCTTGTTCCAGTTTTCATTGTAATCCTTTTTTTTAAATTAATGGAAAAAAGTTGGTTTTGAAATTCTGAGTATCAAAACTTTATTTTATGCAAGTGTGGAGGGGTAATTTAATTTACTTTATATGTCATTTTAATTTAATTGTTCTCTTTAATTCGAAATTTATTTCAGTAATGGTACTCGAATTTTAATTTCAAAATTTGTTGTTAATTTTTGTTGATGATTTAAGAAGCATTTGCATTTTTATATGAAGTTGTTTTTTTAAGAAAAAGAAAGATGTTTTGTTCCTGATAAAAAAAAGAGAGGGTTCTGTCTGTGTCTGCTTTGGTCAGACGAGAGAAAAAAAAAGAGTAATTGGTGTTTAAGTTTGGTACTGATTATTTGGTTGAACTGTGAGCCTCGCAAAAAAAAGAAAAAAAAAGATTGTGTTAGTGTTTCTAGTTTACTTGTTCATCGACACAGCAAAAGAAAAAAAAAGAAGATGAAGATTGAAAGTGTTTGGAAGCTTCGTGTAGATGTGTTTTGCTTTGAAGAAATCAAGTGTTCTTTTGGTGTTGAATGGGTAATAAGCTGTGAAGAAGCTTGATTGGTTATTGTGTAAGATAAGAGGTTAAAAGATGCGGTCGAGGTGCTATTTGGTGTGTGTTAGAGCCTAAAGAGCTTGGACCCCTGGTTAGTTATTTCCCCCTTTTAAATTCTTGTTACCTATAATATGTCATAGCTTAATCTACATGCTTATGTGCTTATTTGCCCGATTTCTTGCTACATTAATTGCTTATTTACTTTTTTGTTACTTACTTTATATGCTGTTCAAATATTTTGCTTTTCGTAGTGTCGAGTTTTCATTTTCTGTTTTATAACTGTGTTTGGAAGAAGTTTTTTTATTTTGTCATCAGCATAAGGTTAATTTTAGTTCTCAATTGCAACGTCAGTTGGAGGTTTAGAGTAGTAGTAATCAACTTTTCTTTAAGTCATATTCAAGTTTCTGTATGAGATCTATAAGGCAATAAGTGTGTTGGTTTGTTTATTTGAATGCTCAGAACTGTGTGCTTAGGAGTGGTGATTTGTGGTTAGTTGAGGCATGTTGTGTATTTATTGTGACTCCTCACTTGCATAACGCAAGTGAGGGTGCCTGTGTATCCAACTACGAACGAAAACCAAACCAGCAACCATAGCATAGATAACCAAGAAAAAGATTGAGTGCCTGCGGTTTAGCCCACTGCCCGCTTAAGGGGTGTTTGGAATTGAAAATCAGTAGGTAAGAAATAGTTGGACATTAGTTCACTTTTTGGTCATTTCAATACCGCATGAACCAGATTATTTGAGCTCACCTAGGTAGTTTTGTCCACTGCCATTTGTTCATAATTTACAAAATTGTGAATTAATGTTTAGGAACTTGAATTCTAGTAGTATTTAGGATTAAGATAAACTGTTATTGGCTTGGTACTAGTTTGAAGCTTACTCTTTTATCCTGTATGTTCATTGGAATTTGGCCCGCAAGATTTTATTTGTACTAGTTCTTTTTCTCACTGCTAATATTTCATTTCCTTTGATTCTGAGTATCTGATTTTTTTTATCATATGCTGTTTGTGTAATGATTGAATGTGAAATAAGTGTACAACTTATTTGGATAAGCTGTTAAGGTCAAAAAGCTGCTTTCATATATATCTTTGCTGTCAAACAAAAAGGGAGGAGCAAAAGTAGCAGCAGGTGGGTATTGAACAACAGACCTCTGCATACAAACATAAGACGCAACAACCTTAAATCTTACCACCAGCTCTAGTGTTGTTTTTTTTACTTTCTTTCTTTTTTTTCTTTATACGTTTTTCTTTGTTTTGTTTTTTTTTATTTTAAGGCTGTTAGTATAATTAAAAAAAAAGTTGCCTAGGGTGAGGCTCGAACCTCAGACCTTCTTAACGAATCAGACACAACAGGCCAACATTTAACCATCTGGTCTACACAGTTGTTTGTTTAACACCCTTTAAAACGTTTGTTTTATAGTTTTTTTATTGATAATAAAAATGGCCTGTTAAAAAGTACCATAGTGGGTTTCGAACCCTTAACCTCACCAGCAACATAGACGCAACAGCCATGCCCATTACCATCTGGTCTGGGGAACTTTTTGTGTTAACATTCCTTTTTTATTTCTTTTATATGCATATTACCCTTTTTATTTTTTTTACTACTAGCCCATATGTAGCTTATTTTGTAGATTATTTGTAGCCTACTTTTGGGTAATTTATTTTTCTTATATTCTTTATTTAATTACTTACTTTTTGAATTTTTTTTAGATTTTTAAAAAAATCATTTAATATTATTTATCATTTAGTTAGATATTAATCTTATTTAATTCATAAAAAAATATTTAAAAGTAAAAAAAATGTAATTCTTTTTTCTAAAATTTTCTTTTGTCATTTAGGATGTAGGTAAAATAAATTTGCTTTTATATAGTTTAAATTTCATAATTTTCTTTTTATTATTTATTTTCTAAGATTATTCTCATTTTAAAATTTTAAAAAGTCATAAAAAATAGAAAAAAGTTTAGAAAAATTTTCAAAAAAATACTTTTAGTTTTTAAATAGTATAAACTAGGTTTGCGAATAATAAAGCTTGAATTTTGTCCTTTCCTTAGTTAATTCATTTTTTAGAATTTTTAATTAACTTTAAATATTAATATAAAATAATTTAAGCACTTTCAAATTTTTTAGTTTATATTTTATTTTTAATTAGAATTTTTAGGACTTCTTAGTAATTTTTAATTATTTTTTAGGTGAAAATTTTCGTTTGGTCGCTTTTTGACGTTCGTACGTTCGTGCGTTTCCCACCGTTTTTAGTGTAATTCGTCTCCATTTTCTTTTCTTTCTTTCTTTCCAAAAACGTAATCACTCGAATTAAATAACGTCTATAATATTTTTGGCTAAACACCATACCTCCACCGAGAACGAACTCGATCGTCGGTATTTGCGTTTTTCACAAAACGTAATTACTAATACTTACCACGACTTTGGTTTTTGCTTTCTTTTTCCTAAAAGATAGTAAACGACTAAAAATCACTACATCATACTTCAACACGGAATGGTCGGTATACACGATGGTGGTGGAAAGGACAAGATAGGGGCGAAATTTTTCAAAAGCATACACTACAGCTAAAAGCTCTTTTTCGGTAGTGGTATAATGCAATTGAGCCCCCGTCATTGTCTTGCTAGCATAATGGATTGGTTGGAAGTGTTTGTTTACTCTTTGGCACAAAACCGCTCCAATAGCAAAGTCGCTAGCATCGCACATCAATTCAAAAGGTAGCTCCCAATTAGGGGTGACCAAGACCGGTGCCTTAGTTAGCTTATCCTTGAGAAGATTGAAGGCTTCAATACACTCTTTGGAAAAGATAAAAGTAGTATCTTTTTCCAAGAGGTGGGTCATTGGGCGAGCGATTTTAGAAAATCCTGAATGAAACGACGATAGAAGCCCGCATGACCCAGAAAACTTCTCACACCCTTCACGGTTGAAGGTGGAGGTAATTTGGCTATGACATCCACTTTAGCACGGTCCACTTCAAGACCGGCTTTTGAGATTTTGTGTCCTAGCACAATGCCTTCTTTTACCATGAAATGGCATTTTCCCAATTCAAAACAAGGCGAGTGTCTTCACACCGCTTAAGCATGCGTTCCAAATTGGCAAGGCACGTAGAGAAGGAATCACCATAGACTGAGAAATCATCCATGAAGACTTCCATGGTTTCTTCAACCATGTCATGGAAGATAGCCATCATACACTGTTGGAAAGTCCCAGGAGCATTGTGTTAATGCAATAATGACTAAAAACGTTACTTGCATTTTTCGGTCTCGCTTAGTTTTGATTACGACAATATGTAAAAACAAGCATTTACGAAAACAACGAAAAACGAATTCTTGAGTTCAAGTATTTTTCATTTTACCCATTTTCACTTAAGGTATGGATAAACAAGTACTAACCTTAATCAAGTGATCAAGTGATTTAATCTTTTCTTAAAACTCACTTTTTATTAAAAGTCACAAGTTTTTTATTAAACTTTATTTTTAAGAAAATGTTTTATTAAATTAATTATTTGAAATTTGAAAATGGCATATTCTTATTCTGTTAAGAATATCCTTTTAGGATATTTTTATACCCAGATAAGACCTCCACCACTAAAGGACAAAAAGGAGCGGAGTCTAGTCCGGCGGTACCTTAGCGCCTAGGCGGTACCTTATCGATAAGGTACCGCGGGCTGTGATAAGGTACCGCGGGCAGAACTAGCCGTTGGCTCCTTTGTCCTTTAAATAGTTGGCCATTCTCAGCTTTTCACCTCACCTCTTTTGCACATTCATTTCCAGATTCAAACCCCTTCTTTAATCACTCAAATCTTTTATCATTTGTTTGATTATTACTTGTTTAAGAAGTGAATCTTGTTCTTCCATCTCTTCCTCTCCAAGTGCAAAGAGAAGAACACTATCCTAGTAAAGTGTTGAGTCCACCACCAAAGATCCATTGAAGATCAACTTTTATATTCTTGTAGTTGTGTCATAGTTGTGAAGATCCAAGTAGTTGTGTCTATTTGGAAGTTGTGTATGTACTAAGTATAGTTGTGTAGATTGGTCCTAGCTACGATTAGGGCTCGACTTTTAGCTTAGAGTCGGAAATTGGTTAAGCGACGTGTACGGTTTTCTCCACCATAAGGAGCTTGTTATGTAGTGAACTCTCGAGTAAGGAGTACTCGAGGAGTGGAGTAGGAACGAGAAGTGAGCTTCGTTGCCGAACCACTATAAATCCTTGGTGTTCGGTTTGATCTTTCTTTACCCTTAACTCTTTACATTCCTTATTACTTTTTGCATATACATGTGTTAATATTAGATTAGCTACACTATCATTCTTTATTCTTTGTGGATATATTTTTTTTAGTATTAGTTTAGCTACACTATCATTGTTCATATTTGTGCATAAGAAGATTTCACATATTTCCTCAAACCTAAGTTTTTTGAAAAAGGATTTTTGGAAACCATATTTTAACAAGTAAATTTTAAGAAACTATTCAACCCCCCCCCCCCTTCTAGTTTCTACAATTGGTATCAGAGCGGGTTGCTCAAGAATTTTTAAAGTATATTGTATTTTAAAACTTGAATCGATCTATGGATTCCAACAAGTACCTAGAAGGGCAATCTATGCAAAGACCACCACTTTTTGAAACCGATAGTTTTATTTATTGGAAAAATAGATTTGAAACCTATGTGAAATCAAAAGATTTAGATCTTTGGCATGTTATTACCAATGGTGATTTTTTACCCTTTCAATTTAATGAAGTTTCTAATACAAAAGAATTAGTCACTTTTGACAAAGCTAATGATGATACTAAAAAGAAACTTTCAAAAAATAATGAGGCTAAAATGGTGATTTATAATGCTTTGCCTAAGAAAGAGTATGAAAGAATTTTTATGTGTGAAACCGCCAAAGATATTTGGAACACTCTTTTAGTAACCCACCAAGGTAATAGCCAAGTCAAAGAAAGTAAAATCGATCTTCTTGTCCAACAATATGAACAATTTGTCATCTTAGAAGATGAAACTATTGATAGTGCATTTGCTAGGTTTAACACCATTATTACTAGTCTAAAAGCACTTGATGAAGGTTTTTCTAGCAAGAACAATGTTAGGAAGTTTCTAAGGGCCTTACATCCAAAGTGGAGAGCAAAAGTCACGGCTATTGAAGAATCGAAAGATCTCTCAACTTTATCACTCGATGAACTCATAGGAAACTTGAAGGTTCATGAGATGATAATTTTGAAGGACTCGGAATTAGTAAAAACCAAGAGTGAAAGGAAATCTCTTGCACTTAAAGCCAAGAAGGCACAAACTGACCATGATAGTTCCTCGGAAAGTGATGACGAGGAGTATGCATTGGCGGTGAGAGATTTCAAGAAGTTCTTCAAGAGACGAGGTCAACACGTTAGGCAACCAAACTATGACAAGAAACCATTGTCAAAGAATCGGTTTGTCAAGAACGAAAAAGGTGATAGGAGTTGCTTTAGATGTGGTGATCAAAATCACTTCATTGGTGATTGTCCAAAGCCCGCTCGTGATAAGAACCACACGGCATTCGTTAGTGGCGCTTGGAGCGATAGCGGTGAAGATGATGATGACAACCCCAAAGAGGAGAAATGTCTTATGGCTCACACTTCTAAAGAGGTACATTCCGAAACCGAATATTATAGCTATGATAGTTCCACTTTAGATGATATTGAATTTGAAGGCAAATATGATAGCTTACACAAACTTAGTCTTAAATTCATAGAAAAGAATAAAACCTTAAAATCAAATAAAACTAAGCTTGAAAATGAGATCAATGAACTTAGGGAGAAATTGACTAAACTTGAGAAAAACAAAGAGGTTGATTTAGGTTGCTTAAGTTGTGAGAAACTTAGATTAGAGAATGACGATCTCAAGAGCACCTCCATTAAATTGGAAAAGTTCATGAAAGGTACTAGTGCTCTTGATGATATGTTAAACAAACAAGTTCATTCTAAGGAAAAACTTGGTCTAGTTTTTAACTCAAATACAGCCTCAACTAGTGAACCAAAACAAGTCAGGTTTTCACAGAAAACACCCTCTGGACGCGGTTCCACATCTTATGGCGCGGTTCCTTATCACTATGAAACCGCGGCCATAGATAAGGTACCACGGCCAGAAGTTGAATTTTGTGAAAATTCTGAACTTTCTGAAAAATCTAAGTTAAATGAAAAACCAAAGCATCTTACTGTTAATAAGGTTCAATTACCCATACTTGACGACAATGCTATTAGTAAGTTCTATAAGCCGTTAAGTAAACCTCTCATGGGAAATAGAAGTTTATCTAGATTATCTTCTACTCCACCTAGAGTACGGAATGTGTCTAAGCCTAGAAGTAGAACGACAACGCCTACAAGAGATAATCAAAACAACTCTCAAACTAGAAGTAAAACTCCAACACCTAGAAAGAATAATAATAACTCTAAACCTAGATCAAACACACCTAGGAGAAGTAATAAACAACAAATTGGTTACATGAATTACTACCCTCCTCCATTTTGTTCTCCATGGGGAATCCCCACCTCATTCATGCATCCCAACCAAATGCAAGGGATGTTTGGAACTAACAATTTTGGACCCATGAGATATTGGGGACCAAATGTTTGATCTTGTGTGTTGTTACCTAGATATGCTTGGGAATTGATTTGGAGCCCGATGAGTGGATTAAGGATAGTGGATGTTCTAAACACATGACGGGTAATCGAAGTTTGTTCTCGCATTACAAATCATATGATGGAGGTAACGTCACATTCGCTAGTAGTCTACGTGGTAATATTCATTGGCAAAGGTACGGTTTCTCTTGACTCCATGACCATTGAAAATGTTGAGCACGTAGATAACTTAGGTTTTAACCTTTTAAGTATAGGTCAAATTTGTGATAATAAGTGTAAGGTCATCTTTTCGGAACATGACAGTGAAATCGTAAAAGATGGAAAAGTCATTGGAAAAGGTGTTAGAAAGCATGGGCTTTATGTCATGAAGGTTAATAAGAAGTCAAAAGACAACATATGTCTTGCGACTATAGATGATAGTTCTACTCTTTGGCATAGGAGATTAGGTCACGCTAATATGCGTTTAATTCAATCTTTAGTCTCTAAGGAGTTGGTAAGACACCTCCCCAAGATTAAGTTTGATAGTCACTTTTGTGATGCTTGCAAAGTTGGAAAGCAAGTTCACTCAAGTCACAAAGCCAAGAATTTGGTTTCGACCTCTCGGTGCTTAGAGCTCCTACATATGGATCTCTTTGGAACTTCCGCCATACGGAGTTATGGAGGTAACCTTTATACCCTAGTTATAGTTGACGACTATTCTAGATTCACTTGGACTAGATTTTTGGCATCTAAGAATGAAGCTTTCGATCACTTCGAAATCTTTAGTCGGAGAATTCAAAATCAACTAGGATGTTCAATTGTTTCTATTAGTGTTGGAAATACGTTTTACGTATTTGTGAAGGATCGGTCGCTCCAACGATAATTATGTAATGGGCTCGTGATCCACTTTGTAAGTATATAGTCCATATAGCCCACATGTAGGGTGGGCTATATATATACCCCTCCTAGCATGTTAGGAGGGGGTTGGTCATTCATTCTTACACACTTAATCATTTTATCTAATTACTTTCTCTCTCTACTTTCCTTCCCTCTCCTTTCTCTCTCTACACCTAATCTCCATCTTCCCCATCTCTTCCACCAAATCCATAGATCCAATCCATAATTACCAAATCCTTAGAATTAGTAGGCCTACAATTGGTATCAAGAGCCATGGTTAAATCTTAGGATTTGCGTTTTTTTTTATCTATTGATTTGATTAAAAACCCCTTCAATTGATTGTGTTGCTTTTTTAGTTTTTGAATCAATTAGTGATCTTTAGAAAAAATCATTCTTGAATCTTGTTATTTTTGGTGTTTTTGTTATTGGGATTGATTGATAAGGATTGGGTTTAGCTTATTTTGGTAAAAATCATAAAACTTTTTGTGGTTTTGGATCAAAAATCGGAGTTAATAGCTACTTTTTAAGTCTCGGAAACTATTTTTCCAGAATATTCCGAATAGGGATTCCGAATAGGGAGGATTTTCAGCATAGAAAGTTTATTCCGAATAGGATTCCGAATAGGAGGATTTTCAGCATAGAAGAAATTTTTCCGCATAGACTTTCCGAATAGAAGAATCTTTCCGAATAGAAGAATTTTTTCCGAATAGAAGAATTTTTCCGAATAGAAGAATTTTTTTTCCAAATAGCCGTTTTTTCCGAATAGCAAAAACTTTCCGAATAGCTAATTTTTCCGAATAGACACCAATTTTCCGAATAGCCAAAATTAGGAAATATTCCGAATTGCCATCATTCCGAATAGACAACAGTTTTTCCGAATAAGCCAAATTGCCAATATATTCCGAATTGAAGAAAACATTCCGAATAGGGGTTTTTCCGCATAAGGGTTATTCTGCATAGAGTTTATTCCGAATAAGGGTATTTTCAGAATAGGCTGAATATTCCGAATAGGCTGTTTTTCCGAATAGGCTGTTTTTTTCCGAATAGGCTGTTTTTTCCGAATATGCTGAATATTCCGAATAGGCTGTTTTTCCGAATAGGCTGTTTTTTCCGAATAGGCTGTTTTTCCGAATAGGCTGTTTTTCCGAATAGGCTGAATATTCCGAATAGGCTGTTTTTCCGAATAGGCTGTTTTTCCGAATAGGCTATTTTTTCCGAATAGGCTTTTTTTTTTTTTTTTTTCCGAATAGGCTGTTTTTAAGAGGGAAAATTGCATATATTGCAAGACGATACAAGAAGCAGCCACAAGAGAAAAGAATCAGGAGGAAAACGGGAACCAAGTAGCATGTCAGGTACAGATAATATTCTTCATATGTTGTCTGAAATGAATGCGCTAATTAACAATCCTGCTAATAGTTTTACGACTGCTTCATTAACCAATTCTGTGTCTAGGTCTGAAGAGCTTGCAACCATTTTCGCTCAGCAATCCAAAGAGCTTGAGGATGCCAAAATTGAATTTTCAAAGAAAACGGAGAAATATGAAACATATTTTGAAAAACTTGAAAAGTCAAACGTTGTTCTTGAACGAAAATTGGATCAAATAGTTTTAGATTCTAAAGCTGAAAAGGATAATCTTTTGAAACAAATTAAGTTGCTTGAATCTAAGTTGGCATCCCAAGATGAATTGCTCAAAGAGAATGAGACCTTAAAAGCTCAAGTTCAGGAAAAGGTTTTTGCTATAGCTGCGTTGAAAAACGAGTTAAGGAAAACTAGAGGACCTAGTGTGGATACTAAGCTTGAAAAACCATCAATCTTGGGGAAACCGCCTACAAATCAGTTCGTCAGACAACCGATTGTCAGACAACCTACTGCATTTAGATCCGAGCGACCACAATCCTCGAGACCGCGGTTTGCCTCCCAAGTTGATTTGGTTCATCTTTCTAGACCAGTCACTCCAGCAACTAGGCCCTATGTGATCACTCCAGCTTTAGCAAGACCAAATCATATGATTGCCTCTAGTTTCCCTAAAAATACCAAGACCACGTCTAGAACTAGTTCAAATGACGTTTGCCATAAACCTGGTTTTAGGGAAGCTAAGCAAAAGACACATGTAAGAGATAGCAATTTCAAACCTAGTCAGATGCCTTCTAGATTACCCAACACTGCTAACCGTAGCATGCCATCTTCTAGGAGCATCGATCAATCATCTAGGAATTATTCAGACATGAAATATGCTACTTGTAAAACATGTAGAAAATGTGTCTTTACGGCAAATCATGATGCTTGTGTCAAGAAATTACTTGATGAGGTGAACTCCCGTGCTAGACTTAAATCCCAGTGGGTCGCTAAAATCAAACCCATTGGTAAAATGTGGCGCCCCACTGGTAGAACTTTTACTCTTGTAGGAAACGAGTGCCCTTTAACTAGGATAGTCTCTGATTCTACGAAGACTACTAGGGAGAAAATTGCAAAGGATGATACATCACTTAAGCCTGAACTTAAGATTTTCTATAAAAGGAAACGTTTGCCAACTAAGACAAGTGAATCATCCCCTCAGGCCACCTCTGACACAAGTAAAGCCAACTGTGAACCCCCACGTGCTTCAAAAATAGATATCTCTAACCCATGCAAAAGTATACAAACTTCTAATGAGAATGCAGGTACCAAAGTTGATGTTCCAAAAGAACGAAGCGGTCCAATCGTTGTATCCCGTTCAACTAAGGACACTCTTAGAGTTTGGTTGCTGAAGAAGCAGATATCAGAGAAACAAATGTCTCAGGGGATTCATGGTTAAGCTGCAATCAAGGACTTATAGTCATATCACAGACTATAACTCGATCATCAAAGAAAGGAAAGTTTATCGCCGATGATAAACTTATCCTAAAAACGAGAAATTCATTTTTCTCGGGCATGAGCTTATATCAAAAACATTCCACGTTTTTAAGCTCATGCATTATGGTTTATCATTAAATATCAGATGGTAACCCGTGCTTCAAATAAAGGAAAGTTTATCGCCGATGATAAACTTATCCTTACAACGAGAAATTAAATTTTCTCGGACACGAGCTTACATTAAAACCATTCAAAGGTTTTAAGCTCGTGTATATGACTTACAGTTAAATGTCAGACTGTAACTCGTACTTCAAATAAAGGAAAGTTTATCATTAATGATAAACTTATCCTCATAACGAGAAATTCAGTTTTCTCGGTCATGAGCTTGTATTAAAACATTCGAAGTTTTAAGCTCAGAAAGGAAAGTGTATCTTTTAAATAAGAGAACTTTTCCTCGTAACGAGAAATTCACCTTTCTCGGTCATGAGCTTTCCGTTAAAACAGTCAAAGTTTTCAAGCTCATGAACACGACTTCTAAGTAAATGTCAGCTTAGGACTCGTTCTTCAGATAAAAGGAAAGTTTATCGCCAATGATAAACTTATCCTTAACAACGAGAAGTTTACAACTTCTCGGACTTGAGCTCGTTCCTAAGATATTCCAAATCTTAAGCTCAAGTAATTGGTTTTCAAAACTTTGAACACAATTTTTCAAGAATTTTTCAAAGATTTTTCTAAATCTTTCAAAATTGTGTGTTCAAAAATGTTTTGATAAAAAGAGCATGTCTTCTGGAATCGATAATATTTACGAACCTAGAAATGTCATTCAATAATGACACGGGGTTGTAAATAAAGTTCGAGCAGAAGTTTAAAACATTTAAAACATGCTCAAAATGGTTTGCTATTATTTCAGATAGCAACCCGCTTTTCATAATCAAGTCAAGCATTTCACCGGAAAGCTTTGACTCAACAACGAGAATTAATTTTCTCGGGGACGTGACGAGGCGACCAACATTCGTGAACAAGAACCATGTGCTTCTTTCATATGCTGTTCTCCATTATTCAGGTCCAACCTCGTACATTGCTAATCTTGTGAATTCATTATTATATCTGATCTTTGCACGTAATAAATACCTTACACTTGTGTTTAAAAGGTATTTAATTTACGTTTCAAGTACACCCTCATTAATTTGAGGGGGAGCTTGTTCAAATCATGAAGATAATTGGATTTGCATTTTTCTTCCCAAATTTTCTTAAAATACTATTAAATCAATTGATATTAAAAACATCGATTGGGTTAATATTTTTAATATGGGGGAGAAAATGTGATTTAATATGGGATATGATCAATCACAAATGGTTTGACTTAACGTGTTAGCTCATCCCGACATGTGCGAAATGTTTTCGAATATCGTAGCATATGTTAAGGGGGAGCAAAATGGATTTGCACTTCAGAATGGATTTCATGATGATTTATACTTACCCAAAACATCTCTATTCACGACGGTGACGATTGTGGTGACATAAGGATGGTAGGATAGGTTAAAGTCCAATGATTTCTCTAGAACCGGAGGAATCTTCCCAAGGACATTCCATAGCTAGAAATAGTAGTCTTTAGGAAAGATGGAGAAAGATTGTGAACGTAGCTGAATGCCGACCAAGTACTTAAGTTAGCACTGGAACAATCACAACAAGGTGCTAGTTATGACGTATTGGTAAGCATTGAAGGGGTTGAAGAATGAAAAAGAATTGTAAAGATAAAGGGTGTAAAGAAAGAAGCCCTCCTTACAACCTTAGGCAGAAACCGGGTCAATTCATATGCTATTGAGATCATTTTTGCTAATGATTCTCGGTATTGAAGAAAGACATCATGGACCCAGTGATGCAATGCACAACCCTTCCCAGCTAACTCAAATATCTCTCAAAAGGTATTTGTTTTAATCACACGGAGATCAACACATTATCTACTGGTTTATTCACTCCGAATAAATTGGTATTGAAAAGGTGGCACTCCTCTCCAGCCTCCGATCACTAAAAATCCAAAATGCACGATCGAGTCTAGAGCCATTTGAGATCATCAAATATCTCATTAGGACACACTTTCATTATTCCTTGCTTCTTCACACACTGTGAAAAGTAAGAAAGTTCTTAAGAGTCCTACGCAAAATCTTCATGATCTTGCCTGAACATCTGAGTAATACGAAAGTATTTACAATGAAGATGGAAATCCTTCTTGAGCGAATATCAAAAAGCTCATGGTAGGTGACTTGTGCGATTCTTTATGAATCAAACTTGTGATAACTGGAAAGCAACAGTGGTTTAATTCTTAAATGAATTTAAACACGTTCCAGGCCTCTACGCATTATCATATGATCTTGCCAGAACACTCAGAGTGACTCTTTATTGATCACAGTGACGAGTGGAAATCCTTCTAGTGTTAACATCAAACAGCACTTGGTAGGTAACTTGCAAGATTCTATATGAATCAAGCTAGTGACAACTGGAAAGCAACGATGGTGCGGTTCTTAATTGAATTTCACTTGTTCCAGGAACATGAATTGACGGCTTCAAATCATGCGGATAATATTATCCAAATGATTCACTCTTTACGTTCGCAGTCAGCTTTGGACGGTCGAGTAAAGAGAACGGGTTTACCCGCGAAATCTTGTCAAGGAGGTTCTTAATTGAAACTACCTGCCACAAGTACGATATTTAATATCGTCCAACGGTCTTCACCGGCCGGAGGTAAAATGCTACCAAATTAGAATGAAATGTTCAAGGCCATTTCATCCGTGTATATGTTTTGTTGCTAACTGTCTTATGCAGTGTAACAAAAAGGTGGCATTGCGGTGTACAATCCAGAAGAAGTCGTTACCACATGCTTATACTACATACAATTAGTACTTCAACAAATTCAAGAAAGTCTGAAGGTCAAGTCTTCCGCTGTATCAAACTCTGAAGCTTTCAAGAATTTAAAGGTATAAGTATGTGGAACATGAAGTCACAACTAGGCAAATTTCACAAGTGATGAATGCACAAGGTCAAGGCAAGGAAACATGCTCAAGAACTAAAGTCAAAGATCACTTCAAGCATATTCACAAGAACAAGATCGAAGACTCAAGCATAGATGCTAGGTTTAAGATTTTGTAAAATGGTGTGACCTCCCTTAGGGGGAGATTGTTGGAAATGTGTTTTCCCAAAGAAAGTCTCGGTCACATCATTATTAGCATAGATCACGAGCCATAGTATATTTAGAACTTTGTAACTTGGAGCGACCTCCCTTAGGGGGAGATTGTTGGAAATACGTTTTACGTATTTGTGAAGGATCGGTCGCTCCAACGATAATTATGTAATGGGCTCGTGATCCACTTTGTAAGTATATAGTCCATATAGCCCACATGTAGGGTGGGCTATATATATACCCCTCCTAGCATGTTAGGAGGGGGTTGGTCATTCATTCTTACACACTTAATCATTTTATCTAATTACTTTCTCTCTCTACTTTCCTTCCCTCTCCTTTCTCTCTCTACACCTAATCTCCATCTTCCCCATCTCTTCCACCAAATCCATAGATCCAATCCATAATTACCAAATCCTTAGAATTAGTAGGCCTACAATTAGGACGGATCATGGTAGGGAATTTGATAATGAAGTGCAATTTGGTGCCTTTTGTGAAGCTCATGGTATTACCCATAACTTCTCGGCTCCTCGCACTCCACAATCAAATGGGGTAGTTGAAAGGAAGAATAGGACTCTCCAAGAGATGAGTAGGACGATGTTAAACAAGCAATCGTTGCCTTAAAAGTTTTGGTGCAATGCCGTAGATACATCGACTTATATTCTCAACCGAATTCTTATTCGACCTTTCCTAGGAAAGGCCCCCTATGAGATTCTTAAAGGTAAGAAACCCTCATTAGAATACTTTAGGGTGTTTGGAAGCAAGTGCTTTACCTCAACACCAAAGACTACCTTACCAAGTTTGACCCAAAGTCTTACGAAGGTATCCTTTTAGGTTATTCCCAAACTAGTAAGGCCTACATAGTCCTAAATAGAACCTCAGGGGTTATTGAAGAATCACTCAACGTAACCTTTGATGAAACCCCTCCTTCACCCAAGACACCACCATTGGTTGATGATGACTTGGATGAATTAGAAGTAGTTAAAGCCAAAGAGGTTAGAAAAATAGGAGTTGAAGACCTTAGTGTTGAAAAGGAAGTAAACATTAAGGAATCTAGGGATCATACTCTCAATAATGTCATTGGTGACTTAAATTAAAGGACCCTAAGATCTCAAGTCCAAAACCAAAGCAACTTCTTTTGTTTTGTCTCCTTGATTGAACCTAAGAATGTTGAAGAAGCTTTGACGGATGAGAGTTGGGTCATTGCGATGCAAGAAGAATTGAATCAATTCGTTGCCAATGATGTTTGGGAACTTGTTCCTCCACCTAGAAGTTCTACCATTATAGGAACCAAATGGGTATTTAGGAATAAGCTAGATGAGAATGGTGTTGTGTCTCGTAACAAGGCTAGACTTGTAGCTCAAGGCTATAATCAACAAGAAGGGATTGATTATGACGAGACATATGCACCGGTAGCTAGATTAGAATCAATTAGAATCCTTTTAGCCTACGCTTGTGCCTTAGATATTAAGCTTCAACAAATGGATGTAAAGAGTGCATTTCTTAACGGTTTGATCAATGAGGAGGTATATGTGGCTCAACCTCCCGGCTTCATTGATTTTGAGAAACCGGACCATGTTTACAAGCTTAAGAAAGCACTTTATGGACTCAAACAATCACCCAAAGCTTGGTATGATAGACTTAAAGCGTTTCTTGTTAAACATGAGTATACCATGGGTATGGTAGACAATACACTCTTTACAAAGAAGAAAGGTTCTCACCTCATAATCGTACAAATATATGTTGATGACATTATATTTGGCTCAACTTGTCAAGAATTGTGTGATGACTTTGCCAAAATCATGCATGATGAGTTTGAAATGAGTATGATGGGAGAACTTAACTTCTTTTTAGGACTCCAAATTAAACAAATGGACGATGGTATTTTCTTTAGTCAATCTAAGTACGCTAAAGAAATGCTAAAGAAATTTATATTAGAAGAATCTAGACCAATGAAGACCCCTATGGCCTCGGATACTAAACTCACCGTAGATGATGATTGTGAGTCGGTAGACAACACCAAATATAGAGGTATGATTGGTAGTTTGTTGTACCTAACGGCAAGTCGACCGGATATCATGTTTAGTGTTTTCCTTTGTGCTCGCTTCCAAGAGGCTCCCAAAACCTCTCACCTTGAAGCGGTTAAGCGTATCTTCCGATACATTAAAGGCACTATACATTTAGGATTATGGTATCCTAAAGGGACCGGCGTAGAAACCATTGTCTACGCGGACTCGGATCATGCGGGAGACTATGTGGACCGGAAAAGCACTAGTGGAGTTTGTACCTTCATGGGTTGTTGTTTAACTTCTTGGTTCTCCAAGAAACAAACCGCTCTTGTGATATCCACCACGGAAGCCGAGTATGTGAGTGCCGGTAAAGCATGCCAACAAGCTCTATGGATGAAGCAAACGCTTGTTGATTACGGGATTTCTCTTGATGATGTTCCCATCATGTGCGATAATAAAGGCGCTATAGACCTAAGCAACAATCCCGTCCAACATTCGCGAACCAAACACATAGAAATTAGACACCATTTTCTTAGGGATAATGTTCAAAAGGGGAACATTACTATTGAAAAGGTGCCCTCCGAGGACAACTTAGCCGATATCTTCACTAAGCCACTTAAGAGGGAACCTTTCAATTACTTGCGTCTAGGTCTAGGATTAATGGAACATCTTCCTTAAATTCCTTTCTTATTGTGTGTTTTCTATTACGACTTTGAGTTCTTGAGTCTTCTAAAATTCTTTTGAAAAATCTTCTCATCTCCTTTTCAAAACTCTCAAAGTCTCTTTCGAAAATGGTTGAGAAATTCGTTTGACATTGTTAATTCAATCTAAAAACGATTTTTCATAGATTCTCGCTATTAATATAGAGCTTACATAATTCATATGTATGATTCTTTCAAACATAGCAAGAACAAGATTGAATCGTGGAGGATCATTGTGTCATGACTTAAGGTCTTGTCTTACACACCTCCTACATTGATTTTTTAATCCATGTATTTTGGTCAAATCTCTATTTGGTAAGTTTGCATATGTTTTCTTTGTCTATCTTTGCTTTTAAGCATATCCCTATGATAAGTTAGACTAGAAAAATAAGATTTGCTGAAAATCTTCCTCCAAACACCAAACCCTGCTTCTGCAGGCGGTTTCTTATGTGAACCGCGGTACCTTATTGATAAGGTACCGCCACCCTAGATAAGGAACCGCCTACAGTGGCCTTCCTTTTTCGGGTTTTTGTCTGAAACTCCAGATTTACTCCAACATTTTTGAGAATCTTTTTTTCAAACCCTTTGACCACCCCAAAAATACCCTAAGCCTTCCTTATTTAAACCATAAGCATTTTGCATTACTTCACATCAAAATGTCTTATTCCCTAAATGAAAGCATTGAATCTCCTCTATTTTCTCCAATTGCTTTCAATCCAAACCCACCCAAGAACACTCTTAATCACATTTCTCCTACCAAGAATGTTGATTGTGGAACTTCTTTTCTTCCACCACCACCCTTTAGTGTTCTTCCTCCTTCTCATGATAATGTCATGCACCATGGAACATATTGTCATTGTTGTCAATATCAACATCTTGCTATGGCACACATCTATGAGGAGTTGAGCTACATCAAGAGTCTCTTAATCAAGCCTCCTCTTCACTTTGATTATGAGATCTCCAACAAGCCACCACCACCACCCTCCGCTATTACCTTGTCTTTCATATAAGCATTGATTGCTTATCCTCAAGACACCAAATTCAAGCGAATCTTAGAATTCTAGAATAACTAGGATTAGATTTATGCTTTTGGCTTGTTTCTTTTCCCATACTTCTTTGTATGATGTTTCTTTAGTAACCTATCTTGGATCTTTGTCTTTGTGTTTTCTTCTCTTTTTATTTTATTTTTTATGTGACTTATTGCTATATATTGTTGGTTGTTTCTTTTGTTCAACTAACCCTTATATGTAGCTAGTCACCATATCTCGATTCCTCGGTGCCCCAAGCTAGGGGGAGTAAGCACCAAGGGGGAGTCTTTGCAAAGTCCGTTTCTTCAACACCAGATTACGCAACCTTTTTGCTTCGACAAAGGGGGAGAAATGAATAAACTCGTCTTCGAAAATCTTGTTTTTGTGTGATTGAGTTTATGTATTGTCGGAATCAAAAAGGGGGATATTGTTAATGCAATAATGACTAAAAACGTTACTTGCATTTTTCGGTCTCGCTTAGTTTTGATTACGACAATATGTAAAAACAAGCATTTACGAAAACAACGAAAAACGAATTCTTGAGTTCAAGTATTTTTCATTTTACCCATTTTCACTTAAGGTATGGATAAACAAGTACTAACCTTAATCAAGTTATCAAGTGATTTAATCTTTTCTTAAAACTCACTTTTTATTAAAAGTGACAAGTTTTTTATTAAACTTTATTTTTAAGAAAATGTTTTATTAAATTAATTATTTGAAATTTGAAAATAGCATATTCTTATTCTGTTAAGAATATCCTTTCAGGATATTTTTATACCCAGATAAGACCTCCACCACTAAAGGACAAAAAGGAGCGGAGTCTAGTCCGGCGGTACCTTAGCGCCTAGGCGGTACCTTATCGATAAGGTACCGCGGGCTGTGATAAGGTACCGCGGGCAGAACTAGCCGTTGGCTCCTTTGTCCTTTAAATAGTTGGCCATTCTCAGCTTTTCACCTCACATCTTTTGCACATTCATTTCCAGATTCAAACCCCTTCTTTAATCACTCAAATCTTTGATCATTTGTTTGATTATTACTTGTTTAAGAAGTAAATCTTGTTCTTCCATCTCTTCCTCTCCAAGTGCAAAGAGAAGAACACTATCCTAGTGAAGTGTTGAGTCCACCACCAAAGATCCATTGAAGATCAACTTTTATATTCTTGTAGTTGTGTCATAGTTGTGAAGATCCAAGTAGTTGTGTCTATTTGGAAGTTGTGTATGTACTAAGTATAGTTGTGTAGATTGGTCCTAGCTACGATTAGGGCTCGACTTTTAGCTTAGAGTCGGAAATTGGTTAAGCGACGTGTATGGTTTTCTCCACCATAAGGAGCTTGTTGTGTAGTGAACTCTCGAGTAAGGAGTACTCGAGGAGTGGAGTAGGAACGGGGAGTGAGCTTCGTTGCCGAACCACTATAAATCCTTGGTGTTCGGTTTGATCTTCCTTTACCCTTAACTCTTTACATTCCTTATTACTTTTTGCATATACATGTGTTAATATTAGATTAGCTACACTATCATTCTTTATTCTTTGTGGATATATTTTTTTTAGTATTAGTTTAGCTACACTATCATTGTTCATATTTGTGCATAAGAAGATTTCACATATTTCCTCAAGCCTAAGTTTTTTGAAAAAGGATTTTTGGAAACCATATTTTAACAAGTAAATTTTAAGAAACTATTCAACCCCCCTTCTAGTTTCTACACATTGCATAAGCCGAAAGGCATTCTTTTGTAAGCAAATGTTCCATAAGGACAAGTGAATGTGGTTTTTTCTTGGTCTTGGGGATCGATGGGTATTTGAAAATAACCCGAGAAACCGTCTAAAATAGTCATTACCCGCTAGACGTTCAAGCATTTGATCCATGAAAGGAAGGGCAAAATGATCCTTTCTCGTAGCATCATTGAGTTTGCGATAGTCTATACAAACTCTCCACCCTGTAACGAGACGAGTAGGAATCAACTCGTTGTTTTCGCTGGGAACAACGGTGATTCCGCCTTTCTTAGGCACACAATGGACTGGACTAACCCATGGTGAATCCGAGATAGGGTAAATCATGCCCGCATCAAGAAGTTTGATAACCTCTTTTTTGATAACGTCATAGATCTTGGGATTCACCCTTCTTTGGCTTGAATAGTGGGTTTAAAGTCGTTCTCCATGAGAATTTTATGTGTGCAAAAGTGAGGATCAATTCCACGGATATCAGAGATTTTCCAAGCAATGGCTTTCTTATGATTCTTCAGCACGTCGATAAGTCGGGATTTTTCTTCTTCTTTCAGGTCCTTTGCGATGATGACCGGTAACTTCTTGTTGTCTTCAAGGAAAACGTACTCGAGATGAGACAGAAGATCCTTAAGCTCTAGATCCGGAGGGTTTTCGATGGACGGCGTAGTCAACTTCGAATCATCAGTAGAGATAACCTTAGGAGACTGTGGAGAAATATGGTCCTCATTGAGAAGTTTCTCAATGGTACGAATGTCTTCATCCCAATTGGATGGAGAATCGTCATATTGCAAATCCACATCTCCCAGAGTTGCTTCAAATTCTTGCAAGAGGAAATCACTTTCTCCAAATGGAGTTAGTGATGGAGCAATAGAGGCAACGGTCTCAATAGTGGGTAGAGAAGAACTACTTTTACAAGCGTCTTTGAAATTTTCTTCACAAGCCTCATCAAGAACGTCAATAGTATTAACACTCTCATATGAATAAGGTTGCTTAGAAATCTTACCCATATTGAAGACAATTTTATCGTCACCAACTCTCATGATTATTTCACCGGCGGCTACATCAATGAGAGTGCGACCGGTCCTCAGGAAGGGACGTCCAACGATTAATGGAACACGAGGATCCATCTCGTAGTCAACGACAACAAAATCTGCCGGGAAGGTGAATTTGTCAACGCCAACGAAGACGTCTTCGGCTATCCCCACTGGATAAGCAACCGTACGGTTAGCTAATTCCAAAGTCATTTTGGTGGGGACTAGCTCGGGGAGAGATAATTGCTTCCAAACACTTAAAGGCATTAAGTTTATACTAGCACCTAGATCGGCTAGGGCCATGCAATTCTCTACTCCCGGGAAGTTGCAAGGAATCAAGAAACGACCCGGATCACCAAGTTTGGTGGGAAATTTCCTTAAGAGAACCGCGGAGCAATTCTCATTAAGTTGGGTCTGAGCAATGTCAAGAAGCTTCTCCTTGTCACTAAGAAGATCTTTATACATCTTCGCATATTTAGGCATGTGAGCGAGAGCCTCGGCAAAGGAGATGTTAAAATTCAATTGTTTAAACATTTTGAGAAAGTTTGAAACTTGAATATCATCCTTGCTCTTTTGCTTCTCTTTCCTCAACCTTGAAGGATAAGGTATATCGGATGAAGAGGAAGGCTTTAGGGGAGTAGGATCACTCACAACCGCGGGTGGTGGGGGAATGGGGGTAGAAGGTAAAGGAGGTGAAGAAAGTTGCTCTTTTTCCTTGTTCACAATCACGGGTGGAGGTGTAGGAAGCTTGGGTTCCGTATAACCTTTTCCACTACGAGTGGTGATTGCTTTCATCTCCCCTCTTGGATTAGCAACGGTGTTACTCGGAAGAGTACCCGAAGAAGAGGGTTGATTACTTTGGAAAAGCGAACCTAACATATCACGTAAATTATCCGCTTGAGTGCTGAAAGAGTCTCTCATGTCTGTGCGAATATCATTGCTTTGTTTTGCCATGTCATTCCTTAGCTCGGCTCGAATATCGCTCCCTTGTTTCGCCATATCTCCCTTCAAGTTGATGAATTGACTCTGAAGATTCGTTACCATCTCTCTATTAGTCCTCATGAACGTCTCGATGTCTTGATTCAACGCCGTTGGTTGATTGAGAGGTGGGGCTTGGTAAGCTTGAGAATTTCCTTGAGGTGGATATGGGTTTCTTTGGGATTGATATTGATTGTTAGCACGAGGTTGGGTTTGGTTGTTTTGGTTATAGCTTTGTTGTTGATTTTGGTTTGGAGGAGTAAAACCGGGTGGAGCAAGATAGTTGTTTGAACGATAACTTAGCAAGTTACGGTCTCCTTGAGGACGAGCTTGATAGCCTCCCGTGGGATAAGTACCGTATGCCGCGTTAACGTTTTCAGAAAAAATTCCTTGAGTAGAAGGACAATCATTGTAAGAATGAGGACAACCACATGTGTCACAAGAAATAGCAATGGCTTTAGCTTTTTGAGGATGGTTATTAGCCAAAATTTGCATATTTTTGCTCAATTCGATAATGGCTCGTTCCATGGCGGACATGTCGGTGGTGGAAGAAGTAGAGGAAACATTGACTCTCAGATTAGATCTTGAGGATGCGGATGAATCCCAATTCTTGTGGTGAGTAGTCATGTTTTCAATCAACTCTCTACACTCCTCTGGTCTCCTTTTCATAAAAGTACCACCGGCGGCGGCGTTGATCGTGTCACGATCACGAAAAGTGAGACCATTGTAGAAAGTAACAATGAGAGTGACGGGGAGCATGTTGTGTTTTGGACAACGGTCGATCAAATCAGTGTAACGTTCCCAAGCATCAAAGAGCGATTCATCATTTTCTTGCATAAATCCACTAATTTGGTTACGAAGGCTCGTGACCATGGATGGTGGGAAGTAGCGCGATAAAAAGCGTTGAGTCATGTCATCCCAAGTATGAATAGAATTCTTTGGGAGACGGTCAAACCATTTTTCGGCATGGTGAGAAAGCGAGTGGGGAAATAGTTGAAGGCGAAGGACATCCATAGAAACACCGGGCATCTTCATGCTTTGAGTCATGGTAATGAATTTGTCGAGGTGCTTGTTGGCATCATCATCAGGCAATCCACGAAATGGATTAGTTTGCACTTGTTGGATTATGTGATGCTTCAACGAAAACTCCTGAGCCGTGATTTGCATCGGCGCAATCGGTCCTCCGCGTCCGTTCATGGTGGGTTGACACAATTCCTCCATTGTTCGTAAATCAGGTAGGGGAACATTGTTGTTGTTATTGTTATTCAAATTGGGTAGAGGTGGGTTATTATTGTGGTTATGCACACCAGCCATATCTAAATCTTCACGAGTCTCGGGCTCAAAATAGTTTGAAGATCTAGTACACATACACCTGCAGAAGAAAAATATACAGAGAGAATATCTATATAATCTTTTTGGTGCAAACCTTTGGAAAAGAATTGTTTTTTATGATTTTTTCAATGTTTTTGTATTTTTGAAAAGTTTTTAAATTTTTAGGATTTTTTAAAATTTTAAAGCAAGGAAAATAACGTTCAAAGAACGGATCCCAAAATTCAATGCGTCTCTCACTAGAAACCATTAATCATAACGAAAAGAGCCGGCAGCGGCGCCATTTGATACTAGGCTTTTTACACCAAGTATAAAATATTTATCGTCCGATCTTTTCGAATTGATTTCCAGTCTAAAGTGCGACTCAATTGTCTTTTGGTGAACAAGAGAATGGTTTGGTTTGGTTATCTAATTTAAACTAAAAGCAAGTATGAAAATGTCATTGAGCGAAATAAAAGCGTTTAGATATTTAAACTAAAAGCTATTTAGAAAAACTCTATGTAAAACTTTAAAACTTAAAAACATGTTCTATCGGAATGTTGCAAGTCATTTCTATCGGAATGCACCAAAGTCATAACCATCGGAATAAATATCAAAACAAACCATCGGAATATTCATCTGAATACCCATCGGAATAATCAAGGTCAAATCTGTCGCAATGATGCCTATCGGAATGTCCTGGATCACAATGTTTCAGATCAGAATGTTCTAAACACTTTTGTCGCAATGTTGTTCTATCGGAATATAGTAAAAAAAATTTGAGCAGCGTTTCGACTTAAGGTAACCTTGAATCCCGTCGGAATATGCGATCGCAATGAGCGATCGCAATCCCAGATCAGAATAAGGGGAAAATGTCAAACGATCGCAAAGTAAAACCCTAATGGGTTATTGCGATCAAAACAAGTAATCCGTCAGAATGTGCAACTCCCCAAGATTGCGATGGAAAGCAAACTTAATCCGAAATTGGTGGCAAGCTTAAAACTCAATAAGCACGTATAATAAGCTATCTTATCCGAATTTTAAACAACTCAAAAAACTTGAATTTGACAACTTTTTAAACATAAAAGATAATAAACTTTATGAAAGGAACTTTAAAATGACTAAAACCTTTAAGCAATCCGAAAACTTAATAAGCTAAAACTTGGAATAAGCCAATAAGCATAAAGAGCTTATAGCTTATACGAGAGTGAGCTTATGTAGGAACAAAGGAAATGAACTTACTAATCGCGCAACCTCAAATTCAATCACGGATCATGAAGGATTCAGATCAAAAGTAAGGTTTCGGATTAAGAAATAAGCAAAATTCAAGAAATGTAGAAGGAGATTAAAGAACACAAAGCTTAAACTTAAACTCTTGATTAAAGAAACTCAAATACAAAGATTAATGAAAGCTTAAAAGAAAGGAAAGATGAAAAACTTAGTGAGAGAAAGTTTAGAACTTTCTCTCTCTAAAAACTAGAAAGGAAAAATTAAAAGTGAAACTAGCTAACCACCCTCCTAATGTGATTAGGAGGGTATTTATAGGCTAAGTGGGAGGTGAATGTGGGGTGTGCTTCCTTCTTTTTTTTCTTCTCGACTCGATTTAATTCTTTGTCTTTCTCGATGTCGTCTCGGGATTTGAACTCGTCTTAATAATTTTCTTCTATAATTTAGACTTGAGTTCTTCGACTTCATTAAACTTCCGTCTTTAGACTTTTTCTTCGATAACTCTTCAGAATAGGTCTTGGACATCCGTTCTTTAAGCACTCTTGATCTCTTGACTTCGTCTTTCCTCGTTTTCTTCGATAAAAGCCCGTGAAAGCCCGTGTTTTCTTCCTTTTTTATCTTTTGGTCCTAAAACAAAATAAAAACACAAACCACGCATAATTCCGACTTTTACGACATAAATTGCACGTTTTGGTCTTGTTATTATTGGAAATAAGCGGTAAAAGGATAAGTGTTTTCACACTTATTAGACTACAATTGCAACATATCCAAACTTTCAGGACCTTTGATGTAATTTGTGATTTCTCAAGGGTATAAATTAAGCGTTTGGGAAAGTTGAAGGGTAAAATGGTAACTTCTTCATTCTTCAAGGGTATTTTGATAAACTTGATCCTTTAGGGTTTCAAAATCCGTAAAACGACACCTGGCTTCAATTTTCTTGTATGACATCGTTCATCGTGTCCGTTTTGTCTTGCTTTGAGTCTTTTTATGTGATTTCTCGATCCATGCCTACACATACACAAACAAAGAAAACAAGCATATATGACACACTTTTGACGATATTTTACTCATTTCTAGCCCGTTTTGGGTACGAAAAGATGCAGAATTAGAGTCTCATCAACAACCAAAAACTTTATTAGAAAGTTTTCTATCAAGCTAGTATGCGACGTATGATTAACAACAAAACTAGTACGAATCCAGCAACAAAACGCTTTCGTATTTAATCCCCTTAATGGGTATTTTGATACATGGTTCTCTATTTTAAAAACCAATTATTTTGGAAACTAGAGCGACCTCGCTCTGATACCAATTGTGGAAACAGTAGACGGGGTAAATACGTTTTCGTTTAAAACTTATAATCTTTTGTATCAAATACTCGATAAAGTTCGATACAATATAAAGATTGTTACAATAAACTAGTTGTACAATAACTATATATTATTGATACAACTATAAACACAATATACTTGTATAACCATAATACAAGCATTAACAAATCAATACTCACATAAAACTATACAATTAAATTCTACACAATTTGCATATAATAAATAAGACTACAATAGCATACACGAACAAGATCTATATAATATAAGTATCCTATCAAACAAACATAAGCATATTGCAAATAAATATAAAGCGATAAATGCGAGTTAATATGTAAAGAGGTAAGTGAAAGGAATTGCAAACCATGCACGAAGATTTATAGTTGTTCGGCACGAAAATCCTCTTCCCCTACTCCACTCCTCGAGTACCCAACTCGAGAGTTGCTTCACTAGTCAACAAGCTCTTTTCAAGGCGGAGAAAACCATACACACGCCGCTTATAATGTTAACCGACACAAAGCTAAATGTCGAGTCCTAATCTTAGCTAGAACCAATCTATACCACGTATTTCCTCACCTACGACATACTACCACGATCACCTGCTCTAGCAAATATAAAAGATCTCACACGATCAAATATGATCATACACGATCATACCATTCCGGACTTACACACATTGCCGGATCTATCTGCTACAAAAGATCTAACAAGATCACCCAAGATCACATATGATCACCCACAACTATTCCGGACTTACACACTTACCAGATCTAGAAATACATAAGGTTGGAAGACATGAACTAGATATATATGTAACAAGTGTTATAACTCTATAACACATCGCATCTTGACGATTACGTTTGTTCTTCCCTAGCACTTGGCGAGGAATGATTATAACTCTACAACATATCGTATCTTGAAGATTACATGTGTTCTTCTCTAGCATATAAGTGGAGGATAAATTGGATCACATTTAAACAAGATTAACATGTTAAGATGATCAAAGGAAAAGAAAAGATAAGTAAACTGATAAACTAGTAGGTTTCTCAGTGTAAAAATGATTGCTTTGAAGTGAGAAAACAATGGGGTATTTATAGTGAGAGACCCAGTTGAAAACGTTTCTGGTACACTAAATAAAGCCAGTCGGTACACTAAAATTTAGTGCACCGCCTGACCATTTTATTGCATCGGTTGACCTAAAATTGTAGACTACCCTTTTTTATCCTATTCGATGGAGGTGTTATTTGGGTCACTTTTAACTGTTTTTGGTCCGTTGGAGTGGGACAAGATTTGAAATTCAAATTTGTTTGATTAACAAACCTTTCTTTTAACTAGAAAACATGTTGTCTAATTATTTTTGTAAACATACTTTATTACACAAAATGTAAGGTTTAAGAAAAATAATTATTCCTTTGATCATCAACATATTTAAATATTGTTTGTATATACCTATAGTGATTTACGTCGAGTGCAAACTTGTATCCATGTTGATGAAAACTTGAGACGTCGAGGAATATTGATGAATGTAATAAATTATTGTATTAGTATATGAGTAACTTGCGCACTTTACGTTATGTTTAATAAGTCACCTATTTGTCGTTACCAAAACATAAAGATATCGTGTAAATTAAATATCGTAATATTTGCACTAACACCTTTATATAAGTGGTTGGTTACTAGTAGTTTTCAAAGTTAAATCATCTCTCAAAGGATTAAGAAAATCACATTGGGATTTATAAAGTACTTATCTACCTTGATAAAGTTAGAAACATAAGAGTCCTAGGTGTAGCAACACGGTAGCATCAAAAAACTTGTGCAACATTAACGTCACATCAATATTACACAAAAATAACATCAACTCCTCTAATCATAACACCAACTAACACCACTCGCCTCTTTATTTTCATACTCCATCAACAATTGTTTCATTTTTTATTAAACAAACTACACATTTCATTAATAACTAAAAATACAAATTACATTATGAAATAAAAAAACATTACGAAAAAAACATAACAGAAAAAACCGAACGAAATAAAAAAATTGCGAAAATTACAAAAAAAATTTGAGACGGCCCGATCCCGTCATCTTCACCCATATCCTTGCTAATTTTAGCTTTGATTAGTTGTTTTTGCCTCTTGATCAAATAAGCGGAAACGACTCCAAAACCCGAGTGAGGTAGCTAAAAACCGCAACTCCTCTAAACGCATAATCGTGCGGTCTTTTTCGGCTTGAGCCTCGAAAACCTTTTCGGCGGCTTCCCTTTTGAAATGAAGCTATTGCTCCATTAACTCCCTGAATTGGTATGACACATTACTTCCATCAGTGTTCATCGTGACGTTGGACCAGATTTTTTTGGCGGGCCGTGGTTTGCCGGTCGGACGTGGTTTTACTTCCGAACCAAATAGATCCTCTTGGGTAGCCCCAGGTACGTCTCCGGTTAAGTCAACCGGATGAGGTGCGTCCCATTTACTATAGAATATCATAACGGCCCAAACATCTTCTTGAGTAAACCGACCCATCGATGCTCGTCACGGTAATTTCTATGAGCCCACTTCATCACATCCACATCGGTTTTGCTGATTTTCACCAAACGTTTGGCCCGTTTGAAAGCAGCGTTGAACTTTTGGCAATTGACATTCAACGTATGCCATTTGCTAGTCACCATATCCTTTGTACGTTTTTGAAATTTTTTCGCTTTTAACTTGTTCAAAACTCGATACCAAAACGTGTCTCCCTTTTGTTTCCTTCCGGCATTATTATCTTCCGAAACGGCCGCGTAACATGATGCAAGCAATTCTTCTTCGATCGATAGCCAACGGGTCGGTGTCACCGACTCTTCATCGTCAACATTTTTTCCTTCTTTTGCTTTTACTTTCTTGCGGTTACCTTTTTTTGGCGATTTTACTTGTTTAGTGAATGATTAGGAAGTTTGTGGGGGTGAATGACGGTGAGTTTTGTTGTAACTCTTGGAATTCACGGTTTAGGATTTGTGATTGTTGCCAATGGAAAAAAGCTTGTTGGTGTTGTTGAAATTGTTCTGGCGTCTGTGACGATAATTGGTTGATTTTATGCCAGAGGATTTGACGAACAAGCCTTGTTCAGGAAATTCACGAAACCGTGTTGAGGGAAGTCGAACATATTTTTTTTGTTAGATAAAAAGATATGTATTTTGTAAATGAAGGTTTGTGAATTTTTATGTGATATGGGTTGTTTATATACTAGGGGCGGGGTTAATGATTTTTAAATATAACCGTTTTAGAGGCTAAAATTATTTTTTTTAACAAAACTACCTTTCAACGCGCGTTGGTCGGCCAACGCCTAGCCCAAACCCGTTGGGCAAAACACACTGCGGTATAGTAACGCCAATCAACGTCGTTGCCGACGTTACTACACCGAGCGCTCTAAATGATTTTTTCCATGACAAAATAAATAAAAATCTCATTTTCCATTCTTTAAAAGAATGGAGAAAAATATGCTAAACGACAATTATTTGTCAATATTTATATTATGAGAAGAGTTATTTTGAATATCATATTTATCTTAGATATTAAGAGACTCATCCCCATCATCTATTTTTACCTCAATTTAATAGATAAAATTAAAAATATTTAGTTATTCACTTATTTTTATAATTTAAATATCTCTTAAACCGTTAAGTGTTAAATAAAAAAAATACTATCGTGACGAGCATTTAATTATTTTTATACCAATCTGCACTATGATATGAAGATTTTTTTTGTTTTTTTTTTGTTAAAATTTACGTAAAATATCATATATGATAATAGTGTTTCATCATATATGATAACGGTGTTAAATAATAAATTATTGTTAAATCATATATGATATCGGTTTATATCATATATGATAAGTTATATCATATATGATAATTTCATCATATATGATATAAGTGTTAAATCATAAATTATTATTAAATAATTTATGTTATTGGTTTATATCAGATATGATAAGTTATACGTAGTATCATATATGTTACTGATGTTACATTATATATGATATTAGTATCATATATGATAATTTTTTATAATGAAAAAAAAAAACGTGAAAGAAACGAAACAATTTTTTTTTGTCGAAAGTGTATCATATAACATAGGGTGAAAATAGATTTTGTATTTAATCTTACGTATTAGATTAAATTGGATATGAAAGGTTGAAATTTGTCATTTGACATCTAAATAAACTTTAGAATCCAAATAAAGTTAATTCTTATATTATTTCAAGATGTGTAAAATACGTTTGCAATCCTTTAGATGAGTAACCTTATCCATTTTTGTTATGCAAATTGAATGAAGGTCCGTTGGAACAACCATATAAACCAATTCTCTTGTATTTATTCAATTGATGGGATAACTTTTGTAAAGGCCACATATATCGTTACTAAAGGCATGGGTTCTTTCTTGACTTGAATAAAATTATTATGTTTGTATCACAACGTTGACATTTGTGGGTACCATAGCTATCAAGCCCACTTATGACTTTATTATCTATGGTTATGGCATATAACAATACCCTCTGTTTTCACATGTAGACATGAAAATACTTATTTCTCCAAGTAAATAAAGAGTGAACACCGCTCAACATCAATTTATCTAAATTTTGAGAGATATTATCTTGTTCTTCAAAAATCAAAATGTAATAAACTTTCTAAAATGAGAAATAACAAAGAGCAAAGAACGTGAAAGTTTCATAACATGACAATATGACATATAAGTCATTGTCATATCTTTTACTATGATTGATTAGTTGCAGTGTTCCAGAATGTCCATTTTCCTTTGTTGTTAGAATAAAAGTATATGTATCTAATTGCTAAAAATAGAACATGGTTAGTACCAAACTACAAAACAATCATCGCGTTTTTGCAAAAACTACACCAAAATTATGAACCTTTGTTATAAATTTATAATAGAATAAACACACGAGGAAAGGTACGATGAAGAGGTAATCTTTCTCCACTTTGGTTCTACTGTTGCTACATTAACGTCATATTATCACAAAACAAATAATCAAAATACCTTTTTGTCATGCACACATTTTGCTCTCCACTTTGGTCTCACAATTATCTAAATTTTTTTATTTTTATTTTCACACAAATTTAAATTTATTTCATTCAAATAAAAATTATAAATACTTAAATAAAAATACAAATACAAAATTTAAAATACGATACGAAATTTTTTTACGTTACAAAACACACAACAACAAATAAAGTACTGATTTTGGGGTTGATTACGTGTCAGCATATGCTCAATAAAGTACCGTTGAAGTCTTGTATGTGTTGGTTTATCACGGAATTCTTTTTGTTGTCTCCGACGGATTGCACATCACCGACCCATGTTCTTAATATATTTGATGATAAACTTACATTCAACCCGCTTTAGATATCACATACCTTTGATTTTTCAGTATCATGTTATGCAATATGATGCATGTGTACATGATTCTTCGTAACTTGTTGACACTAAAACAACGCGCTGGTTGAGCAATAATACGCCATCTTCCTTGTACGACACCAAATGCCTTTCAATATCTTTTCAGACACCTTCTTGGCGGCGTTTAAACAAAGCATTTTTCATCGGGTGCAATAGTGATGACTTCACAAACATTGACCACTGTGGGTAAATCCCGTCTGCAAGGTAGTACCCTCTATGAAATGTTTACGGGTTTACAACATACGGGACCTCTGGTTCGTTTCAACCAAAAGGTCGTCGAATAAAGGAGATCATTATTCAAACCTACAACCCCAAAAAATGGATGCCAAATTCACAAATCGTATGATGCAACAACTTCTAGTATTATGGTTGGGTGTTTTTTTTATCACCTCTACCATATTGGCCGTGTCATGATCTCGGACAATTAATTCATTCCCAGTTCATACAATCAGTACTACCACTCATCTCTGAAAACCCATGAATCTAATTATGCGCGGCATATAGGTTCTGAATGTCAGCTAATGTGGGTTTTCTTACAAACTCGGGCTGAAACAAATCCATTACGCACATTATAAAATTATCTAGATAATCGTGTGCACAATATGCACCAACTTGTAAGTATCATCGAATGCATCCGGTGTTGTATCGAACGTCAATTGGTGTATGGAGGATGTGCATTTCACAACTACACTAAAACTCTTTAAACCTGTTGCATCATATCCATTTATAAAAAACTGAAAGTGTTTGGGTAGAGGTTTATTTGTTTGAATGTAATTTTCAATACCTTAATCTATTTCTAACAATAGTGAACACTGCATGCGATATCATTTTTTAAAATACCAGACATATATTTTAGATACGGGCGGAAATAATCGGCTATTAAAAATGCCTCAGCGATATCATGTTCATGATTGATGTATCTACGTCTTCGAACAACTTCAACTTCGTCTTCTTCGTTAAGTTGCGTTATCATTACTAAGTCGGCCATATCTTTAAGATCTGAAGAATCGGAAAAGTTTAAATCACTCATTTTTTTGATATGATTTTTGTTGTTTGATAAAGAGATTATAAAGATATGTGTATGTTAAAACTTAAAAGTGTTAAAATGAGAGGGTATATATAATAGTAAAAGTTAAAAAAAAAACAAAAAACAAATTGTTTTTTTAAAAATATTCGTTGTCAACGGTTACATACCTTTATCTGTCCTTTTCATGACCTTGTCGTCTGGGCGACAAAGCCACGGCGAATCAGGGGGTGAGGCGGCAAGCAGTGGTGGAACCAGGAAGTTGGCGGAGTGGGGTGCAACACCCCCAAATTCACAACGCAACGGATACTCAACTTTTGGTGTTACTTCATAGCACATCGCACACAGTATAAGACGACCTCAAAAGAGACGTTTTATACAAATAAACAATTTGACAATTTTATAAATATCAGTGTTCAATAAAAAGAGGTCCCAACAATTCATACAAACTTAACTAAACATGTAGATGTTTGTCAAAGTTATCGAATGGTAATTGTTAGTTTTGCCTTTACTTTATCCTGCGCGGCTACATGCTCCAGCTGCTCTTAAACCTACACACCTGAGAATACATGCTAAAGTGTCAACACAATGGTTGAGTGAGTTCATAGGTTTTTAAATAAACAACAATGAGTTTTTAAATAAACCATAAAGCTTTTGAACACAAGAATCCCATCCACATCTGATAATGTAACACATACACAATCTATATTCCAAACTATTAAGCTAAGCTCATGGCAAGATTTGTATGAATCTATGTAGTTACTAGTCTCGTCTGTAAAACCTGTAAATTTCAGGTTTTGACTATGTCATCATTGTACACGTCACCACATGATATTTGTATATATTTTACCACCTTTGCATGAAAACTTTTGAGCAATCATATGCATCATACCTGAGCATACATTATTTTAATCATCAGAACATGGAAATATTTAATCACATAACATATATTATGATTTGAGTATTTAATCATAAGGACACAACCTCATTTATATGACTACATTATATGGACATGTGAGACAGTAAACAATCACTTTTTTGGGACATTTAAGTCACCAAAATTTATAATCATAAGCATTCATCATTTTGATTTATAAAAATCCAAACTCATGATCACGATTAATAACATTTACTTAAGAATTATTTTAAATCTTTAAAATATATATTTATATATATATATTTTCCTCACATCATGAATGACATTACTTTATCGAATGGTAATTGTTAGTTTTGCCTTTACTTTATCCTGCGCGGCTACATGCTCCAGCTGCTCTTAAACCTACACACCTGAGAATACATGCTAAAGTGTCAACACAATGGTTGAGTGAATTCATAAGTTTTTAAATAAACAACAATGAGTTTTTAAATAAACCATAAAGCTTTTGAACACAAGAATCCCATCCACATCTGATAATGTAACACATACACAATCTATATTCCAAACTATTAAGCTAAGCTCATGACAAGATTTGTATGAATCTATGTAATTACTAGTCTCACCTATAAAACCTATAAATTTCAGGTTTTGACTATGTCATCATTGTACACGTCACCACATGATATCTGTATATATTTTACCACCTTTGCATGAAAACTTTTGAGCAATCATATGCATCATACCAGAACATACATTATTTTAATCATCAGAACATGGAAATATTTAATCACATAGCATACATTATGATTTGAGTATTTAATCATAAGGACACAACCTCATTTATATGACTACATTATATGGACATGTGGGACAGTAAACAATCACTTTTTTGGGACATTTAAGTCACCTAAATTTATAATCATAAGCATTCATCATTTTGATTTATAGAAATCCAAACTCATGATCACGATTAATAACATTTACTTAAGAATTATTTTAAATCTTTAAAATATATATTTATATATATATATTTTCCTCACATCATGAATGACATTACTTTACGACATCAATTGTTACTATTATTAAACATTACCTTAAACCACTCTAACTTATTTGAACAAAGTTGTTTTGCTTTTAATAAAGTAAATTATTTTCTCATTTAAATATGACCATACTTTCACCAAGGATCCCAAACTTAACCAAAATCAACCTAGACTTAAACCTACTCACACAATACTATACCTACAAACCTAGTAACTATACTTAGACATAAGATTTAAACATAAAACTACCTTAGGCTCACTTACTAGCCGAATGTACACAACATACACAACATTTCATACTTAAAACCTTTACCAAAACTCATCAAGACCCAAGTAAACATGTACAGCCTTGCCAATAAATTCCTAACACAATACACACATATTTTGTCCCCTTGACTCACTATTATGCGACGGCAAGAGTAACATTTAGGGGTCAAGTGTACAATTTTGCATTAATAAGATGTAGTAGGTATATCTAATGCTAGGATATGCTTATTATAGAAACAAGACACCTAGCACTCCCACTCTTACCATAGACGTGTGGGGGAAGCTCAACACACACCCAAATTGCCT
Organism: Glebionis coronaria; assembly: GCA_025667525.1. Lineage (NCBI taxonomy): Eukaryota > Viridiplantae > Streptophyta > Magnoliopsida > Asterales > Asteraceae > Glebionis > Glebionis coronaria. Next base: position 270,242,580 of record CM046878.1, read on the forward strand.
TGTACAAACTTTACCTTAATTGCAAGGACTATGCAAACACTTTGTGCCCCCTAGTCATGCATGTATGCGACGGCAAGAAGGCCTTAGGGGTCAAGTGTACATATTATGCTCATTAAACCTTGTACTTACCTATTACACATTAAATCCACCATATCTAGCTATACACTCTCTCTTGGCGTGTATATACCCCGAACCACACCCTCAATCTCACATTTAGATATTTAGCAAACACTTGAACTTCACATAACACTTACACTCCCCACATTTGGATATCCTCTCCACAAAACGCCTAGACAAAGATCAAATATTTACTTCTACATATTCATGGTCTTCTCAAGCATTTAGTGCAAGTATACAAGATATTTTAGCATTTAAGACAAGTCCAAGATCTCCTTAGGTCACGTGTAAGAAAAGCCGACTCCTAGAAGCCCTAATCCATAGTCATTACCACGTTTTTCTAAGAACAAGTAAGTATGAGACCTCCCTAAACCTTTTCCTTACTCATTTTACTTGTCATGCATGTAAAATCTATAAAAATGAAGCTAGGAGTACATGCATACGTATAAAACTCTTAGACAAGTCCTTAACAACATATAAGCCCACGGCTTATATGATGTCCATGGACAATCTTGCTTCAAAACACTAAGGATTAGTGAGTACATACGTAAAGAACTTAGTATAAGCCCTAAGTAGTTAACCTAGTCATAAAAGCCTATAAAATGTAATATAAGCCGAAACATATAAGCCTATATAAGCCCATAAAACATGTAAGCCGTAGCCTATATAAGCCCATAAGTCATCTAAGCATAGATCTATATAAGCTAGTCATATAAGCCCCGAACACTTATATAAGCTGAGACCTAAAACCTTATATAAGCCAAGTCATGTAAGCCTTAAAGTCTTATATAAGCTGAGACTTAAAAACTTGTGTAAACTAGCTCATACAAGCCCTAAGAACACTAAATAAGCCATGATATATAAGCTCACCAATAAGCCATAAATAAGCCGAATGTAAATAAGCCCATAACTTATTTATAAGCCAAGTAAAAAAAATTAAGATATAAGCCCAATAAGTAAATTATAATTACTAGCCCACTTGGTAAATTTACTAAGTAAATTAAATAAGCCCATTAGGCCCACATAATCCAAGCCGAGACCCTATTGGGCCAACCAAGCCCAAATCTTGTTTGTGGAAACTTTTCGTGCCCTTATATCCAATTGGTGAAAGTTAGGGTCAATTGTGTAACTTAATAGAACTTTTATATATACTTCGTGACTTTTAAAAAGTAGGAGGACCAAAACTGTCAATTTTGAAAGTTTAGGGTGCGTGTGTGTTGAAGCCGTGAGCTAAACAAAACCACAAGGACTAATGGTGCCATTATTGAAACTTAATGTAAGCCCTAGTTTCCCTTTTAAATATTTCGAGACTTCGAGGGTCATTATTGTCACTTTTGGAAACTCATTACAAGCCCTAACCTTATATTTAAACATTTCGAGACCTTAAGGACCAAAAGTGTCATTCTGGAAACTTATTACAAGCCCTAACTTCATATTTGGATATTTCGAGACTTCAAGGACCATTAGTGTCATTTTGAAAACTTAAAACAAACCCTAACCCTTATCTAATTATTTCCGAGACATAGGGGGGGGGGGGTGTTTGGTCATTTCCCCAAAGTTTTATAAGCCCTAGGGGCGTTTTTGAAAATAAATAAAACGGACAAGGACTAACGACGCAATGTACTTAAGGAACGAAACCTTAAAGGTTATTTTTGTAAATTGTTATACTAACAAGGACCCAAGTGTAAATTTAATTTAATTAAAGATATTAATAAATTACTTTATTGATGAATTAACTTGGCCATTTGGATAATTAAATAAATTATTAAGTTTATTCACGAAACTTTATAAACTGACAAATCACGTTAATTATATTTTTGAAGCCTTAAGAAAATTAAATAGTATTTTATTTTTCTTACAATAAATTAAATGATATAAAAATCTATTTATTTAATTTATTACCCCCTTATTACTAGACAATTTATATATATTTTTAGAAACTAAAAATATATATATTTACAACTCACTATAAGTGAAAACACTTAAACGGTCGTAATAACTTATTAATAAGTGATCATGCATTTTTATCCGTACATTCATCATGCATTGTTATTTTTGCATTTAGTAAGGCACTTAAAATTACTTAGGTAATTTCTCCAGTACGTGATCATACTGTACCAGTTTATTCAGTGACATCATCCCCACATCATTATCACTAAGGTGAGTTCATGGCCCCATCTTTACTATTTTATAAACGGGGGAGAAATCATACAAAAACTATATATATTTAAATATGCAAACACGCACTGATAACAACAACAATTTATTTGCCTATTGTTTGCCCCATACCCGTAGACTGTAATAGTTAATAGTGTAGCGCGAAATGTATGAATAGATCTATTCGGGTATTGACAACACCTGGTCTGCGTGACTTGCTATCACGAAACGCTTAGGCCAAGCAACATGTTTATTTCATTGTTGGACTGAGGGAACAACATCAGGATAGACCGAAATGGGCGTACTGAGAATCATCTGTCTAGCTTCTATTACAGGGCAGTAGGAACTACTATAGTATTGGGCTGTGTTGTCCTACTATGATCGTGGTGTTTGGCATATTAGTAATTTATTTATTTAACTAAACCTATGAATTCACCAACTTCGTGTTGACCCCCACATTTTACTCTATATGTTTTCTCAAGAAAATAAAGCAGGTTCATGCATTGGATTCCAGCATTTTAGGGAGCATCATGTTTTCCATCGGGCTGGGATATTTACTTCAATTTTATAATAAATGTGGTTTTATAAACAAGATACTAAGTGCGTATAATTAATTCATGTAATATGTTTTAAATGACTATTATGATCATTGCTCTATATATTGTGTGCCATCGATCCACCCAAGTAACATCCCATGTACTTTTCCGCTGCATTTGACCATCTAGGGGGTGTTACAGAAATGGTATCAGAGCGCATAGTTATAGAGAACCAGATCGATAATAAAAATTTTAAAATATAATAAAAAATTTAAACTGGACTATAACTGAAATTTTAAAATAAATGAATTAAAAAGAAAGTTGATTTTTAGGGAACCCTTATAAGTTAGGCATATTTCATATAGAGCGTGCGTATTATGTGAACTAACCTCACACTGATTTATAACCTTTGAGTTAATAAATCACCTAAGTATCTACTCATACTTTTAACGAGCATAGTTAAAAGACATAAACCGCATCGCATATGCATTTTAAAACTTTTTGAATTGTGTAAGCTAAAAACTTACTCAACTTTGAAATGCTATTTTCAGATATCATGACGACACCTACCATTGCGACTACCTTCGAGGAGCTCATGGCTCCTACCATCACACCATTATCGCCGACATCGGTATTTGTTGGACCCGCATCTGACACCGAGTCAAGAGATGACCAGCCAGACAGAGTCATTATACTTTCAGATTCACTTACCCCATCACCACCTACGGTATCCCCTACTTCACCACTGCTAGTAGTACCTACATCTCCTCCTAGGGAGATGGATCAGGTTGTACCTTCATTACCACCACCTTTTGCACATCGCTCTTGCACCACCAGTGCTTTGCCACCTCGCAAGAGGAGGCGTGATTCTATTCCTGACTCGACCTTCGAGATAGGAGAGGGATCAGGAGCTGGACAGGCCAGTCTTGGCACCTTACAGGCACATGTCGACGCACTTGTGGCCCGACAGGCACAGGATACTGCACTTATTCATGCCCTACTACTGGCGGACCATCAGGGTCGCACCGTACTTCAAGAGAGATTTAGTTCTCTCTACTGGACTGTGGCTGGTGAGTCACACACCACTCAGAGTTCTTTGGGTATGACCCACGGGACCATACAGTGGTTGTTGGATGAGGTTGCTTACCTTCGTTACCGGCTAGCTTCACTAGAGGGTCACTCGTACGAGACCCAGGCTGCCATCCTCTCGCAGGAGGAGACCATCCGGACTTTCATAGACCTGGCAGATCTTCGCCATCAGGGAGTCATTGTAGAGAGGATCATCTACAGAGTGCCGATACTGCATGCCAGCACCAGTTGCTCGAGACCATGAGATTCTCCCGAGAGACCAGGAGAGCGATGATTCGCATACAGGATGATCGTGCACCCACACCACCAGCTGGACCACCCACACATGCAGACAGCCATACTAGTTTAGGCTAGATTCCTTTGTACATCATGGCAAGCATTGAGTTGCATCTCAGCTCGCATGATTTAGGTCTTTTGTACTTATATTCTCATTTCAGTTGTATCCGTATCGTAGCACCTAACCTTAGTAGGTAGGTTATCGTTTGTTGTACTACAAACATGTGTATCACTATCTCAGACAGGATTGTTGTATCTCTGTCTTAGATTGGTTGTATTTGTATCATATTGATGTTCACCAGTATTGATATATTATCACTTACTTGTTTGTTTGAACTTATATTATTATGAACTCTTGACAGGTTATCCAATTTTTTGTGAATTATATGCATACCCATTTTCATGCAGCTTAATATAATGCTCCTACTGACCAACTAATAAATCTCATCTTTGTGTATGATAGAACAATGTCACAAAGAGTCACTCGACAGAATCCTGACGCTACTCCCTCAGCGACTATTTCAGAAGCACAACTTAGAGTGCTTATCGGTCAAGGCATCGCTGATGCCCAGCCACCAGGGAAACACACCCCAGCGGAAACCAGGGCGAAAACCAAAATTCGAATGCCAGAGATCGAACTGCCAGAGGGTGTACCTATCCCGACTTCCTGAAATGCAAGCCCAGTTACTTCAAGGGCAAGGAAGGGGTAGTAGTGTTGGGTCGAATTATTGAGTTGATGTGTCAAAACTAGAAGACAAGGACTAAATCTGACAAAAGAAGATTCTACAAGCTGGTGGACAAACTTGTAGAAAATATAATAAGATATATTTAGAAGATTTGGTTTTATCTAGTTTCCTTTGTAAAAGTCTGGACATTCTATTATATAAAGAATGCCAGACCGTGGGTTTTAATATAACGATCATTCACAATGTAACCTACAAGCAATTCGTATGTCTAGACGTGGGATTAAATGTATACACGTCTAGATGTTATATGTGTTTAATAATACAAGTAACGTTTGGGAAAATTCATCTTGTCCACAACATCTTGTTCATGATTATTGTTCTAATTCCGCTATGTTAAATCATATGAATGATAATCATGCCTAGCAGCTTAAAGATCCGAATCTATAGGATTCATCAATTGGTATCAGAGCGGGTGGCTCTCGATGCTAGGATCAACAAGGTGTTCATTCATAATGAAAAAGAAGAAAAACCCGTATTAGGGTTTTTATGTAGTTTTTGTGTGTGCAACAGTATTCAGAAGACCATAGCTTTTTATTGAGCCGTTGGATCGACACGAAATTTTGTGTGAGTATTCTATACACATATATCTAGATTTTCACTGGAGGGATTGTCAAAATCAGTCTTCAAGAAAAAGTTATAGGGCGTCAAATATGGGTGCAGAGTGATGTACTTATGTTTTCTGTTTTGGTGTAAAAGTAAACTAAGGTTTTGAACAAACTTTAGATTGATTCTAAACAGAAAACATGTTCAAAAAGGAGGGTGTATTGTTGATCATTGTATTCACGATCATAGAATAAGGGTTTCTGTTCATATTGAAACCCTAGTTTTGAACATACGTTGCTGAGTACAAGAATGATGGGATTAGCAGGTTTTTGATTCTGGTGGTAGTCATACTAGCCTTGGTGAGTGGGTTCTTGAAACCATGATGAACCTTAGTATAATGTTTATGGCTGCTTCGAACAAACGTAATAATTTTCGTTTTAGGGTTTCTTTGAACCCTAGATCGACTAAAAACAAAAAAGGAGGCATGCTATAAGAACAAATCATAAGATCATCTATGATGAAGGAAGACCAACAACAGATAATGTCGTCATTTAGACTTGTACTGGTGGTTTATCACGGGAAGGAGGTAAACGTTGTATAGTTCTTGGTAATGGCACATGACAATTTGGACGTTGTTCATTCTCTACGTCTGATTAGGAAGCCAGGCTTGATGTTCGTAGATACAAACATATACAAAAATTAAACCCTACTTTGTAGGGAATATGTTTGGTTTCCTGATTGATCGTGAGAGTTAGTTGGAGGTGATCTTGAATGAATCTGTAAGCCCTGCTTTTTAGGGATTGATGTGAGAATTTATTCAGTTTCCTATTTTGTGGGAAGGAAATAACGTGGTTGCTCAAAAGATGGAATAGGTTTGGTAAAATCACGTTATATATGGAAGCTGTTAAAGAACGTCTTTTTTGGTTTTCAAAACGGTAAAAACGTGTATATCAAATATTCTTCCTGATTTTTAGGCATTACTTCATGCATAAAAGATCATGGTTTGCTCTAGGATATACACGAAAGTACAAAACATATTAACTGTAAGGTATTGTTCGGACCCGCTGTTATTATATTTTTTTACACTGACATGTTCTACGTAGCCACTGTCATTTGGATTATAGCCACAAATGGCTTCTGCGGCTAACCTTGCCGCTGACAAAGTATTATTCATCCGCTGACAGAAGGTCATGTTATCCGAGATATTGGTTTTCATCCGCTGACAAGTGTTGTCCGATTTTGGACAACACATATTGTAAGGTTATCGGACAGTGAAGGATCTCGGGTAAAGGAGGAAATGCTTCTGTTTGAAAAATTGGTTGAGTTTTGACACATAAAACGAGGAGATTATACACACGAAGGTACAAGGAATCTCTATTTTATGCAGAATATCGTTTCGATATTTATGGCTCGGATATTTTTAGAAGACGTATGTGATTAAGGGGAAGAATTCTTATAGTAAGTTTTATGTTCGAAGAATAATTTCGCGAAGTTTGTGTTCTATCATATCTTAAAAAGTTGTGTCTGGTCATCATTACTTTTGAAGGTTCTTTTAATTTGTGACAACGGACTTGATAAAAAGGTAGCAAAGGTATGGGATTTTTCTTAAAACGCTGTATGCTCATATTTGCTAGAGAACTCTTTTTGTCAAGAGACTACTCATTATAGCCGTGAGTTTTATGGTCTACTCATTATAGCCGTGATTTTTGGAATCACATGGATAGTGCAAGACATGGAAAAAAAGTTTGGGTTATTCTACGTCTACATCAAGAATATTATAGTTATTTTTCTTCAAAGATCATTACATAGAGCTACTTTTGGAGAATCTTCAAGATTGCATAGTTTCACATATTCCCTATTGATGTGTCAAAAAGGGGAAAAATATGTGCTATACTTAAGGTGATGATTCTTGGAGATCATGTACTACATACAAAGGATTCACGCTTAAGTGGAAGTGTTTTGACATCATCAACTAGGGGAAGATTGTTGGGTCGAACTATTGAGTTGATGTGTCAAAACTAAAAGACAAGGACTAAATCTGACAAAAGAAGATTCTACAGGCTGGTGGACAAACTTGTAGAAAATATATTAAGATATATTTAGAAGATTTGGTTTTATCTAGTTTCCTTTGTAAAAGTCTGGACATTCTATTATATAAAGAATGCCAGACCGTAGGTTTTAATATATCAATCATTCACAATGTAACCTACAAGCAATTCGTGTGTCTAGACGTGGGATTCAATGTATACACGTCTAGATGTTATTTGTGTTTAATAATACAAGTAACGTTTGGGAAAATTCATCTTGTCCACAATATCTTGTTCACGATTATTGTTATAATTCCGCTATGTTAAATCACATGAATGATAATCATGCCTAGCAGCTTAAAGATCCGAATCTATAGGATTCATCAAGTAGAACTCATGCAATGGTTCGAAAGGACCGAGACAGTGTTCCGCATTAGTGATTGCACCGGAGAAAACAAGGTGAAATTTGCCACCTGTACTCTCTTGGAACATGCTCTCACCTGGTGAAACTCTCTAGTTGCTACCCTTGGGCATAATGAAGCCTATGGGATGACCTAGAATGCATTTAAGGAAAGACTTACCACGAAATACTGTCCTCGTGGTGAAATCAAGAAACTAGAGATTGACTTGTGGAACCTCAAATGCTCAAATCATGACATCACAACTTACAATCAGAGGTTTCAAGAGCTGACTTTGATGTGTACACGAATGTTCCCTGACGTGAAGGAAAAAATAGAAAAGTACGCCAGTGGACTTCTTGATTCTGTTCATGATAGTGTACTCGCATCCCGACCTACTACGGTCGAGGGTGCCATAGAATTTGCCACGGAGCTGATGAACAAATGGGGACGTGATCATGTGCTTAGACAGTATGATTACAAGAGAAAAGTCGAGGAGAACTACCGTAGTCATCACCAGGCCCAGCCACCAAAGAGACAAAACTTGGGCCAGATCTGTAGTGCTGTTTCCTCAGCACCACCACCATATGTAGGAAACAAGCCAAAGTGCTCCAAGTGCAATTTCCATCATTTCTCTATTGTTGAATGCCGAAGACCCGGACAGGGCAACTACCATGCTCCAGCCATCAGGAACAACTCCAGTACCAACTACAGGCCCCACAATGGCAACAGTCAGAACTTCCACGGAAATGGACAGGAGGGAAACCGCCAGCACACTGGCAGCGGTAGCATGGCTCGTAGGGAAGTTCGTTGCTATTGTTGCGGGGAAATCAGGCACATCAAGCCTGATTGCCCAAAGCGAGCAGTTAGGAACGAGAATAGAGGAGGAGCACCGTCTAGAGTCTATGTGATAGGAGACACCAAGACCAACCCCGACTCCAATGTGGTTACCGGTACGTTCCTTCTAAACAATCGCTATGCAACTATTTTATTTGATACGGGAGCTGATAGGAGTTTCATATCCACAGAATTTAGTAGCTTACTAGACATCACACCCACACCGTTAGATGACTGTTACAGAGTCGAGTTAGCAGACGGTAAAATAATTGAAACTAACACTATTTTAAGAGGTTGTACCTTAAAGCTTCTAAATCATCCATTCGACATTCATTTGATACCTGTAATTTTGGGTAGTTTCGACGTCATCATTGGTATGGACTGGTTAGCCAAATATCTCGCAACCATTGTGTGCGAAAAAAATCTAGTCTGTATACCATGGGGAAAAGAAAATCTAATTGTCCGACGAGAAGGAAATTCAGATAGAACTGACACCAGACTGAGTGTTTTCTCATGCACTAAAGTACAGAAGTATATACTAAAAGGATGCCCTATCTTTTTAGCACATATTTCGAAAACCGATAAAGAAGAGGAACTAGAGAAGAAACAAATCAAGGACGTACCAATTGTCCGTGATTATCCCGAAGTTTTCCCAGACGACTTACCTGGTTTGCCTCCGACTCGTCAAGTGGAATTTCAAATCGACTTGATACCAGGAGCTGCACCTGTAGCTAAAGCACCATACCGATTAGCACCAACCGAGATGAAAGAACTCGCTGAACAACTTCAAGAACTGTCAGACAAAGGTTTTATCAGACCCAGTTCCTCATCTTGGGGAGCTCCAGTGCTTCTTTTCAAAAAGAAAAACGGATCTTTCCGAATGTGTATCGATTACAGAGAACTGAATAAGTTAACTGTGAAAAATCATTACCCACTACTACGAATGGACGACCTATTTAATCAGTTACAAGGATCAAGTGTATACTCCAAGATCGACCTACGATCGGGGTATCACCAGTTGAGGGCCAGAGAAGAAGACATACCGAAAACAGCTTTCAGAACTCGTTACGGTCATTATGAATTTCAAGTCATGCCATTTGGACTGACCAACGCTCCAGCCATATTCAAAAAGAAAAACGGATCTTTCCGAATGTGTATCGATTACAGAGAACTGAATAAGTTAACTGTGAAAAATCATTACCCACTACTACGAATGGACGACCTATTTAATCAGTTACAAGGATCAAGTGTATACTCCAAGATCGACCTACGATCGGGGTATCACCAGTTGAGGGCCAGAGAAGAAGACATACCGAAAACAGCTTTCAGAACTCGTTACGGTCATTATGAATTTCAAGTCATGCCATTTGGACTGACCAACGCTCCAGCCATATTCATGGACCTCATGAATCGAATGTGCAGACCCTATCTGGATAAGTTCGTGATCGTGTTTATCGATGACATACTCATCTTTTTTTGAATGGCGAGTTAGTAGTTAGTGATTCGAGATTATAGTGACATCCAATAGGCCAGTATGCAAGCCTCGAACCTTCTCCTTAGGGGATAAACCCCACTCATGCTTCTTAATTCGGGCCCCTAAAGGTTCTTGGTGAGACTCAAACTCGAGACCTATCAAAGAATGAGCAAGAGCACGGAGAACATCTTGCTCAAGTGCTAAAATTACTTAAGGAAGAGAAGCTGTACGCAAAATTCTCAAAGTGTGATTTTTGGATTCCTAAAGTGCATTTCCTCGGTCATGTGATCGATGACAAAGGAATTCAAATGGACCTCGCGAAAGTCGAATCCGTGAAGGATTGGGCATCACCCACTTCACCAAAGGAGATTCGCCAATTCTTAGGTCTTGCCGGTTACTACTGAAGATTTATAGAAGGATTTTCTAAGATAGCTAAATCTATGACGAAGCTTACTCAGAAAGGCATAAAATTCGATTGGGGAGAAAAAGAAGAGGCTGCATTAAAAACCATTAAGCAAAAATTATGTAGTGCACCCAGTTTAGCCCTACCAGAAGGCAACGAAGACTTCGTTGTCTACTGTGACGCCTCACACAAAGGCTTAGGAGCTGTATTGATGCAGAGACAAAAAGTTATTGCCTATGCTTCAAGACAATTGAAGAAGCACGGGCATAATTACTCTACTCACGATCTAGAGCTTGAATCTGTATTTTTTGCCTTCAAAATTTGGAGACACTACCTGTACGCACTGCATACTGATCATAAGAGTTTGCAACATATACTAGACAAGAAGGAGCTGAACATGAGGCAACGTCGTTGGATAGTGTTGGAAACTCACTTTATGTGACGACATTTAAGAATTCCCGTTAGTTATCATAGTCACGCACATTTAGACTAGACTAGGCTCGTTGTATAGTTTAGGTTGTGTGCGTGACTATATATACCCCTCCTTAGCTTCCAAGGAGGGGTGTTGATTGTCATTTGTTTTATTCTCAATACATTTTCATTTCTCTTTCAACCACTATTCTCTCTCTCTAAGTCATCAATGGCTTCCACCACCATCTACCACCATATTAGACCACCGGATCCGATTTAGCATTTCTACATTTGGCATCAGAGCCACGGTTCCATCCTTGGATCGTGTGTATGTTTTCGATTTAGGTGGTCTAAATTTTCTTTGTGTCTCGTTATATTTTTTGTTCCATTTTGTCACAAAATTTTTTGTCATGTCTTGTTAAAACGGTTACATTGTTTTAGCATTTCATATCACTTTTGTCACTGGTCCAAATCTATATCATATTTTTTGTCCTTATCTTCCGTAAAAAATGGTCAAGTTATCATGGTTAAGTTGCTGGTTAAGTTTTTGTAGTCAAACATGTTCGTTTGTCTCACTTACCAGGTCAAGTTGCTGGTCAAAGGTCTCGCAAATTTTTTTTTATATATGTCTGTTCTGGATTATATTTTTTTGAAGATGAAGGTGAAAACCCAGATTTGCCAGAAAATCAGACCCAGAAATTACCTTTCCGGATTTTCAGGAACTAGTACAGATATGGATAAGACGACTCTGCTTCTTGGTACGATCGCATGGATTGCGATGGGTTGTTTTTGACACATTCCGATGGGTTTGACTTACCCATTGCGATGGGACTCATTCCGATGAGTCACATTGCGATGGGTGGTCGGATCTGTCGCAATGGTATATGTATAACGTCATGCTGCCCATTTTTTCCCAATATTGCGATGGCTGGTATCCATTGCGATGGGTACCATTGCGATGGGTACCATCGCAATGGGTACCATCGTAATGAGACTTCTTGGACTGCGATGGACTATATACTTATGACTGCGATGGTTAAATGCTTGTTACGATGCCGTTTTAACAAATCATGACCATGCATGTTGACTCAGTAACTTGACTGAATCCATTAGTTTAAAAAAGGTTTACACTTAACTCTTGACCAAAACCCATCTCAACCGAGTCAACTCGGTCATTACCGAGTTGACTCAGTTAAACTCACTGAGTCGACTCAATATTACTCCAACCTTTTATCACCTCAACACCATAACTATTTATTCCCATCGTCTCCTAATCCCCATCCAAACTAGACTCGTACCAAAACAGAAAAACATATAATCTCAGATTTAATTCGTTTTAGACATGCATGCCTAGATCTATTTAGATCTCACGAATTCTAATCATCACTGATCTATGTCGTTGTAACCATCTGTTCCATTTTCGAATATAAAGAAGACGTTAAACCATTGTGTTCACGTCTTTCTTTGTTTCGATTCATTTAAACGACATGCATCTTGTAATAAACCTACCTGAGACCTTAATTAAAAGGAACTTGATGCACTGATCTTGGTTGATTCATGCATATAATCATCAGTAAACAAGGTTGTAATCAGGTTGTGGTTTTGAAATCGTGTCTTAAAATGGTTATCGAAGATGAGATTGATGATTTTTGTAGAAATATGTTGAGGTTAAGATGGAGGATATGTGAGATTCGTATTGTGATTTTGTTTTGGTGGCATAGATTATTGAGATTCGAGATGGTTTAGCTCAAATTAAGAGTTTGGTGATCAAGAGATTTTTTTGGGACGGAGGATACTAAGTAGATTTTTGGGACAGAGTATTTTATGTTGTAGCTTGGACCGGGTCTTAAGCTATAAACCATGATATATATTCATGGGAATGTGGGACGTGTACATTTGCAAGTTGACATCCGTGTCATGTGGTACAATTATTTATTTTTGATAATATAACACTTATCAATTATAATAAAGTATCTGTGTCATGTGGGACGTGTATATATAGATGGTGATCACGTGTTATACTTCCTATACAATTTGCAATGAGATGTTGCTTAGCAAATGAGGTGGGTGGACCCTGTATAACAATTTATCTTTGGGCCGTATGTTTCAAATCTTTCTATACACGAATTCTTTTCAAAATTATTTATTTTGAATAACAATTTTGTGTATTATGATATTATTTGGACATTATTGAGACAAAAAGTGACGTAACAAGACAAAGTGACGAGACAATTGTGACGCAATTTATTTGAGACGAGACGAAAAAAAAATGGGCGATTTTTTAGTGACTACAGATTTTTTTTGGATCGGATATTAATTATTTGAAGACGGAGACGAATTTTTCGAAGGCGTGTATTTATTTTATCTTTTAATAGATAACTTGTTCGTGCTTAATCTTAGAATGAAGACTTGGTTATCTGGTTTCCGGGTTCGGGGTGGATGGTTGATGACTCGGATAACTATCACTCAAAGGGGTTACTTTGTTGTACTCAGTGACACGCGCATAGTCGACGTGGATAATTCAAGAGGGGTTGTGCTTATAGACATCTTTAGTGATGCATTGGGTACTTAAAATTTTATCCACCGTTCTTCATTCAACAATAGTGCAAGCTTAAGTCACAAGATCGAAGGATTCTTATTCAGTTTCATGTTTGATGTATCTGATTCATTCCATCAGTGGTCACTTCAAATTGCCTTCAAGTGGGTTGGTAAAGATGGCCATGGAGAGTTTATGAGAAGAGATTTTCAATCAACAGCTGATTCTCACCGAATATAATTAAGCTTATTTATTATTCTCTCGAGATTTTCAGGTTTATGTGCTTACGATTTATTGATGGTTCCGAGTTTCGAAACCATCAAGGGGGAAGAAGAAGACACATCGAACGCACAACGAGTACACGTGATGAACTTCATACCTTCTTTTGATTTGAAGACATTCCGGGATGACATTTGTCATAGCCGCAGAGAAAATCAGTGTTTTAACTCGTGTCGTTATCAATCTCCAAACGGTACACTACTGATTCGAGGTTTAATTGTTTGATTGTTGCAATTAAACATCATCATTATCCTATATGCATTCCCGGGACTTAATTGACTCTGGTGCATCTCCGGAAGAAGACATGTGCATTTCCGGGACTTAATTGACTTTGGTGTTACGATGTCAACTTCATGAATGGGATAAAGTGTCCACTTCAGTATTTGAGCTTCATAATTGGGATTGATTTACCTTCTTCAACTTTATGGGGGGAGAAGTGTCTTGATTCTTTCTGGTATGCATAACTTGAACTCTCAGGGGGAAGAAAAATTCAGTAGAATTATTCAAGCGTGAGATGAAAAGTTGTTGATCTACTTGGTGTGCCCCAAACTTTCAATCCCTCTTAGCAACATTATCATGGGATTTGCTTGTTAGATTCCGCTGTGCGCTTAATCATTCTAAGCTTTATTGAAAGCTTTGAAGTTGCTTACGAGGATTGTCGATTTAGGGGGAAGCTATTTAAAAGCTTCTACATCAAGTTTACGTGGCATGAATTAGGGGGAAGCTAATTCAGAAGCTTCTCCTTATCCAGAAGTGTATGGGTTACTTAGCTCGTGCCGTTACAGTATTTCTACTACAAGTTAAAGATGAGTCGTTTTGAAGTCAAAGGCCTCAGAAGACATCATCAGCATTAGACGCTTCATGAAAGCTCTTGTTCTTAATTATTTTGTACTTGTTAGGAAGAATATTGTAAGGAATTCTACACGTCGTCCCATGGGGGAAGATTGTTGGAAACTCACTTTATGTGACGACATTTAAGAATTCCCGTTAGTTATCATAGTCACGCACATTTAGACTAGACTAGGCTCGTTGTAAAGTTTAGGTTGTGTGCGTGACTATATATACCCCTCCTTAGCTTCCAAGGAGGGGTGTTGATTGTCATTTGTTTTATTCTCAATACATTTTCATTTCTCTTTCAACCACTCTTCTCTCTCTCTAAGTCATCAATGGCTTCCACCACCATCTACCACCACATTAGACCACCGGATCCGATTTAGCATTTCTACAGATAGATTTGCTCAGTGACTACGACTACGACATCAAATACCACCCAGGTAAAGCCAACGTAGTCGTAGATGCACTAAGTCGAAAAGGAACGATCCTCCCATGAGAGTTCGAGCCCTAGTTATGTCCATTAGCTTGGATCTACCCAAGCAGATATTAGAGGCTCAACTCCAAGCACAGAAGCCTGAAAACATCGGAAAGGAAGACATAGGAGGAATGCTTAGGACTGACCTAAGCAAAGAAGTTGGAAGCTAGAGCAGACAGAATGTTATGTTTACACGGAAGAAGTTGGTTACCATGTTACGGAGACTTGAGAAATGTGATCATGCACGAATCTTATAAGTCCAAGTACTCCATACATCCCAGATCTGAAAAGATGTATCATGACATAAAGAAATTATATTGGTGGCCGAACATGAAAGCAGGCATTGCCACATGCGTTAAGAAATGTCTGACTTGTGCCAGAGTAAAGACAGAACATCAGAGGCCATCCGGTTTGTTAGTCCAACCTGAAATACCAAAATGGAAATGGGACAACATCACCATGGACTTCATTACCAAACTTCCTACTTCATCTCACGATTACAATACAATTTGGGTAATCGTTGACCGACTCACAAAATCAGCTCATTTCCTGCCCATCAGAGAAAATGACTCTCTGAACAAGTTATCAAAGCTGTACCTGAAGGAAATAGTGACTAGACACGGTATACCAGTCTCAATCATTTGTGATCGAGATGCTAGATTTACGTCAAACTTTTGGAAAGCTTTCCAATGAAGTTTAGGAACAAACTTGGACATGAGCATCGCATATCATCTGCAGACTGACGGTCAGAGTGAACGAACAATCCAAACCCTAGAAGACATGCTAAGAGCATGCGTGATCGACTTTGGGAAAGGATGGGTCGAACATACACCGTTAGTTGAATTCTCCTACAACAATAGCTACCATGCCAGTATCAAAGCAGCACCATTTGAGGACCTCTATGGCCGCAAGTGTAGATCACCCGTATGCTGGGCAGAGGTGGGGGAATTTCAACTGACTGGACCCGAACTAATCCAAGAGATGACTGAGAAGATCACTCTCATCAAACAACGAATTCAGGCTGCCCAGGATAGACAGAAGAGCTATGCAGACAGGAAACGGAAACCTATGGAGTTTGCAGTAGGTGACCATGTTATGCTAAAGGTATCACCTTGGAAGGGCGTTGTACGATTTGGAAAACGTGGGAAACTAAATCCACGTTACGTAGGACCTTTCAAATTGATTGCCAGAATCGGTGAAGTCGCTTATCATTAGAGTTGCCCCAGCAGTTGAGTCGGGTACAATCTACATTCCATGTCTCAAACCTGAAGAAATGCTACGCGGATGAGCCGCTAGCCATGCCATTGAAGGGGGTCCACTTTGATGACAAACTTCAATTCATAGAAGAGCCGGTATAAGTCATGGAGAGAGTAGTCAAGAAGCTAAAGCGAAGCCAAATCCCGTTAGTTAAGATACGATGGAACTCTAGGAAAGGTCCTAAGTTCACTTGGGAACGCGAATACTCATTTAGAGCTAAGTACCCACACCTGTTCACCTGAGCAGTAACGTCATCTTAAGCTTTGAGGACAAAGCTAAAATAACGGGTTAATGCTTTAAAACCTGTAAATTTCAGGTTTTGACTATGTCATCATTGTACACGTCACCTCATGATATCTGTATATATATTACCACCTTTGCATGAAAACTTTTGAGCAATCATATGCATCGTACCTGAGCTAACATTATTTTAATCATCAGAACATGGAAACATTTAATCACATAGCATACATTATGATTTTGAGTATTTAATCATAAGGAGACAACCTCATTTATATGACTACATTATATGGACATGTGGGACAGTAAACAATAACTTCTTTTGGGACATTTAAGTCACTTGAACTTATAATCATAAGCATTCATCATTTTGATTTATAAATATCCAAACTCATGATCACGATTAATAACATTTACTTAAGAATTATTTTAAAGGCTTAAAAATATATATTTATATATATATTTTCCTCACATCATGAATGACATTACGTTACGACATCAACTGTTTTTATTAATAAACATTACCTTTAACCACTCTTACTTATTTGAACAAAGTTGTTTTGCTTTTAATAAAGTAAATTATTTTCTCATTTAAATATGACCATACTTTCACCAAGGATTCCAAACTTAACCAAAATCAACCTAGACTTAAACCTACTCACACAATACTATACCTACACACCTAGTAACTATACTTAGACATAAGATTTAAACGTAAAACTACCTTAGGCTCACTTACTAGCCGAATGTACACAACATACGCAACATTTCATACTTAAAACCTTTACCAAAACTCATCAAGACCCAAGTAAACATGTACAACCTTGCCAATAAATTCCTAACACTATACACACACATTTTGTCCCCTTGACTCACTATTATGCGACGGCAAGAGTAACATTTAGGGGTCAAGTGTACAATTTTGCATTAATAAGATGTACTAGGTATATCTAATCCTAGGATATGCTTATAATAGAAACAAGACACCTAGCCCTCGCACTCTTTCCATAGACGTGTGAGGGAAGCTCACCACACACCCAAATTGCCTTGTACAAACTTTACCTTAATTGCAAAGACTATGCAAACAATTTGTGCCCCCTAGACATGCATGTATGCGACGGCAAGAAGGCCTTAGGGGTCAAGTGTACAAATTATGCTCATTAAACCTTGTACTTACCTAGTACACATCAAATCCACCATATCTAGCTATACACTCTCTCTTGGCGTGTATATACCCCAAACCACACCCCTCAATCTCACATTTAGATATTTGGCAAACACTTAAACTTCACATACCACTTACACTCCCCACATTTGGATATCCTCTCCACAAAATGCCTAGACAAAGATCAAGCATTTACTTCTACATATTCATGGTCTTCTCAAGCATTTAGTGCAAGTATACAAGATATTTTAGCATTCAAGACAAGTCCAAGATCTCCTTAGGTCACGTGTAAGAAAAGCCGACCCCTATAAGCCCTAATCCATAGTAATTACCACATTTTTCTAAGAACAAGTAAGTATGAGACCTCCCTAAACCTTTTCCTTACTCATTTTACTTGTCATGCATGTAAAAGCTATAAAAATGAAGCTAGGAGTACATGCATACGTATAAAACTCTTAGACAAGTCCTTAAGAACATATAAGCCCACGTCTTATATGATGTCCATGGACAATCTTGCTCCAAAACACTAAGGATTAGTAAGTACATGCGTAAAGAACTTAGTATAAGCCCTAAGTAGTTAACCTAGTCATAAAAGCCTATAAAATGTAATATAAGCCGAAACATATAAGCCTATATAAGCCAATAACACATGTAAGCCGTAGCCTATATAAGTCCATAAGTCATATAAGCATAGATCTATATAAGCTAGTCATATAAGCCCCAAAAACTTATATAAACCGAGACCTAAAACCTTATATAAGCCAAGTCATGTAAGCCTTAAAATCTTATATAAGTCGAGACTTAGAAACTTGTGTAAACTAGCTCATACAAGCCCTAAGAACACTAAATAAGCCGTGACATATAAGCTCACCATAAGCCATAAATAAGCCGCATGTAAATAAGGCCATAACTTATTTATAAGCCAAGTAAAAAAAATTAAGATAAGCCCAATAAGTAAATTATAATTACTAGCCCACTTGGTAAATTTACTAAGTAAATTAAACAAGCCCATTAGGCCCACATAATCTAAGCCGAGACCCTATTGGGCCAACCAAGCCCAAATCTTGTTTGTGGAAACCTTTCGTGCCCTTATAGCCAATTGGTGAAAGTTAGGGTCAATTATGTAATTTAATAAAACTTTTATATATACTTCGTGACTTTTAAAAAGTAGTAGGACCAAAATTGTTAATTTTGAAAGTTTATTGTGTGTGTATGTTGAAGCCGTGAGCTAAACGAAACCACAAGGACTAATGGTGCCATTATTAAAACTTAATGTAATTCCTAGTTTCCCTTTTAAATATTTCGAGACTTCGAGGGTCATTATTGCCACTTTTGGAAACTCATTACAAGCCCTAACCTTATATTTAAATATTTCGAGACCTCAAGGACCAAAAGTGTTATTCTAGAAACTTATTACAAGCCCTAACTTTATATTTGGATATTTCGAGACTTCAAGGACCATTAGTGTCATTTTGAAAACTTAAAACAAACCCTAATCCTTATCTAATTATTTCCGAGACATAAAGGGGGGGGGGTGTTTGGTCATTTCCCCAAAGTTTTATAAGCCCTAGGGGCGTTTTTGAAAATAAATAAAACGGACAAGGACTAACGACGCAATGTACTTAACGAACGAAACCTTAAAGGTTATTTTTGTAAATTGTTATACTAACAAGGACCCAAGTGTAAATTTAATTTAATTAAAGATATTAATAAATTATTTTTTGATGAATTAACTTGGCCATTTGGATAATTATATAAATTACTAAGTTTATTCACAAAACCTTATAAACTGACAAATCCGTTAATTATATTTTTGAAGCCTTAAGAAAATTAAATAGTATTTTTTTCTTACAATAAATTAAATGATATAAAAATCTATTTATTTAATTTATTACCCCCTTATTACTAGACAATTTATATATATATTTAGAAACAAAAAATATATATATTTACAACTCACTATAAGTGAAAACACTTAAACGGTCGTAATAACTTATTAATCAGTGATCATGCATTTTCATCCGTACATTCATCATGCATTGTTATCTTTGCATTTACTAAGGCACTTAAAATTACTTAGGTAATTTCTCTAGTTCGTGATCATACTTTACCAGTTTATTCAGTGACATCATCCCCACATCATTATCACTAAGGTGAGTTTATGGCCCCATCTTTACTATTTTATATCTGGGGGAGAAAACATACAAAAGCTATATATATTTAAATATGCAAACACACACTGATAACAACAACAATTTATTTGCCTATTGTTTGTCCCATACCCGTGGACTGTAATAGTTAATAGTGTAGCGCGAAATGTATGAATAGATCTATTCGGGTATTGACAACACCCGGCCTGCGTAACTTGCTATCACGAAACGCTTAGGCCAAGCAACATGTTTATTTCATTGTCGAAATGAGGGAACAACATCAGGATAGACCCAAATGGGCGTACTGAGAATCATCTGTCTAGTTTCTATTACAGGGCAGTAGGAACTACTATAGTATTGGACTGTGTTGTCCTACTATGATCGTGGTGTTTGGCATATTAGTAATTTATTTATTTAACTAAACCTATGAATTCACCAACTTCGTGTTGACCCCCACATTTTACTCTATATGTTTTCTTCAGTTTTATAGTAAATGTGGTTTTACAAACAAGATACTAAGTGTGTACAATTAATTCATGTAATATGTTTTAAATGACTATTATGATCATTGCTCTATATAATGTGTGCTATCGATCCACCCAAGTAACACCCCATGTACTTTTCCGCTACATTTGACCATCAAGGGGGTGTTACATCGCCCATACAATACTTGTATCAAATAGTTTCACACAAACATTACCATGACACAACATATGATTGAACATAGTAACTCACAGTTTATAGCGACTTGGTTAATCAGTAAAAGTCATGCAATAAATATAGTGCCATGCACAAAAGCTCCTATATAAATACTATGCAACTCCAGTAAACCAGGGAACGAGAGGCTGGCTGACCTCTAATAGCGCCTTCCATAATATTTACACTCCATCACCGAAAAGCGTACGAATGGTACTGATAGGTGTGAAAACACCCATCCTTTTACCACTTATTTCTTGCTAAAACAAGACCAAAACGCGTATTTAATATCATTTGTTTGGAATTATGCGTGGTTTTTGTGTTTATTGTGTTTTCAGAGTCAACCGGATGAATATTGAAGAAAACATGGGATTGCACGGGTTTTATCGAAGAAAAAGACTCAAGACGAAGTCTATTGTCCAAGAGATGCAAAATATTTGAAGTCAATGGGCCTATTTGAAGATTTATCTAAGAAAAGGACCAAAGATGGAAGATTTACACATGTCGAAAGAACTCAAGTCTATTAAACGAAGAAATTAAAAGACGAGTTGAATTTAATCGGCGACAAATCCCGAATCAGAATCGAAAACGTCCACTTTTCTGAAAAGAAGAGAAGACAAGAAGAACGGGAGAAAGCCCACTCACCAACCAAAGGCAAGGACTATATAAAGGGATTCCCTTCACACATTTGGACCAATTTTTAGTTTTTTTGTTTTTCCTCTCTTTTTCTTCTTGTTCGTAGGTATCACCAACACCATTAGGGTGTTTGGTGATTTCATTTTTTCTTGATTTAATCTTTAATCTAGTAAGTTCTTAATCTTTTCCTTTGATTGTTTAAACCTTAATCATCAATATAATCTTTCCATTTCATCTTGTTCTTTGATTCAATGTTTTTAAAGTTCTAATTTAGTTGATTTTGATCTTCAAAAGTTAGTGGGTTTTGTGTTTTTATTGTTGGGATTTGATGTTTATGGTTAGTAGATGATTTGTGATTAGTTTTGTTTAAGATTTGGTTAAGAACTTGGTCGATTTTTGATAAAATCGTGTTTCCCTGTTTCCTGTCTGTTTACTGTTCTTCATCCCCCATTTATCCCGGATAGCAAATTTATTCCGAGTAGCACTTTATTCCGAGTAGCCATTTATTCCGGATAGTACCTTATTCCGAGTAGCAAATTTATTCCGAGTAGCACATTATTCCGAGTAGCCATTTTTCCGGACAACACTTAATTCCGAGTAGCAAATTTATTCCGAGTAGCGCTTTATTCCGGATGGCCATTTATTCCGGATAGCACCATTATTCCGGATCACCATTTATTCCGGATAGCACCACTTATTCCGCATAATCATTTTATTCCGAATAGCCTTTTATTCCGCATGACCTTTATTCCGAATAGAGCATTTCTTCAGTTATTCCACATCAACAACATTATTCCGAATCAAGCAAGTTTTCAGTGAGGTTATTTTACTGCTTTATCGTTTAATTGTTTAATTTTAATTCAAGTTGTATTTCATTAACTGTGTTTGGTTTAAATATTTATTACTTCATTCATTTACCTTTTTAGTAGAATAGAAAACCAAACCCCCTATTTGTCACCAAGATCAATCATTCCACTTTGAGCTGTGATCAATTCGAGAAGATTCCGAGAGATTATCTGAACCCCATCCAAAACCAATGTATCAAATGGCGCCGCTGCCGGCTCTTCTCGTTAAGATTACCAGTTTTTTGTGAGAACTTGGATTTTGGGATCCGTTCACCATGAACGTTTCTTTTTATTAAAAATTTTCAAAAATCCTAAACAATATAAAATTTTCAAAAATACAAAAAAATTAAAAAACCATAAAAACCAAAAATATTTCTTGTTTGCTTTGTTAGTTCTTTTGCAGGTGCATGCGTACACGATCAACGTCTTATCAAGAGCCCGAGCCTCTCGAAGACTTAGACATGGCCGGTGTACACAACAACAACAATAACCCACCTCAAAACAATAACAACAATAACAATCCACCTCTCAACAACAATAATAACAACAACAATGAACCTCTACCGGACAATCGCCCGATGATTGAACTTTTGCAAGCACATGTAGACGGCAAAAATGATCCAATTGTCATACCCGCGATTGCAGCCAACAACTTTGAGCTCAAATCCGGTTTTATCCAGATGGTCTCTGCTCAACCATTCTTGGGGCGTACCATTGATGATCCACATGACCACATCAAGAGATTCCTGCAACTCACGAATACGGTCAAATTAAATGATGTTCCACTAGAGGTAATCCGTTTACAACTTTTTCCTTTCTCCCTCGAGGGACAAGCCCGGCATTGGCTTGCAAAGGAACCGCCACAAAGTATTCTGACGTGGACGGATTTGGAGACCAAGTTCATAAACTACTTTTTCCCACCCTCTCGTACTACCGCTTTGCGGAATGAAATTATTAATTTTGAACAAAAGTACGATGAGTCTTTTAGTGAATCTTGGGACCGTTTTAAAGATCTTTTAAGTAAGTGCCCACAACATGGTTTTACCAAAGTGCACCAAATTAATACTATTTATAATGGTTTAAGCATGAATGACCAAGATTCACTAAACAGTGCCTCGGGGGGGGGGGGGGGGGGGGGGGGGGGGGGGGGTAATATTTTGGTTAAGACTTCCAATGCCGCTTGGGATATCATTGAGAATAAGTCTCGTGTGCAAACCAAGAGTGTGCGGACCAATGCCGCTAGTTCTAGTACTAGTGACAGCGACAAGCGACTTGACAAAATTACTACGCTTCTTGAATCGCTTGTTACCCACACCACTAACAACACCAACAGCATCAACGCTAAAAACGCTCAAGACGCTCAAGTCAATGCTGTTAGCCAACCATGTGAAATATGCGGGGGTCCTCACTCTTACACCACTTGTACCGCCACCCAAGACTATCCTTCTGAGAATGTTAATGCAGCATACGGTACCTATCCTCCGGCCGCTTATCAAGCTCGTCCTCAAGGTGACCGCAACTTGCTTAGCTACCGCTCAAACAACTTTCTTTCCACGCCCGGTTTTCCTCCTAACAACCCAAACCAACAACAAAACCTTAACCGACCCAACCAACAACAACCTCGTGCACCATACCAACCACCTCACAAACAACCATATCCACCTCAAAGAAACAACCAAGTTTACCAACAACCTGCTTATCAACCACCCGCCTACCATGCTCCTCCTCCCAACCAACCCACCGCATTACACCAAGATATTGGAAACTACATGAGGACGAATGATGTGATCGTGGACAATCTCCAGCGGGAAGTGCTCAACCTGAAAGCAGACATGGTGAAACAAGGGAACGATCTTCGAGCTGATATGAGAAACACTTTGGCAAGTCAAACGAATGACTTAAGGAACATGATGGCTAGTTTCTTCCAAGGTAATCAACCCTCTTCTTCGGGTACTCTTCCGAGTAACACCGTTGCGAATCCAAGAGGGGAGATGAAAGCAATCACCACTCGCAGTGGCAAAGGTACCAAGGAACTCGAGCTTCCTATACCTCCACCGGTGATTGTGACTAAGGAAAACGAGTCACCTGCTCCTATTCCCCAACCTTCTACTTCCCTAATTTCTCCACCTCTTACTTCTACCCCTCCTCCACCCAAGGATGTGAGTGATCCTACTATTCCAAAGCCTTCCTCTTCTTCCGATATACCTTATCCCTCAAGGTTGAGGAAAGAGAAGCTCAAAAGCAAGGACGATATTCAGGTTTCGAACTTTCTCAAAATGTTTAAACAATTGAATTTCAACATCTCCTTCGCTGAGGCTCTCGCTCACATGCCTAAGTATGCGAAAATGTTCAAAGATCTTATTAGTGATAAGGAGAAGCTTCTTGATATTGCTAACACCCAACTTAATGAGAATTGCTCTGCAGTGCTCTTAAGGAAATTGCCAACCAAGCTTGGTGATCCGGGTCGCTTCTTAATCCCTTGCAACTTCCCGGGAGTAGAGAGTTGCATGGCCCTAGCCGATCTAGGTGCCAGTATTAATTTAATGCATCTAAGCGTTTGGAAGCAATTATCTCTCACTGAGCTAGTTTCCACCAAAATGACTTTGGAATTAGCTAACCGTACGGTTGCTTATCCAGTGGGGATAGCCGAAGACGTTTTTGTAGGAGTCGACAAATTCACTTTTCCTGCCGATTTCGTCGTCGTCGACTACGATATGGACCCTCGTGTGCCATTAATTGTTGGTCGTCCATTCTTGAGGACCGGTCGCACTCTCATCGATGTTGAAGCCGGTGAGCTTATCATGAGAGTAGGTGACGATAAAATCGTCTTCAACATGGGAAAGCTTTCTAAACAGCCTTATTCATACGAGAGTGTTAATTGTATTGACGTTCTTGATGAGGCTTGTGAAGAACACTTCAAAGATGCTTGTAAAAGTATTCCTACCTCTCTTCCCAATGTTGAGACCGTTTCCTCTATTGATTCATCACTATCTCTATTTGGAGAAAGTGATTTCCTTTGGAAAGATTTGGAAGCCACCATGGGAGATGTGAACTTAGAACATGACGATTCTCCCACCGATTGGGATGAAGATCTTCGCCTCATTGAGAACCTTCTTAAAGAAGACAATATTTCTCCACCATCTCCCAAGGATATTGCTATCGATGCACCGACTTTGAATACGCCTCCCATCGAAAATCCTCTGGATTTAGAACTTAATGAGTTGCCGCCCCATCTCGAGTACGTGTTCCTTGAAGATAAGAAGAAGTCGCCCGTCATCACTGCTAAGGACTTGAAAGAAGAAGAGAAATCTCGCCTCATCGCCATGCTTAAAGATCATAAGAAGGCAATTGCTTGGAAAATTTTCGATATCCGCGGAATTGATCCAAACTTTTGTACTCATAAGATTCTCATGAAAGATGACTTTAAACCCGCAATCCAGAGCCAACGTAGGGTTAATCCTCGCATCCATGACGTCATCAAACAAGAA
Organism: Glebionis coronaria; assembly: GCA_025667525.1. NCBI lineage: Eukaryota > Viridiplantae > Streptophyta > Magnoliopsida > Asterales > Asteraceae > Glebionis > Glebionis coronaria. Next base: position 270,268,195 of record CM046878.1, read on the forward strand.
GTTATCAAACTTCTTGATGCCGGCTTGATTTACCCTATTTCGGATTCTCCATGGGTAAGTCCCGTCCATTGTGTGCCCAAGAAGGGCGGAATAACCGTTGTTCCCAATGAACACAACGAGTTGATTCCCACTCGTCTCGTTACTGGGTGGAGAGTTTGTATTGACTATCACAAGCTCAATGATGCCACGAGAAAAGATCATTTTCCTCTTCCTTTCATGGATCAAATGCTCGAGCGTCTAGCGGGTAATGACTATTACTGCTTCTTAGACGGTTTCTCCGGGTATTTTCAAATTGCCATCGATCCCAAAGACCAAGAAAAGACCACATTCACTTGTCCCTACGAAACATTTGCTTACAAACGTATGCCTTTTGGTTTATGCAATGCTCCTGGGACGTTCCAAAGGTGTATGATGGCTATCTTCCATGACATGGTTGAAGAAACTATGGAAATATTCATGGATGACTTCTCGGTTTATGGCGATTCTTTCTCTGCTTGCCTTGACAATTTAGAACGTATGCTTAAGCGGTGTGAAGACACTCGCCTTGTTCTTAATTGGGAAAAATGCCATTTCATGGTAAAAGAGGGCATCGTGCTAGGACACAAGATCTCCAAAGCCGGTCTTGAAGTAGACCGTGCTAAAGTCGATGTTATTTCTAAGTTGCCTCCACCTTCAACCGTGAAGGGTGTGAGAAGTTTCCTCGGTCATGCGGGCTTCTACCGTCGTTTCATCAAATATTTTTCTAAAATCGCTCGCCCGATGACCCACCTCTTAGAAAAAGATACTCCTTTTATCTTTTCCACAGAGTGTCTTGAAGCCTTCAACTTGCTTAAGGATAAGCTAACTAAGGCACCGGTCTTGGTTACCCCTAATTGGGAGCTTCCCTTTGAGTTGATGTGCGATGCTAGCGACTTTGCTATTGGAGCGGTTTTGGGCCAAAGATTGAACAAACACTTCCAACCGATCCATTACGCTAGCAAGACAATGACGGGGGCTCAATTGCATTACACGACAACCGAAAAAGAGCTTTTAGCTGTTGTCTATGCCTTTGAAAAGTTCCGCCCCTATCTTGTCCTTTCTACCACCATCGTGTATACCGATCATTCCGCGTTGAAGTACTTGTTGACTAAGCAAGATTCCAAACCAAGACTTCTTCGCTGGGTTTTGCTACTTCAAGAATTTAAAATCGAAATTCGTGATAAGAAGGGAGCTGAAAACCTAGCCGCGGATCATCTCAGTAGACTTGAGGATCCTTACCAATGGGATCATCCGAACAAAGAGATCAATGACTCTTTTCCCCTGGAGACCTTAATGTCTATCAACTCGACTTCTGATGAAACCCCGTGGTTTGCGGACATTGCAAACTACTTGGCGGGTAGAATTCTTGTTGACGGGTTAACATCCCAACAAAAGAAGAAGTTCTTCAAAGACATTAAGACTTACTTTTGGGATGACCCGTATCTATTCAAAAAATGTGCTGATTTGCTTATTCGCCGATGTGTTGATGGACCGGCAGCTTTAGAAATCCTTGACGCTTGCCACAAAGGACCCACCGGTGGTCACTTTGGTCCCAACTACACCGCCAAAAAAGTGTTTGACTCGGGAATTTATTGGCCCACCATTTATCGTGATGCTCACGAGATGGTTAAACGTTGTGATGCTTGCCAAAAACAAGGCAAGATCACATATAAAGATGAGATGCCTCAAAATTTCATACAAGAATGTGAAATCTTTGATGTTTGGGGTATCGACTTTATGGGGCCATTCCCTTCATCTAAAGGAAACAAATACATCCTTGTTGCCGTTGACTACGTTTCTAAATGGGTTGAAGCCAAAGCTTTACCCACTAATGACGCAAGGGTGGTTTGTAACTTTTTGAAATCGCTGTTCGCTAGATTCGGTGTGCCTCGTGCCATTATTAGTGATCGCGAGACTCATTTTTGCAATGATCAATTTGCAAGAGTCATGGCTAAGTATGGTGTAAATCATCGTCTTTCCACCGCATACCACCCACAAACTAATGGCCAGGCTGAAATCTCTAACCGAGGATTAAAGCGAATTCTTGAAAGAACCGTGGGAGAGCATCGTGCCTCATGGGCCGATAAACTCGATGATGCTCTGTGGGCTTTTCGTACCGCATACAAGACTCCGATTGGTTATACACCATATCGTCTCGTGTACGGGAAAGCATGCCACCTCCCCATTGAGTTGGAGCACAAGGCTTACTGGGCCTTGAAGTGGACTAATTTCGATATCAACAAAGCCGGTGACCTACGCAAGATCCAACTCAATGAGCTGAATGAACTCCGGAATGAGGCTTATGAATATTCTTTGATCTATAAGGAAAAGACTAAGCTCATTCACGACTCCAAGATTAAAAACCGAGAGTTCCAAGTTGGAGACAAAGTTTTACTCTTTAACTCTCGGTTGAAAATCTTTTCGGGCAAGCTGAAATCTCGTTGGTCCGACCCATTCACCATTGCCCAAATTTTTCCATATGGTACTCTCGAGCTCGCTCAACCTAATGGACCTAATTTTAAGGTGAATGGCCAACGAGTGAAGTTGTACTTTGGTGAGGATATCTCTCATGAGATGATTCCATCCATCACCACGTTTCCCATGAACTAATTTTGGGTCGAGTTAGGCTCGTGACTCGGTTATCAAAAACAAGCGCTCCTCGGGAGGCAGCCCGAGTATCTATCCTTTTCCGTTTTAACCACCTAAGTGTATGGGGAACTCTTTAGGTTCTTTGTGTTTGTGTGGTGATGTGATTACAGGGATGAATGCACTTTTGGAACCTTTGAATAACCGTGCTCCCGTGTTATCCGAAATCCGATTCTATCTCTCAACTATCGTGATTCAATTTTCTTCATACTCACATTTGAAAATGATCACGTTTATCTTAAACATTGAGGACAATGTTTATCTTAAGTGTAGGGGGGACTTCTATCAAAGTTTTAAGTGGACTTTTCCATTAAAATGCCTTCATTTAACCGAAAAATCATCTTTTTCAGCATTTTTCAAATTTTTAATTAACTTTGGCCATGTAGTCGTAATTTAAATTTTTATCGTTGCTTTCATATGTATATATCCCGCAATAAAGTCAAAAATATTAATAAAGTGGTGTAGCTAGTTTTGAAATCTTTGACATATTAGGCCCGTTGCGATTATTTTGCCTCAACCCGAATAGACTTGTCCAAGTTTATTCTAGCAAGTATCCTTAACCATGTAGACCTTAATTGGTTTATCAGGCTAAGCATCCACGAGTCTCATTACTTGAGATTTTAAATTGTGGAGAACGAGAAATGATAGTGTCAATTATAAGTCGGTATTCTTGCGCAAGCTCACTTGGTGTAATTATCTGCCTATTCTCCCATCACTTGCTAATAATTTATCTGCAATAAGTAAGGTCGTACGATTTGAAAAGTTACTTAGCTTCTATCCCAAGATCGTTTAAAAGTTGCTCGGTAATGATAAGAGTTCATAGCCAAGGCATAACTTATGAAGCGGGGCGCGAAGATTGGCGAGTCCGAAAAGGCCCTAACAAGGCATGAGGATTCAATCTTATTGCTAAAGATCCAAGGTGATGTGAAAAGCATTATTCCCAAAATCAATATGAAGGATCAAGACTCACGACGAAAAGCAATCAACTCCCGTAAAGATCATGGAGAAGTCTATCCGAAAAGACCCTAACAAGGTATGAGGATAAATAGATCCAAGTCCGAAAAGGAGGCGGATCGTTGTATCTCAAAATCCCAATTAGCGATTGAAGAAATAATCATAAAATCGTGGTCAACAAAGTTGGAGTACCCCCTCAAAAGTCTCCAAGTGAAGAAACTCTATGTTGGATTGTAACACACGACTTATAATGATATAGAAATGTAGATGAAGTTTAAACCAAAAAAGAAAGATTAGATTAGATGAAGGAAAAGAGAAAAACAAACTTGTGAATTCCTAGTGAGAGAAACACATACGTTTCTCTCTCTACAAAACAATGGAATGGAAAACACACACACAAATGAGGCTTAGGAGGCCTTTTATACTAAGTAGTAAGTGTTTAGGAGGCCTTCCTCATTTGTGTGTTCGAGACTAATTCCCGTTACATAAACATTAATAACTAAGAACTCTCGACACCGTTGAATAGTATTTTTCATGAGCTTCGCAACGGTATATTATATGACCATCACTTTAAATACGGCTAACAATCTCCCCCTAAGGGGTGGTCATGTAATATGTGACTTCACTTCATTGGTGTTGCAGACTTTGAAGCTCGTTGTCTTGAGAGTTCTTTCATAGTTCCTTTCATGACTTGTGATCTTGGATCTTTGATCTTTGCCTTGACTTGATCTTGTAACTTTTCCAGCTTGTGTTCTTGTGTCTTTACCCACATACTCATGTTTTGAGTTGACATGAAAGCTTGTTAACAATCTCCCTTGATCATCAGAGTAGCGGAAGTCTTTGTCTTTAGATGTTCTTGAGCTTTCTTCAATAATCCTGAATATGTGGCCTTGAATTGCGACTCTTGAGATAACGCCACCGTTTGCATTCCACCGGTTTCCCGTTATACAGTACGAATACTGTACCTGTGATCAGGTAAGTTCAAAGAACTTCCTTGACAGGATTTCCAGCTGTGGTAGCCGTTCTCAATACTTGAATACATCGAAAGATAACTCAAAGTAAGGAGTGAATCATGCAGTTCCATTCTGCTGATTAAGTCGTCAATTCACTTTCCTGGAACAAGTCTGAATCATTTAAGAATCAAACCATCGTTGCTTTCCAGTTGACACAAGTTTGATTCATATAGAATCGCACAAGTTACCTACCGCAGTGCTGTTTGATGATGACACTGGAAGGATTTCCATTCGTCACTGTAAATACTGAAAAGTATTACTCTGAATGTTCTGGCAAGATCATAAAGATATTGCGTCGAGACTTGGAACGAGTTTGAGTCAATTAAGAATCAAACCACTGTTGCTTTCCAGTTAACATATGTTTAATTCAAGTGAATCTTACATATGACCTACCGCAGTGCTGTTTGATGTTAACACTGGAAGGATTTCCATTCATCACTGTGAATACTAAAGAGTATCACTCTGAATGTTCTAGCAATACCACAAGGATAGAGCGTAGGACTCTGTAAATCATCGCTTGTGTTCTAATGATGAACAACAATTGATCTATGGAATAAGTGTCCTAATGAGATTTTTTGATGAATCTCGTTGGCTCTAGACTCTATAAGTGCACGTTTATTTGGTGATCGGAGGCTGGAGCAGACTGCCACCTATTCAATATCTACTATCTCGGAGTGAGAAAGTTGATAGAAATGAGTTGAACTCCGTGACAATAAAACAGACTTCTTTTGAGAGAAGCTTGGGTAGGCTGGGAAGGGTTGTGCATTGCATCACTGGGTCCATGATGCTTTGTCTTCAGTATCAGAAATCATCAAAGTGATTCTGATAATAGATGTATTGACCCGGTTTTTGCCTAAGTTGTATGGAGGGCTTCTTTCTTTACACCCTTTATCCTTACATTTCTTTTTCATTCTTCAACCCCTTCAATGCTTACCAAGACGTCATAACTAGCACCTTGTTGTGATTGTTCCAGTGCTAGCTTAAGTCATTAGTCGGCATTATTCCCGTACACTCAACTACTCCATCTTTCCTAAGGACTTCTAAGTTCTAATGGATTGTCCCTGGGAAGATCCCTCCGGTTCTGGTTGGATCATAGGACGAATACCTAATCACCTTTTGACACCAATACCATCGTGAATTTATGTGTTGAAGGGTATAGATATCGTAACAAGAAAAATCATTTGGAAATGCAGTCAAGGTGTTGATGAAATCAATGTTTACACCTTGAAAGTTTTCTATATCACCAAAAACGCTCCCCCTACATATGTGCATCATAAAAGGAGAGATTTTTGCACATGTTAGGAAGAGAAAGCACTTATATCAAAGATCTTATTCAAGATAACACATTTTAATCACTATTCTCCCCCTCAAAAATTGCATGAAATTGAAATTTTTGTGAAACTAGTGATGAAACATGGAGAGAATAATGTGTCATGAAACTTTGGAACAAATGTTTATAAAAACATTATACTCCCCCTCGAAAAGAGATTGTATTTAAATAGGGGAGTATATGAGCACATTGTTTTGAAATACTTTGAAAAATTGTGCTCAAAAGTCCGAGAAAAATTGTGCATGAGCTTAAAACTTTGAATGTTTCGATATAAGCTCATGACCGAGAAAAATGAATTTCTCGTTGTTGAGGATAAGTCAAAGACTTTCCTTTATTTAGGGACCGGGTTATAGTCTGACATGTGACTATAAGCCATTATGAGAAGAAAAATAGAAAAGACATGTTTTGAAAACATTTAAACTCTCATTCGAACTTTATGTACGTACCCGTGTCGTTATTGAACAACATTTCTAAGCACGTCCATATTATCGATGCTGAGAGACATGTCGGAGAAGAATATTTTTGGTATTTTTTGAAAGTTTTTCTCATTTTTTATTTTGTTTTTATAGGTTTTATATTTTTGTATTTTGATTTTCTGATAGATATATACAAGGTTACTGCGAATGTGCAAGACGTTCAAGTTCATCAGGAGTGAAACTACGCATACCAAGTCGACGAACCAAGAATTCAAATCTGTCTTGAGAAAGAGCTTTGGTGAAGATGTCGGCTAGTTGGTAGTCCGTCTTGACAAAGAACAGTTCGATCGTTCCTTTTTCCACATGCTCCTTAATGAAATGGAATCGGACAGCTATGTGCTTGGTCTTGGAATGTTGGACCGGGTTGCAGGATATGGCTATGGCTGATTGTGAATCACAATAAATAGGGACTTTGTTAAAGTAAAAGCCATAATCCGTGAGTTGTGTTCTCATCCAAAGGACTTGAGCACTACACATGGATAGAGACACATATTCTGCTTCCGCGGTTGACAACGCCGTACAGTCTTGTTTTCTTGATGACCAGCTCACTAGCTTCTCGCCTAAGAATTGTGCTCCACCGGAAGTGCTCTTGAATGTATCATGACACCCTGCATGATCGGCATCTGAAAAACCAGTGAGAGAAAACCAGAATCCTTCGTATACCAGAGACCCATGTTAATGGTTCCCCGGAGATAACGAAAGATCCTTTAACCTCCTTGAGGTGCTTCTCGGTTGGCTGAGCCTGGTACCGAGCACATAAACAAGTAGCATGCACAATGTCCGGTCTGCTTGAGGTTAAGTACATAAGGGACCCGATCATGCTTCGATATTTTGTAGCATCTACAAATGTCCCTTTCTTATCCAAATCAAGCTTGTGTTTAGTGTCCATTGGAGTACCAATAGGATCACAGTTATCCATACCAAATTTCGTTAGAATCTCAAGCACATACTTGGACTGATTTATGAAAATACCACGGGGGGATTGGTGAACTCGGAGACCAAGAAAGAACGTCATTTCCCCCATCATGGACATTGCGAATCGACTTTTCATAAGGTCGGCAAATAATATGGAATATTTTGGGTTAGTAGAACCAAATATAATATCATCTACATAGACATGAGCCACCATGATGTCGTTGTCGTAGTGCTTGATAAACAACGTTGGATCAATGGTTCCTTTGCTGAAGTGAGTTTGTAGAAGAAATGACGATAATTCGTCATACCATGCCCTCGGTGCTTGTTTCAAACCATAAATTGCCTTTTTCAACTTGTAGACATGGCTTGGATGTTCAGTATTGATGAAACCTTCAGGTTGACATACATACACATCTTCTTTTAATGGCCCATGCAAGAAAGCCGTCTTCACGTCCATTTGATACACTGTGAATGATTTGTGTGCAGCGTATGCCAAGAAAATCCTAATAGCTTCCATCCGAGCAACCGGGGCAAAGGATTCTGCGAAGTCAATTCCCTCCTTTTGTTTATAACCTCTCACAACTAACCGAGTTTTGTTCCTAATGACCGTTTGCTCCTCATCCATCTTGTTTTTGAATAACCATTTCAGAGTGAGGGGATCGATATTGTCTGGTCGAGGTACTAGCTCCCATACATCAAGCCGGATGAACTGATTGAGTTCTTCTTGCATAGACTCAATCCATGATGCATCGGTCATTGCTTCTTTCACACTTGCTGGTTCCGTTGTGCTGACTGATAGTGCATAGATACACATATCACCATCGGTACGCAGCTGATTTCGTGTTGATACCGGTCGTGAGAGATTGCCAATCACTTGAACCAAAGGATGATTCTTAGTCCATTTGTGTTCATGTGGAAGTGTATGAGAAACTTGATGCGAGCTCGACGGATCCACATATGGTGTTGAAGGCTGAGTAGTACTTGTGGAAGCCGCAAATGGGTTAACAAACTCATGTTCGTTAAGCATCGCATTGTTTGCATTTTCAGCAACTATTTCATTCTGAAGATGAACATGATTAGGAATTTGCTGAGAATGTTGTTGAGTTGCGTCAGCAATCGGAGAAGTGGTTGGAATGTTTTGAGTCACTATGGTTGAGGTTGACGTAGATGGTGCAGAAGTAGATGTCGATGGTGTAGATGCAGTCGGAGGTTCTTGAACTACCGTAGCAGGTGCAGCCGGGGCATTTTGAGGAACACCAAATGACGAAGGACCCTCCATATATTCATCATAGATTGGCCCAAATAAAACTTCCAAGTCACGTTCCGATGGTTGTAACGATGAGATTGCTGACGGTGCAAATTGAAGCGCGAGTCCTGAACTTACGTGTCCAGAAGTCTGACCTTGAAGCTCGGGATGTGAACTTCTATGCTGAGAGGGCATACCCGAGAGTTCATCAAAGGTAACGTTCATAGTCTCCATTACCTTTCTTGTCCTTCGATTATACACCCTGTAAGCACAATCAGTTGAAGAATAACCAATGAAAAAGCCAATATCACCTTTAGGATCAAGTTTACCGATATCTTCACGATCATTCTTCGGATAACATAAAGCACCGAAGACATGTAAAAATGAAATATCCGGTTTTCTTCCATTAATGATCTCATAAGGTGTTTTGTTGAAACGGGTGTGTATAATGGAGCGGTTTTGAGTATAACATGCAGTTGCTATAGCATCGGCCCAAAGAAATAACGGTGCACTAGAGGAGAGAAGCATCGTTCGAGCAACTTCAACTAACGTACGATTCCTCCGTTCCACAACTCCATTCTGCTCTGGAGTTCTTACAACCGAAGTTTGATGAGAAATCCCAACTTCGTCAAAATAAGCTTTCAATTTCTGATTGGTGAATTCTGTACCGTTATCCGTTCTCACAATAATGACAGGGGCTTGCAGTAGTACTGATGTTTTCTTCAAGAAGTTAATAATTACATCAGGGGTTTCATCTTTTGAAGCAAGAAAATGAACCCATGTGTAACGAGAATAGTCATCCACAATGACAAGGACATACCGCTTTCCATTAATACTTTTGATTCTCATTGGTCCACACAAATCCATATGTAGGAGATGTAACCTATTCGTTGAGTTGGGAACAGGTTTGGGTTTGTGAGGCTTCTTCTTACTTTTACCTTGCTCACATGAAGGACAAAGATGGTCTTTTGTATATTTGAACTTTGGAAGACCGGTAACGAGATCATCTTTCGCGAGATGCTTGATGGCATCGAAATTGAGATGAGATAACCTTTGATGCCATAACCACGACTTTGTTGATGTGGCTCGGGCCATGAGACAAATTGGAGAAGCAGCAGACATTTGAAAAAGATCAATGGTGTAAAGGTTGGTGGTACGATTTCCTTTCAAGAGATCAATTCCTTCAAGATCTCTTACAAAACATGTATGACTTTTGAAAGCGACCTCCAAGTCTGAATCACAAAATTGCCCAACCGAGAACAAGTTATGTCCCAAGCCATCAACAAAAGAGACTTTGGTGATGGTTATATTTCCCCAATGAAGATCACCATAGCCTAGAATTGCCGCAACATGATCATTTCCAAATCGAACAGTTCCCATGAAACGCCATGCAAAGTTCTTGAGAAGGCTTCGATTCCCAGTCATATGTTTGGAACAGCCCAAGTCCACGCACCAGAGACAAATTTCAACAGCCTGCCAATGATAAGAGAAACAAATATTTTGGCAACCGATGAAATAGGTTCCTGTAGGGTTAGAAGATAATTAAGCCGTATCACATACCGACGTTTCACTGTCAGTATGAGATCTACTAGTGTTGATAATTTTGCCACTACAGTCAAAATTTCTACCAGTAGGCAACCATTTAGAGGTGAGTCTAGGGCTACTAGGCTTAGCAAGACTTTCTGCGGACCCTACATGCGTACTTTTTGGAACATACACCTTAGCCATAGGAGTGCGTTGTTGTTCACTGACTGACAGCTTGTCAATTCGAGTGTAACCACCATAATTTAAACCATTCATAGTCAAACCACAAGCATCATGACTAAAAGTAAAGAAACATTTATTACATTTAGCACAAATAACTTCAGATTTTTCATTCCGAATAGCAAGCTTAAAGTCATTACATTCAGATGAATTAGGTTTCTGATTATGATTAAAAAGCGGTAAATTCCTAGAGTGTTCTTCTACTTCCACATTATTGATCTTGGGGCGACTACTTCTAGAGGCAAAAGGGACCCTATCATTCCTTGTATTGCTCGTAGGCTGTGGCCTTCTGCTCTTAGTGTAGTTGTTTATTCCTGTAGAAGAAGACACGCGTCTATTAGAATTAGCACTTTTTAAATCAATAACTTGTGGTTGAGTTATAGTGATCGGTTTTGTCCTAACGCTTGCTTTACGTTGTTTGCTAGGCACAGAGGGAGAACTAACACGAAACATTCCTGGGGCAATCACAGCAGTTTTTGTTCCAGCAACCTTGGGAAAAGGTGTCATAGCAATACGAGTGGGTCCCGAGGTTGCTGGTTTCTGGATCATCGTATCCACAATCGAGCTAGGTTCAGAAGACTTATCTTTTAACAAGGCCTTTAACTTACAGTTCGCACAGATTTTATCAATAAGTTTCTGATAGACAGACTTACTTTGTTCAACAGCCCGCTTATATGAAACAACAACAGATTCTAAATCTGCAATCTTAGCCTTAAGCTTCTGAACATTACCACCACTAGCACTCTCTAACCCTGACGAGGCCAAATTCGTTTCTGAAACCCCTCCTAACTGAGCCTGCAACCGTGCGATAGTTTGTTGCATTTCATTGTGAGCTTTTGCATACGAAATCTTATCATATTTGCATTCATCACATTTTTTGACAAATTTATTCCAAAGATCGGTGAATTCTTTATCTTTTTTAATGACATAAGATTCCATTTTCTCTTTCATAAGATCAAGCTCAGTTTGGAGGTTTTCATTATGCGACATAGAGGTACCTAACTCAACAGGGCTACTATCAACACAATCACGAGCTTTAGAGAGGCGTTCAAGATCGTTTTCCAAAACTTTAATTTTATCAAGAGATTCATCAGCTTCCTTCGTCAATGATTTAAAGTCTTCAACAAAGTTGGCTAATTCTTTTAGAAAAGCGTTTTCCAAATTTCCTAACCGAGCATCAACTTGATTAATAATCGGATTAATATCGTTTTGAAGAATTTTCTGAACCTCAATCTGAACAGGTGATGTAAAATTACCTCCAGTTATTTTTGAATTAACAACACGTTTAAGGATGACAAAGTTATCTTTAAGCTCGTTTAGAAATCGGCGAGTGATACTCGGTTTAGGAGGGTCATCAGACACTTCCTCACTTGGTAACAAAAGCATTTCAGTACTCGTTGTAGACCGAACAAAAACAGTTGGAGGATTAACTTTCGGATAATAAACGGGTATCACTTCTTTATCAAGCTTTTTCATTCTTAAACGAGACTCTACAGCAAGTTCAGTAGTTTCCTCGGAATCATGCACACTAGGAGGATCGTTCTCATCAGACAATAGCACACTACCATTATATAAAGTTTCATTAGTGGCCTGAACTTGCTTAAGGTATCCTAGATTAGGGGGAAGAGGACAACCTAAAGCTATTTTGTATCGAGTGTAATTTATCTCATTCACTTTTGGTGCGAGCATATTTATCGTCTGCATAGTTTGGCCACGTTTTACTAAAAGGTTGTCTAATTCTCTAATCCTATCCTGCGCTTTGCAAAAGTCCTCAAGAAGCCCATCTTCTCGAATTTTGAAATCATGTTTTAGCTGTTTTCGTTCTTCTTTTAATTCCACAATAATAGATTTTTCAGTTGAAAGTTGTTTATTAAGAGAAGTGATTTCATCATTCAATTCGCTTATCTTTTTAGCACTACTTAAGTGTAAGGCATTTAATTTCTTAGTGGTGCATTTTTCTTGATAAACCGATGTAGCATGAGCTTGTTCAAGTTCCTTGATTTTAGCATGATGAATCTCAAAACTTTTCTCCCGTTCCTTATATCCCGCAAGCTCAGTGGTCAATTTGGCATTAGTTTCTCTAAACTTATTATTAACCACCGTAGCATGATCTACATCCTTAGCAAGCTTATCAAATAGAGATTTATAATACACATGTGTCTCATCAGGAAGGGTTGTAGGCTGAACAACTTGATCGACACTAAGGTCCACACTAGGCTCATTTGAAATAATATTACTATTATTCGTTTGATCCTCGTGTGGCTCAATGTAGGGCTCAAGCATCTCAGTATACTCTTCCTCCTGATTAGACATATTATATATATCATTATCATCAAAACTTGGGTGTACCTCAGAGGGACCGTCTGCATCATAGACGGGAGCTCTGTCATCATGCATTCCTGAGGTTGATGCTTGTTGTAAGTTTTCCATCAAGATGTAGTTGGCATTCACCTCTTCTTCCTCGTCATATTCTGCAGCAGAAGCCATAAGATCAAATTCCTCAGCTTGAAGTGGGATCCCAGCCTCTTCTTTTTGTGCTATGAGAAGCTGAGTCTGAAGAAAAGCAGCATCCCTCTTCTTTTTGGCTGTGCAATCTCGAGCATAATGACCAAATCCCCTGCAGTTGTAGCACTGAACCTGACGATTGTTGTTTCCATTTCCCGTACCAGTATTCTCAGCCCTTGCAGCCACAATGTTTCCCATCTGGTTACCAACCGCTGGCACAACTATTAACCCATTCTGATTACCCGCATTCGGAACACCTGGATTTTGACCACGGTTTTGACCATACTGATTTCCTGCATTGCCAACGGTCTGCCCAGCATTCTGACCATATTGTTGAAACTGAGTCCCCGTGTTTCCAGCAACTACCAATTGGCGATCTTGATTCGCATTCATGAAAGGTTGAGCAATCTGCCTATTTCTAGTGTTCGAGGAGATTCTCTGATTGTTGTTGGTGGGGTTAATGGTGAATTTGAATGCCTTTGCAAGAAGGGCAAGACCAGTATTAATAGCATGAGTAGGATCGGTAATGTCATCAAAACAGGCAATGGGTTGTTGTAAGTAATTCATAGCAGCAGGATGTTGATACCCATAAGCAGTGAGTTGTTGTTGTTGTTTTTGTGGCATGAAGTTACTTGATGAGGGTTGATGGTAGGGTACCATGGGATATGACATAGATGATGGAGAGTTTACCATAAAAGCCAATGGATCTTGTGTCTTGGCACGTCTTTCTGCCCTAACTTCGTTAGCTTCATCTTGATTCATCTTCAAATAGTCATAAACTTGAGTGTAGTCCACAACATGAAGATCCTTGGTTTGATTGACAAGAGTGACATATCGTGACCATTCAGAAGGAAGATTATCAAGAAATTTGATGTTGGCAGCAATTTGTGCAGGTTCATGTTTGTTTCTTCTAAGATGGTTCATGAGGGTTGAAAACCGATGATAATAAGGTTCAATTTGTTCCCCTTTAGTAGACGTAAATTTCTCCCATTCACGAAGCAACTTAGTTTCCTTTTCTTGTAAACCGATTTCACTGCCCTTCATCATTTTCTGAATCCTAAGCCAAATCTCGTGTGCGGTTTCACAACTATCGACAGCAGCATAAACATCTTCAGGAAGTCCCATAAGAATGACTTGAATTGCTTGATCATCAGCGTCGAGTTGTTTGGAGTCAGCTTCAGTTAATTCTTCATCTGTTTGCTCATGACTAGAGTCAGCCACTGGGTTAGCATTCGTAGGATCTCCAGGTACAATAATTGTTCTTCTAACATACGGACCCTTTTGAATCGAGTTGACAATCAACTTTCCCAGAGGTTTACATTTTGCATAACGAAGGAGACGACTAGCCCATATAGTGTAGTTCTCCTTGGTAAGCATGGGTGGACGATTCTCAGTACCCGCAGCATAAATATCTTGTTGAGACGTCATCGTAGAAGTCGTGTGAAAAACAGGATCTCAATTCGTAGAAAGCGTGTGATGATGTTGAAATTCCGAAACTTCAGATATATTTTCTTTTTTTTTCTCAGTCCGACAATAAATTCCTCAGTCTGACAAAAACGGTAAGCTGAAAAATTGTGAATCGCCAAATTTTGAAATTGAGTTCGAGATAGCCAAAAACTAGTAGGAAAAAATTTGATTTTACTTGACCTAAAAAATTTTAACTCTTTTTTTTTTTTTTTTTTTTTTTGATCTTCGTGTAAACTATGTTCTGAGACTAGTCTAGATGGTGGCTAAGATTAAAAATTACTCAAACAAAATTTCCATCGGAATGCCCATCGGAATATTCTATCGGAATATTCTATCGGAATGTCCTTCTATCGGAATGTCCTACGATCGGAATGTCCTTCTATCGGAATCTTAGATCGCAATGATGATCTGTCGGAATGCTAGATCGCAATGATGATCTGTCGGAATATGTTCAGATCGGAATAACTTCAGATCGGAATGCTGACAAAATTTAAGCAGAGTAACGGCTTAAAAACCTTCCTTATACCCGTCGGAATCCTAGATCGCAAAGTACGATCGGAATGTCCAGATCGGAATAAGTAATAAAATCCAACTATCGCAATGTAGAACCAAACCCTTTGCGATGGTAATGGTTATTGTGATGGAAGCCCACGTTTAACTTGTACTTTCCGATGGAAGTTTCTACAAGAATTTCGGAAAGATGAAAAACAAGAAATTTCTCACCTTTTGATCCAAAATACTTGTTTTTAAGCCAAAACCAAGATGCCCAAATCACTACTACACGATTTGAAGAAGTTATACGACTTAGAAACACAAGTAACCACGAAAATGCTTTGATGTTTTGGCGAAAAACAATCAAAATCACACGAGATGCTTAAATACGAATCCCTTGGCGAATGATACCACTTGTTGGATTGTAACACACGACTTATAATGATATAGAAATGTAGATGAAGTTTAAACCAAAAAAGAAAGATTATATTAGATGAAGGAAAAGAGAAAAACAAACTTGTGAATTCCTAGTGAGAGAAACACATACGTTTCTCTCTCTACAAAACAATGGAATGGAAAACACACACACAAATGAGGCTTAGGAGGCCTTTTATACTAAGTAGTAAGTGTTTAGGAGGCCTTCCTCATTTGTGTGTTCGGGACTAATTCCCGTTACATAAACATTAATAACTAAGAACTCTCGACACCGTTGAATAGTATTTTTCACGAGCTTCGCAACGGTATATTATATGACCATCACTTTAAATACGGCTAACACTCTATTAACGATGAGAAGACCATTATCTCAAGCACGTCTCTAAAAGATATGAAGTATGAAGTACATGCCAAATATTGGCCCGAGAAAGGTCTCAAATCGTGAACCGAGTTATGCCAAGATATGAACTTTTTGATATCCCGAGAAGCAGTTTTAAGAGATTTTTTCCTTTAGCTAACTATTGATCAAATCGTCCTACTTTGCTTTCAGCCTAAATAAACTATCGAAATAAGTCTAAAAATGCATCTTCATGATCATTCTAAGACAAAAATAAAATACAAGAGACACACCTAGGAATAAGGGAGTTTAAGCATATAATTAAGCCATGTGTGTAAGTGTTTGATTTGCTAACTTATAATAACAGTGATCTCGTTTTTAAGCTTAGTTTGGGGAACGTGAAACTTGAGGGTGATAAATCTTCGCAGCACCAAAGCCCTAATGTAAGTCCTTGATCTCTTTGCAAGTTATTTCCATATAGCTATTTTCAAGTGAAAATGGTTTTCTATCCTTTTGTTTACTTTAAAGTTTAAATTCTCTTAGTACTTTAATTTTTGTTTGGTAGTATGTTAATAAGGCCAAGGTTGATTGATTATGAGAAAAATGTAAAATTGCTTTATCACTAAGCATTGCATGAGGGCATGGCAATGGTTAAGTGTAGGGATTTGATAGGTGTGAAAACACCCATCCTTTTACCACTTATTTCTTGCTAAAACAAGACCAAAACGTGTATTTAATATCATTTGTTTGGAATTATGCGTGGTTTTTGTGTTTATTGTGTTTTCAGAGTCAACCGGATGAATATTGAGGAAAACATGGGATTGCACGGGTTTTATCGAAGAAAAAGACTCAAGACGAAGTCTATTGTCCAAGAGATGCAAAAGATTTGAAGTCAATGGTCCTATTTGAAGATTTATCGAAGAAAAGGACCAAAGATGGAAGATTTACACATGTCGAAAGAACTCAAGTCTATTAAACGAAGAAATTAAAAGACGAGTTGAATTTAATCGGCGACAAATCCCGAATCAAAATCGAAAACGTCCACTTTTCTGAAAAGACGAGAAGACAAGAAGAACGGGAGAAAGCCCACTCACCAACCAAAGGCAAGGACTATATAAAGGGTTTCCCTTCACACATTTGGACCAGTTTTTAGTTTTTTTGTTTTTCCTATCTTTTTCTTCTTGTTCGTAGGTATCACCAACACCATTAGGGTGTTTGGTGATTTCATTTTTTCTTGATTTAATCTTTAATCTTGTAAGTTCTTAATCTTTTCCTTTGATTGTTTAAACCTTAATCATCAATATAATCTTTCCATTTCATCTTGTTCATCTTGTTCTTTGATTCAAAATTTTTAAAGTTCTCATTTAGTTGATTTTGATCTTTAAAAGTTAGTGGGTTTTGTGTTTTTGTTGTTGGGATTTGATGTTTATGGTTAGTAGATGATTTGTGATTAGTTTTGTTTAAGATTTGGTTAAAAACTTGGTCGATTTTTGATAAAATCGTGTTTCCCTGTTTCCTGTCTGTTTACTGTTCTTCATCCCCCATTTATTCCGGATAGCAAATTTATTCCGAGTAACACTTTATTCCGAGTAGCCATTTATTCCGGATAGCACCTTATTCCGAGTAGCAAATTTATTCCGAGTAGCACATTATTCCGAGTAGCCATTTATTCCGGACAGCACCTTATTCCGAGTAGCAAATTTATTCCAAGTAGCGCTTTATTCCAGATGGCCATTTATTCCGGATAGCACCATTATTCCGGATCACCATTTATTCCGGATAGCACCATTTATTCCACATAAGCATTTTATTCCGAATAGCCTTTTATTACGCATGACCTTTATTCCGAATAGAGCATTTCTTCAGTTATTCCACATCAACAACATTATTCCGAATCAAGCAAGTTTTCAGTGAGGTTATTTTACTGCTTTATCATTTAATTGTTTAATTTTAATTCAAGTTTTATTTCATTAACTATTTTTGATTTAAATCTTTATTACTTCATTCATTTACCTTTTTAGTAGAATAGAAAACCAAACCCCCTATTTGTCACCAAGAACAATCATTCCACTTTGAGCTGTGATCAATTCGAGAAGATTCCGAGAGATTATCTGAACCCCATCCAAAACCAATGTATCAGGTACGTATAGATTGGGCTACGAACGGTACCCAATGGGGGACTAACAATGTGAGGGGGTACGAACGGTACAACCCATAGGATACAAACGGTATCCCACAATCCAACACTGACTATTTATGCACATACCATATTCATATAGAATAAGTGTAGTCTGAAAGTCGACGTGTATTACAATAATAAACAAAGTTTAAATTTAACCAAGTCTAACATATTACCAAATAATATGTGAAGTCCAACATTTAGTAAAGTCATGCGTATATCAAATAATGAGCAAAGTCAATCATGGAAATTCATGGTAGATGATAGATTATTAACCAAGCCGAGTAAAGTATTCCATTATAAATTACCAAGTCGATAGTTTAACGTACTTTCAAAAGAACACTACTATCAACGTCCACAAGTTCAGTATGTTCAAGTATATTCAAAGGTCTAGCACATTTAAAATGATTGATACAATAGAATCATATATTCTTTCTAAAGCATATATACAACATATATGTATATTTTGCAAGCAACATGTATTCCCCATCGCGGGTTTTATAAAAATATATAGAGCAGTAAAAGCGAGGCTATGAACTCATCATAGTGATAGTGATATCAAACGAGGGTAACGATCAAGATAATAGTGACGAAAGTAAAACATGAATTAAGATAAGCCGAGCAACTACCAGCTTTTAACGACGACCTAAAATAAAGTAGTGCATCTTAAAAATATGAGCGACAAGGTACAAAATTGAATTAAGTTTTATAAACATAATCTTTATAGATAAAATGATTAATTTATAACTTAGGACTAGTTTTTAAAGTTATAAAAGTAAACAAGGACCAAAAAGGCTATATTAGAAATCTGCAACATTTATATGTACAAAGCTTTATAAATCAAGGATCAAACATGTACATGTCAATTTTAGTTTCATGAGCGTGACGTGAAGATGTTACTTCTTTATTTGAATCAAAATGCAAGCTATTTATATAAGTATTTCATTCGTATAGGATATCATTAACACATCGTAATATTTAGTCGATAAGAGAGATACCTTAACTCCACGCGGGAACATAAGGGATTCAGAGTCGTGATGCCCGAGAATAAATACCGACACGAAAAGGAACCAAAGCTCGAACCAAACCGAATTGAACCAAGGCTGTGATTTAAACTCGAATTCAATGCGAAGTTCTAAGCTTAAAGCTCCATATTCAAGCATATCTTGCTCTCTATTGGTGTAATAAGAAGTCATGTTAGGATGTTTAAAGTTAACTTTTGTTGGTCCCTTGTAATTCGTTATTACTTATTAACTTAAGTAATAACTCTTTACTTCGACTCAAGTGTGTTGTTTTAACAATAGATAAGAACTATGAAAGATGATAACAACAATACCAATATGCTTTTCAACGTATAGACTTTTATTAGAATCAAATAAAGAATCTATAACCCACTTTGTTTGCGGAATAACAAAGTGATTGAATGACAATGGGTTTTGATCTCCTCTACTTAAACGTCTAACCAAAGTTAAAGTCTAAGCTCCAATCTAAACGTTCATATGCATCTTGGCTATATGGTTTAGTTGGTATCGAGAGAGAAAGGTTTTCCAGAGTTTAAGCTCTTGTATTGGTTAACCTTTCTCTCCCAATGTACACTCCTTATATAGGCAGTGTAAACTAGGGTTTGCATTTTTCATGTTTTAATGCATGGGTTTATCCAGTGGGTGGTTAATGCCCATGCTGGATAAACAGTACAAAGTACATATTAAACTATTCTAGAAAAGATAAAGGTTGTACTTATATCTAAGTATACAAGCAACCTACTTTGACTTAAAGTTATCTTTTCCCGCCTAATGCAAACCATTAGAATACTAAAGAGTCTTCAGTATCCTAGAGGAGATCGACATCATTAAGTTTGGTATTGTCAAATCAAACTGAACTGAAAGCCTTTCTTAGTCCTTGTTCTTCAGCAACTAGACCGGCTAGTATTTGAAGCGAAAACTCCTTTGTCTTCTAATTTCACTGGAAGAGGAGTGCTAAACTTTCTTTAGCTATAAAGTCTTCAGTAGGAACTTTGTTCCTCTGGTCATCCTTCAGCAGACTGGCCTTACTGCTGAGCATGAAACACTTAGGGGGATTTTATATTCAAATTCTAGAGTTGCTTCAGGGTCAGTAAATACTGACCCAACAATCTCCCCCTATTTGGATATACAAATAGCCTAAGTCTAATGTCAGTAGTAAGTGAGCATAACAACTTCTTCTTACTTTCACTAAACAATTAATAACTTATAAACGTCAGGTAATCATTTATTCAATAAAATTACAAACTACAACAAAAAATATTACAAATGATTATTCAGTTTTCCTTTGGCCTAAGTTCTTCAACGACAGGGGTCTGTACTGATGGATCAGAGAGTCTGAAGTCCAGTATTGATAGTAAGCACATGCTGAAGGTTTTTGCAGCTTTAGTGAGTCCTGTACCACCATGGTGAGCAAAGAAGATTTTCTGAATGTTTCCAAGAAATTCATTGTTCAGATCATCAAGGTCACTAATACCCACAAAGTCTTGTTGTTCACGATGGTTGAACATAATCATTCCCAATTCTGGTTCTTCTAACACATGTCTAGGGAGATGATTTTCAAACTGAACAAGATCTTTGTATTTCTTGGTGGTGACAAAGATATCACCAACACCAGGTTGAACCAGATTGGCTCTTTTGTTCAGTTCCAGAATTGGATCTTGATCCTCCAGTGAGATTTGGTTGCTGATGTTCAGATGCTAACTAAGCCTTTCATGATTTCTCACAAAGTGTTCAATTCTTGTGCGAACTTCTTCCCATCTCTTGGATTTTTTCCTTTCAATGATTCTGCTCATCTCTAGCCATTCAGTATAGGAGAGCTCCTTTCCTTGGAAGTCATCTATGATTTCATCAGACCCATCAACCCTATAGAACTTCAGATTGATATCTCCCTTGTAAGTCATCATGTCAACGTTTGTGATTTCTGAGAGACATCTTCTGTTCAACCTTGCTATATAAATTTTTTCGTATAACATCTTTTTCTTGAAGAGGCCTTCAACCTTAGATTTTCCAATTCTTTCATATAAGCTCATCTTCAGATCTCTGAGCTTTTCTTCACTTTAAAGCTTGTGAATTTTATCAAGTTCTTCTTGAGTGGCCAACCCTGACTTGATAATTCTTTCATCTAGTGTGAATACACCTTTGCTTTTGGGTTTGATGCGTGGTGACCCACTATCAGATGATTCATTACTGGTGGTATGACCATCAATATGAGTGTCCTTTGCTGAAGAATCCCCCTTATTCTTAGCTGGACTTTCTTCACTGAAGGGTGATACATACACAAAAGGTTGTTTTTGGGCCTTCTTTTGTGTATGTTTCTTAAAAAGCTGCTGAATAGTAATATTCTCCCCGTCAGTAGAAGAGTGCCCTGCAACTTCTAATGAACCCCCAACAGGTTAACATGCACATTGGTAGTCTAAGGTGGATGATACCTAGGTCAATATTGCTGGAACATTTGCAAGAGCATTCAGTTTCTGCTGAACTTCATCTGATAAGGTCAGTTTTTGTTGTTCCAGCAGTCCCACCCTATCCTTGATTTTTGATACTGAATCACATAGCTCGTTAAGCTGACTTGGAATCGGCTTGAATTCAACAGGAAGCTCAAAAGATGTAGTATTAATGGAGTCCACGAGGGAGGTGATCTCTTGCTTGACAGAAGTGGTAGTGGCCACATGCTTTACTAATGGCTTCAGTGCAGTGAGGATTGCATCTTTGATCTGTTTAGCAGTGGGAGGAACTGACCTTGCTTTAAGAATAACTAGTTCAGCATCAGTAATAGCCTTCTCCTCCTTAAGCTTGGTCACCTGTGATTGTAGAACCAACACCTGATTTATCAGTTCATTTACCTTAATGGTTTTGGGGGATGGAGGTTTGGAAGTTTGATCAGCAATGTCATCTTTAGATTCACTATCATCTAGGTTTACTGGAGCTCTTTCACTCAGCCCCAACTCCTTCTCCAAGTCATCAGCAGACATGCTAAATATAAATGTAGGCAAGTGTCCCCCCTTGGCGCCAGTGGAGAGAGGCACTTCCTTAATTGTCTGCTGATCGCCACCTTTAGTGTGCTGGTCAGTTTCAAGTCCTTCACCACCAGGGTTGGTTTTACCTGATGGATCCTGAGAAAGAGTCTCTGATGAGTTAAGATTAATGTTAATGTTTTTGGTTTTTCAGTAGGACCCGTTTGTGAGGGAACTACATCATGAGAAACAGAAGGGCCAGGATCAGCATCAGCTATTGTATTTGCTGACACCTCATGCCCTGATGCAGACTCAAAGTGACAAATGATAGAGATTGGTAATGAAATTTGAGATGTATTTAGATTTAAATTGCTTACCAATGCTGACTCCACTCTATTAAGCTGAGGGTGTGCTCTATCTTCACCATTCTCTCCTAAAGAAGTTGAGAGATGGGTTGCCTTTAGGGCCTCTTGATGCATGCCACCTTCAGCAGAGACTGATGGTGGCGGCTGGCTTGGGTTATGGTCCTTGGCCGAGGACTTTTGTTTCTTCAAAGCTTGGCCTTTGGGATCATCAGAAAGCTTCTTTGATGAAGATTATGTGGGGTGCCTCCTTTTCTTAGACACACGTCTACACCTCAGAGTATTCACAGATGTGCTCTTTTGACGTGGTCCAGAAGAAGCTCCAGACTTTGTGCCTGTTAGATCCCCTTCTCCAGTTGGAGGAGTGTCTTGTGGAGCTTTAATCACTAATGGAGCATTTGCTGAGCAAATGTCCAGCATGGACAGTGTGAAAGGAGGTTCAATTGTGTTGATTGGAATGTTCCAGCGATTGGTATCAAAGATTGAAAAACTAGTTTAACGGTTCTTTGAATACTCTTCACCAAATTGGTCAGCAAAAATGAGGGATAAAAATTTGGTGTAGACCACATTCTTTTCCCTAGTTTTCTTCTCCATTTTTCCATGGAGATCTTCAAAGATTAATTTTCCAAAATCAGATTTTATGCCCTTTGCTAGACAATACAAAATCAGGGCATCCTTTTGGTTGATTTGATCAAGTCCACCAGTTTTCCCACCCAGACACTCAATTAAGATGGACATCAAAAGTTTCCACTTAGGTGGTAAATAGCTTCTCTTCAACCCCTATTTATCAACTGTAAAACCTGTAAATTTCAGGTTTTGACTATGTCATCATTGTATACGTCACCTTATGATATCTGAATATATAGTACCACCTTTGCATGAGATCCTTTGAGAAATCATATGCATCATACATATCATATATTATTTTAATCATAAAAACATGGAGACATTTAATCTCATAGCATACATTATGATTTTCATCACTTAATCATAAGGACAGTCACATATGGATGACTACATTGTATGAACATGCAGGACAACAACCAATCACTCCTTTTGGGATATTTTAGTCATCTGAACTTATAATCATAAGCATTCATCATATTGGTTCATAAATCCAAACTCATTATCACTATTAATAATATTTACCTAAGTATTAATTTTTAAGCTTTAAATATATTGATATATATATTTTCTTACATATGAATTTACGTTACGACATCAACTGTTTTTATATTTAAACATTACCTTTAACCAATTTAACTTATTTAAACTAAGTTGTCATACTTTTAATATAGTAAAGTATTTTCTCATCTAAAAATGATGATACTTTCACCAAGAATCCCAAACCTAACCAAAATCAACCTAGACTTAAACATACTCACACAATACTATACCAACACTCCTAGTGACTATACTTAGACACAAAAATTAAATATAAAAATACCCTAGACTCATTTCTAGCCGAATACATGCATGCACATAACATTTATATACTAAAAACCCTTACCATTTACACTTTTAACTTTTAGACTTGTACAACTTACTTCATTTAATTCTTGCACTATAGAAAAAATTTTCCTTTCCCTTGACTAGCCATATACCGCCGGTTTGTATATAAAACCATGACACCATGTACAGTTAAGAGCATTTAAGGAATGTACTAGTTTAGTTATGGAAATATAAAGAAAACAAGACATCTATCACCTCCACTTGACCCTAGACGTGTGATAGGCCACGCCACACCTTCAATTTGCCTTGTACAAACTCTCCATTCATAGCAAACACTATACTTGTCCAACTTTTTCCCTTGACCCCTTCATATGCGACGGCTAGGGGGCAAACATAGAGCCAGGTGTACCATGAAACAATTAAAGCCATGTACCCTCAAAATCCTAGGAAGAGATTATGTTGTACCATGAAGCTTTCATAATCAAGCCTATCTCTCTCTCTTGGCGTGTATACACCCCGAACCACAACTCTCAATCTCACACTTGGGATATTTAGCAAATACTTAAGCCTTACACATCACTCACACTCCCACATTCGGTTATTCTCTCAACAAAAATCATAGACAAGATCATGCATTTACTCCTACTCATCCATGGTCTTCCCAAGCATTTAGTGCAAGTTTACAAGATATTTCTAGCATTCAAGTCGAGCTCAAGATCATCCTAAGTCAACACAAGAGTAACCCGACGTCTAGAACTCCTAAACCCTAGTCATCATCTCGTTTTTCTTGAAACAAGTAAGTATAAACCCTCCCTAAACTTTTCCTTACTTATTTTACTTCTCATGCATGTTTTTACTACAAAAATGGAGTTAGGAGTACATGCATATGTATGAAGCGCTTAAGAAAACCCTAAACAACATATAAGCCTACGGCTTATATGGTGTCTATGGGTACTCTTGCCTTTAAAAGCCTAAAACTCGTAATGTTATGCTTGAAGAACTTAGTAGAAGCCCTAAAGTAAATCACTATGTCACAAAGTATATAAAAATGTATATAAGCCGAAACATTTAAGCTTATGTAAGCCCATAAGTCATAAAAGCCTAGTCATATTTAGGTTGGATATTTAAGCCCATAAAACAAATATAAGCCGAGACCTATAAGTTGTATAAGACATGATATAGGACTTCTAAAACCTAATACAAGCCAGAAACTATAACTTATATAAGCTAAGTCATTTAAGCCCTAAAAAGATATATAAGCCGAAACTTAGATATACTTAAGCTAACTTATTTAAGCCTTTAAAATATTAAATAAGCCAAGTTATATAAGCCCTCATGCAAGCCTAAAATAAGCCGAATACGAATAAGCCCATACCTTGAATATTAAGCTTAAAGAAATTAGTGTAAAAGCCCAATAAGGAAATATAAACTCTAGCCCACTTGGTAATCACTAGTAAATTTGGATAAGCCAAGTTAACCTAAGCCGAGACCCAATTGGGCCGGTCAAGCACAAATCCCAAACAAGGAGACTTTTCGTGCCCTAAATGTCAAGTGGTGAAAGTATTGGTTGATTTGGTAAATTTATAAAACAAGTATTAATAATTTCGTGACTTTATAAATGTAGAAGGGTCAAATGTGTCAATTCCCAAACTATAGGGTGCGTTTGTTCAAACCGTGAGTCAGATGAAACCACAAGGGGCATTATTTCCAAAACTTAAACTTAATTTGAGCCCTAGTTGGCTTAATAAATGATCCGAGACCTCAAGGGGTCATTTTGCCATTTACGAAATTTGTTACAAGCCCTATCCCCATTTTGTAAATACTTCGAGACCTTAAGGGCCATTTCTGCCACTTTTAGAAACTTGATATAAACCCTAGTTTGATACATAAATAAGCCAAGACATGAAGGACCAAAAGTGTCACTTTGGGAAACTATTACAAGCCCTAACTATTCCTTTTAAACAATCCGAAACTTTAGGGAACATTTGTGTCACTTTGGCAAACTAAAAAAACCCTAATCCTAACTTATTTAATTTCCGAGACTTAAGGTGGGTGTTTGGTCTTTTCCCCAAAGTTTTGTAAGCCCTAGGGGCGTTTTTATAAATAAACTAAACAGACAAGGACTAACGACGCATTATACTTAACGAACGAAACCTTAAAGGGTATTTTGGTAAATTGTTATACTAACAAGGACTCATGTGTAATTTA
This sequence comes from Glebionis coronaria, assembly GCA_025667525.1. Classification (NCBI taxonomy): domain Eukaryota; kingdom Viridiplantae; phylum Streptophyta; class Magnoliopsida; order Asterales; family Asteraceae; genus Glebionis; species Glebionis coronaria. The sequence continues at coordinate 270,293,970 of CM046878.1, forward strand.
AGTTAATTAAGAATATTAATAAATTATATTATTAATAAATTAACATAGCCGTTTGGATAATTATTAAATTATTCACGAAACCTTATAAACTGACAAATCCGGTTAACTATATTTTGAGTACTTAAGAAAAGTAAATTGTACTTATTTTCTTACAATAATTAAATAACGTAAAACATTGTTGTTTAATTTATTACCCACTTTACTAAACAATTTATATATATATATATATATATATATATATATATATATATATATATATATATATATATATATATATATATATATATATATATATATATATATATATATATATATATATATATATATACTTAGAAACCTAAAATATATATTTACAATGCACTATAAGTGTAAACACTTAAACGGTCGTAACAGTTCATTAATTTGTGATCATGCATTCTTTCAATCATACATCCATCATGCATTGTTAATTATGCATTTACTAAGGCACTTAAAATTACTTAGGTAATTACTCCAGTTCGTGATCATACTGTGCCAGTTTATTCAGTGACATCATCCTCACATCACTATCACTAAGGTGAGTTCATGGCCCCGTCTTTACTGTTTTATAACTGGGGGAGAAAACATACAAAAACTATATATATTTTAAATATGCAAAACATGCACTGATGAGAACAACAACTTATTGCCTATTGTTTGCCCCATACCCGTGGAATGTAATAGTTAACAATGTAGCGCAAAATGTGTGAATAGATCTATTTGGGTTTTGACAACACCCGACCTGCGTGACTCGCTATTATGAAACGCTTAGGCCAAGCAACAGTTTTACATCTGTTGGGAATAAATTATAGCCAGTCTACTTGAGCGCTGACAAGAGTTAAACAAGCGTTGATAGGAAGAAAACAAACGCTGACAGATCAAGCGTTGACAAGAAGAAGTCAAGCGTTGACACATTGAAGACAAGCACTGATGGAAGGATACGATCTACACGTTTATTATATTCTAGATTACTTCTAGTAAAGATAGGAACAACAATGTATTTTCTATATTTATCTTTACCTAGAATAGTTGATACGTAGATTATTGTACAAGGCTTCTTATGTCTATAAAAGAAGACCTTTAGGTTAATGTTCAATATAAGTTTTCATACGTTAAACACTTTCATTGTAAGCAAGTTTGATATCATTAATCAAAGTGAAAGTTTGTTTACATCTTGTGTGTTCTTGTTTAAGTGTTAATTCCGCATAACACTTAGATTGTCATATACATATACAAAGGTTTCTCTAAGTGTATTACTTGATCTAATCGCGTATACATAAAGCTAAATCGATCTAAGTTTGGGATCAACAAGTGGTATCAGAGCTTGTTGAGGAATTTTTGATCTTAAAGAACACAAGAACCCTAAAATCACCAAAACCCTAATTTTCACAAAAACCCTAAAAACATCATGTCAAATCCAGAAGTACCCTCCTCCTCTTCACCTTTACCAAACATCAAGATTCCCATGCTTGATGCAACCAACTTTTAATTGTGGAAATTCAACTTTGAGCAATATTTGGGGATCTATGACTACACTCTCTGGGAGATTATTGAATATGGAAACACTTTCAATAAAGCCCAAAAGATTGCTAATGCTATTGCTGGAAGAGCAACTGTTGCTGGATGTTCAGAAGCAGATAAGAAAGAAAAGCCAGAGGATGGTAGAGCTGTGGCTGCTGAAGACATAGCAAAGAAAAGGGTTGATATGAAAACCCTAAATATTCTGAAACTCTCTTTGGGACAAGAGAACCAGCATAAATACAGAGGTTATGAATCTGCTAAGGACCTTTGGGCAGCTCTTGAAGTTGCATATGGTGGCAATAAAGATACTAAGGAAGAGAAGAAGAAGCAACTCATGCATGATTATGTTGTCTTCAAGGCTCAACCTAATGAAAAGCTTAGCAGTGTGAGAAGAAGACTGATTGATATTACAAGCAAATTGTCCTTCATGGGGACACAACTTGGTGATGTTGACATTAATGCCACTTTTCTTAAAAGTCTTGGTGAGGCGTGGAAGATTGAGGCAAGATCTATACTTGCCAACAACACTCACAAAAGTTCTACTTTTGATGATATCTACAACAAACTGAGGCTGTTGGAAGATGAAACTCTTTTGGAGCATGGAAGCAAGTCTACCAACAGTAATATGGCCTTCTTCTCACATAGTGAAGGTCAATTTAATCAGAAGGATTCTTACATGCATCCGGTTATTGGATCATCATGTGTCAACGCTGGAACATGTCCTGTCAACGCCTCCTATTCAGACGTTGACATATACAAAAGTGACTCACCAAGAGTTAAACCTGCTGTTTTGGATCTGGATACTATATGTGCTTATATTGCTTCTTTGCCCAATGGTTTAGTGATTACATATAAGGACCTTGAGCAAATAAGTGATGAGCACCTGGAAGAGATGGATATTAAGTGGAACATGGCTCTTGCTAGTATAAGAGCAAATAGGTGGAATAGAAGGTTTAAGAAGAAGATGACCTTCAATGCAAATGACACTGCTGGATTTGATAAATCCAAGGTTGAATGCTACAATTGTCATCGTATGGGGCACTTCATGAGGGAATGCAGATCTCCTAGAAGATCTGATGCTGGCAAACCCTCAAGCCAAATTGTTAAGGCTCAGGATCCTAAGGCCATGGTTGCAGTTCAAGAAATTGATGGTATGGGATGGGATTGGAGCTATTTGGCTAAGGATGTGGAAGAGGATAAAGCTTTGGTTGCTGAGATAGAAGAAGAAGAGCATGTCCAATATGCTCTCATGGCACACTCCTCCTCTTCATCAGATAATGAGGTATACGATGATGCTTTTTGTAGTAAGGGTTGTAGGTTAAATACTGAGAAACTTAACAAAGAGGTGTTAAGATTATTAGATGATGTGAGTACTAAAAGATGTAAACTGTCTAATTACCAACTAGCTCTCACTCAAACTGAGAAGATAGTTTCTGAATACAAGAAAATGGAATTTGACTTAAAAGATAAAATAAATATCTTAAAACATGAGTTAAATGCTAGCAATGATATTAGGAGCATAATGGAAAGGGTTAATGGTGAGTTACAAGCTAAGCTAGATGAGGCCATTAAAAATAAGGATAATGTTGACCTTAAAATTCAGAGATTTGACAGGGCCACACAAACCCTAGGAGAATGTGTTAATAAACAAAGGGATCCTAAGGACATGACTGGGATTGGGATGAAAGACTACTCTGTGGTTCCACCACCAGCTGGTGACTTCTATGGTGTCCAACAAAAGGACCTATCTTGGACTGGTCTTCCAGAACTCCAAGAGGAGGAATTTATTCCTCCACCAAGAGTTGTTACCCCAGTTGAAGAGTATCAACAGAAGTTGACTGACTTGAATGAATGGAAGAAAGCCAATCCTACCTTATTTGTTAAGGGTGGCTTATTATGTGAAAGTCCTAATGAGTCAACCCCTATTAAGGTAACAAACCCAATCACTAGAAAGGATGTTGACCTTGGCACAAACACTGTTAGAAAACCTAGTGTCAAATATGCAGAAATGTATAGGAATACTAGGTCACCTAAAAGCCAAGTTAGTAATGATGGATCAGGCTTCTTCTCTTCTAGACCTAGGATTATGTCTAGAAAAGCCTGTTACACTTGTGGTAGCTTTTCACATTTAGCATATAAGTGTGTCAACGCTTCCAAAGTCAACGTTGTTAGAAAGTCAAAAGTTGTCAGACCCAAACCTTGTGTGCAGCAAAGTTCACAAGTTGTTAGACCTCCCCCATTCTTCACTAGAGGGTCTAACACTCATGGACAAAGACCATTTCAAAAGACAAATACTTGGTCTAATAGGCAATAGGTTTTTGTAGCAAACCCTAGGTTCAGCGCTGACAAGGGTAATTTCAGCGTTGACAAGACCAAATCCAACGCTGACAGAAACGTGACCAGACCTAAATATTTGCAACCACAGGGTAAGGGGTCAAAGGCTTCTTCAAGCTTGACATGGAGACCAAAGAAAGATCAAAACCCTAATGAAAATGGGATTTCAATGACCTGCAACAGATTTAATTACATTTCAAAGGTCATTACAAAACCTATTGGGGTTAACTGGGTATTTCATCCAAATAGGGATGAACAAGGGGTTGTTATGAGAACTAAGTCTGTTCTTGTTGAACAACCAGATGAATCCAAGTCTGCTAAGGCTTGGGTTCCCAAAGAAAACTAACTTGTTTTCTTTATGTGCAGGGCATTCAAAAACAGGTCAATGATTATGGATATTGGGACAGTGGATGCTCAAGGCACATCACAAGGAAGGAAGATTATCTGACTAACTTCACTCCCATTAAGGATGGTGATAAGGTTTACTTTGGAGGCGGATATGGAACCATCACAGGCAAAGGAACACTTCTCACCAAGAACTTGCGTTTTGAGAACGTATTTTTGGTAAAGGAACTTGATTACAATCTTTTTAGTGTATCACAAGTTTGTGATAACAAAAATAAAGTTCTGTTTACTGATACTGAATGCTTGGTGTTAAGCAAGGATTATAAGATCCCTGATGAGAAATATATTGATTATAGAACACCTAGACATAAAGACACATATAATGTGAATCTGAATGGGATTAGGATGAATAACAATATGTCATGTTTTTATGCTAAAGCTTTAGTAGATGAAAGTAATCTATGGCACAGGAGACTAGGGCACATAAACTTTAAGAATATAAACAGGCTTGTGAGACATGGCTTGGTTGATGGTTTGCCTGAAAAGGCTTTCCACAATGACCACTCTTGTGTTGCATGTCTTAAAGGCAAGCAACACAAGGTCTCATTCAAGTCCAAACAGGTGCACTCTAGTACTAGACCACTTCAATTGCTCATATGGACCTATTTGGTCCAACCAATATAGAAAGTTTGAATGGTAAATCATACTGCTTTGTCATCACAGATGACTTTTCTAGGTTTACTTGGACTTTATTTTTAGCTATGAAGAGTGATACAGCTGACACTTTAATTGACTTTATCACTCAGATTGAGAAGAAGACTGGTAATGAAGTTAAAATGCTTAGGAGTGATAATGGTGGTGAATTTAGGAATAAAGTGTTAGATGATTTTTGTGCCAGGAAAGGGATTACTAGGCAGTTTAGTGTTGCCAGAACCCCACAACAAAATGGGGTTGCAGAAAGGAAGAATAGAACCCTAATTGAAGCATCCAGAACTATGTTGGCAGATGCTCATTTCCCAATAGCTTTTTGGGCTGAGGCTGTTAATACAGCTTGCTATGTTCAAAATAGAGCATTGGTCAACAAGATACAGAACAAAACACCTTATGAGTTACTTTGGGGAAGAAAACCCAATATTTGTTTTCTTAGACCTTTTGGTTGTCATGTAGTTGTTCTAGATACCAGTGATGCCTTAGGTAAATTTAGTGCAAAAGGTGATGAAGGCTATTTCATGGGGTATTCAGTGTAGAGCAAGGGATATAGGGTTTATCTTAAGAAGGAAAAACGTATTCTTGAGAGAGTACATGTTAGGTTTTTAGAGAGTAAACCTAGTGATCCTGAAAGTGGTCTAAATTGGTTGTTTGACTTGGAACCTTTATCTAGGACTCTAAATTATATGCCTATCACTAATCCAGACATTGTGAAGGTAACTTCAAATGTTGTGGAAGAACAAGTTGTTGATGTTTCAGGTACACAGGTTAATGAAAAGGTTGGATCACAAGCAGAAAAGTCATCTCCTATACTAGAGTATGTCACAATTCCAATATGGACAGATGCTTTTGCTGCTGCTGCTGCTGGTGGAAAAGATAATGGTGGTCCCGAAGTATCACCAGATAACAACATGCATGGTCCTTCAGGCGCTGACAAAGGCAAATCTAGCGCTGACAGGACAAATTCAGACGTTGATGGCTCAAACGTTGACAACAACATTTCAAGCGTTGTTAGCCCAAACGCTGACAACCAAGGTTCAGGCGTTGACAACACTTTTGCACATCTTTTCTCTTCTACTTTTGAACAAGGTGAACCTTCTAATCTATATGAAGAGGTTCATCCTCATATTGATGAAAAAGAGTCCGAAGAAGAAGATATTGGCAACATGGATAATGAGATTGAAGACACCAGACTTTTTGAAGGAGGAGTTCTCACTTCTACTATGAAGAATCACCCTACTTCTCAAATCATTGGTGATATTATGACTCCTGTTCAGACTAGAAGATCTCATCAAGGTCTTCCTGGATTTATTGCCAATATTCACAAGAAGGTTGATACCCCTCTTGTGCAAGCATGTTTGTTTGCCTGTTTTCTGTCACAACAGGAACCCAAGAAGATCTTTGATGCTCTCAAAGAACCAAGTTGGGTGGAAGCAATGCAGGATGAGCTTCACCAATTTGCAATTCAGGATGTTTGGGAGCTGGTTGATTATCCCAGGTATGTCAGACCTATTGGGACAAGGTGGGTTCTAAGAAACAAGAGGGATGAAAGAGGTATTGTGGTCAGAAACAAGGCAAGGTTAGTGGCTCAGGGATATACACAAGAGGAGGGGATAGACTATGAGGAGGTCTTTGCACCAGTTGCAAGGATTGAAGCTATAAGGATCTTTCTAGCTTATGCATCCTGCATGGGCTTCACTGTCTATCAAATGGATGTCAAGAGTGCCTTCCTCTATGGAACAATTGTTGAGGAGGTGTATGTCATGCAACCTCCTGGTTTTGAAGATCCAAAGAATCTAGACAAGGTGTATAGAGTCAAGAAGGCTATGTATGGACTTCATCAAGCCCCAAGAGCATGGTATGGTACTTTGTCTACTTATTTGGTGGACAATGGATTCAAGAGGGGCACCATAGATCAGACATTGTTTACAAAGAAGAAGGGTAAGGATGTTTTACTTGTTCAGGTCTATGTTGATGACATCATCTTTGGATCCACAGATCCAAAGATGAGTGAGGATTTCTCCAAGCTTATGACAGACAAATTCAAGATGAGTGCTATGGGGGAGATGAACTTCTTTCTTGGGTTACAAGTTCAGCAAAAAGAAGATGGTATCTTCATCTCCCAGGATAAATATGTGGCAGAGATCTTGAAGAAGCTTGGATTTTCTCCACATGAAAAGAGGGCTACTACTCCTATGGATAGAGAACACCCTTGGGGAAAGATTGGAGATGGGAAAGATGTTGATGTCAGGCACTATAGATCAATGGTTCATTGATGTATCTCACAGCCTCTAGACCTGACATCATGTTTGCTGTGTGTGCTTGTGCACGCCATCAAGTGACTCCCAAAGAATGTCACCTTTATGTTGTTAAGAGAATCTTTAGGTACCTAAGATGCTATCCTAGTCTTGGCTTGTGGTATCCAAAGGATTCACCATTGGAGCTGATTGCATATTCAGACAGTGACTATGGAGGTGATAAGTTTGATAGAAAATTCACAACTGGTGGATGTCAGTTTCTTGGGAGCAGGTTGATATCTTGGCAATGCAAGAAACAAACAGTGGTGGCTAATTCTACAACTGAAGCAGAGTATGTGGCTGCAGCTGCTTGTTGTGGACAAGTTTTGTGGATTCAGAACCAACTGTTGGACTATGGGTATAATTTCATGCATACCAAGATATTTGTTGACAATAACAGCACTTTATGCATTATTAAGAATCTTGTACATCATTCTAAAACTAAACACATAGAAATTAGACACCATTTTATAAGAGATTGTTTTGAAAAGGGTTTAATACAACCTAATAGGGTTGACACAGAAGAAAATGTGTCAGATTTACTAACTAAACCTTTTGATGCTGGAAGGTTTCAATACTTGGTAACAAGTATTGGAATGATCAATCTCACATAATATGTGTTTTGGAGTCTTTTTGTAAAAGTATGTACAGGATAATGCATTGTTATTGGTCTTTTTGAGGATTTAGATTTTCCACTATATTTTTCTAACACTGACAAAGGTTGCTTAAACACTGATAAGTGTTTTTGTGACGTTGTCAGCAATATATTTGTCTAACACTGACAAAGCTTTTCTTAACGCTGACAAGTGTTATCGGGGCGTTGTCAGCAACAATGTTAGTTTTGTGGTTTTCAATCTAAATGTGCAGGTGGTCTTAGCATTATACCCTTGGATACAGAGTTGCTTATGGATCATTGGAGAAGCATTTGAGCATGTTTTTATTTATGGATGATGGTTGGAACTTTCAATTCCTATCTTGACATAAATTTTTTATGTTCTTGGATATTTTTGGCAACATTTGTATCACAGTTTAAGGGGAGGTTTTAGGAACCTTTAGAACTTTTGGGTATCCTTATGATACTCTTATCACAATTCTAGATTGTATCCACAGGTGAGTATGAGTTAGTTTTACTAAATCATGAGGCACTGTACCATGCAAAGTTGATATACTATGCATGCTGCCAAGACATTTTTGGCCTAGAATTGGTTGTGGTCTGTTGGGAGACTTGGGATTGATTTTGTCATGGGTTTTACCTGGGAGTAACAAAGAGTTTTATAAGGTAACTTAGTTGTTAAGAGTTTTGGTTAGTAAGGGACACTAGAGGACTGTTATGTCTATCTTGCATAAGCAAGTGTGCATAACTGGACAATGCTTGCTGCCCTATAATAATTATCAACTTTTTGGTTATCTTCTATAGGATAAATTACTTTGTTAAAGTCATTTTTCATTTTTAAACATTTTTATTTTTGGACGCTGACAAGTATTTTTCCAAGCGTTGTTGTGACCAATTTAGACGCTGACATGGCTTTGGCAAACGTTGACAAGAATATAGCCGTTGGGCGTTGATAGGTTATTTTTTACCGTTGACACTCAATGGGACCTACCCAGTTGTTACTTTTTGACATATTTTTAGGCGATAATTTTGGGAGCAGATAACTTTCATTTAATGCATGAGATAAACTTATTCTTTTCAATATTTTCATGATTGCATTTTAAAAATACTTGCCAATTTTTGGGCCAATCACATGCATATTTTCTCTCATATATATTTGGCTCCTATTTTAAACAGGGTACCTATCATTCTTGTCTAAAACAATTTTCTCCCATAACTTCATCTTTATCAATCATTCAAACAGCTTTCAACAATGGCACCAAAGTTTAAACCAAGTGATTTGGTATTGGGGTTTAGGAGTCAACACAACATGGTAGCATATCTTGAAGCTGATGATACTCTGTTTCCCCAATACACACAAATGGTGGCGTATTTGAATGCGTCCCCTCTTAGGTATGCTCTTTATCATGCTCCACTCATTCCTGTCACACATATTAAACAGTTTTGGAACACTGTTAGTTCCTCAACAGTTAATAGAGTGACTACATTATCATCTATTGTTCATGGGCGCACATGGGTGGTTATTGAAGCTCTGGTTCGCCAAGCTTTGCATCTTGATGATGCAGATGGTATAACCACCCTCCCCATAAATGAAATAGAACAAGGACTAAGGGCTTTGGGTTATCCTTTTCCTGCTGAAGGAACTTTAAATAAATATCATAAACAGGAGTTTCCCCCAGCCTGGAAGTACCTAATACATGTCCTCTTACAATGTTTGAGTCCTAAGTGTACTGCACACAATGAGATCAATAGATCTATTGCTAGTGCTATTGTGTGCATTGCTACTGGGCAAAAGTTTAATTATTCCAAAATGATTTTTGAGGGCATGTGTAAAAATAAAGGGAACAAAATGACTTTAGCTTATCACAGATTTTTACAAATGGTTTTTGAGGTGCAAGATTACTGCACAAGGGATCATGATGATTTTTATGAGATCCCTGTGCAAAAGAAAGAAATTTTTATGAAGATGAACTCACCACCACATCGTGACTTACCCCTCACCCCTGCTATGCTTGCTGTCATTGAAGCAGCCCAACCCCAACCAGACCCTCAACCATAGATTGACCCAATACCTGATCCATTACCTTCACCACAACAAATGCAACTTGCCCAAGAACCCTTCGACGCTGACACATTAAATGTTGGCGTTGCATGCCTATTCCAAACGTTGACACAAATCCTTCACAGACCCAAACACCCCTTAACCAACCCACATCCACCCTATCCACATCATCTTCTCCTCCAACACAATATAGGTTGCAAAAACGCCAAAGGACTAATGGAGTGTTCTCCTCTAGTGGTCCTAGCCATGTAGCAGAGAGAACCACCACCACAAGTGTGGTTGGTGCTATGGATGAGGCTGGGACTATTGGTTCTGGCTTAGAAGCTGGCCAAGACAGTCCTACCATACTTAAGACCTCATCCATGCCCAATGAATCTACCTTGGGAGGTCAAATACCCATTTTAGAAGAGGGCAGATTGGAACGAATGACCCTAATGGAATTGACGGCTGTCTGCATAAGCTTGCAAAAGCAAAATGCAGACTTGGTACATATTGTCAGTACACAAGGCCTTGAACTCAAGCAATTGAGGGAGAGGATTGTTGTTTTGGAAAATGCTAGCACAAGGAGAGGGATGGAGAAATCTTCCAAAGGGTAGGATGAACAAATAAATGTGAGTGATAAGGGTTCTCATGATGGTCAATCTTTGGATGTTGCTGAGGCCCTAACAAGTTTGAAGAAACAGACAGGTTTTGATATGTCTCTAGTCTCTCCTACAAACTTAAATTTGTCATTTACAGCCATGTTGGAGGAAATTGCAAGAGGCGTTGAGACAGGTAATTTGAGCGTTGACAAGCAGAATTTGAACGCTGACATGAGTATCTTGGGCGCTGACAAAGCAAAATTGGGCGTTGACATACCTGCAAATGAGGTTGATGTATTCCAGTCATCATCCATCATCAAAGAGGTTTCTTCACAGGTATTACCATCTACCTTACCAACAGTTGATCCAAAAGATAAGGGTAAGGGTATTATGGTAGAAGAAGTTGTTTCAAAGAATGCAACACAAATTGAGTTTGATAGAAGGTTGGCTGCACAAATTGTGGAAAAAGAAAGAAAGAAGGTGGGTGAATCACCTTTTGTTGTCACTTCAGAAGAGCAAGAAGGAAGTGATGAAGCCAGTTCAGACTCAAGTGTAATGATCATAGAACAACCAGAAAGACTTGATTATGGTGATGAGTTGGCAAAAGAGAAGTTGAATGAGTTGAAATTGCAGGTTGATTTTGATATGCCAGAAGTTGTTCAGATGTACCATGCTTGGGAAGATAGGTGTATGGAGAATCCACATTTGACCATTTTAGATCAGATATGGGGTTTGGAGATTCTTCTCAGAGTACAAAAGGATTGCAAGGTCATTCTGAAACACAAAGCAAGCAATGTTCTCTCAAATTTGAAAAGGGATAGAAAGGAGTTGTACTTCATGCTGCTCAGATGTCATGGAACAGGGTGGACTTATAAGAAATTGATTGGATTGACATTTGAAGAGTTGGAGTGTAGAGCTTATCCCATTTGGGTTAGAGTGCAGGAAGAAAACACTCTAAGACTTCTTTCTGATGAAAGAAAAGAAGAACTTGTAGAAGAAATGGAGCTTAAGAAGGCAATGTTTGTTCCCAGACATGTGAAAAAGGGAGTCCCTCTTGAGTTTCCCAAAGATATGGATCCATTAAATCCAAGTGACGCTGTTATAAGAAGGAGTCTCAAGCTCTCACCATTAGAAGCTTCAGATATGGTACAAGTGTTACCACTTGATTCTAGAAACCCTATTATAAGCTATGAAGAAGATGAATGTGGGTTTTGGAAGATTGACAGGTATGGAAAAGAGGTTCACACTTTTACCACCCTTATATCTTTGTTTGCAAGTTTTGATAGAGAAGACTTGGTAGACCTATGGAGGTTGTTGGAGGCCAAGTATGAGACTGAAGCTCCCACTTCAGTCAATGCAATAAAACTGTGGTCAACATTCAAGAGAATGTGTGGACCCATTGATGAAGATCCTGCTATTTGGAAGGATCTTAAAGATGACCTCAGTGGTCTTCAATGGAGGTTGTATTCAGCTGCTGGTGTTTATTATTTGAGTTCTACAAAGTTTGCTGAGTATCTACTTGTAGATGGTCAGTATTTCATGTCCAAGGAAGTCTTGGAGAAGATGGAGAATACACAGCTGGAAATTGATTATTCAAGTGACGTGGCCAAAGATTTGATCAGATTTATTTATTACCAATATGAGAAGGTTTGTAAGATTCCTCCTAGTTCTTAATGTTTATTCAGAAACTTGATTACTAGAGTAGATATCAAGTTTAGGGGAGGATTGTTGGGAATAACTTATAACCAGTCTACTTGAGCGCTGACAAGAGTTAAACAAGCGTTGATAGGAAGAAAACAAACGCTGACAGATCAAGCGTTGACAAGAAGAAGTCAAGCGTTGACACATTGAAGACAAGCACTGATGGAAGGATATGATCTACACGTTTATTATATTCTAGATTACTTCTAGTAAAGATAGGAACAACAATGTATTTTCTATATTTATCATTACCTAGAATAGTTGATACGTACATTATTGTACAAGGCTTCTTATGTCTATAAAAGTAGACCTTTAGGTTAATGTTCAATATAAGTTTTCATACGTTAAACACTTTCATTGTAAGCAAGTTTGATATCATTAATCAAAGTGAAAGTTTGTTTACATCTTGTGTGTTATTGTTTAAGTGTTAATTCCGCATAACACTTAGATTGTCATATACATATACAAAGGTTTCTCTAAGTGTATTACTTGATCTAATCTCGTATACATAAAGCTAAATCGATCTAAGTTTGGGATCAACAACATCATTGTCGGACTGAGGGAACAACATCTGGACAGATCCAAATGGGCGTACTGAACAACTTTTTGTCTAGCTTCTATTACAGGGCAATAGGAACTACTTTGGTATTGGACTGTGATTGTCTTACCATGATCGTGATGTTTTGGCATATTATTAACTTATTATTTATCTAAACCTGTGAATTCACCAACTTCGTGTTGACCCCACATTTTACTGTATATGTTTTCTCAGGAAAATAAAGTAGGTTCATGCATTGGATTCCAGCATTTTAGGAGTATCATGTCTACCATTGGGCTGGGATATTTACTTCAGTTTTATAATAAATGTGGTTTACAAACAAGATACTAAGTGTGTCAATTGATTCATGTAATTTGTATTAAATGACTTTTATGATCATTGCTCTAAATGCTATGTGCTATCGATCCACCCAATAACAACCCAATTACTATTCCGCTGCATTTGACCAACTTGGGGGTGTTACAGAAATCGTATCAGAGCGCATAGTTATAGGGAACTAGATCGATAATAAATTTTTTAAATATAATAAAATTTTTTAAATATAATAAATTTTTTAAACTGGACTATAACTGAACTTTTAAAAATCAATGAAATAAAAAGAAAGTTGATTTTTGGGGAACCCTTATAAGTTAGGCATATAGTACATAGAGCATACACATTATGTGAACTAGCTTCACACTGATTTATAACCTTCGAGTTAATAAATCACCTAAGTATCTACCTATACTTTTAACACGCGTAGTTAAAAGACATAAACCGCATCGCATATGCACTTTAAAAACTTTTTGAATTGTGTAAGCTAAAAACTTACTCAACTTTGAAATGCTATTTTTCAGATATCATGACGCCACCCACTGTTGTGACTACCTTCGAGGAGCTCATGGCTCCTACCACCACTCCATTATCACCGACATCAGTATTTGCTGGACCCGCATCCGACACCGAGTCCAGAGATGACCAGCCAGACAGAGTCATCATACTTTCAGATTCACCTACCCCATCACCACCTACTGTATCCCCTACTTCACCACTGCTTGTAGTACCTGCATCTCCTCCTAGGGAGATGGACTAGGTTGTGCCTTCCTTACCACCATTGCCACCACCTTCTACACATCACCCTTACCCCACCAGTACTCTGCCACCTCGCAAGAGGAGGCGTGATCATGTTCCTGACTCGACCTTCGAGGTAGGAGAGGGATCAGGAGCTGGACAGTCCAGTCTTGGCGCCCTACAGGCACAGGTCGACGCACTTGTGGCTCGACAGGGGCAGGACACCGCTCTCATTCATGCCCTATAGCAGGCGGACCATCAGGGTCGCGCCTTACTTCAGGAGAGATATAGTTCTCTCTACTGGGCAGTGGCTAGTGAGTCACACACCACACAGAGTTCTCTGGGTATGACCCAAGGAAATATTCATTGGTTACTGGATGAGGTTGCTTACCTCCGCTACCGGTTAGCTGCACTAGAGGGTCACTTATACAAGACCCAGGCTGCTATCCTCACTCAGGAGGAGACTTTTCGGACGTTCATAGACCTGTCAGACCTTCGCCATCAGGGAGTCATTGCTGAGACAGACCATCTACGGAGTGCCGATACTACACGTCAGCACCAGTTGCTCGAGACTATGAGATTATCCAGAGAGACCAGGATAGCGATGATTCGTATGCAGGATGATCGTGCACCCACACCACCAGTCGGACCACCTGCACCTACAGACAGCCATACTAGTGTAGGCTAGATTTCATTGTACATCATGACAAGCACTGAGTTGCATCTCAACTCGCATGATTTAGATCTTTTGTACTTGTATTTCCATTTCAGTTGTATCTGTATCGTAGCACCTAACCTTAGTAGGTATGTTATCTTTTGCAGTATTATAAACATTTGTACCACTATCTCAGACAGGATGGTTGTATCTTTGTCTTAGATCGGTTGTATTTGTATTATATTGATGTTCACCAGCACTGATATACTATCCTTTACTTGTTTGTTTGAATTTATATTATTATGAAATCTTGACAGGTTATCCAATTTGTTGTGAATTCTATGCATACCCATTTTTATGCACCTTAATATAATAATCCTACTAACCAATTGATAAATCTCATCTTTGTGTATGATAGAACAATGGCACAAAGGGTCACTCGACAAAACGCTAACGCTGCTCCTTCAGCGACTGTTTTAGAAGCACAACTCAAAGTGCTTATCGGTCAAGGCATTGCTGATGCCCTAGCCGCCAGGGAAATACACCCCAGCGGAAAGCAGGGCGACAGTCAAAACTCGAATGCCAGAGATCGAACTACCAGAGGATGTACCTATCCCGACTTTCTGAAATGCAAGCCCAGTTACTTCAAGGGCAAGGAAGGGGTAATAGGACTCATGCAATGGTTTGAAAGGACCCGAGACAGTATTACACATTAGTGTCTGCACCAGGGAGAACAAGGTGAAATTTGCCACCTGTACCCTCTTGGAACATGCTCTCACCTGGTGGAACTCCCTAGTTGCTACCCTTGGGCATGATGAAGCCTATGGGATGACCTGGAGTGCATTTAAGGAAAGACTTACCACAAAATACTGTCCTCGAGGTGAAATCAAGAAGCTAGAGATTAACTTGTGGAACCTCAAATGCTCAAATCATGACATCATGACTTACAACGAGAGATTTCAAGAGCTAACTTTGATGTGTACTCGGATGTTCCCTGACGTGAAGGACAAGATAGAAAAGTATGTCAGTGGACTTCTGGATTCTGTGCATGACAGTGTACTCGCATCCCGACCCACTACAGTCGAGGGTGCGATAGAATTTGCCACAGAGCTGATGAACAAACGGGGACGTGATCATGTGCTTAGGCAGTCTGAGTACAAGAGGAAAATTGAGGAGAACTATCGTGGTTACAATCAGGCCCAGCCACCAAAGAAGAAAAACTTGGGCCAGATCTGTAGTGCTGTTTCCTCAGCACCACCACCATATACAGGCAACAAGCCGAAGTGCACCAAGTGCAATTTCCATCATTTCTATACTACTGAATGCCAAAGACCCGGACAGGGCAACCCTTATGTTCCAGCCATCAAGAACAACTCCAGCACCAATTACAAGCCCCACAATGGCAACAGTCAGAACTTCCGTGGGAATGGACAGCAGGGAAACCGCCAGCACACTGGCAGCGGTAACATGACTCGTAGGGAAGTTCGTTGTTATGGTTGTGGAGAGATCGGAAACATCAACCCTAATTGCCCAAAGCGAGCAGTTAGGAACGAGAGCAGAGGAGGAGCACCGTCTAGAGTCTATGTGATAGGAGACGCCAAGGCCAACCCAGACTCCAACGTGGTTACCGGTACGTTCCTTCTATACAATTGCTATACAAATATTTTATTTGATACGGGAGCCGATAGGAGTTTCATATCCACAAAATTTAGTAGCTTACTAGACATCACACCTACACCGTTAGACGACTGTTACATAGTCGAATTAGCAGACGGTAAGATCATTGAAACTAACACGATTTTAAGAGGTTGCAGCTTAAACCTTCTAAATCATCCATTCGATATTCAGTTAATACCTTTATTTTTGGGTAGTTTCGACGTTATCATTGGTATGGACTGGTTAGCTAAATATCATGCAACCATTGTGTACGACCAAAAGCTTGTCCGTATACCATGGGGAAAAGAAAATCTAATCGTTCGAGGAGAAGGAAACTCAGATAGAACTGACACCAGACTGAGTTTTATCTCATGCACTAAAGTTTAGAAGTATATACTAAAAGGATGCCCTATCTTTTTAACACATATTTCAGAAACCGACAAAGAAGAGGAATCAGAGAAGAAACAAATAAAGGACGTGCCAATTGTCCGTGATTATCCCGAAGTTTTCCCGAACGACTTACCTGGTTTGCCTCCGAATCGTCAAGTGGAATTTCAAATCGACTTGATACCAGGAGCTGCACCTGTAGCTAAAGCACCATACCGATTAGCACCAACCGAGATGAAAGAACTAGTAGAACAACTTCAAGAACTGTCAGACAAAGGTTTTATTAGACCCAGTTCCTCACCTTGGGGAGCTCCAGTACTTTTTGTCAAAAAGAAAGACGGATCTTTCCGAATGTGTATCGATTACAGAGAACTGAATAAGTTAACTATGAAAAATCGTTACCCCCACGAATCGACGACTTATTTGATCAGTTACAAGGATCAAGTGTATACTCCAAGATCGACCTACGATCGGGGTATCACCAGTTGAGGGTCAGAGAAGAGGATACCGAAAACAACTTACAGAACTCGTTACGATCATTATGAATTTCAAGTCATGCCATTTGGCCTGACAAACACTCCAGCCATATTCATGAACCTCATGAATCAAGTGTGCAGACCCTATCTGGATAAGTTCGTGATTGTGTTTATCGACGACATACTCATCTATTCCAAGAATGAGCAAGAGCACAGAGAACATCTTGCTCAAGTGCTAAAATTACTTAAGGAAGATAAACTGTACGCAAAATTCTCGAAGTGTGATTTTTGGATTCCTAAAGTTCACTTCCTCGGTCATGTGATCGATGACAAGGGAATTCAAGTAGATCCCGCGAAAGTCGAATCCATGAAGGATTGAGCATCACCCACTTCACTAAAGGAGATTCGCCAATTTTTAGGTCTTGCCGGTTACTACCGGAGATTCATAGAGGGATTTTCTAAGATAGCTAAATCTATGACAAAGCTTACTCAGAAAGGCGTAAAATTCGATTGGGGAGAAAAAGAAGAGGCCGCATTCCAAACCATTAAGCAGAAATTGTGTAGTGCACCCATTTTAGCTTTACCAGAAGACAACGAAGACTTCGTTGTCTAGTGTGACGCCTCACAAAAAGGCTTAGGAGAAGTTTTGACGCAGAGACAGAAAGTGATTGCCTATGATTCAAGACAACTGAAGAAACTCGAGCAAAATTACTCTACCCATGAACTAGAGCTTGGATCTTTAGTTTTTGCTTTGAAAGTTTGGAGACACTACCTGTATGGAACAAAGTGCATAGTGCATACTGATCACAAGAGTTTGCAACATATCCTAGACCAGAAGGAGCTAAACATGAGGCAACGTCGTTGGATAGAATTGCTCAGCGACTACGACTGCGACATCAAATACCACCCAGGTAAAGCCAACGTAGTTGCGGATGCACTAAGTCGAAAAGGAACTGATCCTCCCATGAGAGTTCGAGCCCTAGTCATGACCATTAGCTTGGACCTACCCAAGCAGATATCATTAATCAAAGTGAAAGTTTGTTTACATCTTGTGTGTTCTTGTTTAAGTGTTAATTCCGCATAACACTTATATTGTCATATACATATACAAAGGTTTCTCTAAGTGTATTACTTGATCTAATCTCGTATACATAAAGCTAAATCGATCTAAGTTTGGGATCAACAACATCATTGTCGGACTCAGGGAACAACATCAGGACAGATCCAAATGGGCCTACTGAACAACTTTTTGTCTAGCTTCTATTACAAGGCAATAGGAACTACTTTGGTATTGGACTGTGATTGTCTTACCATGATCGTGATGTTTTGGCATATTATTAACTTTTTATTTAACTAAACTGTGAATTCACCAACTTCGTGTTAATAAATGTGGTTTACAACAAGATACTAAGTGTGTACAATTGATTCCAGCATTTTAGGAGCATCATGTCTACCATTGGACTGGGATATTTACTTTAGTTTTATAATAAATGTGGTTTACAACAAGATACTAAGTGTGTACAATTGATTCATGTAATTTGTATTAAATGACTTTTATGATCATTGCTCTATATGCTATGTGCTATCGATCCACCCAAGTAACACCCCAATTACTATTCCGCTGCATTTGACCAACCTGGGGGTGTTACATCAACAATCTCTTCAGTGTATCCAATTTCTTTAAACAATGATTTGACAACAGAGAGATCATTGGGTACAACCTCATATTTACAAGAGTCCTCCAAATAGTTTAACCCTAAAACCCTCCTAAACAGCTTTAAACTTATTTTCCCATAAACACCTAAAGTTGTAGACACAAACTCAATAGATTTCTTTTTCTTTGACCCTTGTGTTGTGAACCAAAATTCTTTTAACACATTTTCAAACATAACCCCTGGATCCTTGAACAAGGCATCACGAATCACACATTTGGATAAAAAGTTTAGTACTGGTTTTCCAAGTTCAGATGTTAGGGTTTCTGGTTTGATCAAGGTGATGTCATTGGGTTTAAAGGATATGTCCTCAATGGGATAGTTAACATTGATGGAAGGATTGAGGGTGATCTCAATCTCTTGTAGTTGTGAAGAAGATCCAGTAGCCATTGATGTTTGTTGTGTGTGTTTTCTTTTGAAAGAGAGAGAGAGTTGTGTGTTTTTTGAAAAACTTTTGCAAATGATATGAATCTTCAATCCTCAAAAGATATATGTAACCATTTTTTTTGAACTGATTTGTCAAAGTTTGTAAAACATTTGAAAAGAGAATTAAACTTTTAGGGTTTTGTTTTGAACAAATGGCACAAACTCTCTCATTAATGTTCTGAAAAAGGTGATGATTTTCTGTTGCTTTGAACAGTGAAACGCCTCATTGTGTCAGAAAGTTGTTGACTGTGATATGGACGCTTGATATTTCCTAGATAAACAATTGACACCTTTTGAAAGAATGTTTTGTATTTATTCTCAAGAAATTTAATGTCATTAACTCCATTGAGTCACATGATTGATAGGTTTTAAATGCTGTTGCTCAGATATGCTAAAGCTTACGGTAATACTTGTGAGCTTCAGTGCGTCAGATGAGGCGACAAAACCCCATATACATGTTCACATAAGTGAACAAGACATATGACATTGCATGCTCCTCTACTCAGGCCTAGCTACGCAGTTGTATTAAAAATTTGTTCAACATTGCTGAAGGAACCTTTTGATGACTGGTGATTATTTGTTCAGCTTCATTGAATCAGATAAGGCGACAAAGCATCATATACACAATCACATAAAGTGAAATACACACATGACATTGCACACTCCTTTACTCAGACAATGTTACTAAACAATAATCAAAATCTTTTATGAAATGCTGAACCTTCAAGCTTATTCAGTAAATGCTAAAGGTTCAGGTTTTGTATCATCAATGTTTAGCACACCAAGCTCCATTATCAATCTTTTGAAAGTTGGTTCATCCAATGGTTTGGTGTAGATATCACCCAACTGGTATTGAGTGGGGATGAAATGTAATTCAATGTCCCCTTTCACAATGTGATCTCTGATAAAGTGATATCTGATATCAATGTGTTTTGTTCTTGAGTGGAGGACTGGATTGTTGGATATTGCAATAGCCCTAGTGTTATCACAAATGATTGGTACATTTTCATATTCTATGTCATAATCAGCCAGTTGTCTTTTCATCCAAAGAACATTGGCACAACATCCAGCAGCTGCCACATATTCAGCTTCTGCCGAAGACATGTCAATTGTTTGTTGCTTTTTAGCACTCCAACACACAAGTTTACAACCTAGCAACTGGCAGGCACCAAAAGTGCTTTTTCTGTCCAAATTACATCCAACATAGTCAGAATCTAAATACCCCTTTAGGTCAAAACCTGAGGATTTGGGGTACCAAAGACCTAGACTTGGTGTACCTTTTAGTTATCTGAAGATTCTCTTTACAACAGTAAGGCGTGATTCCTTTGGATCTACTTGGTATCTTGGAAAAAGGCATGTAGAGAACTGAATGTCAGGCCTGCTTGCATTTAAGTACGTGAGTGACCCAATCATACCTCTATACCGAGTATCATTAACTGACTGTCCATTGAGATCAGGTCCTAAGTTGTTAGGGGGTACCATTGGAGTCTTCACTGAAGCATAATTGATATCATACTTCTTCAGCAGATCCTTGACATATTTTTCTTGATTGATGGAGATGCCTTGGTCAGATTGTTTAATCTAAAGACCAAGGAAGTATGTGAGTTCTCCCATCTTACTCATCTCAAACTTGTTGGTCATAAGCTTGGCAAATTGTTTGCAAAGTTTCAAGCTTGTAGAACCAAAGATTATGTCATCCACATAAATTTGTACCAGAATTGTGTCATTTTTAGATTTATAGATAAACAGGGTGCTATCAATGTTTCCTCTAACAAATTTATGCTCAATGAGAAATGTTGAGGGAGTTTCATACCATGCTCTTGGAGCTTGCTTCAGTCCATACAAAGCTTTGTAAAGCTTGTAGACATGATTTGGGTATTTACTACTCTCAAAGCCAGGAGGCTGAGTAACATAAACTTCTTCTTTTAGGTCACCATTTAGGAATGCACTTTTGACATCCATTTGGTAGATGGTGAAGTTCATGTAAGTGTCATATGTAAGGAATATTCGTATGGCTTCCATACGTGAAACTGGAGCAAAGGTTTGATTAAAATCAACACCAGGCTCTTGATTGAATCCTTGAGCCACCAGCCTAGCTTTTTTTTTGGTCACTGCATTGGTTCATCTCTTTTGAGCTTGTAAACCCATTTGGTGCCAGTGGTTGATTTACCATATGGAAGAGGAACCAATTTCCAGACTTTGTTTCTTTCAAATTGATTGAGTTCCTCTTGCATGGCATCCACCCATCCAAGATGTGTGAGTGCTTCAGAAACCTTTGTAGGTTCAATTTCTGAGAGAAAATTTGCGTAGAGACATTCTCAAGATGAAGCAACACTCAGTTTCTTTGCCATAGATCTAGTGACTCTACCTTCACCAGGATTACCTATTATGTTCACCAGCTGTATGTGACTATTTTGAGTCCAAGATTTTTGTGGAGCTGGAGAATAGGTACTTGTATCATGATTAGAGCTAGAGCTTGGAAGTCCATGACATGGTCTTGGACTTGGAAAGTCTCTAGTTTCTACTGAAGGATATTCAGTGGACAAAGGTTCAATCATTGGAGGACTTCCTTCTTGGTTAGAAGCAACATGTCCAAGACCTAATTCCCTAGAGATGATAGGATAACTTTGACCAAGGGGCTCAGATTGTTCCTCAACAGCTGCATATGGTTGATCATTTTGATCATGTGTGTCAGCATGCTGATTGTTTTTAGACTGGCCATTTTGGTAATTTGTATTGCCTTGCTGATCATTTTGATCATTTTGAGATTGATCATTATTTGATTGACAACCATCAGTATGTGATACTGAATGATTTCCTTTTGTAGGACTTGTCATATCTTCAAATGGATCAATATGAGAGACTGAGTTGCTTGTTTGATATTTTTGAGAAGGCTAATAGTGATGAAATTCATCAGATGGATAATTGCAAGATTCGTGTATATGAAGTTCATCATCTGATGGATTTGAAAAAGTGAGAGCTTCAGAACTTTCATTGAATGTGATGTGATAGGTTTCTTGAATACATTGTCTTCTTGTGTTGAAGACTCTGTATGCTTTACATACTAGGGAGTATCCAACAAAGTAACCATCATCATATTTTTCATCAAACTTTCCAAGGTGATCCTTTTAATTGTGAATGAATACTAGACATCCAAACACATGTAAGAATGAAATTTTTGGAATTCTCTCCCTGAAGACTTCATAGGGAGTCTTCATGTGTATCTTCATAATGATGGATCTATTTTGAGTGTAACAAGTAGTAGCTACAACATAAGTCCAAAAATGCTTAGAGAGAGCAGATCCAACAAGCATTGTCCTTGCTGCTTCAATCAAAGTTCGGTTCCTTCTTTCAGCCACACCATTTTGTTCAGGTGTGTAAGGAGATGAGAAATTTTGAGAAGTTCCTTTGTCATCACAGAATTTGATTAGTGTGCGATTTCTGAATTCAGTACCATTGTCAGTTCTGAGTTGTTTGACATGAGTGTCATTTTAATTTTCAACTCTTTTGATAAATGGCATAATGGCATCTGGTGCATGGCTTTTCTTTGTTAGAAAATATACCCAGGTGTACCTAGAGTACTCATCAACAATGACAAGTGTATATTTTTCATGACAAATGGCCCTAGGTGATACTAGGCCAAATAAGTCCATGTGAAGCAAATGAAGAATTTCTTTGATTGAGAAAGTTTGCTTTGTTTTGAAACTGGCCCAATGGTGCTTCCCTTTTTCACATGTTGAGCATAGTTTGTCCTTGGAATAGACAAGTGAAGGAAGACCAATAACAAGATTTTGTTTTGCCAGCAGAGTTATTGTTTTAAAATTGAGATGCGATATCTCTTATGCCAAAGCCAATTGGTAATATTGGAGGCTTTAGCAAAGAAGCATGTCTCCTGAGTAGAGTTCATGTTCATGACATAAACATCTTTGACTCTTGGAGCAATCATCACAATTTCATGATTGGAGTTGAAGATTGTACCTTTTTTGTCATCAAACAACACAAGATACTTTGCATCAAAAAGTTGACTTATGCTGATGAGGTTGTGCTTCAATCCATTTACATATGCTACCCTTGAGAAAACTATACCATTGCATTTTACTGAACCAAATCCTTCAGTAGTAGCTGATGAGTTATCACCAAAAACAACTTTGGGACCTTGTTCCTCCTTATACTTGTGTAGATAAATTTTGGTGCCAGTCATATGCCTTGAGAAACCACTATCTAGGTACCAAATAGGCTTCCTGAGATCACACTACACAAGTTAAGGAAATGGTCAGTTTTGCTTTGAAACCCACCTTTGTTGGGTGGGGGTTTTAGATCTAAAAAGGTGTTCTAGATCTGAAGGGTCCTCTTGTAGAGGGTATGTGTGATTGCTCAGAAGAAGAAGAGGTCTGAATAGCTTTTGCTTTCTTAGCCTGGAGGGCTTCACCTCTTCCGAACCACTCTATATGGTTGTGATCAGATGTAGTGTGGACATCGCTTCCACAAGTCTCACAACATTTGGTAATAGAGATTGTGAATTCGTAGATTGCCTTGACATATAACCGTACTTTGTTTATATATGATAAAACTATATGGTGCATGTGGTATGGTGGATAAGTAAGGATCAACTTATATCTTTATTTTGTGAATTTTTGGATATAAGCGGGTATTATTGAAGCCTGATAATTTAAAGTTACGCGATTTGAAAGATACGTGTAAAATACGAAAAATAAACGCTCAATATAAAGTAAAACCATCAGCATTCGAAGAATGTTGGTTTTTGATAAATAAATTAGGGCTTATAACTAAATAAACGTGAACGTGTTATATAAGCGAGTGACACTTGAATGTTTATCATAAATTTACGAAGAATGTCCATAATACGAACAATTAAAATAAAGACAAGAAAAATATTGCTATGTCATAACGAGGATATGTACGGTCGACGACAGATGTAGACCTTGTCGTTAAATAATAATTAACACGTATTCGATAAGCTAAGGCCATAACCTTGCCGGTTAGCTAAGAATTTAATATTATTCCTAAAAGCAAACATGGTAAATAAAAGTCTGGTAATAAATATTGCTCCAAAAATTCCGAGTTGCTACATGGGGGAAAATTTTTTTTGGATAGTCGTTATATACACCAAAATAAAGATACAAATATAAGGTTTCTACATTTTTTTTGGGGGGGGGGGGCAATTTGAAGGTTTTACATTATTTTGTTTCCGAATGGGGGACAATTTGATTTTATAATGGGGTGAAATTTAATAAAATGATCCTAAAAAATTACACTAAATTTGATTTTCTTTAACGAGCCATGGGCCTCCCTACCCACCTTCTAAATAGTTCCGCCCCTGGCGGCAAGCCTCGACGAACCACGGCTAGCCCGCCACCTCAACTCGACGAAAGAGTTTGCTCCACTATACCTTCCCTCTAAGAGTGGGGGGAACCCATACTGGTGGTTGGGCTGGTAGGGCTTTGGCGCCAGTCCTCCGTTGGCGCACCACTCCTTGGCTG
The DNA here is from genome assembly GCA_025667525.1 of Glebionis coronaria. Classification (NCBI taxonomy): domain Eukaryota; kingdom Viridiplantae; phylum Streptophyta; class Magnoliopsida; order Asterales; family Asteraceae; genus Glebionis; species Glebionis coronaria. The sequence goes on from CM046878.1 coordinate 270,318,572, forward strand.
GCGCCAAAGTGGCTCGCGCCAAACTCACTAGCCAGCGCCATCGAATTTTCATTTTTTTGAAAATTTTAAATAACTAGCCGTTGGTGGGGGGTAAAATGGCTGTGTTTTTTTGAAAATCCAAAACTAGTTGTTGCATTCAAAAAATATAGCCGTTACATTTTTTTTCAACTTTTTTTTAAAAAGGAACCACAAATCACTCTATAAATTAAACCTCTTTTCACATAATTTTTTACACTAAATTCTTTACATTTTCTATCTCATATATCTCTACTACTTCTAATTTTTTTCATCAAATAGATCCCTACCTAAACACCGTCAACGAATACGAAAATTATTTTGGTGATGCTCAAGAACGTTATATGTGAGGCTTAACAGAGTATGAGACATTTGTGGCTATGTGTAATAAAGAAGCCGGTGTATCGGGGTCAGAGAATAGGAGGACATATATACCTCGTCAACGTGAAGAGGCGAGTCAAAGATTGCTTGATGACTATTTTGGCGATGCTGAAAATCCTGCAAAATACACGGAAGAGAAATTCCGCGAACGTATCGTATGAGTTCGAGGCTTTTTGAAAAATTGTCTATGCTATTTAAAATCATAATGCCGACCCTCTTCCCGAATACTTTTCTTATTTTCGCTCTGGGATGGATGCTACCGGTCGAGATAATATTCACCCCATTCTAAAGATCACTTCGAAATTTCGTCAAATAGCGTATGGGTCATCACCCGATGCATTTGACGACTATTTGCAAATTGCCGAACGCACTGCTAGAGAATGTTTGCTTAATTTTACTAAATGCATACATGACTTATATGTTGAAACGTATTTAATAAAAACTTCTCCCAAGAATATAGAAAAAACATATGCATTGCACATTCAGAAACATGGATTCCCGAGAATGCTCGGGAGTATTGATTGTATAGAACCCGCGTAAATATGCCATTAAATTAAAACTTTTAATAATAAATGAAGCACGACAAGTGAATACGTATATTAAATACGGTATGACAAGATACAACACTGATTTAAAAATCATAAATACATGACAAGAAATTATGTATATTGTAATTACGACACGAGAAGTAAGTTAATGCACGATAAGTATTTACGTATATTAAATAAATTACGACAAGACTTAACACGATAAAACACGAACTTATCTCACGAATATTAATACACGGGGAAAATTAAATAAACACGAAACATATGCGTAAGAGGTGTTGGGGGCCGGTTTTAAAAAAAGAACAAAAAGGGCCAAGCCCGACTCATTTAACATAACTAGCTAAAACAATTAAACCTTTTTTTAATCATTTTTACAAGTTATAAAAAACAAACAAAAACCCTACATGGGGTTGCAGCCACCGGTTATTGCAAAGAAAAAAGGGGAGAAAGGTTTTCGATCTTGATTGTTCGTGTGGTGGTTCGTGTTCATCATCCTCGATTCTAACACATGTTGGTATAATAAATCTAATCCTTTTCATTTATTTCATTCTATTTAATTATTTTTTTAATTATTAGAGCAAATGAGAATCATGATCATGAGATTTAACATGATGTTTAAAACCACGGTTAATTTGATGTTGATGTTTTGGGGTGTTGTCCGACACCGAGAGCCTCATGGCTCGACTCGGTTTTGTTTGTTATTCAAATTAGCGATAGATTATGTGACAGAAATTCTGTCGCAGATTCCCATGGAGAAATTCGCGACAAACATGTGTTATGTTAGCGACAGAACATCGACAGAAAATTTTGTCGCTAAACTTTCTGGTGGTGATGTTTTTTTTGGCTTTGTCACTTCGTGCAACTGAGTCACTAGGACTCGGTAGGCTTTGGCTTTGTTAGGGCTTGGGTACACACGAAGCACACAAGGATGTGTTTGGATATTAGTTTTGCTAGATTAATTTTATTAATTTAATTAAGTTATACTCCCCCCGTCCCAAAATTATTGTCACCAGACAAGAATTACACAGTTTAAGAAAATTACATTTATTACAGCTTTCTCTCTTTTAATTTTTAGCATAATGACAGTTTTACCCTTAGCTAATTAATTAATTCTTATTTAAAGTTTGTAATAACAATTTCAAGCAAGGATAATATTGTAAATTTATCAAATTTTCCTATCTATTTTTTGTATTGGACTAATAATTTTGGGACTAAACAAAATAGAAAGATGAACAATAATTTTAGGACGGATGGAGTATTAAATCAATCATGTTATAGTTAATTAAATTAATTAAAACTTAGGATATAATTATTTAGTTAATTATTTTAGAAAATCAACATGGTCCATTTAATTAATTAACCTTAGACTTTTAATAATTATGTTATATAATTATTTATGATAAATTACATGTTACGTTAAATATTTAATTAAGGACTTAGCATAATTATTTAATTACATGTTAACCATGGTTTGATTAAGTTAATGCCTTACTTTAATTTAATTATACAATATCAAGTTATGGTAAAGTTTTGTTAATATAAAATCAAGTTATAATATTAATTAATAATCATTTATAAACTATGTATTATATTATTAATTAATAATTATCATGTTAGACTAAATTATTTATTTATTAATAAACTTTACTATATTATGAAAGCCCTTCTTCAGTCCTTGTTCTTCAGCAACTAGACCGCCTAGTATTTGAAGCGAAGACTCCTTTGTCTTCTAAGTTCACTGGAAGAGGAGTGCTGAACTTTCTTTAGCTATAAAGTCTTCAGTAGGAGCTTTGTTCCTCTGGTCATCCTTCAGCAGACTGGCCTTACTGCTGAGCATGAAACACTTAGGGGGATTTTATATTCAAATCCTAGAGTTGCTTCAGGGTTAGTAAATACTGACCCAACAATCTCCCCCTGTTTGGATATACAAATAGCCTAAGTCTAATGTCAGTAGTAAGTGAGCATAACAACTTCTTCTTACTTGCACTGAACAATTAATAACTTATAAACATCAGATAATCATTTATTCAGTAACATTACAAACTACAACAAAAAATATTACAAATGATTATTCAGTTTTCCTTTGGCCTAAGTTCTTCAATGACATGGGTCTGTACTGATGGATCAGAGAGTCTGAAGTCCAGTATTGATAGTAAGCACATGCTGAAGGTTTTTGCAGCTTTAGTGAGTCCTGGACCACCATGGTGAGCAAAGAAGATTTTTTGAATGTTTCCAAGAAATTCATTGTTCAGATCATCAAGATCACTAATACCCACAAAGTCTTGTCGTTCACGATGGTTGAACATAATCATTCCCAATTCTGGTTCTTCTAACACATGTCGAGGGATATGATTTTCAAACTGAACAAGATCTTTGTATTTCTGGTGGTGACAAAGATATCACCCACACCAGGTTGAACCAGATTGGCTCTTTTTTTTCATTTCCATAATTGGATCTTGATCCCCCAATTATATTTGGTTGCTGATGTTCAGATGCTGACTAAGCCTTTCATGATTTCTCACAAAGTGTCCAATTCTTTTGCGAACTTCTTCCCATCTCTTGGATTTTTTCTTTTCAATGATTCTGCTCATCTCTAGCCATTTAATATAGGAGAGCTCCTTTCCTTGGAAGTCATCTATGATTTCATCAGACCCATCAACCCTATAGAACTTTAGATTGATATCTCCCTTGTAAGTCATCATGTCAACGTTTGTGATTTCTGAGAGACATCTTCTATTCAACCTTGCTATATAAAATTTTTCGTATGACATATTTTTCTTGAAGAGGCCTTCAACCTTAGATTTTCCAGTTCTTTCATATAAGCTCATCTTCAAATCTCTGAGCTTTTCTTCATTTTGAAGCTTGTGAATTTTATCAAGTTCTTCTTGAGTGGCCAGCCCTGACTTGATAATTCTTTCATCTAGTGTGAATACACCTTTGCTTTTGGGTTTAATGGGTGGTGACCCACTATCAGATGATTCATTGCTAGTGGTAAGACCATCAATATGAGTGTCCTTAGCTGAAGACTCCCCCTTATTCTTAGCTGGACTTTCTTCACTGAAGGGTGATACATACATAAAAGGTTGTTTTTAGGACTTCTTTTGTGCATGTTTCTTAAAGAGCTGCTGAATAGTAATTTTATCCCCTCAGCAGAAGAGTGCCCTGCAACTTCTGATGAACCCCCAGCAGGTTAACATGCACATAGGTAGACTAAGGTGGATGATACCTTGGTCAATATTGCTAGAACATTTGCAAGAGCATTCAGTTTCTGCTGAACTTCATCTGATAAGGTCAGTTTTTGTTGTTCCAGTAGTCCCACCCTATCCTTGACTTTTGATATTGAATCACATAGCTCATTAAGCTGACTTGGAATCGGCTTGAATTCAACAGGGAGCTTAAAAGATGCAGTATTAATGGAGTCCACGAGGGAGGTGATCTCTTGCTTGACAGAAGTGGTAGTGGCCACATCCTTCACTAATGGCTTCAGTGCAGTGAGGATTGCATCTTTGATCTGTTTAGCAGTGGGAGGAACTGACCTTGCTTTAAGAATAACTAGTTCAGCATCAGCAATAGCCTTTTCCTCCTTAAGCTTGGTCACCTGTGATTGTAGAACCAACACCTGATTTGTCAGTTCATTTACCTTAATGGTTCTGGGGGATGGAGGTTTGGAAGTTTGATCAGTAATGTCATCTTCAGATTCACTATCATCAAGGTTTATTAGAGCTCTTCACTCAGCCCTAACTCCTTCTCCAAGTCATCAGCAGACATGCTGAATATAAATGTAGGCAAGTGTCCCCCCTTGGCGCCAGTGGAGAGAGGTACTTCCTTGATTGTCTGCTGATTGCCACCTTTAGTGTGCTGGTCAGTTTCAAGTCCTTCACCACCAGGGTTGGTTTTACCTGATGGATCCTGAGAAAGAGTCCCCGATGAGTTAAGATCAATGATAAACTTATGCAAATGATATGAATCTTCAATCCTCAAAAGATATATGTAACCATTTTTTTGAACTGATTTGTCAAAGTTTGTAAAATATTTGAAAAGAGAATGAAACTATTAGGGTTTCTTTTGAACAAATGGCACAAACTCTCTCATTAATGTTCTGAAAAAGGTGATGATTTTCTGTTGCTTTGAACAGTGAAACGCCTCATTGTGTCAGAAAGTTGTTGACTATGATATGGACGTTTGATATTTCCTACATAAACAATTAACACCTTTGGAAAGAATGTTTTGTATTTATTCTCAAGAAATTCAATGTCATTAACTCAATTGAGTCACATGATTGATAGGTTTTAAATGATGTTGCTCAAATATGCTAAAGCTGATGGCAATACTTGTGATCTTCAGTGCGTCAGATGAGGCGACAAAACCCCATATACATGTTCACATAAGTGAACAAGACATATGAAATTGCACGCTCCTCTACTCAGGCCTAGCTACTCAGTTGTATTAAAAATTTGTTCAGCATTGCTGAAGGAACCTTTTGATGACTGGTGATTATTTGTTCAGCTTCAGTGAATCAGATAAGGCGACAAAACATCATACACACAATCACATAAAGTGAAATAGACACATGACATTGCACACTCCTTTACTCAAACAATGTTACTAAACAATAATCAAAATCTTTTATGAAATGCTGAATCTTCAAGCTTCTTCAGTGAATGCTGAAGGTTCAGATTTTGTATCATCAATGTTCAGCACACCAAGCTCCATTATCAATCTTTTAAAAGTTGGTTCATCCAATTCTTTGGTGAAGATATCAGCTAATTGGTATTGAGTGGGGATGAAATGTAATTCAATGTCCACTTTCACAATGTGATCTCTGATAAAGTGATATCTGATATCAATGTGTTTTGTTCTTGAGTGGAGGACTGGATTGTTGGATATAGCAATAGCACTAGTGTTGTCACAAAAGATTGGTACCTTTTCATATTCTATGTCATAATCAGCCAATTGGCTTTTCATCCAAAGAACATTGGCACAACATCCAGCAGCTGCCACATATTCAGCTTCTGCTGAAGACATGGCAACTGTTTGTTGCTTTTTAGCACTCCAAAACACAAGTTTGCCACCTAGCAATTGGAAGGCACCATAAGTGCTTTTTCTGCCCAAATTACATCCAACATAGTCAGATTTTGAGTACCCCTTTAGGTCAAAACATGAGGATTTAGGGTACCAAAGACCTAGACTTGGTGTACCTTTTAGTTATCTGAAGATTCTCTTTACATCAGTAAGGCGTGATTCCTTTGCATCTGCTTGGTATCTTGCACAAAGGCATGTAGAGAATTGAATGTCAGGTCTGCTTACAGTTAAGTACATGAGTTACCCAATCATACCTCTATACTGAGTCTCATTGACTGATTATCCATTGAGATCAGGCCCTAAGTTGTTAGGGGGTACCATTGGAGTCTTCACTAAAGCACAATTGATATCATACTTCTTTAGCAGATCCTTGACATATTTTTCTTGATTGATGGAGATTCCTTGGTCAGATTGTTTAATCTGAAGACCAAGGAAGTATGTGAGTTCTCCTATTATACTCATCTCAAACTTGTAGGTCATAATCTTGGAAAATTGTTTGCAAAGTTTCAAGCTTGTAAAACCAAGGAGTATGTCATCCACATAAACTTGTACCAGAATGGTGTCAGTTTTAGATTTATAGATAAACAGGGTGCTATGTATTTTTCCTCTGACAAATTTATGTTCAATGAGAAATGTTGAGAGAGTTTCATACCATGCTCTTGGAGCTTGCCTCAGTCCATACAAAGCTTTGTAATGCTTGTAGACATGATTTGGGTATTTACTACTCTCAAAGCTAGGAGGCTGAGTAACATAAAATTCTTCTTTTAGGTCACCATTTAGGAATGCACTTTTGACATCCATTTGGTAGATGGTGAAGTTCATGTAAGTGACATATGCAAGGAAGATTCATATGCATTCCATACGTGCAACTGGAGCAAAGGTTTGATCAAAATCAACACCAGGCTCTTGATTGAATCCTTGAGCCACCAGCCTAGCTTTATTTTTGGTCACTGCAATGGTTTCATCTCTTTTGAGCTTGTTAACCTATTTGGTGCCAGTGGTTGATTTACCATATGGAAGAGGAACCAATTTCCAGACTTTGTTTCTTTCAAATTGATTGAGTTTCTCTTGCATGGCACCACCCATCCAGGATGTGTGAGTGCTTCAAAAACCTTTGTAGGTTCAATTTCTGAGAGAAAATTTGCATAGTGAGATTCTCAAGATGAAGCAGCACTCAGTTTCTTTGCCATAGATCTAGTGAGTCTACCTTCACTAGGATTACCTATTATATTCACCAGCTGTATGTGACTATTTTGAGTCCAAGATTTTTGTGGAGCTAGAGAATAGGCACTGGTATCATGATTAGAGCTAGAGCTTGGAAGTCCATGACATGGACATGGACTTGGAATTTCTTTAGTGTCTACTATAGGATATTCAGTGGACAAAGGTTCAATCATTGGAGGGCTTCCTTCTTGGTCAGAAGCAACATGTCCAAGACCTAATTCCTTAGAGATGATAGGAGAGCTTTGACCAAGGGGCTCAGATTGTTCCTCAGCAGCTGCATATGGTTAATCATTTAGATCATGTGTCTCAACATGCTGATTGTTTTGAGACTGACCGTTTTGGTAATTTGTATTGCCTTGCTGATCATTTTGATCATTTTGAGATTGATCATTATTTGATTGACAGCCATCAGTATGTGATACTGAATGATTTCCTTTTGTAGGACTTGCCATATCTTCAAATGGATTAATATGAGGGACTGAGTTGCTTGTTTGATATTTTTGAGAAGGCTCATAGTGATGAAATTCATCAGATGGATAATTGTGAGATTCATGTATATGAAGTTCATCATCTGATGGATTTGAAAAAGTGAGAGCTTCAGAACTTTCATTGAATGTGATGTAATAAGTTTCTTCAATACATTGTCTTTTTGTGTTAAAGACTCTGTATGCTTTAGATACTAGGGAGTATCCAAGAAAGTAACCATCATCATATTTTTCATCAAACTTTCCAATGTGATCCTTGTGATTGTGAATGAATACTGGACACCCAAACACATGTAAGAATGAAATGTTTGGAATTCTCCCCCTGAAGACTTCATAGGGAGTCTTCATGTGTCTCTTCATAATGATGGATCTATTTTGAGTGTAGCAAGCAATAACTACAGCATAAGCCCAAAAATGCTTAGAGAGAGCAGATCCAACAAGCATTGTCCTTGCTTCTTCAATCAAAGTTCTGTTCTTTCTTTCAGCCACACCATTTTGTTAAGGCATGTAAGGAGATGGGAAATTTTGAGAAATTCCTTTGTCATCACAGAATTTGATTAGTGTGTGATTTCTGAATTTAGTGTCATTGTTAGTTTTGAGTTGTTTGACATGAGTGTCATTTTGATTTTCAACTCCTTTGATGAATGACATAATGGCATCTGGTGCATGGCTTTTCTTTGTCAGAAAATATACCCAGGTGTACCTAGAGTACTCATCAACAATGACAAGTGTATATTTTTCATGACAAATGGCCCTAGGTGATACTGGGCCAAATAAGTCCATGTGAAGCAAATGAAGACTTTCTTTGATTGAGAAAGTTTGCTTTGTTTTAAAACTGGCCCTATGGTGCTTCCTTTTTTCACATGCTGAGCATGGTTTGTCCTTGGAATAGACAAGTGAAGGAAGACCATTAACAAGATTTTGTTTTGCCAGTAGAGTTATTGTTTTGAAATTGAGATGCGAGAGACTCTTATGCCAAAGCCAATTGGTAATATTGGAGGCTTTAGAAAAGAAGCATGTCTCTTGATTAGAGTTCATGTTCATGACATAAACATCTTTGACTCTTGGAGCAATCATCATAATTTCATGATTGGAGTTGAAGATTGTACCTTTTTTGTCATCAAACAGCACAAGATACTTTGCATCACAAAGTTGACTAATAAGTGTGTAAACACTTATCCTTTTGCCACTAAAATCAAGTAAAAACAAGACCTAATCATGTGTTTTACATCTTAAATGTCGGAATTACGCGTGGTTTTGTGTTTTGTGTGTTAAATAGGTACAAATGATCAAAAGAAGAGAAAACACGGGATTTCAAGGTCAAATGTCGAAGAAAAGTCAAGAAAAAGTCAAAGACAAGATCAAAAGACCTAAAGTGTGCCGAAGATCACGAAAAACCGACAAAGCAGACTTAATTTTGAAGAAATGATTAAGAAAGTCGAAATCGAGCTCGTTTTTAGCGGAATTAAATCGTTATGGATTTTAACGGGCTTGTGGGTCCCACATTGGACAAATGGGCTCAAAAGCCCATTTAAGGAATAACTCCTTAACCAACCCATTCATGGCCCATTTGATACTTGTAAATTTTGGGACGGATTTTGAAGAAAAGAATTTTGGGCCTAAAACCCATGAGTAATTAAGGATGTGGATAGAATGGGTCATAAAGCCTATTTGATAAGGGACGGATTATTCACTTGACACAAAAACTGGTCAAATGGCCAGTCAAAACAAACCCAACATCACCACCCCAGTTAAAACACACGCATCATCCCACGTGTCTTCCTTATTTACCCACCCCACCCACCTAAAATAAATAAACCAATTTACTTCCCCACTTCCCATTTACACTTCGTTACAAACGAAGTAAATATCTCTCTCACCTACCACTTCATCTCCATCCCTAAAATTACGCAGCCATTCCCTCTCAAAAACCTTAATTTTTACATCACGAATTTACCAACCAAAAAGGGGGCTTTTTACCTCTATGTTTAATTCACCCCAAAGGGAATTAATTCCTCCCAAGAATCGGATCAAGAACACCCAAGTGGTCCTCTCTCCCAAATCCAACGTGGCCAAATCTTTTCTCTTGATTGGTTGAACCACATGACCATTACCAAACCCACCAATCAAATCCCTCCACGTTGGCAATCCGAGTCACAAGGGATGCAAGAATCAATCTCAGTCGCTTGATTAGAAGAAAAGAAGAGAGAGAAGAAGAATGAAGAAATCAACGGCTAAAATCACAAGCCTTGGGCACCAAGGAGAACCTAGAAGGTTTGGGGTTCCCCTATAAAAACCCCTCTCATCATGTAATTTGGGACGTGCTTTTCTTTATATTTTATTTTTCATTAAATTAGGTTTTAGTATTTAATCTTGTAATTTTCAATTTCAAGTGTGTAATCTTTTTATTTATTAATGAAAAATTAGTTTTATCTATTTCATCTCCATTTTTTATTTACTGTCGAAATTCTATTTCATCTTTAATATCTTCTTTTTAAATTACTGTTGGTTCAATTAATCGGTTATATATAAAATATATATATATATATATATATATATATATATATATATATATATATATATATATATATATATATATATATATATATATATATAAAGAAAGTGAATATTAATTTTCCCAACTGGAAAATTATAAAAGTTACTGTTCGGTGCAATTCTATTTGGTTTGAAGAATTTTTCTGTTCGAGTTTTGTTCGAGAAAGGTATTGGTCTTGTTGATGCTTTTTGGTTGATTCAAAGGAGGTGTTTGTTTGATTCGTTACGGTTCATTAGGGGGTACAACGCCCACCTACTTCTCAGCGGAAAACTCCATTAGGTTCGATTTCTTGTTTCTATTTTTTATGTTAAAGTTATTTAGTTTAATATAATCTGCTAGAGTTAGGGTGTTAGAATCTGCTTGCGTTTGTTTTTGATTATCTGCTCGGTTTTAGGATGTTCGGATCTGCTAAGTTTTATTGATGTTTGCTTGAGCTTATTTGATGTGTTCGTTTGGATTTATTCTTATTTTTTTTATATCTGATTTTCTATATCTCAGTTTGGTTAGTAGTGATTGTAGATTTAAGTTTGCTTATCTTAGTTGAATAATTTTACTTCGTGTGGAATTGCTTATTGTTTAGTTTCATAGGGCTTTTGGATCTGCTTATTAGTATCTAAGTTTGTGTTTCAAGTAGCTTTTATCTGTTTTTTTGTGCTTATTGATTAGTATCTTATTTGTTTTCAGCTTATTAGTTTATATTATTTTAGCTTATATGTTTAAACTGCTTAATTGGTTTATTTGTTTTTCACTGCTTAATTGTCTTGGCTGTTTGGCTTATTTGTTGTTTATTTGCTAAATTTTACTGTTGAAAAACAGAACCAATCGTTCTGCTTTGTTTAACTGTCCAAAAAATATTAGCCAAAAAAATTATTCAGCATAATCTGTCACTGCCCAGATTCGAACCCTGGACCTCCTGTCCAGGCCAAACAACATAACCAGTTGTACTAGGCTCTTTCTTGTGTTTATTTCTATCCTGTCTTATTAATATAGGAATTTTTTTCGTCTAGCAGTTTAAATTAAATTAGTTTAATTCAAGTTTAAATTTATTTAATTTTAATCAAAAAATTATTTAATTAGTTTTTCCTTCAATCAGTTTTTATAAAAAACATAAAAGATAAAAAAATATATTATTTACTTTTAAATTTGTTTTCATTTTATCTTGTTTATTTAAAAAGACTTTATTTTAGTTTTAATAAAAAACTTTAAATTAGTTTTTAATTAAATCTTATTTTAAAAATATATTTTCTTTTAAAGTTTTTCGTTAATAGTTTAGTTTAAAATTAATTAGTTTTCAATTTAGATTAAGTTTTACTTAAAAATAGATTTCGATTAAAGTTTAATTAGATTAAAAATAGTTTAGTTTAAAAGTCTTTAACTTAGTTTAATTAGATTTAAGTTTTTAATAGCTTTTACTTTAAATAGTTTTTAAATTAGTTTAAAAATACCAAAAATATTATTTACCAAAAACAAGTCAAGTCGTATCGTTAATCGGTAATCAATTTCGAGTGAGTCGAGGAAAAACGAACATTAATTGCAAAACATATAAAATCCTAGTTTTAAATTGGCGTCGCTGCCGCTTTGCTCGTACGATTGACGATTTTTCGTGAAGACGTTTGGATTTTGGGATCCATTCGATTTTGAACGTTATTTTCTTGCAACAAAATCAAAAATACAAAAAAATCAAAAACTTAAAAATACAAAAAAATTAAAAAATCACAAAAGCAAACTCTTTCCTAAGATTTGCACAAAAAAAATTAAAAAATACAAAAGTAATACTTTTTCCTAAAAGTATTACACCAAAAATATTACGTATTAGTGTTAATTTTTAGTTCGATTTCTTTCGATTTTTCTTGTGAATATATATTTTTCTAAAAAAATACAAAAAGATTTTTCTTTTACTATAATATATTACGTAGCACAATAAATTACCTACTTTTCAAATAAGCCTTAGTTGAGATTTCATCACCTAACTATTGTAGTCGAATCCATAACGAGAAAAAAGGGCAAAATAGATAAATACTAGTAAGACGTTTGAACTCGACATATACAAACTATAAGGTGGGTATAAGGCGACGCGCTATAAAAGGCCGTCTAAGGAAAAAGGTTTTTAAGTGCTTTGTGCCACCTCGTTTCCCCGCTCGCTTGTGCGTATATTGAGAGGGACGACCGATTATTGGTTTGCCAACTCAAGTAGTATTTACGTATATATTTTTGTAGCTTTTTCATATTGCTCCTCGAGAGGGAAAATCCTTTTCCTCTCAAAGTCGACCGAGGTCACCTACCTCATTCCAAAGTTTTAATTGTATGCGCACTCGCGAGCATACATACATACCGATTGGTGTACCAAATACTTCTAATTCTTCTAAAAAGAAGAAGAAGAAAAACAAAAAGACCGTCATTAAAGCCGATCCCGAGAATCGAGCTTTCGACAATACGATGGCAACAGATAATCGACCAATGATTGAGATTCTACAATCTCACGTTCAAGGAAACGATGACGCGATTGTGGTGCCAAATATTGGAGCTAATCATTTCGAACATAAATCGGGTTTTATTCAAATGGTTTCCGCTACACCATTTTTAGGCCGTACTAATGATGACCCACACGCTCATATCAAACGTTTCATCCAATTAGCTAATACCGTCAAATACAATGGGGTGCCACAAGAGGCCGTTCGCCTCCAACTTTTTCCTTTTTCCCTCGAGGGACAAGCCTGGATTTGGCTTGATAAGGAACCACCCCAAAGTATTACCACATGGATCGACTTAGAGACCAAGTTCATTAACTACTTTTCCCACCATCACGGACCACGTCCTTAAGGAATGAAATAATCAACTTTGAGCAACAATATGGGGAAACGTTTAGTGAGTCTTGGGATCGATTTAAAGATCTTTTGAGAAAATGTCCACAACACGGTTTAACTAAAGTGCATCAAATCAACACGTTTATAATGGTTTAACTCTAAACGACCAAGACTCACTTAATAGTGCCGCGGGGGGCAATATTCTTGTGAAAACAATGAACGAGGCTTGGGCCATTATTGAGAACAAGGAAAAAGTGCAAACCAAGAGTGTTAGGGCTAATATGGCAAGTGCTAGTACTAGTAATAATGAGGTGAATGATCAAATTCATAAACTTACTTCACTTGTTGAAAAACTCGCTCTAAAAACCGACGCCCTCACTACACATGTGCATGCCGTGAAAGAAAAAAGTGAAACGTGTGAAACTTGTGGTGGACCGCATTCATACTTTAATTGTGACAAGGTTTACGATAATCAACAAGAAGTTTATGCTTATAACAACAATGAAAATGATCGGATTCATTTCAAACCAAATGTTGATGTTAACCATTTGTCTTACAAGTCTAATAACTATTTGGCTCCCCCGGGTTTTGTAGCACCACAAAGACCACCCCCACCCGCCCAAAATAGGAACCAAGGTCCTCAACGGGGTAATTTTCAAGGAAATTCTAATCAACGGGGTTTTAATCAAAATCAAGGGAATTTTCAAGGGCAAAACCAAGGGTTAAATAATCAAGGATTTAATAACAAAAGTTTTCAAAATCAAGGATTTAATCAAGGTTCTAATCAATATCAAAACCAAGATTTTCCTAATCAAGGTTATAATCAAATGAACATGCATAATCCTCAAATGGACTTGGTTTTACAAAAATTATCCGACCATGAACGAATGATGAGAGAGATGCAAGAATCGACCGATAAGAAATTTTTGACTATGATTCAAACCTTTCGACCCCAAGGTGCCCTCCCTTCGAACACCGTGACCAATCCTAGGGCTAATGTTAATGCTATCACTACTAGGAGCGGTAAGACCACCGTAGAACTTTCCCCACCTAACCAAGGACCCGAGATACCTTCTTCTTCGACACAAACTCCTTCTTCTTCCACTTGTGACATACCTCCCGTTACGCATTCGTCTACACCTTATGTTCCACCGATACCCAAATTTTCTACCACACCTTCGGTTCCCAAACCGGTTCCTTCACCTTCTATTTCTATTCCTCCTCCTCCTCCAAAGGATGTGAGTGAGCAATCCACTCCAAAGCCTTCATCTCAACCCAATATACCTTATCCCTCAAGGTTGCGGAAAGAGAAATTGAAGAATAAGGATGATATTCAAGTTTCGAACTTCCTAAAAATGTTCAAAAAATTGAATTTTAATATCACCTTTGCTGAGGCGCTCGCTCACATGCCTAAGTACGCTAAGATGTTTAAGGATCTTTTAAGTGATAAGGAAAAGTTGCTTGATATTGCCAACACCCAATTGAATGAAAATTGTTCCGCGGTTCTTTTGAGAAAATTACCGGTTAAGTTAGGAGATCCCGGTCGATTCCTTATTCCTTGTAATTTTCCGGGTGTTGAGAATTGTATGGCCTTGGCGGATCTCGGAGCGAGTATCAATCTTATGCCATTGTCCGTGTGGAAACAATTATCTTTACCCGAGCTAGTCCCCACTCGTATAGCATTGGAATTAGCCAACCGTACGGTTGCTTATCCGGTGGGGATAGCCGAGGATGTTTTTGTAGGAGTCGACAAATTCACTTTTCCCGCCGATTTTGTCGTAGTCGACTATGAAATAGATCCCCGTGTTCCCTTAATTGTGGGACGACCCTTCTTGAGAACCGGGCGTACATTAATTGATGTAGCCGCGGGTAAACTTATCATGAGGGTCGGGGATGACAAAATCGTCTTTAACATGGGTAAACTTTCCAAACTTCCCGATGAGCCCGAACCCGTGAATTTCATCGATGTGCTCGACGAAGCATGCGAAGAACATTTTCACGAGGCTTGTAAGAGCGGGATTTCTCCTTTACCTCATGTTGAGACCGTAGCTTCTATTTCTCCTTCATTGACTCCATTTGGAGAAAGTGACTTAGATGATTTTGAAGCTAGCTTGGGTCCTCTCGATATTAAGTATGATAATTTTCCCACCAATTGGGATGAAGACATTCGTACCATTGAGAGACTTCTCAATGAGGACAATATTTCTCCACCTACTCCTAAAGAAGTTACAAACGATGATCCTACTTTGACTAAGCCTTCCATTTACAATCCGCCGGATTTAGAGCTTAAGGATTTACCGTCTCATTTATAGTACGTTTTCTTAGAGGAGGATAATAAGTTGCCCGTCATTATTGCTAAGGACTTAAAAGAAGATGAAAAATCCCGACTTATCGATGTGCTTAAGAATCATAAGAAAGCAATTGCTTGGAAAATCTCCGACATTCGCGGAATTGATCCTAATTTTTGTACTCATAAAATTCTCATGGAAGATGACTTTAAACCCGCAATCCAAAATCAAAGAAGGGTTAATCCAAAAATTCATGAAGTCATTAAGAAAGAAGTTATCAAACTTCTAGATGCCGGAATGATTTACCCTATCTCGGATTCGCCATGGGTTAGTCCCGTCCATTGTGTGCCTAAGAAAGGCGGAATCACCGTTGTTCCCAACGAAAACAACGAGTTGATTCCTACTCGACTTGTAACGGGTTGGCGAGTTTGCATCGACTATCGTAAGCTCAATGATGCCACTCGTAAGGATCATTTCCCTCTTCCTTTCATGGATCAAATGCTCGAGCGTTTAGCGGGTAATGATTTCTATTGTTTCTTAGATGGCTTTTCCGGATATTTTCAAATCCCTATCGATCCAAAAGACCAAGAGAAAACCACATTCACTTGTCCCTATGGAACATTTGCTTACAAAAGAATGCCTTTCGGCTTATGCAATGCTCCCGGGACTTTCCAAAGGTGTATGATGGCGATATTCCATGACATGGTTGAAGAAACTATGTAAGTCTTTATGGACGATTTCTCGGTCTATGGTGATTCTTTCTCTTCTTGCCTTGCTAATTTCAAACGTATACTCCAACGGTGTGAAGAAACTTGTCTCGTTCTTAATTGGGAAAACGCCATTTCATGGTAAAAGAAGGCATCGTCCTAGGTCATAAAATTTCCAAAGCCGGTATCGAAGTCGACCGTGCTAAAGTTGACGTCATTGCTAAGTTACCTCCACCTACCACCGTCAAAGGAGTTAGAAGTTTTTTAGGCCATGCGGGATTTTATCGACGTTTCATCCAAGATTTCTCGAAAATAGCTCGTCCAATGACTCATCTCTTGGAAAAGGATGCTCCTTTCATCTTCTCTCAAGAATGTCTCGACTCTTTCGAACTTCTTAAAGGTAAATTAACTAAGGCACCGGTCTTAGTCTCTCCAAATTGGGAGTTACCTTTCGAGCTCATGTGCGATGCTAGTGATTTCACGGTAGGAGCGGTTTTAGGTCAACGAGTTAACAAACATTTCCAACCCATTCATTATGCTAGTAAGACAATGACGGGGGCTCAATTGCATTATACCACTACCAAAAAAGAGCTTTTAGCCGTAGTGTATGCTTTTGAGAAATTCCGCCCCTATCTTGTGCCTTCCATCACCATCGTTTACACCGACCATTCCGCCTTGAAATACTTGTTGACCAAGCATGATGCTAAACCGAGACTCCTTCGTTGGGTTTTGCTCCTACAAGAATTTAAAATCGAAATTCGTAAATAAAAAAGGAGCGGAAAACCTAGCCGCGGATCACCTTAGTAGACTTGAGGATCCTTATCAAGGGGAATCTCCAAATCAAGAGATTAATGAATCCTTTCCCCTTGAGACCTTAATGTCTATTAATTCCAATCTTGATGATACCCCATGGTTTGCGGACACTGCAAACTATTTGGCGGGTGGTGTTCTTATCGAAGGGTTAACGTCCCAACAAAAGAAAAAATTCTTCAAGGACGTTAAAACATACTATTGGGACGAACCTTATCTTTTCAAGCAATGTGCGGATTTAATCATTCGTAGATGTGTTGATGGGCCGGCGGCTTTACAAATCCTTGAAGCTTGCTATAAAGGACCTACCGGTGGTCACTTTGGTCCTAATTACACCGCTAAAAAAGTTTTCGACTCCGGATTCTATTGGCCCTCCATTTATCATGATGCACATGAAATGGTTAAACATTGTGATGCTTGCCAAAGGCAAGGCAAGATCACACATAAAGATGAGATGCCTCAAAATTTCATCCAAGAATGTGAAATCTTTGACGTATGGGGCATCGACTTTATGAGGCCGTTTCCATCATCGAAAGGAAACAAGTACATCCTCGTAGCCGTTGACTACATATCAAAATGGGTTGAAGCAAAGGCTTTACCTACTAACGATGCGAGGGTGGTTGTTAACTTCTTGAAACAATTGTTTGCTCGATTCGGTGTGCCTCGTGCTATTATTAGTGATCGCGGGACTCATTTTTGCAATGATCAATTTGCACGAGTCATGGCTAAGTATGGTGTCAATCACCGACTTTCCACCGCATATCATCCTCAAACTAATGGACAAGCCGAGGTTTCTAACCGTGGTCTTAAGAGAATCTTAGAGCGAACCGTGGGAGAGCATCGTGCCTCATGGGCCGATAAATTAGATGATGCTTTGTGGGTTTTCCGTACCGCTTATAAGACACCTATAGGTTGTACCCCTTATCGCCTTGTGTACGGAAAGGCGTGCCACCTCCCTATTGAGTTGGAGCATAAGGCTTATTGGGCCTTGAAATGGGCTAATTTTGATCTTAACAAAGCCGGTGACCATAGGAAAATCCAACTCAATGAACTCAATGAACTTAGGAATGAGGCTTATGAATATTCATTAATCTACAAAGTGAAGACTAAGCTCATTCATGATTCCAAGATTAAAAACCGAGAGTTCCATGTTGGTGACCAAGTTTTACTATTTAACTCTCGGTTGAAAATCTTTTCGGGTAAACTTAAGAGCCGTTGGTCCGGTCCATTCACCGTGGCCCATGTCTTCCCATATGGCACCATTGAGTTATCCCAACCAAATGGGCCCAACTTTAAGGTGAATGGCCAACGGGTTAAGTTGTACTATGGAGAGGACATCTCTCATGAGATGATTCCATCCCTCTCCACATTTCCCTTGAATTAGTTCGGGAAATCGAGTCGAGCTAGAGACTCGTGATAAATAAATCAAGCATCGTATAACTAGGTTAGATTTTTACCTTTACCATCCTTTCCACCCTTTTTCACCTTCATCCATTGTCCACCAATAAGTGTAGGGGGGAGCCAAGTAGGTTGTTTGTGAGTTGTGATTGTGTGCAGGGACATGTGCTTTGATGATCCACTTTTGGTACTTTTGACACGACCCATGATCCCGTGTTCCCGTGTACCCGGTTCTATCAAAACTCTTGTGATTCATACTTGTATATAAATAAAACGAATAAATGTAATCACTTTAGTTGTCCCTTCCTTAGCTCGATTTTAAACAACGTACTCAGTGTCCTAAGTGCTTAAACATTGAGGACAATGTTTATATTAAGTGTAGGGGGGACTTCTATCGAATTTTAGTGGGCTTTTCTATGAATTTGACCCCATTTAACCGGAAAATTTAAAAAAATTTCAACGTTTTTCAAATTTTTGATCTATTTTGGCCTAGTAGTATTTTTATTTATTTTCTTTCCTATTATTATCGCATCGTAATAATTTCCATTTCAAGAATAAAGTCAAAAATGAAATAAATAAATAAAATGGTTTTAACAAGTTTAGATGTCTTTGATATATTAGGCCCGTCGTGAATATTTTGACACAACCCGAGTTTACTTATCCAAGTTTACTCTAGCTAGTATCCTTAACCATATGGACCTTAATTGGTTTATTAGGCTAAGCATCCACGAGTCTCATTCCTTGAGATTTTAAATTGTGGAGAACGAGAGATGATAGAGTTAGTTATAAGTTTGGTATTCTTTCATTAACTTATGTGAGTTAATTATGAGCTTTTTCTCCCATCGCTTGTTAATAAATATATTTGCAATAAATAAGGTTGTACGATTTGAAAAGTTACTTAGCTTCTAGCACAAGATCGTTGAAAAGTTGCTCGGTATTAATTAGAGTTCATAGCCAAGGCATAACTTATTGAAGCGGGACGCGAAGATTGGCTTATCCAAAAAGGCCCTAACAAGGCATGAGGATACCCGAGTCCAAAAAGGCCCTCACAAGGCATGAGGATTCACTTTTTGCTAAAGATCCTAAGAGATTGTGAAGATCATTAATCCAAATCAATATGATGGATCAAGACACACGACGAGAAGCAATTACTCCCCTAAAGATCATGGAGAAGTCTATCCAAAAAGACCCTAACAAGGTATGAGGATAAATAGATCCAAGTCCGAAAAGGAGGTGGATCGTTGTATATCAAAATCCTAAATAAAGAAGAGGATAAATAAAGAAGTCGTGGTCAACGTTTGAAGCATCTTTCACTTCTTATGAAGATGTATACCAAAATGAAGAGAAGACCATAATTTCAAGATCGTCTCTCAAGATTTGAAGTTTGAAGTACAAGCCAAATATCGGTCCGAGAAAGGTCTCAAATCATGAAACGAGTTATGCCAAGATATGAACTTTTTGAGGTTTCGAGAAGCAGTTTTAAAAGATTTTGTCCTTTAGATAACTATTGATTAAATCGTTCCACTTTATTTTCGGCCTTAATAAATTATTGAAATAAGTCAAAAATGCATCCTCGTGATCATTCAAGACAAAAATAAAATACAAGAGATACACCGTAGGAATAAGGGGGTTTAAGTGATTAATTAAACCACATGAGTAAGTGTCAGTTGTGCTAACTTATGGTAAACAATGATCTCGTTTTTAAGTTTGGTATGGGGAACGTAAAACTTGAGGGTGATTAATATTCATGACACCAAAGCCCTAATCTAAGTCTTAGATTTCCTTACGAGTTTCTTCCATCTAATAATTTCCAAGTTAATAAAAGTGTTATAACTTTTGTCTCCTTTTAAATTTTTATCTTTTCATTGTAGTAGTATTAATAAAGGCCGAGATGGGTTAATTATGAGAAAAATGTAACTTTGTGCTTTGAAATAAAGCATTGCATGGGGTCATTGCAATGGTCAAGTGTAGGGGATTTAATAAGTGTGTAAACACTTATCCTTTTGCCACTAAAATCAAGTAAAAACAAGACCTAATCATGTGTTTTACATCTTAAATGTCGGAATTATGCGTGGTTTTGTGTTTTGTGTGTTAAATAGGTACAAATGATCAAAAGAAGAGAAAACACGGGATTTCACGGTCAAATGACGAAGAAAAGTCAAGAAAAAGTCAAAGACAAGATCAAAAGACCTAAAGTGTGCCGAAGATCACGAAAAACCGACAAAGCAGACTTAATTTTGAAGAAATGATTAAGAAAGTCAGAATTGAGCTCGTTTTTAGCAAAATTAAATCTTTATGGATTTTAACGGGCTTGTGGGTCCCACATTGGACAAATGGGCTCAAAAGACCATTTAAGGAATAACTCCTTAACCAGCCCATTAATGGCCCATTTGATACTTGTAAATTTTGGGACGGATTTTAAAGAAAAGAATTTTGGGCCCAAAACCCATGAGCAATTAAGGATGCGGATAGAATGGGTCATAAAGCCCATTTGATAAGGGACGGATTATTCACTTGACACAAAAACTGGTCAAATGGCCAATCAAAACAAACCCAACATCACCACCCCAGTCAAAACACACGCATCATCCCACGTGTCTTCCTTATTTACCCACCCCACCCACCTAAAATAAATAAACCAATTTACTTCCCCACTTCCCATTTACACTTCGTTACAAACGAAGTAAATATCTCTCTCACCCACCACTTCATCTCCATCCCCAAAATTACGTAGCCATTCCCTCTTAAAAACCCTAATGTTTACATCATGAATTTACCAACCAAAAAGGGGGCTTTTTACCTCTATTTTTAATTCACCCCAAAGGGAATTAATTCCCCCCAAGAATCGGATCAAGAACACCCAAGTGGTCCTCTCTCCCAAATCCAACGTGGCCAAATCGTTTCTCTTGATTGGTTGAACCACATGACCATTACCAAACCCACCTATCAAATCCCCCCACGTTGGCAATCCGAGTCACAAGGGATGCAAGAATCAATCTCAGTCGCTTGATTAGAAGAGAAGAAGAGAGAGAAGAAGAATGAAGAAATCAACGGCTAAAATCATAAGCCTTGGGCACCAAGGAGAACCTAGAAGGTTTGGGGTTCCCCTATAAAAACCCCTCTCATCATGTAATTTGGGACGTGCTTTTCTTTATATTTTATTTTTCAGTAAATTAGGTTTTAGGATTTAATCTTGTAATTTTCAATTTCAAGTGTGTAATCTTTTTATTTATTAATGAAAAATTAGTTTTATCTATTTCATCTCCATTTTTTATTTACTGTCGAATTTCTATTTCATCTTTAATATCTTCTTTTTAAATTACTGTTGGTTCATATAAAAAATATATATATATATATATATATATATAAAGAAAGTGAATATTAATTTTCCCAACTGGAAAATTATAAAAGTTACTGTTCGGTGCAATTCTATTTGGTTTGAAGAATTTTTCTGTTCGAGTTTTGTTCGAGAAGGGTATTGGTCTTGTTGATGCTTTTTGGTTGATTCAAAGGAGGTGTTTGTTTGATTCGTTACGGTTCATTAGGGGGTACAACGCCCACCTACTTCTCAACGGAAAACTCCATTAGGTTCGATTTCTTGTTTCTATTTTTTATGTTAAAGTTATTTAGTTTAATATAATCTGCTAGAGTTAGGGTGTTAGAATCTTCTTGCGTTTGTTTTTGATTATCTGCTCGGTTTTAGGATGTTCGGATCTGCTAAGTTTTATTGATGTTTGCTTGAGCTTATTTGATGTGTTCGTTTGGATTTATTCTTTTTTTTTATATCTGATTTTCTATATCTCAGTTTGGTTAGTAGTGATTGTAGATTTAAGTTTGCTTATCTTAGTTGAATAATTTTACTTCGTGTGGAATTGCTTATTGTTTAGTTTCATAGGGCTTTTGGATCTGCTTATTAGTATCTAAGTTTGTGCTTCAAGTAGCTTTTATCTGTTTTTTTTGTGCTTATTGATTAGTATCTTATTTGTTTTCAGCTTATTAGTTTATATTATTTTAGCTTATATGTTTAAACTGCTTAATTGGTTTAATTGTTTTTCACTGCTTAATTGTCTTGGCTGTTTGGCTTATTTGTTGTTTATTTGCTAGATTTTACTGCTGAAAAATAAAACCAATTGTTCTGCTTTGTTTAACTGTCCAAAAAATATTAGCCAAAAAAATTATTCAGCATAATCTGTCACTGCCCAGATTCGAACCTTGGACCTCCTGTCCAGGGGCCAAACAACATAACCAGTTGTACTAGGCTCTTTCTTGTGTTTATTTCTATCCTGTCTTATTAATATAGGAATTTTTTTTCGTCTAGCAGTTTAAATTAAATTAGTTTAATTCAAGTTTAAATTTATTTAATTTTAATCAAAAAATTATTTAATTAGTTTTTCCTTCAATCAGTTTTTATAAAAAACATAAAAGATAAAAAAATATATTATTTACTTTTAAATTTGTTTTCATTTTATTTTGTTTATTTAAAAAGACTTTATTTTAGTTTTAATAAAAAACTTTAAATTAGTTTTTAATTAAATCTTATTTTAAAAATATATTTTCTTTTAAAGTTTTACGTTAATAGTTTAGTTTAAAATTAATTAGTTTTCAATTTAGATTAAGTTTTACTTAAAAATAGATTTCGATTAAAGTTTAATTAGATTAAAAATAGTTTAGTTTAAAAGTCTTTATCTTAGTTTAATTAGATTTAAGTTTTTAATAGCTTTTAATTTAAATAGTTTTTAAATTAGTTTAAAAATACCAAAAATATTATTTACCAAAAACAAGTCAAGTCGTATCGTTAATCGGTAATCAATTTCGAGTGAGTCGAGGAAAAACGAACATTAATTGCAAAACATATAAAATCCTAGTTTCATTGACTTATGCCGATGAGGTTGTGCTTCAATCCATTTACATATGCTACCCTTGAGAAAACTATACCATTGCGTTTTACTGAACCAAATCCTTCAGTAGTAGCTGATGAGTTATCACCAAAAACAACTTTGGGACCTTGTTCCTCCTTATAATTGTGTAGATAACTTTTGGTGCCAGTCATATGCCTTGAGCAGCAACTATCTAGGTACCAAATAGGCTTCCTGAGATCACACTGCACAAGTTAAGGAAATGGTCAGTTTTGCTTTGAAACCCACCTTTGTTGGGTGGGGGTTTTAGATCTAGAAGGTGTTCTAGATCTGAAGGGTCCTCTTGTAGAGGGTATGTATGATTGCTTAGAATAAGAAGATGTCTGAATAGCTTTTGCTTTCTTAGCCTGGAGGGCTTCACCTCTTTTGATCCACTCTATATGGTTGTGATCAGATGTAGTGTGGACATTGCTTCCACAAGTCTCACAACATTTGGTAATAGAGTTTGGGTTTCTTGATTTAATACCTCTTCTGTGTGAGATGATACGATTATGTCCATGAGTATCATGGTCATAACTTCTATAAATATTACAAACAAGGTAATAGTGGCAGTCGTCTGAGTGATGATTACCAATACCACAATGAATGCATGGTGTGAAAGGCATATTTCGCCTGGAATGAGATGCTTCAGTTTTGTGAGCATCAGCACTTGTTTTGGACAGCATATACTGAGTGTGTTCACAAATGCAATGATCCGTTCTTTCACATTTAGTACAATAAATCACTCTTAGGCAAGTTTCAGTGAGATGATTGTTTAGACCACATAAATCACAAGCCTTTTTAAATTATGTCTTGTACTTGAAATGAGGAGAATCTGAAGGTTCATCTCTGAATCGTGTTGGTGTTTGCTGCTGCCTGAGTTGCAATTTAAGATCATTGATCTCTTGCATGACAAGATACATTCTCTCATCTTCCTCAGATCTAGCGTTCTTCAGTTTATTTGTTGAAACTGAAGAGGTAGTTCTCATATATGAACCTTCAGCAGGAGCCGAAGAGTTCTTTGAAGTGTCAATTTTGACATGTTTGGAAGAACTACCTATGTGTGTGGTGTGTGACTTGATGATAGACTGGATACTATTTGGTCCAGTAGAGGGTTCAGCACCAGCCAAATTCTCCAAAGGAGGAAGTGGGGGTACTTACTTCATTCTCTATATCATCATTTGAGTCATCCTCAGTAACTGAGGACTCAACTGGTGCTGAAGTGTCAACACTTGCTTGAAACTCAGGAAGAATAATTCGTCCAGTGTCATGATTTGGTAAATTCTCTTCACCTAACCTTTCAATGTCAGGGATCGAGCTACCATCCTCATTTGAGGCTTTGACAAAGACTATAGATTTGGTGCTGGAGGTTCCTTCAACACCAAACATATTTCTCTTTTGAGCAGGTATTTGTTCACTTATGCATTGATTTACCCTATCAGAGTTTCTAAGCCAAGATTTAACAATATCTTTTGCTTCTTTTAATTCATCTCTTAGGGAATTATTTTCCTCCAAAATTTCTTTGTTTAATTGTTGAAAGGTAAGAATATCAAGTTTAGCTTCTTTTAGCTCTATTTGCTTACTTTCAAAATCTTTAAGTTTTAGAACAAGTTAATGAAATTTTTCAAGCAAATTGTTTCTTTGCTCTTCAACAAATTTTTGATCAATGCACAAGTAATCAAAGACAAATTTAATGTCATATTTATCTTCTAATTCAATAAGAGTTTGTACCTTTTTGATTGTGACATTGACCCATTCACCATTTCTGGCACTTTCTCTGGCCACCACATTCGAATTAACCCCTTCATCATCAACAAGTGCCATTAGCACTTTCACATTCACCATTTCATCACCGTCTGAATAAACATCTTCTTCATCCCATTCATAGGCTTCAGCAACAAGCCCTTTGTTCTTGTCTTGCTTGGGAGTCTTGGATGAGGAGCTTTTAGTGCTCATTAAGGCTAATCTTGCCTTGATTTCTCTGTATTTGGCCTCAAAGTCTTTTGTTGGTCCGAGTTTAACCCTGTTTTGCTAAAATGAAGTAGAAGCAATTTGTTTTGGTTGAAATGATGATTGACCAGATGGTCTTGTTTGAGCTGGTGAGGAATATGAAAGGAGAGATGTTTTTGAATAACAATCCCTAGCATAGTGACCAGTCTTCCCACATTTGTAGCATTCAGTGTCAACTGAAGCTTTTGTAGAGCTAGAGAACTTGCCTCATTTCTTAAAGAACCTTCTAGACTTGGCCAGAAGTGCTCTTTCATAAAATTCCTCTTTGAGGTCATTCAGATATTCCTCACTAGATCTAGTATCTTCCTCATCATCAGGACTATCGTGGTAGTCTTGAATTACAGCCTCACTGAAGAAGGCTGTGGACAAGGGTGTAGCAATGGTTAATGCTTTACTCTTTCTTGAGCCTTCATAAATCCTATCAACTAGGTTTCTTCATATTTAAGTTTCCCAAAAAGAGAGGCTAGATCACAATCTTTAATGTGATTAGCATTTCTCAAGCTTTGGCAGAAACTGAGCCACTTCTTTGGCAATGCATTAACAAAAAACTATGTTGATTTCAAGTTTTGAAAGCTCAACACCATCATTCACAAGTTCATTCATCAGTACTTTGTATCTGGTGAATGTCTGTGTAAGGGTTTCCCCTTCTTTGTGCTTGAAGGTGTTGTATTGAAGCTTTAAATCCAGGACTCTGGTTTCTTTTACATCAGAGGGTCCCTCATGGTAAAGAATGAGGTCCTCCCATGCAGCTTTGGCTGTTTTGCAATTTACAACAGAATTCATTTGGTCATCTGGAAGTACAGACATGATGAGACTTTTGAAACACTGATCTAGGTTAGCAGCTTTTCTCTCATCAGTAGTCCATTATACTTCAGGTTTTTTATTGTCCCCAACCATGGGAACAAAAGGACCATTTTCAATGATTCCAAGGAATTGAGGTTCAATCCCAACCATGTGGACAAGAAACCTCATTTTCCAATTTGTAAAATTGGCTACCTCTAGTACAGGAGCAGCATTGAGTTGACCACCCCTATATTCTAGGGTTTGTGGTATAACTTGAGCCATTTTGGATCTTGATTTGAAAACTTTTAAATGAGCAGTTTAATAAAATAAGAGTTTAGCTAATCAAACTGCTCTGTTACCACTTTTTGGTCCCTTGTAATTCGTTATTACTTATTAACTTAAGTAATAACTGTTTACTTCGACTCAAGTGTGTTGTTTTAACAATCGATAAGAACTATGAAAGATTAAAACAACAATACCAATATACTTTTCAACGTATAGACTTTTATTAGAATCAAATAAAGAATCTATAACCCACTTTGTTTGCGGAATAACAAAGTGGTTGAATGACAATGGGTTTTGATCTCCTCTACTTAAACGTCTAACCAAACTTAAAGTCTAAGCTCCAATCTAAACGTTCATATGCATCTTGGCTATATGGTTTAGTTGGTATCGAGAGAGAAAGGTTTTCCAGAGTTTAAGCTCTTTTATTGGTTAACCTTTCTCTCCTAATGTACACTCCTTATATAGGAAGTGTAACTAGGGTTTGCATTTTGCATGTTTCAATGCATGGGTTTATCCAATGGGTGGTTGATGCCCATTCTGCATAAACAGTACAAAGTACATATTAAATTATTCTAGAAAAGATAAAGGTTGTACTTATATCTAAGTATACAAGCAACCTACTTTGACTTAAAGTTATCTTTTCCCGCCTAATGCAAACCATCAGAATACTGAAGAGTCTTCAGTATCCTAGAGGAGATCGACATCATTCAGTTTGGTATTGTCAAACCAAACTGAACTGAAAGCCCTTCTTCAGTCCTTGTTCTTCAGCAACTAGACCGCCTAGTATTTGACGCGAAGACTCCTTTGTCTTCTAAGTTCACTGGAAGGGGAGTGCTGAACTTTTTTCAGCTATAAAGTCTTCAGTAGGAACTTTGTTCCTCTGGTCATCCTTCAGCAGACTAGCCTTACTGCTGAGCATGAAACACTTAGGGGGATTTTATATTCAAATCCTAGAGTTTCTTCAGGGTTAGTAAATACTGACCCAACAACTTTGGAAAGAAAATAGAACTAAGTTGCGATGTAATGGTTTCATACCGAGTCGAATGAAGCAGAAACATAACCATGGCCTTTTAGGGTAGACCAAGGACTTTTTCTTCTCTAATGTCGGCTTCAATAACAGCCCATATATACTTTGTTCTTGATCTTCCTTCCTGTCGCTACCACACCATGTGAAAGAGAGACGAAGAGTTTTAAAGTGTGCATTGTGTTTGATCGAGGTTTTGACACAGGAAGAGTTTTAGATTTATATAGTAACAAATCTTGGGGTTTGGTAAGAGATGTGACAGAGTATTGAGTATACTTTGGCCACTAAGAAGATGACAATTTAAATAAATTGTAAAGAATGAGATGAAATTTGTCGATTGTGAATTCGTAGATTGCCTTGACATATAACCGTACTTTGTTTATATATGATAAAACTATATGGTGCATGTGGTATGGTGGATAAGTAAGGATCAACTTATATCTTTATTTTGTGAATTTTTTGATATAAGCGGGTATTATTGAAGCCTGATAATTTAAAGTTACGCGATTTGAAAGATACGTGTAAAATACGAAAAATAAACGCTCAATATAAAGTAAAAACATCAACATTCGAAGAATGTTGGTTTTTGATAAATAAGTTAGGGCTTATAACTAAATAAACGTGAATGTGTTATATAAGCGAGTGACACTTAAATGTTTATCATAAATTTACGAAGAATGTCCGTAAAACGAACAATTAAAATAAAGACAAGAAAAATATTTCTATGTCATAACGAGGATATGTACGGTCGACGACGGATGTAGACCTTGTCGTTAAATAATAATTAACACGTATCCGATAAGCTAAGGCCATAACCTTGCCGTTTAGCTAAGAATTCAATATTATTTCTAAAAGAAAACATGGTAAATAAAAGCCTGGAAATAAATATTGCTCCGAAAATTACGAGTTGCTACATTGGGGCAAAAATTTTTGGACAGTCGTTATATACACCAAAATAAAGATACAAATATAAGGTTTCTACATTTTTTTTTGGGGGGGGGGGCAATTTGAAGGTTTTACATTATTTTGTTTCCGAATGGGGGACAATTTGATTTTATAATGGGGGTGTAATTTAATAAAATGATCCTAAAGAAATTACACTAAATTTGATTTTCTTTAACGAGCCATGGGCCCCCCTACCCACCTTCTAAATAGTTCCGTCCCTGGCGGCAAGCCTCGGCGAACCACGACTAGCCCGCCACCTCAACTCGACGAAAGGGTTTGCTCCACTATACCCCCTAAGAGTGGGGGGAACCCATGCTGGTGGCTGGGCTGGTAGGGCTTTGGCTCTAGTCCTCCGTTTTTGAAAATTTTAAATAACTAGCCATTGGTGGGGGGTAAAATGGCTGTGTTTTTTTGAAAATCCAAAACTAGCTGTTGCATTCAAAAAATATAGCCGTTACATTTTTTTCAACCTTTTTTTAAAAAAAAGAACCCAAATCACTCTATAAATTAAACCTCTTTTCACATAATTTTTTACACTAAATTCTTTACATTTTCTATCTCATATATCTCTACTACTTCTAATTTTTTTCATCAAATAGATCCTTACCTAAATACCGTCAACGAATACGAAAATGATTTTGGTGACGCTCAAGAATGTTATATGTGAGGCTTAACGGAGTATGATACATTTGTGGCTATGTGTTATCAAGAAGCCGGTGTATCGGGGTCGGAGAATAGGAGGACATATATACCTTGTCAACGTGAAGACGCGAGTCAAAGATTGCTAGATGACTATTTTGGCGATGCTGAAAATACTGCAAAATACACGGAAGAGAAATTCCGACGAACGTATCGTATGAGTTCAAGGTTTTTTTGAAAAATTGTCAATGCTATTTTAAATCATAATGCCGACCCTCTTCCCGAATACTTTTCTTATTTTCGCCCTAGGATGGATGCTACCGGTCGAGATAATATTCACCCCATTCTAAAGATCACTTCGAAATTTCGTCAATTAGCGTATGGGTCATCACCCGATGCATTTGACGACTATTTGCAAATTGCCAAACGCACTGCTAGAGAATGTTTGCTTAATTTTACTAAATGCATACATGACTTATATGTTGAAACGTATTTAAGAAAACCTTCTCCCAAGAATATAGAAAAAGCACATGCATTGAACATTCAGAAACATGGACTCCCGGGAATGCTCGGGAGTATTGATTGTGTAAAACCCACGTAAATATGCCATTAAATTAAAACTTTTAATAATAAATGAAGCACGACAAGTGAATACGTATATTTAATACGGTATGACAAGATACGGCACTGAATTAAAAATCATAAATACATGACAAGAAATTATGTATATTGTAATTACGACACGAGAAGTAAGTTAATGCACGATAAGTATTTACGTATATTAAATAAATTACGACAATACTTAACACGATAAAACACGAACTTACCTCACGAATATTTATACCCGTGGAAAATTAAATAAACACGAAACATATGCGTAAGAGGTGTTGGGGGCCGGTTTTTAAAAAAAAGAACAAAAAGGGTCAAGCCCGGCTCATTTAACATAACTAGCTAAAACAATTAAACCTTTTTTTTAATCAATTCTACAAGTTATTATAAACAAACAAAAACCCTACATGGGGTTGTAGCCACCGGTTATAGCAAAGAAAAAAGGGGAGAAAGGTTTTCGATCTTGATTGTTCGTGTGGTGGTTCGTGTTCATCATCCTCGATTCTAACACATATTGGGATAATAAATCCAATCCTTTTCATTTATTCATTCTATTTAATTATTTGTTTAATTATTAGAGCAAATGAGAATCATGATCATGAGATTTAACATGATGTTTAAAACCACGGTTAATTTGATGTTGATGTTTTGGGGTGTTGTCCGACGCCGAGAGCCTCATGGCTCGACTCGGTTTGGTTTGTTATTCAGATTAGCGACAGATTCTGTGACAGAAATTTTGTCGCAGATTCCCATGGACAAATTCGCGACAAACATGTGTTAGGTTAGCGACAGAACAGCGACAGAAAATTTTGTCGCTAAACTTTTTGGTGGTGATGTTTGCTTTGGCTTTGTCACTTCGTGCAACCGAGTCACTAGGACTCGGTAGGCTTTGGCTTTGTTAGGGCTTGGGTACACACGAAGCACACAAGGATGTGTTCGGATATTAGTTTTGCTAGATTAATTTTATTAATTTAATTAAGTTATACTTCCCCCGTCCCAAAATTATTGTCACTAGACAAGAATCACACAGTTTAAGAAAATTACATTTATTACAGCTTTCTCTCTCTTAATTTTTAGCATAATGACAATTTTACCCTTAGCTAATTAATAATTCTTATTTAAAGTTTGTAATAACAATTTCAAGCAAGGATAATATAGTAAATTTATCAAAGTTTCCTATCTATTTTTTGTATTGGACTAATAATTTTGGGACAAAACAAAACAGAAAGATGAACAATAATTTTGGGACGGAGGGAGTATTAAATCAATCATGTTATAGTTAATTAAATTAATTAAAACATAGTATATAATTATTTAGTTAATTATTCAAGAAAATCAACATGGTCCATTTAATTAATTAACCTTAGACTTTTAATAATTTATGTTATATAATTATTTATGATAAATTATATGTTACGTTAAATATTGAATTAAGGACTTAGCATAATTATTTAATTACATGTTAACCATGGTTTGATTAAATTAATGCCTTACTTTAATTTAATTATACAATATCAAGTTATGGTAAACTTTTGTTAATATAAAATCAAGTTATAATATTAATTAATAATCATTTATAAACCATGTATTATATTATTAATTAATAATTATCATGTTAGACTAAATTATTTATTTATTAATAAACTTTACTATATTATGATAATTTATAAACCATGACTTATAAAATATATGTACTAAGTTTTAGCTTATATCACATGCTTATTAAACAAGCTTATTATTATTTATAGAAACATACTAATAATAGAAACATGTTATTTATGGAAACATGCTAATTATGAAAACATGCTATTTATGGAAATATACTATTTTTGGAAACATGCTATTTATGGAAACATACTATGTATGGAAACTTTCTATTTTTGGAAACTTACTAATTATGGAAACCTTCTATTTATGGAAACTTACTATTTATGGAAACTTGTTATTTTTAGAAAGTTGCTATATATTGAAATCTGCTATTTTTGGAAAGTTACTATATATAGAAACCTGCTATTTTTAGAAAGTTACTTATTATGAAACATCAAGTATAATAACACATGAAACATGAAATATAATTAATCAAGAACACATGAAACATTAAGAAATACATGATTATACATGAAACAGTAAAATAAGTCAAGAACATGAAAAACAAGTCAAGAACATATAAAACAAGTGAAGAACAAGTAAAACAAGTAATGTAAACTAATAATCAGCAAGTTATCCATGAACACACAACTCATCCACGTCCTTTATTATATAGCACTCGTGAAGTCGGAGTATATTTCTATCCTCCTTTCATCTTCATTTCGTTACTGGACATAAGGTACGGGTATTCCTTCCTTTAGTAAGGGCATTCATTTCCTATGTATGATTAGGTTTCCCGTTTGATGTTTTCCCTAGTAGTTGACAGGTCATTAAACTTTTCAATAATTACCATGTTATTATTTTAAATTGACTGAGATATATACACGCATGCCATGTTCACCTAGTTATGGAGGTACCAGACATGATGAGACTTTTGAAACACTGATCTAGGTTAGCAGCTTTTCTCTCATCAGTAGTCCATTATACTTCAGGTTTTTTATTGTCCCCAACCATGGGAACAAAAGGACCATTTTCAATGATTCCAAGGAATTGAGGTTCAATCCCAACCATGTGGACAAGAAACCTCATTTTCCAATTTGTAAAATTGGCTACCTCTAGTACAGGAGCAGCATTGAGTTGACCACCCCTATATTCTAGGGTTTGTGGTATAACTTGAGCCATTTTGGATCTTGATTTGAAAACTTTTAAATGAGCAGTTTAATAAAATAAGAGTTTAGCTAATCAAACTGCTCTGTTACCACTTTTTGGTCCCTTGTAATTCGTTATTACTTATTAACTTAAGTAATAACTGTTTACTTCGACTCAAGTGTGTTGTTTTAACAATCGATAAGAACTATGAAAGATTAAAACAACAATACCAATATACTTTTCAACGTATAGACTTTTATTAGAATCAAATAAAGAATCTATAACCCACTTTGTTTGCGGAATAACAAAGTGGTTGAATGACAATGGGTTTTGATCTCCTCTACTTAAACGTCTAACCAAACTTAAAGTCTAAGCTCCAATCTAAACGTTCATATGCATCTTGGCTATATGGTTTAGTTGGTATCGAGAGAGAAAGGTTTTCCAGAGTTTAAGCTCTTTTATTGGTTAACCTTTCTCTCCTAATGTACACTCCTTATATAGGAAGTGTAACTAGGGTTTGCATTTTGCATGTTTCAATGCATGGGTTTATCCAATGGGTGGTTGATGCCCATTCTGCATAAACAGTACAAAGTACATATTAAATTATTCTAGAAAAGATAAAGGTTGTACTTATATCTAAGTATACAAGCAACCTACTTTGACTTAAAGTTATCTTTTCCCGCCTAATGCAAACCATCAGAATACTGAAGAGTCTTCAGTATCCTAGAGGAGATCGACATCATTCAGTTTGGTATTGTCAAACCAAACTGAACTGAAAGCCCTTCTTCAGTCCTTGTTCTTCAGCAACTAGACCGCCTAGTATTTGACGCGAAGACTCCTTTGTCTTCTAAGTTCACTGGAAGGGGAGTGCTGAACTTTTTTCAGCTATAAAGTCTTCAGTAGGAACTTTGTTCCTCTGGTCATCCTTCAGCAGACTAGCCTTACTGCTGAGCATGAAACACTTAGGGGGATTTTATATTCAAATCCTAGAGTTTCTTCAGGGTTAGTAAATACTGACCCAACAACTTTGGAAAGAAAATAGAACTAAGTTGCGATGTAATGGTTTCATACCGAGTCGAATGAAGCAGAAACATAACCATGGCCTTTTAGGGTAGACCAAGGACTTTTTCTTCTCTAATGTCGGCTTCAATAACAGCCCATATATACTTTGTTCTTGATCTTCCTTCCTGTCGCTACCACACCATGTGAAAGAGAGACGAAGAGTTTTAAAGTGTGCATTGTGTTTGATCGAGGTTTTGACACAGGAAGAGTTTTAGATTTATATAGTAACAAATCTTGGGGTTTGGTAAGAGATGTGACAGAGTATTGAGTATACTTTGGCCACTAAGAAGATGACAATTTAAATAAATTGTAAAGAATGAGATGAAATTTGTCGATTGTGAATTCGTAGATTGCCTTGACATATAACCGTACTTTGTTTATATATGATAAAACTATATGGTGCATGTGGTATGGTGGATAAGTAAGGATCAACTTATATCTTTATTTTGTGAATTTTTTGATATAAGCGGGTATTATTGAAGCCTGATAATTTAAAGTTACGCGATTTGAAAGATACGTGTAAAATACGAAAAATAAACGCTCAATATAAAGTAAAAACATCAACATTCGAAGAATGTTGGTTTTTGATAAATAAGTTAGGGCTTATAACTAAATAAACGTGAATGTGTTATATAAGCGAGTGACACTTAAATGTTTATCATAAATTTACGAAGAATGTCCGTAAAACGAACAATTAAAATAAAGACAAGAAAAATATTTCTATGTCATAACGAGGATATGTACGGTCGACGACGGATGTAGACCTTGTCGTTAAATAATAATTAACACGTATCCGATAAGCTAAGGCCATAACCTTGCCGTTTAGCTAAGAATTCAATATTATTTCTAAAAGAAAACATGGTAAATAAAAGCCTGGAAATAAATATTGCTCCGAAAATTACGAGTTGCTACATTGGGGCAAAAATTTTTGGACAGTCGTTATATACACCAAAATAAAGATACAAATATAAGGTTTCTACATTTTTTTTTGGGGGGGGGGGGCAATTTGAAGGTTTTACATTATTTTGTTTCCGAATGGGGGACAATTTGATTTTATAATGGGGGTGTAATTTAATAAAATGATCCTAAAGAAATTACACTAAATTTGATTTTCTTTAACGAGCCATGGGCCCCCCTACCCACCTTCTAAATAGTTCCGTCCCTGGCGGCAAGCCTCGGCGAACCACGACTAGCCCGCCACCTCAACTCGACGAAAGGGTTTGCTCCACTATACCCCCTAAGAGTGGGGGGAACCCATGCTGGTGGCTGGGCTGGTAGGGCTTTGGCTCTAGTCCTCCGTTTTTGAAAATTTTAAATAACTAGCCATTGGTGGGGGGTAAAATGGCTGTGTTTTTTTGAAAATCCAAAACTAGCTGTTGCATTCAAAAAATATAGCCGTTACATTTTTTTCAACCTTTTTTTAAAAAAAAGAACCCAAATCACTCTATAAATTAAACCTCTTTTCACATAATTTTTTACACTAAATTCTTTACATTTTCTATCTCATATATCTCTACTACTTCTAATTTTTTTCATCAAATAGATCCTTACCTAAATACCGTCAACGAATACGAAAATGATTTTGGTGACGCTCAAGAATGTTATATGTGAGGCTTAACGGAGTATGATACATTTGTGGCTATGTGTTATCAAGAAGCCGGTGTATCGGGGTCGGAGAATAGGAGGACATATATACCTTGTCAACGTGAAGACGCGAGTCAAAGATTGCTAGATGACTATTTTGGCGATGCTGAAAATACTGCAAAATACACGGAAGAGAAATTCCGACGAACGTATCGTATGAGTTCAAGGTTTTTTTGAAAAATTGTCAATGCTATTTTAAATCATAATGCCGACCCTCTTCCCGAATACTTTTCTTATTTTCGCCCTAGGATGGATGCTACCGGTCGAGATAATATTCACCCCATTCTAAAGATCACTTCGAAATTTCGTCAATTAGCGTATGGGTCATCACCCGATGCATTTGACGACTATTTGCAAATTGCCAAACGCACTGCTAGAGAATGTTTGCTTAATTTTACTAAATGCATACATGACTTATATGTTGAAACGTATTTAAGAAAACCTTCTCCCAAGAATATAGAAAAAGCACATGCATTGAACATTCAGAAACATGGACTCCCGGGAATGCTCGGGAGTATTGATTGTGTAAAACCCACGTAAATATGCCATTAAATTAAAACTTTTAATAATAAATGAAGCACGACAAGTGAATACGTATATTTAATACGGTATGACAAGATACGGCACTGAATTAAAAATCATAAATACATGACAAGAAATTATGTATATTGTAATTACGACACGAGAAGTAAGTTAATGCACGATAAGTATTTACGTATATTAAATAAATTACGACAATACTTAACACGATAAAACACGAACTTACCTCACGAATATTTATACCCGTGGAAAATTAAATAAACACGAAACATATGCGTAAGAGGTGTTGGGGGCCGGTTTTTAAAAAAAAGAACAAAAAGGGTCAAGCCCGGCTCATTTAACATAACTAGCTAAAACAATTAAACCTTTTTTTTAATCAATTCTACAAGTTATTATAAACAAACAAAAACCCTACATGGGGTTGTAGCCACCGGTTATAGCAAAGAAAAAAGGGGAGAAAGGTTTTCGATCTTGATTGTTCGTGTGGTGGTTCGTGTTCATCATCCTCGATTCTAACACATATTGGGATAATAAATCCAATCCTTTTCATTTATTCATTCTATTTAATTATTTGTTTAATTATTAGAGCAAATGAGAATCATGATCATGAGATTTAACATGATGTTTAAAACCACGGTTAATTTGATGTTGATGTTTTGGGGTGTTGTCCGACGCCGAGAGCCTCATGGCTCGACTCGGTTTGGTTTGTTATTCAGATTAGCGACAGATTCTGTGACAGAAATTTTGTCGCAGATTCCCATGGACAAATTCGCGACAAACATGTGTTAGGTTAGCGACAGAACAGCGACAGAAAATTTTGTCGCTAAACTTTTTGGTGGTGATGTTTGCTTTGGCTTTGTCACTTCGTGCAACCGAGTCACTAGGACTCGGTAGGCTTTGGCTTTGTTAGGGCTTGGGTACACACGAAGCACACAAGGATGTGTTCGGATATTAGTTTTGCTAGATTAATTTTATTAATTTAATTAAGTTATACTTCCCCCGTCCCAAAATTATTGTCACTAGACAAGAATCACACAGTTTAAGAAAATTACATTTATTACAGCTTTCTCTCTCTTAATTTTTAGCATAATGACAATTTTACCCTTAGCTAATTAATAATTCTTATTTAAAGTTTGTAATAACAATTTCAAGCAAGGATAATATAGTAAATTTATCAAAGTTTCCTATCTATTTTTTGTATTGGACTAATAATTTTGGGACAAAACAAAACAGAAAGATGAACAATAATTTTGGGACGGAGGGAGTATTAAATCAATCATGTTATAGTTAATTAAATTAATTAAAACATAGTATATAATTATTTAGTTAATTATTCAAGAAAATCAACATGGTCCATTTAATTAATTAACCTTAGACTTTTAATAATTTATGTTATATAATTATTTATGATAAATTATATGTTACGTTAAATATTGAATTAAGGACTTAGCATAATTATTTAATTACATGTTAACCATGGTTTGATTAAATTAATGCCTTACTTTAATTTAATTATACAATATCAAGTTATGGTAAACTTTTGTTAATATAAAATCAAGTTATAATATTAATTAATAATCATTTATAAACCATGTATTATATTATTAATTAATAATTATCATGTTAGACTAAATTATTTATTTATTAATAAACTTTACTATATTATGATAATTTATAAACCATGACTTATAAAATATATGTACTAAGTTTTAGCTTATATCACATGCTTATTAAACAAGCTTATTATTATTTATAGAAACATACTAATAATAGAAACATGTTATTTATGGAAACATGCTAATTATGAAAACATGCTATTTATGGAAATATACTATTTTTGGAAACATGCTATTTATGGAAACATACTATGTATGGAAACTTTCTATTTTTGGAAACTTACTAATTATGGAAACCTTCTATTTATGGAAACTTACTATTTATGGAAACTTGTTATTTTTAGAAAGTTGCTATATATTGAAATCTGCTATTTTTGGAAAGTTACTATATATAGAAACCTGCTATTTTTAGAAAGTTACTTATTATGAAACATCAAGTATAATAACACATGAAACATGAAATATAATTAATCAAGAACACATGAAACATTAAGAAATACATGATTATACATGAAACAGTAAAATAAGTCAAGAACATGAAAAACAAGTCAAGAACATATAAAACAAGTGAAGAACAAGTAAAACAAGTAATGTAAACTAATAATCAGCAAGTTATCCATGAACACACAACTCATCCACGTCCTTTATTATATAGCACTCGTGAAGTCGGAGTATATTTCTATCCTCCTTTCATCTTCATTTCGTTACTGGACATAAGGTACGGGTATTCCTTCCTTTAGTAAGGGCATTCATTTCCTATGTATGATTAGGTTTCCCGTTTGATGTTTTCCCTAGTAGTTGACAGGTCATTAAACTTTTCAATAATTACCATGTTATTATTTTAAATTGACTGAGATATATACACGCATGCCATGTTCACCTAGTTATGGAGGTACCATAACCATGAACTTGAGGTACTAGTGTTATGACTCTTCCGCGACGAGAGTGATTTCTCGCGGCGTCCCTTTCAGTTATTGGTCATTATTATTATTATCATGTGGGGTGAATGGGTGCATCCTAGTACATGTTTTCATATTTACACGGTGACTGTGGTGTGTGCTCTACATCCGTCACATGGAGTTGATCCCTCCACCCAGACTAATATAGTTAGAGGTAACCCCTCTAATTGTATGACGAGGTCACCCCTCTATCTATTCATGCACGTTGATACCTTTCAAGACCTATATGAGCTTTTTGGCATTTAAATTACGTTTTCATAATTAATCATAAGACTTTTACGATTTAAATCAGTTTATAAACATGTTCCAGGTTTTCCAAGACTTATACATTTTCCGCTGCATTTCAGATCTTTTATTTATGTTTCATTTATTCTTATCATGTCTTTATATCCGTTCACTGGACGTATTGCACAACCGTATTTTCTTTCCATGTCCCATATGGTAGGTACCCAAGGTCAGACTTGAGAATTTAAAGGACGTGCATAGGATGTGAGCTACCTTATACTTCTTTTCCTTTTTCACTTCATTTACTTTACGCATGTTTTGGGTTTATGTTTGGGAACCGATGTTTGATTCCAGTTTTCCTTTTTGGTCATGTATGTTTTAGGACATATTACCTTGCATGCTTTGATGACACACCATAATTATCATGTAACGGTTTAATTATCAAAGTGGGGTGTTACAATTATGGTATCACACCCTGGTTTGGACCCGTAGGCTCTAAAACTTGACCTGTGACTAGTGGGTAGTCACCAGGCTTTTCCTAAAACGACGTTTGTTACATTCCACGTAATGATATTTATATTTTGAGTATGGTTGATCCTTTATCATGATTCGTTGAAGTTTTGACTAGTATGGATTGGACCTCAACCATCCATATTTAATCCCATGTTTTTAAATTCTATCCATGACGTTTTCTTTTCAAATTTGACGAGTATGGATTGAACCATGATCATCCATACTTAGTCACATGTCTTTTCATAGAATTTTGTGGATTGAAACATAGCTGTCAACACCAGTATATGTTAAATCTCTATTGATTATGCCTTTATGTTCTTTATGACAACGATGTTTTCATACTCTCATGTTGATTACGTTTTCATGCTGGTTATGTTTCATGCCTCCTTATGTTGTTTAAGTTTGCATCATGTTGATTAAGTTTTCATGCTAGACATTGATGGGTTACATTTAATCATGCTTTCACCATTGGAGCATTAGTCAAATGGGTGGAGCTCTTGTGCTTTACTCAAATGACCCAAGTTCAATTCCCATCCTTGGCATTTGTTTCAAATAGGTACCCGCCTCCGCAAAACCTATGGCACACTAGAGAGACTTTGTGGAATAAGAGATCGAGGGTCGATTCTTGGCTCATCTCACTCCATGTGTTTCTCCTCTCGGATAGGAGAGTTTTCGGAGCTATTCCTTGTAGGGTGGACAATGGTTGGTGCCAAAAGGCACGCGGGGTTAAGGTGCTCCCGCCAATTTTCACCTTTTTGTGGAATTTAATCATGCTTTCATGATAATCATGGTTGGTTTTCATTAATCATGTTTTCATGTTGGCCATTATTCGATTCTGTTTAATCATGCTTTTGTGCTTCTTATGCAACTAGAATTATGTCTACATAGAGATATCTAGGCTATCTTGAAGTTTCCTGCAGTGTAGTCTTTCAACCGTTTAACCAGTTATCTTCCTTTGATCATGTCAGATGGTTGACACCTGTATCGATCATATCATGTGAATTCCATGTGTACTCCATGTACCGGATTCCATGTGTACTTCATGTACCGAATTCCATGTGTACTCCATGTCCAAAATCTCATGTGTACTCCATGTACCGAATTCTGTGTGTACTCCATGTACTGTATTCCATGAGTATTTCACTTACCGTACTCCATGTGTATTACTAATCGATTTCTCAATCATCTCAGACGTGTTCCACTGACCGATGTTTCTCAAGTGATGATGCTGCTCACAACTTAGAGATCCTACAAGACGAAGACGAAGGAGATAAATCGAGACGACTAGAGAAGAAATATACTTCACCCACCAGACGTTACCATTTCATTCCATGTCCTTACCATCTCAGTCATATGGCCCATGTCACTCAGTTTTCTTTTCAGGCATAAGAGTGGGAACTGGTACCAGCCGGCCACTCAGCTGAATAGTTACATGAATCACGGTCATATTTTATGACCGTCATGGAGCTGATAGGCAAGGCGATAATGACAACTACCATGAAAACAACTATTCTGGAAATAACAACAGAAACTCTGGTAACGGACGTAACCAGGATACAAAGGGTCAACAGTCCAACAGATCTGCCAATTTTGGCATTCAAACCTAAAAGTTTCAATTTTATTCATTTTCACATCTTGAGACTCATGTCAAGACATCAGTCAAGACACATTTCTCACGTATATTTTCTGAAGACACATGTCAGGACATCAGTCAAGACGCACGTCTCACGTATATTTTCTGAGGACACATGTCAAGACACCAGTCAAGACACATGTCATACATATATTTTCTCAAGACACGAGTCAATACACATAACTCACGTATATCTTCCGTACCAGGCCCCATTAATTTAGGATACCCTCCAAGGGGTGCATCCATTATGTTGTGTCAGGTGTTAATCAAACCACTAGAATTTCAGCTACCATCATTGACGCATCGTTCATGTTTGGACACGTAGTGTTCGCTCTCGTTAATACTAGCGAAACACATTTAATGAGATTCACCATGTTGACTTCATGTATTGATATGGAAATTTCATTTCTTGATCATGTATTACCTATTTCCACGCCCAGAAAAGAATCCGCTTGTATCACCAGGTATAAAGAATTTCTTTCAGTTTGACGACAAGATCCATTCTGTTAACGTACTTTCCATTAGACATGTGTGAGTTTGATACGATTCCAGGAATGAGCTGGTTAGCAGCACTCCATGCAACGATTGATTGTCATTCATATTCGGCGATATTCAGGCTCTTGAATTCATGGATCATGATTTTCTACCAGAAAAATCTGTACAAAATATTTTATGCTTTACAAACACGTGCTTTATCATCCCATGGCTACAAATATCTCCTAACTACCATTGATGATACGGTTTCGGAAGTTCCCTAAACCCATGATCAATCGATTATTTCTGAATTTTCCGAATGTATTCTAGAAGAACCTTTGGGTATATCTCCTATCCATGAAGTGGAGTTTAGCACTTGTTTCGGGAGCAGAACCTTGATGAGACTGCATTTATACATAGTATCATCGTCCAAATCGGGGTTAAAATGCTTAAAAATATTATAAAATACCCCAAAATATGCTTGTGTTTGTTCATTGTGTGTTTTAGGTGCGGATATCTTAAATTGGCCAAAAGATAACAAGAATCAAGCAAAAACGATCACGGGAAACGAAGCCGCACAAAGAACCGGACCCGAACAATGAATTTCCAAAGAAGTCCTTGAAGTTTGAAGATTTGTCAAGAATGGTACCTCAACTATTGAAGACTTGTCATATTATACCCTTGTAAAACTCAAAAATTACTAATGGGTCCCTAATATCTCAAGACATTACAAGAAAAGCCCTTGAAGAATGGTCAAAACTACAACAATGGTCCTTATTTAAGGTTGATAAAGTTTGGAGGACCAAAATGACATTTGGTCATACTTATTCACAAATAATGTTTCCCTAAAAACTGGAAAAACTTGTTATGGATACATTCTGCAAGTTCAGGGGTCTTTTTATATAAATGAAACCCATACCTATGATGAGCCCACAAAATACCCAGCCCAGTCCACTTAAACAACCTAAACCCGGTTTTGACCCAACCCAATACCCTAAGCCACGTCGATTCCCACTTATCAGCTTATACTTATTAATTATATTTTATTTGAAAAATGATTAATAAGTAAATTGGGCGGTTAACGTGTACTGTACCAATCTTACTCCCCTTAATCCCTTTACCCGGACTAAGAACCCTAAATTCTAACTTTCTATTAATCATAAATTAATACCCAATATTCTCTAGTTATACAGTTCACCCAAACCTTAGCACAACCCCACTCACCAAAATCTCATCACTTTCACTGTGTGGACCCCCATGCCCCCTGCTACGTTTTTAGGAAGACTCCAAATTTGTATAACTTAATCAACAACTCTAAGCCTTATCTTTCTCCCAAAGGCTTCTTTAAGGGTTCATATCAGTCCTTACAACTGGCATTCCACATGGACAGTCACATGAAGCCAATGACCAAATTCAAATGAGGAATCACAAAAGGCATATTCGGAGGATCAAAAGGGAAAAATCAGAAATCAAAGAAGTAGGGTTTATTATCATTGTATTTTTTATTATGAATTCTAGAATAGTCCATGTACTGGTATAAAAAGGATGACCTGTGTCCTTTTTATTTTCTTCCAACTTCATGTAATCTTTTTAATTTATGAATAGCTAAAAGTATTTTTTATGAACTTTACATGAGTTGTGTTCCACCTTTACCGTTTTCTTTAGTGTAACTCATTTATATTTTTTGCAAACAGGAAGTGTGAATTTCATCGAGATTGTTTGGTTCAAAGTTTTCTTTTGGCAAAACTCTTTTGAGAACCACTATAGCTCATGTTTTTCATAAGCTCATGTAATAAGTGAAGCTTATGAAATGGTTTTGTTAAAGTGCTAAATCTTGTCTCTTTTTATTTAACATGCAAAATAGTTCTTTTCAAAGATTTTCTGAAAATCATAGTTTTGATTTTTGGATAAGCTTCACTGTAGCAGAATCCCTCCACAAGATTATCTGACAAATATGCTTGTGGTTCGGCTTGTGGTACTTGTATTGTTGTTGTTGCTTTGTTGTTTCAGGTGCACAAGACGACTTGTTCTTTCCAGAAGTCTTTTGGTCTGTTGTAGACCAACCAACAAAGACCTCATAAGCTCACCTCCATAAGCCTATTCATTTACTCCCAAGACAGGAAAAAAAGGAGCTCGTGGCATCAGTTCATCTAACTTGGCCCGAACAAGGCCAAGTGGTGGTAAAACTTGAACCCCCTTTGAACTTTTCAGAAAATTGGTTGTGTATGTGATTTGTTCATGTTTGGTGATTTTGTTGGTTTTGATGTTTAAATATGTTCTCTGCATGAACTGATAATGTTTTAAGTCATACTTGAAGGATTTATTTAGATTTGAGGCTTAAATCCTTTGAGAAACTCATTTTTAGGAATTATAGAGGTGTTTGGTAGTGTTTGATTAG
Organism: Glebionis coronaria; assembly: GCA_025667525.1. Classification (NCBI taxonomy): domain Eukaryota; kingdom Viridiplantae; phylum Streptophyta; class Magnoliopsida; order Asterales; family Asteraceae; genus Glebionis; species Glebionis coronaria. The sequence goes on from CM046878.1 coordinate 270,361,861, forward strand.
GAGGTTAGGTGACTTAAGCATCTAGAAAACATACCTTCTACGGTTTTGTATTTGATATTTGAAGCATTTTTTGTTCTTGGTTTAATAGATGGTAGTGTAATGAATGTTTTGAAGTATAATATTTTTTTGTTAAAATCTGTCATCTCCAACAGTAGGCATTTTCTTGCTCTAGTTTTGTGTTTTAGTCCATTTAATCTTGATAGCTGTTAAGATCTTCTGATAACATTGAAGTGTAAACATGTTTTGGTAGGGTAAAGTTTGTTTTTTTACAAGTCTAGGTGGTCCAAATCCCACATCTTAGTCATTTAGACCAGCAACATATCATTTTGCCATACAAATACACCAACAGGTATAGAGGTTTGATTTTTGTGTTCTTGGTGTTAGAATTGGTTACCGACTAGATTTAAGATAGTTCTAAAGGCATATTATCTAGTAGTACAAATTTTGGGAGATTTGGTTGTTTAAAGTAGCTTATAAGCCCACTGCCCAAATTCTTTCCCCGCTATTTGTTCATAGTCCACAGTAAGTACGAATAGGGGTTTTGGTGCTTCATTTTGTACTTTAGGTTTTGCTTTTGAGTTTTTATATAGTTTATAGGGTAATTTGAGACCCTTTCATCTGGTATTTGGAATCTGTTTGTTTTTGGTAGCTCACACTTGCCTTAGAACCCATTGATTTGCACAGCGAACTCCACAGACCTCCCAACAGTGACTAGCGTTGTTGAAAGTTTGTGGACTTGGAGGTTTATTCTTGGCCAATAATTAGTTTTTAGGGTATGTTGGGTTTGCTTATTCTGTTTAAGGAGATTTGGAGGTCTCGTGGTTGTGTAGTTTTGCCTATAACATCCACTGTTGGTCCGTTAGACACCCACAACCTTTGCCCTTTTTTATTCCAGTTTGCCATGTGTTAATTTGGTGGATTCTATGGTTACTTGTTGTTTGTTTTTGTTTTAAGTTTCACTCCTCACAACCAAAAGGTTGTGAGGGTGCCATTTTTGCCTAGCAAAACTCACATCCCTTCCCGGGCAATCCAAATTTCCCCAAACAGCAAATAGCTAAAACAAAGAACAAGAAAGAAAAGTTTAAAGTCTGGTTGATTTGAGAGCATAATTAGCGGGAAGATTTGTGTACTTTGCTTCATTGTTTAGTGATTTATGAGTGTTTGAGAGTTACTATAGAAGGGTTAACAAGTAAAAAGAAAGAAAAAATAAATAAAAAAATTTGGTGGCATACGGACTCGAACCCTCGCCATTTACACTCCCAACGACTCAACACACCACACTCCAACCAAACGTGACCTAGGGTTTTTTCTGTCACCTTTCCACTTCATTACTTATTTAAGGTGTAAATTATTCATCTTATTAATTAGACTTCGAACATATATAAGGAGATTTAGGCTTATTGGTTGCAGTTTTTTTTTTCTTTTTCATTTTTCCTTAGACTATTGTTCAGTTTAAAAAAAAATTAGAAGTAAAATCAGATTTTTCTCTTTCTTCATTAATTTATTATTATTATTTTAATTTTAAATTTTAGAAATTCGTTTAAAAATAGTAAACAATACTTTTAATTTAAAAAATAATAATTTTTAGAAATTATTTATTATAATCTAGGTTTACATAACTTAAAATTTTCAATTTGACTTTTATTTAATTTTATTTATTTTTGGGTTTTTATTTAAACTTTAAAAATTACTATAAATTAATTAAATAACTTTTGTAAATTTTGGTTTTCATTTTTTCTTTAATTAAATTTTTCTTAACTTAAGTTTAAATTTTGGTGATTTTTAGAATAGTTTCGATTTTCGTCGAGTTTTACGATTTTACGTTTTTACCGTCGTAGTGTAATTTTTAGTGTACCCGTCTTTATTTTTAAATCTTTCTCATCCAAAAAATGATCACTAATCCAAACATTGTTTTATACATATTGGCACACAACACACACCTTCTTCGAGAACGAACTCGCATTGATTCGGTTTTACGGTTTTCCTAAATCGTAACGCTTAATACTTGCCGCATTATACGTCTTTTTCCTAAAAGTGTATTCTTACTACTATCAAACCTGTTTTTGAAGCTCCTTACCACGCCGCCGTTGAGTTGAAAGAGTTGAAGGATTTGCTGCAAGAGTTGCTGGAACGACGTTTTATTCGCCGAGTGTAACATCATGGGTTGCACCAGTTCTGTTTAAAGAAGAGGGACGGTAGCATGAGATTATGTATCGAATACTGTAGATTTAACAAGATCTCCATTCGTCATCATTATCCCCTTTCACGTCTTGATAACATGTTTAATCAACTACAAAGTGCTAAGCACTTTTCCAAGATCGATTTACGATCATAATTCAAAGAGTTGCGAGTGAAAGGGCAGGACATTTCCGTTACTGCTCTTCGCACATGTTATGGTCATTATGAATTCGTGATTATGCCTTTTGGACCCGCGAATGCCCTTGCTGTAAATATGGACTTGATAAATCGAATTTTCATGAATTCATGGACAAGTTCGTCGTTATGTTCAATAATGACATCCTTATATTCTCCAAGTTTAGAGAAGGGCACGAAGATCATCTCTGCACTATGTTACAGATTCTACGACAGAAGAAATCGTTCACTGAAATTTCAAGTATGAATTTTGAGTTGATTACAGTGACACTCTGAACCACATTGTTTATCACGGTTAGTTTACCATGACTAAGCTTAAGCGTAAAGGAGAAAATCCTACACTAAATTATGTGTTCCAAAGGATCCTACTCTAAGAGAGGTCTAATTTATCGAGACTCATAGTTTCCAACGTCTATGCACCCAGGTTCTACAAAGATGTACCATGATCTCAAACCACATTTTGGAGGAGCGGTGAAACAAGATGCAGTTATGTTCATATCTAAATGCCTGACATACCAGCAAGTTAAGATAGAACGCCAACATGCTAGTACTTATTTCAACCATTAGAGATTTCCGAATGGAAGTGGACATGATTTCCATGGATTTTATTACCATACTACCACAGACTCAGAGGAGGCATGATGCTATCGGAGTTGCTGCCGATCGTTGACAAGCCTGCACATTTCCTCCTTATCCGTAAGAATTATGCAGTCAACCAGGTGACGGAGTAATTTCAACCTGAGATCGTAAGATTTCACGGTATTCCATTAATAATCATATCAGATAGAAATTTATGTTCACGTTCACGTTCACGTTCATGTTTACGTTCACGTTCACGTTTACGTTTACGTTGACGCTCACAATTACGTCTCACGTTCGCGATCATGACCTTGTACGCGTTCACGTCCTTGCCAATTTCACAATTTGCTTTTCGCATTCACGTTCATGACATTGTTCACGTTCATGATCGTATTCTATCTCACGATTTACGTTTCACATTCTGTTCTAAAAAGGGTTGCGGAAGACTTGGGAGACCAAACTCAAGTTTAGCACAACTTTCCATCCTTAGACAGATGTTTCATGTCAGATTTCACGGCTCATCTCGTATCATTGGGAGTTACCTCCTCCGTTACCACACGTTCATTATCATTCCTCATATGTTCACGTATCACGTTCATGATATGTTTCACGTATCACGATCATGATATGTTTCTCGTATCGCGTTCATGATATGTTCCACGTATCACGTTCACTCTACGTTTCTCATACCATGTTCACCATATGTTTCACATATTACATGCACCATATGTCCACCTATCACGTTCACAATTGTTCACATATCATGTTCACAATTGTTCACGTACTATGTACACAATGTGTTCCTCGTGTCATTGCTCGGAGATTAATAATATCATCCTTTCATGTTATTTCATATTGTATCATTTCATGTATCTTCTTCACATTATTTCTTATCCAGTCAGTCAGATTCGTGAGAATCTATCTTACACTGAGAGACCAGAAACTTTTCCGTATCATCAAGACAGGTCATGAAGACCAAGACTTTTCCTTTCGTCGAGATCCTTTGGAGGAACCATCCGGAGCGGGAAGCCACTTGGGAAATGGAGGAATCCATCTGGATTCTTATCCTCATTCCTTTCTACGATCCAAGTATGTTCTTTCATCCACGTCACCTTCCATGTTCTCTTCAGCCACGTCATGTTCATGTTCGTTCCAGCCACATTACGTTTCTAATTCGAGCACAAATTATTCTTTAGAGGGGAAGAGTTGTAAAACCCGCGTAAATATGCCATTAAATTAAAACTATTATTAATAAATGAAGCACGACAAGTGAATACGCATATTTAATACGGTATGGCAAGATAAGACACTGAAGTAAAAATCATAAATACATGACAAGAAATTATGTATATTGTAATTACGACACGAGAATTATTTAAGTTAATGCACGATAAGTATTTACGTATATTAAATAAATCATGACAAGACTTAACACGATAAAACACGAACTTACATCACGAACATTAATACCCGGGGAAAATTAAATAAACACGAAACATGTGCGTAAGAGGTGTTGGGGGCCGGTTTTAAAAGAAAGAACAAAAAGGACCAAGCCCAACCCATTTAACATAACTAGCTAAAACAATTAAACCCTTTTATCATTTTACAAGTTATCAAAAACAAACAAAAACCCTACATCGGGTTGTAGTCGCCGGTTATAGCAAAGAAAAAAGGGGAGAAAGGTTTTCGGTCTTGATTGTTCGTGTGGTGGTTCGTGTTCATCAGCCTCGATTCTAACAGATGTTGGTATAACAAATCTAATCCTTTTCATTTATTTCATTCTATTTAATTATTATTTTTAATTATTAAAACAAATGAGAATCATGATCATGAAATTTAAAATGATGTTTAATACCACGGTTAATTTGATGTTGATGTTTTGGGGTGTTGTCCGAAGCCAAGAGCCTCATGGCTCGGCTCGGTTTGGTTTGTTATTTAGATTAGTGACAGATTTTGTGACAGAAATTCTGTCACAGATTCCCATGGACAGATTCGAGATAAACTTGTGTTAGGTTAGCGACAGAACAATGACAGAAAATTTTGTCGCTAAACTTTCTGGTGGTGATGTTTGTTTTGGCTTTGTCACTTCGTGCAACCGAGTCACTAGGACTCGGTAGGCTTTGTTAGGGCTCGGGTACACACGAAGCACACAAGGGTTTGTTTGGATATTAGTTTTGCTAGATTAATTTTATTAGTTTAATTAAGTTATATTAAATTAATCATGTTATAGTTAATTAAATTAATTAAAACATAGGATATAATTATTTGGTTAATTATTCAAGAAAATCAACATGGTCCATTTAATTAATTAACCTTAGACTTTTAATAATTATGTTATATAATTATTCATGATAAATTACATGTTACGTTAAATATTTAATCAAGGACTTAGTATAATTATCTAATTACATGTTAACCATGGTTTGATTAAATTAATACCTTACTTTAATTTAATTATACAATATCAAGTTATAGTAAAGTTTTGTTGATGTAAAATCAAGTTATAATATTAATTAATAATCATTTATAAACCATGTATTATATTATTAATTAATAGTTATCATGTTAGACTAAATTAGTTATTTATTAATAAACTTTACTATATTATGATATTTATAAACCATGATTTATAAATTTTTTTTTAACAAAATGACTTATAAATTATATGTATTAAGTTTTAGCTTATATCACATGCTTATTAAACAAGCTTATTATTATTTATGGAAACATACTAATTATGGAAACATGTTATTTATGGAAACATACTAATTATGGAAACATGCTATTTATGGAAATATACTATTTATGGAAACATGCTATTTATGAAAACATACTATGTATGGAAACTTTCTATTTTTGGAAACTTACTAATTATGGAAACCTTCTATTTTTGGAAACTTACTATTTATGGAAACTTGTTATTTTTTGAAAGTTGCTATTTATAAAAATCTGCTATTTTTGGAAAGTTAATATATATAGAAACCTGCTATTTTTAGAAAGTTACTTATTATGAAACATCAAGTATAATAACACATGAAACATGAAATACAATTAATCAAGAACACATGAAACATAAAGAAATACATGATTATACATCAAATAGTAAAACAAGTCAAGAACATGAAAAACAAGTCAAGAACATGTATAACAAGTCAAGAACAAGTAAAACAAGTCAAGAACAAGTAAAGTAAACTAATAATCAGCAAGTTATCCATGAACACACAACTTATTCACATCCGTTATTATGTAGCACTCGTGAAATCGGAGTAGATTTCTTTCCGCCTTTCATCTTCATTTCGTTACTGGACATAAGGTACGAATATTCCTTCCTTCAGTAATGTGTGAATTAACCCCTTAAAATTATAAACAAAAACAATGTTTTAAAGGCTAAAAATGAAAGTTTACAAAAAGAAGCTTATGTGAAAAGTGTGAAGAGCTAAAAAAGCGAAATTGAGAGACTAAAAACTAGTCACGAAAAGCTGACCAAACAAAGATTAAAATTCGAAAAATTTAGCAAAAACGCAAATTGCATTGATGAAATGCTTAACTATCAAAAAGATAGCAAGGATAGAACGGGTTGGGGTTTGATAAAAAAAATATAGCTTCTAGCTCAAAAACGACACCGCAAAACGACACTTCCAAAATTGTTGTCACAGAGGACCACGGACCCCGTCGGACCCCTTTACACAAGGGTCCAACCCCTGACAAAGGGTTTGTGGGTCTGTCTGATGAACAAAGGAAAAATCACGCCGAATTTTTCATTGTATCTAGAAAACCTAAACCATTTAATCCAGAGAGATATAACACAAGTTATAAAAATATGGAAATAAATGCTAGAGCTAGAAACAATCAATATCAACCAAGATTGTCTTACCCCAAACGCCCATTTCCAAAAAGTAATCAAAGTTGAAGAAACAAGAGGGTGGGGGGTGAATAGTTTCTTTTTGGTTTATGTCCTAACTAAAATTCCTTTCAATTAGGATTGTCCAAAACTACCTTTTACTAGAAAGCTAGTTTCATAATGATTAGGCTTAATACTAATGCAATAATAATGACAAGTAATAGATGTATGCAATGTAATAATAGTAAGTAGGTAAAAGGTAAGGAATGAAGAAACCTAATAGGGAGACACCAAGATTTATAGTGGTTCGACAACAAAGTTCTATCTTCGTTCCTACTCCACTCCTCGAGTACAATTTACTCGATATTTCCACTATATCCACAAGCTCCCTTCTTGGCGGAGAAAACCTTACAACATTGCTTACATTATTTTCCGACACTAAGCTAAATGTCGAGACCTAATCTTAGCTAGGACCAATCTACACACGTCGCCTACTTTACTATTTTCCGACACAAGGCTAGATGTCGAGTTCTAATAGAAAGCTAGAACCAATCTTCGTTGCCCATCTTCTTTTCCGACACAAGGCTAGATGTCGAGTTCTAATCCAAAGCTAGAACCAATCTTCACAACTCTTCACTTTAAAGCTAAGTGAGAACTCACAAGATACATACACAGATCACTTTATAGTTTAGTGAGAACTGACACACAACACTTACAACTCAACAAAAACATATCCAAGTATACACATGTAACTTGGATCCACACAAGACAAATCTAAGTATACACATATACAATGGATTTACACAAGACTAATCCAAGTATTCACAAATACATTGGATGAACACAACTAATCCAAGTATACATAAATACATTGGATCTACACAAGACTCAAATAAAAATGATGAACAAGACTAGATCTAAGGTAGATTGATCTTCATCAAGACTTCATCTTTAATCACATCACAAGTGTGTGAGACATCTTCTCTTTGGACAAGTAAAGAATGGGATCTAGAGGATAATCATAAGTAAACATACTTCACACATTAAGTGATCATTTACTAATGATTAGGATTTAGAAAAGAGAAAGAAGGCATAAAGAATGTCCAAAAAGTTCATGGAAAATCCAGATTTTATCCAGTATTTATTGGAGACAAAAGCCAACGGATCTCTGGGCACGGTTCCTTAATTGTGCATGCGTTCTATATCAATAAAGAACCGCATAGATATTTGAGGAACCATGATTAGTAGACTCCGCTCCTTTTTGTCTTTTAGTGGGGAAGTAATATATGAGGTAAGATTTACATTCAAAGGATATTCTTATGGCATTTAGAATATGCCATATTTAAATTTACATTTTCCATTTTAATAAAACATTTTCTTAAAAAGAAAGTTTATTAAAAATATTTTGTCACATTTGAAAAAATGTTAGTTTTAAGGCTAATCACTTTTTATGATCACTAATCATGATTAAGATATGTTTGTGAAATACCTAAATGATTATTACCTTGGCGATAGTGTTTGTTAAAATAATTCGTCTTACGATTGTGTTTGACGATAAATGTCTTTTTAATATGTCGTGATCAAAACTAAGAAAGATTAGTTAACACTAATAATGTTTTTAGGCATCACTTGCATTAAGAATCTCCCCCTTTTTGATTACGACAAACTATAAACTCATTTATGTAAAATACAAAATTATTCGAATTATTAACGAGTTTATCACTATCATTTCTCCCCCTTTGTCGAAGAAAAATGGTTAGCACAAGTCTTTGAAGAAGAGAAGAATCGACATTGCTACTAGCTCCCCCTTGGTGTTTACTCCCCCTAGCTTGGTTAGTAATACTTGGTTTTTCTATGATGAAAAGTTCGTTTTCTCGGAATCCTCTCGAATTGATCTCGGTCTTAAGTGAAATGATTTGTTCTTGGTTGATAAAAAGGAATTGGTTTGTTTATCTATTTTTAAAACTAATATTAATTAAATGTAAATGACGTTGAGTAATTTAAAACTTTGGAAGATTAAACTAAATTGACAAGTTAAAAATGAGTGCTTGAAAACGTAAAGAAAAGATTAGAAAATTACTTTGAAAACTTAATTGAATTAATGCTTAAAAACTTGTTCTAACGGAATAATGAAAACTATGGCTATCGGAATACAATTAACATGACCCATCGGAATGTTTCAAGTGAAGGTTCATCGGAATGTTTCTATCAATCACCATCGGAATACTCTAAAATCAAGCTATCGGAATATTTAAATTGCAAGCTGTCGGAATGATGATCAATCGAAATGAGGTCGATCGGAATGTAAGTACTATCAGAATATGGAGAACAAAAATTGGCCAGAGTTTCGACTTAAAAAAGGACCTAATCCCCGTCGGAATGTGCGATCGCAATATGCGATCGCAATCCCAGATCGGAATAGGGGAACTTACACAACCTATCGCAAAGTAAAACCCCACTTGGGTTATTGCGATACTGAGCAGGGAAACTATCGGAATGTGTTAAAACCCTTGTGTTGCGATGGAATAAAGGCAGCTATTTTCCGAAAATGGTGGAAACTCAAAAACTTCAATAAGCACTTACAATAAGCTGTACAATCCGAAACTTAAATAACTCAAAACGCTTAAATTTAACCACTTTTGAAAACAAGAAACTTTAAATTTAATAAACAAAACTTTTGAATGATTAAAACTATGAAGTAATCCGAAAACAGTAAGCTTTAACAAGCAATAAGCTAATAAGCATGAAGAGCTTATGGCCTATTCAAGTAAGAGCTTAAGAAGAAACAAGAAAGATTAAACTTTTATCACGAATTCATTCAACAAATCCGAACCTTATGAAATGATACAATCGGATCAAATAGTTTTGACAAATCAAGAAAAGTAGAAGAAAATTAAAGAACTTTAAAACTTAACTTGGATAAGATTGATGAAATCCCCAATACAAAGATTAAAGGAAACTTGACATAAAAGATGAAAAACAAAGAAAAAGTTTAGTGAGAGAAAGTATGGGACTTTCTCTCTCTAGAAACTAGAAAAATGAAAAAACTAAAGACTAGCTAAAACTAAGTGTGTGAGAATTTGTGAGGTAAGGCCTTTATATAGGCGTGTGTAATGGTGGTGGGCTTGTGATTGGGCTTTAATTTGGGCTCCTTTTTCTTCTTTCTTCTTTAGTCTTCATGCGTCATAAATAAACGTTTCCGACTTGGATTTGAGAAGTGTCGGTGAATAATTCCAACTCGTCTTATAATCTATTTTTATAAACTCGAGTTCTTCGACATATATGAATCTTCCATCTTTGGCTCTATTCTTCGATAAATCTTCAAATAGGTACAATGACTTCAAATCTTTTGCATCTCTTGGACAATAGACTTCATCTTGAGTCTTTTTCCTTGATAAAACCCGTGCAATCCCATGTTTTCTTCATTATTCATCCTGTTGACTCTGAAAACACAATAAACACAAAAACCACGCATAATTCCAAACAAATGATATTAAATACGTGTTTTGGTCTTGTTTTAGCCAGAATTAAGTGGTAAAAGGATGGGTGTTTTCACACCTATCAAATCCCCTACACTTAACCATTGCCATGCCCTCATGCAATGCTTAGTGACAAAGCACATTTACACTTTTCTCATAATCAATCAACCCTGGCCTTATTAATATACTACTAAACGAAGATGAAAGTACTAAGTGAAATTAAAACTTTAAAGTAAACAAAAGGATGGAAATAACTTGCAAAGAGATCGAGGACTTACATTAGGGCTTCGGTGCTGCGAAGATTTATCACCCTCAAGTTTCACGTTCCCCAAACTAAGCTTAAAAACGAGATCATTGTTATTATTAGTTAGCAATTCAAACACTTACACACATGGCTTAATTAAATGCTTAGACTCCCTTATTCCTCGGTGTATCTCATATATTTTATTTTTGTCTTAGAATGATCATGAAGATGCATTTTTGGACTTATTTCGATAGTTAATTAGGCTGAAAGCGAAGTAGAACGATTTGATCAATAGTTAGCTAAAGGACAAAATCTTTTAAAACTGCTTCTCGGGATATCAAAAAGTTCATATCTTGGCATAACTTGGTTCACGATTTGAGACCTTTCTCGGGCCGATATTTGGCATGTACTTCATACTTCATATCTTGAGAGACGTTCTTGAGATAATGGTCTTCTCATCGTAATAGAGTTTCTTCACTTGGAGAATTTTGAGGGGTACTCCAACTTTGTTGACCACGACTTCATGATTATTCTTCAATCTCTAATTGGGATTTTGAGATACAACGATCCGCCTCCTTTTCGGACTTGGATCTATTTATCCTCATACCTTGTTAGGGTCTTTTCGGATAGACTTCTCCATGATCTTTATGGGAGTTGATTGCTTTTCGTCGTGAGTCTTGATCCTTCATATTGATTTTGGGAATAATGCTTTTCACATCACTTTTGGATCTTCAGCAATAAAATGGAATCCTCATGCCTTGTTAGGGCCTTTTCGGACTCGCCAATCTTCGCGCCCCGCTTCATACGTTATGCCTTGGCTATGAACTCTTATCATTACCGAGCAACTTTTAAACGATCTTGGGCTAGAAGCTAAGTAACTTTTCAAATCGTACGACCTTACTTATTGCAGATAATTTATTAGCAAGTGATGGGAGAAAAGGCAAATAATTACACCAAGTGAGCTTGCGCAAGAATACCGACTTATAATTGCCTCTATCATTTCTCGTCCTCCACAATTTAAAATCTCAAGTAATGAGACTCGTGGATACTTAGCCTAATAAACCAATTAAGGTCTACATGGTTAAGGATACTAGCTAGAATAAACTTGAATAAGTCTATTCGGGTTGAGTCAAAATAAACGCAACGGGCCTAATATGTCAAAGATTTCTAAACTAGCTACACCACTTTATTAAAAAAAAAATTGACTTTATTGCGGGATATATACATATGAACGCAACGATAAAAATTTAAAATTTATGACTAAATGGCCAAAGTTAATTAAAAATTTGAAAAATGTTGAAAAAGATGATTTTCCGGTTAAATGAAGGCATTTTCATGGAAAAGTCCACTTAAAACTTCGATAGAAGTCCCCCCTACACTTAAGATAAACATTGTCCTCAATGTTTAAGCATGTGGGAAAAGTCTCCCCTACACTTATGACATTGTGCACGTTGGTTAACTCAGGTTAAGGAAGAGACGACTAAAGTGATCAATTTCAAATGTGAGTATGAAGAAAATTGAATCACGATAGTTGAGAGATAGAACCGGATTTCGGATAACACGGAAGCACGGTTCTTCTAAGTTTCCAAGAGTGTACTTATCCCTGTAATCACATCACCACACAAAGACAAACAACCTATAGAGGTCCCCCTACACTTAGGAGGTTAAAACATAAAAGGATAGAAACTCGGGTTGCCTCCCGAGGAGCGCTTGTTTTTGATAACCGAGTCACGAGCTTGACTCGACCCAAAATTAGTTCATGGGGAACGTGGGGAGGGATGGAATCATCTCCTGAGAGATGTCCTCACCAAAGTACAGCTTCAGACGCTGGCCATTCACTTTGAAATTGGGCCCATTTGGCTGAGAAAGCTCAATGGTCCCATAAGGAAAGACGTTGGCGACGGTGAATGGACCAGACCAGCGGCTTTTCAACTTGCCAGAGAAGATCTTCAACCGAGAGTTAAAAAGTAAGACTTGATCACCAACGTGGAACTCTCGGTTTTTTATTTTTGCGTCATGGAGGATCTTCGTCTTCTCTTTGTAGATCAGCGAGTTCTCATAAGCTTCATTCCTCAGTTCAATGAGCTCGTTGAGTTGAATCTTACGATGATCACCGGCTTTGTTGATGTCGAAGTTAGCCCATTTCAAGGCCCAGTGCGCCTTATGCTCCAGCTCGATGGGAAGGTGGCATGCTTTCCCGTACACAAGACGATAAGGTGTACAACCGATCGGGGTCTTGTAAGCAGTACGGAAAGCCCACAGAGCATCATCTAACTTATCGGCCCACGTGGCGCGATGCTCTCCCACAGTACGCTCCAAAATTCGCTTCAATCCACAGTTGGATATCTCGGCTTGCCCATTGGTTTAGGGATGATAAGCGGTGGAAAGACGATGATTGACACCATACTTTGCTATGACTCTTGCAAATTGATCGTTGCAAAAATGAGTCCCGCGGTCACTGATAATAGCACGAGGAACGCCGAATCGAGCGAACAGCGATTTCAAAAAGTTACAAACCACCCTTGCATCATTAGTAGGTAAAGCTTTGGCTTCAACCCACTTTGAAACGTAGTCAACGGCTACAAGGATGTATTTGTTTCCTTTAGAGGAAGGGAATGGCCCCATAAAGTCGATACCCCAAACATCAAAGATTTCACATTCTTGTATGAAATTCTGAGGCATCTCGTCTTTATGTGTGATCGTGCCTTGTTTTTGGCAAGCATCACATCGTTTAACCATCTCGTGAGCATCACGGTAGATGGTGGGCCAATAAAATCCCGAATCAAACACTTTTTTAGCGGTGTAGTTGGGACCAAAGTGACCACCAGTGGGTCCTTTGTGGCAAGCATCAAGGATTTCTAAGGCTGCCGGTCCATCAACACATCGGCGAATAATCAAGTCGGCACATTGTTTGAAAAGATACGGGTCATCCCAGAAGTAAGTCTTTATGTCTTTGAAGAACTTCTTCTTTTGCTGGGATGTTAACCCGTCAACGAGGATTCCACCCGCTAAGTAGTTTGCAATGTCTGCAAACCACGGGGTTTCGTCAGCAGTCGAGTTGATAGACATTAAGGTCTCCAAGGGAAAAGAATCATTGATTTCTTTGTTCGGATGATCCCCCTGGTAAGGATCCTCAAGTCTGCTGAGATGATCCGCGGCTAGGTTTTCAGCTCCTTGCTTATCGCGAATTTCGATTTTAAATTCTTGGAGAAGCAAAACCCAGCGAAGAAGTCTTGGTTTGGAATCTTGCTTTGTCAACAAGTACTTCAGCGCGGAATGATCGGTGTAAACGATTGTGGTGGAAAGGACAAGATAGGGGCGAAATTTTTCAAAAGCATAGACAACAGCTAAAAGCTCTTTTTCTGTTGTCGTGTAATGCAATTGAGCCCCTGTCATTGTCTTGCTAGCATAGTGGATTGGTTGGAAGTGTTTATTCACTCTTTGGCCCAAAACCGCTCCAATAGCAAAATCGCTAGCATCGCACATCAACTCAAAGGGAAGCTCCCAATTAGGGGTAACCAAGACGGGTGCCTTAGTTAGCTTATCCTTAAGCGAGTTGAAGGCTTCAAGGCACTCTTTGGAAAAGATAAAAGGAGTATCTTTTTCCAAGAGGTGGGTCATCGGGCGAGCGATTTGAGAAAAATATTTGATGAATCGACGGTAGAAGCCCGCATGACCCAGAAAACTTCTCACACCCTTCACGGTTGAAGGTGGAGGCAACTTGGCGATAACATCGACTTTAGCACGGTCTACTTCAAGACCGGCTTTCGAGATCTTGTGTCCCAGCACGATGCCTTCTTTTACCATAAAATGGCATTTTTCCCAATTCAGAACAAGGCGAGTGTCTTCGCACCGCTTAAGCATACGTTCCAAATTGGCAAGGCAAGAAGAGAAGGAATCCCCGAAGACCGAGAAATCATCCATGAAGACTTCCATGGTTTGTTCAACCATGTCATGGAAGATAGCTAACATGCACCTTTGGAAAGTCCCGGGCGCATTACATAGGCCAAAAGGCATTCTTTTGTAAGCAAATGTGCCATAGGGACAAGTGAATGTAGTCTTCTCTTGATCTTGGGGATCGATGGGTATTTGGAAATAACCCGAGAAACCATCAAGAAAGCAGTAATATTCATTACCTGCTAAACGTTCAAGCATTTGGTCCATGAAAGGTAGAGGGAAATGATCCTTTCTCGTGGCATCATTGAGTTTGCGGTAGTCTATACAAACTCTCCACCCAGTAACGAGACGAGTGGAAATCAACTCGTTGTGTTCATTGGGAACAACGGTTATTCCACCCTTCTTGGGCACACAATGGATTGGACTAACCCATGGTGAATCCGAAATAGGGTAAATCATACCCGCATCAAGAAGTTTGATAACCTCTGTTTTGATGACTTCATGGATTTTTGGATTCACCCTTCGTTGGCTTTGAATTGTGGGCTTGAAGTCGTCCTCCATGAGAATTTTGTGTGTGCAGAAGTGAGGATCAATTCCACGAATATCAGAGATTTTCCAAGCGATAGCAGTTTTATGCTTCTTCAACACGGCGACAAGTCGGGCTTTTTCTTCTTCTTTTAGGTCCTTTGCGATGATGACGGGCGACTTCTCGTTGTCTTCAAGGAAAACGTACTCGAGATGAGGCGGCAACTCCTTAAGCTCTAAATCCGGAGGATTTTCGATGGGAGGCGTTTTCAAAGTCGGCGTATCGATAGCAATAACCGTGGGAGATGGGGGAGAAGGATTGTCTTCGTTGAGAAGGTTTTCAAAGAAATTCATGTCGTCATCCCCATCGATAGGAGAATCATCAGTAGATAAGTTCACATCTCCCATGGTAGCTTCAAGATCGTTCCAAAACAAGTCACTTGCTCCAAAGATAGACAGCGAAGAATCAATAGAGGCAACGGTTTCAACATTGGGAAGAGAAGTAGGAATACTTTTACAAGCATCTTTAAAGTGTTCTTCACAAGCCTCATCAAGAACGTCAATACAATTAACACTCTCATATGAATAAGGCTGTTTAGACAACTTTCCCATGTTGAAGACTACTTTATCGTCACCCACTCTCATGAGAAGCTCACCGGCTTCAACTTCGATGAGAGTGCGACCTGTCCTCAGGAATGGATGACCAACAATTAGTGGCATACGAGGGTCCATCTCGTAGTCGACGACAACAAAATCAGCAGGAAAGGTGAATTTGTCGACTCCTACAATGACGTCTTCGGCTATCCCCACTGGATAAGCAACCGTACGGTTAGCTAATTCCAAAGTCATTTTGGTGGGGACTAGCTCTGGGAGAGATAATTGCTTCCGAACGCTTAGAGGCATTAGATTAATACTGGCACCTAGATCGGCTAGGGCCATGCAATTCTCTACTCCCGGGAAATTGCAAGGGATAAGAAAACGACCCGGATCACCAAGCTTGGTTGGCAATTTCCTTAAGAGCACTGCAGAGCAATTCTCATTAAGTTGGGTGTTGGCAATATCGAGGAGCTTTTCCTTGTCGCTCAGAAGATCTTTAAACATTTTCGCGTATTTGGACATGTGAGCGAGAGCCTCAGCGAAGGAGATATTGAAATTCAATTGTTTGAACATCTTAAGAAAGTTCGAAACCTGAATATCGTCCTTGCTTTTGAGCTTCTCTTTCCTCAACCTAGATGGATAAGGTATATTGGAAGAAGAGGAAGGCTTTGGAAGAATAGGATCACTCACATCCTTGGGTGGAGGAGGGGTAGAATTAGGAGGTGGGGAAATTGGGGAAGGAGAAGGATGAGGAATAGGAGCAGGTGACTCGTTCTCCTTAGTCACAATCATCGGTGGTGGTATAGGAAGCTCGGGTTCCTTGGTACCTTTGCCACTTCGAGTAGTGATTGCTTTCATCTCCCCTCTTGGATTCGCAATGGTGTTACTCGGAAGAGTAGCCGAAGAAGAGGGTTGATTACCGTGGAAGAAACTAGCCATCATGTTTCTTAAGTCATTTGTTTGACTATCCATAGTGTTCTTCATATAAGCTCTCAGATCATTCCCTTGTTTTATCAGGTCTACTTTCAAGTTGCGCACTTCCTGTTGGAGATTATCCACGATCACATCGTTAGTCCTCATGTAGGTTCCAATGTCTTGATGTGATGCGGGAGTTTGGTTGGCAGGAGCAGTGTATGCGGGTGGTTGATAAGCAGGTTACTGGTAAACTTGGTTGTTTCGTTAAGGTGGTTGTTGCTGTTTGTGAGGTGGGATGTATGGTGTACGAGGTTGTTGTTGTTGTTGAGGAGGGCGATTAAGGTTTTGTGGTTGGTTTTGGTTGTTAGGAGTAAAACCAGGTGGTGAGAGATAGTTGTTGGAGCGGTAGCTAAGCAAGTTACGGTCACCTTGAGGTCTAGCTTGATAGGTAGGTTGAGGATAGGTGCCATATGCCGCATTCACATTCTCAGCAGGGTAGTCTTGGGTGGCGGTACAAGTGGTGTAAGAGTGAGGACCACCGCATATCTCACAAGGTTGGCTGACAGCGTTAACTTGAGCGTTTTTAGCGTTGTTGCTGTTGTTGTTGCTGACGGTGTGGGTGACAAGCGATTCAAGAAGCGTGGTGATTTTGTCAAGTCGCTTGTCGCTGTCATTAGTGCTAGCACTAGCGACATTGGTCCTAACACTCTTGGTTTGCACACGAGACTTATTCTCAATGATATCCCAAGCAGCATTGGAAGTCTTAGCCAAAAGATTACCTCCTGAGGCACTGTTTAGTGAATCTTGGTCACTCATGCTTAAACCATTGTAAAAAGTATTGATTTGATGTACTTTGGTAAAACCATGTTGTGGGCATTTCCTTAAAAGATATTTAAAGCGATCCCAAGATTCACTGAACGACTCATCGTACTTTTGTTCAAAATTTATGATTTCATTCCGCAAAGCGGTAGTACGAGAGGGTGGGAAAAAGTAATTGATGAACTTTGTTTCCAAATCCGTCCACGAGAGAATACTCTGTGGCGGTTCTTTAGCAAGCCAATGCCGGGCTTGTCCCTCTAAAGAAAAGGGAAAAAGTGGTAACCTGATAACCTCTTGTGGAACACCATTGAACTTGACCGTGTTGGTGAGTTGCAAGAATCTCTTGATATGGTCATGTGGGTCATCAATGGTACGCCCCAAGAATGGTTGAGCGGAGACCATCTGGATAAAGCCTGACTTGAGCTCGAAATTGTTGGCGTCAATTGGTGGTATAACAATTGGATCAGTGTTGCCATCTACATGAGCTTGCAGCAGTTCAATCATCGGGCGGTTATCCGGAAGGGGCTCATTGTTGTTGTTATTGTTCATGTTGTTGAAAGGCGGGTTGTTGTTGTTATTATTGTTTTGTACACCAGCCATGTCTAAGTTATCGAGAGGCTCGGGCTCTTGATAAGACGTGGATCGAGTGCGCATACACCTGCAAAAGAACGAACAAAGAAAAACAAAGCAAAAATATTTTTGGTTTTTATGTTTTTTAATTTTTTTTTTGTTTTTTTGAAAATTTTATATTTTTTAGTGTTTTTGAAAACTTTTATAAAAAAGTAACGTTCACGGGGAATGGATCCCAAAATCCAAGTTCTCACAAAAAACTTTTGATCTTAACAAGAAGAGCCGGCAGCGGCGCCATTTAATACTTGGTTTTTCTATGATGAAAAGTTCGTTTTCTCGGAATCCTCTCGAATTGATCTCGGCCTTAAGTGAAATGATTTGTTCTTGGTTGATAAAAAGGAATTGGTTTGTTTATCTATTTTTAAAACTAATATTAATTAAATGTAAATGACGTTGAGTAATTTAAAACTTTGGAAGATTAAACTAAATTGACAAGTTAAAAATGAGTGCTTGAAAACGTAAAGAAAAGATTAGAAAATTACTTTGAAAACTTAATTGAATTAATGCTTAAAAACTTGTTCTAACGGAATAATGAAAACTATGGCTATCGGAATACAATTAACATGACCCATCGGAATGTTTCAAGTGAAGGTTCATCGGAATGTTTCTATCAATCACCATCGGAATACTCTAAAATCAAGCTATCGGAATATTTAAATTGCAAGCTGTCGGAATGATGATCAATCGCAATGAGGTCGATCGGAATGTAAGTACTATCGGAATATGGAGAACAAAAATTGGCCAGAGTTTCGACTTAAAAAAGGACCTAATCCCCGTCGGAATGTGCGATCGCAATATGCGATCGCAATCCCAGATCGGAATAGGGGAACTTACACAACCTATCGCAAAGTAAAACCCCACTTGGGTTATTGCGATACTGAGCAGGGAAACTATCGGAATGTGTTAAAACCCTTGTGTTGCGATGGAATAAAGGCAGCTATTTTCCGAAAATGGTGGAAACTCAAAAACTTCAATAAGCACTTACAATAAGCTGTACAACCCGAAACTTAAATAACTCAAAACGCTTAAATTTAACCACTTTTGAAAACAAGAAACTTTAAATTTAATAAACAAAACTTTTGAATGATTAAAACTATGAAGTAATCCGAAAACAATAAGCTTTAACAAGCAATAAGCTAATAAGCATGAAGAGCTTATGGCCTATTCAAGTAAGAGCTTAAGAAGAAACAAGAAAGATTAAACTTTTATCACGAATTCATTCAACAAATCCGAACCTTATGAAATGATACAATCGGATCAAATAGTTTTGACAAATCAAGAAACGTAGAAGAAAATTAAAGAACTTTAAAACTTAACTTGGATAAGATTGATGAAATCCCCAATATTGTGATTAAAGGAAACTTTACTTAAAAGATGAAAAACAAAGAAAAAGTTTAGTGAGAGAAAGTATGGGACTTTCTCTCTCTAGAAACTAGAAAAATGAAAAAACTAAAGACTAGCTAAAACTAAGTGTGTGAGAATTTGTGAGGTAAGGCCTTTATATAGGCGTGTGTAATGGTGGTGGGCTTGTGATTGGGCTTTAATTTGGGCTCCTTTTTCTTCTTTCTTCTTTAGTCTTCATGCGTCTTAAATAAACGTTTCCGACTTGGATTTGAGAAGTGTCGGTGAATAATTCCAACTCGTCTTATAATCTATTTTTATAGACTCGAGTTCTTCGACATATATGAATCTTCCATCTTTGGCTCTATTCTTCGATAAATCTTCAAATAGGCACAATGACTTCAAATCTTTTGCATCTCTTGGACAATAGACTTCATCTTGAGTCTTTTTCCTTGATAAAACCCGTGCAATCCCATGTTTTCTTCATTATTCATCCGGTTGACTCTGAAAACACAATAAACACAAAAACCACGCATAATTCCAAACAAATGATATTAAATACGTGTTTTGGTCTTGTTTTAGCCAGAATTAAGTGGTAAAAGGATGGGTGTTTTCACACCTATCAGTTAGTAGAGAGAAAAGAAACACCAATGTATATATTAGTCACTACCTACTAAAATAACTTGAGAGGGAGGAAGAAAATAAATCTCAAATTAGAAGTAAGTATTTGCTAATATGTCTAAGGAGGGTGTTTTGACAAAATCAAAGTACAATTGGTGGAATAAAGGTAGAAAAGAAACATCCATACCAATTGTAATGATAATATGTCAAAGGGTTAGAAACTTAGAATTTTTTGAATCACCAAAAAACAATTGTAAATTTTAACCATGATCAACTCTTAACAAATGTGTGATAAAGAATTCGCGGGAAAAGAAATAACACACATAACATTCATATTACAAAAATATGAAAGAACATACAAGAGAAATATTCATACACACAATATGAATATTAAAACAACAAATATGGAAAACAAACAACATAAGCATAAACTACCCTAGTAGTGATAATCCTCCAAGATTGCTTTGGTTTTTATTTGACTCAATCAATTAAAACACAAAGTGTGCTTTAATTGGAAACTTAAGACGACGAGGGATCATTCGAAGATTTGTTCACGGGAACAAATACTTTGAGAGCAGGTCGAGTGAGAAGAAATTTAAGAAAATTTATCTTGTCATACACATGAGCAAGTTCAATTTATTGAAATCGAAAACAACCACATGAGCTTCCATGATGCAAAACAAATTCATTTGATGGGGGAGGACCATCAAAGTGAGAAGGTAGTGGAGGAGAAAGAGAAGGTGGATAAGAAAGGTATTCACAATGCCTAGTGAGATTGGGGAAAGAAGAGAGGTCATTGAGGTGAGGTATGTTGCAAAGTTTAGGTGGTGGTGGAAGAGCTTCTCTATCTCTGGTAATTGGATTAATAGAGAAAGTCTCATTCCAATACTCAATAGGAGAGAAAGAAGAAGTCTTGCAAGGTTTGGGAGAAGAGGATTCATGATGATCCTTGTTCTTCTTGATCCAAACGGGTCGAACCGAGATTTTCGGTTTCTTATAAAGCTTAGAAGAAGAAGCTTTAGGTTTAGAAGATTGTGACAAAGAGATGTCAAGGTTAAGATTAGAAGAGTTTAGACATTGTGAGGGATGACAAGAAGTACTCCCAAAACAAGAGGATTTAAAGAAAGTAGACAAGGCAAAGATTTGAAACGAAAACAAAAGGTTTCAAGGAATGTTTAGCCAAAATTAGCAAACAGCGAATCTTGAAAAATATTGTTGTCAAAGAAGAAAGACAAAAAACGAGCCAAAAAGTGGCTGTTGTCCGCGTTTCTTTAAATGAAAAATAAATTTTACAAAGTTTTGAGAAAAATAAGACTCTTTCAAAATTTTGCAAATCTTGGATATTTATCTCTGTTAGCACTAGATTATGCTTTCGTTGCACAAAAGCAATACACTCATAAAGAGTGTCTTGACAAAGGGAGACAAAATATTTAGATAACATTTTGATCCAATTTTAGTCAAGTTTTGGAGGTTATGATAGATTAAGGTTCAATTTTAATTAAATTGAAGTTGATTATTGTGAGCACATAGGTTGAAATACACAAAGACTTAATCAATTAAACATCCTCATGAAAAACTCATGAAGGAAAAGGAAATACAAGAAATGAATAACAACTCACTATTACAAAGTTAGCTAATCTAGTTCTTGAATTAATAGACATCCTTGGCTTGATTTTCTTTAAAAAAAATTTAGAAAATCATCATTCATCTCCTAGGAGGTGGAGCATTGGTGAACAAGGTCAACAAGAAATCTTACAACCTCCTATGAAGTCTAAACATCTCCATTCTTAGGTTTTGAATGATGTAGTTGTTATAGTGGTAGCCTTGGTTTAAAAATGCGCGCATCATTGCGCAAATTGCATGCATCAATACGTTGCATTCAAAATTTCGCATCAAGGTGCCTAATGCATTGTCATCCCAAATTGCGTTCGCATCAAACCGCAATTTATCGCAATTGTGTATTGCTAGAAACGGTAGCAATTGTCGCAATCTAGTACTTAGGCCATTTTTGTCAAATTCTAACCATTTAAAAGAGACCTACATATTTTTATGGCTTTCTAAAAATAAGACTTGTTAGAAAAACATCTAAAACAAATACAATAACGAAAATATAGTATGTTGCATTTTGCTAAGTGTTTTTTCTCAACCTTTACTCTTGATTTTTTTACAAGGGATTATAGGCCTAATTTTAATATGCTAATAACTTATTTTGTAACTTTATTGCATTTATTTGGTACTTGAATATTTGTTTACCTTTTTATATTAAACGCATCGCGTCTAAATTGCGCTCGCAATCGTATCACGCATCACGCAATGGATTTTGGGGCCTTTAGCGCAATGGATCGCAAAACGCATTTTTAAATCAAGGTGGCAGCATGGACAATTAGAAACATGAGCTTCTAAGAAACCAAAGAAGTATGGATCACCCATGAAGCGGGAAATAGGAACACCCAAAATTAGAGTGTTAGAAGGAGGAGGAGGAGCCATGGTATCCAATGGTGATATGGGTGAGTTTGGTGGAGTGAAAGGTGAGGTAACAAAAGGCTCAACAAAGTCATTCTCAAAAGGAATGCTTTGGAGAGGTTGAGGGTTCACATCCAAGAGAGGACTTGGAGTGAAGGGTCGTGTTGATACAAAAGTTATATGGACCGAGATTGACCCGAATTAGGCTTAATTCAGGGTCTTGTGGATTCTAGCTCTTGCACCAAGTAAAACTTGTTTTAAAGACCCTACACACTAAACAGACACCGTTAGG
Organism: Glebionis coronaria; assembly: GCA_025667525.1. NCBI lineage: Eukaryota > Viridiplantae > Streptophyta > Magnoliopsida > Asterales > Asteraceae > Glebionis > Glebionis coronaria. The sequence goes on from CM046878.1 coordinate 270,384,477, forward strand.
CTTACCGTTGGGTTTGTAACCCACGATTAGACTCCAACGTAAGAGTAAGTAATCGATTTGAGTATATTAGGGTTTAGGGTATTGTGTGTATCGTACCTTTGTGGAACCATGGGGGTTCCTTTTATACTCGAGAGAGTACAGGCTGGGCTCCCTGTTCTTGAGACCTAAGGAAGAGATTGTAAAACCCGCATGCTTTTACCATGAATAGTGCCCTTAAGATCGTACGTCCTAGATCAAAACTTACCTTATTTAGTATTGATCACATTCATGTGCTATAATCAAGCAAGTGCATACGTGTATGACATGATAAGTATCGATTACGTACGAACTCATGATAAACAGTTAATAAATATGTCACGTGAACGTAATTAAATCATGATCACCATTTAAAATACGAACTAAAATAATTACGTAAATACATATAATATAATTACGAGCGTAAAGATTACGATAAACTACATGATAAAATAAACAGAAACACTTTAAACACGAACACCTTTAACCACGAACGAACACGAAACATCGGGACACGAGAAAAGGTACGGGTACCCCATGTGGGGCCCCCATACCCACGGCACAACAACCAAGAAATGGGCTAAGCCCATCAAGTTTACATGAAAGGGGGGTAAAGGGTAAAAACTATTTTCATTTTCACTTTTCAAGAAAGTAAACTTAAAACCCTAAAAGATTTTCTCCTTCTCCTCCTTGTTCCTCCTTGTGTCGCCACCCATAACAACACCATAGGAGAGTGTTGTTGATTTTTGACATTAAAAACAAGTGCTAGAAACCGTGTTTGTTCATCCCCTTTCAAGCTACGTAGTGGTATATCATTCTAAACCTTTCTTTTTAATTCTTTTTAATCTTTGATTATTCTCATGAACATGTTATTATTATTCTTATTAAAACATGATAATTAAACATTGATCTAATATGTTTTGGGCTAAATTAAAATCAAAGGATGATATAAAAGGGTGTTTGTTTTAGCCGCCTAGCATCACCAACCCGAGGGGGGGTTCGGTTTGCTTATTGCCGCCACCACCAAGACCATTTTTGGTCTTGGTTGGTGCTTGTGGGACCCACGGCAGCAAGGGGGCACACGTACCCCGAGTTTGGCTCGGGGTACGGTGTCGAGTTCATGCCCGATTCATGGTTCGTTGGTTAAATCATGATTTATGCTACATGTTAATTTTTATGAATTATGAACTTAGGATATAAATTAATTAATAACATGAGATATTAATTAAATCATGACTTAGGTTATTTTAATTATTAATTTAGCATGATATTAATTTAACCTAAGTATTTTATGTTATAAGTTATAATTAATTAATTATTTAAAACATGCCTATAATTAATTAATTTAGACATGACTTAGGTTATGTTATTCATAATAATAATACACATTTTAACCTAAGTATTTTATTCCATTTTAATTAAAACATGTTATACTTTAATTAAAATGCTTAACCTATAGTTTAACTAAAATACATGAAATAATAATTAAACTATACACTATATCATATGACTTAAGAAATAAGCTTATAAACACTTAGACTTATATGTTAGCTTATGTAACCAGCTTAATTCTAAATATGGAAACTTCTATTTATAGAAACTTAATTAAATAAGGCAACTAATCTATTAATGGAAACCTTCTATATATGGAAATCTATCTATTTCAGGCATCTAATCTAATCATGGAAACCTTCTATATATGGAAACTTATTTAATTAAGGCAGCTGATCTATTTTTGGAAACTTTCTATTTTTAGAAACTAATCTATTTTTAGCAGTAAATTCTATTTTAGGAAACTTTCTATTTTTGGAAACTTTCTATTTTTGGAAACTTTCTATTTTTGGAAACTTTCTATTTTTGGAAACTTTCTATTTTTGGAAACTTTCTATTTTTGGTAACTTTCTATTTTTGGAAACTTTCTATTTTTGGAAACTTTCTATTTTTGGAAACTTTCTATTTTTGGAAACCTGGTACTTTTGGAAAGTTACTTATTATTACATAGTAAGTATAATAATACATGAAATACCAGTAATACTTAATCAGATTAATCAGAATACAAGATAAACATAGTTTAAGGCTTTAAACAGTAAACCATGACCTAAAACATACAAAGTAAGCTAAGACCAGACATAAAACCCAGTATTTAATCAATGAATCGATACTTATACACGTGTGTATTCATGTAGCGTTAGTGATCCAGAAGTAGGAGTCTTTCTTCCGTTCATTCACTGGACTCGAGGTACGAATTCCCGTCCTTTCAGTATGGACATTCTTTCCTTATTAGGATTTCCCCGTATGCAGCCAACTGTTTTCCCCAGTATTTGTTTTATTGTTTTGAACTGCTTATGTTTAATTAGCATAATCTATAGCCATATACAAGCATGACCAGTTTCACCTAGTTATGGAGGTACCATAACCATAACATTGGAGGCACCAATGTTATGACTTCCCCACGGCGGAGTGATTGCTCGTGGCGTCCCTTTCAGTTTTGGCCATATTATTATATCATGTGGGGCGTATGGGTGCATCCTAGTTACATGTTTTATTTCAGTATATCATGGTGAATGTGGTGTGTGCCTTGCATCCTTCACAAGGAGTTGATCCCTCCTACCCAAACCAGTATATTAATTAGAGGCATCCCCTCTAATCAGCATGATGAGGTCACCCCTCCAAGTATTCATGCACGTGACCTTTTCATGACCTATATGGGCTATGGTATATTTATGTTAAAACAGTTTTCATAAGATAAACATAAGGCTTTTCAAACTATAAAACCAGTTTTCTTAATACTTAACCAGTTTACTCAGAACTTAGTCTTCCGCTGTTATATGTTACATGCTTATCCTATTTCATGCTATATTGTACATCCGTGCACTGAGCGTCTTGCTCAGCCGTTTTCCTTTTCATGTTCCCAAAACAGCAGGTACTCAGGGACGCTCGTAGATCTCAAACGTACGTGCATATGGATTGGAAGCTTTACTGTCTTTCTTTACTTTATGCATTTCCTTTACTTTAATACAGTTTGCTATGGACATTGTTTCGTCCTTTCCTTTACAGTATTTATGTTTGTGTGTGATGAGCTCTACTTTGGGGTTACCGATGTTTGATTCCGGTATTTCCCTTTTATGGTCAAATAATGCTTAGACATTTATCCTTGTATGCTTTGATGACACGCCATGATTATGCGTAAGATTCCATTTCCAAAATGGGGTGTTACAATTATGGTATCAGAGCCAAGGTTTCGACCTGTAGGCTCTCAAATATGACCTGTGATTAGTGGGTAGTCACTACGGTCTTCCTAGAACTGACAGTTGTTTTCATGCATTCATCATTTTTTAAGCATACATATACATGTCATTGTTACAGGGTTTTTGACTAAGTAATGGTTGGTACAGGACTGGCCCTATTTAGTCGCATGTATTTTATCGAAACTTTTAGATTTGGGACCGACCCATAGGCGTCCCCTCGATATGTCTTTTGTTTTGAGTGAACTGACCAGAGGCGTTCACTCTCGAGCATCAAAAGTTTTCATAAAACTGCATCATGCATTCATACAAAGATTTTCTTGCATAAAATTTTTCTCGTGAAATTTTTGGTATAAAATTTTATTTTTTTTCATGTATATATATAATAAATATTTTATGTTTGAACTGTTAATCATATGTATAATGTTATACTGTCAGATGGTTCTCACACGCGAGCAAGAGCAGCTCAATGCTGCAATTCAGGCTGCCATGCAAGCCTTGCTTCCTCAACTGAGGAATGACATTCGTGCTGAAGTCCAAGCTGCCAACAATCAGCAGCAGTAGAATCAGGCACCTCCTCCTCCTCCTCCCCCAGTGACACTAGCAGTGTGGTTGGAAAGATTCAACAAGCTCCGTCCTAGAGCTTTTGAAAAGACTGATAGCCCCAGCGATGCTGAAAGCTGGTTGACTCATATCGAGAAGATTTTCAATGCTATGGGATGTGACCCCGCATTCAAGGCGATATTGGCATGCTACCGGTTTGAAGGCGATGTACTCAACTGGTGGCTAGCTTTGACACAGTCAGAAGGAGGTGATGATTGGGTCGCTGGTTTGACATGGGCCCAATTCAAGGAGAGAGTGATGGAGCAGTTCTTTCCTAAGGCAGAGCAGGACAAGCTCAAGCGAGAGTACCATGGGATACGTAAGAGAGCGGGCGAGAATAGCAACGAATTCATGCAGCGCTTTCTTCGCTTAGCTGGTTTTCTGGGAGCAGCAGCTGGTACTCCTGAGGAGCAGGCACACCACTTTAGGTGGGCACTTCGCACCTCGGTCGCGAACAATCTGGTGTGTGCTACGTTCAATACAGTAGCACAAGTGGCCGACGCAGCAAGGAAGCTAGAGATGTTGCAGGAACGAGATGAGTTCGGGGAAGCTGAAAGACCCGACAAGAGGTAAAACTTTTCGTATTCTAACGATAACCAGACCGCATCCTATCATGATATGTTCTATAATCATCTCTTAAACTGTATCTTCCAGGCAGAAAACTGGGGACCGGTCTCAGCCGGCTACTCAGCAGCAGCCTCATCAGCCCAAAGGAAACGGTCACACTAACGACCGTTCTGTTGTGGAAAGGCGTAGCGGTAATGATAATTACCGTAACAACGCTGGACACTCTAACAACAACAGGTCCTACTATTTACGCATCTTCTTATGATTACATGTTATATCTCTCATGCTGACACTATTTTAACCTCTACCAGGAACCACGGTAACGGGAAGGACCAGAACCACAGGGGTTCTCAGCCTAACCGTTCGGCTAACACTGGTGAACATCTTATGACGCATATGTCTTATACTCGTGCATATACTTTATTTTGACACATTTTGTCATCAGCAGGCCCTCACCAAGCAAGGACTCCTGCTGGAGGATTCACTCATCCTCTTTGTAGTACTTGCCATCGCAGACACCCTGGCCCATGTCGTCGTGATTCCGACGCGTGCTACAAGTGCGGCCTCCCTGGCCATCGTATGAGAGATTGCCGTAAGGGTGAAATGGAGGGTACTTCGGGTCATGCTGATACTAAGCCGCCTCCTACCACTGGGCGTGTCTACACGACATCTCGTGATCAGGCAAACAAATCTACAGGTACCATTACTGGAATTTTGTATATGTACGGCCAAGCTGCATGTGTTCTTTTCGACACGGGTGCCACTCACTCAGTTATTTCCACTACTTATGCTAAGAACATCAGGACACTTCCCTTGCCATTAGAAAATAGGCTTACCATTTCCACGCCTTTGAGGGACTCTGTATTAATAACTCATGTATACAAGAGTCTTCCTCTAGAGTTTGACGATAAAGTTCGTGCAGTAGATGCACTTCCCCTAGACAAGATTGAGTTCGATATGATTCTCGGCATGGACTGGCTATCCAAGCACCATGCTACCATAGACTGCCACTCATATCGGGTGATCTTCGGCGACATTAATGCACCAGAGTACATTCATAACGGGTTCATACCCGGACGGTCTGTACAAGTCATATCTACCTTGCAAGCACGTGCATTACTGTCACATGGCTGCGAGGGTTATCTAGCTACGGTTCACGACATGGATGCTGAAACCCCATCGACTCAGGATCAACCAGTAGTTTCGGAATTTCAAGACGTCTTCCCAGCTGAACTTCCAGGCATACCACCTGCACGAGAAGTGGAGTTCAACATCGACCTTGTTCCAGGAGCTGAGCCAATCTCTAAGGCTCCGTATCGTATGGCTCCCATAGAGCTAAAAGAACTGAAGGACCAACTGCAGGAACTTCTTGAACGAGGGTTCATTAGACCAAGCGCATCTCCATGGGGCGCACCAGTCTTGTTCGTTAAAAAGAAGGACGGCAGCATGCGACTTTGCATTGACTACCGTGAACTTAATAAGATTACCATCCGCAATAGATATCCGCTGCCACGTATAGATGATCTGTTTAACCAACTTCAAGGAGCCAAACACTTCTCAAAGATCGATCTAAGGTCAGGCTACCATCAGCTAAGGGTTAAAGAGCAGGATATTGCCAAGACTGCTTTTCGTACCCGCTATGGCCATTATGAGTTTGTAGTCATGCCATTCGGCCTGACTAATGCTCCAGCAGTATTCATGGATCTGATGAACAGAATCTTCCACGAATTCCTTGATAAGTTTGTCATTGTATTCATCGATGACATCCTGATTTTCTCAAAGTCCACGGAGGAACACGAAGACCATCTCCGTACGGTACTACAGATTCTTCGTCAGAAGCAGCTGTATGCGAAATTCTCCAAGTGTGAGTTCTGGTTAAACAAGGTGGCATTCTTAGGTCACATTGTATCAGCAGAAGGGATCACTATGGACCCATCTAAGGTTGAGGCTATCACTAAATGGCCAAGACCAACGTCAGCGACAGAAGTCCGCAGTTTCTTAGGCTTAGCTGGATATTATCGCAGATTCGTGGATAACTTTTCCCGCTTGGCATTGCCTCTCACCAAACTGATGCGAAAAGGAGAGAAATTCGTCTGGACGGAAGAACGAGAGAAGAGCTTCGAAGACCTAAAGCAGAAGTTAGTATCTGCACCTATTCTTACTCTCCCATCTGGTACAGGTGGATTTCAGATCTATAGCGATGCATCGGGGAAGGGACTGGGCTGTGTTCTCATGCAACATGGGAAAGTGATCGCATATGCTTCACGGCAGCTTAAGCCCTATGAAGAAAACTATCCTACGCACGACCTGGAACTTGCTGCAGTGGTGTTCGCATTGAAAATATGGAGGCATTACTTATACGGAGAATCATGCGACATTTTCACGGATCACAAGAGCTTGAAGTATATCTTCACTCAACGAGAATTGAACATGAGACAAAGGAGATGGTTGGAACTGTTAAAGGATTATGATATTAACCTACAGTATCATCCCGGGAAGGCTAATGTAGTAGCAGATGCACTCAGCAGAAAGTCCGGAATGATCAACGGCATTGAGATCAAGGAACAAAACATAAGAGACTTGGAGCGGCTAGACATCGAAATCATGGTACGTGGGCAGCACGGATACTGGGCGAATCTTAGAGTAGAACCTGAGTTACTGTCTAGGATCAAGGAAGAGCAGAAGGATGATGGAGAAATTTGGGCGATAATTCAGAATTTGGAGAAGCAGACAGAATTCAGAATGGACGCAGACGGTATCGTTTGGCAGGGCACAAGACTTTGTGTTCCTGACAATCAAGAACTCCGGGAAGCATTGTTAGCTGAAGCTCACAGCTCCCCATTTTCTATACATCTTGGGTCGACAAAAATGTACCATGACATCAGACAGCACTTTTGGTGGAGTGGTATGAAACAGGATGTAGCCACTTATGTCTCCAAATGTCTTACCTGCCAGCAGGTTAAGATTGAGCATCAGCGATCGGGCGGTCTCCTTCAACCGTTGGATATTCCGGAGTGGAAGTGGGACAAAATCACCATGGATTTTGTTACCGGTCTTCCGCCTACCAAGAAGAAGCACGATGCTATTTGGGTCATTGTTGATCGACTCACCAAATCAGCTCATTTCTTACCGATACGCAAGGAAGATCCGGTAAGTAAACTCGCAGATACCTACAGAAGGGAGATCATGAGACTCCACGGCACTCCCTCCAGCATCGTCTCAGACAGAGATCCTCGTTTCACGTCGCGATTCTGGAAAGGTCTACAAAAAGCTTGGGGTACACAACTTAAGCTGAGTACGGCCTTCCATCCTCAAACGGACGGACAGTCGGAGCGAACAATTCAGACATTGGAAGATATGTTAAGGTCGTGTGCGTTGGAATGGACAGGTGATTGGGACGATTACATCTGTTTGGTCGAGTTTGCATACAACAACAGCTGGCACGCAAGTATAAAATGTGCTCCTTTCGAAATGTTGTATGGCAGAAAGTGTCGCGCTCCAACTTGCTGGGATCAAGTGGGAGAGCGAACACTCGAAGGACCAGAGATTATAGAAATGACCAATGAGAAGATCGAAGTAGCTAAACCGAAGCTGCAGGAAGCACGGTCACGTCAGAAGAGTTACGCCGATAAGCATCGTAGGGACATACATTTTAATGTGGGAGATCACGTCTTCCTCAAGGTTTCGCCGGCACGTGGTGTTAAACGCTTCGGGATCAAAGGAAAACTCAGTCCTCGCTTCATCGGACCTTTTGATATCATTGAACGAATCGGTGAAGTATCTTACCGATTGGCGTTACCTCCTCAGCTTTCGCACGTGCATAACGTGTTCCATGTGTCCTTACTCAGAGGGTACAAGTATCATCCCCTTCACATGGTTCAGTATCCACTGGAACAGATACGTGAAGATCTCACTTTTATAGAAGAACCCGAACGAGTGCTCGACAGGCAAGAACGAGTCATGAGAAGGAAGACGATTCCATTCGTCAAAATTCTTTGGAGGGACCATACCGAGCGGGAAGCCACTTGGGAAACAGAGGAGTCTATCCGGGCTTCTTACCCTCACTTCATATTTTGAGTTCGGGTATGTTACTTCTTTCCAGTTTGCTTTATCTATAATTCGGGGACGAATTATTCTTTGTAGGGGGGAAGAATTGTAAAACCCGCATGCTTTTACCATGAATAGTGCCCTTAAGATCGTACGTCCTAGATTAAAACTTACCTTATTTAGTATTGATCACATTCATGTGCTATAATCAAGCAAGTGCATACGTGTATGACATGATAAGTATCGATTACGTACGAACTCATGATAAACAGTTAATAAATATGTCACGTGAACGTAATTAAATCATGATCACCATTTAAAATACGAACTAAAATAATTACGTAAATACATATAATATAATTACGAGCGTAAAGATTACGATAAACTACATGATAAAATAAACGGAAACACTTTAAACACGAACACGTTTAACCACGAACGAACACGAAACATCGGGACACGAGAAAAGGTACGGGTACCCCATGTGGGGCCCCCATACCCACGGAACAACAACCAAGAAATGGGCTAAGCCCATCAAGTTTACATGAAAGGGGGGTAAAGGGTAAAAACTATTTTCATTTTCACTTTTCAAGAAAGTAAACTTAAAACCCTAAAAGATTTTCTCCTTCTCCTCCTTGTTCCTCCTTGTGCCGCCACCCATAACAACACCATAGGAGAGTGTTGTTGATTTTTGACATTAAAAACAAGTGCTAGAAACCGTGTTTGTTCATCCCCTTTCAAGCTACGTAGTATCATTCTAAACCTTTCTTTTTAATTCTTTTTAATCTTTGATTATTCTCATGAACATGTTATTATTATTCTTATTAAAACATGATAATTAAACATTGATCTAATATGTTTTGGGCTAAATTAAAATCAAAGGATGATATAAAAGGGTGTTTGTTTTAGCCGCCTAGCATCACCAACCCGAGGGGGGGTTCGGTTTGCTTATTGCCGCCACCACCAAGACCATTTTTGGTCTTGGTTGGTGCTTGTGGGACCCACGGCAGCAAGGGGGCACACGTACCCCGAGTTTGGCTTGGGGTACGGTGTCGAGTTCATGCCCGATTCATGGTTCGTTGGTTAAATCATGATTTATGCTACATGTTAATTTTTATGAATTATGAACTTAGGATATAAATTAATTAATAACATGAGATATTAATTAAATCATGACTTAGGTTATTTTAATTATTAATTTAGCATGATATTAATTTAACCTAAGTATTTTATGTTATAAGTTATAATTAATTAATTATTTAAAACATGCCTATAATTAATTAATTTAGACATGACTTAGGTTATGTTATTCATAATAATAATACACATTTTAACCTAAGTATTTTATTCCATTTTAATTAAAACATGTTATACTTTAATTAAAATGCTTAACTTATAGTTTAACTAAAATACATGAAATAATAATTAAACTATACACTATATCATATGACTTAAGAAATAAGCTTATAAACACTTAGACTTATATGTTAGCTTATGTAACCAGCTTAATTCTAAATATGGAAACTTCTATTTATAGAAACTTAATTAAATAAGGCAACTAATCTATTAATGGAAACCTTCTATATATGGAAATCTATCTATTTTAGGCAGCTAATCTAATCATGGAAACCTTCTATATATGGAAACTTATTTAATTAAGGCAGCTGATCTATTTTTGGAAACTTTCTATTTTTAGAAACTAATCTATTTTTAGCAGTAAATTCTATTTTAGAAACTTTCTATTTTTGGAAACTTTCTATTTTTGGAAACTTTCTATTTTTGGAAACTTTCTATTTTTGGAAACTTTCTATTTTTGGAAACTTTCTATTTTTGGTAACTTTCTATTTTTGGAAACTTTCTGTTTTTGGAAACTTTCTGTTTTTGGAAACTTTCTATTTTTGGAAACCTGCTACTTTTGGAAAGTTACTTATTATTACATAGTAAGTATAATAATACATGAAATACTAGTAATACTTAATCAGATTAATCAGAATACAAGATAAACACAGTTTAAGGCTTTAAACAGTAAACCATGACCTAAAACATACAAAGTAAGCTAAGACGAGACATAAAACCCAGTACGTAATCAGTGAATCGATACTTATACACGTGTGTATTCATGTAGCGTTAGTGATCCAGAAGTAGGAGTCTTTCTTCCGTTCATTCACTGGACTTGAGGTACGGATTCCCGTCCTTTCAGTATGGACATTCTTTCCTTATTAGGATTTCCCCGTATGCAGCCAACTGTTTTCCCCAGTATTTATTTTATTGTTTTGAACTGCTTATGTTTAATTAGCATAATCTATAGCCATATACAAGCATGACCAGTTTCACCTAGTTATGGAGGTACCATAACCATAACATTGGAGGCACCAATGTTATGACTTCCCCACGGTGGAGTGATTGCTCGTGGCGTCCCTTTCACTTTTGGCCATATTATTATATCATGTGGGGCGTATGGGTGCATCCTAGTTACATGTTTTATTTCAGTATATCATGGTGAATGTGGTGTGTGCCTTGCATCCTTCACAAGGAGTTGATCCCTCCTACCCAAACCAGTATATTAATTAGAGGCATCCCCTCTAATCAGCATGATGAGGTCACCCCTCCAAGTATTCATGCACGTGACCTTTTCATGACCTATATGGGCTATGGTATATTTATGTTAAAACAGTTTTCATAAGATAAACATAAGGCTTTTCAAACTATAAAACCAGTTTTCTTAATACTTAACCAGTTTACTCAGAACTTAGTCTTCCGCTGTTATATGTTACATGCTTATCCTATTTCATGCTATATTGTACATCCGTGCACTGAGCGTCTTGCTCAGCCGTTTTCCTTTTCATGTTCCCAAAACGGCAGGTACTCAGGGACGCTCGTAGATCTCAAACGTACGTGCATATGGATTGGAAGCTTTACTGTCTTTCTTTACTTTATGCATTTCCTTTACTTTAATACAGTTTGCTATGGACATTGTTTCGTCCTTTCCTTTACAGTATTTATGTTTGTGTGTGATGAGCTCTACTTTGGGGTTACCGATGTTTGATTCCGGTATTTCCCTTTTATGGTCAAATAATGCTTAGACATTTATCCTTGTATGCTTTGATGACACGCCATGATTATGCGTAAGATTCCATTTCCAAAATGGGGTGTTACAGAGATAATGATTCAAAATAGATTGATCCTTATCGCATAACTAAGGTAAATACATATCCTCTCCCCTTAGGCAAATATAATCATAAGATAGATTATATTCTTGTCTGATCCTGTCGCAACACGACAAGAACACGGTTAAGAAATGAACCGTATGTGCGACAACGACATACCGGGCCTCCTGGGCTGTGCGCACATTGCATAAGCATTAATCCATTCCTGATGGATACGGTTAGTACCCGTGATCAGACTATGCATCCCGACTAGGGACTATACGTCATCATGTCCCCCCAGTCTAGTGGTCGTAGGTTCAAACCGCGACTACTAGACAAGTTAGCCTCTAAGGCCCCCTCGCAGACATCCCGTTTAAAAAGAAATTTTTGTAAAACATAAATGAAATGAGTTTGAACTTGCCCATGAATATGCATCAACATCAGACTCCACTAGTACCACCTTACTTTGGGAACCGCAAAAGGCATTAACCACGTTAGAGGGGCCAACTAACAAACACCGTAGGATGAACCAACTCGTTGGACACACGTCACAAGACCCGTGTGTCGAAAGTGTATATAAATGCATTGTGACAGACCTTCAACCTTCTTCTTTATCATTTCAAAAAACCTTCCACCATTCTTGAAAACAGCAGGAAATAATCACCACAGCAGAAAACATCGTCCGATCAATACCCAACTTAAGTACTGGTAAGAGGAAAAAATGGTGGTACAACTATTTGATTTGACGTCCCATATATCAAAACAAGAACTTTCTAGTTTTGCTACCAAGTATCATATATCTATAGATCTCCACCCGATTGTGCTAGATCCACAAGCACACATAGGAAGCTTCCCTGCTGGAAAAATTGGTGTATATACCAGGTTTTTTGAGTTTTCCAACAACCGCATACCCGTTAGCCATTTTTTGACTGACGTGCTAAGCTACTACAGCATACACCTCTCACAGCTTCACTGTATTGGCGTCGCGGAGATCTCAAATTTTGAGATAAACTGCTTATTGAAGAACATTGACCTAGCCATAAATCTGTTCCGCGCCTTCTATCAACCCTCCTGGATAAACGGGTGGATATCCTTCGCGAAACGCCTCGGCCAATTACAATGTTATAAGGTGAAGATAGATTCTCTGAAAAAATGGAATGACAAATTTTTCTGGGTAGACAAGGTTGTATTCCCGTTCGACTACGACTTCATTACTCCCGAGACTATGATGAAAGATGACCGCCCTATCCCTGGCACGTATAACAAAGCAGATGCATAGATAATTAATGCCGACTGGATACCAATGCAAGAATACCCAGAGGCGCTACTATATGCATTAGGGCTGAGTCATACTTCAACTCTTCCTATAAATCACCTTCCTCAATACTTTGATGACTTTGATCATGGTAAGAAATCCCGTTTTATGAAGATTTAAAATTCAAATGTTTTATGCGTATGCACTCATATACTCTTCATACTTTTGTAGAGCTAACTTATACGCAACTCGTGAAGCGCGAGCATCCGTGCGTTGTGACCATACGCGCTCGACCCTTCGCACCATTTGAGCTATCGAATGGATGGTGCATTGGTCAACGAACCGTAGCACTAGAGTTTTCCTCTCCGAAAACTAGTGGAGGTACAGAGAGGACAGTCGCACTAAATGCCACTCCCATTCGGAGTGTGCCATGTATAGTGGAGTCTTCGTCAGAAGAAGTGGATCTGAGAAGTAAGGGAGATTATGGTCTTGAGGAGAACTCGCGCGTTGGTCCCTCAAAAGAGATCATACCTGTTCCTAGCTACAAAAGATTACTGTGCTCCCTAACAGATCAAATCCCAAAGAGGAGCAGGACACGACAGACCAGACCGCGCGTCGATATTACTGCATGGGGCTTGCTTTCAAGGCCATGCGAAAATACACATGTTCCAAGGTATATCGCAATTCCGCCCCTTACGTTCCTGTAAACAAAAAATCATCTTGCTAACGCTTGCATGATATCAAATTTGTAGCCAATGCATTGCAGCTACCCAAGCTGCCACTAGCATCTCGAAGTCTGAAAAATTCCTTCCTTCATGGAAGTGCACACGCTCATGCGCACTGGATAGCGCGGCTACATGTGAGTACTTCCACCAATATCTAGCTCCTCTCGGCCGTGCCCAACTTTTTCACAAGATGCACGATGAAATGCTTATGAGAGAGTTGGACACAGTCGTGTTGTAGGAAGTAACATTAGCCTATCATCTGAAAAAGAAGGTGTCATATATGTCTGAGCGTCTGGCACAAGTGAACATGAAAATCAACCAAGCGAAAGAACAAAAAGACCACGAGCTTGTATGCACCAAGGTTGAACTCGCACGTCTGCGCGTTGTGTCCAATATAAATGCCGGATCCATTCAATATTTAGAGGATGAGAAGGCATCATTGTCTAAATTCGTAAGTCGAGAGCGCCGCCTTCGCGCGAGGCAAGATGAAGAAAATTGTTGGGCCATTTCCAAGCTAGAGGAGGGTATGAGGGCCCTTAAATTGTGATAATTTTGTTGCCAACTGTCGCAAAGATATGGCTAAGAAGGCAGAAATTCTGAAGTACATGAGTACCGATTTTGATGAGGAGCTATATCCACACCTAACAGCAGTGCGCGCAGAAAACCAATGGTTAATTAAGCACGTTCTTTCGCTAGCTGCCAAAGGTGCTGTGGAGCTACCCAACCTAAATAAAGCTGTCAAAGAGATTTTCGATGTTGTCCATCTATTAGGACAAAGCCTCGCCATAGAGCGCGCCTTCAAAGATAATTTATTGATAGGACCTTTGGAGGGTAGTGAAATCTACTCTAGGTACGCACAAGAGATCTTTGACGCCGCGTTCCATAGATTAAAATACCCCCTGCCCATCATAGATGTTATTGAAAAGGATCAAGACCAACCGATAAGCGTGATCATGGCAGGCCTAACTCTAGCGAGTCACTGTGAAGAAAAAGCAGAGGAATATCCCCATGGCATGGCCGAGCCAGATATCTCCCAACTACAAGTTCTTGTCTATGATGCTGGTGTACAAAAGATGGTTCCGCTTGAGGGTAAGTTGAAACAGCATGCTAAACGTGTGGCAAAGAAAAATAAGTCTTCCACTGCAAACGCTGTCATTGGCATAGGTTTGGCGCACCCTCATTGATCTGATGGTGTACCGGTTAGTCTGCCTTCCATTGATGTATATCAAATGCGCGTATTGTAGTATATGAAGGAAGCGTGGGCACAACATCGTGTGTCACTGAACCCATCGCATCGCAGGTTAAAGACGTTGCTGTCAGCAAGCGATCTTCTATAGAAGGCAGTTTTCCTTACTATATGCTTTGTTGTAACCATGTACATTAAGTTGTAAATTAAGAACTTGTATGATGTTTATAGCGACTTGCGCGTTTGTAAGCACATAGTGTCCTGCGCTAGGTTTTTGTTTATTTATATATATATATATATATATATATATATATATATATATATATATATATATATATATATATATATATATATATATATATATATATATATATATATATATATATATATATATATATATATATATATATATATATATATATATATATATATATATATATATATATATATATATATATATATATATATATATATATATATATATATGTCCAGGTTTCTGCACCCACACCTGAGATTATGAGTGCGAGCGCCTGTTTATGAGTACATTCATTGAAGTGTGACTCTGAACTTATAGGTGAGCTGAAAGTTCATTACTTGTGGACCTGCCACTACTACCATAAGCTACGTCATAGATAATGACATGTTTGTTAGGCGTGCACACTGTGTCTTGTGCATATCCATCATAAAGTATGAGGAATGCTACACTTAGTACAACGTCTTGTGGTAAGGTGCCTAACAAAGGATACCTGATCCGGCGCCACTCGGGGTGTATCCCTCTTACGTAACAAGTTTAATTAGTAGAGTAAACTTACTCCTCTTATTTCACCTGGAAATGTTTCATTGTACATGTACACCAGAGGGCCAAATGTATATATTTTTGAAAAGAAAAGTACTCTTATGCATAGAAGATAAAAAAGAAATAATTCGGACTGCAGAACTAGCTAGGAACCGTAGTGTTTTATTCATACTTTTGCAAATGCTGAAACAAAGAACATAAAAGGGGAAATCCTAAAATCATTGAAAAAAGAAAAAATACATGGATCTTTATTCGGGGCTCTCAATAGCCAAGGGAATGATCCATGCTAATGATGCGACATCTCAGGGAGAATATCCTCCAAAATCCTGGCTGTCTCTTGAGTCACTTCTCGCGGGACTGGATACCGACTTCGCATAGCTATCCGCGTTCATCCTGGCCTCTGAGAGTCCTCTTTTTGCTTCACCGCGTCATTGTATGCTTCGTGATGCCGATAGTCTGCTTGCATGATCCCGTTGTCGCATAGTGCGAGCAATTATCCAGGTTGAAGGGGTGGTTGCTCCTCTGCGTTGTTGCTGGTGGTTACCTTGGGATGGGAGTATTGCTACTATCCTTCGCGCCATGTTCCCTATCGATGTGGTCAGAGAACCAATAGTATGACCTAGTCTTGAGAGGATTCCATCTCCCTTTGCGCTTTTTGTTGAGGGTGGCCCAGTGATCATGTTAGGATTTTTCCTATGACCTGGGTCTGCCTGAAATCGGAGACATCACGCCACCCTTTTACGAACATCTTTATGCATAAATGGCCAAAAATACCTGGAGCGAGTAATCTCATCAACCACAGCTATCGGGACACACGGGCATACCCTTTTATGTGCAGCTTCCATGACCGCCCGTGCCCGCTCTGGCGCTAGACATTGCAGTGTTCGCCCATTACTTGATTGTATGTACAGTGTTCCCTTGATGAATTTAAAGTGCCTAGCTCTCATCTGCACTTGCCTAGCTCTCCTTCTATTGCTCGGTAATATATTATGTGTCAGGAACTCTTTAATAGGCGTCATCCATGTTTGTGTCTCAGGATTCGCGTTTATATTTTTGTGTAAGATAAAATCAACTAGCACGTGACTAGGAGGTTTATCCATGTTCATAATTGATAGTTGATCCTTGTCAGCTGAGATTTCACCATTTTCTTCTGAAACTTTTCGTATAGCAAACTCCGCGAACTGCCTGGTTATGTCCCTCACTTTTTCCGTGTATTGGATTAGTGATGAGACTGCTTTTATACATAGTCTCATCTTCCAAATAGGGCTTAAAATGCATTAAATATCATCAAAATACCCAAATATATGCTTGTGTTTGTTGCTTGTGTATTTTAGGTACGGATATTGAGATAATGACAAAAGATCACAAGAATCATGCAAAAACGAACACGGGAAACGAAGCCGCACAATGAACCAAGCCCTAGTGAAGACTTTCCCAAGATCAACCCTTGAAGATTTGAAGAATTATGAAGAAGGGTCCTCCACTTATGAAGAATTGACACTTTATACCCTTGTATCCTCATAATTACAAGTTTGGTCCCTAAAGTTTGTCAAAATTACCAAAAGGGCCCTTAACTTTGAAGAATTGGCAAGTTTAGCCCCTCAACAAAGCTAAATTGTCAACCAATATCATCCATAAAGACAAATATATCATGAAGTCCTTCAAAGTACAAGAAATGACAAGTTTGGTCCTTTGAAAAATCCAAAATTACAAAAAGGACCCTCAACTTTCAACAATTGGCAAAAATGGTCCCTCATTTATCAAGACTTGGCAAATTCAGTCCTCCAAAAATGACAATTATACAAGTCTAAACCATTATCATTGAAGAAATTACCAAACCAACCCTTGAAGAATTCAAATATGGCAAGAAATACCCCTGAATTCATGTTACAAAAGTTTATGGGCCAAAAATGCCAAAAGTCCAAAGTTGATAAGGCTTAAATGGGCGCTGATAGAATTTTGTTTGCAAGTGACAAGTTATTGGGAAGTGAGGGGTTAAAGCTGGCAGACAAGTATTATTACCTAGACCAACCAATGGGTGACACGTATCCCACTCAATCTTCACAACCAATCAAAACCCACCATTTCTCCACCTCATTTCCCACTCACCGTTTATATTAACTAACTTTTCAAATAAGTTAATTAATATTAAATCACGCGCTAAACACCCCTTTTAAACTTCAAAACAAATCAAACAACCTGTTCTTCATGTTCTTGATAAAATTAGGCATTCCTTAATTACTTGTAATTAAGCCCTAATTGTTTCCAGATTTATGATTAACCATCCCATAAACACATCCCAAACCTTAAACATGACACCCCACCAACCCACATGCTACATGGGACCTCCCCTGCTACGTCTAAGAGGAAGAAGACAAAGAAGAGTCAGTCATCCAACGTCCCACAATTGTGCTTACATCCTAAGCTTGTTACTAGCCCTTGGATCACTTTTTCACTTGCCAACTCATGCTACAAGCCAAGAAGAGTCACATGATCTTCAAAAGATGCCAAAGCTGCAAGGGCAAAATGGGGACTTCTACACATTAGGGTTTACGTTTTTTCTTGCTTAACTAGTTCACTTGTAGCCTATATAAAGGCATCTAGGTCTCTCATTTACGTTTGCTTTTGATTTTTCCTTGGTTCAAGTTTCTGTAAATCCTATTTCAAGTTTAATGAAATTGAGTTTGAAATCTTGAAGAAAAGTCATTGGCCACTCTTGTTTACTGCTTTCATTTGTTATATGCTTTGTAGTTCTTAAAGTTCAAACCTGTTTTCAAAGAGGAGTGTGCACAAGTTTGCATATTTTCCTCATTTTCTTGATATTTTGCTAAGTCTTGTTCCAATCTTGGAATTCTTGGGCTATAGGGTTGATCATAGCATCCTAACTGAGTTGGTTAAGAGGTGGTGAGGCTTATAACTTGGGGATAATCAAGTGTGGGGTAACAAGTTTGCATCAATCAAGATTTTTCCAAGTTTCTGATTTTTCATGTTATTGTGCTTAACCCTTGTTGAATCTTAGCAGGCTTTTGTGGAAGCTTGTGCTTGTTCTGGCTAGCACATAAGCTCAAAATTCGTGGGTGTGGATGTACATCCATGAGGTTTGCTTACTTAATCTCCAAATCTGCTTAAAAAGTGATTTTTGGTGATATTTGTATGAAACTGTTGTTCTTGTGAATTTTGTGGCTTGTTCTTGCTTGAATCTGTTATTTAGACTTGTTTGAGTGTTAATTGATGCTTTGTTGGCCTGAAATCTTGTTTTGCTTTTGAAAATCTTGATTTGAAAAAGTTAAAGGGGTGTTTGGGTCTACTGATTTATGCTTGTAATCTGATTTTGTGTTAAGGGAAAGTGTTGTTTATGCTTTGTATCTGTTATAACTTTGTTTGAGAGTGTTTTGCTGCAAGTTATTAGGTTTGAACACTTGAATTGATCAATCTGCTATTAAGACCTTGTTTCTGCTTGTTTTGACCTAGGATTTTGGGAACACTTAGTGTGTATGCATGCTTAGGGATAAAAGTGGTTTAAACAAAGTTAACATAACCTGTTTGAAAGATTTGAGGTGTTGAAATTGGCTTGTGTGTCAAATACATCAGCAAAAGTATAAATCTGCATGTGTAGTGTTCATCAGTAACTTTGATAGCTTGGATCTTGCTTAATTCTTTGAACCAGTGCCTGAAACCTGTTTAGACTTGCTTATTGGAGTTTATTATAGCTTGTGTGTGCATTTGGTTGAATTTGGTTGGCTGATTTGTGCTAAAATTGCTCTTGAATGCTAAACTGCTCATTGTTCATGTCTGTGCTATATCTGGTGATAAATTGATTAAACTGTATCAATTGGCTGTTTGTGATTGTGTTATTTTGCTTGTTATTGACTCCTCTTGATCCAAGGATCAATTGGGTGCCTTTGTGAAAACTGAATCCAAGAAAAAGTCACTAAAGACAACAAGTCAAAATAGTTAAGCAGTGGGAAAAGTTCCCACTGCTCAACATCCAAAACTAGCCCCTGCTAGTGCAATTTTATCATCAGCTTATCAATAAGCTATTCTAGCTTATTCTGACTTGCAACAACTTATTTTTTGTAATAGATCTTCATTATTTGACCCATTTAAGTGAACTGGAGCTTATCAGACTTTGACTTTGACTTTTCACTAGAAAACCAACTTGTTTGACTTTTAAGATAAGTGCTTATTTGATTTTCCAGCTTATTGAGTGTGCTTATTTGAAAGTTCTTTGGTTTTTAAGCTTAGTTTTGTCAAAAGAAACATTTTGCAACTTGAATCAGCTTCTGAGGTGGTCTAGATCACTAAAACGACTATTTTGTCGTTTTGTGAATAAGTTGTTGACTTGTTTCTGGCTTATTGAGTGGTCTTATTTGAAATTTCTTTTTACAGAAGTCTTTGTTAGGTCAAGAGAAGGTTGTGTGTTAAATTTTAGCTTATGGCATCAGCTTATAGCTTAATGGGCCAAAAAGCCCATTAAGAATAAGCTGCTTATTATAAGTTAGCTTATTTCACATTTTCAGCTTTTGGGCCTTTGGAAAAAGTTGTTTAAAATCAAATTTTGAGTCAGACTGTGCTTTTTGAGCTTATTTTGAGCACTTTTTCTTATTGGGCCTTAATTAAGCCCAATAAGGGACTGTTTTGGGTTTGGCCCATTTTCTAGGCCCAATAGGGGTATTTAGGTAATTTCACTTTCATTTCTGAGTTATTTAGGTTAAATTAAGCTAGTTTGCAAGTTTTTAGAACTTTTTATAATTTTTGGATTTTTAATATTATTTTATTATTATTTTATTATTAAAAATTAAAAGTCTGATTTTCTAGGTTTTTATATTTTTCCTAGGTTCTAAATACTTAATTAGGATTTTTGCAACTTTCCAAATATTTTTTAGGTCTTTTAATTATTTGTTATAATTAATTTAAGATTTAATTGATTTTAGGAGTTTTTAATTATTTAAAAATAGTTTTAATTGGTTTTAAAATTTTGAAAAATTGTTTTTAGCTTAATTAGAGTATTTTTGAGGTTTACAAACTTGAAAATCTAGTTTAGGGCTTTTTAATAATTAATTTTGATTTTTAGGGCTTTAATTAGCATTAAAAAGTCATTATCTAATTAATTAAAAGGTTTTTGCAAGTTTTGATTTTTTGTAAACTCTTAGAACATTATTTAGGATTTTTGGTGATTTTTAGAAATTTTTAGGAATTAATTTTAATTTTGGTGGTATTTACGACTTTACGTGTACGCCTTTTTAGACTTAGTTTAATCCGTCTTCATAACCGTCATTCTTTTCTAATCCCTTTTCTATTTTTCTTTTCTCAAATATAATCACAAATTAATCCAAGTCATTACACACATAACACACTAGCCTCCTTGAGAACGAACTTGAACTTAATTGGGTCATTCACACACGGTTTTCCTAAATCGTCGTGCTCACTTGCCCTATTTATTGCACTCTTTTCCTAAGGAGTTGCAAAACTTCAACATCATTTTGGTGCCGCTGCCGGGGAGGCGTGTTGTGTTTTGATTTGGCATTGTTGTTTTTATACTAACCATAATTAGTATTTGTATTAGTAGCACTCTACTAATACGTATTATCGTTTTTCGGTTTTTGTGTGAATATTATTACTATATTGTATACGTAGAACAATAAATACACAAGTACTCCAAATACGTGAGCAATCACAACCTTGACTTGGGAGGTCATTACCCAATCATTGTATTCGAATCTCAAACCAAAGAAAAAGGCAAAAATAGATAAATACTTTCGTGAAGCTTAATCTTGAAAATACAAACTATAAGGTGGGTATAAGGCGGATATTATAAAATATATCCTAAGGAAAAAGGCTCTTAAGTGCTTCGCGCCGCCTCGTTTCCCCGCTTGCTTGTGAGTATTTGATTGTGAGAGTGAATCGAGGGTTTTGCCGCCCAAAGTATTACTAAGTATCATATATATTTTCTTGGTTTCAATTTGATTAAACCCTCTTGAACGATTTGGTGTTCCACCATCGTTCTAAAGTCATCGAAGGCGTTCACTCCACGTGTTCGTTTTCATTCCTTGAGGCCTTTTTAATCAAGAGATTTGATTAAGTGAGGAGATTTGTGGACTTTTTGTCTACCTAATACATTTCACCGAGTTCCAAAAAAGGTTAATACAATCAAAAACCACAAAAAAATTGAAAAAATACAAAACACCAAAAAGAATCTTCTTTGCTCGTCCCCTCGTTGTACGTGACATTTATGCTAACTCGAAATCAAGCAAGACGTGCTCGTAAACGAAAAAACAAATCTATCACTCCAAACAATTCTAGTGAGGAGTCTCCTATTGACGAACCCATTGTAAGAGAAGCACCAACCATGGCGAATCGAACAATGATGGAGTTACTTCAAGCACCCACCGAGGGTTATGGAGAGGCTATTGTGATTCCCGCTATCCTTGCGGAGAATTTTGAGGTTAAGACGGGTTTGTTGTCCATGATTCAAAACAACAAATTCCGTGGTGATGAGAAGGACAATCCACACAACCATATCCGCCAATTCAATCGTCTTACCGCTACTTGCAAGTTTAAGGATGTGTCTAACGACTCGATTAAGATGATGCTTTTTCCGTATTCCTTAGCGGGGCCCGCAAAAATTTGGTTAGAAAAAGAGCCACCCAATTCTATATTGACGTGGAAGGATCTCGTGTCTAAGTTTGTGAACCAATTTTTTCCGCCCTCTAAGACTACGCACTTGAAAAACGAGATTTCAAAGTTTTCACAAGAATTTAATGAAAGTTTTTCAACGGCTTGGAATAGGTTTAAGGAAATGTTACATGAGTGTCCTCATCACGGTTTTTCCGATTTGCATCAAATTGACACGTTTTACAATGGACTTAATGATCATGAAAGAGATTATTTGAATGCCGCCGCGGGTGGTAATTTTTTGTGTAAAACGGTTGAGGAAGCTTTGGTGATTATTGAAAATAGATCTAAGGTGTATAGTCCTCGTAGCACGTCTAGTGTTCGTAAGGCTTCGTCTTCGGCTTCACCTTCTTTGTCTAATACCATCGATGCTTGCCAAATTGAGGCGAACTTGGAAAACAAGATTTTTGATAAGTTGAAAGGACTTTTGATTGAGTTTAAAGTTGGTGAACCAAGTGCTCCCGCTACGGTTAAAGCGGTTGAGGTTTCTTGCATGTATTGTGGTGGAGGTCATGATTTCTCCGAGTGCATTACCAACGGTGGTAACACTTCGAGTGCCTTTGCGGCCACGGGAAATTACAACCAAAACGGTCAAGTTTCCCGCTCTAATCAAATGACTCCACCGGGTTTTGGATCAAATCAAAATGCTAACAACTATCGCAACAATCAAGTTGGTTTTAAGAACAATTATAACAAGGGAAATTATGGGAATCAAGGGGCTAATAATCAAGTTTCAAACAAAAATGATTTTCAAAATAACAACAAGAGTTTGCAAACATTGAAAGATCTTCCAAGTGAGTTTGTTGAATATGCTAGTGGTAATGATGCTAGGTTTGACAACATTCAAAGAGAAATAATTAGCCTAAGATCCGAGTTCAAAAACGACTTGAAGAAAGAGTTGAAAAATGAGTTAGCTAATGAACTTAAAATCCACACCAACAAGATGGAAGGAAATGTCACTAGGTTGCAACAAAACCAACAAAAAATGGAACAAGGGAAACATGAGATTAAACAAGAGATGCTTAAGGCCGAGAAAAGGCAAACCGAAGCCGTATTGAGGCAATCTAATTTTGAAGATAAAATCTCGTCTATGTTTGAGGCAATAATGTGTAAACCGTCGTCAAGTGGTCTTCCTAGTAACACCATATCCAACCCTAAGGGTGAGATGAAAGTGATTACCACACGTAGTGGTAAGACACTTAAGGAGCCGATTCCTCAACCAATTGCTCCTACGGAGGAAGCAATTGAGGAAGAACCCGAGGTGGTGGTCCAAAAGGAGCATGTCCCAATCCCACGAAGTACCGCTCATACCACACCTACGGTTGACCCATTACCATCATTGGAACCCGAGATTCCAAAGGCTATGCCTACTATGCCTCAACCCACACCACCTTTGCCCTATCCATCGAGACTTAGGAAGGAGAAACGACAAGAGCGCGACAACTACCAATTTGAGCTTTTTATGAAAATGTTTCGTGAGTTGCACTTTAATGTGAGTTTCGCCGATGCCTTGGTCATGATGCCTCGATTTGCCGCTAACTTTAAGAGTATGTTGAACAACAAGGAAAAATTACACCAAAAGTCTAGTTGTTCGTCGGTTTATCTTAATCGCATACCTCAAAAAGTCGGTGATCCCGGTAAATTTTTGATCCCTTGTGCAATCCAAGACATGGAAGAATGCTTCGCCTTGGCCGATCTTGGTGCTAGCATTAACTTGATGCCACTTGCAATCTACAAGTCGCTCAATCTTCCTAATCTTACTCCTTCACGAATGTCTATTGAGTTGGCCGACCATTCCACGATTCTTGCATGTGGTTTGGCGGAAGACGTTTTTGTGAAAGTGGGGAAGTTCTACTATCCCGTAGACTTCATTGTTGTTGACATCCCCACGGATCCTCAAGTTCCTCTCATTTTAGGTCGTTCGTTTTTAGATACGTCTATGGCTTTGATCGATGTGCATGCTAGAAAGATCACCTTACGTTTCAACGACGAGGAACTTGTTATAAACGCAACTCAAAACTCTCAAATTTCTCATGTTTATTCCGTTGCAACCATAAACCTCGTTGATATGATTGACGTGGTTTGCGAGGAATTTTCACAAGAAGTTCTAGGTTTTGGTGATGAAGAAACTAGTGGCAATCCCACTATGTTGGATCCAATTCTTGATAACTCGACACCAACCTTCACTCCTTTTGAAGGTGGTGGTTTTACGTTGGAAGAATGCAATGTTCCACGTACTTGTGACGAAGACCTCGACAACGATGAGGACTTCTCGATTATCAAGGATTTTCTCAACGATTTCCCATTTCCTCCACCCGAGGAGGTTATGAGTATCGAACCTAAATCTTCACTTGAGGAACCACCCATCCTCGAGTTGAAAGATTTACCTCCTCACCTCGAGTATGTCTATTTGGAGGAGGACGACAAGTTGCCGGTTATTATTGCGAAGGAACTTTCGAATGATGAAAAAACCGCACTTGTCGATGTTCTTAAGGCTCACAAAGGGGCGATTGCGTGGAAGTTATCTGACATTAAGGGGATCGATCCCAAATTTTGTACCCACAAAATCTTAATGGAGGAGGATTTCAAGCCAACAATCCAAAGTCAAAGGAGGGTGAACCCCAAAATTCACGACGTCATCAAAAAGGAGGTCCTAAAACTCCTTGACGCGGGAATGATTTACCCTATTTCCGATAGCCCTTGGGTGAGTCCTATCCATTGTGTCCCTAAAAAGGGAGGGATGACCGTTGTGCCAAACGATGCCAATGAGTTGATTCCCACAAGACTCGTAACCGGATGGAGAGTGTGCATTGACTATCGTAAGTTGAATGAAGCCACTCGAAAAGACCATTTGCCCTTGCCCTTCATGGACCAAATGTTGGAGCGTCTTGCGGGAAACGATTTCTATTGCTTTTTAGATGGTTTTTCCGGTTACTTCCAAATTCCCATCGATCCTCGTGATCAAGAAAAAACTACGTTTACGTGTCCATATGGAACGTTTGCCTATCGTAGAATGCCATTCGGACTTTGTAATGCACCGGGAACTTTTCAACGATGCATGATGGCTATTTTTCATGATATGATCGAGAAGACGATGGAAGTCTTCATGGATGACTTTTCCGTGTTTGGTGATTCCTTTACTTCGTGTTTGTCGAACCTTGAGAGAATGTTAAAACGTTGTGAGGAAACCAACCTTGTGCTCAATTGGGAAAAGTGTCATTTTATGGTTAAGAGTGGAATCGTCTTAGGGCACAAGGTCTCGAAAGCGGGGATTGAGGTAGATCAAGCTAAGGTAGACGTCATCGCCAAATTACCTCATCCCAAAACCGTCAAGGGAGTTAGGAGTTTCCTAGGCCACGCGGGCTTTTATCGACGATTCATCAAGGATTTCTAGAAGATTTCTCGACCCATTACGCATCTTCTTGAAAAAGAGGCACGTTTTGTCTTTGACGAAGATTGTGTACGAGCCTTTGAGATCCTTAAGAGGAAACTTACCGAAGCTCCCATTCTTGTTGCTCCAAATTGGAACCTCCCCTTTGAACTTATGTGTGATGCAAGTGATTACGCTATTGGGGCCGTTTTGGGGCAACGTCATGAAAAGCACTTCTTGCCTATCCACTATGCTAGCAAGACGATGACCGAGGCTCAACTTAAATACACTACAACGGAAAAGGAGTTCCTTGCCGTGGTGTATGCATTTGAGAAATTCCGACCTTATCTCGTCTTGACGAAATGCATAGTGTATACGGACCATTCGGCTATCAAGTATCTCATGACTAAACAAGATGCAAAGCCGAGATTACTTCGTTGGATTCTCCTCCTTCAAGAATTTGATCACACCATTGTTGACAAAAAAGGAGCCGAGAATCTAGCGGCCGATCATCTCTCTCGTTTGGAAGATCCTCACCAAAGTGTTTATGAGCCCAAGGAAATCACCGAAACATTTCCGCTCGAGACACTTGGTTTAGTGAATTCTAAGCTTGATTCTTCTACCCCATGGTTTGCGGATTTTGCAAATTACCATGCGGGTAACTTCATCGTTAAGGGTATGACGACTCAAGAAAAACGAAAATTCTTTCGTGACGTCAAGTTCTACTTTTGGAACGACCCTTACTTGTTTCGAACTTGTGCGGATCAAATCATCCGTCGTTGTGTATTTGGCACCGAAGCTTCTAATATCCTTAGAGCTTGCCATGAGGGACCCACGGGTGGTCACCACGGTGCTAATCTCACGGCTAAGAAGGTGTTTGATGCCGGCTTCTTTTGGCCTACTATTTACCGAGATGCACAAATCCTTGTGAAGTCTTGTGATGCATGCCAACGACAAGGAAAAGCCTCACAAAAAGATGAAATGCCACAAAATATCATTCAAGTATGTGAGATCTTTTACGTTTGGGGTATAGACTTTATGGGACCATTCCCATCATCTCGTGGTAATAAGTACATCCTTGTTGCGGTTGACTACCTATCTAAGTGGGTGGAGGCAAAGGCCTTGCCCACTAATGATGCTCGTGTGGTAGTTAAGTTCTTGAAAAGTTTGTTTGCTAGGTTTGGAACCCCTCGTGCGATCATAAGCGATCGTGGAACCCATTTTTGTAATGACCAATTCGAAAGAGTCTTAAGGAAATATGGGGTTACACATCGTCTTTCTACGGCTTATCACCCACAAACGAGTGGGCAAGTCGAGGTTTCAAACCGAGCATTGAAGAGGATCTTGGAGAGATCCGTGGGGGAAAACCGACAATCTTGGTCGGATAAGTTAGACGATGCTTTATGGGCCTTTAGGACCGCTTATAAGACGCCCATTGGGTGCACTCCCTATAAGCTTGTGTATGGAAAGAATTGTCATTTGCCTATCGAGTTAGAACACAAGGCTTATTGGGCCCTAAAGCATTGTAATGATGATATGGAGACCGCGGGAAAACACCGGAAAATGCAATTAAATGAATTGGATGAATTAAGGGATATTGCTTATGAAAATTCATTGATTTACAAAGAGAAAACTAAAAAGTTGCATGATTCAAAAATTAAAAACCGGGTTTTTAACATTGGGGATCAAGTTTTGCTTTTTAACTCAAGATTGAAAATATTTTCCGGTAAATTGAAATCCCGTTGGTCCGGTCCATTCACCGTGACTCAAGTATTTCCGTATGGGACCATCGAGCTAGCTCAAGATGATGGTCCTAACTTCAAGGTGAATGGACATAGGTTGAAGCACTACTTTGGTGGGGAAGTTCCATCCTTGAACTACCTCGACCAAGTCACCTTCCCCAATGATAATTAGTGTTGAGGGGATCGAGTCGAGCTCATGACTCGGTAATCAAAAACGAGGAGCCTCGTGGGGGAGTCCCATGCTTATCCTATGTACATATTATCGTTTTCTTAGTCTAATGTAGCTTACGTGTGGGGATTTGTGCCCTTCCAACCTTTGTTCCGTGGTTGTTTGTGATATGTGGTTTTTAGATCATGATCTTCACGATTGGAGCCTCTCGTGTTCGTTTTAGGGGAGCACTCGATCGTTTGCTTTGGAGACATTTCTCAATATCCATGATATATCCTTTGATGTTCTAACCTTAGGTTTTTAGCACACTTCATAAACGGCTATTACTTAATGGTTACACCCGTTCCATGCTAGATTAGGCATTCGACTACGTCTCTAGTATAGGGGTGTTTGCACCCCTAGACTCGAAACATTGAGGACAATGTTTAACTTTAGTATGGGGGGGTGAATAGATACTTGCCTTGCCAAACCTTCACGCTTTCCAAAGTTTATCGTTTTATTGCAAAATAAGGCTAAAAATGGCCAAATTTTAAATTTTTCTCATGTTTTATAAGTGTTTGAAGACACGAATGTAGATTTTCCGATGGCGAGAATAAGAGTAATTTTTGACTCGACCGTGCGTGTTGAGCACTTAGCTTTGATTCCTTAACTACACATTAGGCTAAGTCTCTTAAATGAGGACGAGAAATGATAGGGTTAATTATAAGTTACTATGCTAAACGTAGAGTACTCGTATTCTTTCAAAAACTCATGTGTTCTCGTTGTTTGCTTATTCTCCCTTCGCATGTAAATATTTTTTGCTTAATAAATATTGATTTAGCGGTTTAGTTTTGATTGTTGGGTTTCTAGTCTTTTCTAGTAGCTTCCGTGTAATTAAATTGGGAAGACATTAAGGTATCGCCAGCGTCACGGTTTTGAAGTATTGGCACCCTAATAATTGAAAGCTTCACCCAATAATAAGATTTCAAGTGCTCACCTAAATCAAGCAAACAATTTGAAGCCTCACAAGGCCGAAAAATCTATGCAAAATTGAAAGTGAATCAAGCCTTAATCTTCGAAGCTTTAAAGATCCAAAATTCGCCTTAGCGTGAGGATATACGTCTTTGGCTAATAAAACCACCGATGAGGCGGATAATAAAAGGCAAGGCAAGACCGAAGTCATAATAAAAGCTTCATGGCGAAGTTGAATAAAAGATGGAGGTAAACCAAAGATAATAAGGCCCTTCCGTTAGGGGGCGTATAAAAGTCTTGGTAATAAGTCTCATGTTCAAAACCGTTATAAAACCGTGTTTATCGATTCTTCTTGTCAACTTAATTTTTTGACATCGTTGTCTATTAGGAGGGGTTATTGATTTGATGGTCTTAGTTACACCGTTAGGACTCTATTTTTAGACCTAAATCTCTATTATCGCATAAGTCAAACAATGTATCCTCGTGAAACATTCAAGACATCATAAAATATAAGAGATACAACTTAGGAATAATGGGAGGATAAGTACGTGATTAGGGCATATGAGTAGTGTTAGCATTACTAACTTATAATAACAATGATCTCGTTACACGCTTGGCATGGAATTAAGGTGAAAATCGAGGACGATGAAATTATTTCTAACGAAGCATTCACGTGTTCTTATTCTATGAACCTAAACGTCCCATTTTGCGATGAAAATCATACATTATGTCTATAACACAAGTAGTAATAGTAGTAGTGTAGCTAGTTTATCATTCAAATAAAGTGAATAATTAAATTTTGGAGATGCTTTGATACTTTATTCTAGCATTGCGTGAGGGCACGGCAATGGTTTAGTATGGGGGAGTGATGAGACTGCTTTTATACATAGTCTCATCTTCCAAATAGGGCTTAAAATGCATTAAATATCATCAAAATACCCAAATATATGCTTGTGTTTGTTGCTTGTGTATTTTAGGTACGGATATTGAGATAATGACAAAAGATCACAAGAATCATGCAAAAACGAACACGGGAAACGAAGCCGCACAATGAACCAAGCCCTAGTGAAGACTTTCCCAAGATCAACCCTTGAAGATTTGAAGAATTATGAAGAAGGGTCCTCCAATTATGAAGAATTGACACTTTATACCCTTGTATCCTCATAATTACAAGTTTGGTCCCTAAAGTTTGTCAAAATTACCAAAAGGGCCCTTAACTTTGAAGAATTGGCAAGTTTAGCCCCTCAACAAAGCTAAATTGTCAACCAATATCATCCACAAAGACAAATATATCATGAATTCCTTCAAAGTACAAGAAATGACAAGTTTGGTCCTTTGAAAAATCCAAAATTACAAAAAGGACCCTCAACTTTCAACAATTGGCAAAAATGGTCCCTCATTTATCAAGACTTGGCAAATTCAGTCCTCCAAAAATGACAATTATACAAGTCTAAACCATTATCATTGAAGAAATTACCAAACCAACCCTTGAAGAATTCAAATATGGCAAGAAATACCCCTGAATTCATGTTACAAAAGTTTATGGGCCAAAAATGCCAAAAGTCCAAAGTTGATAAGGCTTAAATGGGCGATGATAGAATTTTGTTTGCAAGTGACAAGTTATTGGGAAGTGAGGGGTTAAAGCTGACAGACAAGTATTATTACCTAGACCAACCAATGGGTGACACGTATCCCACTCAATCTTCACAACCAATCAAAACCCACCATTTCTCCACCTCATTTCCCACTCACCGTTTATATTAACTAACTTTTCAAATAAGTTAATTAATATTAAATCACGCGCTAAACACCCCTTTTAAACTTCAAAACAAATCAAACAACCTGTTCTTCATGTTCTTGATAAAATTAGGCATTCCTTAATTACTTGTAATTAAGCCCTAATTGTTTCCAGATTTATGATTAACCATCCCATAAACACATCCCAAACCTTAAACATGACACCCCACCAACCCACATGCTACATGGGACCTCCCCTGCTACGTCTAAGAGGAAGAAGACAAAGAAGAGCCAGTCATCCAACGTCCCACAATTGTGCTTACATCCTAAGCTTGTTACAAGCCCTTGGATCACTTTTTCACTTGCCAACTCATGCTACAAGCCAAGAAGAGTCACATGATCTTCAAAAGATGCCAAAGCTGCAAGGGCAAAATGGGGACTTCTACACATTAGGGTTTACGTTTTTTCTTGCTTAACTAGTTCACTTGTAGCCTATATAAAGGCATCTAGGTCTCTCATTTACGTTTGCTTTTGATTTTTCCTTGGTTCAAGTTTCTGTAAATCCTATTTCAAGTTTAATGAAATTGAGTTTGAAATCTTGAAGAAAAGTCATTGGCCACTCTTGTTTACTGCTTTCATTTGTTATATGCTTTGTAGTTCTTAAAGTTCAAACCTGTTTTCAAAAGAGGAGTGTGCACAAGTTTGCATATTTTCCTCATTTTCTTGATATTTTGCTAAGTCTTGTTCTAATCTTGGAATTCTTGGGCTATAGGGCTGATCATAGCATCCTAACAGAGTTGGTTAAGGTGTGGTGAGGCTTATAACTTGGGCATAATCAAGTGTGGGGTAACAAGTTTGCATCAATCAAGATTTTTCCAAGTTTCTGATTTTTCATGTTATTGTGCTTAACCCTTGTTGAATCTTAGCAGGCTTTTGTGGAAGCTTGTGCTTGTTCTGGCTAGCACATAAGCTCAAAATTCGTGGGTGTGGATGTACATCCATGAGGTTTGCTTACTTAATCTCCAAATCTGCTTAAAAAGTGATTTTTGGTGATATTTGTATGAAACTGTTGTTCTTGTGAATTTTGTGGCTTGTTCTTGCTTGAATCTGTTATTTAGACTTGTTTGAGTATTAATTGATGCTTTGTTGGCCTGAAATCTTGTTTTGCTTTTGAAAATCTTGATTTGAAAAAGTTAAAGGGGTGTTTGGGTCTACTGATTTATGCTTGTAATCTGATTTTGTGTTAAGGGAAAGTGTTGTTTATGCTTTGTATCTGTTATAACTTTGTTTGAGAGTGTTTTGCTGCAAGTTATTGGGTTTGAACACTTGAATTGATCAATCTGCTATTAAGACCTTGTTTCTGCTTGTTTTGACCTAGGATTTTGGGAACACTTAGTGTGTATGCATGCTTAGGGATAAAAGTGGTTTAAACAAAGTTAACATAACCTGTTTGAAAGATTTGAGGTGTTGAAATTGGCTTGTGTGTCAAATACATCAGCAAAAGTATAAATCTGCATGTGTAGTGTTCATCAGTAACTTTGATAGCTTGGATCTTGCTTAATTCTTTGAACCAGTGCCTGAAACCTGTTTAGACTTGCTTATTGGAGTTTATTATAGCTTATGTGTGCATTTGGTTGAATTTGGTTGGCTGATTTGTGCTAAAATTGCTCTTGAATGCTAAACTGCTCATTGTTCATGTCTGTGCTATATCTGGTGATAAATTGATTAAACTGTATCAATTGGCTGTTTGTGATTGTGTTATTTTGCTTGTTATTGACTCCTCTTGATCCAAGGATCAATTGGGTGCCTTTGTGAAAACTGAATCCAAGAAAAAGTCACTAAAGACAACAAGTCAAAATAGTTAAGCAGTGGGAAAAGTTCCCACTGCTCAACATCCAAAACTAGCCCCTGCTAGTGCAATTTTATCATCAGCTTATCAATAAGCTATTCTAGCTTATTCTGACTTGCAACAACTTATTTTTTGTAATACATCTTCATTATTTGACCCATTTAAGTGAACTGGAGCTTATCAGACTTTGACTTTGACTTTTCACTAGAAAACCAACTTGTTTGACTTTTAAGATAAGTGCTTATTTGATTTTCCAGCTTATTGAGTGTGCTTATTTGAAAGTTCTTTGGTTTTTAAGCTTAGTTTTGTCAAAAGAAACATTTTGCAACTTGAATCAGCTTTTGAGGTGGTCTAGATCACTAAAACGACTATTTTGTCGTTTTGTGAATAAGTTGTTGACTTGTTTCTGGCTTATTGAGTGGTCTTATTTGAAATTTCTTTTTACAGAAGTCTTTGTTAGGTCAAGAGAAGGTTGTGTGTTAAATTTTAGCTTATGGCATCAGCTTATAGCTTAATGGGCCAAAAAGCCCATTAAGAATAAGCTGCTTATTATAAGTTAGCTTATTTCACATTTTCAGCTTTTGGGCCTTTGGAAAAAGTTGTTTAAAATCAAATTTTGAGTCAGACTGTGCTTTTTGAGCTTATTTTGAGCACTTTTTCTTATTGGGCCTTAATTAAGCCCAATAAGGGACTGTTTTGGGTTTGGCCCATTTTCTAGGCCCAATAGGGGTATTTAGGTAATTTCACTTTCATTTCTGAGTTATTTAGGTTAAATTAAGCTAGTTTGCAAGTTTTTAGAATTTTTTATAATTTTTGGATTTTTAATATTATTTTATTATTATTTTATTATTAAAAATTAAAAGTCTGATTTTCTAGGTTTTTATATTTTTCCTAGGTTCTAAATACTTAATTAGGATTTTTGCAACTTTCCAAATATTTTTTAGGTCTTTTAATTATTTGTTATAATTAATTTAAGATTTAATTGATTTTAGGAGTTTTTAATTATTTAAAAATAGTTTTAATTGGTTTTAAAATTTTGAAAAATAGTTTTTAGCTTAATTAGAGTATTTTTGAGGTTTACAAACTTGAAAATCTAGTTTAGGGCTTTTTAATAATTAATTTTGATTTTTAGGGCTTTAATTAGCATTAAAAAGTCATTATCTAATTAATTAAAAGGTTTTTGCAAGTTTTGATTTTTTGTAAACTCTTAGAACATTATTTAGGATTTTTGGTGATTTTTAGAAATTTTTAGGAATTAATTTTAATTTTGGTGGTATTTACGACTTTACGTGTACGCCTTTTTAGACTTAGTTTAATCCGTCTTCATAACCGTCATTCTTTTCTAATCCCTTTTCTATTTTTCTTTTCTCAAATATAATCACAAATTAATCCAAGTCATTACACACATAACACACTAGCCTCCTTGAGAACGAACTTGAACTTAATTGGGTCATTCACACACGGTTTTCCTAAATCGTCGTGCTCACTTGCCCTATTTATTGCACTCTTTTCCTAAGGAGTTGCAAAACTTCAACATCAATTAGCGTATGTCCTCGTGGCTCGCATGACCCCGTGACCCTGCTCGCCACTAAAGGGTTGTATGCGTAGGCCACTAGGCTTTTCATGCCCATTTTGAGTGCCAATCTTAGACCTGCTATGAGGGCTTCATAATCTACTTCCATACTAGTTGCGGGAAAGTCGAACAACAATGCGTAGGTAATTTTTATGTCGCACTGATTTGTGAGGATGAACCCTGCATCTGGTCCTCCTTTTCCTACGAAACCTATCGAAAAGAGGACCCATGGGAGCCCCGATGGCGAGCCCTCACGCACAAATATGGTTTCAGCATGGGAATCTTCCGAGATACATCTCATTCTCTTCATCCGTGAGTTGGATTCCGTGTTGCGCTTACTCCTGTCTGCATCCTTCCTTTTTGCGCTGTGACTAGAAGTGCTACTACCCCCTTCGAGCGTATCTATGTTGCGGATGGTGATTACTCCGTCTTGCACTTGGAATTTGAACATACCATGTACTGTGGAAGGTATCGCACGCAGTTTTTTAGTGCTGGCTGTCTAATTATCATGTTGTACGATGATTAGGATCGCACAACCATGAAATCCATCCACACAGTTGTCGAGTGACATGTGCTTCCAATAGTTACATATGTGCAGAGGTGTCCTAGTGATCGGGTTTTATCACCGTTAAACCCTGTGAGGACTTGTACGGTGTCTTTTAGCTCCTTCTTTATTTCTCATGGTAGTCGTGCGAAATAATGTTCGTTCAATATGTTCGCTGTTGACCCTCCATCTACGCACATGCCTTCTATAGCATGGTCCCCGAGGGCTATGTCAATAGTCAATGACCCGACTCTATAGTCCATGTCTGAAAGAATAGGGAACGTTATCTCTTTATCGCGTGCAAATTCCGCGATCGTTCTCCTTTGCATAAAATACCTTTCCCTTTCTACCATGTAAATGGTTATGGGCTTATCCTTCTGTTTTTTCGCTTCAATTTTCTTCGTATCCATGCTCTTCCTCCAGTCTCTTATCAGGTCGTTTAACATCCCTGCTTTGATCAGGCTCTCAATGTGCCTTTTTAGTTTAATGCACTCATCGGTAGCGTGTCCTTTATCGTCATGGTATTCACAATGCTTTGTTTTTTCCCGTTTATCTGCTGGTCCCATCATTGGGCTAGGCTTTGGAAAGTCTGCACCCTCTGATAAAAATGTCTCCCTGAAGGTCTTTTGCAGTGGGGTAAACTTACTGTTGTTGTTATTACGCACTTGCTTCGCTATGCCTTGGAAGTCCAAGGTACGGCTGATGTTTTGCCCATATGACTGTTTCTTGGGCCGGTCTTGGTATTTGTAGCCTGATGTCATCTGCCTGCTATCTGCTGCTGCGGTTTCGCCCTGAATAAATGCTCGGACCTTCTTCATTACCCCATCAAACGTTCCCGGGGTTATGTCATTCAGTTTCTTTATTAGGTCCGGGTTAGTGATGCCCGCGAGAAATCCAAAAATTTTAATAATTTTCGGGCAATCTTTAATCTGGTTGCATTCAGATTTGAAGCACTCCATAAAGTCTTCGAGACTTTCATTGTGCCTCTACTTCACTCTTGCAAGTGAGACGAGGCTTTTGTCGTACTTCTTCTGTTGCACATAATTTCTTCTGAACGCTCTCCTAATTTCTTCGAATCCATTAATGCTCCTTCGTGGGAGGCGGTCGAACCATGTCCGAGCGTTCCCGATGAGCGTTGAGTTGAACATGTGGCACCACACGGCCTCTGGCAATTGCTCTATCCCTGTTTGAGATTCAAAAACTTTCAAGTGATCATCTTAATCCGTCGTACCGTCGTAAGTTTTGACATTGGACAACATGCGTCTCTTTATATTATCTTTGGAAGTAGTTATGAGTTCTGAAAATGCACTTCCTTTCTCCCGACGCCATGGGAGGGTCCACTCATCTTCACTGCGCATCCTTGGTTTCGTGGGTGTCCTGCGGTGTTTTTTGTCGTAGTCGGAGGAATCAGAATCCTCAGTGGATGAAAGAGCGACCCTTTTACGGCGAGGATGGATATCGCTGTAACTAGAGTTCGAGGAATTTTTGCTTGAG
Organism: Glebionis coronaria; assembly: GCA_025667525.1. Classification (NCBI taxonomy): domain Eukaryota; kingdom Viridiplantae; phylum Streptophyta; class Magnoliopsida; order Asterales; family Asteraceae; genus Glebionis; species Glebionis coronaria. The sequence goes on from CM046878.1 coordinate 270,420,166, forward strand.
GAATCCCTTCTGCTCGCCTTTCCAGTGCTCCTGTTTCTTTCCTGTCCTTGCAGATCCTGGATGAATCTCTTTCCAAGGGCCCCAATCTATTAAGGGCGCTCCGTCTGCCCAAAGGGTTGGGCCCTAATCTGTCTTTCACGCTTGTGAGCCGATGGTTACTGACTGGTGTAATGAAGCCGTCCTCTCCCTTTGGGTTCTCAGAACTGTCTGAGGACGACGCGTCTTCAATAAGGGGCGCACCCGAAGGAGATGTTGGGATCTCAGTTGTTCTTTCTTTCTTCCTCATTTCCTTCCTAGCTTCCTTGTTAGGTCTTGACCCTTCCATGACCTTGAGTTCCTTGTCGAAGTCTATGTTGATCCGAAGATCTCTTGTCGGATTTTCCCTCATCTACGCTCTCATGAGTGGGATTAGAGCTTCATAGTTTTCTGTGATGTAGTCGCTCATACTCTGCTTCGTCGAGGGAGGAATCTCTGTCTCAGTTCGCGGGTCTATCACAACCCTTGTGTCCAGAGCGTCCTTGTGGCCTTGATCAGGGATTTCCCGAGAGGACGATGTATCCCTAACTTTCTGTGGGGTAGAGGTGACTAGTGGGGAGAAAGATACTTGCAATCCCTTCCTACCACGACCTGGGTTATTAGGTGGTTCAAAGCTTGAGTATGGACCTGTTGGCTTTTTAGATCCGCCCTTTGGTGGGGGCGGGTTTGGGCCACTTTTCGTCATTACTTAGAGCTTAGTGTAGGATCCTATGGATAGCGCCAACTTGTTGATACAAAAGTTGGATGGACCGAGCTTGACCCGAATTAGGCTTAATTTGGGGTCTTGTGGATTCTGGCTCTTGCACCAAGTGAAACTTGTTTTAAAGACCCTGCGCACTAAACAGACACCGTTAGGCTTATCGTGGGTTTCTACCCCACGATTAGACTCCAGCTTGAGAGTAAGTAATCGATTTGAGTATATTAGGGTTTAGGGTATTGTGTGTATCTTACCTTTGTGGAACCATGGGGGTTCCTTTTATACTCGAGAGAGTCCATGCTGGGCTCCCTGTTCTTGCGGCCTAAGGAAGAGATAATGATTCAAAATAGATGGATCCTTATCGCATAACTGAGGTAAGTACATATCCTCTCCCCTTAGGCGAGTATAATCATAAGATAGATTATATTCTTGTCTGATCCTGTCGCAGCGCGACAAGAACACGGTTAATCAATGAACCGTATGTACGACAGCGACTTACCGGGCGTCCTGGACTGTGCGCACATCGCACAAACATTAATCCATTCCAGATGGATATGGGTAGTATCCGTGAGTCGGACTATCCAGCCCGACTAGGGACTATACGTCATCAGGTGAAGACAACTCATTCATCCTAGATTGGAATGAAGAAGAGGTAGAACCATGTGAATGGTTAGTACCCTGAGTTGAGCTAGTCTTGCATAGAGCAAGAGGTGTTGAAGGTGATGAAGAAATGAGAATAGGAGATATCTCATTCTAGGGTGTAAAAAAGATGAGGAGCTAAGTTTAGGCAACTTGATCTTAATCTTAAGGTTTCTTTTGGAGGAAGAGTGTTTGGAAGAGTTTGAGGATCTTGTGGACACCATGGTTGTGTGTCTAGGTTTAGAAGAAGGCTTAGAGGATGAAGAAGAATAATAACCAAGAGAGGTTTAAGAAGGAGAAGGGATGATCCAAACTAGTAATGGGTTAAAATTTATTTTGATGAATAATGAAATTAGGTAGGCAAAATTTGGAAAAAGCTGGTTTTTAGCAAATATTTCACCAATGTTTACAAATATTTAGAGAAAAGAGTGTAAAGCAAAGATGCCTTCGAAGTTAGTACCCGCGATTCCTCAAATAGGGCCTCGGTTCTTTATTGATAAAGAACCGCCCAGATTTAGAGAACCGCGGGCAGAGGGCTCCATAAAATAGTTTTCCAGCAACTTTCAATAGCCTAGATTTTAAACAAGGATTTAACAAGCCAGAGTAGATTACTAGCTAAAATCTAGATAGCTAACTAACACATAATTTCACAAATTCATGCAAATCGAAACATCTATCACATGAAAACATTAGGATTAAAATATTAAGTAATCCAAACACAAAGTATTAGTTTAACAAATCCAAAGACTACATAAAGAGACACGAAACAAGTCCGAGTTACAATCATGGCATCATTAATTCAACTCATTTTCTCTCATTGACATTTCTTATTGCCTTGATCATTTCCTTAGGTTATCTAGAAGACAATGCTTAAGATAGAATTGATAATCATAATCAATGTCTAGAGATGACAAGTGAGAGAGAGTGAATGACAAAGAGTCATTTGAACTAAGAGAAGAGTCATCAATGATATGAGAATCCACTTGATGAATATTTCCATCTTCATTTGAATCACACTTAGGCTCAAGTGAAAGGTTCCCTTAAACGAGAAGCATAGCACGATCAACAGAGCAAAAATATGATGCATTTAAGGGTGAAAAGTCAAGAAAAACTCTTCTAAGAAAGTGAGAGAGAAGCATAGCAAAAGGAAGACTCGAGTTAAACTCAAGGAGAACAAAGTTAATTCTTCTAGCTATGAAAAATGCAAGGTTGTATGAGGTGGAAGTTGCAACATAATACAACATATGTGCAAGACAAGCGGGCACAAAATTGCGATTACCATCGAGACACATTGCATTTTCCCTAATGATTTCGGCCCAAGAGTTCATAAAATCATTAAGATCGCTAGTGAGTAATTCCCAAGGAGTGAGAGAAATAATTTATCTTTGAATTTTACCAAGAAGAGGATGTTCACAAGGTTTGGCAATGGTACAAGAGATGACCCGAAAGAGAAGGTAGCTCGGTCACATAATGCACGTCAATAGAGGCCGACTCTAAAGAGTTGATACTCCAAGCATCGGTGATCCTACATTGACCATTGTATGGTACCTTGAGAATTTTTTCAAATTCTTCAAGAGTGTATACAAAGGTGTTCCCCTTGATGGAAAATCTTATTGATAAACCATTGTTGGTGCACATTAATGTGAAAGAACTAAAGAACTCCAAGATAAAGGAAGGAAATATTGGCGCATCAATATCAAGCAAACAATCAAAGCCAATGGATTTGAACATGAATCGAATGAAGTCAAGTCCATGTAAATTTGAAGGGACAATGCATCCTTCATGAAAACTACGAGATTTTAAAGACCGACGAGTATTTTTGAGAGAACGAGATTGGCACGAAGTAGAAAGAGTAGGCATGTATTCTCTAGTTTTCTCATGATCTTTTCGAGTTTCCAAAGGCATGATTAAGTACCTATATAAAACACAAAAATAATGTTCCAATCACTCTTATATTATATAATGAACAAGAACACAAATTATGAGAATGTGTTTGCTCAATTTCTTGACAAACAAAATGATTAATTCTTAACTTTCCCATGTTCACAATGTACTAAATTCATCATTGACTAGAACATATGAACTATGTAAAATCAACCATAAACTTGAACATTGGTTTATCAAAAATTTGTTTTTAGGTAAGCATTAACAATGCAATTACCAATTTGTTCATGGGTTCATATTAATTTCATCATTTAACCAAAAATAATTTAGTCAAATTTCGGATTGTTCTACAAGTGGGTTTTAGTGAAATCGCAATGAATTTAAACCAAAGGAATCATAGCATTATAATTATCTCAACCCACATTCCTAGTTAGGTTCCAATTCAATCTTAACTTAAAAAATCGCTAATTATGAAAACAAGAACCCTAGAACAAATTGATTAAAATTGAATGAATGTACTTACAATTAATTGATGATGGAAGAGGGATGAGTGAAACCCACGACTTGGAATCAATTAATCTTGCATGATTGAAGCTTTCAGAAAATAAAAATGGTGGTTTATGGTGGGCCCGTCGCCTATGGAGAAGAAGGAGAGGGCTTTTTTTGAAAAATGATTAAAAAATAAAAACCAGATTATTTTAGTCACTTAGTGGGTTGCGGTTCCTTATTGATATGGAACCGCACATTTGAGCCGTGACAATTAAAGAACCGCCTACAGTGGGTGGTTTTTAACCAAGAAAATCAATGAAATTTTCAAAACCAAGTTTTTCTAAAATACTTCAAATATATCTCAAGCCTTTTGGAAATCATTGGACCACTTCAATACTAGGTAACAATGCCTTAATGAAGGATTACGAGTTAAATCGAAACCGAAAAGGCCGAATAAGACCGATACGGAAAAACAACTAGTCGTAAGAAAGAAACAAAGAAGAGAGAAACCAAGCGGAGTGAACAAAAATTAAGTTCAATGCTCAAGAGACAAGTGACAATCTTCAAGTTGTAGAAACGAAGAGCTTGTGTCATCTATAGTGGTTTAAGACGTGCCTTTCTGGCGTAAGTCTAAACGGCTTTGGTAATGAACCATACCAAGAAATTTTGATAAGTAGAGTAAGATCACTTTCCAGGATAGTCTTAAGCTATTTCAAAATGCGAGCAAAGTATTAATTCACTTTCTCTCCCACATGATCGGACAATTATTATTGCTAGGGATTGAAATAACAATATCCTTGGAATATTTCAATTCTAAATGTGTAATATCCTAACTACGACTTATGAAGTAGTTTGGTATCTCAAGGGATTAATCAATAATCCTAGAGATGAGCACAATTTCACATATTACACATGATATAGGGCCTGCTAACCGTATGAGTGCAAATCATAGAAATCATGCTTGATACTTTAAGCTACTACTAACTCACTCTACATCTCCTAAGTGAGTCAAGTATCCAAGAAATGAAGGTTTGAGAAGGTATAAGAATAGAATCACATACCACAAACAAATGTCAAGGCAAGGATGCCAAGAGAAAGCACATAGTCAAGTAATGATCAAAAAAATGATCATAGGGCGTGTGGAAGAACGAAAGCGTACCTTAGTCGCAAAATGCATTCCAAGTCTTCTAAGAACCAATGCAATGCCCAAACATGACTACTGTGACTACTAAGTCTTCAAGGGCTAGTATCACTCTCATCCATCTTTATATCATCATTCAATGATGTTAGAAATCAAAGAAGATGAGTCTTCTATAAGTGTAAGCAACTCAATCCACAATCAATTTAATGATTAATCTTAATGAGTACCTACATATAACAAGATACAAACTAGTAGATACATTTCAAGAGTAAATCTAAAATGTATAAATACTACTAATCTAGATGAGGTGCTATATTACCAATCAAAAGGCCTATTTTCAATGAAAAAATAGTTTGACCAAAGAGAAACTTTAGTACAACAAATACTTCAAAGGTCTTGAGTGACCATAGATCTGATACCAGTTTTAGAATATAGAAGGGGGTTAAATAGTTCCTCTTTGGTTTATGTCCTAATGAAAATTCCTTTCAATTAGGATTCTACAAAACTACCTTTTACTTGAAAGTTAGTTTCATAATGATTAGGTTCAATACTAATGCATTAACAATGACAAGTAATAGATGTATTCAATGTAATATAGTAAGTAGGTAAAGGGTAAGGAAAGAAGAAACCTAATAGGGAGACACCAAGATTTATAGTGGTTCGGCAACAAAGCTCTATCTTCGTTCCTACTCCACTCCTCGAGTACATCTTACTCGAGATTTCCACTATATCCACAAGCTCCCTTCTTAGCTGAGAAAACCATACAACATTGCTTACATTATTTTCCGACACTAAGCTAAATGTCGAGACCTAATCTTAGCTAGGACCAATCTACACACATCGTCTACTTCACCATTTTCCGACACAAGGCTAGATGTCGAGTTCTAATCGAAATCTAGAACAAATCTTCTTCGCCCATCTTCTTTTTCGATACAAGGCTAGATGTTGAGTTCTAATCCAAAGCTAGAACCAATCTTCACAACTCTTCAATTTGAAGCTAAGTGAAAACTCACAAGACACATACACAAATCACTTTATTGTTTAGTGAGAACTAAAACACAACACTTACAACTCAATAAAAACATATCCAAGTATACACATGTAACTTGGATCCAAACAAGACAAATCCAAGTATACACATATACAATGAATTTACACAAGACTAATCCATATTCACAAATACATTAGATTAACACAACTAATCCAAGTATACACAAATACATTGGATCTACACAAGACTCAAATAAAAATGATGAATAAAACTAGATCTAAGGTAGGTTGATCTTCATCAAAGCTTCATCTTTAATCACATCACAAGTGTGTAAGTGATCTTCTCTTTGGACAAGTAAAGAAGGGGATCAAGAGGATAATCATATGTAAACATACTTAACACATTAAATGATTATTTACTAATGATTAGGATTTAGAAAAGAGAAAGAAGGCAGAAATAATGTTCAAAAAGGTTCATGGAAAATGCAAATTTGATCCACTATTTATAGGAGACAAAAGCCAACGGATCTATGGGCGCGGTTCCTTAATTGTGCCCACGGTTCTATATCAACAAAGAACCGCATAGCTATTTGAGGAACCGTGATTAGTAGACTCCGCTCCTTTTTGTCTTTTAGTCGGGAAGTAATATCTAAGGTAAGTTTTACCTTCAAAGGATATTCTTATGGCATTTGGAATATGACATATTCATATTTACATTTTCCATTTTAATAAAACATTTTCTTAAAAAGAAAGTTTATTAAATATTTTGTTACATTTGACAAAATGTTAGTTTTAAGGCTAATCATTTTTTATGATCACTAATCATGATTACGATATGTTTGTGCAATACCTAAATGATTATTACCTTGACGATAGTGTTTGTTAAAATAAATCGTCTTACGATTGTGTTTGATGATAAATGTCTTTTTAATTTGTCGTGATCAAAACTAAGAAAGATTAGTTAACACTAATAATGTTTTTAGGCATCACTTGCATTAACAAAAGTGTTCTAGGTAGATATAGTCAAGTGCCTTTCAACTATGATTACCACAACCAATTTTCAAATGAGAAATTTAGAACCATGGGATGTATTTGGCAACACTGCAATCGGGATTGCCATAAGAAATATGTATAACCCAAATGGACACATGAGACAATGGCGACCAAATGTTAGAGTGTTGAAATGTGTAGGTATCCTTGATGGTTGGACTTGAACCCGATGAATGGGTCAAAGGAAACGGATGTTCTAGACATACGACGGGGAACAGGAATCTCTTCAGTACCTACACACCAACGGATAGAGGTAATGTTATTTTTGGTGGCAACGTCAAAAGCAAAATCACAGGCAAGGGTATGATTTCTAATGACCATATTACCATTGATAATGTTGCTCACGTTGAAAACTTAGGATTTAACTTACTTAGCATTAGTAAACTTTGTAGTAACAAATGCAAAGTCTCATTTGAAGAAAATGGTAGTAAAATACTAAAAGACGAAATAACAATTGGAAAAGGAGTTAGGAAAAATAACATATATGTCATGAAATTTGACTCATCTAAAGACGCTATTTGTTTGGACACTATAGATGACACTTCCGCCCTTTGGCATAGACGACTTGGTCATATAAATATAGGTCTTTTACAAATTTGGCTAACAAAGATCTTGTGAGAAATTTACCAAAAGTTAAATATGATCAACATTTTTGTGATGCATGTAAAATTGGTAAACAAACACACGCAAGCCATAAGGCTAAAAATATGGTCACTACAACCAAGTGTCTAGAAATCCTACACATGGACTTGTTCGGTCCATCCGCCATAAAAAGTTTCGGAGGAAATTTTTACACCTTGGTTATCATGGACAAATACTCAAGATTTACTTGGACAAACTTTTTAAAAACTAAAAATGAAGCATTTGATAATTTTCAGATTATAAGTAAGAAAATTGAAAACCAATTAAAATTTTGAATTGTGTCAATTCGAATGGATCATGGTCGGGAGTTTGACAATGAAGTGCAATTCGGAGCCTTTTGTGACACCAAAGGTATCACTCACAATTTATCGGCTCCAAGAACACCTCAATCAAACGGGGTAGTTGAACGCAAAAATAGAACACTTCAAGAAATGAGTAGAACTTTAAAACCCGTATGCTTTTACCATTAACAGTGCACTTAGTAAATGTATGTACAAACTAAAACTTTACTTTTATAGCACGAACATGTGTCACGAATATTAATTACAGAAATTACGTACGTGTTATTACACGATAAGTATTAAGTACGTGATAGTATACGATAATTATTAACCATAATAATTATAATCACGAAAATTAAATCATGAACGTTAAATCACGAACACGTAATTACGTATGTATTTATTATAATACGATAAATATCGTTCGTACAAGTATTTAATTATAACACGAACAATTAAATAACATATAACACGGAAACGCTAACGTAAGAACACGTAAAATGTTAGACACGAAAAACATTCGGGTTTCCCTCGTGGGCCCCTTATAGCCGCGGTCACCAAAGACAAGGGAGGGCCCAAGCCCATTTTTGGTTTGGCTAAAATAAACAAAAAGGGTTACACCCTTTTCATTTTACAGAAGATTGATAAAAAAATAAACCCTAGCCTCCCTTTTGTCCTCTCTTGGCCGCCGGCTACCACACACCACAAAGGGTGGTTGTTTGATCTTGATTATTGAATAAGCAAGTGTTAGTGTTCGTGTCTTTGTCCTCAATTGATTCACGCATTCGGTAAATTTGTTATTCGTAAATTCGTTATTCCTTTTCTCGTATTCTTTTATTTAATTTAAGAACACATGAACATGGGATAATAAAAACAAGTAATTAGACATGCTAGAATCATAGGGTAAATAAAAAGAATGGAATTGGTGGGGGTTTTGGGTTTGGCCGACGCAAGAACCGAGAGCCGAAGCTCTCGGTGGTCTTCGTATCACCACCAACCGAGACCCCGTGGTCTCAGTGTGGGTTGTGGTGGTCTCGGTAGCAAGAAAAAAGGGACCCTAACTTGAGTCAGGGTACCGTTTGGTTTGTGTTGGGTATCGGCAGCATCAACAACACTACCGGCTAACTGTCGGTGGCTGTTATTGGTCTAGCAGGGGGAACGCACGGCAGCAGCAGGGGACCACCGGCTAACTACCGGTGGGAACTTGATGTGGTCAGCGGCTAGCCGAGGCAGGTAGGGGCAAACCACCGGCTTAAGCCGGTGGTGTTTTTGCTCCAACAGTGGCAATCGGCTGAGCCAGTTCGCCACTGTTAAGGGGATGTTTCTTTTGTCTGGTTCATGGGGAATTCGGTCCGATTCACGATATGTCTAAATTAAAATCAAGGGTCTGGTTCACGACTAATTTTTAGAAGTTATTATTTTTATAAATTATATTATTTTAGCAAGAAAAATTAAATTAATTAAAACATGACTAATAATTAATTTAATTAAACATGGACTTAGGTTATTATTATTTATGAAATAATGCATGTTTTAACCTAAGTATTTTATTTATTTAATTTAGACTATAGTATTAATTAATTATTTAAAACATGGAATATAATTAATTAATAAACATGACTTAGGTTATAGTTAATATAATATTTATACATGTTTAACCTATGTACTTATACACCTTAATTTAGTTAAATCATTAAATCGTATAACCTATAGTTTATTTAATTAACATGATATTATTAATAAACTATACAAATGACTACATGACTTATGATATTTAACCAGTAAACTTAAGCTTATATTATTAGCTTATTAAACCAGCTTATTTCTAAATATGGAAACTTTCTATTTCAGAAAACTTACTATTTTTGGAAACATTCTATTTTTAGAAACTGATCTATTTTTAGAAGTTAATCTATTTTTGGAAACTTTCTATTTTTGGAAACTTTCTATTTTTGGAAACTTTCTATTTTAGGAAACCTGCTATTTTTAGAAAGTTACTTATTTTTACACATGTATAATAATACAAGAATACAAGTAATACTTAACCAGCATACATAGAATACATGATAAACACATCATAACATTAAAATCAGTAAAAACAAGACAAGAACATATAAAACAAGCTAAGACATGATACAATCAGTTACGTACTCAGTAAACAGAATACTTATACATGTCCCCTATTTATGTAGCATTAGTGAGATCGGAGTAGGACTTTCATTTTTTCGTCTTCTTCGTTCACTGGACACAAGGTACGGATTTCCCGTACCTTCAGTACGAACATTCTTTCCTTATTAGGATTCCCCGTTTGCAGCCAACTGTTTTCCCAGTATTGTTTTATATGTCTGATTACTTATGTTAGTTTAAGAGCCTAAGCCATATACATGCATGACCAGTGTCACCTAGTTATGGAGGTACCATAACTATAACACTAGAGGCACCAGTTTATGACTTCCCCACGGCGAAGTGATTGCTCGTGGCGTCCCTTTTCAGTTTTGGCCATTGTTATTATATTATCACGTGGGGCGTATGGGTGCATCCTAGTTACATGTTTTACCAGTAATACGAGAGTGAATGCGATATGTGCCTTTCATCCTTCACTAGGAGTTGATCTCTCCTACCCAGACTATTTAATGGGAGGCAACCCCTCTAATTGAATGATGAGGTCTCCCCTCCAAGTATTCATGCACGGTGGAACCTCGTGACCTATATGGGCTATTGGCTAATTATTATAGATTTTACATAAAAACATAAGAATTTTCAAACTATAAAACTAGTTTTATGGACATGTTTCCAGGTTACTTTAGGACTTATACATTTCCGCTGCTATTAGTCTTTTATGCTTATGTTATTCCATGCTATACTTGTATATCCGTTCACTAAGCGTTATGCTCAGCCGTTTTCCTTTCATGTTCCCAAACGGAAGGTACTCAAGGGCGCTCGTAGACTTTAAGTGTACGTGCATATGGATTGGAAGCTATCTAGCCTTCTCTACTTTATGCATTTCATCATACATTTTGTTACTTATTTCTTTGGACATTATTTAGTCGTTTTCCTTTACAATACTTATGTTTGTGTGTGATAAGCTTATACTTGGACTACCGATGTTTGTTTCCGGTATTTCCATTCATGGTCATTTAATGTTTTAAGACATTTGCCTTGTATGCTATGATGACACGCCATAATCACGTGTGACATTCCATTTACCAAAATGAGGTGTTACAATTATGGTATTAGAGCCAAGGCTTCGACTTGTAGGCTCTCAAAACATGACATGTGATTAGTGGGTAGTCACTATGGTCTCCTAGAACTGACAGTTTATTTTCATGCATTTATATCATATGTCATTGTCGCATGAATTTTGACTAAGTAATGGTTGGTACAGGACTGGCCGTATTTAGTCGCATGTGCTTTTATCTATCGTGTTGTTTTGATGAACCGACCCATAGGCGTTCATCTTCGTCATGTCATTTGTTTAGGTGAACCAACCCAAAGGCGTTCACCCAAACCCATGTGGTTTCAGTATCATGCATTCATACACTGTTTTCATGCATAAAAATTTTCTCATGATTTATTGGCATATTTTTTTCATGTATATATATATATTTTTTTTTTTATTAGTTTAATCATGCATTTTGTGTTATACTATCAGATAGTTCTCACACGCGAGCAGGAACAACTCAATGCAACAATTCAAGCTGCGATGCAGGCCATGCTTCCTCAACTGAGGAATGAAATCAGGGCCGCGGTGAAAGCTGCCAACAATCAGCATCCTATTTCTCCTCCTCCTCCAGCTACACTGATCACATGGTTGGAACGATTCAACAAGCAACGTCCTCGATCCTTCGAGAAGACTGACAGCCCCAATGAGGCTGAGAGCTGGCTAGCTCATATCGAGAAGATATTTGATGCAATGGGCTGAGACCCTGTCTTCAAGACAAGGTTGGACTATTACAAGTTTGAAGGTGACGTGCTTGGATGGTGGAAGTCAGTGAACCAGTCTGAGGGAGGTGACAATTGGGTGGCTGGCTTGACTTGGGCTCAGTTCAGGGAGTTGGTGATGGGACAGTCTTCCCCAAGGCTGAGCAAGATAAGCTGAAGAGGGAGTACCACGGGATTAGGCAGAGAGCTAGGGAGAACAACAACGAGTTCATGCAGCACTTTCTTCGTTTGGCTGGTTTTCTTGGCGCAGCTTCAGGTACTGCCGAAGAGCAAGCATACCACTTTCGTTAGGCTCTTCGTACATCGATCGCCAATAACTTGGTGTGTGCTACCTTTAACACGGTGGCACAAGTAGCTAATGCAGCACGTAAGTTGGAGATGCTGCAGGAGAGAGATGAATTTGGTGAGGCAGAGAGACCCGAGAAGAGGTATATTTCGTCACTCAACGGTGATCATTTAAATTCATTCAGCACTATCCAAATATTTATCTTTCTCTAAAAATTGCATCTTTCAGGCAGAAGACCGGGGACCGGTCTCAACAGGCTACTCAACAGCAGCCTACTCAGCACAAGGGTAACGATCAGACCCAAGACCGTTCTGCTACGGATAGGCGTAGCGGTAATGATAACTACCATAACAACTCTAACAGCAGCAGGTCCCTAAACTTAGTCATTTCTTATGTTATATGTTTATAATTCATAATTCTGACACTTCAGCATCTTCTACCAGGAATCATGGCAGCGGGAGGGAACAGGACCATAGAGGTTCACATCCCAACCATACAGCTATCACTGGTATTATGTCTTACGATTTTCTGCATTATCCTATTTGCACCCATAAACCATATCTCATGTGTACTTTTCTGAACAGGCTCCCAGCCAGCAAGGGCACCTGTTGGAGGGTATACTCACCCTCTTTGCACTACCTGCAACCGTAGGCACCTAGGGTCATGTCGCCGCGACAGTGATGTGTGCTTCAAGTGTGGCCTGACAGGTCATCGCATGAAGGACTGCCGCAAGGGTGAGATAGAGGGCACATCTGGACATGCCGACTCCAAGCCACCTCCTACTACTAAATGGGTGTAAACGACCTCGCGTGACCAGGCCAACAAGTCTACAGGTACCATCACTGGAATCTTCTATATGTATGGTCAAGCTGCATGTGTTTTATTTGACACGGGTGCTACTCATTCGGTCATTTCTACTTCTTATGCCAAGAATGTTAGGATATCCCATATGCCATTAGAGAATATATTAAACATTTCTACGCCCTTAAGAGACTCTGTACGCGTAACCCATGGGTACAAGAGTCTTCCCCTCGAGTTTGATGATAAGATTCGCCCAGTTGACGCACTTCCACTGGATATGTGCGATTTCAACATGATATTAGGCATGGACTGGCTATCCAAACATCATGCCACCATTGATTTCCATTCATATCAGGTCATCTTCGGTGATGTAAATGCACCAGAGTACATTCACAACGGTTTCATACCTGAAAGGTCTGTATAAATAATTTCAACCTTACAAGCATGTGCCCAACTGTCACATGGTTGTGAGGGCTATCTTGCTACTGGTCATGATTTGGAGGCTTAATCTCCATCTATCTAGAATTAGCCGATCATGTCATAATTCCCAGATGTGTTTCCAGAAGAAGTTCCAGGCATACCACCTGCTCGTGAAGTATTGTTTAATATTGAGCTCATCCCAGGAGCTGAGCCAATTTCCAAGGCTCCTTATCGCATGGCTCCCATAGAGCTGAAGGAGTTAAAGGAACAGCTGCAGGAATTGTTGGAACGCGGTTTCATCTGACCTAGTGCTTCTCCATGGGGCGCACCGGTTTTATTCGTAAAGAAGAAGGACGGCAGTATGCATATTTGCATAGATTATCGTGAGCTTAACAAGATCACCATCAGGAATAGATATCCGTTACCACGCATTTGCGACTTGTTTGACCAAATCCAAGGGGCCAAACATTTCTCCAAGATTGATCTAAGGTCGGGCTATCACCAGTTATGGGTTAAAGAGCAGGACATCGCCAAGACTGCTTTCCGTACACGTTATAGGCACTACAAATTTGTAGTTATGCCATTTGGCCTTACCAATGCTCTAGCTGTTTTCATGGACTTGATGAACCGTATCTTCTATGAGTTTTTGGACAAGTTCATCATTGTATTCATTGACGACATTCTGATTTTCTCTAAGTCAAAGGAGGAACACGAAGACCATCTTCGTACTGTATTACAGATACTTCGCCAAAAGCAGTTGTATGCCAAATTCTCTAAATGTGAATTTTGGTAAGACAAGGTGGCGTTCCTAGGCCACATTATATCAGCAGAAGGAATAACCATGGATCCAGCAAAGGTTGAGGCTATTACTAAGTGGTCAAGACCGACATCAGCGACTGAAGTTCACAGTTTCCTAGGCTTAGTTGGTTACTACCGTAGGTTCGTAGAGAACTTTTCCCGTTTATCACTTCGATTGACCAAACTGATGCGGAAAAGGGAGAAATTCGTCTGCACTAAAGAAAGAGAGAAGAGATTTGAAGACCTGAAGCAGAGGCTGGTATCTGCACCGATTCTTACTCTCCCATCTGGTACAGGTGGATTTCAAATCTACGGTGATGCTTTAGGGAAGGGACTTGGCTGTTTTCTCATGCAACATGGGAAAGTGATTGCTTACGCATCATGACAGCTTAAGCCTTATGAGGAGAACTACCCTACGCATGACTTGGAACTTGCAGCAGTCGTGTTTGTACTGAAGATATGGAGGCACTACTTGTATGGCTAATCGTGTGATATCTTCACAGATCACAAGATCCTGAAATACATCTTCACTCATTGTAAGCTAAACATGAGGCAGAGAAGATGGTTAGAGCTGTTGAAGGATTATGACATTAATCTTCAGTATCATCCTGGCAAGGCAAATGTAGTGGCAGATGCTCTTAGTATAAAGTCAGGTATGATCAACGGCATCAAGATAGAGGAAGAGATTATAAGAGACTTGGAGCGACTAGACATTGAGATCACGGTACATGGACAACACGGTTACTGGGCTAATCTTAGAGTGGAACCTGGATTACTCTCTAGGATCAAGGAAGCTCAAAAGGATGATGATGAAATTTCGGCAATCATTCAGAACTTGGAGCAACAGACGGAGTTTCGGTTAGATGACGACGGTATCTTATGGCATGGCACCAGAATTTGTGTTCCTGATGATCCTACACTCAGGGAAGCATTATTGGCTGAATCTCATAGCTCCCCATTCTCCATTCATCCTGGTTCAACCAAGATGTACCACGATATCAAGCAGTACTTTTGGTGGAGTGGTATGAAACAGGATGTTGCTACTTATGTCTCCAAATGTCTTACCTGCCAGCAGGTTAAGATCGAGCATCAGCGGTCTAGTGGTCTACTACAACCGATAGACATTCCGGAGTGGAAGTGGGACAATATCACCATGGATTTTGTTACCGGTCTTCCGCAGACAAAGAGGAGGCATGATGCGATTTTGGTTATCGTTGATCGACTTACTAAGTCAGCTCATTTCTTACCGATCCGCAAGGATGATCCGGTTATCAAACTCGCCGATACTTACAAGAAGGATATCATGAGACTTCATGGTAATCCATCCAGCATCATCTCGGACAGAGATCCTCGGTTTACTTCGCGATTTTGGAGAAGTCTGCAGAAAGCTTGGGGTACGAAACTTAATCTTAGCACGGCTTTTCATCCTCAAACAGATGGACAGTCGGGAGCAAACTATTCAGGCATTAGAGGACATTCTTCGAGCATGTGCATTGGAGTGGACAGGATTTTGGGATGATTATATCTGCTTGGTAGAGTTTGCATACAACAACAGTTGGTACGCCAGCATTAAGTGTGCACTGTTCGAGATGTTGTATGGCAGAAAGTGTCGCACCCCAATCTGCTGGGATCGATTGGTGAGCGAACACCTGAAGGACCGGAGATGATAGATTTGACCAACGAGAAGGTCGCTGTAGCTAAGGCGAAATTACAAGAAGCTCGTGCACGTCAAAAGAGTTATGCCGACAAACACCGTAGGGACTTACATTTCAACGTGGGAGATCATGTCTTTCTTAAAGTATTACGGGTACGTGGTGTTAGACATTTTGGAATCAAAGGGAAACTCAGTCCTCGATTCATCGGACCGTTTGATATCATCGAGCGAGTCGGTGAAGTATCTTACCGTTTAGCGTTACCTCCGCAGCTTTCTCACGTTCATGACGTGTTCCATGTGTCCTTACTCAGAGGGTACAATTACCATCCCCTTCACACGGTTCAGTATCCACTGGAACAAATTCGTGAAGATCTTACCTTCATAGAGGAACCCGATCGAGTTCTTGACAGACAAGAATGAGTCATGAGGAAGATGACGATTCCATTCGTTAAAATCCTTTGGAGGGATCATACGAGCGGGAAGCCACTTGGGAAACAGAGGAGTCTATCCGGGCTTATTACCCTCATTTCAATTTTTGAATTCAGGTATGTTCCTCTTTCAGTTTACTTTATCTATAATTCGGGGACGAATTATTCTTTTTAGGGGGAAAGAGTTGTAAAACCCGCATGCTTTTACCATGAACAGTACACTTAGTAAACGTATGTACAAACTAAAACTTTCCTTTTATAGCACGAACACGTGTCACGAATATTAATTACAGAAGTTACGTACGTGTTATTACACGATAAGTATTAAGTACGTGATCGTACACGATAATTATTAACCATAGTAATTATAATCACGAACACGAAATCATGAACGTTAAATCACGAACACGTAATTACGTATGTATTTATTATAATACGATAAATATCGTTTACGTACAAGTATTTAGTTATAATACAAACAATTAAATAAGATATAACACGAAAACGCTACCGTAAGAACACGTAAAATATTAGACGCGAAAAACATTCGGGTTTCCCTCGTGGGCCCCTTATAGTCGCGGACACCAAAGACAAGGGAGGGCCCAAGCCCATTTTTGGTTTTACTAAAATAAAAAAAAGGATTACACCCTTTTCATTTTATAGAAGATTGATAAAAAAAATAAACCCTTAGCCTCCCTTTTGTCCTCTCTTGGCCGCCGGCTACCACACACCACAAAGGGTGGTTGTTTGATCTTGATTATTAAAAACGCAAGTGTTAGTGTTCGTGTCTTTGTCCTCAATTGATTCACGCATTTGGTAAATCTGTTATTCCTTTTCTCTTATTCTTTTTATTTAATTTAAGAACACATGAACATGGGATAATAAAAACAAGTAATTAGACATGTTAGAATCATGGGGTAAAAAAGAATGGAATTAGTGGGGGTTTTGGGTTTGGCCGACGCAAGAACCGAGAGCCGAAGCTCTCGCTGGTCTTCGTATCACCACCAACCGAGACCCCATGCTCTCAGTGTGGGATGTGGTGGTCTCGATAGCAAGAAACAAGGGACCCCGACTTGATCGGGGTACCGTTTGGTCTGTGTTGGGTCTCGGCAGCAGCAACAACACAACCAGCTAACTGCCGGTGGCTGTTTTTGGTCTAGCAGGGGGAACGCACGGCAGCAGCAGGGGACCACCGGCTAACTACCGGTGGGAACTTGCTGTGGTCAGCGGCTAGCCGAGGCAGGCAGGGGCAAACCACCGGCTTAAACCGGTGGCATTTTTGCACCAACAGTGGCAACCGGCTGAGCCGGTTCGCCACTGTTAAGGGGGTGTTTGTTTGGTCCGGTTCATGGGGAATTCGGTCTGGTTCACGATAGGTCTAAATTAAAATCACTGGTACGGTTCACGACTAATTTTTACGAGTTAGTATTTTTACAAGTTATATTATTTTAGCAAGAAAAATTAAATTAATTAAAACATGACTAATAATTAATTTAATTAAACATGGACTTAGGTTATTATTATTTATGAAATAATGCATGTTTTAACCTAAGTATTTTATTTATTTAATTTAGACTATAGTATTAATTAAATATTTAAAACATGGAATATAATTAATTAATAAACGTGACTTAGGTTATAATTAATATAATATCTATACGTGTTTAACCTAAATATTTATACACCTTAATTTAATTAAATCATGCTTATATTTAATTAAATCGTATAACGTATAGTTTAATTAATTAACATGATATTATTAATAAAATATACAAGTGACTACATGACTTATGATATTTAACCAGTAAACTTAAGCTTATATTATTAGCTTATTAAACCAGCTTATTTCTAAATATTAAAACTTTCTATTTCAGGAAACTTACTATTTTAGGAACTTTCTATTTTTAGAAACTGATCTATTTTTAGAAGTTAATCTATTTTTGGAAACTTTCTATTTATGGAAACTTTCTATTTTTGGAAACTTTTTATTTTAGGAAACCTGCTATTTTTAGAAAGTTACTTATTGTTACACAACAAGTATAATAATACAAGAATACAAGTAATACTTAACCAGAATACATAGAATACATGATAAACACAACATAACATTAAAATCAGTGAAACAAGACAAGAACATATAAAACAAGCTAAGACATGATATAATCAGTTACGTACTCAGTAAACAGAATACTTTTACATGTCCCCTATTTATGTAGCATTAGTGAGATCGGAGTAGGACTTTCATTCTTTCGTCTTCTTCATTCACTGGACACAAGGTACGAATTTCCCGTCCCTTCAGTACGGACATTTTTTCCTTATTAGGATTCCCGTTTGCAGCCAACTGTTTTCCTAGTATTGCTTTATATGTTTGATTACTTATGTTAGTTTAAGAGCCTAAGCCATATACATGCATGACTAGTGTCACCTAGTTATAGAGGTACCATAACCATAACACTAGAGGCACCAGTGTTATGACTTCCCCACGGTGAAGTGATTGCTCGTGGCGTCCCTTTTCAGTTTTGGCCATTGATATTATATTATCATGTGGGGCGTATGGGTGCATCCTAGTTACATGTTTTACCAGTAATACCAGAGTGAATGCGATGTGTGCCTTGCATCCTTCACTAGGAGTTGATCCCTCCTACCCAAACTATTTAATTAGAGGCAACCGCTCTAATTGTATGATGAGGTAACCCCTCCAAGTATTCATGCACGGTAGAACCTCATGACCTATATGGGCTATTGGCTAATTAATACAGATTTTACATAAAACATAAGTCTTTTCAAACTATAAAACCAGTTTTATGAACATGTTTCCAGGTTACTTAGGACTTATACATTCCGCTGCTATTAGTCTTTTATGCTTATGTTATTCCATGCTATACTTGTATATCCGTTCACTGGGCGTTATGCACAATCATTTTCATTTCATGTTCCCAAACGGCAGGTACTGAAGGGCGCTCGTAGACTTTAAGCGTACGTGCATATGGATTGGAAGTTATCTAGCCTTCTCTACTTTATGCATTTCATCATACATTTTGCTACTTATTTCTTTGGACATTGTTTAGTCCTTTTCCTTTAGAGTACTTATGTTTGTGTGTGATGAGCTTATACTTGGACTACTGATGTTTGTTTCCGATATTTCCATTCATGGTCATTTAATGTTTTAAGACATTTACCTTGTATGCTTTGATGACACGCCATAATCACGCGTGACATTCTATTTACCAAAATGGGGTGTTACAAGAACAATGTTAAATGAGTCAAACATACCTCAAAAGTTTTGGTGTCATGCGATTGATACGTCAACTTATATCTTAAATCGGGTTTAATTAGACCACTTCTAAATAAAACTCCAAATGAGATATTAAAAGAAAGAAAACCAACAATTAGTTATTTTAAAGTTTTTGGAAGTGAATGTTTTATTCTTAACACTAAGGATTATCTCAGTAAGTTCGATCCAAAATTGTATGAAGGAGTATTTCTTGGATATTCTCAAAATAACAAAGCTTATGTGGTATTAAACAAATAAACCATGTGTGTCGAGGAATCGTTGAACATAACATTCGACGAAAGACCACCTCCCTCTAGAACATCACCTTTGGTAGATGATGATCTAGTTGAAGGCCAAACTAATGTTCATCCAAATGATCTTGAAAAGAACAAGGAAAATGAACCATTAAAGGATGAACCTTTAAACATTAAAGAATCAAAATGACATTTTTTTAGAAAATGTTACCGGTAAATTAAATGAACGAACCTTAAGGTCTCAAGCTCAAAACGAAAGTAATTTCTTTTGCTTTGTGTCTCAGATAGAACGTAAAACTGTTGATGAAGCTATAATTGACGGAAGTTGGGTTCTTGCTATGCAAGAAGAATTAAATCAATTTGTAATAAACGATGTGTGGTACTCAGTATCTAAACCTAAAAATCCTACGGTAATCGGGACAAAATGGGTCTTTTGTAATTGTTGATACAAAAGTTGGATGATCCTTGCTAGACCCGAATTAGGCTTAATTCGGGTTGACTGGGTTCCGGATCCTTCACCAAGTGAAATATCTTGTTGGGATCCTGCACATTAAAACAACACGCGTTAGGCTTACCGTGGGAATGTATCCCACGATTAGACTCTGGTGTGAGAGTAAGTAATCGGTTAGGGTTTAAGAATCGGATGGGAGTTGAGAGTGTGTAGAATGTAATACCTTTGTGGAACCCTTGGGGTTCCTTATATAGGCGGTGAAACCCTAATGGGTTGTCACCAATGCTTCGTCCCCAAGCAAAGGATAAGTGCCATAATTAGTTTGATTGTTATCTTCTTATTATGGTGACTGTATATCCTCTACCTTGGGGTAAATCCTATTCATAATAAGATTATGATTCTGTCTAACCATGTACCAGCCGTGCCGGGCCGTGGGCCGTACGCATATATGCGGTCACTGTTCATCCGAAGCCCATAAGCTCAAATGATAATAATCCAACCCATTAGTAACAGACAGGATGCGGGTATTACCCGTGAGCCGGGTTCATGACCCGGTTGGGGACTATACGTCATCATGTCCCCCCAGTCTAGTTGTTACAGCCGTAGGCGTAACCTCTAGACTAATCAATGTCCTGTAGACCTTATTGTTGCAAATACGGCCGCACTCCCAAAATAAGCCGACCGGGACAACTTTAATGAATGCATTAATGGTAGTCATTAGTCAGACGCATGCTTGCAAAAGTGCACCAGAAAGGCCCACCCTTGAGCCACGTAAAACTGTCAATAAGTGACCCGTGAGTCCCTTCTGACGTTTCAGAAGTGTCAGAAATCCCATCCGTTAGATGGGCGTAGTGGTTTACACATGGTGAACATCCATGTTACCTCGTAAATCGAGGCAACCCTATAAAAGAGTTGGTGTGTGCTACTGTGTAAACACACAGTTCATAACCTTTTCCGCCATTGTCATATTTGAGCTCAATTCTTCATTCCTTCTCTTCTTGTCCCACGGTTTTTAACCATCGCAGTTAGATCATCACGCCTCTCTAATCCTTTTTATAAAACATGATGAAGGATAACCCTATTATTACGGATGTCCTCAACGTGATGCCTGCGGAGAAGTACATAGACTTTTTGTCTAAGTACTATATTCCTGAAAGCGTACATCCGACCTATCTAGGTGACGGTGAAGCTATTACGGATGCTCCTAAGGGAAAGATAGGCGTGTATACGCGTCTATTTGACTCGACTAACTACCGCATCCCCCTATCTAAGTTCTTAGTAGATTTGATTATGTATTACGACTTCCACATAACCCAACTTCACTGCATAGGGGCATGTAAGATCAACCAGTTTGAGATTACCTGCCATACATGTGAGGTAACCCTGACCGTAAATCTATTTAGGGTTTTTACTCCCCCCAAATGGTGAATGGGTGGCTATCGTTTAAGAAACGATCCGCGACCGCCCCCATGACTTATAAGAAACCCTTAGATTCCCTTAAGAACTGGTACGACCACTATTTTTTCATAGATGAGAAAGTATTCCCCACCCCTTTTGTTCTCAAAACCAGAGTACCCGTCGACTATCCTCCCAAATCCAAGGACTATAGTAGTAAGGATTTGAAAATATTAGACACCCACCGTACGGAATTCCATAGGGGTCTGCCGGAGCACTTCCTATGCTTAGTAGGGATCAGCAGCTATTACTATGGGAGGGAGGATAGATATCTGTGCTTTCTGACTGAGCGTAGACAGGGTAGGTCTTCTATACTTTAGATGCGAACATGTCCTACAGTACTTGTGAAATTACTAACCCGTATGTATGCAAATTTCCGCAGAGATGAAGCTGTTCGGCTTATTACGCCAAGGCGATCCAAGCAAAGTTCCTCAAGGATCTCGACCACTGAAAGAAGGTAAACCCCTCTTGCTAGAGGCTACCGTCAACATGACCATCCCTCTGGAAGAAACAACTGAGCAGTGATCGGATGAGGAAGAGCCCGTGATCCAGAAATCCCCCCTAGATTTCCATAATGAAGATGGTGAGGAGCTGTTGTTGGAGAATGCCGCACCGCACCAAGATGAAGAAGAAAAACTCACCGATCCATCTACCAATCGCACCGGTGAAGAAGATGAAACAATACAAGATTCTGGATCCCCCCAGCCATCAAAGCCCAAATCTAGAAAGCGCAAGACCACCAGGAAGGTAGCGAAAACATGGAGGCAGAGGCAGGGGCACACAATGCTCCCCAAAAGAAACTAAGGCAGGACCACCCGCAGTTCCAAGAGGGAAGCAGTACCTCTACGGCCTAAGGCAACCCTTCGCTGCATGTTGATGATCAAGTCTGGAAGGCAACCCCTGTGAATGTCGTAGCTCCTACTACCACGGAACCCATAATTGGCACTACGTAAGTACCAACAACACTCCGCAAGATATAATCCACAAACAAAAACTAATAAGTGTGTTTTCATAACAGGGCGGACCCGTCGATAGTAGCACAGGAGAAGGAGGTGGAAAGGGAACCCTCACCCGTGATATCACTGAGACCTCCATCCCCTCTTGTAACTCATAAAGAGGAGCCATGTTCTGAGGGACCTGACACCAACCTTCGTCCAGCCTGGAACTTGTCCAGCTTAACAAGATTAGAGGCGGAGTCCGAGTGCAGAGAATTTATGGATCACATCACTCCTCCAGCGCTGGCACAAGACCTGGATGAACTCGAGCACGAGACGCTGCTGGAGCTGTATGATGTATCCACAGCGCACCAGGTGACAATTGGCGCGGCCCTACGACGCCGTCTGGAAGGAGCCTTGGCCAATGTGAGCCGCTCTAAGAGGAAGATTGCTTGCCGAGAGGAACTGGTGGAAAAGCATGAGAAGACTATAACGTCCCTGCAGGCAGCTTTAGTTGTAGCGGAATCAACAGTCAAGGAACAAGCCAACCACGCTAATGCACGCGAGGAACACATTGCTGAGGTGGAGGCCCTCCTAGCTGCATCCAATGAGAAGGTACACGCTTCTATTGCTACTCATTTGTTCACATGAACCAAATCGTCTTGTAGTAATTCCAAGTATTATTTATAGGTATCCGCAGCCGAAGCTGCCACTAAAGCCGTAACAGTACAAGCCTTCACCATTGCTCAAGAACGTGATACGCTTAAGGATGAACTCACCCATGCGCAGACTATCATGGAAGAGCGAGTTGCGGTAGCGGAGGGAGAACTGAGCAGGATAGCAACAGACTGCGCCGAAGTGTTGTGCCCTCCCTTGCTTACGGCTATAGCCGAGTGTAGATGGATGGTGGGCCAGGGGATGCGCCTTGCCGTGAGCAAGGTAACGAAGGCTCCTTACTTGTTGCAGGATTTTGCGGATGTTGAATCGGGCGGCATTGACCGTGGTAGGCACGAGGGTTTGATCAAAGCTGTGGAGCTGATAAGCAAGAATGAAGACATTACCCAACACGCCTACCATAACCCTCTAGCTGAAGATAAGATGACCGCCTCTATGGCCGCCCTTGGGGAAATCCAGCACCCATTCCTAGACGATCTTGAGTTGCTAAAGGATGCTCCAAATGAGACAGTCATGGCTAAGCTCACAACCACCCCCATCCAACTGACCCTGCCAACATATGACTCAACCTTGAAAGTGATAAAGGGTGAGAAACTTTTAACTGAGGCGTTGGATGCCAACATGACTAGGGTTCAGGATGGTAAAAATGCTCGCGGCGAGGTCCTCCACGCCTTGATTGCCGAAGGAAAGTGGGTAATAGGAGAGTTCCTACCACCTCTGTAACTTATATTGCAAACATTCGTACCTTATTCGTCCGTGTTTGTACACGGCTAGAACTGACAATATTGTTATAACTCGTTATATTTATGTAAGTCCGTGATGACCACGACTATTTTGTGTTTTGAATTTGAAACATGTTTATTTTCTTTAGATATCATGTATCTATATTGCATGACATGTCACGTCTTACCCAGAATAAAACCAAGTCTATATTTTACTAGACGTGCGGCGTGCGTCTTTACCATGCAAAGCACTACGTAGGTACGGCATATGGAAACTTATTACAACGTCTTGTAAATAAGGTGTCTAGTAAGGATACATGATCCACGTCACTGGGGTTACATCCCTCTTATGTGACAAGTTGAATTATTAGGTTCACTTAATCCTCTTACCCCGCCTGGAGGCGAATAGTACATGTACGGTTTTGAATGAATTCATATGAATAAGAGATAGCACATTATAGAAATAACAACTAAATCTATACGACAATAATTTGCACATAGAATCTAAAAGACATGACAATAATTTGCACAAGAACGAGTCGTGGAGCTAGCTAGGCACCACGACATTTTATTAGAACGTTTACGATTTTTGTTTTGACAAGAATGGGAAATCCTAAAAACAAATAGAACCTAGAAAGCATGAAAAACAAAACAAAAGAGAATACATGGATCTTCATTGAAGCCAACTATAGTGAAGTGTCCATGCGGAGGCCGTAGCCTTTCAAAGATAGCACCTTTTAAGATTGCATATATTCCATGTGCGTTCCAGGTCGCGGCCATCCATGTCACGCAACTTGTACGCGCCCCGTCCTAAGGCTTCCGTAACCTCATACGACCCTTCCCAATTGGGGCCCAACTTTCATGTATTCTCCGCTCGACTTGCCTCGTTGGCACGATAAACAAAATCTCTCGATCGAAAGGAGACACCTTTGACCTTGGCGTCATAATAAGCCTTCATCCGTGCCTTGGACTTGGCCTCATTGATAACCGCTATTTCTCTTTTTTCCTCCAACAAGTCCAGATTAATCCGGAGTTTCTCGTCGTTTATGACAACATTAACCTCCGCCGTGCGGATGGTCGGCATTCCAATTTCTGCTGGTATAACAGCTTCAGTCCCGTAGGCCAGCGCAAATGGAGTGTCCCCATTGGCTGTTTTAATCATAGTCCTATGTGCCCATAGAACATGTGGCAGCTCATCTGCCCATTTGGCACTTCGTTCATCCAAGCGTGCCTTGATGCCTTCACCTATGCTTCTATTCGCTTGTTCCTCAAGACCATTTGTCTGCGGGTGCTTAAGAGATGCGAAGCGTCGCGTGATATTCAATGCTGTGCACCAGTCCTTGAATGGATTATCCGCGAACTGCTTCCTGTTGTCCGAGATGATTTCTCCTGGCAAGCCAAAACGACACACGATGTTTTCCCAAACAAACTTTTTAACCTGCTTGCTTGTAATGGATTTAACCGCTTTAGCTTCTATCCATCGTGTAAAGTAGTCCATTGCGACGATCAAGAACTTAACTCCTCCTGCAGCCACGGGAAAAGGTCCTGCAATGTCAATCCCCGACTTATAGAATGGCCGTGGGGATGTAATGGGTGTCAGTTCCTGCTGCGGATGTCGCGGTACTGGTCTGTGCACTTAGCAATCACTGCACTTACGAATCATGTCGCGTGCATCCCTATGCATAGTAGGCCAATAATATCATGTGCGTAGAGCTCGTGCCACTACAGATCGGGGACCTGCGTGCATACCGCATGACCCTTCATGTATCTCACTGATCACATAAGTAGCCTGGCGTGGCCCAACACACCGCAACCATGGCTGTAGGAAAGAGCGCTTGTAAAGAATACCTTCTCTAAGCTCAAAGTGCTGCGACTTCCTTCTGATACGCCGTGCCGCCTTTTCCTCATCCGGAAGGGTTTCATCAGTTAGATAGCTAACGATCGGGGTCATCCATGTAGGTCCATCTTCCTCAAGTTGTTGCTACGACTTCCCTTCCGTTATAGACTTCTCCTTTAGTATTTCTACCAAGACTTGCTTGGATAAGTGGGCGAAACTTGTAGACGCAATCTTGCTAAGAGCGTTCGCCTTCTTGTTTTCACCTCTTGGTACCTGTTTGATAGAAAACTTGCTGAAAGTAGCTATGAGTGACTTAACTTTCTCCAAGTATCGAACTATGTTATCCTCCTTGGCTATGTAACCTCCTAGAATGTGGTTCGCGACAAGCCGTGAGTCCACGTAAGCCTCAAGGTTGCGGACTCCCATTCTAGCGACGTTTTTAAACCCGCAATCAATGCTTCATATTCTGCCACATTATTAGTGGCTGTGAATTCAAAACGTAGAGCGTAGGTAAACTCCATTCCTTCCGGATTCGTAAGGATGAGGCCAGCTTCTGACCCGTCCGTGCACGAGGATCCGTTAGTAAACAAGACCCATGGCTCTACTGGAGTTTCCTCTCGTTGTACGACCGGTCCGTCCTCATCTGGCTTCTCTATTAAGAAATCTGCCAAGATTTGGCCTTTTATCGCTGTCCTTGGTCTATAAGAGATGTTATGCTCTCCTAACAAAATGCTCCACTTCTGTAGCCTACCGACCACATCTGGTATGGAGATGATTTGTTTTATTGGTTGATCAGTAATAACCACAATTGGGTGCGCCTGAAAGTACCGACGTAACCTTTTTGTGGGGAATACTAATGCCAAAACCAATTTCTCCATAGAGGAATAATTCAACTCCGGCCCTTGTAGTGTTCTACTTATGAAGTAGACCGGAGTCTGGACTGTGTCCCTATCCATCATAAGTACTGCACTTATTGCTCCATGTGTAGCCGACAAATACATGATGAGCTCTTCCTTAGGTTGGGGGGCTACTAGCATGGGAAGAGCTGCGAGGTGTTGTTTAAGCTGACCAAAAGCTTCCTCAGCTTCCTTTGTCCAACGGAAATCTCCCTTCTTGATGCACTTCTTGAGTGTTTTGAATAGGGGGAGTGACTTCTCCGCGGACTTCGACAAGAACCTGTTTAGCCCGGCCAGCTTTCCATTTAATGATTGTACCTCTTTTCGCGTCTAAGGAGATGGTAATTGTATCACCGCGTCTGTCTTTTCTGGGAAAGGTTTGATCCCATTCGGATCGATCATGTATCCAAGGAACATCCCTTCAGTTGCCCCAAACGTGCATTTTTTTGGATTCAGTTTCATATTAATCCTCCTCAATGTGTCAAACGTCTCTTGGACGTCACGGAGAAGTTCCTCCTCCGTATGACTTTTGATGACTAGATCGTCAACGTAGACCTCAAGGTTGTGGCCTATCTGTGAGTCGAAGGCTTTATCAACAAGTCGTTGATATGTTGTCGTGGTGTTCTTTAGTCCGAATGGCATCTTTGTATAACAGTATACGCCTTGACTAGTATGAAACGCCGTCTTCTCCGCGTCCTCTTCCGCCATCTGGATCTGGTGGTATCCTTTGTACGCGTCTAAGAAGCACTTAAAGGGATACCCACATAGGGATTACACCTTCCAGTCAATCTCTGGTAACGGATAGCAGTCCTACGGACAGGCTTTGTTCAGGTCCGTGAAGTCCACACACATGCGCCAGCTCCCGTCATTCTTCTTGACCATGACCGGGTTGGATAACCACTCGTGGTAGTATACCTCGCGCATAATTCCTGCGTCCACTAATTTCCGTACTTCATCCAGTATTACTTGACTGCGTTCTGGTGCTTGACCATGCTTTTTTTGCTTAACAGGATGATATCCCTGGCGGATTTGAAGTTTATGTTCTGCTATCGCACGCGGCACTCCTGTCATATGCTTGGGCTCCCATGCGAATACGTCCAGGTTTGCTTTATGAAGAGAGCACATGGCCATCTTGCCGCTATCCGAGAGTGTTCCTCCTATGGACACCTCTTGTTCCGGATAATCGGGATGGATTGACACCTTCTAGTTAGGGGTGGTGATCCTTCCTTGACGGGGACAGGTAGGACTGGTGTTGTCACGGCATGACATTTGGATGCTGGTATGATTGAGTTATAGATGGTGACAATTCCTCCTTCCACAGGGAATTTAATCATTCCGTGAGCTGTGGAGGGTACTGCCCGTATGGCCAGGATACCTGGTCTTCCTATGATCCCATTGTATGGAGAGTGTGAGCGTATCACCATGAAGTTCATCCACGCCATTATGGAATGCTCTTCATTCCCAATGGTTACTAGCAGACGCGGCTGTCCTATTGGCCAGAAGGTGTCTCCACTAAAGCCGATGAGCGGCGACGTGGCCGGTACTAATTGGCTTCTTATTTCTGGTCGTAGCTGTACGAAATAGTGTTCGTACAGTACTTCCGCCGATGACCCTCCATCAACATACATACAGCGAACATTGTGTGTTCCAATTCTTACCTCAATCGTGAGAGGTGCATCGGCCACGTCGCTTGCCGTAATGGGAGGGAATGAGATTTCTCTGCCTCGTGAAAATTTTTGACTAATTTTCTGCTTTGTGCGGCGCTGCCAGGATTGGATCATGTATATAGTCGAAGGTTTGTCCTTTTGGGGATCCTTCTTATCGTGCTTCTTGTTATCCTTTCCGTCCTTCCAATCCTTGACCAAATGTTTGAGTTTGCCTGACTTGATCAGTGACTCAATGTGCTTCTTGAGCTGGATACATTCCTCCGTGTCGTGGCTCATGTCTTTGTGGAATTCTCAAAAGCGATTTCCTTGACGACGGTCCACCGGAGTCGTCATTGGGGGAGGTCTCGGGAAGTTGGCCCCTTCTGTCAGCAGGATCTCCCGGTAAGACATCTTTAAGGGGCTGAACTTGTCCTCTGATCGCCCTCCTTTGTTTTGGCTCTTGTAGTCCAAGCCCCTTCCACTGCCTTGGTTATTTTGACCACCCGACTGTCTCCTGGACTGGGCGTTCGATCGATAGTTGTTTCCCTTTTCAGGATAGGCCGCGGCTACCGTGGTTTCTCCTTCTATAAAGTTCCTGACCCTTTCCATGAGGTAGTTAATAAGTGTGTAAACACTTATCCTTTTGCCACTAAAATCAAGGAAAAACAAGACCTAATCATGTGTTTAGTATCGTATATTTTGGAATTAC
This sequence comes from Glebionis coronaria, assembly GCA_025667525.1. NCBI lineage: Eukaryota > Viridiplantae > Streptophyta > Magnoliopsida > Asterales > Asteraceae > Glebionis > Glebionis coronaria. The sequence goes on from CM046878.1 coordinate 270,449,198, forward strand.
GCGTGGTTTTGTGTTTTTGTGTTAAATAGGTACAAAAGATCAAAAGGAAAGAAAACACGGGATTTCACGGTCAAATGTTGAAGAAAAGTCCAAGAAAGAGACGAAGACAAAGTCAAAGAACCAAAAGTGTGCCAAAGATCACGAAATCCGGCAAATTCAACACGGTTTTTGAAGAAATGATCAACGAAGCCAAAATCGAGTTCGTTTTTAGCGGATTTAATCTTTATAAAGATATTTGAGCTTTGTGGGTCCCACATTTGGGTATTGGGCCCAAAAGCACATTAATGGATTTAAAGTATTAACTTGTGGATAACAAAGCCCATTTAAGGCCTAAGAACTACATGAGATGCGTATTGAGTTACCATTTGGGCTACAAGCCCATTCTTTTTTACTGAAATTAATGAAAGGAGTAATTTTGGGCCAAGCCCATTTGCAAAATAAGTGAACGGTAAAAAAAAAGAGTTTTTAAACTCTTGGCTTGGTCAAACATCACCCACACACACGTTTAATAAAAATATTTACCCACCCTACCTCACATTCGTTACAACCAAAGAAACCTCACCTTCTTTCTCTCCCAACACAACGCAGACACCCTTTTACCCTAGTTACTATTACCCAAAAACCCTAATCAAAATACATCAAAGAAATTGGGGCTTTTGCTTAAATCGTGTGATTCACACGATTGGGATTAATTCCCCATAAAAATCGGAGGTGCACGATACTGGTGGTCCTCATCTCAAATTAACGTGGCATCCTTTCCTTGCCTATGATTGGTTAAACTACATCACCACCAAATCTCCTCCAATAATATGATTTCACCTCAGCCTTCAACAAACACAACTAGCACAAAATTACCACGAGGGCAATCCGTGTGATGAGAGGTGTATTCTCAGCCGTTTGATCAAGAAGAGAAGAAAGAGAAGGAAGAAAAGAAGAAACGAGCAGCTGTGATCTTTTTCCTTGCTCATCAAGTTCACCAAAATAGTTTTTAGGGTTTTCTTATAAAAACCCCTTAATCTGTAATGTTAGGGTGTGCCTTATTTTTATTTTATTTTTAATTTATGCAAAATTACTTTTTAGGATTAAATGTAATTTTCTTTTTTTTCTCCAAGTATTGTAATCAATTTTAGATATTAATAAAAAATTTCTTTCGGTTGAATTTGTCTCTTTAATAATTTTATTTTAATTTTATTTCAATTTAAACTTCAATCTGTTTTTAGATAATAATAAATAAATATTGGTTATTAATTTTCCCCACTGGGAAGATTTAACAAAACTGTTCGAAGAATTGAAGTGTTTCGAGATGATGATGATGATGATGATGATGATATTTGGGTGAGGTGATTTTTGATTCGGTTCATAAAGGGGGTTCAGCACCTTCCTTCTTCTCAACGGATTTCGTCATCAGGTTCTCGATCTCTTTTATTTGTTATAATTTGTTTGATTGAGTTTATTGTGTTCGAATTTATTTGAGTTTTTGATTTATCTGTTTTACTGTAGTTTTTATATGCTTAAGTTTCTGATTAGCTTCTGTTTGGATCTTCGTTGCTGATAGGTTTCTGATTAGCTTATGTTATCTGCTTAATTTTTAAGTTGTATTAATGTTTGGATTTGAGTTTGATTGGATTTGCTTAGTTTCGTTTTACTAAAGTCTGCTTATCTAGTTGTATTACTGTTTAGGTTTCGTGATTTTGAAGATTAGTATTCGTTTGCTTATTTTCAGTAGAGATTTGCTTATTAAGACTTATTAGCTTATTGGATTTTAGTCAGATATTTTTATTGTTCGCAGCTTATATTTGCTTATTTAGTCTGCTTGTCTGTTTAGTCATAAGTTAGTTTTGCTTATTGTATTAGCTTATTATCAGTTTTTATTTGTTTTTTTAAGTGACACTTATTAGCTTATTTCTGAATTTATTTCATGTGCTTATTTGATTTTGGGTTATTTGTTTTCTTTGCTGCTTATATTGTTATTATTGTTGATATTAGATGCTTAAAGCCTCAGATACATTTGGTCTGAGTGTCTTAAAATTCCAAAAAAAAATATATATAAAGCAAAAATCGTCCCCAAAGGGACTCGAACCCTTGACCCTTCGTCCAACAGCCAACGTGTTAACCAGTAGTGCTAGTTACTTCTTTGAGTTTATTTACAGACTGTTTAATTAATATAGGTATTAATCTAGCTGTCAGGTTTTAATTAAGTTTTTTTATACAAAGTTTTAGTTTAATTAATTTTAATTAAAAGTTTTCTTTATATTCATTTTTATTAAAAGTTAAAATAAAAACAAACAAAATATTTTTATTACTTTTAGAAATTTAAATTGTTTTCAAATTAGTTTTTTTTTTTAAATTAGTTTTCACTTAAAAATAGTTACATAGATTTCATTAAAAGTTTTTAGTTTAAAATTAATTAGAGTAAAATTTAGTTTTAAGTTTTAAATTTAAATTAGTTTTCAATTAGTTATTTTAAATAAGTTTAAATTAGTCTTTAATAGTTTTGTCAAATTTTTTTAATTATAATTTCTAATAGTTTAAAAGTATTTTTAATTAAATATTTTCTTATCAATTAGATTAATTAGTTTTTATTAATTTTAAATAGTTTTAGTTTTTAAATACCAAAAGATACGTTTCACCAAGAACAATTAATCTTACGTTTAAAATCCGATATCAATTCGAGTGAGTCGAGGAAACAAACTTAATTGAACAAAAATATAGCTACATTAAATTGGCGCCGCTGCCGCTTCGCTCGTTACGATTGAAGATTTCGTGAGACGATTTGGATTTTGGGATCCGTTCGATTTTGAACGTTACTTTTTTGTAACAAAAATCAAAAACATAAAAAAAATCAAAAACTTAAAAATACAAAAAAATTAAAAAATCACAAAAAGCAAACTCTTTCCTAAGATTTGCACCAAAAAAATTAAAAAAAATCCAAAAGTAACACTTTTCCTAAAGTATTACACCAAAAATATTACGTATTATTGTTATTTTTCTTATTTCGATTTCTTTCGACTTTTATTGTGAATATATATTTTTCTAAAAAAAATACAAAAAGATTTTTCTTTTACTATATTATATTACATAGCACAATTAATTTACCTACTTTTCAAATAAGACCTTAGTTGGGATTTCATCACCTAACTATTGTATTCGAATCCTAAACAGATAAATCAACGCAAAATAGATAAATACTAGTAAGAAGTTTGAACTCGATATATACAAACTATAAGGTGGGTATAAGGCGACGCGCTATAAAAGGCCGTCTAAGGAAAAAGGTTTTTAAGTGCTTTGTGCCACCTCGTTTCCCCGCTTGCTTGTGCGTATATTGAGAGGGACGACCGATTATTGGTTTGCCAACTCAAGTAGTATTAAGTATATATTTTTGTAGCTTTTTAATATTGCACCTCGAGAGGGATAATCCCTTTCCTCTCAAAGTCGACCGAGGTCTCCTACCTCATTCCTCAAAGTTTTAATTGTATGCGCACTCGCGCGCGTACATACATACCGATTGGTGTACCAAATACTTCTAATTCTTCCAAAACGAAGAAGAAGAAGAAAAACAAAAAGACCGTCATTCAAGCCGATCCCGAGAATCGAGCTTTCGACAATACGATGGCAAGGGATAATCGACCAATGATTGAGATTCTACAATCTCACGTTGAAGGAAACGATGACGCGATTGTGGTGCCGGATATTGGAGCGAATAATTTTGAACTTAAAACGGGTTTTATTTAAATGGTTTCCGCTACACCATTTTTAGGTCGTACTAGTGATGACCCACACGCTCATATCAAACGTTTCATACAATTGGCAAACACCGTCAAATACAATGGGGTGCCACAAGAGGATATTCGTTTACAACTCTTTCCTTTTTCCCTCGAGGGACAAGCCCGGATTTGGCTTGATAAGGAACCACCCCAAAGTATTACCACATGGATTGATTTAGAGACCAAGTTCATTAACTACCTTTTCCCACCATCACGGACCACCTCTTTAAGGAATGACATCATTACCTTTGAACAAAACTATGGGGAAACGTTTAGTGAGTCTTGGGATCGTTTTAAGGAGCTTTTAAGAAAATGTCCACAACATGGTCTCACTAAAGTGCATCAAATAAATACGTTTTACAATGGTTTAACTCTTAATGACCAAGACTCACTTAACAGTGCCACATGGGGGCAATATTCTTGTGAAATCTATGAACGAGGCTTGGGCTATAATTGAAAACAAGGCAAAAGTACAAACCAAGAGTGTTAGGGCTACTTTGGCAAGTGCTAGTTCTAGTGAGAACGACAAGAGAATTGATAAGCATACTTCGCTTGTTGAATCAATTGCTCTACAAACCGCTAACAATACAAAAGCTATCAATGGTCAAGTAAATGCCTTAAAAGAGACTTGTGAAACGTGTGAGACTTGTGGTGGACCACATTCGTATTTTAATTGTGATAAGGTTTACAATCAACAACAACAAGTTTATACTTATAACAACAATGAAAATGAGCGGGTTCATTTCAAACCAAATGTTGATGTTAACCATTTGTCTTATAAGAGTACTAACTATTTGGCTCCCCCGGGTTTTGTATCTCCACAAAGACCACCCCCACCCACCCAAAGTAGGAACCAAGCTCCTAAAATAGGAAATTTTCAAGGGAATGCAAATCAAGGGAATTTTAATGGTCAAAATCAAGAGTTTCAAACTAATAACTTCAACCAAGGTTTTCATAATAATAACGGTTTTCAACCTCAATATCAAAACCAAGGTTTTCGTAATCAAGGGTTTAATCAAATGAACATGCATAATCCTCAAATGGACTTGGTTCTACAAAAATTGACCGAACATGAGAAAATTATGAAACAAATGCAAGAGTCCACCGATATGAAGTTCGTGCAAATGTTGCAAGCCCTTAGACCCCAAGGAGCCTTACCTTCTAATACCGAGATTAACCCTCGTGCTAATGTGAGTGCTATCACTACTCGAAGTGGTGCCACTTTAGTGGGACCTTCCATCTCTTCGCCCATAAAGGAGAGACAAGGCCCGGAGGTCATAATGAGTAATCCTACTCCCCCTTCGGTGATTCCTCCCACTACCACTCCTAGTACTAGTTCTCCATAGCCCAAAGAGCCTACCCCTAAGGTTGTTTAAGAAGCGAGTCCTTCTCCTTCTCAACCTTCAAAGTCTAAGCCTAATATCCCTTATCCCTCTAGGTTGGACAAGGCTAAAGTGCTCACCAAAGATGACGTTCATGTTTCCAACTTTTTGAAAATGATTACCAACGTGAATGTTAACATTAGCCTTATTGAAGCACTTGCTCAAATGCCAAAATTTGTGAAAATGTTCAAAGATTTGCTCAATTAGAAAGAAAAAATGGTTGAGCTTGTGAACACCCGTTTAAATGAGAATTGTTCCGCGATTCTTCTCAAAGAGCTTCCCGAAAAGCTAGGAGATCCTGGACGATTCGTGTTACCTTACTCGTTCCTCAAATTGATGATTGTATGGCTTTAGCGGATCTCGGCGCTAGCATCAATCTTATGCCACTCTCGGTTTGGAAACAATTGTCATTACTCGACCTTGTACCGACTCGCATGACTCTCGAGTTAGCTAATAGAACTCTCGCATACCCCGTTGGTATTGCCGAGGACGTTTTTGTTCGAGTTGGTACATTCACTTTTCCCGTGGACTTTGTCGTCGTCGACTATGAGATGGATCCTCGTATTCCGTTAATACTTGGTAGACCATTCTTACGATCCGGAAGAGCCTTAGTTGTTGTGGCCGAAGGGGAGTTAATTCTTAGGGTAAGGGATGAACAACAAGTTTATAAAATAGGAAAAATCACAACAAAATCAAATGGAAAAGAGTCGGTCAATATGATTGATGTTCTTAATTATGATAATGAAGAGTTTTTTATTAATCCTTTTGGAATTCAAAAATCTAATCAAAATGATTTTGTGATAACTTCATCCCTTCCCTTAGAGCCTCAAATTTTTGAAACTCCTATTTATGACACCTATAGTGATGACACTTCTTTAAGTGATCACACTATCTTCGGTTTAGACGACCCGTCTTTTGACCCACCCACTTTTGACCCACCCATTTTTGATCCACCAATCTTTGATGATTACGATGATGACACTTCTTTAAGTGATCTCATTAACTTTGATGACCCATCCCATGCTCTTAATGCACCTCATATCTCTATGAGTGATTCTTCCGTTATGGAGACTCCTTTTAACTTTTATACTCCAATTTTAGAAGTCATTACTTTTGAGGAGGATCCTCCACTCTTAGAGATCATTCCTACTTTAGAGGATATTCCATTTAAGGAGGATTTAGATACCTTTCTAAATACCTATTTTCCTCATGAGGATGAGTTTTCCTATGACTCCGATGATACTTATGTTTTCACATCAAGTTTGGAAGAGGGCGACTTTCCCACTTTGGATTATGATGATATTTTGAGCTTAAAAGTCAACACCTCTTGCTATTTTCCCGTTAAGGAACCGGTGTTTGATCCCGGAATAGAGACTTTAGTGCTATCATTGCCTTATCACCATAACACCTTTCCTCATAAGAAATTTTTGACTAAGGGTACCCTACTTTTCTTTGCCTTATTTGATGTTACCACCTTGGGGTTTATTTCCTTTCGTGATGGAAATTATGTGTTTGACCCGGGTGGATTTTCATGGGGTATTCCTTATATGACTTTGTTTCACCCCTTTATCATGGAGAGATTTTCCTCCCTTGGAAATCTCGGTTTTTCCCATGATTTTTCCCATTTGAATGATGATATTCGGGAAATCGAGTCGAGCTAGAGACTCGTGATAAATAAATCAAGCATCGTTTAACTAGGTTAGATTTTTACCTTTTCCATCATTTCCACCCTTTTTCACCTTCATCCATTTCCACCAATAAGTGTAGGGGGGAGCCGAGTAGGTTGTTTATGTGTTGTGATGTTGTGCAGGGACATGTGCTTTAATGATCCACTTTTGGTGTTTTTGACGCGACCCGTGATCCCGTGTTCCCGTGTACCCGGTTTCTTCTATGAGTTTTTGCTATTGTGGTTCATACATGTATATAAATAAGATGAATAAATGTAATCACTTTAGTTGTCTCTTCCTTAGCTCGATTTTAAACAACGTACTCAATGTCCTAAGTGTAGGGGAGTTTATTCTCCCACATGCTTAAACATTGAGGACAATGTTTATATTAAGTGTAGGGGGACTTCTATCGAATTTTAGTGGGCTTTTCCATGAATTTGACCTCATTTAACAGGAACATTTAAAAAAAATTCAACATTTTTCAAATTTTTGATCTGTTTTGGCCTAGTAGTATTTTCATTTAGTTTCTTTCCTTTTGTCATCGCATCGTATTTATATTTTCCATTTCAAGAATAAAGTCAAAAAATAAATAAACGAATAAAATGGTTTTAACAAGTTTAGATGTCTTTGATATATTAGGCCCGTCGTGAATATTTTGACTCAACCCGAGTTTACTTATCCAAGTTTACTCTAGCTAGTATCCTTAACCATATGGTCCTTAATTGGTTTATTAGGCTAAGCATCCACGAGTCTCATTCCTTGAGATTTTAAATTGTGGAGAACGAGAGATGATAGAGTTGATAATAAGTTTAAGAGTTAATTCTTCCTTATATGAGTTTTTGTGGCTCTTTCTTCCCGCTTGTATATTTAATTGCTTAATAAATGAGGATTTTTGCGGTGTAGATTCGATATCTTAGCTCTTAGCCAAATCTTTATTCTCCTTGTAATTAAAGCATGAACACATTGAGGGTGCCAGCGTTGTGGACTTCCGACTAAGGTGGCTCATAACCACTAAGTAGGAGGTATTCAGACTATGGGACCACGGAATTTGGCCTACTATATATATCATAAATAAAGAAAGAATAAGATTAAAACATGACCTCAAGGAGCCTTAGGGTGTGGGGCATGTAGCAAGAACCTTGTCATTAGAGCCTTAGGGTGTATGACATGGTAAGTGTTGAATAAAAATTGATCAAAAATCAATTCCCTTGTTTATCATTCAAGGAGCCTTAGGGTGTGGACAATAGATGAGGAGCCTTTTACATCTTAAAGAGCCTAAGGGTATATGATGTGAACTTGCTAAACTCCAAATAAAGTCTACATGACTTTGGAGGAATAATTAATAAGTAGTACTATTGGCCAAATTTTGGATCCGAGAATTTATTCCCCAAATCGTGTTAAATCATCCTTGATGTGGGCTTACTTTAGTGACAACGTTTTCGAGGACGAGGTTAGGTTTTGAGTGTCGGGTTTGCACCGTTTTGCCTTCATTTTTGGACTAATAATTATCAAATAAGTCAAATGAGCCTACGGGTGAATGACAATCCATAAAATCTAGAGATACAACGTAGGAATTGGAGAAAGAGTATTACACATTTGCCTTATATAAGTGGTTTTAACTTAAGAACTTATGGTAAACAATGATCTCGTTTTTAAGCTTGGTATGGGGAACGTGAAACTTGAGGGTGATTAATATTCATGACACTAACGCCCTAATTTAAGTCTTAGATTTCTTTACGAGTTTCTTCCATCTAATAATTTCCAAGTTAATAAATTTTGTTTCCTTTAAAGTTTTATCTTTATCATAGTAATAATAGTATATCTTAATAAAGGCCAAGATGGGATAATTATGAGAAAAAATGTAACTTTATGCTTTAAAACTATGCATTGCATGGGGTCATTGCAATGGTCAAGTGTAGGGGATTTAATAAGTGTGTAAACACTTATCCTTTTGCCACTAAAATCAAGGAAAAACAAGACCTAATCATGTGTTTAGTATCGTAAATGTCGGAATTACGCGTGGTTTTGTGTTTTTGTGTTAAATAGGTACAAAAGATCAAAAGGAAAGAAAACACGGGATTTTACGGTCAAATGTTGAAGAAAAGTCCAAGAAAGAGACGAAGACAAAGTCAAAGAACCAAAAGTGTGCCAAAGATCACGAAAACCGGCAAATTCAACACAGTTTTTGAAGAAATGATCAACGAAGCCAAAAGCGAGTTCGTTGCGCATTTAATCTTTATAAAGATATTTGAGCTTTGTGGGTCCCACATTTGGGTATTGGGCCTAAAAGCCCATTAATGGATTTAAAGTATTAACTTGTGGATAACAAAGCCCATTTAAGGCCCAAGAACTACATGAGATACGGATTGAGTTAACATTTGGGCTACAAGCCCATTCTTTTTTACTGAAATTAATGAAAGGAGTAATTTTAGGCGAAGCCCATTTGCAAAATAAGTGAACGGTTAAAAAAAGAGTTTTTAAACTCTTGGCTTGGTCAAACATCACCCACACATACGTTTAATAAACATATTTACCCACCCCACCTCACATTCGTTACAACCAAAGAAACCTCACCTTCTTTCTCTCCCAACACAACGCAGACACCCTTTAACCCTAGTTACTATTACCCAAAAAACCCTAATCAAAATACATCAAAGAAAATTGGGGCTTTTACTTAAATCGTGTGATTCACACGATTAGGATTAATTCCCCATAAAAATCAGAGGTGCACGATACTGGTGGTCCTCATCTCAAATCAACGTGGCATCCTTTCCTTGCCTTTAATTGGTTAAACTACATCACCACCAAATCTCCTCCAATAATATGATTCCACCTCAGCCTTCAACAAACACAACTAGCACAAAATTGCCACGAGGGGAATCTGTGTGATGAGAGGTGTATTCTCAGCCGTTTGATCAAGAAGAGAAGAAAGAGAAGGAAGAAAAGAAGAAACGAGCGGCTGTGATCTTTTTCCTTGCTCACCAAGTTCACCAAAATAGTTTTTAGGGTTTTCCTATAAAAAACCCTTAATCTGTAATGTTAGGGCGTGCCTTATTTCTATTTTATTTTTAATTTATGCAAAATTAGTTTTTTGGATTAAATGTAATTTTCTTTTTTTTCTCCAAGTACTGTAATCAATTTTAGATATTAATAAAAAATTTCTTTCGGTTGAATTTGTCTCTTTAATAATTTTAATTTTAATTTTATTGCAATTTAAACTTCAATCTGTTTTTAGATAATAATAAATAAATATTCGTTATTAATTTTCCCCACTGGGAAGATTTAACAAAACTGTTTGAAGAATTGAAGTGTTTCGAGATGATGATGATGATGATATTTGGGTGAGGTGATTTTTGATTCGGTTCATAAAGGGGGTTCAGCACCTTCCTTCTTCTCAACGGATTTCGTCATCAGGTTCTCGATCTCTTTTATTTGTTATAATTTGTTTGATTGAGTTTACTGTGTTTGAATTTATTTGAGTTTTTGATTTATCTGTTTTACTGTAGTTTTTATATGCTTAAGTTTCTGATTTGCTTCTGTTTGGATCTTCGTTGCTGATAGGTTTCTGATTAGCTTATGTTATCTGCTTAATGTTTAAGTTGTATTAATGTTTGGATTTGAGTTTGATTGTATTTGCTTAGTTTCGTTTTACTAAAGTCTGCTTATCTAGTTGTATTACTGTTTAGGTTTCCTGATTTTCAATATTAGTAGTCGTTTGCTTATTTTCAGTAGAGATTTGCTTATTAAGACTTATTAGCTTATTGGATTTTAGTCAGATATTTTTATTGTTCGCAGCTTAGATTTGCTTATTTAGTCTGCTTATGGTTTGTTTGCTTGATAGTCATAAGTCTGTTTAGTCATAAGTTAGTTTTGCTTATTGTATTAGCTTATTATCAGGTTTTATTTGTTTTTTTAAGTGACAGCTTATTAGCTTATTGCTGAATTATTTCATGTGCTCATTTGATTTTGGGTTATTTTTTTTCTTTGTTGCTTATATTGTTATTATTGCTGATATTAGATGCTTAAAGCCTCATATCCATTTGGTCCAAGTGTCTTAAAATTCCAAAAAAAAATATAAAGCAAAAATCGACCCCAAAGGGACTCGAACTCTTGACCCTTCGTCCAACAGCCCAACGTGTTAACCAGTAGTGCTAGTTACTTATTTGAGTTTATTTACAGACTGTTTAATTAATATAGGTATTAATCTATCTGTCAGATTTTAATTAAGTTTTTTATACAAATTTTTGTTTAATTAATTTTAATTAAAAGTTTTCTTTATATTCATTTTTATTAGAAGTTAAAAATAAAAACAAACAAAATATTTTTATTACTTTTAGAAATTTAAATTGTTTTCAAATTAGTTTTTTTTTTAAATTAGTTTTCACTTAAAAATAGTTTTACATAGATTTCATTAAAAGTTTTTAGTTTAAAATTAATTAGAGTAAAATTTAGTTTTAAGTTTTAAATTTAAATTAGTTTTCAAATAGTTATTTTAAATAAGTTCAAATTAGTCTTTAATAGTTTTGTCAAATTTTGTTTAATTATAATTTCTAATAGTTTAAAAGTAGTTTTAATTAAATATTTTCTTATCAATTAGATTAATTAGTTTTTATTAATTTTAAATAGTTTTAGTTTTTAAATACCAAAAGATACGTTTCACCAAGAAAAATTAATCTTACGTTTAAAATCCGATATTAATTCGAGTGAGTCGAGGAATCGAACTTAATTGCAATACATAAAATACCTACATTAGTAGTCATAACTCTCCGGTCGCTTGTCATTGAGGCGCCTAATTAATTCCCTGTCTGTTGTGGCATGCATGTAATCGGAAATTTTTAGGAGTTCCGGCATTGTCATTGTGCGCGTGCACTCGTCATTGAAGCGTTCTGTGAAGGCCACCGTAGATTCTCCAGGATGTTGCTTGACGGTTGCCAATGAGACCGGATCCCTATTATACTTCTTTCGCTGAGTATAATTGTTTTTGAACGCAGTACGCAGCTCAGTGAAGCTATCAATGCTTCGGGGAGGAAGCCCTTCAAACCAATCACGGGCATTGCCGATCAAGGTTGAATTGAACATCTGGCACCATATAGGCATGGGCCATCGTTCGATTTTCGCCTGCGTGTCAAATATCTTTAGGTGATCATCCGGATCACCAGACCCATCATAAGTCTTGACGCACGCTGGCATGCGACGCTTCTTATCCTCGGAGTAATTCCGTATGCAGAGAGTAAAAGGATCTTCTCTGGGATCACATCATGGACGGGTGAGATTAGGGTCACACCATGGGCGGGAGAGATCCAACTCTTCCGCCTCACGATAATAGGGGCCACCGTAGTACCCCTCATCGTCTGACGGTAGTGGAGGAGTACGCCTAGGTCGGCGACGCTTGGGTGGATGGTCGTCCGAGTCCTCTCCTGAGGGACTAGGGGAAGGGGGCGGTGCCCCACTCCTCGGCTGAGGATCGCTCTTGCGAGAAGAGCTAGGAGCCTTCTTCTCGGTATTCATCATATCCCACACGCTTGTGCGGCGATTGTTCCTGGTTAATTCCAGGTCCGACTGTTCGGCTGAGTCATCAGATCTATCTCCCTCTTCACGGGATTATAGTAGTTCCTGCATAACACGATCCCCTATGCGTTCGAACACATTCCAAGGTTGAGGGGTTTCCTCAAAGAGGTTTCGTTCCTGGGGTCGTGCCCTCCTCTTCTTTTGAGTCTGAGGAGAGGTGCCGGATACGGCTCTGCCAAAGTTGAGCCTAGATTGGAGGTTCCTCCCTAGGTTTAACCTGGACGCGATTCCTGGGACGATCCTCTCAAAGTTCTATGTGAGAACTCGAGCGAGGTCTTCCTTACTAAGTGGTTCAACTTCCACTTCTTCTTCAGTCGATGGCCTGCGCGGCTCCTTGTTAGGGGGCTTAGGTGCACTCCCTGTATCAGGGTTGTCCAAGCTCGAGGTTGGTGGTGGGGTGATAGTGGAAGTACCTATTCCACCCATGGGCTGAAAAACGCTCCGGTTATTCGGTCCACCTGTTTGGTTTCTAGGGGACTGAGTGGGGATGAGTATCCCGTCCCCTGCGGACTTCCGATTCGCAGGATTCGTGTTCCTGGGATTTCCTTGCGGATGTCCTTTCGTCATTGAAAGAGATCGAGAATAAATTTGTTCTAGCTTTGTGTATGGGTCCCACGGATGGCGCCAACTTGTTGATACAAAAGTTGGATGATCCTTGCTAGACCCGAATTAGGCTTTATTCGGTTTGGCTGGGTTCCGGCTCCAGCACCAAGTGAAATATATTGTTGGGATCCTGCACACTAAAACAACACGCGTTAGGCTTACCGTGGGAATGTATCTCACGATTAGACTCCGGCGTGAGAGTAAGTAATCGGTTAGGCTTTAAGAATCGGATGGGAGTTGAGAGTGTGTAGAATGTAATACCTTTGTGGAACCCTTGGGGGTTCCTTATATAGGCAGTGAAACGCTAATGGGTTGTCACCAATGCTTAGGCCCCAAGCAAAGGATAAGTGCCATAATTAGTTTGGTTGTTATCTTCTAATTATGGTGAGTGTATATCCTCTACCTTGGGGTAAATCCTATTCATAATAAGATTATGATTCTGTCTAACCATGTACCAGCCGTGCCGGGCCATGGGCCGTACGCATATATGCGGTCACTGTTCATCTGAAGCCCATAAGCTCAAATGATATTAATCCAACCCATTAGTAACGGGCCAGATGCGGGTAGTACACGTGAGCCAGGTTCATGACCCGTTTGGGGACTATACGTCATCAGTAATAAATTAGATGAAAATGGTATTGTGTCAAGAAACAAAGATAGACTCGTTGCTCAAGGTTATAATCAACAAGAAGGTATTGGATATGATGAAACCTATGCCCCGGTTGCTCGCCTTGAGTCCATAGGATTTTACTTGCGTATGCTTGTGCACACGATTTCAAACTTTACCAAATGGAAGTCAAAAGTGTATTTCTAAATGGTTTTATAAATGAGGAAGTGTATGTTGCACAACCTCCTGGTTTTGAAGACTATGAAAAACCAAATCACATTTACAAACTTAAAAAGGCTCTTTATGGTCTCAAGCAAGCACCCAAGGCATGGTATGACCGACTTATATCATTTCTAATTGAACACAAATATACAATGGGTCTAGTGGACAATATATTGTTCAATAAGAAAAAGGAGTCACATATAATCATTGTTTAAATATATGTCGATGACACTGTCTTCGGGTCTACATGTCAAGAACTTTGTGACGAGGTCTCTAAAATTATGCATGACGAATTTGAAATGAGTATGATGGGAGAACTTAACTTCTTCTTGGGTTTACAAATTAAGCAACTGGAAGACGGGATCTTCTTTAACCAATCCAAATATATAAAAGAAATGCTTAAGAAATTTGGCCTAGAAGAATCTAAGCCAACTAACACTCCAATGTCCACCGAAACTAAACTAACCAAAGACGGGATAAATGATTATGTCGATAGTACAAAATACCGTGGTATGATTGGTAGTTTACTTTATCTAAAGGCTAGTAGGCCAAATATAATGTTTAGTATTTGTATGTGTGCACGTTTCCAAGATAATCTGAATATGTCACATCTTGAAGCGGTCAAAAGAATCTTTAGATACATCAAGGGAACAACTCACCTTGGATTATGGTATCCAAAGGGCACGGGAATGGAAACCGTTGTCTATGGGACTCGGACCACACCGGTGACTACGTCGATAAAAAAGCACAAGTGGTGTGTGTACATTTATTGGATGTTGTCTCACCTCATGGTTCTCGAAGAAGCAAACCGCGTTAGCCATCTCAACAACCGAAGCCGAATACGTGTCGGCAGGGAAAGCTTTTCAACAAGCTTTATGGATGAAACAAGCTCTTTTCAATTACGATATTAAGTTGAAAGACGTTATAATTTTTTGCGACAACAAAAGAGCTATTGATCTTAGCAATAATCCCGTGTTGCATGCTAGAACCAAACATATCGAGATTCAGTATCATTTTCTTCGTGACAACGTCCAAAAAGGTAATATTTCAATTGAAAATGTTTCTTTGGAAGATAATATAGCTGACATCTTAACTAAAATACTTAAACGTGAGCCCTTCAATGTTTTAAGATTAGGATTAGGATTAATGGAAATTTCTTGCTAAAATAAGAAATGTTCTGTCATCAAACATGTCGGACCCCGTCGGACCCTTTCCCATTTGGGTCCGTGGAAGGGTCAGTGGGTCTGAGACTTTGTACAACTGCATATCAGTTAAACAAACTCACACAACAGAAACACAAAACTCATATCTTTGAGAAACACGACCAAAAACACCACAAACCACCAATTCTTCATATCTCTATCAATTCTAAGGGAAAAGCAACCAAGTTTTTCGTGCTAATCAATCATTGTAAGTATCTCTATCTAATTTCAATTCTTATACTTCTACATTACCTTAAATCTGAGTCCAGGATTCTATTTCAATTGCACAAAATTGAGTTTGGGAATTCACTTAGGTTAGAAGAATTAGTCTTTACAATGGTTGATTACAACATAAAAACACTTTGTATGCATAAACCCATGAACAAATTACTAGGAATTTCTAGGACTCCCTAAGAAAAAAAAATCCTTCTCACTAATTAGGTTATGCTAAATCCGTTTTTCATACATTGCAAATGACAAATGTTCAAAAACAAGTTTTAATCATGGCATAAAAGTCTCATGAACGCTAAAGGAATTGCGTAATCAATATGCACTTTCGGGTACGTTCATTTGAAGCTAAAGTAAAATTAAGGAGCGTTTGGGTTATCTCAAAACTATGCATTCTTTATACTTTAAAAGATTGATTTTTGGGTCGAGATAATCACACCTCCACATATGTTGCATATAGGCACACACTAGGCACAAGATTGCTTAAAATTCAAAGAATTTGACTAACTTGATAAAGTTTTGCCTTAGGACAAAAATGCCTCCCGCATGAACCTACGACCATAAAGATACCGCTAGTTACATCCCTAAGTTTCACAAGTCAAAAAATCTCACCTCTAGTAAAAGAGAATTGTGTAGAGAATTAGAAAATCGCACTTTCCATGAGTGTTGCCTTGTTCATCACTCCTTCACGGATAATAACGACATTCGTGAAGTTTTCTCAAAAATCAACTTTGATTGTCTCTTTGACATGGATGAAAAAATTTGTCCCAAATTTGTTCTAGAATTGTATATGTCCGTACGGGTAACTTTTGATGAAAACCACGCCTTATTTGTGAACTTTATAGAAAATGTCACTAACTACTCATACTCATTGGACCAATTTGCTCGCACCCTTAGGATACCAAACCAAGGAGCATGTTTCTATTCCAACCTTCACTCTCTTACTGCTCTTGAAAACTACCTAGGGATGCCCAACATAGATATAATACTAGATTAGATGACAAGGATCTACTTAAATCTACTCTCTTCAAACGCCGTGTTGATGACACTCGTCTTTCGAACACAAGCAAAATCATCCAAAAGGACCCATACGGTATGGAAACTAAAGAGATTAAGGATAAATACGAGAAATGGGAAAGGATTTTGTGATGCAATGTTATGTGTTTGGTAGGAATAAAGACCACATTAATGCATGTGAATCTTACATGCTATATTGTTTCGAGACTGAAAAACCCTTTAATCTTTCCTACTACATTGCAAATCAAATGCCTCATATTCGTAGTCTATCTACTTACATTCTTCCATGCGAAATGTTGCTCACCCGGCTCTAATACTCATTAACACCTACCCTTGGTTCGATTCCCCTCCGGTTAAACAACCCATTACCCCTCACTCACTCTCCTTTCTTACCCACAAGTGTGCTTCTTCCCCCTCAACAAAGGAAAGCATGCTTAAATGAGTTAGATCATCTTTATGACTTTAGTGATATGATAAAAAATACATCTTCACGAGGCATAACGTCTCTGGGATCTCACAAATCCCTCCTCATTCAACACCCATCAAAATATCCATCCTTTTAACACTCCTCACACATGCGACCATTGTCTCTTTACACAAACTACTATCCGTGATGAAATGAGATTTGTTCTTAACAACATTCTCCAAAGTGTCAATGCACTTATACACCCCCCCCCCCCCCCCCCTTCTCAACGAAGTTTCAGTCTACAACACTCTCGACTTTTTTCCTCACTATTTTTGTTTTCTTTCTATATGCAGACTCGTCGAACCCATTGCCCCTTGGGTCCGGCAACCTAAAAGGGTCTGTAGGTCTGACTGGCGTCTTAGTCTTTTGTTTTAATTTTGTTTCCGTTTCTCATTTGTAACACATTCACTTCCAAAATGTTTCACATGTTTGGATGTATTTTACTATTGGGGCAAGATGAATGAACCCTAGTTATTCAATTTGTGAATTGTCCAAATATGATCTATGTGTATACTTGTGCTTGTGATGTATAACTTATGTCTCGATCATTCTCGATCAAACTAACCAATTATTTTCAGGATTTCTCCACATTTGAGCATGAAACAAGGGGGAGAATTGTTAAAGATGATCAAAATATAAAATCTATACAAATTCATCTCAAAATGTGTAGATTCAATAGCCCATTGTTTGTCTCAATGTTGGGCTCATAAATGGGCTTATTCATGTACATGTACCCAAAATATGTGTATGACTAACTTTTTCTTGCAGGATTTTCATAATCCATGGACCCCCGGTTCTCTGACTTAAGGGGAGTATAAACCGAGGGGGAGTCATGACAAATTATTTGCTATCTATATTGCTTACATTAGATGAACGCAATATCTTTCTCAAATCTTTTTCAACTAAGATAAACTTTCCCTTTTTCTTTCGACAAAAAGGGGGAGAAGAGAAATACAAGCTCATATTTCTAACATAACTTATGTTGATGTAATTTCCAACTAAAAATAAGTTAATGTTTTGTTTTCAACAAAAAGGAGGAGATTGTTAATGCAAATATCGAACTAAAATGATATTTACGTTTTAATCATGCATAACGTTTTGTTAACGACAAAACATCAAACATATTTTTATGTTAGAAACTATAAGCATCATATAGGTTTCTTCAAACTTATATAAAAATGTTTTACAAAAATAACCTAAAGGTATAAACATAAAATGGTAAATCTTGACTCCACAAAGTCAAAGATTGACTTACAATGTCATATATTAAAGTCAAACCAAGAAGATATTGTTGATTGCTTGAAGTCTTGGACAAACATTTATGAGGTTACAAAATTCAGATCTGTCGGATTAATAACTGATTTTTAGTTAATAAAACTGGTTTGCTTTTGCAAGATCTTTGTTTGCGTTGCTCGTACCCAATTATTTTTGTCGTTATTTCGTTCTCGGTATCTTCTCGAATCGATCACGGTTCAAAGTGGAATTGTTATAATTGGTAACTAAAAGGGGGAGCTTTTGATCTATATCTACTTAAAAGGTAAGTGTGAGAAGTAATAAAGGTAAACTAAAAGCAATTAATAATAATAAAGCCTGGATTAAACTTAAAACTTAAAACAGTAAAATACCTCAACTGAGAAAAACAGCTGATTCGGAATGTAACGCTTGATCCGGAATATAACCTTTATTCGGAATATATTAGACAAAAACCTTCATCCGGAATATCTTGCAATTGCTTCATTCGGAATGTTCAACCAAACTTCCTTCATTCGGAATGTGCTTGATTCGGAATAAATGTGTTGATCCGGAATGTTAATCTTGATCCGGAATATTTGCTTGACTCGGAATGAGTGTTGATCCGGAATATATTATCTTCACTCGGAATACTGCTTAATTCGGAATAATCAAAAGGACACTGATTCAGAATAATTTGAGAAAAATGTTGGTTCGGAATATATACTCATCCGGAATAAAACTGATTGATTCGGAATGTGCTGCTCATGCGGAATAAATGAAAACTGCTCATCCGGAATGTTTATTCGGAATATTCAAAAGCAAAACTGATCCGGAATAAATTTGTTGGTTCGGAATAACTAGAACTAAAGACTCATTCGGAATAATAAAAACAAAAACGTTGGTTCGGAATACTTTGTTTATTCGGAATAATTTTAACAAAACATTGATCCGGAATACTCTAGCTCATCCGGAATAACTTACAAAACCTTGATCCGGAATATTTAACCCAAATCCTTCATTCGGAATCTGGGAAAGCAGAACATATGCGAAGAATAGGGGAATAACTTAAACACGAATTTAACCAAAATCCACCAAGTTTTTAACCAAAACTTAAACCAATTTAACCACTAATCATCTACTAATGATAAACATCAAACCAAAACAACAAAAACTGAAAACCCACTTACTTTTGAAGATCAAACTCAATAAAATAAAAACTTAGAACTTTGGATTAACAAGAGAAGAAAGAAAGATTAAATGGAAATTTGTATTAAGGATTAAGATTCAAACAAACAAAGGAAAGATTAAACTTACATAATCATGAAGGAATCAAAGGAAATAAAAATCACCAATCTCCTTAAGGGAGTTGGTGTTCCTACGAACTAGGAGAAAATAACAGAAAGAAAAACTAGCTTGAAAATTGTAAAGGGAAGGTCTATTTATAGGCCTTGTCTTTGGTTGGTGAGTGGGCTTTCTCCCTTTCTTTTTGTTTTCTCGTCTTTTCAGAAAAATTGACGTTTTCGATTTCGATTTGGGATTTGTCGACGAATAAATTCAACTCGTCTTTTAATTTCTTCATTTAATAGACTTGAGTTCTTCGACATATATAAATCTTCCATCTTTGGTCCTTTTCTTCGATAAATCTTCAAATAGGCCCACTTACTTCAAATCTTTTGCATCTCTTGGACTATAGACTTCGTCTTTTCGTCTTTTTCTTCGATAAAACCCGTGCAATCCCATGTTTTCTTCAATATTTTCCGGTTGGCTCTGAAAACACAACAAACACACAAACCACGCATAATTCCAAACAAATGACATTAAATACGCGTTTTGGTCTCGTTTTAGCAAGAAATAAGTGGTAAAAGGATGGGTGTTTTCACACCTATCAAATCCCCTAAACTTAACCATTGCCATGCCCTCATGCAATGCTTAGTTTCAAAGAACATATTACATTTCTCATCATAAATAACCCACCTTGGCCTTTATTAAATTCTAAACACTAAGGAAACCAAAAGAACAAAACAAGTAAAGTATTTAAAGACTTACATTGGGGTTTTAGGTTGTCATGAATGTTCATCATTCTCAAGTTTCACGTTCTCCATACCAAGCTTAAAAACGAGATCACTGTTATTATAAGTTAGCAACCTAACACGAACTCATGTGGCCCAATTATTCACTTAGACTCCCTTATTCCTAGGTGTATCTCTTATATTTTATTTTTGTCTTGAATGATCACGAGGATGCATTGTTTGACTTATTTCGATAGTTATTTAGGCCGAAAATAAAGTGGACGATTTAATCAATAGTTAGCTAAAGGACAAAATCTTTTAAAACTGCTTCTCGGGACCTCATAAAGTTCATATCTTGGCATAACTCGCTTCACGATTTGAGACCTTTCTCGGACCGATATTTGGCAGCAACTTCATACTTCAAATCTTTGAGAGACGTTCTTGAAATTATGGTCTTCTCTTCATAATAGGAATTTCTTCACTTGAAGTTTTGAGAGATTCTTCATCTTTGGACCACGACTTCTTCATTTTTCTCCAATCCTTATTTTGGACTTTGATATACAACGATC
This sequence comes from Glebionis coronaria, assembly GCA_025667525.1. Taxonomy (NCBI): domain Eukaryota; kingdom Viridiplantae; phylum Streptophyta; class Magnoliopsida; order Asterales; family Asteraceae; genus Glebionis; species Glebionis coronaria. The sequence goes on from CM046878.1 coordinate 270,469,735, forward strand.
CGCCTCCTTTTAAGACTTGGATCTATTTATCCTCATACCTTGTTAGGGCCTTTTTGGATAGACTTCTCCATGATCTTTTGGGGAGTTTTTGCTTTTCGTCGTGTGTCTCGATCCTTCAGATTGATTTTCGATAAATGATTCTTCACATCACTTTTGGATCTTTAGCAACAAAATGTAGCCCTCATGCCTTGTTAGGGCCTTTTCGGACTCGCCAATCTTCGCATCCCGCTTCAATAAGTTATGCCTTGGCTATGAACTCTAATTAATACCGAGCAACTTTTAAACGATGTTGGGCTAGAAGCTAAGTAACTTTTCAAATCGTACAACCTTATTTATTGCAAATAAATTTATTAGCAAGCGATGGGAGAATAGGCTTATAATCAACTCACATAAATTCACGAAAGAATACCAAACTTATAATTGACTCTATCATCTCTCGTTTTCCACAATTTAAAATCTCAAGGAATGAGACTCGTGGATGCTTAGCCAATTAAATCAAAGTTTTGGGTTTTCGAGTCGCCTATAGGATCTTGCATCTTCTTAGACTCTTTCAAGTTTAGAATTTGCGTTTTAAAGTTCCCTTGATAAACGACTCTCTAGGATCAATTATAGGAACTTGCGAAAAGTTCTTGTTCTTAACCCGTGAGAGTTAAGACTTTCGCGTTTTAAAGCTCCTTATATAAAAGCCTAGCAAAACTTGACTTAAACACGTTAAGGATACTAGCTAGAGTAAACTTAGATAAGTAAACTCGGGTTGAGTCAAAATATTCACGACTTTGAAAAATTTAAAACCACTTTATTGAAATTTTATTCTAGCAAAGAAAGAAAATAAACATAACAAAGGAAAATACAACTATACAACTAGGCCAAAATAGATTAAAAATTTTGAAAAATGTCGAAAAATCGAATTTTCCGGTTAAATGAAGGCACTTTAATGGAAAAGTCCACTTAAAACTTCGATAGAAGTCTCCCCTACACTTAATATAAACATTGTCCTCAATGTTTAAGCATGTGGGAAAAGTCTCCCTACACTTATGACATTGTGCACGTTGGTTAAATCAAGTTAAGGAGGAGACAACTAAAGTGATCAATTTCAGATGTGAGTATGAAGAAAATTGAATCACAATAGTTGAGATATAGAACCGGAATTGCGGATAACATGGGAGCACGGTTCTTCAAAGATTCCAAGAGTGCATTTATCCCTGTAATCACATCATCATACAAACACAAGCAACCTATATATCTCCCCCTACACTTAGGATGACAAACGGAAAAAGGGGGGATAGATACTCGGGTTGCCTCCCGAGGAGCGCTTGTTTTTGTTAACCGAGTCACGAGCCTGACTCGGTCCCGAACTAATGCATGGGAAACGTAGTGAGGGATTGAATCATCTCATGAGAGATGTCCTCACCAAAGTACAACTTCAAACGCTGGCCATTCACCTTAAAATTGGGCCCATTTGGCTGAGAAAGCTCAATGGTTCCATAGGGAAAGACTTTGGCGATGGTGAATGGACCAGACCAGCGGCTCGTCAACTTGCCCAAGAAGATCTTCAACCGAGAGTTAAAAATTAAGACTTGATCACCAACGTGGAACTCTCGGTTCTTAATTTTAGCATCGTGGATGATCTTGGTCTTCTCCTTGTAGATCATTGAATTCTCGTAAGCTTCATTCCTCAGTTCGTTTAGCTCGTTGAGTTGAATCTTGCGAAGATCACCGGCTTTGTTGATGTCGAAGTTAGCCCACTTCAAGGCCCAGTATACCTTATGTTCCAGCTCGATAGGGAGGTGGCATGCTTTCCCGTACACAAGACGATAAGGTGTACAACCAATCGGTGTCTAATAGGCGATACGGAAAGCCCACAGAGCATCATCAAGTTTATCGGCCCATGAGGCACGATGCTCTCCCACAGTACGTTCCAAAATTTGCTTCAATCTACGGTTGGATATCTCGACTTGACCGTTGGTTTGAGGATGATAAGTGGTGGAAAGACGGTGATTGACACCATACTTAGCCATGACTCTTGCAAATTGATCATTGCAAAAATGAGTCCCGCGGTCACTAATTATAGCACGAGGAACACCGAATCGAGCAAATAATTGCTTCAAAAAGTTCACAACCACCCTTGCATCGTTCGTAGGGAGAGCCTTAGCTTCAACCCATTTAGAAACGTAGTCAACAGCTATGAGGATGTACTTGTTTCCTTTAGAAGAAGGGAATGGCCCCATAAAGTCGATGCCCCATACATCAAAGATTTCACATTCTTGTATGAAATTTTGAGGCATCTCATCTTTATGTGTGATCTTGCCTTGTTTTTGGCAAGCATCACAATGTTTAACCATCTCGTGAGCGTCACGATAAATGGTGGGCCAATAAATCCTGAGTCAAACACTTTCTTCGCGGTGAAGTTGGGACCAAAGTGACCACCGGTGGGTCCTTTATGGCAAGCCTTGAGAATGTCTAAAGCTGTCGGTCCGTCAACACATCGGTGAATAATCAAGTCAGCGCATTGTTTGAATAGAAAAGGGTCATCCCAAAAGTAGGTCTTAACATCATTCAAGAACTTTTTCTTTTGTTGGGATGTTAACCCTTTGATGAGAACACCACCCGCTAAGTAGTTTGCAATGTCCGCAAACCACGGGGTGTCATCAAGATTGGCACACATAGACAGTAAGGTCTCAAGGGGAAAAGATTCATTGATCTCTTGGTTTGGATGATCCCCTTGATATGGATCCTCAAGTCTACTCAGATGATCCGCGGCTAGGTTCTCAGCACCCTTCTTGTCACGAATTTCAATGTTAAATTCTTGAAGGAGTAAAACCCAGCGAAGAAGTCTTGGCTTAGAGTCGTGCTTAGTCATCAAGTACTTCAACGCGGAATGGTCCGTGTATACAATGGTGGTGGACAAAACAAGATAGGGGCGAAATTTTTCAAAAGCATAGACAACAGCTAAAAGCTCTTTTTCGGTTGTCGTATAATGCAATTGAGCCCCCGTCATTGTCTTGCTAGCATAATGGATTGGTTGGAAGTGTTTATTCACTCTTTGGCCCAAAACCGCTCCAATAGCAAAGTCGCTAGCATCGCACATCAACTCAAAAGGTAGCTCCCAATTAGGGGTAACCAAGACCGGTGCCTTAGTCAGCTTGTCCTTAAGAAGATTGAAGGCTTCAATACACTCTTTGGAAAAGATAAAAGGAGTATCTTTTTCCAAGAGGTGGGTCATCGGGCGAGCGATTTTAGAGAATCCTGAATGAATCAGCGATAGAAGCCCGCATGACCCAGAAAACTTCTCACACCCTTCACGGTTGAAGGTGGATGTAATTTGGCTATGACATCCACTTTAGCACGGTCCACTTCAAGACCGGCTTTTGAGATTTTGTGTCCTAGCACAATGCTTTCTTTTACCATAAAATGGAATTTTTCCCAATTTAGAACAAGGCGAGTGTCTTCGCACCGCTTGAGCATACGTTCTAAATTGGCAAGGCAAGAAGAGAATGAATCCCCAAAGACCGAGAAATCATCCACGAAGACTTCCATGGTTTGCTCAACCATGTCATGGAAAATAGCCAACATGCACCTTTGGAAAGTCCCGGGGGCATTGCATAAGCCAAAAGGCATTCTTTTGTAAGCAAATGTGCCATAGGGACAAGTGAATGTTGTCTTCTCTTGATCTTGGGGATCGATGGGTATTTGGAAATAACCCGAGAAACCATCTAGAAAGCAATAATATTCATTACCCGCTAAACGTTCATGCATTTGGTCCATAAAAGGAAGAGGAAAATGATCCTTTCTCGTGGCATCATTGAGTTTGCGATAGTCTATATAAACTCTCCACCCAGTAACGAGACGTGTAGGAATCAACTCGTTGTTTTGATTGGGCACAACGGTGATTCCGCCTTTCTTAGGCACACAATGGACTGGACTAACCCATGGTGAATCCGAGATAGGATAAATCATGCCTGCATCGAGAAGTTTGATAACCTCTTTTTTGATAACGTCATGGATTTTAGGATTCACCCTTCGTTGGCTTTGATGTGTGGGCTTAAAGTCGTCCTCCATGAGAATTTTATGTGTGCAAAAGTGAGGATCAATTCCACGAATATCGGAGATTTTCCAAGCGATAGCTCTTTTATGTTTCTTGAGAACTTCAATGAGACGAGTTTTCTCATCGACTTTTAAGTCCTTAGCAATGATAACGGGAATTTGATCAATGTCCTCTAAGAAAACATACTCGAGATGAGGAGGTAAGTCCTTAAGCTCAAGAGTAGGAGGATCCTTAATATATGGTGTAAGTAACGATGGATCATCATTAGTCACCTCTTTAGGAGAAAGAGGAGAAAACGGGTCTCCATTGAGAAGTTTCTCAATTGTACGAATGTCTTCTTCCCAATTGGTGGGAGAATCATCATACTTAAGATCAAGTGGACCCAAGCTAGCTTCAAAATCATCCAAAAGAAAGTCACTTTCTCCAAATGGAGTCAATGACGGAGCAATTGAGGCAACGGTCTCAACATTGGGTAGAGAAGAGAGATTACTTTTGCAAGCATCATGAAAGTGTTCTTCACAAGCCTCATCGAGAACATCAATAGCATTAACACTCTCATATGAATAAGGTTGCTTAGAAATCTTACCCATGTTGAAGACAATTTGATCGTCACCAACTCTCATGATTATTTCGCCCACGGCTACATCAATGAGAGTGCGACCGGTCCTCAAGAAGGGATGTCCAACGATTAATGGAACACGGGGATCCATCTCGTAGTCAACGACAACAAAATCCGCCGGGAAGGTGAATTTGTCAACGCCAACGAAGACGTCTTCGGCTATCCCAACTGGATAAGCAACCGTACGGTTAGCTAATTCCAAAGTCATTTTGGTGGGGACTAGCTCGGGGAGAGATAATTGCTTCCAAACACTTAAAGGCATTAAGTTTATACTGGCACCTAGATCGGCTAGGGCCATACAATTCTCTACTCCCGGGAAGTTGCAAGGAATCAAGAAGCGACCCGGATCACCAAGTTTGGTGGGCAATTTCCTTAAGAGAACCGCGGAGCAATTCTCATTAAGTTGGGTCTGAGCAATGTCAAGAAGCTTCTCCTTATCACTAAGAAGATCTTTAAACATCTTCGCATATTTAGGCATGTGAGCGAGAGCCTCGGCAAAGGAGATGTTAAAATTCAATTGTTTAAACATTTTGAGAAAGTTTGAAACTTGAATATCATCCTTGCTCTTTTGCTTCTCTTTCCTCAACCTTGAAGGATAAGGTATATCGGATGAAGAGGAAGGCTTTAGGGGAGTAGGATCACGCACAACCGAGGGTGGTGGGGGAATGGGGGTAGAAGGCAAAGGAGGTGAGGAAAGTTGCTCTTTTTCCTTGTTCACAATCACTGGTAGAGGTGTAGAAAGCTCGGGTTCCGTATAACTTTCATCTCCCCTCTTGGATTAGCAACGGTGTTACTCGGAAGAGTACCCGAAGAAGAGGGTTGATTACCTTGGAAGAGCGAACCGATCATATCACGTATATTATCCGCTTGAGTGCTGAAAGAGTCTCTCATGTCTGCACGAATATCATTGCTTTGTTTCGCCATGTCATTCCTTAGCTCGGCTCGAATATCGCTCCCTTGTTTCGCCATATCTCCCTTCAAGTTGATGAATTGACTCTGAAGATTCGTCACCATCTCTCTATTAGTCCTCATGAACGTCTCGAGGTCTTGATTCAATGCCATCGGTTGATTGAGAGGTGGAGCTTGGTAAGCTTGAGAATTTCCTTGAGGTGGGTATGGGTTTCTTTGGGGTTGATATTGATTGTTAGCACGAGGTTGGGATTGGTTATTTCGGTTATAGCTTTGTTGTTTGTTTTGGTTTTGAGGAGTAAAACCGGGTGGAGCAAGATAGTTGTTTGAACGATAACTTAGCAAGTTACGGTCTCCTTGAGGACGAGCTTGATAGCCTCCCGTGGGATAAGTACGGTATGCCGCGTTAACGTTTTCACAAAAATTGCCTTGAGTAGAAGGACAATCATTGTAAGAATGAGGACCACCACATGTTTCACAAGAACTAGCGAAGGCTTTAGCTTGTTGAGTATGGTTACTAGCCAAAATTTTCATATTTTTGCTCATTTCGATAATGGCTCGTTCCATGGCGGACATGTCGGTGGTGGAAGAAGTAGATGAAACATTGACTCTCGGATTAGATCTTGAGGATGCGGATGAATCCCAATTCTTGTGGTGAGTAGTCATGTTTTCGATCAACTCTCTACACTCCTCCGGTCTCCTTTTCATAAAAGTACCACCGGCGGCGGCGTTGATCGTGTCACGATCACGAAAAGTGAGACCATTGTAGAAAGTATCAATGAGAGTGACGGGGAGCATGTTATGATTTGGACAACGGTCGATCAAATCATTGTATCGTTCCCAAGCATCAAATAGCGATTCATCATTGTCTTGCATGAATCCACTAATTTGGTTACGAAGGCTCGTGACCATGGATGGTGGGAAGTAGCGCGACAAAAAGCGTTGAGTCATGTCGTCCCAAGTATGAATAGAATTCTTTGGAAGAGGTCAAACCATTTTTCGGCATGGTGAGAAAGCGTGTGGGGAAAGATTTGAAGGCGAAGTACATCCATAGAAACACCGGGCATCTTCATGCTTTGAGTCATGGTAATGAATTTGTCGAGGTGCTTGTTGGCATCATCATCCGGCAATCCGCGAAATGGATTAGTTTGCACTTGTTGAATCATGTGATGCTTCAACGAAAACTCCTGAGCCGTGATTTGCATCGGCGCAATCGGGCCTCCACGTCCGTTCATCGTAGGTTGGCATAGCTCCTCCATGGTTCGTAGGTCGGGTAGGGGTGGGTTATTCATGTTGGGGTGAGGTGGATTATTATTGTTGTTGTGTACACCGGCCATGTCTAAATTATCGAGAGTCTCGGGCTCGGGATAAGACGTTGATCGAGTACGCTGATAGGTGTGAAAACACCCATCCTTTTTACCACTTAATTACAATAATAACCGAGCCAAAACGTGTATTTTATGTCATTTATGTCGGAATTATGCGTGGTTTACGTTTTTGTTGTGATTTAGGACGAAAAGGTGAAAAGTGGAGAAAACACGGGATTTCACGGGCTTTTATCGAAGAAAAAGACGAAAGATGAAGTCGAAAGATCAAGAGTGGAAAAAGAACGGAAGTCCAAGACCAATTCTGAAGATTTATCGAAGAAAAAGTCACAAGACGGAAGTTTACTAAAAGCCGAAGAACTCGAGTCTTATTTATGAAGAAAAATCAAGACGAGTTAAAGAACTCCCAAGACAAAGTCCAAGATTAACAAAAGATAAAGAAGAAAAGGACTTAAGTGTGCAATTAAGGCAAAGAGGAAAGAGGGAGGAAGCTTCCTAAGCTCCTCCCTAATCACTCCTATATATAGTGTTCAATGTTTTCATTTCATTGTTGTTGGTGGCTTGACAAGCCACTCTTCCACCATTTTCATTTCTTGTCATTTCATTTCTTTCACTTTAATTAAATGTTATGCACTTTTAATTATTTAATTTTCAAGTAAGTTTTCATCATTTGTTCTTTAATCTTTAATCTTTACTTTTCTTGTCTTAATCTCTCATCTTCCTTTCTTGATTCTAATTTACTTTTGGTGCGATTTACATATGATCCGTGTTGTTCATTCATGTTTTCGTGCCTAAAAAGTTAATCTTTTTATGTTTTAATTTCAAAGTTGTTTATTTTTAGTTTGGAAAAGTCGTTATTTGTGCTTATTGATTTCGTTTCAGTTTTGATTCGTTCTAGTTTTGGTTAGAAGCTTATTTCTATAGCTTTTTGATCTAGCTTATATTTCGGATCAAAGAACCAAATCGGAAAGGGAAAACCCCTTTCCGATCATACTTTCCGACCGGCACACCCTTTTTCCGATTGGCAAATCGGAAAAGGGTTTAGCTTTTTCCGATTGGCCTCCTATTGAGCTATTCCGATTGGCTTCAAGTTTTAGGTTATTCCGATTGGATCCCATCTTACCTTATTCCGATTTCATGCATTTTCCATATTCTGATCTGAGTTGATTTAGTATTCTGATTGTACGTCTTTTGCTATATTCCGACGATGGGATTTATGATATTCCGATCTGGACCCCTCGCCAAGTATTCCGATCATGACTTCTCTACTTGCATTCCGATTGGTACATTCCGATCGGATTCCTTTTGGATTCCGATCGGGTGTATTCCGATTGGGTGCATTTGATTTGTTTTGATGTTTTGTTTTAGTTAAAGTGTCAATTTTTCTCGTTTTATTTTTAGCTCATTTTTATTTCGCTTTGAATTGTTATTTAATTGTCAATTTACGTTTTGCTAAGTTTTAAGTTCACGTCATTTAAATTCTCGTAATTTACTTTTAACGCTTTAATTATTGCACCGTTTACGTTTCAACTAGTTTTAGTTTTAATTACTCGTCCTTTATTATTAAGTCTTGCACATTTATTTTTCCAAAACCAAAAATATTTGTTTCACCAAGAACAATTAATCTCACACAATTAACCGGAAATCAATTCGAGAAGATACCGAGAAAACGAACTTAACTTAGCAAAATCATAACATTAAAATGGCGCCGCTGCCGGCTCTTTTCGTGAGGATCGAAAGTTTTTTGTGAGAGAAGCGTTGGCTTTTGGGATCCGTTCACTTGTGAACGTTATTTTTCATGTCCAAAAATTTTCAAAAATCCCAAAAACATTTGAAAAATCATAAAAAGCATTTCTTTTTCTAAGTTTTGCACAAAAAATATTCTTCTTGCTTATCTATCTTTCTTTATGGATTTTTATGTCCATTGCGTCCGGTGTGGGAAACAATTATATGGGAACAACTCTTGTCAATGGTGTACATGTGAGCGGTGCGAAAACGATATCGACTACACACAATCCGGATTTTGTCCTTTGTGCAAATCGACTAATTCGTACTTTTTGAACCTACCTCCTGTTCCCCCGTGCATCTATTGTGGAAGCGATTCTCATTGGCATGTTTCGTGCCCGGTTCAATACCCGTATAGACATGGGCAAGAACCGGGGTACAATTATGACAATGATAATAGCTATCAACAAGAGGCACCCAGTTTTTCTCCATACCCATGGTGCTATATTTGTGGGGGCCCTCATGATGCTTCTTTTTGTGATCCGTCGCAAATCTTTGAGAAATTACCGTGTTATCATCCTAGTGTCTATAACCGTCAGCCCCCACATCACACCCTCAATCATCAATCCTCTCAGCAAACTAGTCTTGATCAACCACTCACTTCTTTAAATGGCATTCTAGAAAGTCTAGCTCAACTCCGAGCTGACTTACATCAGGAAAGGCAACCATTGCTCGATGTGGACGAAACCTTGAAAACCACCGACACCTTTTTGAGCCAATTTAGTCGTTTTCCCTTCTTTTCTACACCAAAATGTTTAATTACAGCGTGGGATAGAATCGGTGAAATTGAACATACTCGGGGCGATGAACAACAAAAGTTGCTGCATGAGCTTCTTAAAGATGTGGAGGTTATAAAGGAAGAGTTAGCCGACTACGTCACTCCTAACTGGACTCGTCCCATCTATTATGATGATGACGACGACGATGATGTCTACACTTTCAACCAATCTTCTGAAGTTGCTGCTCCTACTGTCGATGCTCCTACTGCATCTAAGGATCTAGATTCGTTGAATGAGCTTAGTGATGTTGGTCTCGACAAAGTATTGGATGATGAGGTTTGTGACTTACCTGCTATGGAGCCTGAGGACGACGTTTCTCTTACGGAAGAGGTCGATCTTAGTGATGACGATTTTTCTCCAAGCTATGAGAATTTCACCTTTGAAATTTCTCAATCTCCACCGGGAGATGCGGGCGATGACGATTTATTTTCTCCGGTTTACGAGAAGTTCATCGATGAACATGATCTTGTGGATGAGGTGGAAGACGTGCTTCTTCGCGATAGATTACGGAAAGTGCACCTTCTTATTGCTCAAATCGAAGCGTTGACTTCTCCGCCTCTTTCTAAGTCTTTACCTCCATCTATTCCTCCCGTTGAAGATAATGACCCATTGCTGGAAGAAATCGATATCCACTCCATCCCTCCAGGTATTGATGATTCTGACACGGAGGGGGACATTATTTTTGATAATTTGTTGCAGGAAGATATTGTCCCAAGTCCCCCTCCCGAGCACCTTTCATCCTCCCCTTTAGCCATTATCACGGAGGATGAGTGCTTTGACCCGGGAGGTGACATTGATTATGCTATGATTGATAACAATACGGCTTTGCCGTTTGCTCAGCAGCCATTGTCTTTGGAGGACAATGTGCTTACTTTACCCACCCCACCTCCCGTGGATCTTGAATTCACATACTATACGTATGTTGAAAGGACCTTCCTCCCATTCAAGACTTATCCCCCCGCCTCTCCTTTGTTGATGTCAACCGGGAACGAGGACAAGGTCTTTGATCCCGGTATTGCATTCGAGGCTTCCCCATGGACCATTTAATTCGGGGACGAGTCAGGCTCGTGACTCGGTCAACAAAAACAAGCGCTTTTTGGGAGGCAACCCAATTATCTATCTATCTTTACCATAAGTGTAGGGGGAGCCCCGTGGTGTTTCTTGTTCTCTTTCTTATCATGTGCAGGGATTAGAGCTTCAAAGACACACTCTTAATGACTTTTGACGAACCGTGATTCTGTGTTCCCTTCTTCCCGGTTCTATCCTAAACTCTTTTCGATTCACTATTTTATATTTCTCAATATTAAAATAGGAATCTCTTTAGTTGTCCCTTTCTTAGCGAGATTTAAACAAAGTGCACAATGTCCTAAGTGTAGGGGAGTTTACTCCCACATGCTTAAACATTGAGGACAATGTTTATCTTAAGTGTAGGGGGGACTTCTATCGAAGTTAAGTGGTCTTTTCCTTGTATTTGTCCTCATTTCAACCGGAAAATTCGATTTTTCGTCATTTTTCAAAAATTTTAATCTATTTTGGCCTAGTTGTATAGTTGTACTTTCCTTTATTATGGTTATTTTCTTCTCTTGCTTCAATAAAGTGGTTTTAGATTTTTCTTAGTCATGAACATTTTGACTCAACCCGAGTTTACTTACCTAAGTTTACTCTAGCTTGTATCCTTAACGTGTTTAAGTCAAGTTTTGCTAGGCTTTTATATAGGGAGCTATAAAACGCGAAAGTCTTAACTCTCACGGGTTAAGAACAAGAACTTTTCGCAAGTTCCTATAATTGATCCTAGAGAGTCGTTTATCAAGGGAACTTTAAAATGCGATTTCTAAACATGAAAAAGTCTAAGAATTTGCAAGATCCTATAGGCGACTCGAAAACCCAAAACTCTGATTTAATAGGCTAAGCATCCACGAATCTCATTCCTTGAGATTTTTAACTGTGGAGAACGAGAGATGATAGAGTCAATTATAAGTTTGGTATTCTTTCTTGAATTTATGTGAGTTAATTATGAGCCTATTCTCCCTCCGCTTGTTAATAAATTCATCTGCTAATAAATAAGGTTGTACGATTTAAAAGGTTACTTAGCTTCTAGCCCCAGATCGTTTAAAAGTTGCTCGGTACGGATTAGAGTTCATAGCCAAGGCATAACTTATTGAAGCGGGATGCGAAGATTGGCGAGTCCGAAAAGGCCCTAACAAGGCATGAGGGCTACATTTTGTTGCTAAAGATCCAAAAGTGATGTGAAGAATCATTTATCAAAATCAATATGAAGGATCGAGACACACGACGAAAAGCAAACTCCCCAAAAGATCATGGAGAAGTCTATCCAAAAAGGCCCTAACAAGGTATGAGGATAAATAGATCCAAGTCCTAAAAGGAGGCGGATCGTTGTATATCAAAGTCCAAAATAAAGATTGGAGAAAAATGAAGAAGTCGTGGTCCAAAGATGAAGAATCTCTCAAAACTTCAAGTGAAGAAATTTCTATTATGAAGAGAAGACCATAATTTCATGAACGTCTCTCAAGGTTTGAAGTATGAAGTCACTGCCAAATATCGGTCCGAGAAAGGTCTCAAATCGTGAAGCGAGTTATGCCAAGATATGAACTTTATGAGGTCCCGAGAAGCAGTTTTAAAAGATTTTGTCCTTTCGCTAACTATTGATTAAATCGTCCACTTTATTTTCGGAATTAATAACTATCGAAATAAGTCAAAAATGCATCCTCGTGATCATTCAAGACAACAATAAAATAAAAGAGATACACCTAAGAATAAGGGAGTCTAAGTGAATAATTGGCCCGCATGAGTTCGTGTTAGTTTGCTAACTTATAATAACAATGATCTCGTTTCTAAGCTTGGTTTGGAGAAAGTGAAAACTTGAGGATGATGATCATTCACGACATTTTCAAAACCCAAGGTATGTTTTTGATTTCTTTACTCTGTATATTTATAATTTTCTATCTCTTTAATAAAGGCCAACGTGGATTGATTGTGATGAAAAATGTAAAAGTGCTTTGTAACTAATGCATTGCATGAGGACATTGCAATGGTTAAGTGTAGGGGATTTGATAGGTGTGAAAACACCCATCCTTTTTACCACTTAATTACAATAATAACCGAGTCAAAACGTGTATTTTATGTCATTTATGTCGGAATTATGCGTGGTTTGCGTTTTTGTTGTGATTTAGGACGAAAAGGTGAAAAGTGGAGAAAACACGGGATTTCACGGGCTTTTATCGAAGAAAAAGACGAAAGATGAAGTCGAAAGATCAAGAGTGGAAAAAGAACGGAAGTCCAAGACCAATTCTGAAGATTTATCGAAGAAAAAGTCATAAGACGGAAGTTTACTAAAAGCCGAAGAACTCGAGTCTTATTTATGAAGAAAAATCAAGACGAGTTAAAGAACTCCCAAGACAAAGTCCAAGATTAACAAAAGATAAAGAAGAAAAGGACTTAAGTGTGCAATTAAGGCAAAGAGGAAAGAGGGAGGAAGCTTCCTAAGCTCCTCCCTAATCACTCCTATATATAGTGTTCAATGTTTTCATTTCATTGTTGTTGGTGGCTTGACAAGCCACTCTTCCACCATTTTCATTTCTTGTCATTTCATTTCTTTCACTTTAATTAAATGTTATGCACTTTTAATTATTTAATTTTCAAGTAAGTTTTCATCATTTGTTCTTTAATCTTTAATCTTTACTTTTCTTGTCTTAATCTCTCATCTTCCTTTCTTGATTCTAATTTACTTTTGGTGCGATTTACATATGATCCGTGTTGTTCATTCATGTTTTCGTGCCTAAAAAGTTAATCTTTTTATGTTTTAATTTCAAAGTTGTTTATTTTTAGTTTGGAAAAGTCGTTATTTGTGCTTATTGATTTCGTTTCAGTTTTGATTCGTTCTAGTTTTGGTTAGAAGCTTATTTCCATAGCTTTTTGATCTAGCTTATATTTCGGATCAAAGAACCAAATCGGAAAGGGAAAACCCCTTTCCGATCATACTTTCCGACCGGCACACCCTTTTTCCGATTGGCAAATCGGAAAAGGGTTTAGCTTTTTCCGATTGGCCTCCTATTGAGCTATTCCGATTGGCTTCAAGTTTTAGGTTATTCCGATTGGATCCCATCTTACCTTATTCCGATTTCATGCATTTTCCATATTCCGATCTGAGTTGATTTAGTATTCCGATTGTACATCTTTTGCTATATTCCGACGATGGGATTTATGATATTCCGATCTGGACCCCTCGCCAAGTATTCCGATCATGACTTCTCTACTTGCATTCCGATTGGTACATTCCGATCGGATTCCTTTTGGATTCCGATCGGGTGTATTCCGATTGGGTGCATTTGATTTGTTTTGATGTTTTGTTTTAGTTAAAGTGTCAATTTTTCTCGTTTTATTTTTAGCTCATTTTTATTTCGCTTTGAATTGTTATTTAATTGTCAATTTACGTTTTGCTAAGTTTTAAGTTCACGTCATTTAAATTCTCGTAATTTACTTTTAACGCTTTAATTATTGCACCGTTTACGTTTCAACTAGTTTTAGTTTTAATTACTCGTCCTTTATTATTAAGTCTTGCACATTTATTTTTCCAAAACCAAAAATATTTGTTTCACCAAGAACAATTAATCTCACACAATTAACCGGAAATTAATTCGAGAAGATACCGAGAAAACGAACTTAACTTAGCAAAATCATAACATTATACGCATACACTAAAAAGAAAATGCAAGAGAAAATATTTTTGGTTTTTATAGGTTTTTTAATTTTTTGTATTTTTGAAAATTTTATATTTTTATGGGTTTTTGAAAATTTTTGTGCTTGAAAATAACGTTCCCGAAAGAACGGATCCCAAAATCCAATTTTTCTCACAAGAAACCGTTGATCCTTACGAAAAGAGCCGGCATCGGCGCCATTTTAATAACTGATTTTTAGTTAATAAAACTGGTTTGCTTTTGCAAGATCTTTGTTTGCGTTGCTCGTACCCAATTATTTTTGTCGTTGTTTCGTTCTCGGTATCTTCTCGAATCGATCACGGTTCAAAGTGGAATTGTTGTAATTGGTAACTAAAAGGGGGAGCTTTTAATCTATATCTACTTAAAAGGTAAGTGTGAGAAGTAATAAAGGTAAACTAAAAGCAATTAATAATAATAAAGCCTGGATTAAACTTAAAACTTAAAACAGTAAAATACCTCAACTGAGAAAAACAGCTGATTTGGAATGTGACGCTTGATCCGGAATATAACCTTTATTCGGAATATATTAGACAAAAACCTTCATCCGGAATATCTTGAAATTGCTTCATTCGGAATGTTCAACCAAACTTCCTTCATTCGGAATGTGCTTGATTCGGAATAAATGTGTTGATCCGGAATGTTAATCTTGATCCGGAATATTTGCTTGACTCGGAATGAGTGTTGTCCGGAATATATTAGCTTCACTCGGAATATTGCTTCATTCGGAATAATCAAAAGGACACTGATTCGGAATAATTTGAGAAAAATGCTGGTTCGGAATATATACTCATCCGGAATAAAACTGATTGATTCGGAATTTGCTGCTCATGCAGAATAAATGAAAACTGCTCATCCGGAATGTTTATTCGGAATATTCAAAAGCAAAACTGATCCGGAATAAATTTGTTGGTTCGGAATAACTAGAACTAAAGACTCATTCGGAATAATAAAAACAAAAACGTTGGTTCGGAATACTTTGTTTATTCGGAATAATTTTAACAAAACATTGATCCGGAATACTCTAGCTCATCCAGAATAACTTACAAAACCTTGATCCGGAATATTTAACCCAAATCCTTCATTCGGAATCTGGGAAAGCAGAACATATGCGAAGAACAGGGGAATAACTTAAACACGAATTTAACAAAAATCCACCAAGTTTTTAACCAAAACTTAAACCAATTTAACCACTAATCATCTACTAATGATAAACATCAAACCAAAACAACAAAAACTGAAAACCCACTTACTTTTGAAGATCAAACTCAATAAAATAAAAACTTAGAACTTTGGATTAACAAGAGAAGAAAGAAACATTAAATGGAAATTTGTATTAAGGATTAAGATTCAAACAAACAAAGGAAAGATTAAACTTACATAATCATGAAGGAATCAAAGGAAATAAAAATCACCAATCTCCTTAAGGGAGTTGGTGTTCCTACGAACTAGGAGAAAATAACAGAAAGAAAAACTAGCTTGAAAATTGTGATGGGAAGGTCTATTTATAGGCCTTGTCTTTGGTTGGTGAGTGGGCTTTCTCTCTTTCTTTTTGTCTTCTCGTCTTTTCAGAAAAGTTGACGTTTTCGATTTCTATTCGGGATTTGTCGACGAATAAATTCAACTCGTCTTTTAATTTCTTCATTTAATAGACTTGAGTTCTTCGACATATATAAATCTTCCATCTTTGGTCCTTTTCTTCGATAAATCTTCAAATAGGCCCATTGACTTCAAATCTTTTGCATCTCTTGGACTATAGACTTCGTCTTTTCGTCTTTTTCTTCGATAAAACCCGTGCAATCCCATGTTTTCTTCAATATTTATCCGGTTGGCTCTGAAAACACAACAAACACACAAACCACGCATAATTCCAAACAAATGACATTAAATACGCGTTTTGGTCTCGTTTTAGCAAGAAATAAGTGGTAAAAGGATGGGTGTTTTCACACCTATCACGGATCCCGGCGGAACCAAAGGTGAAGGGTCCGACGGGTTCCGTGGGGTCCGACAGTTTGCCTATAAATTGAGCCTTTGTCTAAGCCTCAAACTCACCCCTTTTTTTCT
Source organism: Glebionis coronaria (assembly GCA_025667525.1). Taxonomy (NCBI): domain Eukaryota; kingdom Viridiplantae; phylum Streptophyta; class Magnoliopsida; order Asterales; family Asteraceae; genus Glebionis; species Glebionis coronaria. The sequence continues at coordinate 270,485,994 of CM046878.1, forward strand.
AATATTCTCTCTAAATCAGTATACAACCAACTCTCTAATCTATCTTGTTTATTCTCTTCTTGCTTGTGATTAGATCCTTGATCAACTAAAAGATCGGTCATGAGAAAACCTCTAGTCTAAGCTTTGATCATTCAAGGCTTCACTGTGCGTGAAAGTGTTAAGTGTTTACCTACACTATCACCATTGTTGTACCCATTCATCTATCTACTTGTATAAAGTGTGGTCGGTGTTATAAACCATAAAGTGTAAGAAACTTATAAGGCGTTGTTGTTGTTGTGCCTTTAGATCAAGACATCTTAAACTTCGGTGTTGTTTAAGATTGTAAGTTTGTAAAGTGAATGTTTTTCCACCGGTGTAAAGGAGACTCATTTGCTAGTGAAGTAGAACTCTCGAGTAGATACTCGAGGAGTGGAAGTATGGGGCAAGATAAGTGAGATCTTGCTACGCCGAACCCCTATAAATAATCGTGCATTGTGGTTTGTTTACTTATTGTTCCAAGTCATTTTCATTACTAAATCAACAAGTCGACTATATCTTCTAGTAATCACGAAAAAGTTTATAAAGAGAATTATAACTAATCTGTAAAAACTATTCAACCCCCTTCTAGTTTTCTACAGTTTACATGCTCAATTTAAAATACGGGATCATAAATATCCAACTCTTATGTTAGAAGCAGTGGCGAATCAACATTTGACATTCTGGCATGCATACTTTCGTGTTCCTGGGGCAAATAATGATCTAAATGTCTTATATGGTTCTCCTTTATTTTATGATGAGTTATCTGATAGGGTTCCAGATTCTTCGTTTAGGTGAACAGAAAAACATACAAAAAAGGTTATTATTTGGCTGACGGTATTTATCCTGAATGGTCTACTTTTGTGAAAATATTTTCGATTTCAAGGGATGAAAAACCATTGCGGTTTAAAAGAGTTCATGAAGGTGCTAGAAAAGATATCGAACGCGCTTTCGGTGTCTTACAAGGTCGTTGGGGAATTATACGACAACCCGCTCGTGCTTATGAAATTAACCACTTGAAACAAATCATGTATTGTTGTATCATGTTACATAACATGATATTGAAAGATGTAGGATTCACATTGAATTCTAGAGATGTTTATGTTGATCCTCAACCGAATATTGTTCGAATTTGGGTCGAAAGATGTGAAATACATGAGAAGAAAACAAAAGAAATTCGAGAACGAAAAGTGAACAACGAGCTTCGAGCTAACCTTGTGGAGCATTTGAGCCGTAATCATTAAGTTGATATGTTTTTTCTATTGTAATGTTTTTTTATGTAATGTTTTTTTTTTAATTTAATGAAGTTTTTATTTAAGTTATTTTGTGTTAAAAAAATAAATAATTATTTTCGTTGGCACCATTTTTTTGTTGCCAATAGTTACCCTTAAAATGTGATGCTAAAAAGATTTTGATATTAAAACTTCAAAATTTTACGTGACAGCTTTGACATCAAAATCTGATGCCAACCACTCACAGCTCTCTAAATAATTTTAACTGATTATATCGTTTAGTGTTTTTGTGATTATAACTTGTGGCGTTTTGCGGAGGAATTATACACCAAATGAGGTATTTTGAACTCACCCCTTTCAAATTTGATCGAGTCTTGTTTATGTAAATGCGTTGGAATAACACATATATTGCTCATTAACAACACAACAACTAATATAAACAGTTAAAGTCTTCTAAAAAAATATCTAGAAATGCAAATTCTGATGGTCTCTACATCCTAGAAGATTTCAACATTTGACTTGGTGAACAAAGAAATTTACCTATTATTACGTATCAAATGTATTAATGTTGTTTTAATAGAAACAAACCCAAACTAGTTTAATTTGTACTACATAGCAAGGTTTTAAGATCGGAATTTTACCAAAATCGTTTTCGGTTTTATAAGATTGAGATCGTAAAGTTTGTAAAGTAAGATCGAGATCGTAAGATTCTATTATAATGTAATTTTTTTAACAGTCTTTGTAATATTTTGCAAATTCACAAATTAGTATACATTGTAAACACAATATTAAACGAAATTTCATAAAAATATTGTCCTAAATTATAATTATAAAATGTATAAGAAGATTAACACGTTATTTTTTAGATTATTCAAAATAGAACTTATAAATTTGTACTTGTTTAGTTTCTCATTCGAGAAAAAGTAAGATCGGATCGTAATAGATTTTAAGATTTTATGATCTTAGGCATGCAAAGATTCTGTGTAAGATGTAGATTGTTTTTGCTTTGAAATATCGTAAAATCATAAGATATTTAAAATCAGGATCAGAATTTTAATAACCATGCTACATAGTGATAAATAAGTTAAAAGACGCAAAAACAAAAGGTATATTCAAGAAATTAATATATACTTTCTTGAGAAATCGCACTAAAATTTGATTCCATGTGTCCATCATATACTTGATATTTTGATGACATTTCTTCGGCTGGTTATTAATTTTTATAACTCTCATATTAGTTATGGCATATGAAAAAGATTTTATATTGGAATAAGAAGTTGTAGAAAACAAGAGAATTTTATAATCGTGAAAGAAGTTGGAAATGGAGAATTAGTGTGAAAGACAGAAGGGATTTTGCTATTTGCTAGGGTGTATATTACTTGTTCATCTTTGCCTAGTTGGAAAGTTGCAATGCAACTTTGTTATTATCATCAAATCTATTTTCTTTTAATCTTATCTTTTCCATTAATATTGTGATTACTTATAATTCCAAATCTTGGTGTTAGGTGTAAGAGTTGATATCTATGTATCATAGATCTTCTGCTGCAATTCTGCATATGTTGTCAACTTAAATACTCTAACCTTATTTGGAAAATACTCTGTCACTCATCAAAATGTCTGAAAAATACATTTTGTATGTAGTACAAGGCTACTAGATAAATCGAATCAGATGCAATATGCTTATGAGAAACTGATTCTTGCGCGACCTTCACAAATCAAATTAGACAATTTTCCATGTTTGAAAATAGTTTAGGATCTATTTTAAAATGAATATATAAATGTTATAATTCTCCTCACATTTTAGTAGCCATGTCAAGGCAATGTAGTTTTTAATGAGTAATTTAAATTAATACAAAATGTAAATATATATATATAAATTAATATATTTATATCATATTCGATATATGCACTTTTGTTTAACTTTATTAGAAAGTTATTAAGATATCTAGGCAATTTAAATAACCACTAACTATCAGTTTGGTAAAATAAAAACCAATGAAAAAGTAAATTTATCTAAATAATTTCTACTGTAACTATTTTGTTTACATGATAAATATTGTAACAGCCATATGCATTTGGAACTTGTCCCCTCACCTTCTCACACCCAAAGACACCTATGGTGGTGTCCCTAATTACATGTTTAAGGCACATGCTCTCCAATGAAGTACCAAATTAATATGACCTAATCCCCTTATCACTATGTGGAGACCGTTGTGCCACTAGGACTTATAATAATCACTTTTGAAATATCAGTTTATCTATTATATCTAATATATTACAGTTTTATACAGCTCTCTAAAACAGCTATTATACAACACTTAAAGCACACATCTAATTAATTTTTTCCTAAAATAATGTGCCTTAGCAAAGCAACACGTGGCAAGCCAATGAAATAACAAGCGTTACATTTGGAAAGTACAACTCATATTTTTAATTAAGCTTAATTTGAGAGTTTGACTATAACAAGCGTTACATTAGGAAAGGCAGATTGAGTGTGATTCTCATAATTTCTTTAAACCGTGTATAGCCTACGTTTTATGTTATAGCCCGAGTTGGAAACTTTCTTTACGTGATAAGGTTAAAAGAAGGTCAAAAGCCTGATGCATTTATAGCCCGAGTTGGAAACTTGCTTATTTCTTGATATATAAGCACGTATGATGAAACTTTCTTACGGTTTATAGTTTACTCCGTATGTTATAAGCACCTATGCATCTATTGATAGAAACTTTGTATTTGACAACATAAAACGCGTACTTATTAAAAGAAAACGTGTAATTAACAAATGTAAAGTTAAACTAAAATGCTTTTAGTCTGACTCTTTTGTATGTTTGGCAAGTATTTGTTGCAAGGAATTAGTTTGATTTTATTTTTACTAGATATATGCAATTGATAACGCCACATATACCTTTTTATTCGTTTTGATGTTTGAAAAAAGTCAAATTAAGGATGTATTCTTGGTTAAAATCAATAACTAGAACCATGTCATCAAACTAATTTAATGAGCAATTCATTGAAATATAAGGATGCTAGAGATTGCGGTGATTGGTAAACTAGAATCCTTGCTAAAAATACATGATGTCTAAGTTTATATAAGGTCGTATGGATTGGTCTGCATGTCATCCGTAACACATAGACATAACGAATTCCAAACACTCTATTACACTCAAATATCTTATCTTTGTGATTCATCTCTGATCCAAGTGTCGTATATGTAGTTTGATGTCGAAGGTGGGGAAAAATCAGTATACGAACCGAGTTCTAAGATATCAAACGCCTCAAAGCTATCGACTCGTGAAGAGTTCATTCACAAGTTTTCATACGGGAACGTTGTTGAACTTTTGGATCTTCCAAATTAGGCGCATAAATCTGAATATTATTTTTTGAAAAGCTAAATAGTAGTATGTATTATACTTCATTTTTTCATAACATTTATACATATATTATTAAAGATAACCTTTTATTCTAACTCTCTTCATCCATCGTAAGGTATTGTCATCCAACAAGAACAAGAAAGAGGGTCGAAAGTGTCACAAGTTAAAAAGGTGATTAATGGTAATGAGACCTTGATGACTTGATGTTGAAGAAAACCTAAAATAAAGCAAGGGATCGGACTGAACATATTATTTTGTATAAGTTGAATACTCAATTATTCATGTAAATTTGAACTATAATGCCACACTCATGCATAAGTTTCTTAACCAGTTTACCATTGAGTTGGTTTTAATAACTTTATATATGGTTGTGATTTGCTGATCTTTGTAGTTTTCATGCCATTTTTAACGAGATTGTCCGTGATACGAAAGCTGAGATAAAGAAGTATGTTAGGAACCTTGTGATATTTGTGATAGCATCTTCATGATTTGTTCAACCAAAAGATTGTGAAGTATGCTTGAACGTACAGTTTGATAGTTCTCTTCCTTCAACATGAGTAATTCATAAGTGAAATTTCATTTCTATTCATACTTCTTGTGAGGATGCATGCAATGTGACCTGGATTTTAAAGTTGTAAGCTAACGAGACGAACATTACCAAAATCAAGTTAGATGTGTCGGAAACTAACATGTGTCAATAAACTAAGCAGAGAGTGATATAGGAACATATCACATTCCTATCGAGTGATTATATAACACACTTGAAAAACATTTTCGATATGCGGCATATATGTTTTGCGATAAACATTTTCCGAGTGATTACCACAAGGATGAAAATATCACTCTGCGCTAAACATTTTCCATTAAAGATCGTTAGGAACCAGTTCCCGTGTCTATCTCTTTCGCGATGTAAATCAACAAAATTCTAATACAATCATGAACTGTTTTTACACATGCAAACTATATGTAGCCATCTATTACATTACGAGAAAAATAGAAGTTGTAGATGGTTATTCGTCACAAAGAACGAAATCTGACTAATAACACAACCAACGTTGTGAACCATGCGCTACCCAATCTATGAGCGTGTCTACATGTATACTGTATACATATATCACTATTGTATAATAAAATATTGATGTTTTGTATGTCTATACATAACTTTTAAACTTTTTTTTGCTATTTTATTTCATATAATTATTGCCAACAATTACGTTTTTTAATCCATGTTGGTTCTTTTTAACTAATAGCTTCGTAATTTACTCTCTTTTTTAACGTTTTCTTTAAAATACCCGTGAATTTCACGGGTCTTTTAGCTAGTTTAAAATAAAAGTATCTTAAGGTTACCATCAAATACTTAATGCATATTAACATAAATTTTCATGTTTTAATTCGAAGTACTTTCTCGTGTAAACAGAAAGTTTACAAAAAAACGACTTTCATTCTATTAACATACTATTACTCCGAAAGTATGCTATTGTATTCATTTCGATATGCATAATGATGTTTTTGTTTTGGAAACAACTTTAACCTTTGAATAATCATATCGATCTTTCTTTTAAATGAATACCAACTAGTAATACGGAGTATTATTCAAAAGAAAGTCATGCAAGTATATGGATAAATAACATAAATAAAAATGCAAAAATATGCCTTTTCCCAATCATTTATTCTAGCAAATTATGATTATCTATTTACCACATATATAATGTCCAGTGTTGCATACTAATATACTATGGAAGATAATACCACTCATATCATTTTACAAAAATAATCATTTATTTATGATCAAAAATAAATATGAAAACCCAGTCACCCTTTTTCTTGTCACGTTAAGCTCAATAATGAAGACATAATAATGCAGAAAATATAGTTTCCTATATGTGATACTTTAAGGCACATCTAGATAAAATAGATTGTCCCTTCAAACCCTATTGTATATTGATTTGAGTTATTTTGCATTTTTGTTTGTACTTATAATTTAAGGAACTAATTTTACTTATTTATTATCTAAAATTAAATTACATAAAAAATTATAGAAGGATTATTTTTGTTAAAATATCTAAAAATTGCAATAATTTGACGAAAGAACTAAAATTATAAATTTAACGAAAAATATTTATCATTATTTTTATTTCAATAGTGAAAAACTGTAGAAAAACATGATCAGAATAACCTTAAACATCAAAACCTTTTATTTATCAAAGATTCAAAAGACAAAATAAGATAAAAGAAAAAGTTACCAGTGCTAATCACGTGTAACTCTATTATCTATTTGATAATAGTTTTACAATCAAAGCATAAACAAAACGAGATCAAACTAGGGTTTACAAGATCAAGATGAATGAGAGAGAGAGAGAGAGAGAGCACTGTGTGTAAATCACACACAGTTTACATGATAAGCGATCATAACAAAGTGAGACGCTCCTCTCCTTTTAACTAAACAAAGTGGCTAAAAGAGCCGTTTGGCATATGGGCCAAACACATGGGCTTGGGCTTGTCCAGCTATCAACTTAGGGAAAAAATGGCAACTTCAGTCCTCAACGTTTACCAAGCAAAGCATCCACCATCCAAAGATATAACTGCAACAATAAAACTCACACAATAAGTCCTTGAGGTTTAATAGGGGATGACAGATTAAGTCCTCATTTTAACATCCCCTCTTAATCTGATATCCCATATAGGTTAATCATACCAAGTTTTGCGACAAACTTGTTATGTAGATCTGTTTCCAACCCTTTTGTAAGGATGTCTGCAATTTGACTTGCAGAATCCACTTTTTCAGTTTTAACACTCTCACAAAGTGAAGGTCAATTTCTAAGTGTTTTGTTCTCTCATGAAACACAGGGTTGGCTGCTATCTTGATAGCAGAATTGCTATCACAGTGAAGTGTGACTGGGAGCAAGTTATCACATTGCAAGTCATTTAAGACTTTGAGAACCCAGATCACTTCACTGGTTACTAAGGCAAGAGCTCTATACTCTGCCTCAGTAGAGGATTTAGAGAGAGTGTTTTATTTTTTACTTTTCCAGGAAACTAAGTTTCCATTTATAAACACACAATACCCAGTCACAGACCTTCTAGTGACAACACATTTTGCCCAGTCAGCATCAGAATAAGCATCAAGAGTCATACTTGAGTTCCTTGTGAAATAAATACCCAAACCTGGAGAACTTTTGAGGTATCTTAAGACCTTAAAAGCAATTTTAAGATGAGAGTTCAAGGGACAATGCATGAATTGACCCAAACAATGAACATCATAAGAAATATCAGGTCTGGTGTTAGTCAGATAAATGAGCTTACCCATAAGCTTTTGATAGTCAACAATGTTGTCAAGAAGGGGGTCGTCACTAGTAGGCTGATTAGTGATGACAAGTTTAGAGGGTAAAGGAGTTTTAGCAGGTTTACAAGCAAGCATACCATACTCAGATAACAAGTCCAACACATACTTTCTTTGGTTTAAGCAAACACCATTCTTAGTGTCAACAACTTCCATTCCCAAAAAGTACTTGAGCTTACCCAAGTCTTTGATCATAAACTTGGTTCTTAAAAAGCTCTTAAACTTTTCAATTTCAGCAATGTTGTTCCCAGTTATGATAATATCATCAACATACACAAGTAACACAAGAAATAAGTTACCATGAGACTTAGTGTATAAAGAATAATCAGACTTGCTTTGAATGAAGCCATTTTCACTAAGAACAGATGTAAGTTTGGCATTCCACTGCCTAGGAGCCTGTTTAAGCCCATACAAAGATTTTTTGAGTTTGCAAACCAAGTTATCACCCCCAGGAAGATATCCTTGGGGTGGTTTCATGTAAACAGTTTCATCTAGATCACCATAAAGAAAGGCATTATTAACATCAAGCTGGAAAATAGGCCAAGATTGTAAGCAAGATTAATCAAGCACCTAATAGTAACCATTTTAACAACAGGGGCAAAGGTTTCATCATAGTCAATGCCCTCCTTTTGCCCAAAACCTTGGGCAACAACTCTAGCCTTATATCTTTCAACCTCACCACTAGACTTAAACTTTAATTTCCAAATCCACTTACAACCTAAGGCTTTCCTACCTTTAGGGAGTTCAACAATGTCCCAAGTATCATTTTCAAGTAAAGCAGCAAGTTCAGTGTTCATAGCATCAAGCCAGTGATGATTCTGAGATGCTTCAAAAAAACTTTTTGGTTCACTCATTTTGTTAAGCTGAGTGACAAAGCAGAAATTTTCTTTATCAAGTTTAGAATATCCAACAAATTTTTCAAGTCCATACTTGACTTTAGATTGAACAACAAAATCATTATAATTCTTGGGAAAAACAGAAGGTCTTGAGGACCTCCTCAAACCTTGACCACCCTGAACATTGTTTATAGAGTCATTCCCATGGTTTCCTTCCATGTTTTGGACATGAGGGGAAGGAATGGGATGAATATCTAAATTTCCCTCAGAGTTTGCACTTTCATCAAGTGTGGCAGCCTCTTCCCTATTCAAGCTGGCATCACTGGTATCATTGCCTGAGGAAATATATCCAGTTTCACCTAGACTTGGAGGTGGGCTGCTAGCACTTGGTGACAAATTGTCACCATTATGTTTAGCTGCTCTCTCTTCATCATTGGGAAGTTCAGGGTTATCAAAGTCAAAAAAAATTCAACAGATTTAAGTCTTGAGAAACATTTTCTTTATTAAAATTATTTTTATTGAAGTTAAAAGCAGAATCTTTAAAAGGAAATATGGTTTCAAAAAACTTAACATCTCTAGAAACAAAAAACTGATGCTTATCAAGACTGTAAATCCTATATCCTTTTGAGAACTAGAATAACCCATCATAACATATTTTTCAGATCTGTTGGAAAACTTATCTGAACTATTAAGAATAGTAGCAAAACACAGACATCCAAACATTCTAATATGAGAGAGCCTAGGACAAGTATTGTAAATCATTTCAAAAGGGGTTTTTCCATTTAGCACAGAAGAGGGCAATCTGTTAATAAGATAAGTAGCAGTTAGCACACATTCAGTCTAAAATTTAAGAGGAATCCCCCCCCCCCCCCTGAAACATAAGGCATATAGCAACATTCAACAGATGTCTATGTTTCCTTTCAGCAATTCCATTTTGTTGTGGTGTGTAAGCACAGGAAGTTTGGTGTATGATGCCATTGTTTTCACAAAAAACTTTGAAGTTTTGATTAACAAATTCAGTTCCATTATCACTTTTGAAAGTTTTAACATTACTTTTAAATTGATTTTTAATCAAATTGTAAAAGTTTTGAATGTTGGAAAACACTTCATCTTTGGTTTTTATAAGAAACAACCAAACAGCCTTAGTATAGTCATCCACAACAGTCAAGAAATATTTATAGCCAGAGTGACTAGTAACCTTATAAGGACCCCACAAGTCAAGATGACAATATCACCAAGTTTTTTGGTTCTATGATCACTTAAAGGAAAAGGATTTCTGGTTTGTTTAGCTCTTTGACAAACTTCATAAAAAAAGGTTTTCTCATCTTTATCAATTTTTAAGGATTGTTTAAGCACATTAAGGGCAGGGTCAGCAGGGTGCCCAAGTCTACAATGCCAATCATAATGAGACAGAGAGCAGGTAACAAGCTTGTTTTGATTTTTACAATTAATACCTTCAGTATCTAAATAGTATAAACCACCACATTGTTTACCAATCCCCATCACCTTTTTCAGATTCAAATCCTGGTTAACAAAGAAGCACTTGGTTTCATCAAACACAACAAAAATCCTATTATCTTTAGCAAGCTTATTCACAGAAATCAAGGTAACACAATACTCAGGGATAACCAACACATCAACAAGAATTAGACCATTGGGAAGTTTAAGGTTACCAATTTTAGTTATAATAGCCTCAGTACCATTTGGGTTAGCAACTTTGATTTTAAGATGAGAGATATCAAACACATTATCAAGTTCCCTATCACTATCAGTCATGTGTTGGTTAGCCCCAGAGTCAATAACCTTCCCCTTGTAGGTCATCCCAAGTTTAGAACTGGTATTAGAACAATAGAACTTATCAAAATTTTCATTAGAAACCTTGCTAGAGTTAAAAACAGTACCTGCCATATTGGCTTGTACATTCTTTCCAGTTCCACTGTTATCTTTAAAAAGAGAGAGAAGAGTAGTCATTTGTTCATCAGAAAAACCAGTAGCACTATTAGAACCAACAGAGTTATTAGCCACATTTTTCCCTTTGAAATTTTGATTTCCCCTTTTTTTGTGAACAAAATCACTGGGGTACCCAATAATCTTAAAACACCTATCAATGTTGTGACCATTGTACCCACAGTTCTCACAAACCAATTCAGCATTAGAGGTGAAGTTAGGTCTCACAACATTCTGATTATTAGGTCTAAAACCAGTATTACCATTGTTAGGTCTAAAGTTCCCTTGATTACCATTCTGATTAAAGTTGTTGGTTATAGGTCTCAAAATATTAGCATTAGGGTTCTGATTTCTTTGAACATTGTTTCTGGTGGGCCCATTAGACAAGAAAGCAGTGGTCTGAGCCCTTTGAGAGTGACCAGAACCACTGCTTGAAGCCATTCTGTGAGATTCCTCAGCAGAGATGATGGCATAAGCCCCCTTAACATCAGGAAGGCTTTCTCTAGACAATATAGAACTCCTAATACTCATATAAGAATCATCCAAAACCATTAAAAACTGCATAAGTTTCAATAGCTGATTATGTTTTTTAAACTCACTAGAAGCAGAACAAACACAAGCAGGTAACTCAATCATAGCATCATATTGTTTCCAGAGAGCATTCAATTTGTGATCATAATCAGACAAGTTACAACCATTATGTTTCAAAGTATTTATCTTATGATGCAAATTAAACATGACAGAACCATCAACCTTATGATATGTTTCTTTTAGCTCTTTCCAAACATGTTTGGCCTTTTTTGAAAAAATTTGTCCAAGGAAAAGTTCCTCAGAAATAGAGTTAAGAATCCAACCCAACACAACAGCATTGACCCTGTCCCATTGCCTTGCTAAAACCTCATCAGTTACAGACCTTTTACAAGTACCATCAATGAAACCAATTTTATTTTTCCCTTCCAAAGCAAGTAACATCGCATTAGCTCAAACTTGATAGTTTTCAGTTCCCTTAAGTTTCACAGTGACAACAGTTAAAACAGCTGAGTCATTAGGGTGCAAGTGCAATGGGTCACTCAAGTCAAGCTTAATAATAAGTGTAACAGGGTTAGTTACACTTATAGCATCATCATCACCATGTTCAGACACGGTGAAGGATCAAGGGGTCAAAAAGAACTCACAATACTGCCAACAAAGTTCCCAGGAATCCAAAACCACTCAAGGGTGGTAGGTCAAGGGGAAGCAGCAAGTGAGGATCCAAATAAAGGGTATGAAGAAACAAAAAAAACTACCAAACCCCCAAATAACAAGCAATAATAAATAAACAGATAAAAGCAAATAGCAATCAAAGAGAGGGAAGCAGAGGTGTTACAGTGCAATAAACCAAAGCTCAATCGAACTGTCACTCTTAGATTAACTTAGTCTAAGAAGTGACAGAACCTCCAAGTCACAATCCCCAAAAAATTTCTTCAAGGAAAAAAATTGGGGAAAGTGAAAGAACCAGCGAATCAACAAGTAACCAGAGAGAATTACCACCAATCGAACAAGCCACCAATAAAAGATGAAACCCTAATTTTTTTTTTGAAAAAAATTAGGGAAAATCACTTTAATCAATGGACAATACCACCAATCAACCCAATCGATAATAATAATGAATAGGAGAGCAGATCTCAGAAACCCTAATTTTTTCTCAAAAAATTAAAGCTTCAAAACTTTGATTCAACCATTAATATTAACAGATCTAGCTATTTTAATAGCAGATCTTATCAAAAAAGTATAAATAACCAATAACCCCCAATTTTTAAAGAAATCCTAAAAAAAGTTTCATCAAAAATTAGTAACCAGGCTCTAATACCATGTAGAAAAACATGATCAGAATAACCTTAAACATCAAAACCTTTTATTTACCAAAGTTTCAAAAGAAAAAATAAGATAAAAGAAAAAGTTACCAATGCTAATCACGTGTAACTCTATTATCTATTTGATAATAGTTTTATAATCAAAGCATAAACAAAACGAGATCAAACTAGGGTTTACAAGATCAAGATGAATGAGAGAGAGAGAGAGAGAGAGCACTGTGTGTAAATCACACACAGTTTACATAATAAGCGATCATAACAAAGTGAGACGCTCCTCTCCTTTTAACTAAACAAAGTGGCTAAAAGAGCCGTTTGGTATATGGGCCAAACACATGGGCTTGGGCTTGTCCAGCTATCAACTTAGGGAAAAAATGGCAACTTCAGTCCTCAACGTTTACCAAGCAAAGCATCCACCATCCAAAGATATAACTGCAACAATAAAACTCACACAATAAGTCCTTGAGGTTTAATATGGGATGACAGATTAAGTCCTCATTTTAATAAAAACAATGAAATATCACTAGTGATAACACATGAAATATCACTAGTGGTATTTAATAAACATAATTACAATGTAATATTACCTATGACATTCATTGCATTATCATCCACGATATTTTATGGTTTATCACTAATGAAATATTAATAGTGATAAAAATTAGTTTGAAATTTTACAACTTTATTCCCTTCGTCTGATTTTTAAAACTTTTAGGGTGAGTTTGGTTCACAGTATGTTTTTTTAAGTGAATTATAATTGATGAAATGAATTGTAATTTAAATAAGTTGTAACTGAAAAAGATATAATATGTTGTAATTGTAATGTGTTGGAATTGTAATTGATATATATTCTATCATTGTGTTAGGTTGGTTAGCAACATAATATAATTTTTTTTAAAAGCCTCGAATAATAATAATTAAAAAAATAAAAAATAAATAAATAATATTACTGTAATAAAATTAAAATGAAAATAAAGTATTGTAATAAAAATAAATAATAGAAAATATATAACAATAAATAATAATAAATAATTGAAAATTGAATAATAATAAAATTATTATTATAATGTTTAATAATATTATTACTAATACTTAATAATAAATAATAATAATAATAATATTTATTATTACTTTTTTAGTATTTTTTATATTATTTATTTTGTTAATATTTATTATCTTAATTAATATTATTTTTAGTTTTATTATTATTAATTTTATTAACTAATATATAAATATTTACTATTAATAATAAAAATAAAAATAAAAATATTTTTTATATTATTTTTATTTTTCAATAATAAATAAATAATAATAATAAAGTTAATAGTTAATATTATTTTTTATTTTTAATATTATCTATTTTTTTAATAATTATTATATTAATATATTAGTAATATAAAAAAATATTTTTTATTAATACTAATAATTTTAATGATAATAATTTACTTAGTTATTTTTTTTTCTTTTTTTGATAATAATTATTTTATTAAAATTTTTTAGTATTAACTTTTTAATAATTTTTAATATAACATTAATTTTAATATTTTTTTGCTAGTAATTTTTTTATTTTTGATTATATTCTAATAGTTTTTATATTAATAAACAATTATTTATTTATTTTATAATATATAAATTCTAACAATTATTTTATTTATATTTTTATATTAATATTTAAACAATATATTAATAATAAATTTATTAATGTTATTATATAAATATTTTATTAGTATTATAATAACTATTTATCAATAATTAACTATAATAATTTTAATAATAATAACTTTTTTATTTAAAATAATTTTTAATGATAATAATAATTTTATTATTTTTATTATAATTATAATTAATAAATACTGACTTTAAGTATAAAAATACTGAATTACAACGTAATTCAAAACTTTCCATCTAACTTCTTATATAATCTGAATTCCCTCCATGGTTGTAATTGTAATGTCTGAGTTACAATTAAAATGCGAACAAACAGTTTACGTAATGTAAAATAAATTAGAATTCCTTTCATTATGTGAATCAAACGCTATATATGTAATGTAATCAAATTACAATTACATTCAATTACATCGGATTACGACGAACCAAACGAGGTCTTAGACTTTTTGGCAAAAATGATCCATTTATGTGTTTTTTTTATTTTAAACTAATTTTTACCTTTAAATCAAACCAAAATAAATGAAAAAGATTTGTCTCTTAACTTGCGAAAAAAACAAAAATACATTTAAACTTTTGTTATTTTATATTACGGATCAAATGAAAACTACGAACCTATAGTACTCCCAACGTTTAAATTTTCATGGCTTAACAAATATCAGTGGGTTCTAATAACAAAAATCTGACGGATCCATGAATCTATAGTCGTGTGTTTCATTGATGTTTCATATAATTTATAATCTAAAATTATCTCCATTAGCAAAACCACTTTATCAAGAATAATATAGTACTGTACTTTGTTATGGTCGTATGACAAGTTATGTACTTAATGTTACCACTTGTGTAATGTCACACATTACATAAGAGACACAAAAGAAATGTAATAAATGACACCCAATAGTACCATATTTACCATGTTCACTAATAGTTTCTTCAATTTTTTCGTGCTACAATTAATTTTATTATCAACTTACGTTTGTGTTTGAAAATGAAAGCGAAGATAGGTCATTTTTTTTTATCGTTGATAGGTCATTTGAATAAGAAGAAAGTAAAGAAAAAAAAAAGGAGGAGGAAATGATGTGTTTTTTCTAAAATTTTCATCCATATATTGTGGATGAAACTTTGAGGATAGATCTCATCAATTTCGTTAACTCCCAATCGTCATCAACCCTCTTTTTTCACGTTAGAGATATTCAGAGTAGGGTGCAAACGAGCTCAGTCGAGCTCGAGCTCAATAGGACTCGAGTTCGGCTCGAAACATAAATAGTGGGCTCAAGCTCGGGTCGATAACTCGTTGAGATTTTACCTTTAAAGCTTGAGGTTGGCTCGATTAGGATTCGAGCAAAACTCGAGTTTAGCTTGAAAAGCTTGAAATTATATATATGAAATAAATATATCACTATCGTTTACATACCACCACAAGTTTTAGGTTTGTAATAAATTATGATAACAACTATCGATAAATTATTTATTTTTTTACATATTTACTCTTTATAATAAGGCTAATACTCAAATCAACGTTTGCTTACTTATGTAAAATATATTTATACTAAGGCTCGAAAAGCTCGATAAAGACTCGAGTCAAACTATCAAAAGCTCAAACGCGACTCATTATATGTTTCGAGCCTTGTTATTGGGTTTGAGCTCGGCTTGGGCTCAATAAAAGCTCGGCTCGATCGAGCCGAGTTTGAACTCGAGTTCGAATAGCTTGATAAAAGCTCGGCTCGTTTGCATCCTAATTCAGAGTCAGATGATGATTCAGCTATGTCATAAATTTATTTACTAATTTTTTTGTAAAATGATTTTTCGATATATTTTATTACTTCAAAAAATCATTTAGATACAAGAGAGGTAGGTGAATCACATTTCAATCTGTTACAATGACAAACAATTTACTACCGTAAAGAAATACATAAAATAACTATAAAATCACATAAAACATAAAAATAATGTATTAACATTAAAATTTAATTGAAAGACATTAAAGAGAATATTAAAAACATTGTAATATAAAAATAATAGAAAAAAATATTATAATGTATGTTGAATTGGGAATTCATTCATAGAAAGTAGGGGTGAGCAAAAACCGCACCGCAAACCGCAAATACCGTAAAAACCGCAAAAAACCGCACCACAATAACCGCACCACAACAAAAATCGGTGGATCGGTTTTAAGAAAAAAGAAAAACCGCAAATGCGGTGCGGTTGCGGTTTTACCCTTAAAACCGCACCACCAAATCTGCACCGCACCGCATAGTAATTATATAAAACCAAAAAATGACATATCGATTATTTAACGTGTGTTATAGGAGTTTTATTGCATAATATCATTAATATTCTAAATAATGTGTTTGTTTACATTAAATATATGCATTGTTATAACCAAAAATACGTACATCGTGAATGAAAAACCGCAAAAATCCGCATTAAGTATATAAATCATAAGTTGTGGTGTGGTGCGGTTAACATCCGCAAAACCCACAAAAACCGCAAAAATCCGCAAAACCGAAACCGCAAAAAACCACGCGGTGCGGATTCTCACTTTTGAAAAAACCGCAATTGTGGATCCGGTTTCATTTTTGCCCAAACCCGCACCGCACCGCACCATGCTCACCCCTAATAGAAAGTATAGATAAAGATACTATGGATATACTATGTGATAATCATAGTAAAATGATTATCGTCAACAAACTTGGAGTTTGAATGACATCCAAACTGTTAATACAAAAGTTTGGTTGGGTCTCTTGCGTCCCGAATAGGTGGCTATTCGAGTTGAGATGACTTGGATCTTGTACTAAGTGAATATATGATGTCTTACACAATGTGGCGAACACTGTTAATCTTACCATGGAGACGTACTTTACGATTAGACTCTACCATGAGAGTAAGAAAACGTGTTAAATATAATCGCTGATTGTTAGGGTTTATGAGATACCTGAAATTATGTTAATATCGTTCCTAAAATTGCTGAGATACCATTTAGGGTTTCCTAAACTTTCGCCCCAAGTCATAGACAGTAATACCAGGGATTTGTACTTATCCAACCTCCTAAATAAGTAAAGTATATCTTCTATTTATTTAGGTTTATCTCCTTCCTAGATACAAACCATCAGGATTGTTTATGATATCGTGTGCGACACGAACGCGACCCAGGTAATCCGTGTACGACCTACAGTGGGTCGGGCTTAATGGGTTATCCCCACATACTCGTAATATGGGCCAATAAACCCGTAAGAATAGTAACGGTTTGGGCGGTCCATAGTATAGGCCATCATGTCCTCCAAGTCGAGTATGTGTGTCGTGGCCGCGGTTACTAGACTAGCAAAACAGTTAACGAATCATCCCGTGGATACTTCATTTTACTAACCGTTACGTAGGTCCCACTTCTAAAATATATGACCCATCCTCGATCCACGTAAGATAACTGGCCGATTAGACCCGTGGGTCCCAGAACCTTTTCATCTACCCATTTATCCCCATCCGTCAGATTGAGATAGTGGATGAAACGTGTCAATCGTCCACCACTTCCCACAGGCTGAGGAAATCCTATAAATAGATGATACTGTCACTATTAACCTTTTTCACAATTCGTCTTTTTAATCCTACTTCAATCCATAACACAATATTAAGATGATATTTAGAGAGAGAAATAGATGAAGGTAGAGAGAGAAAGTAGAGAGATTGGAAGGTTAAAACATAACTAGAGAGAGAAAGTAAATGTTAACCAACACCCTCTTCCACACATGGAAAAAGGTATATATACCCATGAGCTTGGTGGGCTCATGGGCTTGTTTCTTGGGCCGGGCTTGGCTTACACTTGGGCATATAGCCCCTAACTTATACAATATTAGCTTAAAGGCCAAGCCCGGTTAACCCGACTAACCTATTACAATACAAGACCATTAACAACTAAGATGACCTATTACATTCTTGTTCGATTATATGAAATATAGGGATAACAAGCTCCCCCAATGTATCAGTCATCTTTAAATACATAAGATATTGAGTGAATACATTCTTGTGGAGGTGATCTTCCTTCTTTGGTCTTGTATCTTGGTCTTGATCTTGTTTGTAACGGTTTTGTTCCTTCATGTTTTTGTGATCTTTATCTTGAGATTTTGTCATTTGACTTTGAGTGATTGAGATCTTCATCTTGTGCTCCTTGTGACTAAGATGACCTATTACATTCTTATGTATATTGATTATCGCCATATTGTGCTCTTGTGACTTCTGAATCGACATGTTCATACTTTGTTGAATTCGAAAGGCTAACAATTTCCCATACAAGTACAATTGTAGTTAATCCTTCAAATATTCATTAGAGTTGCGGAAGACTTTAACTTTTAGTATGAACATGTGAAGACGACTTCGGTTAATACAAAACTACGTCACCTTCTTGAAATGCAGCAACATATATAGACACGGACGAAATGGCTTTGAACATTTCACCCTAACTCGGTAGCATTTTACCTCCAGTCGGTGAAGACCGTTAGACGGTATTAGATACTCTACCTGTGATCGAGTAGATTCAATTAAGAACCTCCTTGACAGGGTTTACCGGCGGTAGTAGCCAGTTCCCTTTACTCGACCGTCTCAAAGCAGAATGCGAACGTAAATAATGAATCATAAGGATAAATTATCCGTTTGATTAGAGTCTTCAATTCAGATTTCCTAGAACAAGTTTGATTTTGTGAGAATCGCACCATCGTTGCTTTCCAGTTTGTCACAAGCTCGATTCATAAAGAATCTTGCGAGTCACCTACCGCAGTGCTGTTTAAGGTTGACACTGGAAGGATTTCCATTTGTCACTGTGAGCACTAAAGAGTGTCACTCCGAATGTTCTGGCAAGATCACACGGATTTTGTGAAGAAACCTGGAATCAAGTTTGAATCAATTAAGAATCCAAACCTAGTTGCTTTCCAGTTCTCACAAGTTTGATTCGTGTAGAATCGCACAAGTTACCTACCATGAGCTTGTTTGATGCTGGATCAAGCAGGATTTCCATCTTCATTGTGAACCGTATCACTCAGATGTTCTGTCAATATCACAAGGATAATGCGTAGGACTCGATTGTGTCCTAATGTGATAATAGATTGATCTATTTTTGGCTATAGACTCGATAAGTGCATTTTAGTAGTCGGAGGCTGGAGCAGACTGCCACCTTTTCAATATTAACTAACTCGAAGTGAGAAAGTCAATAGCTACATGTTGATCTCCGTGACAATGAGACAAGTTTCTTTTGAGAGAAACTCGAATGGCTGGGGAAGGGTTGTGCATTGCATCACTGTGTCCATGACGACTTGTCTTTAATAGATGTATTGACCCGGTTTCTGCCTAAGTTGCATAGAATATTCAACTCCTTCAATGCTTACCAATACGTCATCACTAGAACCTTCTTGTGATTGTTCAAGTGCTAACTTAAGTGATTGGTCCGCATTTAGCTTCATTCCACTCCATCTTTTCTAAGGACAACTATTTCTAGATATGGAATGTCCTTGGGTAGATCCCTCCGGTTCTGGTTGGATCATAGGACTTAGTTTCCTATCCTAAACCACCTTTTGACTCCATCGTTCCGTCATGGATAGTAGGTAGTTTTGGGTATAGATCGTAACCATAAAACCATTGAAAATCATTCAAAGTGCTTGATAAAAATCAAAACTTTTAACACTTTGAAAGTTTTATATTTCCGAAAAGCCCCCCTACACAAATGCATCGATATACGAAATAGTTTAGCATTTGAAGGAAGAGTTGCACTTGAGTCTTTAAGATCACATGTTGCGAAATATTACATTTTAATCACATTTTCTCTCCATATCTCTGATATAAAAATTTAATATTAGAGATACCAATTGATTAAAATATGACAATTTTCTGAAAATCGACGAGAGAGAAAGATGTGTGCACGCATGAATCATGGAACATTTGTAGTCGGGTAGTTCCCCCTCAACAATATATGTGTGTCTTGAAACAAAAATTTGACAAAATTTTGAAAAAACGACACCACAAAATATGTGGAGGTACGAAGATAAGATGCCTTATCCGATATAATATATAGCATTTGACAATTTTATATCATTTTCGGAATGTGTTGGATACATAAAATATGACAAATCAAAGATGTACCCAACAACATTAAAGGCTTTGATTTTAAAACGTTCCCCCTCAAAAATTGATCAAAATAACATATGACATTTTTGAGATATAAAATCACATTATGAGGAAGGAAGTGTTGAACACACAATTTTGAAAGATTTAGAGAAACCTTTTGATAAATTCTTGAAAAATTGTGTCCAACGGTTTTAAAATAAATTTCGATTTACATGAACTCAAAACTTTGAATGTTTTGTGACAAGCTCATGACCGAGAAAAATTAATTTCATGTTTTGAAGGATAAGTTATCATCCGTGATAAACTTTCCTTAAGGTGAAGTCCGAGTTCTAAGCTGACATTTACTTAGAAGTCGTTTTTCATGAACTTAAAAACTTGGAATGTTTTTATAAGAAGCTCATGACCGAGAAATATTAATTTCTCATTTTGAAGGATAAGTTATCGTTCGTGATAAAATTTCCTTATTTGAGGTCCGAGTCCTAAGCTGTGATGCGCTTAGAAGTCATATACACGAGCTTAAAACTTTCGAATAGTTTTAAGACAAGCTCGTGTCCGAGAAAATTGAATTTCTCGTTATGAGGATAAGTCATACTCGGGATGAACTTTCCTATCTTTTGAAGTACGAGTTACAGTCTGACATGTGACTGTAAGTCATCGTACATGAGCTTAAAACGCTGAATGTTTTTACAGATAGCTAATGTCCGGGAAAACCTATTTCCTTTAGGGTTCTGTCTTTGAGATGCTGTAGCTTTTTGGTTCACCTTGTTTAGGACTTTTGTGATACAGTCATCATGAATGGAATCAAATACACATTGTTTCATTTCGTACAAACAAAGTGCTTAACATCTGAGAAGGATCTAGAGTTCCTAGGGTTGGTTGATTTGTGCACATCCGATAAGGGTCTAGAATTCCTAGATGTGTGATCAACGCTCCTAGGTTTTGGTTTTGTCCTATAATAAGTGTGAAAACACTTATCCTTTTACCACTTATTTCCAATAATAACAAGACCAAAACGTGTATTTTATGTCGTAAAAGTCGGAATTATGCGTGGTTTGTGTTTTTATTGTGTTTCAGGATAAAAATATGAAAAAGGAAGAAAACACGGGCTATCACGGGCTTCTTATCAAAGAAAAAGAGAAAAGACGAAGTCAAAACATCGAGAGTGCAAAAAGAACGGAAGTCCAAGGCCTATTTTGAAGATTTATCGAAGAAAAAGTCTAAAGACGGAAGTTTAATGAAGTCGAAGAACTCAAGTCGAATAGAAGAAGAAAATTATAAGACAAGTTCAATTTATATCGACAAATCCCGAGACGACATCGAGAAAGACAAAGAATTTGAATCGAGTCGAGACGAAAAAAAAGAAGGAAGCAACACATGCACTCCCCACCTCCTATATATACCCTC
The DNA here is from genome assembly GCA_025667525.1 of Glebionis coronaria. Taxonomy (NCBI): domain Eukaryota; kingdom Viridiplantae; phylum Streptophyta; class Magnoliopsida; order Asterales; family Asteraceae; genus Glebionis; species Glebionis coronaria. The sequence goes on from CM046878.1 coordinate 270,507,762, forward strand.
CTAATGACACATTAGGAGGGTGTTAGCTAGTTTATTTTTCTTTTTAGTAGTTTTAGTTTTTAGAGAGAGAAAGTGTTTAACTTTCTCTCACTAGGAAAACTTCATCTTTTTATTCCTTTCTTGTTTCAATCAAATCTTAACTTTTTGAGAGTTTAATCTTGTTTTTGATCTTAATCTTCTTCTACCTTTCTTGTTTTTAATTTTAATCTTTGATTAGTGATAATCTTTGATTTTGTTTCATCTTGATGCTTATGTGAATAAAAAGTTTATCTTTTTATTCATCTCCAAGTTTTAATACGGATTAAGTTTTGAGCTTTTCATGCTTATTGACTTAGTTTGTGTTTAGCTTATTTACGTTTTAAGTTTTCTTAAAGTTTTAGTCTTTTTAAAGGTTGATTTAAAAGTTTTGCTTATTTAAAGTCTTGAAAAGTTCTTACTTTATGCTTATTAGTTCGGCATATTAGTAATTTGTTCAAGTCTTGGTTTGAGCTTATCAAAAGTAGCTTAAAAACTTGGCTTATTTCGAAGTGCTAGTAATCGGAAAAGGGTAAACCCATTTCCGATTGGACATTCCGATTAGAGGCTTTGTATTCCGATCAGAGCACTATTATTCCGATCAAAAGGATCGGAATAGGGTTTTATTATTCCGATTGGGATTCCAATCTGGATTCCGACGAGGATATTTGTTTGACATTCCGATTGGCCATAATTTCAAGTATTCCGATTGTTCCTTTTTCTTATATTCCGATGGAGGTGATAGTTTGATATTCCGATTGCTTTCCGATTACCGACATTCCGATCATATTCATTTTGGCATATTCCGATCACATTCCGACGATTTACTCCGACGGGATTCCGATAAGGCATTCCGACTGGGTTATTTATTTAGTTTTAAAAAGTTTTCAAGTTTTAAATTCATTACGTTTTAATTTCCAAAAATTGCACGCTTCCCGAAATCTCTGTTTTTACCAAGTGTTTTTCTAGTAATTTTTAGTTTAATTTTTAAAGCTTTTATTTTACTCAACGACATTTTCCTATTTGCTTTTAGTTTAAAATAGATAATCAAACCATTTATTTTTCCACCAAGAACGACTGAGTCGCACTAATTACTTGTAATCAATTCGAAAAGATCGAAACAACGAACTTTCATAACTAAGTAAAATCAGTTATTAAATGGCGCCGCTGCCGGCTCTTTTCGTGAAGATTAACGGTTTTTAGTGAGAGACGCGTTGGATTTTGGGATCCGTTCATTCTTGAACGTTATTCTCCTTGCTTTAAAATTTTCAAAAAATCCATAAAAATTAAAAATTTTCAAAAATCCAAAAAAAATAAAAATAGAAAAACATAAAAAACCAAAAATATTTCTTGACTATTTTTCTTTTCCTTTTGTAGGTGTGCATGCGTACTCGTGCTTGTAAGAAGAAAGCAATTCAAGCCGAATTCATAACTCCACCTATTGTCACCATGGACAATCAACCAATGATCGAGCTTTTGCAATCGCACGTAGAGGGAAAAACCGATACTATTGTCATACCCGAGATTGGAGCCAACAATTTTGAACTCAAATCTGGCTTCATTCAAATGGTCTCTGCTCAACCTTTCTTGGGGCGTTCACTTGATGATCCTCATGACCATATAAAAAGGTTTCTTCAACTCACCAATACGGTTAAGTATAATGGGGTTTCACAAGAAGTGATTCGCTTGCAACTTTTTCCTTTCTCCTTAGAGGGACAAGCCCAAAATTGGCTTGATAAGGAACCGCCACAAAGTATTCTTACGTGGACGGATTTAGAGACTAAATTCATAAACTACTTTTTCCCACCCTCACGTACTACCGCTTTGCGGAATGAAATCATTACCTTTGAACAAAAGTACGGTGAGACATTTAGTGAATCTTGGGACCGTTTTAAGGAACTTTTAAGAAAGTGTCCACAACATGGTTTCACAAAAGTACATCAAATAAATACTTTTTACAATGGGTTAAGCATGAATGACCAAGATTCACTAAATAGTGCCTCAGGGGGGGGGGGTGATATTTTGGTTAAGTCTTCTAATGCCGCATGGGATATAATTGAGAATAAGTCTAGAGTGCAAACCAAGAGTGTTCAGACTAATGTGGCTAGTGCTAGCACTAATGAGAGCGACAAGAGAAGTGATAAGCTTACTTCGCTTGTTGAAACACTTGCTCTCTAAACCGCCAACAATACCAAAGCTATCAATGCACAAGTTAATGCTTTGAGTCAGTCATGTGAAATATGCGGGGGATCTCATTCATACACCGATTGTCCTTCGACTCACAATCCGGAAAATGTGTATGCCGCCAACGGTAACTTTTCTACAGGAGGCTATCAAGCACGCCCTCAAGGTGACCGCAATTTGCTCAGCTATCGCTCAAACAACTTTCTTTCACCACCCAGTTTTCTACCTCAAAACCCAAAAAACCTCAATCGCAACAATCAAAACCAACCTCGAGCTCCAAATCAATATCAAACCCAAAGAAACCCATATCCACCTCAAAGAAACAATCAAGTTCACCAACCAACCGCTTATCAACCACCTGCCTACCATGCTCTTCCTCCCACCCAACCCACCACATTTAATCAAGAGGTTGACACTTACATGAGGACTAATGATGTGATAGTGTAAAATCTTCAGCGGGAAATGATCAACTTGAAAGCAGATATTGTGAAACAAGGGAATGATCTTCGAGCCGATATGCGAAACTCTTTGGCAAGTCAAACGAATGACTTAAGGAACATGATGGCTAGTTTCTTCCCAAGTAATCAAGCCTCTGGTTCGGATTCTCTTCCGATTAACGCCGTTGCTAATCCAAGAGGGGAGATGAAAGCAATCACCACTCGAAGTGGAAAAGGTTTAAAGGAACTCGAGCTTCCTACACCTACACCGGTGATTGTGACAAAGGAAAACGAGTCCCCTTCTCCAATTCCTCCAACTTATACTTCCACCCCTCCACCACCCAAGGATGTGACTGAGAATTACATCCTAAAGCCTTCATCTCAACCCAATATACCTTATCCCTCAAGGTTGAGGAAAGAGAAATTGAAGAACAAGGATGATATTTAGGTTTCTAACTTTCTCAAAATGTTTAAACAACTGAATTTCAATATCTCCTTTGCTGAGGCTCTCGCTCACATGCCCAAATATGCTAAAATGTTTAAAGATCTTCTCAGTGATAAGGAGAAACTTCTTGACATCGCTCAGACCTAACTTAATGAGAATTGCTCTAAAGTGCTCTTAAGGAAATTACCCACCAAACTTGGTGATCCGGGTCATTTTCTCATTCCTTGCAACTTTCCCGGGGTAGAGAAATGTATGGCCCTAGCCGATCTAGGTGCTAGTATAAACTTAATGCCATTAAATGTTTGGAAACAATTATCTCTACCCGAGCTAGTCCCCACACGAATGACTTTGGAATTAGCCAACCGTACGGTTGCTTATCCGGTGGGGATAGCCGAAGACGTCTTCGTCGATGTCGACAAATTCACCTTTCCGGCGGATTTTGTTGTCGTTGACTACGAGATGGACCCCCGTGTTCCATTAATCGTTGGACGTCCATTCTTGAGGACCGGTCGCACTCTCATTGATGTAGCCGCGGGCGAATTAATCATGAGAGTTCGTGACGATAAATCGTCTTCAACATGGGTAAACTTTCTAAGCAGCCCTCTGAAAACGAAAGTGTTAATTTCATTGACGTTCTTGATGAGGCTTGTGAAGAACATTTCAAAGACGCTTGTAAAAGTGGTTCTTCTTCTCTCCCCATTGTTGAGACCGTTTCCTCTATTGCTCCATCACTAACTCCATCTGGAGAAAGTGATTTCATTTTGAAAGAATTTGAAGCAACTTTGGGAGATGTGGACTTGCAATATGACGATTCTCCCTCCAATTGGGATGAAGATATTCGTACCATTGAGAAACTTTTCAATGAGGACCATATTTCTCCACCATCTCCTAAGGATATCTCTATCGATGAACCAAATTTGACTACGCCTTCCATCAAAAATCCTCTGGATTTAGAGCTTAAGGACCTACCGTCTCATCTCGAGTACGTTTTCCTTGAAGACAATAACAAGTCACTCGTCATCATCGTAAAGGATTTGAAAGAAGAAGAAAAATCTCGCCTTATCGCCGTGCTGAAGAATCATAAGAAAGCGATTGCTTGAAAATCTCCGATATTCGTGGAATTGATCCTCACTTTTGCACACATAAAATTCTCATGGAGGACGACTTTAAACCCACTATTCAAAGCCAAAGAAGGGTGAATCCCAAGATCCATGACGTTATCAAAAAAAAGAGGTTATCAAACTTCTTGATGCGGGAATGATCTACCCTATCTCGGATTCACCATGGGTTAGTCCGGTCCATTGTGTGCCTAAGAAAGGCAGAATCACCGTTGTGCCCAATGAAAACAACGAGTTGATTCCTACTCGTCTCGTTACAGGGTGGAGAGTTTGTATAGACTATCGCAAACTCAATGATGCTACGAGAAAGAATCATTTCCCCCTTCCTTTTATGGACCAAATGCTTGAACGTCTAGCGGGTAATGACTATTACTGCTTCTTAGACGGTTTCTCTGGGTATTTTCAAATCCCCATCGATCCCAAAGACCAAGAGAAAACCACATTCACTTGTCCTTATGGAACATTTGCTTAAAAACGAATGCCTTTCGGCGTATGCAATGCTCCTGGGACGTTCCAAAGGTGTATGATGGCTATCTTCCATGACATGGTTGAAGAAACTATGGAAGTCTTCATGGATGATTTCTCGGTCTATGGTGATTCTTTCTCTCATTGCCTTGCCAATTCAGAACGCATGCTTAAGCGGTGTGAAGACATTCGCCTTGTTCTAAATTGGGAAAAATGCCATTTCATGGTAAAAGAAGGCATTGTGCTTGGACATAAAATCTCAAAAGCCGGTCTTGAAGTGGACCGTGCTAAAGTGGATGTCATAGCCAAATTACCTTCACCTTCAACCGTGAAGGGTGTGAGAAGTTTCCTTGGTCATGTGGGCTTCTATCGTCGATTCATTCAAGATTTTTCTAAAATCGCTCGCCCGATGACCCACCTCTTGGAAAAAGATACTCCTTTTATCTTTTCTAAAGAGTGTCTTAAATCCTTCAATCATCTTAAGGACAAGCTAACTAAGGCACCAGTCTTGGTTACCCCTAATTGGGAGCTACCTTTTGAATTGATGTGTGATGCTAGCGACTTTGCTATTGGAGCGGTTTTGGGCCAAAGAGTGAACAAACACTTCCAACCAATCCATTATGCTAGCAAGACAATGACGGGGGCTCAATTGCATTATACCACTATCGAAAAAGAGCTTTTAGCTGTAGTGTATGCATTTGAGAAGTTCTGCCCCTATCTTGTTCTTTCCACCACAATCGTGTACACCGATCATTCCGAGTTGAAGTACTTGTTGACTAAACAAGATTCCAAGCTAAGACTTCTTCGTTCGGTTTTGCTCCTTCAAGAATTTAAAATCGAAATTCATGACAAAAAGGGAGCCGAAAACCTAGCCGCGGATCATCTAAGTAGACTTGAGGATCCTTATCAAGGGGATCATTCGAATCAAGAGATCAATGACTCTTTTCCCCTTGAGGCCTTAATGTCTATCAATTCCAGTCTTGATGACACCCCGTGGTTTGCGGACATTGCAAACTACTTAGCGGGTGGTATTCTCATCGAAGGGTTACATCCCAACAAAAGAAGAAGTTCTTTAAAGATGTTAAGACTTACTTTTGGGATGACCCTTATCTCTTCAAACAATGTGCTGATCTGATTATTCGTCGGTGTGTTAATGGACCCGCAACTTTAGACATTCTCGAAGCTTGCCATAAAGGACCCACCGGTGGTCACTTTGGTCCCAATTACACCGCAAAGAAAGTGTTTGACTCGGGATTCTATTGGCCCACCATTTATCGTGCCGCTCACGAGATGGTTAAAAATTTTGATGCTTGCCAATGCCAAGGCAAGATCACACATAAAGATTAGATACTCAAAATTTCATACAAGAATGTGAAATCTTTGATGTATGGGACATCGACTTTATGGGGCCATTTCCATCATCTAAAGGGAACAAGTACATCCTCGTAGCCGTTGACTACGTTTCCAAATGGGTTGAAGCTAAGGCTCTCCCCATGAACGATGCGAGGGTGGTTGTGAACTTTTTGAAGCAGCTTTTTGCTCGATTCGGTGTTCCTCGTGCTATAATCAGTGATCGCGGGACTCATTTTTGCAATGATCAATTTGATCGAGTCATGGCTAAGTACGGTGTCAATCACCGTCTTTCCACCGCTTATCATCCTCAAACAAATGGTCAAGTCGAGATATCTAACCATGGATTGAAGCAAATTCTTGAGCGTACTGTGGGAGAGCATCGTGCCTCGTGGGCCGATAAGTTAGATGATGCGTTGTGGGCTTTCCGTATCGCTTATAAGACCCTGATTGGTTGCACTCCATATCGTCTTGTGTACGGGAAAGCATGCCACCTCCCTATTGAGCTGGAACATAAGGCGTATTGGGCCTTGAAGTGGGCTAACTTCGACATCAACAAAGCCGGCGATCTTCGGAAGATTCAACTCAACAAGCTCAACGGACTGAGGAATGAAGCTTATGAGAACTCATTGATCTACAAGGAGAAGACCAAGATCATTCATGATGCAAGGATTAAGAACCGAGAGTTCCACGTTGGTGATCAAGTTTTACTCTTTAACTCTCGGTTGAAGATCTTCTCCGGCAAGCTGAAGAGCCGTTGGATTGGTCCATTCACCGTCGCCAAAGTCTTCCCATATGGCACCATTGAGCTTTCTCAGCCAAATGGGCCCAATTTCAAAGTGAATGGCCAGCGCGTGAAGTTGTACTTTGGTGAGGACATCTCTCATGAGATAGTTCCATCCCTCACCACGTTTCCCTTGAATTAGTTCTGGGTCGAGTCAGGCTCCTGACTCGGTTAACAAAAACTAGCGCTTCTCGGGAGGCAACCCGTTGATCTATCCTTTACCGTTTTCATAATAAGTGTAGGGGGAGCCCCGTATGTGTTTGTTGTCTTGTTTCTTATTATGTGCAGGGATTAAAGCTTCAAAGATCCATTCTCTATGACTTTTGACGAACCGTGATCCCGTGTACTCATCTTCCTGGTTCTATCCTAAACTGTCGTGATTCAATATTTCATATCTTATATGTTCACATTGAAATCACTATAGTTGTCCTTTCCTTAGCAAGATTTAAACAAAGTGCACAATTTCCTAAGGGTAGGGGAGTTTACTCCCACATGCTTAAACATTGAGGACAATGTTTATATCAAGTGTAGGGGGACTTCTATCGAAGTAAGTAGTCTTTTCCATGAATTTGTCCTCATTTTAACCGGAAATTTAATTTTTCGACATTTTTCAAAATTTTTAATCTATTTTGGCCTAGTTGTATAGTAATATTTTCCTTTGCTATCGTTATTTACTTTCTTTGCTAAAATAAAATTTTTAATAAAGTGGTTTTAAATTTTTCAACGTTGTGAATCTTTTGACTCAACCCGAGTTTACTTATCTAAGTTTACTCTAGCTAGTATCCTTAACATGTTTAAGTCAAGTTTTGCTAGGCTTTTATATAGGGAACTTTAAAACGCGAAAGTCTTAACTCTCACGGGTTAAGAACAAGAACTTTTCGCAAGTTCCTATAATTGATCCTAGAAAGTCGTTTATCAAGGAAACTTTAAAATGCGAATTCTAAACTTGAAAAAGTCTAAGAGTTTGCAAGATCCTATAGATGACTCGAAAACCCAAAACTTTGATTGAATTGGCTAAGCATCCACGAGTCTCATTCCTTGAGATTTTAAATTGTGGAGAACGAGAGATGACAGAGTCAATTATAAGTTTGGTATTCTTTCATGAATTTATGTGAGTTGATTATAAACTTTTTCTCCCATCGCTTGTTAATAAATATATTTGCATTAAATAAGGTTGTACGATTTGAAAAGTTACTTAGCTTCTAGCACAAGATCGTTTAAAAGTTTCTCGGTATTAAATAGAGTTCATAGCCAAGGCATAACTTATTGAAGCGGGATGCGAAGATTGGCAAGTCCGAAAAGGCCCTAACAAGGTATGAGGGCTACATTTTGTTGCTAAAGATCCAAAAGTGATGTGAAGAATCATTTATCAAAAATCAATATGAAGGATCGAGACACGCGACAAAAAGCAAATACTCCCCAAAAGATCATGGAGAAGTCTATCCAAAAGGCCCTAACAAGGTATGAGGATAAATAGATCCAAGTCCTAAAAGGAGGCGGATTGTTGTATATCAAAGTCCAAAATAAAGATTCGAGAAAAATGAAGAAGTCGTGGTCCAAATATGAAGAATCTCTTAAAAACTTCAAGTGAAGAAATTCCTATTATGAAGAGAAGAACATAATTTCAAGAACGTCTCTCAAGATTCGAAGTATTAAGTCGCTGCCAAATATCGGTCCGAGAAAGGTCTCAAATCGTGAAGCGAGTTATGCCAAGATATGAACTTTAAGAGGTCCCGAGAAGCAGTTTTAAAAGATTTTGTCCTTTAGCTAACTATTGATTAAATCGTCCCACTTTATTTTCAGCCTAAATAAACTATCGAAATAAGTCAAACAATGTATCCTCGTGATCATTCAAGACAAAATTAAAATATTAGAGATACACCTAGGAATAAGGGAGTCTAAGTAAATAATTGAGCCACATGAGTTCGTGTTAGTTTGCTAACTTATAATAATAATGATCTCGTTTTTAAGCTTGGTATGGGAAACGTGAAACATGAGGATGATAAACATACATGACAGCTAAAACCCCAATGTAAGTCTTTGATTTCTTTACTTATTTTGTACATATTTCTATCTTTTTAGTTTCCTTAAAGTTTAGTATTTAATAAAGGCCAAGGTGGGTTATCTATGATGAAAAATGTAATATGTGCTTTGAAATTAATGCATTGCATGAGGGCATTACAATGGTCAAGTGTATGGGATTTAATAAGTGTGAAAACACTTATCTTTTTTTTCCAATAATAACAAGACCAAAACGTGTATTTTATGTCATTAAAAGTCGGAATTATGCGTGGTTTGTGTTTTTATTGTGTTTTAGGATAAAAATATGAAAAAGGAAGAAAACATGGGCTATCACGGGCTTTTATCAAAGAAAAAGAGAAAAGACGAAGTCAAAAGATCGAGAGTGCAAAAAGAACGGAAGTCCAAGGCCTATTCTGAAGATTTATCGAAGAAAAAGTCTAAAAGACGGAAGTTTAATGAAGTCGAAGAACTCAAGTCTAATAGAAGAAGAAAAATATAAGACAAGTTCAATTTATATTGACAAATCTCGAGACGATGTCAATAAAGACAAAGAATTTAAATCGAGTCGAGACGAAAAGAAAGTAGGAAGCAACACATGCACTCCCCACCTCCTATATATATCCTCCTAATGACACATTAGGAGGGTGTTAGCTAGTTTATTTTTCTTTTTAGTAGTTTTAGTTTTTAGAGAGATAAAGTGTTTAACTTTTTCTCACTAGGAAAACTTCATCTTTTTATTCCTTTCTTGTTTGAATCAAATCTTAACTTTTTGAGAGTTTAATCTTGTTTTTGATCTTAATCTTCTTCTACCTTTCTTGTTTTTAATTTTAATCTTTGATTAGTGATAATCTTTGATTTTGTTTCATCTTAATGCTTATGTGAATAAAAAGTTTATCTTTTTATTCATCTCCAAGTTTTAATACGGATTAAGTTTTGAGCTTTTCATGCTTATTGACTTAGTTTGTGTTTAGCTTATTTACGTTCTAAGTTTTCTTAAAGTTTTAGTCTTTTTAAAGGTTGATTTAAAAGTTTTGCTTATTTAAAGTCTTGAAAAGTTCTTACTTTATGCTTATTAGTTCGGCTTATTAGTAATTTGTTTAAGTCTTGGTTTGAGCTTATCAAAAGTAGCTTAAAAACTTGGCTTATTTCGAAGTGCTAGTAATCGAAAAAGGGTAAACCCCCTTCCGATTGGACATTCCGATTAGAGGCTTTGTATTCCGATCAGAGCACTATTATTCCGATCAACAGGATCAGAATAGGGTTTTATTATTCCGATTGGGATTCCAGTTTGGATTCCGACGAGGATATTTGTTTGACATTCCGATTGGCCATGATTTCAAGTATTCCGATTGTTCCTTTTTCTTATATTCCGATGGAGGTGATAGTTTGATATTCCGATTGCTTTCCGATTACCAACATTCCGATCATATTCATTTTGGCATATTCCGATCACATTCCGACGGTTTATTCCGACGGGATTCCGATAAGGCATTCCGACTGGGTTATTTATTTAGTTTTAAAAAGTTTTCAAGTTTTAAATTCATTACGTTTTAATTTCCAAAAATTGCACGCTTCCCGAAATCTCTTTTTTTACCAAGTGTTTTTCTAGTAATTGTTAGTTTAATTTTTGAAGCTTTTATTAACTCAACGACATTTTCCTATTTGCTTTTAGTTTAAAATAGATAATCAAACCATTTATTTTTCCACCAAGAACGACTGAGTCGCACTAATTACTTGTAATCAATTCGAAAAGATCGGAACACCGAACTTTCATAACTAAGTAAAATCAGTTATTATCATATCTCTTGCTTTTGTCATTTTCTTTGCATCCTTTAGATAACTTTTATGACCTGTGTCATTTGAACTATGCCTAGGCATGTTCTAGGGGCTATTGTCAGAGTTGCTTGAAGCATTCATGTGATCGGGTTTTGAATGGGCATAACTTCTTAAGGAGGATCTAGATTGTGGAGTGACTGGTTTAGGCAAATTGCTACGTACGTCAACTTGGGATGCAAACCTCGGGTTCGACGTTTTGGGTCGTTCAGCTTTAAATGCATTCAGTTGTCTAGCAACTGAGCGATTTCTGAATGGTTGAGAAGGAGGTTTCCCCAAGACTGACTGTTTTGCTAACTTAGTATCCACAGTATTTCCTTTTAGCTTCCTTAATTCATTTTTCACCGCCGTCAGTGCAAAAACCTTTTCCTGAATCTGAGCTTTTAATTTCTCATTTTGTAGAAGTAATTGAGCGACACGTTGTTCTAACTTAATATTCATATTGTCCAATATGTCATTTTCGGCATTCACGTCATTACTATCTATAGTGTCGATAAGTTGCACAGATATTTCACTTAGTGAAGCAGGCGGAGGACTTGGATTATGGGAAACCAACTTTGATTCTAACAAGATTATGTGTTTCACAAAATGTTCTTTTTCCGCGTTGGAATCTTGAATCTTACGATCCAATTTTTGTTCAAGGACAACATTTTCTTTTTCAAGTTTTTCAAAATAAGCCTCAAATTTGTTATTTTTCTTTGAAAAATCGAGTTTCGCATCCTCAAAATCTTTTGTCTTCTGAGGTAACAGAATTTCAAGCTCGTGAATCTTTGAATCAACATCCTGGGCACTCTCTCCTCCATTAGTACTCATATCTGATGAATCAGGTGTGGTATTGCTATCAACCTTTTCCACTAGATACGTGTCAAAAATGGGTTCAGATTGCTTAATATGTTGAGGAACATCATATGCAGCATTTAAATGTACCGTAGCCATTGGCTCATCATCATAAATGGGTCTGATATCCGCATCATTGGCTGTTTGATCATTCCCTGAGTTGTTACTGGTATGCTGCATTTCTGATTCTGTCCCGCCGCTTTCTGTATCAACCGAACAAGCATCCAATGCTTGACCCTTATCGACATTGTTCTCTTGCGTCTGCTTCAGTCTTTGATTCACCCTTCTTTTAAATTGCCTTTGATGGCGTGTTCTTTCAGCAATTGACTTCTTTATGTTACTCATATGTTGAATAAGTGTCTCTTTGAATGCTTGAAGATCTACGAGAGTATATTTGGTAAAGTATGTACTTGCAAACTCTCGATCGTTGTTGGATAAGACACTTAAGTCAATGAATTGTTGGAACTGATTGTTGAGAGCTAAAAGGACCTCCATGCATAGAATCTCGTGAAAATCATCTATGTCAAGTTCTTGTTGAAGATGGTCCACATTAAGTAGCATTGTTCTGGTGAATGTTTCGACATCTTGACCGAATAGTAGAACGAAGACCCGTTTGAATCCAATTTCAAGACGAGTGCCTTTTAGGTCTTCTTTTGAAAGAACCTAAAGGTGTGACTGAAGTGACTTTACATGTTCCATGCATCACTCTTTTGCTTTCAACATCTTGTATTTGATTGCATGAACGGTTTTGGTTGTAGAATCCTTGTTAGTAGGTTTACTAATTGGAGTCTCAGTATTTGTTTGAACCTTTGGATTCTGCATCTTCTCTTTATTTATCTTAGTGTCCATTGAACGGATGTCTCGAAGAGGATATGATGTGTATGAATTACGGATCTTAGTAGATGTGTTGTGATTTTGTTATGGTTGAAATTCCGAAAATTTGTGTGAGATCCCCTAACAAAGTGTTCACAATAAACTAAAAGACCAAGACAAACAAAAATGCACGAATCCATACTTCGAAATTTTTTCGGGATAAATTTGCAAATTATTTTCGGAATAATTGTGCAAATTATCTTCGGAATAATTCTGCTTTTGAAGTTCGGAATAATTCTGCTATTGATCTTCGGAATCAATTTGGAAAGGATCTTCGGAATATACTGAACTTTCAAACTTCGGAATAATTTAAACTTTCAATCTTCGGACTAATTTGAAAGATGATCTTCGGAATGTTTTGTCTAAGCTAACTTCGGAATATTTGTTGCAAAGCAGCTTCGGAATAATTTTCAAAACTCACTCCGGATTGTTTTTCAACGCAACTTCAGAATCCAGAACTTGTTGTACTTCGGAATGTTACACAAAAGTTATCTTCTGAATAACACAAATTTTACCTTCGAAATAATACAACGTGTAACTTTGGAATATAAATTTTTGGAACTTCTAAATGTTGTTCTTGGGATCTTCGGAATAATATTAGACTTCAGAATAATATTCAACTTCGGAAAATCATACTTTGGCTGATGACATCGGAATAATCCACAAATTAACTTCGGAATAATCTTGTGAATATCATCTTCGGAATGTGATAGCTAGTATCTTCGGAATATCCCAAAAACCATCTTAAGTTCGGAATGAAGTCTATCTAATCTTCGGAATATTACAAAGAAGTAACTTCGGAATAAATTGCACTTCTATATAAATTTAACTGAGGAACTTTGGAATCTCTATCCTATGTGACTTCGCAGAATATAAACCCTAGGCACTACTTCGGAATATTTCAAAAATTCCGAAGATAGCCTACTATTTGGCCGACTTCCATGTTTATCGGATCTAACGAACAAAAACGTGATTTTGAGCCAAATAATGATCTAAATACCCAAAAATTTTGTACTTTTAGCCAAAGTAACAATACCAAATCTCTAACACAAGTATGTAGATTATTTGTATCAAGAATAAACCATAAAAAACACAAAAAATTGGATAGATGAGGAAACCCTATAAATAGTCACTATTAACCTTTTTCACAATTCATCTTGTTAATCCCACTTCAATCCATAACACAATATTAAGATGATATTTAGAGAGAGAAATAGATGAAGGTATAGAGAGAAAGTAGAGAGATTGGAAGGTTAAAACATAACTAGAGAGAGAAAGTAAATATTAACCAACACCCTCTTCCACACATGGAAGAGGGTATATATACCCATGAGCTTGGTGGGCTCATGGGCTTGTTTCTTGGGCCGGGCTTGGCTTACACTTGGGCATATAGCCCCTAACTTATACAATATTAGCTTAAAGACCAAGCCCGGTTAACCCGACTAACCTATTACAATACAAGACCATTAACAACTAAGACGACCAACTACATTCGTGTTCGACTATATAAAATATAGGGCTAACACATCTTCTTCCCACCATTTTCAAAAAACAACCTCTGCACATCTTGCTTTTCCTAAGGATCTCCCACAACATATGTTAGCACACCATGCCCTTCTCAAAATCTTATTAAAAATGGTCAAGGATATTGTTGATATTCGTTCCGCGGTGTCAAAAATAGACGATGAGTACTTGATGCAATTTTCTCAGATTACTACATCTCTGATGACTATCACCCGAACTTCCTTGTGAATTAGACGTCATAACTGATTTCCCGAAAGGAAATATTGGCGTTTACTGTAAAAATTTAACACCACCAACTACCGTATCCCTTTATATAGGTTTTTAGTCAATCTCCTTAATTATAACGACGTACATCTCTCACAATTTCATTACATAGACGAGTGCAAGATTAGCCAATTTGACATAAATTAGTACACGCACGGCATCACCCGTACTGTAGATTTATTTAAGGTCTTCTACATTCCTTCCTTGGTCAATGGATGGATATCCGTTAGTTAATGTCCTCAGAAAAACACCCCTAATGCTACATTAAGGCCCTTGGATCTTTGAAAATTTGGAACAACCTCTTCTTCTTTATAGAAGAGAGGGTATTCCCAGCCCCTTACATTGTTTTCATGCTGCACCAAACAATTACGCCCCCTATACAGGGACGTACAATGCCGATGATGTGGCCACGTTGGATAGACACTACACTATGTTTATCCCAAAGCCTTTTTTATGCCTCATAGGCTTAAGTCGCAACTACATCTTAGGAGATGAAGAATATCCTACCTTCCTTGATGTCAATGACCGGGGTGAGTGTTTATCTTATTACCGCTTGTATGCATATGAATGTATAATTGTGACCGTAATCTATCTTTTGTTGTTTTGTCTCTGCCAAAAAGAATCTATTAAATTTGATCCGCCATTTAGACCCCAAGAAGATACCAAGCGTGTACAAACTAGAAAGGGGGGGGGGGATTGAATAGTTTCTTAAATGTACTTGTTAAAGATTGGTTTTTAAAAATACTTTTCAAAAACTTAGGCGTGAGTATTTATGTGAAACCTTCTTATACATAATATGAACAAGGTATAGTGTAATTAAACTAATAATCAACAAGTATAAAGAATAATGAATGTAAAGAGATAAGGGAAGGAAAGATCAAACCAAACACCAAGGATTTATAGTGGTTCGGCAACGAAGCTCACTCCTCGTTCCTACTCCACTCCTCGAGTACTCCTTACTCGAGAGTTTACTAATAAACAAGATCCTTAAGGTAGAGAAACCGTACACAACGTCGCTTAACCAATTTCTGACTCTAAGCTAAAAGTCGAGCCCTAATCTTAGCTAGGACCAATCTACACCAATATACTTTAAGGACCAAGTATAAACCTTAATACATACACAACTTCTAAAGAGACACAACTACTTGGATCTTCACAACAATGACACAACAATGACACAACAATGAATAAATAAGTTTGGATCTTTAATGGATCTTTGAGGTAGACACAACACTTAAAGGATGATAGTGTTCTTCTCTTTGCACTTTGAGAGGAAAAGATGAGAGGAGAAAGATTCACTTCTAAACAAGTAGTAATCAAACAAATGATCAAGAATTTGAGTGATTTAAGAAGTATGAAAGAATATGTAAATGTATGTGCAAAAGAGGTGAATTGAAAGTCTGAGAATGGTCCACTATTTATAAGACAAACATCCAACTACTATATTTGCCAGCAGTTCCTTATCGATAAGGAACCGCTATAGGTGCTAAGGAACCGTCTACATAGACTCCGCTCCCTTTTGTCTTTTAGTGGATTGGTTCGAATCTGGGGATTAAACTATTCTGAAAGGATATTCCAAACCAAAATAGAATATGCCATTTTTCAAACTTCGAATTTTCAATTAATTAATTTAATAAAACATTTTCTTAAAAAGAAAGTTTAATAAAAAAACTTGTCACACTTAATAAAAATGAGTTTTAAGAAAAGATTAAATCCTTGATCACTTAATTAGGATGAGTACTTGTTTATTCATACCTTAAGTGATAATGGTTGAAATGAAAAAATACTTGAACTCAAGAATTCGTTTTTCGTTGTTTTCGTAAATGCTTGTTTTTACATATTGTCGTAATCAAAACAAAGCGAGACCGAAAAATGCAAGTAACATTTTTAGGCATCATTGCATTAACAATCTCTCCTTTTTTGATTTCGACAATACATAAACTCAATCACCTAATAAAACAAGATTTTCGAAGACGAGTTTATATAATTTCTCCCCCTTTGTCAAAGCAAAAAGGTTGCAAAAGTCTTTAAAGAAGAGAAGAACCGGACTTTGCAAATGCTCCCCTTGGTGCTTACTCCCCTTTTCTTGGGGCACCAAGGAATCGATATATGGTGAAAAGCTACATAGAAGGGTTAGTAGTAGAGAAGAGACACCCAACAAAATATAGCAAAGGTCAAACAAAACAAAAATAAATAAGAGAAGAGACTGGTGTTCCCTTATTTAATCACTTCACTATGGTTGATTAATCGAAATAAAGAAGAAAGATAGATGATTTCTAGAGAGATAAAGTAGAGAGATAAAGTAGAGAGATAAAGTAGAGAGAAGATGGAGAAACTAGGAGAATATTAGATTAAGAAATGAAACCACCAACCCTTCCTAACATGCTAGGAAGGGCTTATATAGTCGGTCTCATACATGTAGCCTTAATGGACTATATTGTTTAATGGGTCGGGCTTGAATAAAATGCTTAGTACTTTAAAAGAGGCCTTTTAAGCTAGCCATCAAGCCCGTAATGTCACGACTATTTTAACTAACTATTACAACGTTCTAATAAATATTAAAATATAAACCTGTTAATGCAAGTGATGCCTAAAAACATTATAAGTGTTAACTAATCTTTCTTAGTTCTGATCACAACAAACTATACAACACATTTAGTGTAAAATACAAAACAAATTATTTAACTAACACTATCATCAAGGTAATAATCATATCACTAACTTTTCTTAATCATACTTAGTGATCATAAAAGTGATTATCCTTAAAACTCACTTTTGTTAATATGACAAAAGGTTTTTTAATAAACTTTCTTTTTAAGAAAATGTTTTATTAAAATGGAAAATGTAAATTTGAAAATAGCATATTCCATATGCCATAAGAATATCCTTTGAAGGTTTAAAAAACCTCGGATATTCCTACCCTACTAAAAGACAAAAAAGGAGCGTAGTCTACTGGGCGGTACCTTAAATAGCTAGGCGGTTCTCTAGCGATATGGAACCGCCGGGCTAGTTAAAAAACCGTGCCCATCTAGCTGTTGCACCTTGTCTTCTATAAATAGTGGATCAAATCTCATTTTCCAACAAGCCTCTTGGACGTTTTTCTTATCCCCCTTTCTCTTTTCTATAGCATAATCATTAGTAAATGATCACTTAATGTGTTAAGTATGTTTACATATGATTATCCTCTTGATCCCCTCCTTTACCTTGTCCAAAGAGAAGATCACTCACTCACTAGTGTTGTGATAAAGATGAATCCATGAATTAGTCATGTTCATCATGTTAGCCTTTTTGTTTTATGTTGATCCATTTGTATTTATGAATACTTGGACTAGTTGTGTTCATCCAAGCTATTTGAGAATACTTGGATTTGTTGTGTACATCCATTGCATATGTGTTTGCTTGGATTTATGTTGTGTAGATCCAAGCAACATGTGTGTACTTGGATATGTCTAGTTGAGTTGTAATAGATTGTGTAGTAGTTCTCACTAAACTATAAATTGATGTGGTTGTGTCTTGTGAGTTCTCACTAAACTTAAAAGTGATTAGTAGTTGTGTTGTGTGAAGTTCTCACTTAGCTTCAAAGTGAAGAGTCGTGAAGATTGGTTCTAGCTTTAGATTAGAACTCGACATCTAGCCTTGTGTCGTTAAATTGTGAAGTAGGCAATGTTGTGTAGATTGGTCCTAGCTAAAGATTAGGTCTCGACATTTAGCTTAGTGTCGGAAAATAATGTAAGCGACGATGTAAGGATTTCTCCGCCAAGAAGGGAGCTTGTGGATATAGTGGAAATCTTGAGTAGGTGTACGCGAGGAGTGGAGTAGAAACGAGGATAGAGCCTCGTTGTCGAACCATTATAAATCTTGGTGTCTTGTCATTAGGTTGTCTCTTTCCTTACTCTTTACTTATTTCATTATCATTATACTTACTTATTACCATTGCTAATGCATTTGAATTGAACCTAATCATTATGCAACTCAGCTTCAAGTAAAAGATAGTTTTGATACAAACCTAATTGAAAGTAATTTTAATTAGGTGACTAACCGAAGAGAAACTATTCAACCCCCCTTCTAGTTTCTACAATTGGTATCAGAGCGATGGTCACTCAAGATCTTTGAAGTATATTGTACTTTAAAACTTGGATCGATGCATTGTCTCCTCAAATTAGAAGGTCAAGTTGTACTAAAGTTTCTCTTTGGTCAAAACTATTTTTTCTTGGAAAATAGGTCTTTTAATTGGTAATATTGCATCCCTCTTAGATTAGTAGCCTTTATGCATTTTAGATCTACTCTTGAAATATATCTACTAGTTTGCATCTTGCTTTGTGTAGGTACTCATGAAGATCAGTTATTTAATTGGTTGTGGATTGAGTTACTTGCACTTGTAGAAGACTTGTCTTCATTGATCTTCAACATCTTTAAATGATGATATCAAGATGATTGGGAATAATACTAGTCTTTGAAGAATTAGTACTCATCATAGTCATTGTTGGGCTTTGAATTGATTCCTTGATGGATTGGAATGCTCTTTGTGGCCAAGGTACGCTTTCGTTCTTCCACACGCCCTTTGATCATTCTTTTGATCATTACTTGACTATGTGCTTGTTCTTGGCATCCTTGCCTTGACATTTGTTTGTGGTTTGTGATTCTTTTCTTTTATCCTCTCAAACCTTCATTGCTTGGATACTTGACTCACTATGGTGATGTAGAGTGAGTTAGTAGTAGCTTAAAGTATCAAGCATGATATCCATGGTTTGCACCCATACGGTTAGTAGGCCCTTTGTGGGAGAGAAAGTGAATTAATACCTTCTCATATTTTGGTTTAGACTAAGACTATTATTGAAAGTGATCTTAGTCTATGCATCAATATTTGCTTTGTGTTTATTCATTACCAAAGTCGTTTAACACTTTGCTAGAAAGGCACGTCTTAAACCACTATATATGACACAAGCTCTTCGTCTCCACGATTTGAAGATTGTCATTAATCCCTTGAGCATTGATCTTAGTCTTGATTCACTTCCCTTGACTTCTCTCCACTTTGCTTTTTCGCTACGAGTAGTCGTTTGTCCGTTTCGGTTCTTTTCGATCTCGATTCAACTCGTAATCCTTCATTAATACATATTGGTTAGTGTTATGATGATCCAATGATATTCTAAAAGGTTTAAGATATATTTTTAAGTATTCTAGAAAACTTGGTAAAAATTTGGCTTATTTCAATGATAAAAACCAGCCTTTGTAGGCAGTTCTTTATCTCTGGCGGTTCAAACCCGCGGGTTCTGTATCGATATGGAACCGCGGGCAGTAAAACTTGTCAGAGTGCCTGTTTTATTAATTTAATCTTTTTCAAACTAAACCATCTCTCTCCCAAAAACACACAGCCGACAGGTTCCACCTTTTCCACCATTGTTGAAGCTTCAAAAACCTTCAATCACTCAAATTAATCGATTCCAAGTTGTGGGTTTCACTCATCCTTCATCAGACATCAATTAATTGTAAGTATTTTCTTTCAATATCATCTATTTTGTTCTAGGGTTTATCCTTTCATAATTGGGGATTTTTAAAATTGAAATTGAATTAGAACCTTAATAGGAATATGGGTTGACATGGTTATTTTACTATGATTCCTTAGGTTCATATTCATTAAGATTTCACTAAACCCCACTTGTAGAACAAATCTGAATTTTGGCTAAATGATTTTGGTTAAAAGATGGAATTGAGATGAACCCAAGAACATATAGGTAATTGTATTGTTAATGCTTACCTAAAAACCTTGTTTTAAAAAACCAATGTTCTAGTCCATTGTTGATCCAACATAGTTCATATGTTCTTGGTTAATAATGGAATAGATACATTGTGAACATGAGAATGATATGGATTCAATCCTTTATTTGTCAAGAAATTGATATAACACATTCTCATATTTTGATTTTTGATTTTATTTTTCATATGAGTGATTGGAAAAATATTTTCTTGTGTTTATTTAGGTACTAATCAAGCCTTCACAATACCAAAAGGATCATCAACTCACTAGACAATATATGCCAAACATTTCCCAAACCTTTGCTTCCATTCAACTTCGAAACTCCTTTTCATCTCTTTCAACTCGAAATTTACATGAGGGTAGAGTTGTTGATGAGGTAATAACGGGTTATGTCTATATCGAATCTATGTTTGAGCATACGGGGTTTGATTGCTTGCTCAACATAGAAGAATATATTTACCCCTTGTTTCTTCTAGAACTCTTTAGCACTTACTCCATGTTTGAATACAATGGTGAAATCTTCATTCGATTCTTGTTGAACGATCAAATCATTCAATACTCTCTCGAAGATTTCGGTGAAATTCTTGGTGTGCCATATGAAGGCACTTGTCGTTTCACGGACAAATGGAGACTTGATGCTCTCTTGGAATCCAACGACAAACCTCCAAATTACCACGCCGAAATTGATCCGGAATTTATCCTTGATATCATTTCGAAAGAGCGTGATGGAAACGTTGTGAGAAGCCTTCGTTCTAATGTGCGAAATGTGAATCGCTATGTAGTGCTCTCAAGCGATCTTAAGGATTTTATGGTCCAATGGGCAAATATTTTTAGGGAGAATGTATTTTGTCTTGGTGGAAACCGAGATCATATCCCGGCTTGTATGGTGCATATGTTGTGTTGCATCTTTACATCAACCAAGTACAATTTGGCATTCTATATCGCTCGACGAATAAATTATGCTATATCAAAGCCCAACACAAACCTTCCCTATGCTATGCTTCTTACTCGCCTTTTCAAAAGGGTTGCTCATGACTTTCCCCACCTCTACCTTTCTCACTTTCACCCGGTTCATCGGGTTATGTTGCCTATTCAAGAGGTATATGAAAGAAAGCCTAGAAGTGATCGATGTTCGTGAAAACCCGATCATCAAGAGACGGATGATGAGGACACCTATATGCCAACAAGTGATGGTGATGGCATAGGTTCTAGTTCTCATTTCAACTCTTCGAGTAATTCCCACCCATCCTCAAACACATTCGTGGATGGACTTGAAGACTTAGCTCCTCCACCTCATTATTCCTCTAGTGAAGTACCGGAAGATCTCAATATGGAGCATCTCTACCGTGAAAATCTTAGGACTCGAGGTGAGTTACATGAACATCGGGTTGAGTCAAGGAAGGGATTCAAGTACTTGGGGAATATGATCAAGGGATTGGGTAAGAAAAGAAGGTGAAGACTTTGAAGTGTTTCAAAGTATACATGTTGGTAAACATGTAATGTGATGTTGAACAATTTTTTTTATTATTTTGGTTGTGTATTAACTAATACTACTTGTTTGGATTACTTGTTATTTTAATCCTAATGCTGTCTATGCCATCGTGTTTACGGTTTGCATAGCTTTGTGCATCCTATGTGTTAGTTAGCTTCCTAGATTTTGGTCAGTAGTTAACTTTGATAATCCTTTGGTAAAAATCTGGGCTAACCAAAGTTTGAGGAAGTGTCATTTTTGAACACCTCTGGTCGCGGTTCCATATCGACCAACGGTACCTTATTGATAAGGAACCTCCCACCCTAGATAGGGAACCGTCGGCTACTGTGTCCGACAGAATCTTTGCTTTACACTATTTTCCTTAATCTGTGTAAACCTTGCTTGATTCTTTGCAAAAATCTGCACATTTCCTAAACTAGGTTACCTAAGTTCATTATTCACATAAAATGTTTTTAACCCATTACTAGTTTGGATCATCCCCTCACCCTTTTTAACCCACCTTGTTAGCCATGTTCTTCACACACAAAACCATTCATCCTCAATCCTTAAACCACTCATTACAACCATGGTTTCTACAAGAACCTCAAACTCATCCAAAACCTCCACTTCAAGGAAAAATCTTAAGATTAAGATTAAGTTGCCCAAACCTAACTCTTCACCCTTTCACACACCCAAGAATGAGATTGTCCCAATTCTCATATCTTCATCAACCTCACCACCTCTTGCTCCAAGCAAGACTACCTCAACCCATGGTACCAACCATTTTCATGGTTCTACCTCCTCTTCATTCCAATCTAGAATGAATGAGCTATCCTCACCCTTCACTCCAAGTACTCTCTTGGATGTGACTACCCAACTGATAACTAGGTTTTAGTTATAAAAATTGTTCTTTGTCGTATGTCTAATCGAATTGATCCTGGTTAACTATGCGACTCAGTCGTTCTTTGGTGAAACAAATAATTGTGTCGTTGTAGTAATTAAAATGTGCAAGACTTTAAAGTAAATAGCAGGTAAAATAAATCTAAACCTAATTTAAAATAAATGGCGAGAAATTAAAAGCGTGACGGAAAATTAAAAGGGCAATTAAAGTAAATAACGCAAAACTATCTAACTAAGGCAAACATAAAACGCAACTAAAACTTAAAACTAAGGCAAGGCTAAAATAAATCTAAGACAAATAAACTTAAAGTGCAACTAAGGAAAAAGGCGGGAAAAATAAAGCTTGAAGATTAAAAACAGAAAGTTAAAAACTGAAACTAAAAATAACCTAAAAACAGCTCATTCGGAATAATCCTTCGTTCGGAATAATCACTCATCCGGAATGTCACCTTCGTTCGGAATGATTCTTCTTCACTCGGAGTATTTACCAAAACCCTTGATCCGGAACAAAATGTTTAATTAGAATAATGGTTCATCCGGAATATGTCACTTATCCGGAATATTCACTATTCCGAATGAACAAAACTTTGATTCGGAACTTAAGCTTGATCCGGAATGTTGCTGATCCAGAATATTTTCCGAATGAATTCCCTTGATCCGGAATGTTGAAGATTCCGGATGAAGACCTTGATCCGGAATAATTAATTATTCCGAATAAAACTCCTTGATCCGGAATATCTCCTTGATCCGGAATATCTTCCTTGATCCGGAATGTTTCTTCACAAAGCCTTCACTCGGAATGTTCCGAATAAGCCTTTTGATCCGGAATATTAAATATTCCAAATAAACGACTTAATTTAGAACAAATTCTTCACCAGGAATATTTGCTTGATTCAGAACACCTGCTTGAATTCCTTGATTCGGAATACCTGGGGAAAACAGGAAGAACGAAGAACATGGAACAAGAAAAATAACACGAATCTAATCTAGATCAATCAAAATCAAACAAAAGATTAAATCAAACTAAACAATTAACATCTACTAATCATAAATAAACAATCCAAAACCATCAAACTAACAATACTAATCAAAATAATCAAAACCCACTTTAATCAATTTAATAGAAACACAAAAACATAAACATGAACAATAGCATAAAGATTAAAGATTAAAGAAAGGTAGATAGGAGATTGACAAGAAAAGTAAAGATTGACAATAATTAAAAGGAAACTTACTTGAAATTAAAGGAATTTAAGGTGCAAGACAAGTATTTAAATTTGACAATTAAGTAAATGACATGTATTTAAATGTGCAAGGAAATGAAAATGGAAGAACTAGTGTCACTCTAGCCAACAAAAACAAATGAATACACTAATGAACTATTTATAGGGAAGGATTAGGAGGTGCTTAGGGAGCTTCCTCCCCTCTTTAATCTTTCTTTAATTGCATGCTTAAGTCCTTGTCTTCATAATCTTTGACTTTAATGACTTTGTCTCAGGATTTATACTCTCGTCTTGTGATTTCTTCAATAAATAAAGCTTGAGTTCTTCGGCTTTTAGTAAACTTCCGCCTTTTGACTTTTTCTTCGATAAATCTTCAGAATTGGTCTTGGACTTCCGTTCTTTTGCACTCTTGACTTCTTGACTTCGTCTTTCGTCTTTTTCTTCGATAAAAGCCCGTGAATGCCCGTGTTGTCTCCACTTTTCACCTTTTCATCCTAAATCACAACAAAAACACAAACCACACATAATTCCGACATAAATGACATAAAATACACGTTTTGGCTCGGTTATTATTGTAATTAAGTGGTAAAAAAGATGGGTGTTTACACACCTATCAAAACCCCTACACTTGACCATTGCAATGTCCTCATGTAATGCATTAGTTACAAAGCACGATTACACGTTTCATCATAATCAATCCACGTTGGCCTTTATTTAAGAGATAGAAAATTATAAACATTCAAAGTAAAGAAATAAAAAACATACCTTAGGGTTTTGGAAATGTCATGAATGATCATCATCCTCAAGTTTTCACTTTCTCCAAACCAAGCTTAAAAATGAGATCATTGTTATTATAAGTTAGGAAACTAACATGAACTCATGTGGGCCAATTATTTACTTAGACTCCCTTATTCCTAGGTGTATCTCTTATATTTTATTATTGTCTTAAATGATCACGAGGATGCATTGTTGACTTATTTTGATAGTTTATTAGGCTGAAAATAAAGTGGGACGATTTAATCAATAGTTAGCTAAAGGACAAAATCTTTTAAAACTGCTTCTCGGGACCTCATAAAGTTCATATCTTGTCATAACTCGCTTCGCGATTTGAGACCTTTCTCGGACCGATATTTGGCAGCGACTTCATACTTTAAATCTTGAGAGACGTTCATGAAATAATGGTCTTCTCTTCATAATAGGAATTTCTTCACTTGAAGTTTTGAGAGATTCTTCATACTTGGACCACGACTTCTTCATTTTTCTCCAATCTTTATTTTGGACTTTGATATACAACGATCCGCCTCCTTTTTGGACTTGGATCTGTTTATCCTCATACCTTGTTAGGGCCTTTTTGGATAGACTTCTCCATGATCTTTACGGGAGTATTTGCTTTTCGTCGTGTGTCTCGATCCTTCATATTGACTTTCGATAAATGATTCTTCACATCACTTTGGATCTTTAGCAACAAAATATAGCCCTCATGAATTCCCAGGACCTTTTTGGACTCGCTAATCTTCGCATCCCGCTTCAATAAGTTATGCCTTGGCTATGAACTCTAATCCATACCGAGCAACTTTTAAACGATCTTGGGCTAGAAGCTAAGTAACTTTTCAAATCGTACAACCTTATTTATTGCAGATAAATTTATTAGCAAGCGATGGGAGAATAGGCTTATAATTAACTCACATAAATTCACGAAAGAATACCAAACTTATAATTGACTCTATCATCTCACGTTCTCTACAGTTTAAAATCTCGAGGAATGAGACTCGTGGATGCTTAGCCTATTAAATCAAAGTTTTGGGTTTTCGAGTCGTCTATAGGATCTTGCAAACTCTTAGACTTTTTCAAGTTTAGAAATCGCATTTTAAAGTTCCCTTGATAAACGACTCTCTAGGATCAATTATAGGAACTTGCGAAAAGTTCTTGTTCTTAACCCGTGAGAGTTAAGACTTTCGCGTTTTATAGATCCCTATATAAAAGCCTAGCAAAATTTGACTTAAACACGTTAAGGATACTAGCTAGAGTAAACTTAGATAAATAAACTCGGGTTGAGTCAAAAGATTCACAATGTTTGAAAATTAAAATCGCTTTATTAAAATTTATTCTAACAAAGAAAGAAAAATAACTATACAAAGGGAAAAACTAATAGGCCAAAATAGATCAAAAATTTTGAAAAATGTCGAAAAATTGATTTTCCGGTTAAAATGAGGACAAATACAAGGAAAAGGCACTTAAATTCGATAGAAGTCCCCCTACACTTAATATAAACATTGTCCTCAATGTTTAAGCATGTGGGAGTAAACTCCCCTACACTTAGGACATTGTGTACTTTGTTTAATTTGCTAAGGAAAAGACAACTAACGAGATTCCTATTTTAATATTGAGAAAATATAAAATAGTGAATCGAAAAGAGTTAGGATAGAACCGGGAAGATGGGAACACGGAATCACTGGTCGTCAAAAATCATCAAGAGTGGATCATTGAGCGCTCGAATCCCTAAATAGTAGAAGAGAGGAGATAGTAAACACCAACGGGTCTCCCCTACACTTAGGATCTAGATAGCTAAAAGATAGATACATGGGTTGCCTCCTAAGAAGCGCTTGATTTTTGTTCACCGAGTCGTGAGCCTGACTCGACCTTGATTAGCATAGGAAGAAGCATGAAACATATCCACCTAGATCAAATACATTGTTTTCGTCCATCAAATAGCATAAGCTTAAGGCGAACAAGGCAAGCCAAAGAAGAGTAGGCAAGGTCCCCTTAAGCAAAGATGGAGCACGGTGGAAGTAAGGGTGAAGAGGTGCAAGCATATCTTCAAAAGTTCCAAAGATTTTTCCTTTTATTTCATCAGACGGTTACTGAGATGACTGAATAATATTGATACAGGGGTCGAACACCTTTTCCTTTAGGGGAAAATAGCACTCAGGCTCAGCAGAATTTGAAGATGATCCGCGAAGAAGATGTACAACCTCGTCCTCAGAAGGTGGACAAAGAGGTGTCAAATCATACGTGCTGCGGATATTGGTGTCGTCTGGTTGCTTCTCCTTTGAAAGAATTTTCTTCAAATCCGAAGTAGGATCAAGACCATAATCATCAAAGTCTAAAGGAGGCGCATCACTCTCATGAGGGAAGTAAGTATTGAGAAAAGTTGAAAAGTCTTCCTCAAATGAGTAGTCATCCAAAGTAGGATTAATCATTGTAGGCGGAGGATCTTCATCATGAGAAGAATCACTCGAGAGAGTATCGACCTCATCAAAATCATCGTAAGTGGGCATATCAGGATACTCGGAAGTAAAGTCATCATAATCATCCGTATCTGAGCTAGAATCATCATCATAAGCATCAAAGATCGGTGGAGAATCATATATGGGTGAAGGTTCCAAATTGGAGAGAGAATCATCCACATCATCTTGAAAAAGTGGATTATCAATGCAAGAATCGAATAGAGGATTGTTGTAGACGACAAAATCATTAAGCACATTAATCATATTCGCTGACTCTCGGCCTCCAAAGGATTTGCTTATAAGCTTTCCCATTTCAAAAACTTGTGCATCATCCCCGACTCTTAAGATGAGCTCACCTTCGGCAACATCAACTAAAGCTCGTCCGGTTCTCAAGAATGGCTGACCAAGTATTAAAGGAATACGAGGGTCCATTTCATAATCAACAACAACAAAGTCGACCGGAAAAGTGAAGGTGCCAACTTTAATGAACACATCTTCGGCAATACCAACGGGGTAAGCGAGAGTGCGATTTGCAAGCTCAAGAGTCATCTTTGTTGGAGTAAGGTCGGGTAATGATAGTGCTTTCCAAACACTTAAAGGCATCAGATTTATACTGGCCCCGAGATCAGCTAGGGCAGTAAATTCTTCGGTTTTGTTAAAAATGCAAGGCAAGACAAAACGACCGGGATCTCCAAGTTTTTCCGGAAGTTCTTTAAGAATAACTGCAGAACAGTTTTCATTTAAGCGTGTGTTGGCGAGCTTAATCAGCTTCTCCTTCTTGTTAAGCAATTCCTTGAATGCTTTGACAAATTTTGGCATGTGGACAAGTGCTTCAACAAGGCTAATGTTGAAATTCATTTGAGAGATCATCTTCAAATAATTCGACACTTGAACGTCATCATTGGTGTGCATTTTGGTCTTGCCTAAGCGAGATGGATAAGGAATATTGGGTTTGGGTGGTGAAGGTGTAGCAGGTAAAGGTTGAGATGTTGAAGGGTGAGATGTTGAAGCGTTCTTCTTGGGGACATCGTCATAACGAGGCGGAGACGGTAATGGTGTACTAATACTAGGTGTGGGAGTAGTAGGGATAAATGGTGGTGGAGGAGGTGTAGATGATGGGGGCGGGATAGGTGGTCCTACTATGGTTACTCCACTACGGGTAGTTATAGCACTCACATTCGCTCGTGGATTGGTGACGGTGTTTGAAGGTAGAGAACTCGAGGTAGAGGGTTGAGTTGTGGGTAAGAAACTAGCCAGCATATTCTTTAAATCATTCGTCTGATTGCTGAAGGAGGATTGAATATTATCTCGAAGCTCGGATCTAATGTCATTCCCTTGCTTGGTAATATCCCCTTTCAAATTGATAATTTGGCTCTACAGATTCTTGATTTGCTCTCCTTGGGTTCTCATCAAAGCTTCAACATCTTGATTCATGGGTGGGGCTTGTTGAGCGGGTGGGTGATAAGGATTAGAAGCTCTAGGTGGGATTTGGTTGCTTCTATTGTAGTTGTTGTTGAGGTTTTAGGTTTGAGGAGATAAACCGGGAGAAAGGTAGTTGTTTGATCGATAACTCAGCAAATTTCGATCCCCTTGAGGCCGGGCTTGGTAATTTTCCGGTGAATAATTACCATAAGCAGCATACACGTTTTCCGAATTTCCTTGAGTAGAAGGACAATCAGTGTATGAGTGTGGACCGCCGCATGTTTCACAAGGATTGGCTACCGCTTTAACTTGTTGTTGGTTTGTAGCGAGAAGCAAGATATTTTTGTTCATTTCAGTCATCATGCGGGTGAATTCGGTTATGTTATTTTACCGGGGTGAAGTCCCTTTTACCTAAAAAAAAATTCGGTTATGTCGGGGTTTGCTGAAGTAGAAGAAACATTGACTCTCGGGTTGTTCCTTGAAGAAGCGGAGGAATCCCAGTTTTTGTGATGAGTAGTCATGTTCTCAATAAGCTCTCTACACTCCTCGGGTCTCCTTTTCATAAATGTGCCACCGGCGGCTGCATTAATCGTATCACGATCTCGAAAAGTCAATCCGTTGTAGAAAGTATCAATTAAGGTCACATGGAGCATGTTGTGGTTTGGACAACGATCGATCAAAACATTATATCTTTCCCAAGCATCAAAGAGAGATTCATCGGGGTCTTGCATAAAACCGCTGATTTGATTGCGAAGGCTCGTGACCATGGATGGTGGAAAGTAGCGCGACAAAAAGCGTTGAGTCATGTCATCCCAAGTATGAATGGAATTCTTCGGGAGACGATTAAACCATTTCTCGGCGTGGTGTGATAAAGTATGTGGAAAGAGTTGAAGGCGAAGGACATCCATTGTGGCACCGGGCAACTTCATGCTTTGAGTGATAGTAATGAATTTGTCGAGGTGTTTGTTGGCATCATCATCAGGTATTCCTCGAAAAGGATTTGTTTGCACTTGCGGAATCATGTGGTGCTTCAACGAAAACTCCGGAGCCGTGATTTGCATCGACGCAATCGGTCCTCCTCGTCCAAACATGGTGGGTTGACAAAGCTCCTCCATTGTCCGAAGATCGGGTTGTGGAAGAACATTGTTGTTGTTATTATTGAGGTGCGGTGGATTATTGTTGTTCTTAACACCTACCATAACTAAATCTAGTATGCATACACCTACAAAGGCAAAAGAAAACAATACCAAACACGAAGAGAATATATATACACAATAAAAATAAAATCTTTTTGGATTTTGAAAATTTTTAATTTTTATGGATTTTTAACAATTTTTAATTTTTATGGATTTTTAACGATTCTTAATTTTTATGGATTTTTGAAATTTTTAATGCTAGAAAATAACGCTCACGAATGAACGGATCCCAAAAAGCAACGCGTCTTTCACAGAAAACCGTTAATCTTCACGAAAAGAGCCGGCAGCGGCGCCATTTGATAACTAGATTTTACTCAGTTAAAAAGTTCGTTGATGTATGTCTAATCGAATTGATCCTGGTTAACTATGCGACTCAGTCGTTCTTTGGTGAAACAAATAATTGTGTCGTTGTAGTAATTAAAATGTGCAAGACTTTAAAGTAAAGAGCAGGTAAAATAAATCTAAACCTAATTTAAAAAAATGGCGAGAAATTAAAAGCGTGACGGAAAATTAAAAGGGCAATTAAAGTAAATAACGCAAAACTATCTAACTAAGGAAAACTTAAAACGTAACTAAAACTTAAAACTAAGGCAAGGCTAAAATAAATCTAAGGCAAATAAACTTAAAGTGCAACTAAGGAAAAAGGCGGGAAAAATAAAGCTTGAAGATTAAAAACAGAAAGTTAAAAACTGAAACTAAAGATAACCTGAAAACAGCTCATTCGGAATAATCCTTCGTTCGGAATAATCACTCATCCGAATGTCACCTTCGTTCGGAATGATTCTTCTTCACTCGGAATATTTATCAAAACCCTTGATCTGGAACAAAATGCTTACTCGGAATAATGGTTCATCCGGAATATGTCACTTATCCGGAATATTCACTATTCCGAATGAACAAAACTTTGATTCGGAACTTAAGCTTGATCCGGAATGTTGCTGATCCGGAATATTTTACGAATGAATTCCCTTAATCCGGAATGTTGAAGATTCCGGATGAAGACCTTGATCCGGAATAATTAATTATTCCAAATAAAACTCCTTGATCCGGAATATCTCCTTGATCCGGAATATCTTCCTTGATCCAGAATGTTTCTTCACAAAGCCTTCACTCGGAATGTTCCGAATAAGCCTTTTGATCCGGAATATTAAATATTCCGAATAAACGACTTAATTTAGAACAAATTCTTCACCAGGAATATTTGCTTGATTCGGAACACCTGCTTGAATTCCTTGATTCGGAATACCTGGGGAAAACAGGAAGAACGAAGAACACGGAACAAGAAAAATAACACGAATCTAATCTAGATCAATCAAAATCAAACAAAAGATTAAATCAAACTAAACAAATAACATCTACTAATCATAAACAGACAATCCAAAACTATCAAACTAACAATACTAATCAAAATAATCAAAACCCACTTTAATCAATTTAATAGAAACACAAAAATGAACAATAGCATAAATTAAAGATTAAAGAAAGGTAGATAGGAGATTGACAAGAAAAGTAAAGATTGACAATAATTAAAACGAAACTTACTTGAAATTAAAGGAATTTAAGGTGCAAGACAAGTATTTAAATTTGACAATTAAGTAAATGACATGTATTTAAATGTGTAAGGAAATAAAAATGGAAGAACTAGTGTCACTCTAGCCAACAAAAACAAATGAATACACTAATGAACTATTTATAGGGGAGGATTAGGAGGTGCTTAGGAAGCTTCCTCCCCTCTTTCATCTTTCTTTAATTGCATGCTTAAGTCCTTGTCTTCATAATCTTTGACTTTAATGACTTTGTCTCGGGATTTCTACTCCCGTCTTGTGATTTCTTCAATAAATAAGACTTGAGTTCTTCGTCTTTTAGTAAACTTCCGCCTTTTGACTTTTTCTTCGATAAATCTTCAGAATTGGTGTTGGACTTCCGTTCTTTTTGCACTCTTGACTTCTTGACTTCGTCTTTCGTCTTTTTCTTCGATAAAAGCCCGTGAATGCCCGTGTTGTCTCCACTTTTCACCTTTTCGTCCTAAATTACAACAAAAACACAAATCACGTATAATTCCGACATAAATGACATGAAATACACGTTTTGGCTCGGTTATTATTGTAATTAAGTGGTAAAAAGGATGGGTGTTTACACAACTATCACCAACCTCAACCCATCCAAAGCATTCCCATTGTGAATGACTTTGTTGATACCTTGGTGACTTCACCATTTACCCCTCCAAACTCACCTATTTCACCCTTGGAGAGCATACTTCCACACTCACCCACATCACCCTTGGAGAACATACCTCCTCCACCTCTACCTCCCTCAAACACTCCAAACTTGGGTGATCCTAGCTTTTATGAGTTTTTCATGCACAATGGCACTAATTTCCCTTGTTGCCTCAACAACTACTATCTCATTGATATCCTTAGATTGGAGATGATTGGGGCTCACATAGAGTTGCAAAGCTTTTTGTTGAATCTCTTTGCCAATCATCCTCCTAGGAGATAAATGATGATTTTCCCTAATAAGTATTTTTAAAGAAAAACCAAGCCAAGGAAGACTACTCATCAAGAACTAGTTTTAATTTATCTTTGTTTTAGTTAGTTATTTTTTTTTATTTTCTTAATGTATCTCTTTCCCTCCATGAGTTTTTCATGACGATGAATTATGGATTTAGCTTTATGTGTTTCTATCTTTATGTGCACATTAATCAACTTTAATTTTAAATTAAAACTGAACCAAAATCTATCACAACCTCTAAAACTTGACCAAAATTGGTTCAAAATGTTATCCAAATATTTTGTCACCCTTTGTCAAGACATTTTTTGTGAATGTGTTGCTTTTATGCAACCCTAGCATAATTTAGTGCTAATAGAGGTAAAATTCCAAGATTTGCAATTTTTTGAAAAAGTCTTAGTTTTTCTCAAAACCCTGGAAAATCATGGTTTCAAGTCCACTGCACGCGGCTCATTAAAGTCGCGCGGTTCCTTAAGTGCTAAGGAACCGCCGGTCCCTATGAGGTACCGCGGACAGAAAGCCAAGTTTTTGGTCTTTCTTCATCACCCTATCCCCTGTCAAGATTCCATGTTTACTCAATTTGGCTAAACATTCCTTGACACTTTACATTTGATTTTCAAACCTTTGCCTTGTCTACTTTCTTCTTATACCCCCACCTTGAGATTTCATTCTCACACCTTAACAATGCCTAACTCCTCCTTTCATAACCTTGACATTTCATTGTCACAAACCTCCTCACCCAAAGCTTCATCATCCAAGCTTTCCAAGAAACCGAAGATCTCGGTTCGACCTATTTGGATCAAGAAAAAAGAACCCACTTCATCCAAACCACCCTAGAACCCCACCTTCTCTCCAATCAAGTATTGGAATGAGACCTACTCCATTAACCCCATCACCGGAGAAAAGGAAAATCTTCCCTCACCACCAAAACCTTTCGACACCCCTCAACTCAATGACCTTTCAACCTTCCCAAACCTCATAAGGCATTGTGAAAAAATTTCCTACCTACTCTCCTCACCACCACCAAACCCTAGTTGTGATGGCCTTCCCCGATCAACCGAATTTGTTTTGCATCATGGATCCTCGTGTGCTTGTTGTCGATTTCAACAAATTGAACTTGCTCATGTGTATGAGAAGTTAAATTTTCTTGAATTCCTCCTCACTCAACCTCCTCTCATAGTTTTCGTTCCCGTGGACAAAACTTCGAATGATGCCTCTTCGTCTTATTTTTCGAACTAAAGGACTAAGCACTCTTGGAGTCAATATTACTTTAGTTGTTTTGGAGTCAATAACTTTTTAAGCAATCTTGGAAAATTATCACTATTAGAATAGCTTATGCTTTGTGGTTTATTTTCCATATCTTTTTCTTTAGATACTCATATTGTGTGTATGACTATCTATCTTGTTTGTTTCTTTCATATTTATGTAATATGAAACCTTTGTGTTGTGTTTGTTTTCTTTATTTTATCATTCTCTTTTTCTTTTTGAGTTGATCGTGGTTAATCTTTACAATTGATTATGGATGATTCCATCAATTCCAAATTTTAACCCTTGACAAATTTATCATCTTCATAGGTTGGATGTTTCTTTTCTACCTCCATTCCACCAATTGAACTTTGATTTTGTCATTTACCTCTTTGGACATACTTAGCAAATACTTGCTTCTAATTTGAGATTTCTTCTCCTTCTCCCTCTCAAGTTACTTAGTAGGTAGTGATCATATATACATTGGTGTTTCTTTTCTTTCTACTAACCTTTGTGTAGCATGTCACCATAGCTCATACACTTGGTGCCCCAAGCAAGGGGGAGCAACCACCAAGGGGGAGCTACTAGCAAAGTCCGGTTCTCTTCAAAGACTTGTGCTTACCTTTTTGCTATGACAAAGGGAGAGAAATGATAGTGATAAACTCGTTAATAATTCGATATTTTGTGTTTCTACATAAATGAGTTTATAGTTTGTCGTAATCAAAAAGGGGGAGATTGTTAATGCAAGTGATGCCTAAAAACTTTATTAGTATTAACTAATCTTTCTTAGTTTTGATCACAACAAACTATACAACACATTTAGTGTATAACACAAAACGAATTATTTAACTAACACTATCATCAAGGTAATAATCATATCACTAACTTTTCTTAATCATACTTAGTGACCATCAAAGTGATTATCCTTAAAAATCACTTTTGTTAATATGACAAAAGATTTTTTAATAAACTTTCTTTTGTTGATCCCAAACTTAGATCGATTTAGCTTTATGTATACGAGATTAGATCAAGTAATACACTTAGAGAAACCTTTGTATATGCTTATGATAATCTAAGTGTTATGCGGAATTAACACTTAAACAAGAACACACAATGATATAAACAAACTTTCACTTTGATTAATGATATCAAACTTGCTTACAATGAAAGTAGTTTACGAATGAAAACTTATATGAAACATTAACTTAAAGGTCTTCTTTTATAGACATAAGAAGCCTTGTACAATAATCTACGTATCAACTATTCTAGGTAAAGAAAAATATAGAAAATACATTGTGGTTCCTATCTTTACTAGAAGTAATCTAGAATACAATAAACGCGTAGAGTATATCTTCCCATCAGTGCTTGTCAACGCTTGAGCTGTCAGCGTTTGTTTTACTCCTGTCAACGCTTGATTTCCTCTTGTCAGCGCTCAAGTGATCTGGCCATAATTTATTCCCAACAATCCTCCCCTAAACTTGATATCCACTCTTATGATCAAGTTTCTGAATAAACATTAAGGACTAGGAGGAATCTTACAAACCTTCTCATATTGGTAATAAATAAATCTGATCAAGTCTTTTGCCACGTCACTTGAATAATCAATTTCCAGCTGAGTGTTCTTCATCTTTTCCAAGATATCCTTGGATATGAAATACTGACCATCCACAAGTAGATACTCAGCAAACTTTGTAGAACTCAAATGGTAAACACCAGCAGCTGAATATAATCTCCATTGAAGACCACTGAGGTCATCTTCAAGATCCTTCCAAATATCAGCATCCTCATCTTTTGGTCCACACATTCTCTTGAATGTGGACCACAGTTTTATTCCATTAGCTGAAGTTGGTGCTTCAGCCTCATACTTGGTCTCTAGCAACCTCCATAGGTCCACCAAGTCTTCTCTATCACAACTTGCAAACAAAGATATGAGAGTGGTAAAAGTGTGAACCTCTTTGCCATACCTGCCAATCTTCCAAAATCCACATTCATCTTCTTCATAGCTCACAATTGGGTTTCTGGAATCTAGTGGTAACACTTGCACCATATCTGAAGCTTCTAATGGTGAGAGCTTGAGGCTCTTTCTTATAACAACTTCACTTGGATATAGTGGATCCATATCTTTGGGAAACTCAAGAGAAACTCCCTTTTTCACTGGTCTGGGAACAAACATTGCTTTCTTGAGCTCCATTTCTTCTGCAAGTTCTTCTTTCCTTTCATCAGAAAGAAGTCTTAGAGTGTTTGCTTCCTGCACTCTAACCCAGATGGGATAAGCTTTGCATTCCAACTCATCAAATGTTAATGCCCTCAATTTATGATATGTCCATCCTACTCCATGACATCTGAGCAACATGCAGTATAGCTCCCTTCTATCCCTTTTCAATTCTGAGAGAATATTGCTTGCCTTGTGTTTCAAAATAACCTGGCATTCTTTTTGTACTCTGAGGAGAATCTCTAAACCCCATATCTGATCTGAAATGGTCAAGTGTGGATTCTCCATACATCTTTTTTCCCAAGCATGATACATTTGAACCACCTCTGGCATATCAAAGTCAACCTGCAATTTCAACTCTCTCTATTTCTCATTGGCCAACTCATCTCCATACTCAAGTCTCTCTGGCTGTTCTATGATCATAACACTTGAGTCTGAGCTAGCTTCATCACTTCCTTCTTTCTCTTCTGAAGTGAAAACAAATGGTGACTCTTTCACCTCCTTTCTATCTTGTTCCATGATTTGTGCAGCCAACCTTCTATCAAACTCAACTTGAGCTGCATTCTTTGGAACAATCTCTTCTACCATAATACCCTTACCCTTATCTAATGGATCAATTGTTGGTAAGGAAGATGGTGATACCTGTGAAGAAACCTCCTTGATGATGGATGATGACTGGG
This sequence comes from Glebionis coronaria, assembly GCA_025667525.1. NCBI lineage: Eukaryota > Viridiplantae > Streptophyta > Magnoliopsida > Asterales > Asteraceae > Glebionis > Glebionis coronaria. The sequence continues at coordinate 270,543,752 of CM046878.1, forward strand.
ATACATCACCCTCATGTGCAGGTCTGTCAACGCCCAATTTTGCTCTATCAACGCCCAAAATATTTCTATCAGCGTCCAAATTCTCCTTGTCAACGCCCAAATTTCCTGCCTCAGCGCCTTTTGCAATCTCTTCCAACATGTCTGTAAATGATAAATTTAAGTTTGTAGGAGAGACTAAGGACGTATCAAAACCTGTCTGTTTCTTCAAACTTGTAAGGGCCTCAGCAATATCCAAAGATTGACCATCATGGCTGCCCTTATCACTCACATTTATTGGATCTTCCTCCCCTTTGGAAGATTCCTCCATCCCTCTCCTTGCACTTGCAGTCTCCAAAACAACAATCCTCTCCCTCAATTGCTTGAGTTCAAGGCCTTGTGAGCTGACAACTTGTACCAAGTCTGCATTTTGCTTTTGCAAGCTCATGCAGACTGCCGTCAATTCAATTAGGGTCATTGGTTCCAATCTGCCCTCCTCTAAAATGGGGATTTGACCTCCCAAGTCAGATTCATTGGGTATAGATGAGGAATTAATGATGGTGGGCCTGCCTTGGATAGCTTCTAAGCCAGAACCAATAGTCCCAGCCTCATCCATGTCACCAGCCACACTTGTGGTGGTGGTTCTCTCTGCTACATGGCTAGGACCACCAGAGGAGAACACTCCAATAGTCCTTTGGCGTTTCATCAACCTATATTCAGGGGGTGTAGAAGATGATGTGGATTGGGTGGATGTGGGTTGGTTAAGGGGTGTTTGGGTTTGTGAAGGTTGTGTGTCAACGTTGGAAATAGGCACATCAACGCCAACATTTAACGTGTCAGCGTTGAAGGGTTCTTGGTCAATTTGCATATGTTCAGGAGAAGGTAATGGTTCAGGTATTGGGTCAATTTGGGGTTGAGGGTCTGGTTGGTGTTGTGCTGCTGCAATGACAACAAGCATAGCTTGGGTAAAGGGTAGGTCACGATGGGGGGGGGGGGTGAGTTCATCTTCATAAAAATTGCTTTCTGTTACACAGGGATCTCATAAAAATCATTATGATCCCTTGTGCAGTATCCTTGAACATAAAAAACCATTTGCAAAAATCGGGGATAAGCTAAAGTCATTTTGTTCCCCTTATTTTTACACATGCCCTCAAAAATCATTTTAGAATAATTAAATTTTTGCCCAGTTGCAATGCACACAATAGCACTTGAAATAGATCTATTGATCTCATTGTGTGCAGTGCATTTGGGACTCAAACATTGTAGGAGGACATGTATGAGGTACTTCCAGGCTGGGGGAAACTCCTGTTTATGATATTTGTTTAAAGTTCCTTCATCAGGAAAAGGATAACCCAAAGCCCTTAGTCCTTGTTCTATTTCTCTAATGGGAAGGGTGGCTATGCCATCAGCATCATCAAGATGCAAGGCTTGGCGTACCAAAGCCTCAGTAACCACCCAAGGTCTCCCATGAACAATAGAAGTTAATGTAGTCACTCTATTAACTGTTGAGGAACTGACAGTGTTCCAAAACTGTTTAATATGTGTGACAGGAATGAGTGGTGCATGAGAAAGAGCATACCTAATAGGAGATGCGTTCAAATACGCCACCATTTGTGTGTATTGGGGAAACAGAGCATCATCAGCTTCAAGATACGCGATCATGTTGTGTTGGCTTCTGAACCCCAATTCCAATTCTGATGGTTTAAACTTTGGTGCCATTGTTGAAAGCTGTTAAAATTGATTGATGAAGATGAAGTTGATAAGAGAAAATTGTGTTAGACAAGAATTATAGATACCCTGTTTAAAAATAGGAGCCAAATTTATAGGAGAAGAAAATGCATGTGATTGGCCCAAAAATAGGCAAGTATTTTCAAAAACACAATCATGAAAATATTGAAAAAGAAGAATTTTATCTCATGCATTAAATGAAGTCTATCAACTCCCAAAATTACGGCCTAAAATATGTCAAAAAGTAACAACTGGGTAGGATCCATTGAGTGTCAACGGTCAAAAATAACCTATCAACGCCCAACGGCTATAATCTTGTCAACGTTTGTATATAGCCATGTCAGCGTCTAAATTGGTCACAACAACGCTTGGAAAAATACTTGTCATCGTCCAAAAATAAAAATGTTTAAAAATGAAAAATGACCTTAACAAAGTAATTTATCCTAGAGAAGATAACCAAAAAGCTGATAATTATTATAGGGCGGCAAGCACTGTCCAGTTATGCACACTTGCTTAAGCAAGATAGACATAACAGTCCTCTAGTGTCCCTTGCTAACCAAAACTCTTAACAACCAAGTTATCTTATAAAATTCCTTGTTACTCCTAGGTAAATTCCATAACAAAATTAATCCCAAGTCTCCCAACAGACCACAACCAATTCTAGGCCAAAAATGTCTTGGCAGCATGCATAGTATATCAACTTTGCATGCTACAGTGCCTCATGATTTAGTAAAACTAACTCATACTCACCTGTGGACACAATCTAGAATTGTGATAAGAGTATCATATGGATACCCAAACATCCTAAAGGTTCCTAAAACCTCCCCTTAAACTATGATACATAAGTTACTAAAAACTTGCATGAACATAAAAATTTATGTCAAGATAGGAATTAAAAATTCCAACCATCATCCATAAATAAAAACTTGTCCAAATGCTTCTCCATTGATCCATAAGCAACTCTGTATCCAATGGTATACTGCTAACACCACCTGCACATTTAGATTGAAAACCACAAAACTAACATTGTTGCTGACAACGCCCCGATAACACATGACAGCGTTGAGGGAAGCTTTGTCAGCGTTAGACAATTACATTGCTGACAACGTTACAAAAACACTTATCAGCGTTCAAGCAACCTTTGTCAGTGTTAGAAAAATATAGTGGAAAATCTAAATCATCAATAAGACTAATAACAATGCATCATCCTGTACATACTTTTACAAAAAGACTCCAAAACACATATTATGTGAGATTGATCATTCCAATACTTGTTACCAAGTATTGAAACCTCCCAGCATCAAAAGGTTTAGTTAGTAAATCTGACACATTTTCTTCTGTGTCAACCCTATCTGGTTGTATTAAACCCTTTTCAAAACAATCTCTTATAAAATGGTGTCTAATTTCTATGTGTTTAGTTTTAGAATGATGTACAGGATTCTTAATGATGCATAAAGTGCTGTTATTGTCAACAAATATCTTGGTATGCATGAAATTATACCCATAGTCCAACAGCTGGTTCTGAATCCACAAAACTTGTCCACAACAAGCAGCTGCAGCAACATACTCAGCTTCAGTTGTAGAATTAGCCACCACTGTTTGTTTCTTGCATTGCCAAGATATCAACCTGCTCCCAAGAAACTGACATCCACCAGTTGTGGATTTCCTATCAAATTTATCACCTCCATAGTCACTATCTGAATATGCAATCAGCTCCAATTGTGAATCCTTTGGGTACCACAAACCAATACTAGGATAGCATCTTAGGTACCTAAAGATCCTTTTCACAGCATAAAGGTGACATTCTTTAGGAGTCACTTGATGGCGTGCACAAGCACACACAACAAACATGATGTCAGGTCTGGAGGCTGTAAGATACATCAAGGATCCAATCATGGATCTATAGTGCCTGACATCAACATCTTTCCCATCTCCAATCTTTCCCCAAGGGTGTTCTCTATCCATAGGAGTAGTAGCCCTCTTTTCATGTGGAGAAAAGCCAAACTTCTTCAAGATCTCAGCCATATATTTATCCTGGGAGATGAAGATACCATCTTCTTTCTGCTGAACTTGTAAACCAAGAAAGAAGTTCATCTCCCCCATAGCACTCATCTTGATTTTGTCTGTCATAAGCTTGGAGAAATCCTCACTCATCTTTGGATCAGTAGACCCAAAAATGATGTCATCAACATAGACCTGGACAAGCAACACATCCTTGCCTTTCTTCTTTGTAAATAGTGTCTGATCTATGGTGCCCCTCTTGAATCCATTGTCCACTAAGTAAGTAGACAAAGTACCATACCATGCTCTTGGGGCTTGATGAAGTCCATACATAGCCTTTTTGACTCTATACACCTTATCTGGATTCTCTGGATCCTCAAAACCAGGAGGCTGCATCACATATACCTCCTCAACAATAGTTCCATAGAGGAAGGCACTCTTGATATCCATTTGATAGACAGTGAACCCCATGCATGATGCATAGGCTAAAAAGATCCTGATAGCTTCAATCCTTGCAACTAGTGCAAAGACTTCCTCATAGTCTATCCCCTCTTCTTGTGTATATCCCTGAGCCACTAATCTTGCCTTGTTTCTGACCACAATGCCTCTTTCATCTCTCTTGTTCCTTAGAACCCATCTTGTCCCTATAGGTCTGACATATCTGGGACAATCAACCAGCTCCTAAACATCCTGAATTACAAATTGGTGAAGCTCATCCTGCATTGCTTCCACCCAACTTGGTTCTTTGAGAGCATCAAATATCTTCTTGGGTTCCTGTTGTGACAGAAAACAGGCAAACAAACATGCTTGCACAAGAGGGGTATCAACCTTCTTGTGAATATTGGCAATAAACCCACCAAGATCTTGATGAGATCTTCTAGTCTGAACTGGAGTCATAATATCACCAATGATTTGAGAAGTGGGGAGATTCTTCATAGTGGAAGTGAGAACTCCTCCTTCAAAAAGTCTGGTGTCCTCAACCTCATTCTCCATGTTGCCAATATCTTCTTCATCAGACTCTCTTTCATCAATATGAGGATGAACCTCTTCATATAGGTTGGAAGGTTCTCCTTGTTCAAAAATGGAAGAGAAAAGATGTGCAGAAGTGTTGTGAACGCCTGAACCTTGTTTGTCAGCGCTTGGGCTAACAACGCTTGACTGTTGTTGTCAACGTCTGAGCCATCAACGTCTGAATTGGTCTTGTCAGCGCTAGATTTGCCTTTGTCAGCGCCTGAAGGACCATGCATGTTTGTATCTGGTGGTACTTGGAGACCACCATTATCTTTACCAGCAGCAGCAACAGCAAAAGCATCTGTCCAAATGGGAATTGTGACATATTCTTGTATAGGAGATGTCTTTTCTGCTTGTGATCCAACCTTTTCATGAACCTGTGTACCTGAAACATCAACAACTTGTTCCTCCACAACATTTGAAGTTACCTTCACAATGTCTGGATTAGTGACAGGCATATAATTTAAAGTTCTAGATAAAGGTTCCAAGTCAAACAACCAATTAGGACCACTTTCAGGATCACTAGGTTTATTTTCTAAAAACATAACATGTACTCTTTCAAGTATACGTTTTTCCTCTTTAAGATAAACCCTATATCCCTTGCTCTGCACTGAATACCCCATGAAGTGGCCTTCATCACCTTTTGCACTAAATTTACCTAAGGCATCACTAGTGTCTAAAACTACTACATGACAACCAAAAGGTCTGAGAAAACAAATATTAGGTTTTCTTCCCCAAAGTAACTCATAAGGTGTTTTGTTCTGAATTTTGTTAACCAATGCTCTATTTTGAACATAACAAGCTGTATTAACAGCCTCAGCCCAAAAGGCTATAGGAAAATGAGCATCAGCCAACATGGTTCTGGCTGCTTCAATTAGGGTTCTATTTTTCCTCTCAACAACCCCATTTTGCTGTGGGGTTCTGGCAACACTAAATTTCCTAGTAATTCCTTTCCTGGCACATAAATCATCTAGCTTCTTATTCCTAAATTCACCACCATTATCACTCCTAAGCATTTTAACTTCATTGCCAGACTTCTTCTCAATCTGAGTGATAAAATCAATTAGAATATCAGCTGTGTCACTCTTCATAGCTAGAAAGAATGTCCAAGTAAACCTAGAAAAGTCATCTGTGATGACAAAGCAATATGACTTACCATTCAAACTTTCTATATTGGTTGGACCAAAGAGGTCCATATGAAGCAAATGAAGAGGTCTAGAACTAGAGTGCACCCGTTTGGACTTGAATGAGACCTTGTGCTGCTTGCCTTTAAGACATGCAACACAAGAGTGGTCATTGTGGAAGGCCTTCTCAGGCAAACCATCAACCAAGCCAAGTCTCACAAGCCTATTTATATTCTTAAAATTTATGTGCCCTAGTCTCCTGTGCCACAAATTACTCTCATCTACTGAAGCTTTAACATAAAAACAAGACATATTATTATTCATTCTAATCCCATTCAGATTCACATTATATATGTCTTTATGCCTAGGTGTTCTATACTCAATATATTTCTCATCAGGGATCTTATAATCCTTGCTTAACACCAAACACTCAGTATCAGTAAACAGAACTTTATTTTTGTTATCACAAACTTGTGATACATTAAAAAGATTGTAATCAAGTTCTTTTACCAAAAATACATTTTCAAAACGCAAATTCTTGGTGAGAAGGGTTCCTTTGCATGTGATAGTACCATATCCGCCTCCAAAGTAAACCTTGTCACCATCCTTAATGGGAGTGAAGTTAGTTAAATAATCTTCCTTCCCTGTCATGTGCCTTGAGCATCCACTGTCCCAATATCCATAATCATTGACCTGTTTTTGAATGCCCTGCACATAAAGAAAACAAATTAGTTTTCTTTGGGAACCCAAGCCTTAGAAGACTTGGACTCAACTGGTTGTTCAATAGGAACAGACTTAGTTCTCATAACAACCCCATTTTCATCCTTCTTAGGATGAAAAACCCAGTTAACCCTAATAGGTTTTGTAATGACCTTTGAAATGTAATTAAATCTGTTGCAGGTCATTGAAATCCCATTATCATTAGTGTTTTGATATTTCTTGGGTCTCCATGTTAAGCTTGAAGAAGCTTTAGACCCCTTTCCTTGTGGTTGCAAATATTTAGGTCTGGTCACGTTTCTGTCAGCGTTGGAATTGGTCTTGTCAACGCTGAAATTACCCTTGTCAGCGTTGAACCTAGGGTTTGCTACAGAAACCCATTGCCTATTAGACCAAGTGTTTGTCTTTTGAAATGGTCTTTGTCCATGAGTGTTAGACCCTCTAGTGAAGAATGGGGCAGGTCTAACAACTTGTGGACTTTGCTGCACACAAGGTTTGGGTCTGACAACCTTTGACTTCTTAACAACGTTGACTTTGTTCGTGTCAGCGTTGAATTTGTTCCTGTCAGCGCTGGTTGTGGGAGCGTTGACACACTTATATGCCAAATGTGAAAAGCTACCACAAGTGTAACAAGCTTTTCTAGACACAACCCTAGGTCTAGAAGAGAAGAAGCCTGTTCCACCATTGCTAACTTGGCTATTAGTTGACCTAGTATTCCTATACATCTCTGTATACTTAATGCTAGGTTTTCTAACAGTGTTTGAGCCTAGGTCAACAGCTTTACTAGTGATTGGGTTTGTAACCTTAATGGGAGTTGACTCATTGGGACTTTCACATAGCAAGCCACCCTTAACAAATAAAGTAGGGTTAGCTTTCTTCCATTCATTCAGGTCAGTCAACTTTTGTTGGTACTCTTCAACTGGAGTGACAACTCTTGGTGGAGAAATGAATTCCTCCTCTTAGAATTCTGGCAAACCAGTCCAAGATAGGTCCTTTTGTTGGACACCATAGAAGTCACCAGCTGGTGGTGGAACCACAGAGTAATCATTCATCCCAATCCCAGTCATGTCCTTAGGATCTCTTTGTTTACTCACACAGTCTCCTAGGGTTTGTGTGGCTCTATCAAATCTTTGAATTTTAAGGCCAACATTATCTTTATTCTTAATGGCCTCATCTAGCTTAGCCTGTAACTCACCATTAACCCTTTCCATGATGTTTCTAATATCCATACTATCATTTAACTCATGTTTTAAGATATTTATTTTATCTTTTAAGTCAAATTCCATTTTCTTATATTCAGAAACTGTCTTCTCAATTTGAGTGAGAGCTAGTTGATAATTAGATAGTTTTCACTTTTCAGTACTCACATCACTTAATAATATTAACACCTCTTTGTTAAGTTTCTCAGTGTTTAACCTACAACCTTTACTACAAAAAGCATCATTGTATACCTCATTATCAGATGAAGAGGAGGAGTGTGCCATGAGAGCATATTCAACATGCTCTTCTTCTTCAATTTCAGCAACCAAAGCTTTATCCTCTTCCACATCCTTAGTCAGATAGCTCCAATCCCATCCCATACCATCAATTCCTTGAACTGCAACCATGGCTTTAGGATCCTGAGCTTTAACAATTTGACTTGAGGGTTTACCAACGTCAGATCTTCTAGGAGATCTGCATTCCCTCATGAAGTGCCCCATACGATGACAGTTGTAGCACTCAACTTTGGATTTATCAAATCCAGCTGTGTCTTTGGCATTGAAGGTCATCTTCTTTTTAAACCTTCTGTTCCATCTGTTTGCTCTTATACTAGCAAGATCCATGTTCCACTTAATGTCCATCTTCTCCAAGTGCTCATCACTTATCTGCTCAAGGTCCTCATATGTAATCACTGAACCATTGGGAAAAGAAGAAATATAAGCACATACAGTATCCAAATCCAAACCAGCAGGTTTAACTCTTGGGGAGTCACTTTTGAATGTGTCAGCGTCTGAAAAGGAGACGTTGACAGGACTTGTTCCAGCGCTGACACATGATGATCCAGTAACTGGATGCATGTAAGAGTCCTTCTGATTGAATTGACCTTCACTATGAGAGAAGAAGGCCATGTTACTGTTGGTAGACTTGCTTCCATGCACTAAAAGAGTTTCATCTTCCAACAGCCTTAGTTTGTTGTAGATGTCATCAAACGTGGAACTTTTGTAAGTATTATTGGCAAGAATAGATCTTGCCTCAATCTTCCACGCCTCACCAAGACTTTTAAGAAAGGTAGCATTAATGTCAACATCACCAAGTTGTGTCCCCATGAAGGAAAATTTGCTTGTAATGTCAAGCAATCTGCTTCTCACACTACTTAGCTTCTCATTGGGTTGAGCTTTGAAAACAGCATAATCATACATGAGTTGTTTCTTCTTTTCTTCCCTGGTATCTTCATTGCCACCATATGCAACTTCAAGAGCTGCCCAAAGGTCTTTAGCAGAATCATAACCTCTGTATTTATGCTGGTTCTCTTGTCCCAAAGAGACTTTCAGAATATTTAGGGTTTTCATGTCAAACCCTTTTCTTTGCTATGTCTTCAGTAGAAACAGCTCTACCATCTTCAGGTTTTTCTTTCTTATCTTCTTCAGAACATCCAGCAACAGCTGATCTTTGAGAAATAGCATCAGCAATCTTTTGGGCTTTATCGAATGTGTTTCCATATTCAATGATCTCCCAGAGTGTGTAGTCATAGATCCCTAGATATTGCTCAAAGTTGAATTTCCACAATTCAAAGTTGGTTGCATCAAGCATGGGAATCTTGATGTTTGGTAAAGGTGAGGAGGAGGAGTTTATTGTTTCAGACATGATGTTGTTAGGGTTTTTGAGAAAATTAGGATTTTGGTGATTATTAGGGTTCTTGTGTTCTTTAAGATCAAAAGTTCCTCAACAAGCTCTGATACCACTTGTTGATCCCAAACTTAGATCGATTTAGCTTTATGTATACGAGATTAGATCAAGTAATACACTTAGAGAAACCTTTGTATATGCTTATGATAATCTAAGTGTTATGCGGAATTAACACTTAAACAAGAACACACAATAATATAAACAAACTTTCACTTTGATTAATATAATCAAACTTGCTTACAATAAAAGTAGTTTACGAATGAAAACTTATATGAAACATTAACCTAAAGGTCTTCTTTTATAGACATAAGAAGCCTTGTACAATAATCTACGTATCAGCTATTCTAGGTAAAGATAAATATAGAAAATACATTGTTGTTCCTATCTTTACTAGAAGTAATCTAGAATACAATAAACGCGTAGAGTATATCTTCCCATCAGTGCTTGTCAACGCTTGAGCTGTCAGCGTTTGTTTTACTCCTGTCAACGCTTGATTTCCTCTTGTCAGCGCTTAAGTGATCTGGCCATAATTTATTCCCAACATCTTTTTAAGAAAATGTTTTATTTAAATAGAAAATGTAAATTTGAAAATGGCATATTCCATATGCCATAAGAATATCCTTTGAAGGTTTAAAAAACCTCAGATATTCCTACCCCACTAAAAGACAAAAAAGGAGCGTAGTCTACTGGGCGGTACCTTAAATAGCTAGGCGATTCTCTAGTGATATGGAACCGCCGGGCTAGTTAAAGAACCGCGCCCAGCTAGCCGTTGCACCTTGTCTTCTATAAATAGTGGATCAAATCCCATTTTCCAACAAGCCTCTTGGACGTTTTTCTAAGCCCCTTTCTCTTTTATATAGCATAATGATCACTTAATGTGCTAGGTATGTTTACATATGATTATCCTCTTGATCCCCTCCTTTACCTTGTCTAAAGAGAAGATCACTTACTCGCTAGTGTTGTGATAAAGATGAATCCATGAATTAGTCATGTTCATCATGTTAGCCTTTTTGTTTTATGTTGATCCATTTGTATTTATGAATACTTGGACAAGTTGTGTTCATCCAAGCTACTTGTGATTACTTGGATTTGTTGTGTACATCCATTGCATATGTGTTTGCTTGGATTTATGTTGTGTAGATCCAAGCTACATGTGTGTACTTGGATATGTCTGGTTGAGTTGTAATAGATTGTGTAGTAGTTCTCACTAAACTATAAAGTGATGTGGTTGTGTCTTGTGAGTTCTCACTAAACTTGAAAGTGATTAGTAGTTGTGTTGTGTGAAGTTCTCACTTAGCTTCAAAGTGAAGAGTCGTGAAGATTGGTTCTAGCTTTAGATTAGAACTCGACATCTAGCCTTGTGTCGTTAAATTGTGAAGTAGGAAACGTTGTGTAGATTGGTCCTAGCTAAATATTAGGTCTTGACATTTAGCTTAGTGTCGGAAAATAATGTAAGCGACGATGTAAGGCTTTCTCCGCCAAGAAGGGAGCTTGTGGATATAGTGGAAATCTTGAGTAGGTGTACTCGAGGAGTGGAGTAGAAACGAGGATAGAGCCTCGTTGTCGAACCAGTATAAATCTTGGTGTCTTGTCATTGGGTTGTCTCTTTCCTTTACTCTTTACTTATTTCATTATCATTATACTTACTTATTACCATTGCTAATGCATTTAAATTGAACCTAATCATTATGCAACTTAGATTCAAGTAAAAGATAGTTATGATACAAACCTAATTGAAAGTAATTTTAATTAGGTGACTAATCGAAGAGAAACTATTCAACCCCCCTTCTAGTTTCTACAAAACCTATGAGCGAACATTCTTGTTTGACTCAATATTTTGAGGCTAACAATCTCCCCCAATGTGAGGTCATTCCTCTTTGACATTTGAAAGTCAAGGGAGATTACAAATTTCATCATAAATGAGTCTTGAACGTGTAATAGTAGTCTTGTTCCTTCATGTTGTGATCTTTGAGCCTTTGTCATTGTCTTTTGACTTTGTCTTTTATCTTGAGATCTTCAAAGCATTCTTGACTTGTCTTTTCCATCTTTCGATCTTATGTCTTTATCCACATGCTCATACTTTGCACTATCTTGAAAGCTTGTTAACAATATCCTTTGAAGAGAGGTCATTCCTCTACATTAATTGATATTTTGATCATCAGAGTTACGGAAGTCTTTAGCTTTCTTGATTGTTGAGTATGTCTTTAGGCATGAGTATGTGGTTTAGAATCTTCGACTTTGCTGAGTACACCGTAACGACACCTTCTCGAGACAAAACTTAGACATGGACTGAATGGCTTTGACATTCGTCCTAAATCGGTAGCGTTTTACCTACGGTTGGTAAAGAACGTTACACGATATTAAATATCGTACTTGTGATTAGGTAGATTCAATTAAGAATCTCCTTGACAGGGTTTCGTGGAAGTACTAGCCGTTCTCTTTACTCGACCGTCTCAAAGTAAGAATGCGGACATAAAGAGTGAATCAATTGGATAAATATCCGCTTGATTAAAGTCGTCAATTCAAATTCCTGGAACAAGTTTGATTCATTAAGAATCTTACCATTGTTGCTTTCCAGTTGACACAAGCTTGATTCATAAGAATCTCGCAAGTTACCTACCGTAGTGCTGTTTATGTTGATCCCAAACTTAGATCGATTTAGCTTGTGTAAACGAGATTAAATCAAGTTAAACACGCAGAGAAACTTTGTTGTATATGAAAAAATTCAAGTATTATGCAGAATTAATACTTAAATAAGAACACACAAACAAGATAAACCAAACTTTAACTTTGATTGATAAATCGAACTTGCGTACAATGAAAGTGTAAAACATATATTGAACTAAAACTTAAAGGCCTCCTTTTATAGATTAAGGAGCCTTGTACAAGAGTCTACGTATCAGCTATTTTAGGTAAAGATAAACATAAGGAATACATTGTCGAACATATCTTTACTAGAAACATACTAGAAACATAAAACGTATAGACTAAGTCTTCTATCAGTGCTTGACTTCTTCTTATTAATGCTTGACTTCTTCCTGTCAACGCTTGTCTTGTCAACGCTTAATTTCTTCCTATCAACGTCCAAATTGCTCTTGTCAACGTCTAAGTGTTTTGGCTACATTTTATTCCCAACAATCCTCCCCTAAACTTGATATCTACTCTAGCAATTAAGTTTCTGAATAAAAACTAAGTACTAGGAGGATTCTTACAAATCTTATCAAATTGGAAATAAATATATCTAATCAAATCTTTGGCCACGTCACTTGAGTAGTCTATCTCCACCTGTGTTGTCATAGTTTTCTTCAAAACTTCTTTAGACATAGGATACTCAGCATCGACAAGAAGATACTCAGAAAACTTTGCAGAACTCAAATGATACACACCAGCTGCTGAATATAGACGCCATTGAAGTCCACTGATATCATCATCAAGATCCTTCCAAACAGGATCTTCTTCATCTGGTGCACACATCCTTCTAAATTTTGACCAAATCTTTATTCCATTGACTGAAGTAGGTGCTTCAGTCTCATACTTGGCCTGCAGTAACCTCCAAAGGTATGCCAAGTCTTCCCTATCGAGGCTTGCAAACAAAGACATAAGAGTAGTAAAAGTATGTACCTCTTTCCCATATCTGCCAATCATCCAAAACCCACTTGCATCTTCTGCATAGCTAACTATAGGGTTTCTAGAATCATGAGGTATCACCTCCACCATATGTGAAGCTTCCAAGGATGAAAGCTTATTGCTTCTTCTAATAACAGCTTCACTAGGATTCACTTTATCCATGTTTTCTGGGAATTCAAGTGGAACTCCTTTCTTCAAAGGTCTTGGTGCAATTAAAGCCTGTTGAATCTGCATCTCTTCTGCAAGCTCTTCCTTTCTTTCATCTGAAAGAAGTCTGATAGTGTTCATCTCTTGCACTCTTTCCCAAATAGGATAAGCCTTATATTGCAATTCATCAAAGGACAATCCCTACAACTTATGAAAAGTCCAACCCCCTTGATGACATCTAAGCAACATATAATAAAGTTCCCTTCTATCCCTCTTAGATTATGAGAAAACTTTGCTGGCTTTATACTTTAGGATAACCTGGCAATCCCTTTGAATCCCGAGTAGAATCTCCAAACCCAAATCTGATCTGATAAAGACATCTCTGGATTCTCCATGATCTTATTCTCCCATGAAAAGTACTGGGCAACTTCAGGCATATCATAATCTACCTGATTCTTCAATTGTGCAAGCTTTTCCCTTGCCAACTCATCACCATATTCAAGTCTTTCTGGTTCTTCAAAAATCATGACACTTGAATCTGTGCTCTCATCACCACTGTTTTCCATACTCTCAACAACAGTCTCCTTCATCCTATCTTCTTTCTCAAGTTGTGCAGCCAACATGGAATCAAATTTTACTTAGGCTGCATCCTTGGGAACCACTGTTTCTACCATAATCCCTTTACCCTTATCTAATGTATCAACGATGGGTAAAGATGATGATGGTACCGGTGAAGACACTTCCTTGGTGATAGCTGATGACTGGAATACATCAACCATACCTGCAGGTCTATCAACGTCTAAAACCTGTGTGTCAACGCCTAACTTACTCTTATCAGCGCTTGGCTTGTCAGCATCAAAAATCTGCTTGTCAACGCTCACCTTACTCTTGTTAGCGCTTCTTGTGAACTGCTCCATCAACTCAGTAAAAGATAAATTCAAATTTGTAGGGGTAACCAATGAAGCATCAAAACCTGGTTGCCTCTTCAAATCTGTTAGAGCTTCAGTTATACCCAAAGATTCTCCTTCATGTGAGCCTTTGTCACTCAAATTAATTGGCTCGATAGCAGCTTCCTCCCCTTTGTAAGAATCCTCCCCTGATGAAAGGACTCTTGTCTGCCTACTCCTAGTCTCAGCAGCTTCCAAAACAACAATCCTCTCCCTCAATTGCTTGAGTTCAAGGCCTTGGGTAGAGACAGTATGTACAAGGTCTGCATTTTGCTTTTGCAAGCTAATGCAGACAGCCGTTAATTCCAACAAAGTATAAGGTTCCAATCTGCCCTCCTCTAGAATGGGAATTTGACCTTCCAAAGTAGAGTCATGGGGCATGGATTGGGTCTTAATGATGTTAGGACTGGCTTGGCCTGCATCTAAGCTAGTACCAATAGTCCTAGCCCCACCCATGTCACCAACCACACTTGTGGTGGTGGTTCTCTCTGCAACATAGCTAGGACCACCAGAGGAGAACACTCCAATAGTCCTTTGGCGTTTTTCCATCCTAAAGTCTGGGGGTGAAGAGGATGATGTGGATTGGGTTTCAGTTTGAAGGTTAAGGGGTGTTTGGGTTTGTTGTAGAAAGGTGTCAACGTTTGGATTTGAAGTGTCAACACCAACATTTAACGTGTTAGCGTTGAAGGGATCTTGGTCAAGTTCCATATGTTGGGGTGATGGTGATGGTTCAGGTAATGGGTCTGGTTGTGGTTGTGGGTCAGGTTGAGGTTGTGCTGCTGCAATAACAGCAAGCATGGCTTGGGTAAGAGGTAAGTCTCTGTGGGGGGGGGGGGGGGGGGTGAATTCATCTTTCCAAAAATTGTTTTCTTTTGCACAGGGATCGTATAAAAGCCATCATTATCCCTGGTGCAATACCTTTGTTCATCCAAAAACCATTTACAAAAATCTTGGGTAAGCCAGAGTCATCTTGCTACCCTTGTTTTTACACATGCCATCAAAAATCATTTTAGAAAAATTATATTTTTGCCCTGTAGAAATACACACAATGGCACTACCAATTGATCTGTTAATTTCATTATGTGCAGTACATTTGGGACTCAAACATTGAAGTATGACATGTATTAAGTAATTCCAAGATGGGGGAAATTCCTGTTTTGAATATTTATTTAAAGATCCCTCTTCAGGGAAAAGATAACCCAAAGCTTGAAGTCATTGTTCTAGCTCACCAATGGTTAGGGTGGTTATACCATCTGCATCATTAAGATGCAAAGCCTGGCGAACCAAGGCTTCAATAACCACCCATGAACGCCCATGGACTGTAGCAGTCAATATAGTCACATTATTAATCATTGAGGAAGTGACAGTATTCCAAAACTTCTTAATATGAGTGACAGGGATAAGTGCATACTTGATGGGGGATGCATTTAAATACTCCACCATCTGAGTATATTGAGGAAATAGAGTGTGGTCAGCCTCCAAATAGGCAATCATATTATGCTGACTTCTGAACCCCATTACCAAATCACTCGGCTTAAATGCTGTGTGAAAGATTATGAAAGGCGCCATTGATGTAGAAAGTTGTGTGAAAGATTATGAAATATGAATATGTGTAAAATTTTAGTTAGACAAGAAAAAGTAGGTACCCTGTTTCAAAATAATGAGCCAAATATATAGGAGAGGTAGGCACATGTGATTGGTAAAAAATTAGGAAGTTATTTTCAAAATATAATGATGAAAATCTTGAAAAAAAATAACTTATCTTGTGCATCAATAAAAAGTTACCAACTCCCAAAATTACTGTCCAAATTTTCGTCAAAAATAACAACTGGGTAGGACCCAGTGAGTGTCAACGGTCAAAAATAACCTATCAACGCTCAACGACTATATTATTGTCAACGTTGAAAAAAGCCATGTCAACGTTAAAATTGGTCCTAACAACGTTTGGAAATAAATCTGTCAACGTCCAAAAATAAAAATAATAAAAATGAAAAAGGACCTTAACAAAGTGATTTATCCTAGTGAAGATAACCTATAAACTGAAAATTACTATAGGGTGGCAAGCACTGTCCATCATGCACACTTGCTTAAGCAAGATAGACATAACAGTCCTCAAGTGTCCCTTGCTAACCAAAGTTCTTAACAGTGAAGTTATCTCATAAAATCCTTTGTAACTTCCCAGGTAAGCCCAATAAAAAACATACCCAAGTCTCCCAACAGACCACATCCAATTCTAGGCCAAAAAGTCTTGGCAGCGTGCATAGTATATCAACTTGGCATGCTACAGTGCCTCATGAGTTAGTAAACTAATTCATACTACCAGTGGACACAATCTAGAATTGTGATAAGAGTATTATATGAATACCCAAAAAGTCCTAAAGGGTTCCTAAACCTCCCCTTAAACTATGATACATAAGTTGCCAAATAAAATGCATGTATTAAAAATTTATGTCAAGATAGGAATATAAATATTCCAACCATCATCCATAAACTGAAACATGCTCCAATAATGCTCCAAAAATCCATAAGAAACTCTGTATCCATTTGTACATTGCTAACAACGCCTGCATAATTAGATCAAAAACCACAAAACTAACATGTTGCTGACAACGTCAATTTAACACTTGTCAGCGTTAAAATAACCTTTGTCAGCGTTAGACAAATAAAGTGGAAAATCTAATTTTGTACAAAGACCAATAACAAATGCATATCCTGTACATACTTTTATAGTAAGTTCCCAAAACACATATTAAGTAAGATTGATCATTCCAATACTTGTTACCAAGTATTGAAATCTTCTAGTATCAAAAGGTTTAGTTAATAAATCAGCCACATTTTCCTCTGTGTCAACCCTATCTGGTTGTATTAAACCTTTTTCAAAACATTCTCTTATAAAATGATGTCTAATTTCTATAAGTTTTGTTTTAGAGTGATGTACAGGATCTTTAATAATGCATAGAGTACTGTTATTGTCTACAAAAATCTTGGTATCCATGAAATTATACCCATAATCCAAAAGCTGGTTCTGAATCCATAAGACTTGTCCACAACAAGCAGCTGCAGCTACATACTCTGCTTCAGTTGTAGAATTGGCCACCACTGTTTGTTTCTTGCATTGCCAAGATATCAACCTACTCCCAAGAAATTGGCATCCACCAGTTGTGGATTTTCTATCAAACTTGTCACCCCCATAATCACTGTCTGAATATGCAATAAGCTCCAATGGAGAATATTATGGATACTGAAGAATATTGGTAATCTTAAGAATCAATGAAGTGGGTTGAAGATTTCTAGAGAGAGAGACTAGTGAGAGAAAGTATGTGTTTTATTAACTTGATAAAATGGAAACATCAACAACCAACCCCTTTCCATGGTGGAAAGGGGTATTTATATCCAAGCCACTAATGGGCTTGGGCTGACCCATGACAAACCCATGGGTCGGTTTCTTACTTAACTTAATAAGCACAACTTTAACTACGAGCTATACAACATTAATAATATTATGGAGTGACCGATACTTCTAATATACGTTAAAAACGTATTTCTAACAATCACCCCCTAAGGGAGGTCACTCCACGTTACACAGTTCTAAACCTAGCATACTATACTAAGTCTTCGTTCTTCAGCTCGTAATCTTTTCTTCTTTCTTTTTGTTGTGAATATGTTGATTTGATCTTTTAGGCTTTTGGCTTGAGAGCATTGTTCTTTTGACCAATCACGTGCGATCTTTGCCTTCTTGTGAATCTTGCCTCCTCGTGACTCCATGTTCCACACACTTATGTCTTTTGTTGAATTCTTGAAAGCTTCAGAGTTTGGTACAGCGGAAGGCTTCATTTGGTACTTTCTTGAATTTTGCTGAACTTTGATGCAGAAAAACATAAGCATGTGGGAACGACTTCAGCTGGTACACCGCAACGCCACCGTCTTCGCAGCAACATGATAAGACACGAATGAAATGGCTTAGAAAATTTCATTCTAAATCGGTAGCGTTTTACCTCCGGTCGGTGAAGACCGTTGGACGATATTAGATATCGTACCTTTGACGGATAGTTTCAATTAAGTAACTTCATGACAGGATTTCGCGGGTAAACCCGTTCTCTTTATTCGACGATCACTAAGCTTGACTGCGAACATAAATAGTGAATCACTTGGATAAATTATCCTTGTGATTGAAGCCGTCAAATCATGAAACCTGGAACAAGTGAATTTCAATTAAGATTTTCACCATCGTTGCTTTCCAGTTATCACGAGCTTAATTCATAAAGAATCTTGCACGTCACCTACCAAGTGCTGTTTGATGTTAACACTAGAAGGATTTCCACTCGTCACTGTGAACACTAAAGAGTGTCACTCTGAGTGTTCTGGCAAGATCATAAGATAATGCGTAGAGGCCTGGAACGAGTTTAAGTTCAATTAAGAATTAAACTACTGTTTCTTTCCAGTTTTTCACAAGATTGGTTCTTAAAGAACCGCACGTGTAACCTACCATGAGCTTGTTTGATGTTGGCTCAAGCAGGATTTCCATCTTCATTGTAATACTTGCGTATTACTCGGATGTTCTGGCAATATTACAAGAATACTGCGTAGGACTCATAAAAAATCTCTTACTTTTCACGGTGTGTGAGAAAGCAAGGAATAAATGGAAAGTGTCCTAATGAGACTTTTGATGATCTCGTGGCTCTAGACTCGATAGTGCGTTTTGATTTAGTGAGCGATGGCTGGAGAGGAGTGCCACCTTTTCAATATCAGTCTATTCGGAGTGAATAAACCAATAGATAACGTGTTGATCTCCGTGTGATTAAAACAAATACCTTTTGAGAGATATTTGAGTTAGCTGGGAAGGGTTGTGCATTGCATCACTGGATCCATGATGTCTTTCTTCAATATCAAGAATCATTAATCAATGATCTCAATAGCATATGTATTGACCCGGTTTCTGCCTAAAGTTGTAAGGAGGGCTTCTTTCTTTACACCCTTTATCTTTACAATTCTTTTTCATTCTTCAACCCCTTCAATGCTTACCAATACGTCATAACTAGCACCTTGTTGTAATTGTTCCAGTGCTAGCTTAAGTACTTGGTCGGCATTCAGCTACGTTCACAATCTTTCTCTATCTTTCCTAGGACTTCTAATTCTATCTAGGGAATTGTCCTTGGGAAGATTCCATCGGTTCTGATGAATCATTGGACTAAAACCTATTCCTACCACCCTTTTTTCACCACATCCGTCGTGAATTAAGCGTGTTTTGGGAAAGTATAGTCACCATGAAAAATCCTTGAAAATCACTTAAGGTACTTGTGATATTGAAATCAAGAGTTTTGTACCTTAAGTGTTTTGTTCATCAAAAACGCTCCCCCTTAACACGTGCTTTACACATATTAAGTTGGATTATCGTTAAGTCTTTTTCATCTTTTAGCCAAGTATCATTTAAGTCTCCTTAATCCTATTTTCTCCCATTATCCAAAATGTTAACCATTATTATTTGGGATATTGAATGGATTAACCGGTCTTTTTGTAAAAATGAAATCGATGTTTGGCAATAGAACATGTTAATGCTCCCCCTTAAATTAATAAGGGATAGTTGTAGTGCTTTAGTATGATATATTTTGAAAGATTTAGAATCTCGTGAGAAATTCTTGAAAAATTATCATACCTTAACACTACATCAAGCCGTAAAAGCACAATATTCACAAATTTACATATTCACAAATAAAAACCAATATAGAGTAGACCTGAAATGTACGAACCATTAGATGGATCGTTGCAGTAACTTGTGGTGCACTCCATATGGTCTACCACCCACAAACCTTTCTAAGATCCTCATCAATCTACGTTCCCGGAGCTTTTGATCAATCTTCTTGATCATATATTTCGCCATTTGCCGATAACCCGGATGCCAGTCCTCAGTCATCTCTGGTAAAGACCCACCAGAATTAAGATGCTCCAATTTTCCTCTGACGTATATGAGAGTCCCGTCACTGTACTTATAAAGCTCACCTACCCTCATAAACTTCATTATTCCATGACTGTTCAAGTAGAAAATCCCGTAACTCGGAACAGTAATACCGGTATAAGGACATCTTGTGACATGTTGAGGTAGAACTTGGTTCATTGGACGGGTCAGGTTAAGCTTCCTTTGGTAGCTTTCAACTCCCAATTGAAGATCTTCAACTCGTTTCTTGATAACAACGCTTCGTGTGAACATACGAAGTGCTGTATTCAAGGCGATGATTTCTTCACGAGTAAGATGGGTCAGTTGATCACGGGTCATCATAAGCAACATGTCTTCGATATCTTCAAGGCGAATGATAGAAAAATCTCCCTGCTGTATTGTGTATTCTCTGTCATCTTCCCTTTTTAGACGAATCTCCGTCACATGATGATAGCCATTTTTGGCTTCAGTTTTCAGCCCCAAAATACTTGAGATGCGAATATCGGATTTGACACAACTTCCTGAATTGGCTAAACAGCAACCTTTGTACGCCCTTCGGACTCGCTCGTCCCAATGTGATGCACCTATAACAGCATACATATCATAATTACGATTTACCTTTGGGACCCTGATAGTAGTGTAAACACCCATCCTTTCTACCACTTAATTACAATAACAACCGAGCCAAAACGTGTATTTTATGTCTTTTATGTCGGAATTATGCGTGGTTTGTGTTTTTGTTGTAATTTAGGACGAAAAGGTGAAAAGTGGAGAAAACACGGGCATTCACGGGCTTTTATTGAAGAAAAAGATGAAAGACGAAGTCAAGAAGTCAAGAGTGCAAAAAGAACGGAAGTCCAAGACCAATTCTGAAGATTTATCGAAGAAAAAGTCAAAAGACGGAAGTTTACTTAAAGCCGAAGAACTCAAGTCTATTTTATTGAAGAATTAAAAGACGAGTTCAAAAGAAATCCCGAGCCACAAGTTATTATAGTCCAAGTTTAAAGAAGATTAGAAGAATAAAGGACTAATGGTGCAATTAAAGAAGAATAAAAGGCTTAAGGACCTAATGACGCAATTAAGAAGAAAGGAAGGAGGGGAGGAAGCTTCCTAATCCTCCCCTATATATAGTTTAGTTTTAATCACTTTTCATTTTGTTGGCTAATAGTGACAATTAGTTCTTCCACCTTTTAATTCATGTCATTTAAATACTTGTCAAATTTTAATATCTTGTCTTGCACATTAAATTCCTTTAATTTCAAGTAAGTTTCCATTTAATTATTGTCAATCTTTATTTTATCTTGTTAATCTCTTATCTACCTTTCTTAATCTTTGATTTTTGTGTTTATGTTTATGTTTATGTTCATGTTCTTATTTTGATCAAGTGGGTTTTTGATTATTGTGGTTAGATTTGTTAGTGTTATTGATATAGATTGTTTGTTTATGATTATTTGTTGTTTTGTTATTAGTTTGGTTAAATCCTTTGTTTGATTTTGATTAATTTGTGGTAGATTCGTTATTACTGTAATCCCTTGTTCTTCGGGGGTGTTTGTTTCTGTTGTTGTGATTCCCAGGAAAACTTCCGAACAAGCAAAAGTTCTGAACCAAAGGGTGTTCATTCGGAACATTCAAAAGTTCCGAATCAAGCTTCATCCGGAAGTGTTCCGGATCAAGAACTTCCGAGTCAAGAGTTGTTCATTCGGAACTCCAAATCTTCCGAACGAGCAAAAGTTCCGAGTCAAGTTTCGTCTTCCGAATCAAGCTTCATCTGGAAAAGTTCCGGACGAAAACTTCCGGACGAAAACTTCCGGACGAAACTTCCGAACGAAAACTTCCGGACCAAGGTTCCAGATCAAGAAGTTCCGGATCAACATATTCTTGTTCATTCGGAAGAGTTCCGAACCAAGGTTCCGGATCAAGAAGTTCCGAGTCAAGGAGAGTTCATTCGGAACTCAAGAACTTCCGAATCAAGGGATAATCAGAAACTTCCGAATCAAGGATTTCTTTCAGGTTCTTTTTAGTATCTGTTTTTAATTTTTAATTTTCAAGCTTTATTTTTCCCGCCTTTTATTTAGCTGCACTTAAAGTTTATTTGCCTTAGCTTTATTTTAGCCTTGCCTTAGTTTAAGTTTTAGTTGCGATTTAAGATTGCCTTAGATAGATTTAAGTTTGCTTTATTTACGTTTAGTGCCCTTTAATTTCAGTCACGTTTTAAATACTTGCACTTACTTTAAATTAGTTTTAGATTTACTTTAATTGCACCATTACTTTTATTTAGACTTAGATTTACTTTAATTGCACTTTTACTTTAAAGTTTCGCACTTTTATTTAAAATACTACAACGACACATTTTTGTTTCACCAAAGAACAATAGAGTCACATAGAGAACCTAGATCAATTCGATTAGAACACGAGAACGATAATTTTTATACGGGCCAAAAGCCTAATATCAAATGGCGCCGCTGCCGGCTCTTTTCGTAAAGATTAACGGTTTTCTGTGAAAGACGCGTTGCTTTTTGGGATCCGTTCACTTGTGAGCGTTATTTTCTTGCATAAAAATTCAAAATAATCATAAAAATTAAAATTGCTAAAAATCCATAAAAATTTAAAATTTTTTTTAAAAAAAAAAAAAATCCAAAAAGATTTTATCTTTATTGTGTATATATATTGTCTTTTTGTTTGGTTTCTTTTTCTTTTGCATTTTCAGGTGTATGCGTACTAGATCTTCTAATTATCAAGAGCCCGAGACTCAAGAAGATTTACGTATGTCAGGTGTCAACAACAATATTCCACCGCACCTCAATAATAACAACAATGTTCTTCCACAGCCCGATCTTCGGACAATGGAGGAGCTTTGCCAACCTACCATGTTTGGACGAGGAGGACCGATTGCGCCGATGCAAATCAACGCTCCTGAGTTTTCGTTGAAGCACCACATGATTCAGCAAGTGCAAATAAACCCATTCCGTGGATTGCTTGATGATGATGCCAACAAACACCTCGACAAGTTCATTACAATCACCCAAAGCATGAAGTTGCCTGGTGCCACAATGGATGATCTTCGCCTACAACTCTTCCCACATACTTTATCGCATCATGCCGAGTAATGGTTTGATCGTCTCCCGAAGAATTCTATTCACACTTGGGATGACATGACTCAACGCTTTTTGTCGCGCTACTATCCACCATCCATGGTCACGAGCCTTCGCAATCAAATCAGCGGTTTCATGCAAGACCCTGATGAATCTCTTTTTGATGCTTGGGAGAGATATAATGTCTTGATTGATCGTTGTCCAAACCACAACATGCTCCCTGTGACCTTAATCGATACTTTCTACAACGGTTTGACTTTTCGAGATCGTGATACGATTAATGCAGCCGCCGGTGGCACGTTCATGAAAAGGAGACCCGAGGAGTGTAGAGAGTTAATTGAGAACATGACTACTCACCACAAAAACTGGGATTCCTCCACTTCTTCAAGGAATAACCCGAGAGTCAATGTTTCTTCCACCTCAGCAAACCCTGATATGACTGAACTCACCCGCATGATGACTGAAATGAGCAAAAGTATTACGCTTCTCGCTTCAAACCAAAAACAACAACAAGTTAAAGCGGTTGCTAATCCTTGTGAAACATGCAGCGGTCCTCACTCATACACCGATTGTCCTTCTACTCAAGGAAATCCGGAAAATGTGTATGCAGCTTATGGTAATTATTCACCAGAAAATTACCAAGCTCGACCTCAAGGGGATAGAAATTTGCTGAGTTACCGATCTAACAACTACCTTTCACCCGGTTTTTCTCCTCCAAACCAAAACCCCGCCAACAACTACAATAGGAGCAACCAAATCACACCAAGAGCTTCTAACCCTTATCACCCACCCGCCCAACAAACCCCACCCATTAACCCGGATGTTAAAGCCATCATGAGAACCCAAGGTGAGCAAATCAAGAATCTGCAGAGCTAAATTATGAATCTGAAAGGAGATATCACAAAGCAAGGGAATGAGATAAGATCCGAGCTTCGCGATAATATTCAATCATCCTTCAGCACTCAAACGAATGAATTAAATAATATGTTGGCTAGTTTTTGCCCTCCACTCAACCTTCTACTTCAAGTTCTCTACCTTCAAACACCGTCACCAATCCGCGAGCAAATGTGAGTGCTATTACTACTCGTAGTGGGATTACTATTGTCGATCCACTAATCCCACCCCCATCCTTTACACCTCCTCCACCACCATTAATCCCTACTCCTCCTACACCTAGTATTAGTGCACGATTACCGTCTCCGCCTCGTCATGACGATGTCTCTAGGAAGGACCTTTCAACATCTCAACCTTTACCTACACCTACACCTTCACCACCCAAACCTAATATCCCTTATCCTTCTCGTTTAGGCAAGTCCAAACTGCTAACCAAGGAGGACTCTCAAGTGACAAACTATATCAAGATGATTTCTCAGATGAACTTCAACATTAGCTTTCTTGAAGCACTTGTCCACATGCCCAAATTTGTCAAAGCATTTAAGGAATTGCTTAACAAGAAGGAGAAGCTGATTGAACTCGCCAACACACGCTTAAATGAAAACTGCTCTGCAGTTATTCTTAAAGAACTTCTGGAAAAGCTTGGAGATCCCGGTCGTTTTGTGTTGCCTTGCGTGTTCAACAAAACTGAAGAATTTACTGTCCTTGCTGATCTCGGGGCCAATATTAATTTGATGCCATTGAGTGTTTGGAAAACACTATCATTGCCCGACCTCACTCCAACAAAGATGACTCTCGAACTTGCAAATCGCACTCTCACTTACCCCGTTGGTATAGCCGAAGACGTGTTTATTAAAGTTGGAACATTTACTTTCCCGGTAGATTTTGTCGTAGTTGATTATGAAATGGACCCTCGTATTCCTTTAATACTTGGTCGGCCATTCTTGAGAACCGGACGAGCTTTAGTGGATGTGGCCGAAGGTGAGTTAATCTTACGAGTCGGGGATGATTCACAAATTTTTAAAATGGGGAAGCTTACAGGCAAATCCTTTGGAGGACGAGCATCAGTGAATATGATTAATGTGCATGAGGACTTCGTCGTCTACAACAATCCTCTATTCGAGTCTTGCAAAGATAATCCACTCTTTCAAGATGATGTGGATGATTCTCTCTCCACTTTAGAAGCTTCTCCCATTTATGATTCTCCACCGGTCTTTGATGCTTATGATGATGATTCTAGCTCAGATTCGGATGATTATAATGACCTTACTTCTGAGTATCCCGAGATGCCCACTTTTGATGATTTTGATGAGGCCGATACTCTTTCGAGCGATTCTTCACATGATGAAGATCCTCCGCCATCACTCGATCCTACTTTGGACGATTACTCATTTGAGGAAGACTTCTCTGAATTTCTCAACACTTACTTCCCTCATGAGAGTGATGCTCCTCCCTATGATTTTGAAGACTATCATCTTGATCCTACTTTGGATTTGAAGCACATTCTTTCTAAGGAGAAGAAACTGGTCGACACCAATATCCGCAGCACGTATGAGTTAACACCTCTTTGTCCCCCTTCTAAGGATGAGGTTGTGCTTCTTCGTGGATCTTCTTCATACTCTGCTGAGCCTGAGTGCTATTTTCCCCTAAAGGAAAAGGTGTTCGACCCCGGTATTGAAGTCTTTAAGCCGTCTCAGTATCCACCTGATGAAATAAAAGGAAAAATCTTTGGATATTTTGAAGACATGCTTGCACCTCACCATACTTGCTTCCACCGTGCTCCATCGCTACTTAAGGGAACCTTGCCTATTCTTCTTTGGCTTGCCTTGTTCGCCTTAAGCTGGTGCTATTTGATGAACGAAAATTATGTCTTCGATCCTGGTGGATATGTTTCATGCTTCTTCCGTTGATAATCAAGGTCGAGTCAGGCTCCCGACCCGGTTAACAAAAACCAAGCGCTTCTTGGGAGGCAACCCATGTATCTATCTTTTCGCTTTCTTTATCATAAGTGTAGGGGGAGACCCGTTGGTTTGCTATTTCCTCTCCTCTCTCTTAATCAGGGATTCAGGCGCTCAATGATCCACTCTTGAAGATTCTTGACGACCCGTGATTCCGTACCCACTTCTTCCCGGTTCTATCCTAAACTCTTTTCGATTCACTATTTTATATTTTCTCAATATTAAAATAGGAATCTCTTTAGTTGTCTCTTCCTTAGCGAGATTTAAACAAAGTGTACCATGTCCTAAGTGTAGGGGAGTTTGCACCCACATGCTTAAACATTGAGGACAATGTTTATCTTAAGTGTAGGGGGGACTTCTATCGAAGTTAAGTGGTCTTTTCCTTGTATTTGTCCTCATTTTAACCGGAAAATCAATTTTCGACATTTTTCAAAATTTTTGATCTATTTTGGCCTATTAGTTTTTACCTTTGTATAGTTATTTTCTTTCCTTATTAGAATAAAAGTTTAATAAAGTGGTTTTAATTTTCAAACGTTGTGAATCTTTTGACTCAACCCGAGTTTACTTATCTAAGTTTACTCTAGCTAGTATCCTTAACGTGTTTAAGTCAAGTTTTGCTAGGCTTTTATATAGGGAGCTGTGAAACGCGAAAGTCTTAACTCTCACGGGTTAAGAACAAGAACTTTTCGCAAGTTCCTATAATTGATCCTAGAGAGTCGTTTATCAAGGGAACTTTAAAACGCGATTTCTAAACTTGAAAAAGTCTAAGAGTTTGCAAGATCCTATAGGCGACTCAAAAACCCAAAACTTAGATTTAATAGGCTAAGCATCCACGAGTCTCATTACTTGAGATTTTAAACTGTGGAGAACGAGAGATGATAGAGTCAATTATAAGTTTGGTATTCTTTCGTGAATTTATGTGAGTTAATTATAAGCCTATTCTCCCATCGCTTGCTAATAAATTTATCTGCAATAAATAAGGTTGTACGATTTGAAAAGTTACTTAGCTTCTAGCCCAAGATCGTTTAAAAGTTGCTCGGTATGGATTAGAGTTCATAGCCAAGGCATAACTTATTGAAGCGGGATGCGAAGATTGGCGAGTCCAAAAAGGCCCTAACAAGGCATGAGGGCTTTATTTTGTTGCTAAAGATCCAAAGTGATGTGAAGAATCATTTATCGAAAATCAATATGAAGGATCGAGACACACGACAAAAAGCAAATACTCCCCAAAAGTCATGGAGAAGTGTATCCGAAAAGACCCTAACAAGGTATGAGGATAAATAGATCCAAGTCATAAAAGGAGGCGGATCATTGTATATCAAAGTCCAAAATAAAGATTGGAGAAAAATGAAGAAGTCGTGGTCCAAGTATGAATCTCTCAAAACTTAAAGTGAAGAAATTCCTATATGAAGAGAAGACCATTATTTCATGAACGTCTCTCAAGGTTTGAAGTATGAAGTCGCTGCCAAATATCGGTCCGAGAAAGGTCTCAAATCGCGAAGCGAGTTATGCCAAGATATGAACTTTATGGGGTCCCGAGAAGCAATTTTAAAAGATTTTGTCCTTTAGTTAACTATTGATTAAATCGTTCACTTTATTTTCGGATTTAATAACTATCTAAATAAGTCACAATGCATCCTCGTGATCATTCAAGACAACAATAAAATATAAGAGATACCCCTAGGAATAAGGGAGTCTAAGTGAGTAATTGGCCCACATGAGTTCGTATTAGTCTACTAACTTATAATAACAATGATCTCGTTTTTAAGCTTGGTTTGGAGAAAGTGAAAACTTGAGGATGATGATTATTCACGACATTTCCAAAACCCAAGGTATGCTTTTGATTTCTTTGCTTTGAATGTTTATAGTTTCTATCTCTTTAATAAAGGCCAACGTGGATTAATTATGATGAAAAATGTAAACGTGCTTTGTAACTAATGCATTGCATGAGGACATTGCAATGGTCAAGTGTAGGGGATTTGATAGGTGTGTAAACACCCATCCTTTCTACCACTTAATTACAATAATAACCGAGCCAAAACGTGTATTTTATGTCTTTTATGTCGGAATTATGCGTGGTTTGTGTTTTTGTTGTAATTTAGGACGAAAAGGTGAAAAGTGGAGAAAACACGGGCATTCACGGGCTTTTATTGAAGAAAAAGATGAAAGACGAAGTCAAGAAGTCAAGAGTGCAAAAAGAACGGAAGTCCAAGACCAATTCTGAAGATTTATCGAAGAAAAAGTCAAAAGACGGAAGTTTACTTAAAGCCGAAGAACTCAAGTCTATTTTATTGAAGAATTTAAAGACGAGTTCAAAAGAAATCCCGAGCCACAAGTCATTAGAGTCCAAGTTTAAAGAAAATTAGAAGAATAAAGGACTAATGGTGCAATTAATGAAGAATAAAAGGCTTAAGGACCTAATGACGCAATTAAGAAGAAAGGAAGGAGGGGAGGAAGCTTCCTAATCCTCCCCTATATATAGTTTAGTTTTAATCACTTTTCATTTTGTTGGCTAATAGTGACAATTAGTTCTTCCACCTTTTAATTCATGTCATTTAAATACTTGTCAAATTTTAATACCTTGTCTTACACATTAAATTCCTTTAATTTCAAGTAAGTTTCCATTTAATTATTGTCAATCTTTATTTTATCTTGTTAATCTCTTATCTACCTTTCTTAATCTTTGATTTTTGTGTTTATGTTTATGTTTATGTTTATGTTCATGTTCTTATTTTGATCAAGTGGGTTTTTGATTATTGTGGTTAGATTTGTTAGTGTTATTGATATAGATTGTTTGTTTATGATTATTTGTTGTTTTGTTATTAGTTTGGTTAAATCCTTTGTTTGATTTTGATTAATTTATGGTAGATTCGTTGTTACTGCAATCCCTTGTTCTTCGGGGGTGTTTGTTTCTGTTGTTGTGATTCCCAGGAAAACTTCCGAACAAGCAAAAGTTCTGAACTAGAGGGTGTTCATTCGGAACATTCAAAAGTTCCGAATCAAGCTTCATCCGGAAGTTTTCCGGATCAAGAACTTCCGAGTCAAGAGTTGTTCATTCGGAACTCCAAATCTTCCGAACGAGAAAAATTTCCGAGTCAAGTTTCGTCTTCCGAATCAAGCTTCATCTGGAAAAGTTCCGGACGAAAACTTCCGGACGAAAACTTCTGGACGAAACTTCTGGACAAAAACTTCCGGACCAAGGTTCCGGATCAAGAAGTTCTGGATCAACATATTCTTGTTCATTCGGAAGAGTTCCGAACCAAGGTTCCGGATCAAGAAGTTCCGAGTCAAGGAGAGTTCATTCGGAACTCAAGAACTTCCGAATCAAGGGATAATCAGAAACTTCCGAATCAAGGATTTCTTTCAGGTTCTTTTTAGTATCTGTTTTTAATTTTTAATTTTCAAGCTTTATTTTTCCCGCCTTTTATTTAGCTGCACTTAAAGTTTATTTGCCTTAGCTTTATTTTAGCCTTGCCTTAGTTTAAATTTTAGTTGCGATTTAAGATTGCCTTAGATAGATTTAAGTTTGCGTTATTTACGTTTAGTGCCCTTTAATTTCAGTCACGTTTTAAATACTTGCACTTACTTTAAATTAGTTTTAGATTTACTTTAATTGCACCATTACTTTTATTTAGACTTAGATTTACTTTAATTGCACTTTTACTTTAAAGTTTCGCACTTTTATTTTAAATACTACAACGACACATTTTTGTTTCACCAAAGAACAATAGAGTCACATAGAGAACCTAGATCAATTCGATTAGAACACGAGAACGATAATTTTTATACGGGCCAAAAGCCTAATATCAGACCCAGAGTCGGTTTACCTTTTCCTCGATCCAGGGTATTGTCCCCCAATTAGCTGCTTCCAACAAGGTCAGGGAGGTTGCGTACTTGGATGACCCCTTAAGAAGATACTCAAGATCATAGGTGACAAAGAAGTCAAGAGCAATTTGATTATCTTGAGAGGGATCAAGTGGAGGTGGAGCTCTTTCTGACTCATGAAGACCTGGCCTTTGAACGGTATTAAGAGCTTTCAGCACCTCATCAGCATAATACTCGTATTCCATGCGGCTTAACCTGGTTTTGGCGTGAATTCTCTTATCCTTTAGCGCTCTCTTCACCAAAGACGGAGTGACCGAAGATTTATACTCATGAGCCAGAAATGCACACAAGTCTATCGGACTACGGATACGGAGATATAGAACATCTCTGTCAGCGTCTGTGATTGGATCATATTTAGCAGCTGCCGTGATCCAAGCTTGTGGCGGTGCAGTTTCATCAATCTCCAATGTGTCTACCCAGTCTCGTGTGCTTGACTCGGGAACAGTAGAATGTGGTTCTTGTTGCAGAGGAGTAGAGACATGAACATCTGCTGGTTCTGATTCAGGCATCTCGGCGATGTCATGAACAGGCGAGTGTTGTGCAAATTCAGGTTCAATTACTGATTCTGCAATCACAGGAGCAACAAAAGAACTAACAGGATTAGTGGTAACAGGTATGGAAACAGAAACAGATGTACCAGGAATCGATGACGCCGTAGTAGCATTCACATCATGGCGCCACTTGGTTCGTCTTGATTCCGTAGAGGTGGATTTTTCCTTTTGCGCAGCATCTTTCTGAGACTTGGTACCAGACTTAGATGATTTCTTTGTGCTAGCAACCTTTTCCCCCGTTTCAGGCTGATCATGTTTACCACCATCATCCTCATCGTCGTCCCTGTTGCTTCCCTTATCACTCTCCTCATTTCGATCACCACCATCACCACCATCATCATCATCACCATCCTCATCATCATCACCATCATCGTCACCATCGTCATCATCGTCACCATCATCATCATCTTCTTCTTCTTCTTCTTCTTCACCGTTACCCTCCTCTTGTTCACTATCTTCCTTTTCCTCCTCAGGCAGAATGTGGTAAGGTACCACACTTCCAAACATCTTAAACAACCGATCATCCTCCATGATAGCTTCATTGAGTGCTTTGAAGAGTGTCCACTGAACTTTAGACTTATCAAAAGATCCAACTTCCCTCATGCGAGCTTTGAGGATCTTCTTTAATTCAAAATCCGTTAAGTCATATGCCATTTTGTATGCGGATTCGGAAGGGTTGGACGACTTGATCATCAAGTTATCAGCCGCAAGTTTCCTCATTTCTTCATGCAGCTTTGGCATAAGGGACTCAACAGATTCTTTCACCTTCTCTGAAATAGAAGCTTCAAGTGTTTCTTTCTGCTCCTTATATTTATCTTTAATAGTTCGAAGTCTCGTAAGTCGTGCTTCATACTTATCAGCTTCAGCCTGTGTGACCCGATCAAGTTCTTCTGCATGAGCTTTACTTGTCAATTCCATCTCTGCAGTGAACTTAGCCATCATCTCTTCTTGGGCTTTCTTGGATGCCTCTTCACTTTGTACTCGTCGAAGTAATTCTTCTCGAAGTTTATTCATCTCTTGTCTTTGACTATCCGTGTGTTTATCCAACTGTTCTGCCATTACAAATGCAGCCATTAAAGATGATGCAGAGCTACTCTGGGTAGGTTGAAGAGGCTCGGTTGTGATTAAAGTACTGGGGATGGAAGTTATTGGAGGTGGAAGGAATGGTGTTGGCACCGGTCGGGTTGGTAAGGGCTGGATTGGTGGAGGTTGAGTTACAAGAGGCTGTGTAGGTACAATGATTGTAGTAGCACCGGACTCCTTTTCAACACTTGCTGAAACAGCAATGGATGTCTCCTTCGAAGTAGAGTACCGTTCGGGTGATCCAAACTTATTAATATCATCTGGCTCCTCGTATTCTTCTTCAACTTCCATCTGTGCACCCTAACCACTACCGCCCGTGTCTCTCCTACTCTTTTCTAGATCCATCTTCATTAACTTCTTCTCAGACTTGCGAGTTAAATCGATAGTAGGATCGTCATCAACATCTTCTTCATCGTGAAGAACAAGCTCGTCAGCCGTGCTTTTACCTTTCTTAGCTACGGTCTTTGTCTTCTTGGTTTTGGGTTCAGGTAAAGCTGTTTGCTTGCGTTTACCTTTACTCTTAACTGTGGTAGACGAGTCTTCTCCTGCTTGAATGCTTGCTCGTTGATTCTCGATTTCTTGTAGCAAGTTCTTGTAATCAGCAGATGCGATAATTTCGTCTGTCAAGAGATGACTGGGAATGGGACGAGGGATAACAATATTGGAGTGAGTTTCTTGCCTTAAGTCCACCAAATCATCAACATCCATTGTGTGGTGACGGCTACCTGCACGCTTATTAATAGATGCATCGTTTTCCATAAAGTAATGTATGATTAGCTTAATGAACATAGGGTACTGGTAACCTTTAACCTTACCCTTTGTGTTTGTGAAGAGTTGAAAAATAAACTCTTCCCACAGCAATGATGCATAATCAATACCCATACCTTTGAACATACCATAGAACATCTTGATGATTGGCGGACGTACAACATCATACCCAGTTGTTTTGGGTGTGAGACATCGACTGAGAATACCAAAAATTGCTCTCCAAGGTTGACCCACTTTGGCTGTGGTAAACTCGGACACTATTCGTATGTCTGCACATCCAATGTCAGTGAACATCTCCATGAGCTGGTTCTTGGTAGGGTTCGCTGAGTATGATAATCCTTTGGGTGCCTCGCGAAAACCAAAGATCTTACGGAAGTCTGACACGGTGAGAGTTTGTTGCTTGTTATCCAGGAAGAATGTGATCTTATTTGACGTCTTCTCTTTGGTTGCCCAGAATTCGTACATGTAGTTGAAAGGTACCGAAGCACTTTTCCTTAGCGCATTCTTGAGATGAGAATTGTCAAGAATGGCTGAACCTACCTTGAATCCATTGTGAGTGGAATGAGAGACCTCCTTCAACCGGTAGTTGTTTGGAATGAACTTGAGGGTTTTGGCCTCGGCAATGGCTGCTGCTCTAGAGTCTTGTATTTGTTGCACGGTTGGGTTAGTCATTGTTTCTGCTTAAGAATAAAACACAAAAGTTGATACATACAGATATGAATATCATGATGAATTTATACCTAAGCATTATACAAATGACATAATCCCTTAGACTTTTAAAACACTCAAACATCCTTCATTCAGAATAAACATTTAATTCAGAGTAAACAAGTCTATCCAGAATAAACAAGTCTATCCGGAATAAACAAGTCTATCCGGAATAAACAAGTCTATCCGGAATAAACATGTCTACGCAGAATAAACATGTCTATGCGGAATAAACATGTCTATGTGGAATAAAACGTCTATCCGGAATAATCATTCTATGCGGAATAATCAGCCAATGCGGAATA
The DNA here is from genome assembly GCA_025667525.1 of Glebionis coronaria. Lineage (NCBI taxonomy): Eukaryota > Viridiplantae > Streptophyta > Magnoliopsida > Asterales > Asteraceae > Glebionis > Glebionis coronaria. The sequence continues at coordinate 270,577,092 of CM046878.1, forward strand.
AACATCTACTCGGAATAATCATTCTATGTGGAATAAAACGTCTACCCGGAATAATCATTCTATGCGGAATAATCAGCCTATGCGGAATAAACATCTACTCGGAATAATCATTCTATGCGGAATAAGACGTCTACCCGGAATAATCATTCTATGCGGAATAATCAGCCTATGCGGAATAAACGTCTACTCGGAATAATTATTCTATGCGGAATAAACGTCTACTCGGAATAATTATTCTATGCGGAATAATCAGCCTATGCGGAATAAACATCTACTCGGAATAATCATTCTTATGCGGAATAATCAGCCTATGCGGAATAAACGTCTACTCGGAATAATTATTCTATGCGGAATAAAACGTATATTCGGAAAACTCTTAGAAACAATTCGTTTACCTAGAATAAGCAAAACGCGCCTTAAGATCAATTAAACTAATACTTGTTTTAAGCATTCTAAAGGCCACCATACTTATTCTTGTCCTATTCCGCGTGAAACCCAGGCAAACCCCCAAATCCATTATCCCTAATTAAGCAGAAACCCTAATCGGTTTTAACCTAATTAAAATGAGTTAATTAAGTTGATTTAGAGGAATAATTAAACGAAGTAACTGATGATTGTACCTTAGGAATGAACGAGATGGATTATCTTGATGAACAACTGTGATGTTTGTGAGTTTAGTTTGTGTGTTAATGGCGTTGAAAGAAAAAACAGAAGAAAGAAAGAAGAAGAAAGAGACGAGGGAGGAGGTATTTGACTTTGGTCAAACATTTTAAGAGTTTGAACATTGACACTTTAGCCCCTTTCACTTTATTTCTTTTATTTATTATTCCTTGTCTTTTCATTTCACTAACATTCGTTAAACTTGGCCAACTTAACCTATCTTAATAAGCACAACTTTAACAACCAACCCCTTTCCATGGTGGAAAGGGGTATTTATATCCAAGCCACTAATGGGCTTGGGCCGACCCATGACAAGCCCATGGGTCGGTTTCTTACTTAACTTAATAAGCACAACTTTAACTACGAGCTATACAACATTAATAATATTGTGGAGTGACCGATACTTCTAATATACGTTAAAAACGTATTTCTAACAGATACCATAATACCAAAGTGGGATAGCACCTAAGATACCTAAAAATCCTCTTGACAGCATGAAGATGACAATCTTTGGGAGTCACTTGATGGCGTGCACATGCACACACAACAAACATAATGTCAGGTCTTGAAGCTGTGAGATACATCAATGAACCAATCATTGACCTATAATTCCTGACATCCACCTCTTTTCCATCTCCAACTTTTCCCCAAGGGTGTTCCCTATCCATGGGTGTGCTAGCCCGTTTCTCATGTGGAGAAAAGTTAAACTTCTTCAAGTTTTATGCTACATATTTGTCTTGAGAGATGAAGATACCATCTTCTTTCTGCTGAAGTTGTAACCCTAGAAAGAAGTTCATCTCCCCCATTTCACTCATCTTGAATTTGTCTGTCATAAGTTTGGAAACGTCTTCACTCATCTTTGGACTAAAAGAGCCAAAGATGATATCATCCACATAGACCTGTACAAGTAAGAAATCCTTACCAGTCTTCTTTGTAAACAAGGTCTGGTCTATGGTGCCCCTTTTGAATCCATTTTCCACTAGATAGGTGGATAATGTGCCATACCATGCTCTTGGGGCTTGATGAAGTCAATACATAGCTTTCTTCACTCTATACACCTTGTCTAGATGTTCTGAATCTTCAAAACCAGGAGGCTGCATTACATAAACCTCCTCTACAATTGTGCCATAATGAAAAGCACTCTTTACATCCATTTGATAGACTGTAAATCCCATGCAGGAAGCATAGGCTAGAAAAATCCTTATTGCCTCAATCCTTGCAACAGGTGCAAAGACCTCCTCATAGTCTATCCCTTCCTCTTGTGTATATCCTTGAGCAACTAAACGTGCCTTGTTTCTGATCATAATGCCTCTCTCATCCTTTTTGTTTCTAAGAACCCATCTTGTCCCAATAGGTCTGACATGTCTGGGATAATCAACTAACTCCCAAACATCCTGAATAGCAAATTGGTGAAGCTCATCTTGCATTGCTTCCACCCAACTTGGTTCTTTGAGAGCATCAAAAATCTTCTTGGGTTCCTGTTGTGACAGAAAACAGGCAAACAAACATGCTTGAACAAGAGGGGTATCAACCTTCTTGTGAATATTGGCAATAAATCCTCCATGATTTTGATGATACCTTCTAGTTTGCACAAGAGTCATCGCATCACCTATGATTAAAGAAGAAGGATGATTCTTCATAGTAGATGTAAGTACTCCTCCTTCAATAATTGTATTATCATCAATCTCAATCTCCAAGTTGCCAATATCCTCTTCAAATTCTCTTTCATCAGCATATGAATGAACCTCTCCATGTCTATTTGAAGGTTCACCTTGTTCAAAATTATTGGAAGAGAATAAATGGTCAAAAGAGTTGTCAACGCCTGAATTAGGGTTGTCAACGTTTGAGCCACCAACGCCTGAACTTGTCGTGTCAGCGCCAGATTTTCCTCTATCAGCGTTTGAAGAATCATGCATGTTTTCAACTGGTGATGCTTGTGGACCACCTTTCTCTTTTCCAGCAGCAGCAGCAGAAAATGCATCTGTCCATATAGGAATGGTAACATACTCAAGTATGGGTGCTGATTTGTCTGCTTGTGATCTAACCTCCTTATCAACCTGTATACCTGAAATTTCAACAACTGGTTCTTCCACAACATTTGAAGTCACCTTCACAATGTCTAGATTAGTAACAGGCATATAATTCAAAGTCCTAGATAGAGGTTCCAAGTCAAATAACCAATTTTGACCACTCTTAGGATCACTAGGTTTACTTTCTAAAAACCTAACATGTACCTTTTCAAGTATACGTTTTTCTCTCTTAATGTAAACTCTATATCCTCTACTCTACACAGAATAACCCATAAAGTAGCCTTCATCACCTTTTGCACTAAACTTACCTAAGGCATCACTAGTGTCCAAAACAACTACATGACATCCAAAAGGTTTAAGAAAACTAATATTAGGTTTCGTGCCCCAAAATAGCTCATAAGGTGTCTTGTTGTGAATCTTGTTGATTAATGCCCTATTCTGAACATAGCAAGCTGTATTCACAGCCTCAGCCCAAAAAGCTATGGGAAAGTGAGCATCAACCAACATAGTCCTAGCTTCTTCTATGAGTGTTCTATTCTTTCTCTCAGCTACCCAATTTTTTTGTGGGGTTCTAGCTACACTAAACTGTCTAGCAATCCCTTTCTTTGCACAAAAGTCATCTAACAACTTATTTCTAAACTCACCACCATTATCACTTCTAAGCATCTTAACCTCATTACCAGTCTTCTTCTCTAGTTGGGTAATAAAGTTAATCAAAGTATCAAAAGTGTCACTTTTCAAAGCTAAGAATAAAGTCTAAGTAAATCTAGAGAAATCACCAGTGATGACAAAATAGTAGGATTTACCATTTAAGCTTTCTATATTAGTTGGACCAAACAAGTCCATAAGCAGTAAGTGAAGAGGTTTAGAACTAGAATTCACATGTTTAGACTTAAAGGAGACTTTGTGTTGTTTGCCTTTAAGACATTGAACACAAGAGTGGTCATTGTGGAAAGCCTTTTCAGGCAAACCATAAACTAAACCATGTCTCACAAGTCTATTTATGTTCTTAAAGTTAATGTGCCCTAATATTATGTGCCAAAGATTACTTTCATCAACTGAAGCCTTAGCATATAGACATGACAAATTATTATTCATCCTAATTCCATTAAGATTCACATTATAAATGTCCTTATGCCTAGGTGTTCTATAATCAATGAATTTCTCATCTGGTATTTTAAAATCTTTGCTCAACACCAAGCATTCAATATCTGTAAAAAGAACCTTATTTTTGTTATCACACACCTGTCATACACTAAACAGATTATAGTCAAGTTCTTTTACCAAAAACACGTTCTCAAAACGCAAATTGTTGGTGATAAGAGTGCCTTTGCCAGTCATCGTCCCATATCCGCCTCCAAAGTACACTTTGTCACCATCTTTAATGGGAGTGAAGTTTGTCAAGTAGTCTTCTTTCCCTATCATGTGCCTAGAGCATCCACTATCCCAATAGCCATAATCATTAACCTGCTTTTGAATGACCTGCACATAAAGAAAACAAATTAGTTTTCTTTTGGAACCCAAGCCTGAGAAAACTTGGATTCATTTGGTTGTTCAACAAGAACAGACTTAGTCCTTATGACAACCCCTTGTTCATCCCTTTTTGGATGAAACGCCCAGTTAACCCCAATTGGTTTAGTTATGACCTTTGAAATATACTGAAATCTGTTACATGTCATAGAAATCCCATCTGAATTAGGGTTTTGAACTTGTTTAGGTCTCCAAAATAAGCTAGAAGAAGCTTTAGACTCCTTTCCATTTGGTTGCAAATATTTGGCATTACTTGGTCTAACAACGTTGGAAACTTTCTAGTCAGCGTTTAATTTGTTCTTGTCAACGCTGAAGTTACCCTTATCAGTGTTGAACCTAGGGTTTGCTACAGGAACCCATTGTCTGTTAGACCACATATTGGTCTTTTGAAAAGGCCTTTGTCCATAAGTATTAAACCCTTTTGTAAAGAATGGGGCTGGTCTAATGACTTGTGGACTTTGCTGGATAAAAGGTTTGGGTTTGACCATGGTTGACTTTCTATCAGTGTTGACCTTTGAAGCGTTGACAGGACAAGCGTTGACACAGTTATAAGATAAATGTGAAAAGCTTCCACAAGCATAACAGGCTTTTCTAGACATAACTCTAGGTCTAGATGAAAAGAAACCTGTTCCATTATCACTAACTTGACTTTTTGGTTACCTAGGTTTTCTATACATTTCAGCATATTTAATACTAGGTTTTCTATCAACGTTTAAGCCAAGGTCAATAGTCTTTCCAGTAGTAGGATTGGTCACTTTTATGGGTGTAGACTCATTTGGGCTGTCACTGAGCATGCCACCCTTAACAAACAAAGTAGGGTTGGCTTTCTTCCATTGGTTTAAATATGTTAATTTCTGCTTGTATTCCTCTACTGGGGTAAGAATTCTAGGTGGAGGAACAAATTCCTCTTCTTGGAGTTCTGGAATACCAGTCCAAGACAGATCCTTTCTAAGGACACCATAAAAGTTCCCAACAGGTGGTGGAACACCAGCATACTCTTTCATCCCAATCCCACTCCTATCCCTAGAATCCCTTTGTTCACTAACAAAATTTTCTAAGGTTTGTGAAGCTTTATCAAATTTTTGAATTTTAAGATCTATATTATCTTTGTTTTTTATAGCCTCATCTAACTTAGCCTGAAGAGCACCTTTGGACCTTTCCAAGATGTCTCTTACCTTAATACTAGAATTTAGGTCATGAGTCAAAACATTGATTTGATCTTTTAGGTCAAGCTCCATTTTCTTATATTCAGCCACAGTCTTTCTAGTTTGAGTAAGAGCAAGTTGATAATTAGATAACTTGCATATTTCATTAACAACATCTGCTGTTAATTTTAAAACTTCTTTGTTAAGTTTTTCAGTGTTTAGACGACAACCCTTACTACAAAAAGCATCATCATATACCTCATTGTCTGATGAAGATGAAGAATGTGCCATGAGAGCATAGTGAACATGCTCCTCTTCCTCATTTTCTGCAACCAAAGCCTTGTTCTCTTCCTCATCCTTGGCCAAAAAGCTCCAATCCCAGCCAACACCATCTATGTCTTGCATGGCAACCATAGCTTTTGTATCTTCAACCTTGGCGATTTGGCTTGAAGGCTTTCTAGCATCAGACCTTCTAGGAGATCTACACTCTCTCATAAAGTGACCCATTCTATGGAAATTATAACACTCAACCTTGGATTTATCAAACCCAGCAGTGTCTTTAGCATTAAAAGTCATCTTCTTCTTGAATCTTCTATTCCATCTATTGGCCCTTATGCTAGCAAGTGCCATATTCCACTTTATGTTCATCTCTTCCAAGTGCTCATCACTAATTTGATCAAGGTCCTCATATGTATTCACTGAACCATTGGGCAATGAAGCAATGTATGCGCACACTGTATCTAGATTAATACCAGCAGGATTAACTCTTGGTGAGTCAACATTGTATGTGTTAGCGTCTTAATGTGAGGCGCTGACAAAGCTTGATCCAGCGTTGACACAAGGTGATCCAGTAACGGGGTGCATGTATGACTCCCTTTGATTAAATTGACCTTCACTATGTGAGAAGAAGGCCATATTTCCATTGGTAGACTTGCTTCCTTGATCCAAAAGGATCTCACTTTCTACAAGCCTCAGTTTATTATAAACATCCTTAAAGGTGGAACTTTTGTGAGTATTATTAGCAATCATAGACCTTGCTTCAATCTTCCAGGCATCACCAAGACTTTTAAGAAAAGTGGTGATGATATCAACATCATCATGTACTGTTCTTATAAATGACAACTTGCTTGTAATGTCAAGAAGTCTGCTTCTCACTCCACTTAGCTTTTCATTGGGAAGGGCTTTAAATACAGCATACTCATGCAAGGGTTGCTTCTTTTTCTCTAAGGCAGTATCATCATTACCACCATAAGCAACTTGAAGAGCTGCCCAAAGATCTTTGGCAGAATCATAGCCTCTATACTTTTGCTGATTGGCTTGTCCCAAAGAAAGTTTAAGGATGCTTAGATTTTCCATATCAGTCCTTCTCTTTTCTTTGTCCTCAGCTGAGACAACTCTCCCATCTTCAGGTTGTTCTTTTCTATCAGCTTCACTTGAGCCTGGGCTTGATCTTACCAAGATAGCAACTGCAATCTTGCCAGCCTTATTGAATGTGTTTCCATATTCAATAATTTCCGATAGGGTGTGGTCATGGATTTGAAGATACTGCTCAAAGTTAAACTTCCACAGCTCAAAGTTGTCTGGATCTAGCATGGGAATCTTGATGTTAGGGCTTGAGGAGGAGGAGGTTAACTCAGGAGTACACATGTTGTTTGAATTTTAGGGTTTCTTGAAAATTAGTGTTTTTGGTGATTTAGGGTTTTTGTGTTCTTTAGATCAAAGTTTCTCAACAAGCTCTGATACCACTTGTTGATCCCAAACTTAGATCGATTTAGCTTGTGTAAACGAGAGTAAATCAAGTTAAACAAGTAGAGAAACTTTGTTGTATATGAAACAGTTCAAGTATTATGCAGAATTAATACTTAAACAAGAACACACAAACAAGATAAACCAAACATTCACTTTGATTGATAAATCGAACTTGCGTACAATGAAAGTGTAAAACATATAATAAACTAAAACCTAAAGGAATCCTTTTATATATTAAGGAGCCTTGTACAAGAGTCTACGTATCAGCTATTTTAGGTAAAGATAAACATAAGGAATACATTGTCGAACATATCTTTACTAGAAACATACTAGAAACATAAAACGTGTAGACTAAGTCTTCTATCAGTGCTTGACTTCTTATTATCAACGCTTGACTTCTTCCTGTCAACGCTTGTCCTGTCAACGCTTGATTTTTTCCTATCAACGTCCAAATTGCTCTTGTCAGCGTCTAAGTGTTTTGGCTACATTTTATTCCCAATATTTTAATGTTGACGCTAGAAGGATTTCCATTCGTCAATGTGAATACTAAAAAATATCACTCTGAATGTTCTAGAAAGACAATAAAGATATTGCGTAGAAACCTGAAACGAGTTTAAACCGATAAAGAGACAAACCACTGTTGCTTTTCCGTTTTACATATGTTTAATTCATAAAGAATCTTACACATGACCTACCCCAGTGCTGTTTAATGTTAACACTGGAAGGATTTCCACTCATCATTGTGAATACTAAGTAGTATCACTCTGAGTGTTCTAGCAATATCACAAGGATATAGCGTAGGACTCTCTTGATCGTCATCCGTGTGTCCTAACGAGATTTGATTAATCTCTTGGCTCTAGACTCGATTTGTGCAATTTTAGTGGTCGGAGGCTGGAGCAAATGCCACCTATACAATATCAACTATCTCGGAGTGAGAAAGTCAATAGAAGTCGTGTTGATCTCCGTGAAAATAAAACAAACTTCTTTTGAGAGAAGCCCGAGTCAGCTGGGGAGGGGTTGTGTAATACATCACTGGGTCTATGATGCGTTGTCTTCATGATGTGTTGACCCGGTTTCTGCCTAAGTTTTATGGAGGGCTAATCTCTTTACACCCTTTATCCTTACATTTCTTTTTCATTCTTCAACCCCTTCAATGCTTACCAAGACATCATTACTAGCACCTTGTTTTTATTGTTCTAGTGCTAGCATCAGTACTTAGTCGTCATTCAGCTTCTTTCACATTCTACTCCATCTTTCCTAAGGACATATAATAATCTATTGGATTGTCCCTAGGAAGATCCCTCCGGTTTTGGTTGGATCATATGACTTAAACCTAACCACCCTTTTGACACCAATAACATCGTGAATTAAAGATGTTGTGGGTATTTAATCGTAACCATGAGTGCTTGAGTCTTTAGATCACATTTTAATCACATTTTCTTCCCTATCTCTAATATATAAAAGCGTTTGATATTAGAGATACCAAATTTGATTAAGATATATTTTGAAAAATAGTCTTGAGGATGTGATCCACATTTCGCTTTTTGAGGATGGGAGTTGTTGAACACACAATTTTTGAAAGATTTTGAATAATCATTGAAAAACTCTTGAAAAAATTGTGTTCAACGCTTTTCGAAAAACTCTATTTATTTTAGCGAAGAGGTTTTTCTAAAGCATAAACTTGAGTTCATAGATTTTGAATGTCTTGACAAATCCACTCAAGTGTAAGAAGATTTAACTTCTTTTGCTGAGGGTAATCGTACTAAATCGTACACTCCCCCGTGAATATTGATCCTGGTTGCAGTCTGAAAGTGATTACAAGCCATAGTGTTGAGCATAAAACATTGAATATTTTGTGACAAGCTCAACCCATGATAGATTGCTCTACCCGTTGTTGGAAAAATTGTCCAAAATAGACATTTTCTTTTATAAAAAGTAGAAATGACATGTTTTGAAAAATATTTACAACTTTCATTCGAGCTTTATGTACACACCCGTGTCGTTATTGAGCGACATTTCTAGGTACGTCCATATTATCGATACTGAAAGACATGTCGAGAAGAATATTTTTGGATTATCAAAGATTTTTAATTTTGTATTTTTCTTTTTCATTAATATCTACAAGTAGATGTTTGATAGATGAATCAAGCAGGCTTCTTTGCCAGAATCTCCAGTTCTGTTGGAGTCAAACATCTCATACTAATTTGCCTAACTAGATACACAAACCTCTCTTTCAAAAGAGCTTTTTTAAACAAGTCAGCTAATTGGTAATCAGTTCCAACAAAGTATAGTTCAACAATACCCTTTTCAACTTGTTCCTTAATGAAGTGATATCTGACATCAATATGCTTCGTACGGGAATGATGTACCGGATTGTAGGAGATGGCTATGGCGGACTTTGAGTCACAGTACATAGGTACTTTATCAAAGTGGAAGCCATAATCCGTGAGTTGTGTTCGCATCCAAAGAACTTGAGCACAACACGCAGATAGAGACACATACTCCGCTTTGGCTGATGACAGTGACGTGCAACCCTGCTTCTTGGAAGACCATCCCACAAGCTTATCTTGACCTAGAAATTGTGCACCACCAGAAGTACTTTTTCGTGTATCAAGACACCCTGCATGATTAGAATCTGAATAGGCCGTTAGAAAGAAACCGGTTTCCATCGAATACAAGAGTCCCATGTGAATGGTATTCTTAAGGTACCAAAAGATCCGTTTAACCTCCTTGAGGTGCTTTTCAGTAGGCCGTGCTTGATATCGTGCACAATAACACGTAGCATGTGATATATCTGGTCGGCTCGCTGTTAAGTACACGAGGGAGCTGATCATGGAACTATATCTCGTTTGATCTATGGCATCTCCCTCCAAATCAGCATCTAGGGATGTGGTTGATAATGGTGTCCCAACGGGGTCACATGAGGTCATACCATGCTTTTTGATTATCTCTTGACAATACTTAGCTTAGTTAAAAAAATACCACTTTGGGATTGGTGAACTTGATTTCCTAAAAAGAATTTTAGTTCGCCCATAATTGACATTTCAAATTTGCTGTGCATTACTTTTTCAAACCATTTTGAAAGTTTTGGGTTTGTAGACCGAAAATAATGTCATCAACATAAATCTGCACAAGCAAAATGTCATCCCCATATTTATAAGTGAGCAAAGTTAGATCAATGGAACCTTTTGAGAAACCTTTGGATACCAAAAATTTTGAGAGCTCGTCGTACCACGCCCTTGGAGCTTGCTTGAGTCCATAAAGTGCTTTGTGGAGACGATACACCTTGTCAGGATAATGAGGATTGACGAATCCTTCCGGCTGAGTGACATTGACTTCTTCCTTCAAAGGACCGTTAAAAATGCTGTCTTTACGTCCATTTGATAAACGATGAATCCCTTATGTGCAGCATATGCAAGGAAAATCCTGACCGCTTCCATACGAGCTACTGGTGCAAATGATTCTTCAAAATCAATACCCTCTTTCTGGCCATACCCTTTAGCCACTAGCCTAGATTTAATCTTGATGATCGTGTTTTCTTCATCCCTTTTGTTTTTCCAGATCCATCGAAGATTTAATGGAATTACATCGTATGGTCTGTCAACGAGTTCCCAGACTTTAAGTCTTTTAAATTGTTGAAGTTCATCCGTCATCGATTCAATCCAAGCATGATCTGCCAAGGCTTTTTTGATATTTGTTGGTACAGCTGTACTTACAGTGAGTGCGAACATACAAACATCACCATCGGTTTCAAGCTATCATCTTGTACGAACGGGTTGTGAAAGGTTTCCAGTTACGTGTACCAAAGGATGATCTCGGGTCCAATGATGTGTTGAAGGATGTCGTTGATAGAACGTATGCATATTTGACGGATCAACATGGCGAGTAGAAGACTCTCCAGTTTCATGTACCGGTGTACCGAATGGGTTGATAAAGTCTTCTTCGTCAGATAATGCATTGTCTGCTTGATTTGTGTTCTCTTGAGAAATGACAGTAGTTGTGGATGTTGTAGGAGCGGTTGTTGATGTGATATTCTGAGGAGGTAAACTGCAGCAACCCGTGTTGAAGTAGATAAAGTTGTATCCTTTTGTTGACGATGATCGATATCATCATTCTTATCATGAGTGACAACGGAAGACTTTGATATAACATGTTTCTCCCCCGTGAAATATTCATCATACATTGGTCCATATAACATTTTGTAGAAATGTAAATCTATGCTTATGTTTTTAGAGAGAGAAAGAGATAGAGAGATGGTGGATTTCACACTTTAGAGAGAGAAAGTTAAAAGGAACTATGTGAAAAATAATGAAACCACACCACCCTCTCCATCAAAGGAGAGGGTTTATATACCCAAGCCCATGAGATGGGCTTGGGTTTACAATAGGCCGCCGGCCCATACAATCCATGGGCTCGGTTTTGGGCTTTGTTTAATGAATGCAAATAACTAAACTACGAGCTTTAACATAGACTATCGTTGGAGTGACCGATCCTTCTTAATACGTAAAACGTATTTCCAACAATCTCCCCCTAAGGGAGGTCACTCCAAACAAGGGCGTTACCCGAGTTACAATAATGAAATAAACCTAGCATACTATGCTTGTCTTGAGCTCGTAGTCTTCATCTTTCTTTTTCTTTTTCTCTTCTGGTGAACATGCTGATGTTATCTTTGATATCAATCTTTGAGCATTAATCTCTTGCCTTGATCTCGTGCATCCATCACTTGTGATCTTCGCCTCTTCGTGACCTCACGTCCCATATACTTATACCTTCGTAATTCTTGAAAGCTTCAGAGTTCGATACAGCGGAAGACTTAACTTTTAGGCTTTCTTGAATTAGATGAGGTATTAAGTGCATAAAGTATAAGCATGTGGGGACGACTTCTTCTTGGATCCCGCAACGCCACCGTCTTCAAATGCCGCAACATAAGTAGACACGAACGAATTGGCTTTGAACATTTCATTCTAATTCGGTAGCATTTTACCTCCGGTCGGTGAAGACCGTTGGACGATATTATATATCGTACCCGTGACAGATAGTTTCAATTAAGTAACTTCCTGACAGGATTTCACGGGTAACCCCGTTCTCTTTATTCGACCATCCAAAGCAGACTGCGAACATAAAGAGTGAATCATTTGGATAGTAATATCCGCATGATTTGAAGCCGTCAATTCATGTTCCTGGAACAAGTGAAATTCAATTAAGAACCGCACCATCGTTGCTTTCCAGTTGTCACGAGCTTGATTCGTATAGAATCTTGCAAGTTACCTACCAAGTGCTGTTTGAGGTTAAAACTAGAAGGATTTCCACTCATCACTGTGAACACTAAGGTATCACTCAGTGTGTTCTGGCAAGATCACTAAGATATTGCGTAGAGGCCTGGAACGTGTTTAAAATCAGTTAAGAATTAAATAGTTGTTGCTTTCCAGTTATCACAAGTTTGATTCATAAAGAATCGCACAAGTCACCTACCATGAGCTTTTTGATATTCGCTCAAGAAGGATTTCCATCTTCATTGTAAATACTTTCGTATTACTCGGATGTTCAGGCAAGATCATGAAGATTTTGCGTAGGACTCTTAAAATCTTCTTACTTTTCACAGTGTGTGAAGAAGCAAGGAAATATGAAAGTGTGTCCTAATGAGATATTTGATGATCTCAAATGGCTCTAGACTCGATCGTGCATTTTGGATTTTAGTGATCGGAGGCTGGAGAGGAGTGCCACCTTTACAATACCAATTTATTCGGAGTGAATAAATCAATAGATAACGTGTTGTCTCCGTGTGATTAAAACAAATACCTTTTGAGAGATATCTGAGTTAGCTGGGATGGGTTGTGCATTGCATCACTGGGTCCATGATGTCTGTCTTCAATATCAAGAATCATTAAAATGATCTCAATAGCATATGTGTTGACCCGGTTTCTGCCTAAAGTTGTAAGGAGGGCTTCTTTCTTTACACCCTTTATCTTTACAATTCTTTTTCATTCTTCAACCCCTTCAATGCTTACCAATACGTCATAACTAGCACCTTGTTGTGATTGTTCCAGTGCTAACTTAAGTACTTGGTCGGCATTCAGCTATGTTCACAATCTTTCTCCATCTTTCCTAAGGACTACTATTTCTAGCTATGGAATGTCCTTGGGAAGATTCCTCCGGTTCTGGAAGAATCATAGGACTTAACCTATCCTACCATCCTTATGTCACCACAATCTTCATCGTCGTGAAATAAATGGGTTTCGGGTAAGTATATGTCACCATGAAAATCCATTTTGCTCCCCCTTAACATATGCCACGATATTCGAAAACATTTCGCACATGTCGGGATGAGCCAGCACATTAAGTCAAACCATTTGTGATAATATCCCATATTAAATCACATTTTCTCCCCCATATTAAAAATATTAACCCAATCGATGTTTTTAATATCAATTGATTTAATGAAGTTTTAACAAAGGTTTTGGGAAGAAAAATGCACGTCCATTTTATCTTCATGATATCAAACGTAGAAGATATGATAAATCTGGATAGCAAAGAGAACCAAATACATGAAGATATGATAAATCTGGTACTTTTCCATGGAGAAGCTCATAAGGTGTTTTACCATGGTGTTTACGAATTAGTGACCGGTTTTGGGTGTACACTGCTGTAGATACTGCTTCTGCCCATAAAAACAATGGAGCCTTTGCGTAAATTAACATCGTTCGAGCATCTTCCATAAGTGTGCGATTTCGCCTTTCAACGACACCGTTTTGTTGTGGAGTGAGAGCAACGGATGTTTCATGAGAAATGCCAACTTCTTCATAATAATTACGCAAAATTTGATTCACAAATTCGGTTCCATTATCTGTACGAATGCGTCGGACAGTAGTGTTGAGACGTACTTGAATCATCTTGAGAAATCCGATGATGAATTTAGGTGCCTCATTTTTTGCTTTAAGAAATTTCACCCATGTAAACCGAGAGTAATCATCGACAATGACGAGGATGTACTTTTTGCCACTAAGACTTTCAACACGCATTGGTCCACAAAGATCCATATGCAAAAGATAAAGTTTCTCTTGGTTGGTGTCTTCCGTCTTGGGTTTGTAAGATTTCTTAGTGCTTTTCCCCATTGTACACGCGGAACACAAATGATCCTTGTGAAATGTTAGTTTAGGAAGACCACGAACAAGTTCGTTTTTCGCCAAGTGATTAATAGCGTCAAAGTTAAGATGAGATAACCGTCGATGCCATAACCATGACTTAGTCTTCGATGCTTTGGAGAGAAGACATACGGGAGAGGCGGCCATCATGTCTTGTAGAGACAAAGTATACAAATTATTCCCTCGAGTACCTTTCAATAAATCAACCCCTTCCAAATTACGAATGAAGCAGGTATGCTCTCGAAAAGCAACTTCTAAGTTTGCATCACAAAATTGTCCCACAGAAAACAAGTTGTGACCGAGACCTTCCACATAATACACTCTTGAAATTATAACATTCCCAATATGATATTCACCGTAACCCATTATCTTTGCAATATGATCATTACCAAATCGAACCGTACCAAGAAACTTGCTGACGAAATTTCTGAGCTGAGAGCGATCTCCGGTCATATGCTTGGAGCAACCAGAGTCCAAATACCAGAGAACAATTTGGACCACCTGTTTTCAATAACAACAGTAGACAATGCATTGGAAACTATTGGTTCTGGAGTGTTAGCAGATACAGATATAGAATTATCAGAATTGCTAACATTTTTGAGACCCTTAGATATCCCGCGTTTTCTAATGTAAGTTTTAGCGCTAACAGGTTTTACAGTTCCAATTTTCTGAGGTTTTGGAGTATTAGCGGGCACTACAGTGGGAGTAGACCTATTTAAAGGGCACTTGGTTCCTACAGTAGTGTCAGTGTTCCTAGTTAAAGGACACGCTTGTGTTTTGGTAGCCTTGGTACTCCTAGTTAAAGGGCACGCTTTCTTCACTTCATTTGTAGTGATCCTAGTTAAAGGGCACATATTTCCTACTATAGTGAAAGTTCTACCAGTGGGGCGCCACATCTAACCAACCTGGGTTAATACTTTCCCAGTCGGCTTCCATTCTAATCCATTTTTCCGGGCATGCATCTCATTCACATGGTCAATAAGGCAAGAATCATGACGACTAGAAAACATACATTCATTGCAATTCCAACATTTTAAATTAGAATTCACAGTAGGCTTAGAACGCTGCACAACCGCAGAGCCTTTAGGTTTAGCTACATGATTCTTTTTATTCAAAACAGAAATAACATTCCTAGGATGGGCTTCTACTTTCTTCTTCACTTGACTACTAGATGGGGGCAAGATCCTATCATTCTTCTTGTTTCTTTTAAGCTTAGATCTTTGAGCCTTAGTAGTGGTGCTTACTCCTGTAGAAGGCAACACGGGAATATTAGAAGCTGGTTTTGATTCCGCCTTATCTTTAGTGACCAAAGTTTGAGATGGTTTAGTCCTAGGGCCCTTGTTAAGTGGTGTGACGGCAATAAGGGTTCTTTTGATTGCACTAGAGGACGATGCTGAGATAGTGGCTGCGTTATCCACAACATTCTTACCTTTTAGAGTACGAAGTGTTTCCTTTAACTCAGCCAAGACCAAATTTTTATCACAAATTTGTTCCTTCAAATCAGATATTTCCACCGACTTTCGATTCAATTGTTCAATCAATGATTAATTCTGTGCAGTGGTATTAGCACATGCGGGCTTTACTGAATCGAAGAGTCGTGTATTTTTCTGTTTTAAGTTATCAACTTTGGACAAAATCTTGGAAACTCGATTATCTAGATCAAGTTTAAGATTCTCAGCGGCCTCAAGTACGTACACATCGTTAAGCTCCTTAGATTTCTCTATGTCTATCGGCAAAGATTGAGCAACTTTGTCACTTGGCTGACGCTGTTTTGATTGTAAATTCAATCAAAAATTCTTTTCAAAATTTGCATCATCGATATTAACACCTTCGAATGACGTTTCAAAGATTTCTTGAATAAATTGTTGCTTGCATTCAAGCGAAATACAATGTGTTTGAATCTCATCAAAACGTTTTGAAAGTGATGAATATGAATCTTGAAGCTTTAAAAATTCGGCGTCAGATTCGTGACAAGTACTATCTACCACAGTATCCACAGATTCAACATTATGCACAATAGAATCATTATCAACACTTGTATTCACACAGACAGAAACTATATCATGAGACATCACTTGATTCAGAAGCAGATCATTATGGCGTGAAACCCGTTCTATTTCAAGTAAACTGTTTTCATAAGCATCTTTCATTTCATTGAAAACACGTCTAAGTTCTTCTATTTCCAAAAACAAATCTTGATCAATATTACGAAGACAAGCTTTAACATTGTTTACAAACGGAACAATTTCATCTCGAAACGCAGCTCTAGTGTGCTCAAAGTTCCATTCACCTTCCGTTATGGCCGTGGCCGTCGTACGTTCCAAAATGACCTTGTCAAAATCGGCTAAGTGTTGGTGAACCGTATTTAATTTAACGGACGCCTTACTTACCGGTGGAATTAACTTCGTTAAATCCTTTTTGACGAGTGTAGTTGACGTACTAGGAAGGTTTTCATTTGACAAACTTTGGGGCACAAGAACTGTTAATTCTGCTAATTCCTTTTGTAAGCGAATGCGTGTCTTTTTCGAAAATTGATCTTTGTTATGTTGATCATAATCAATTGTATGGAACTTTGAAAGCATTTTAGAATGAGTTTCATCCCCAAGTGATTGTGTCTCCTCAGTACTACGAACAAAAGGTGCTTCTTTCGATTTTCCAATTATGGTCATATCATAAAGACCGGGAATATATTCCTGAGCTTGTTTTGCATAACCGGGATTAGGTGGTAAATCTTGAAGACGCTTAAGTTCGAATTCTTTAAATGATTTAGTTAAAAGATGAACCTTTTCTGTGGAAGCGTATTGTTTTAAAAGCTGTTGTTCTTTGAATTTAAGAAGTTTGGTAGCATTAATTTCCGATTCAACCTTTTTAGACTCGAGAGTTTCGAAATCCATTTTAAGTTTCTGAAAATCATTGACAACCGACTCTTTTTCTTTTAATTCATTTGAAAGATTAGCTTTTAATGATTCTATTTCTTTTAAGTGTTCAATCTTTTCAAAACGAAATTGGTCAAATTCAGAACATGTTATTTTCTCTTCTTGAGGGACCATTTCAAAAGTTTTGACCTTTTCTTTATGCAACGCAAGCTCAGCAGTTAGGGTGGAATTCGTATCTACGGATTGTCTGAGGGCCATATGCATTTGATCAATAATATGTTTGGGCACCATGACCAAATCATGTTGAGCATAAGATTCCATACCCGTCGTTGCATTTGGTTGAGGTTCACTCAAATGTGTAGGATTGGGTACCACATCATTTGAGTTACTAGTTCCCGAATGCTGTTCGAGGTTGTCATTTTCATGCCCAACTTGATGCTGGTTATCATCAATATTATTAGATGTGGTTGGTACCTCACTGATGACATCAGAACCGTAGTGAGAGAGATTAGCAACGAGAGCAGCTTGGGCAGAGTGAATGTCATCACAATCCGAATCGTATGCATCAAGATCGTCCGCTTGATAAGCTGCATTAGAAGTGGAAACAACTGCAATGCCTTCAGTATCTGCTGCCCCTGGGTCTGCCAGAAATGCCAACTCCTCTGAATCCAAAATCTTCCCCTTAGACTGAGCATCAACCAAATACATCTTCTCACGAAACCATGCATCATCCCTTCTCCTTTTCGGCTGAGTGCATTCCCTAGCCATATGACCTTGTCCTCGGCAATTGTAGCAAGTCACAACCTTCTTAGGACCAATAGGACTCCCATTTCCACTAGCTTGAGAATTCACAGCTTGATTGTTCCCAGTCCTTGTAGGAGGTCCATATGAATTTTGCCTTCCCTGAATAGGTTGCACCGTCACTTGACCATCTTGAACAGTGGCTTGTTGTCGAGGATTTGATGAGGTGCGGAGCTGATTGTTTGTTGGTGGAAATCCTCTAGTTGCAACAAGTTTTGACAAGTAGGCGGTGAGATGGTTTAGAACATCAGCTGGCGTATCATTTGGAGTAAAGACCGGTGCTTGGATTGGTGGAAGTTCATTAGAGTAGAAAGCTTGTGCTGGTTGTGCTTCTATTGGAAAATATCCTTGCTGAGGAGTATAGCCCAATGGAGAAGTGTTGGCTTGTGATGGTGATGTTTGATATGGTGTTTGCTGTTGAAAAGATTGTTGATGAACACTTTGTTGATATTCTTGCTGTGGCATCATTGGTGGTTGATAAGATGGTTGCTGTGGTTGCTGATAGATGTGTGGTGGTGGCTGCTGCAAGTATGATGGTTGTTGATAAGTATAAGCCATGTTTTGTTGAGAAGCATACATTGCAAGTGGATCATGAACTTGAGGTGTAGATAACTGAGCCTCGATCACATGGCATTCGTGTTGTTGAAGAAAAGCTTGAAGTTGATCCACATTGGTGTTATGCAAGTCCTTAGCCAATTTAACATCCGTCACGTATTTTTTCCATTCTGGAGGAAGAGTGTTCAAATACTTGGTGTTCAATTGAAAGGTAGGGATTGCCATGCCATAGATATTAAGCTCATTCAACAATAGGGTAAATCTCAGATAGTAATCATTGAGAGTCTCCCCTGGCACATAGGCAAACTTATCAAAAGTATCATAAAGCTTACACTCTCGTTCTTGTTTAGTTAACGAGGTGCCTTGCATTAGAACATGAATTCTATCCCATAACTCTTTGGCAACTTTATGTTTGCTGACGAGTTTGTAGACATCTAGAGGAAGGGCTTGGAGAATGATGTTTGTAGCATATTTATCACATTTATCTTGAATCTTCATATCTCTAGTCAACTCACCCGTTGTGCGAGGACGAGTGGTCGTACCTTCCGTCACTGTACCATAATCTAATGGTCCATTGAGCACAAATGCCCAAATTAGATGTCCATTCTCCTTGTTCAGCATATAAAGTTCCATACGGGAAGCCCATTCCTCATACATAGTCTTCACCAACATTGGTGGGCGATTATCCGTACCCGAGAAGATGGACTTGTCCGTAAGAGATGTGTACTCCATTTCGATAAGTTAAGATTTACATAGTTGATCGAACAATGAAATAAGGTTAAGTATTTTTGTGTTGTTGTGAGTTAAAATCGAGAAACAATGTTAAAATCCCCTAAAATATGTTCTCGATAAACCAAAAATTCCAAGTCAAAATTACACACGATCGCAAAATCCAACGATCGCAATGTAGAACCAAACCCTTTCCGATGGTAAGGTTATTGCGATGGAAGCCCAAGTACAATTTGTACTTTCCGATGGATGTTTCTGCTAGAATTTCGGAATGATGTTTTAATGAAAACCAAGATACCAAGAACACGTTTAAGCACAAATCCCTATGTTACACTACCTAATACTACGATCAAACCAAAAAATTTTGAAGATTTCGGCAAAAACCAACTTGTACTCTACGAATTGTTAAGAACACAAAAACAAACCTATATTTCATCCCAAGCTCTGATACTATTTGTAGAAATGTAAATATATGCTTATGTTTTTAGAGAGAGAAAGAGATAGAGAGATGGTGGATTTCACACTTTAGAGAGAGAAAGTTAAAAGGAACCATGTGAAAAATAATGAAACCACACCACCCTCTCCATCAAAGGAGAGGGTTTATATACCCAAGCCCATGAGATGGGCTTGGGTTTACAATAGGCCGCCGGCCCATACAATCCATGGGCTCGGTTTTGGGCTTTGTTTAATGAATGCAAATAACTAAACTACGAGCTTTAACATAGACTATCGTTGGAGTGACCGAACTCTTCAATTGTCGTGTTGACTGTCATATCCGATCTTGGAAAATTTCCTTGAACCAGCTTTGAACATGACGGTTCATTGATGTGGTCTTGAGTTCCGATTTCTGTGCGGTTGTGAACGGAAGTCGTTTTTCGTTGTGGATCAGGACTTAATTTATTTTGTTCAAGTGCCATCTCTTGTAATTCATCAAATCTGATATGAATAGTCTTGACTATCAATTTTGTTCTCTTGTTGTAAACTCTATGTCCCTTAAACTGAGTTGCATATCCCACTAGAATACATGCATCACCTTTCTCTTTCATCTTATCCAAATTTTCACCATCTCGTATAATGTAACAAGTACATCCAAAAACGTGAAAGTGTTTGAGTGAAGGTTTTTGATCATGAATTATGTGATATGGTGTCTTTTCGTGTCTTGGGATAATTAAGGATCGATTTTGTGTGTAGCATGTGGTTGACACGGATTCGACCCAAAAGAATAGTGGAAGTTTTGAAGCGGATAATAATGTTCGAGCAGCCTCAACTAAAGTACGATTTTGTCTTTCAACAACGCTGTTTTGTTCGGGTGTTCGAGCAATAGATGTTTCATGTTCAATTCCTTCGGCTTCAAAATAGTTCCTCAGAGTTGAATTCAAAAATTATGTTCCTCTGTCAGTACGTACCACTTTTACTTGAGCTAGAAGACCACATTGTATCAGTTTAAGGAAGTTAATGAGAACTTCGGGTGTTTCATCCTTGGTCCTCAAGAAGTGAGTCCATGTGTACCTTGAGTAATCATCGACAATTACCATAATATATTTCTTCATATTGATACTTTGAACACCCATGGGACCACACAAATCGATATGAAGGAGATCTAACGCTCCTTTAGAGCTTGGTGTAGTCTTTGTCTTGAAGCTACTTCGTTTAGCTTTACAAAGCTCAAAAGAAGAACAAAGATGATCTTTGATGAATTTCAAGCTTGGAAGGCCTCTCACAATATCTTTCTTGGAAAGCAAGTTGATGGTATCAAAGTTGAGATGAGATAGACGTTGATGCCATAACCATGCCTGAGTCGTTGAAGCTTTAGCCATGAAGCAAATTGGAGTTTAGAAGTTGTGTCTTGAAGTGAGATTGTGTAAAGATCTGTACCCCGTGAACCAGTGAGTAAAGCATTGCCATCATAATCACAAACAAAACATGTCTTCTTTCTAAATGCAACCTCCATATCTGCATCATAGAATTGACCAACAGAGAAAAGATTGTGATTGAGCCCTTCGACGTAGTATACCCTTTTGATCGTGATATTCCCATGAACCAAATTTCCATATATTAGGATCGGTGCAAATTGATCATTTCCGAATCGGACCGCACCCAGGAACTCCTCCACGAAGTTAATTAGAAGCTTGAGATTCCCCCTCATGTGATTCGTGCATCCGGAGTCCAGTATGAAGATAATTATTTGTATCACCTGTAGAAGAATTAGAACACGATGGAGCATTTGCTAAAATGGAGACCACGTTAGTTGTGATTTCAGAATCATTAGTGTCCTTAGCAACATTTAAAGGTATACTAACACTCGTTGTCACATTTTCTGTCCTAACTTTAGGCATCCATTTATATCCTGGAGGACATTGATTAGCAAACCACCATTTCCACGACTTGATAGCAGACTCATATAATTCCCTAATTCTGCTTCTAGGGTTCTTAGTGGTGGAGCCTGATGCAATACTTTTCTTAGTGGGGGTTGCACCAGAATGGTTCACTTTGTGTGTGAGTTTACTAACACTAATAGGCATCGCAACATGCTTCTTAGTTCTAGTATCTACGCCTTTGACATTATTCATAGCACACATAGAATGATTACACATTTTCCACATTTGACACAAACAAATTTAACATTAAAAGCATTCAAATCATTCAAAGCATTCAAATCGTCATTACACGCGATTACAGACTTTTTATTCTTAAAAACATTCAAATTCCTAGATGTTCTTCTACTTCCTTCATCTTCCCTTGACTCTTATGTTTCCAAACCTTACCATTCACTTGAGTGCGCTTAAGCTGAGGCCGGCTAACACTAGTAGTGGAGACTACTCCTGTAGTAGAAGACACACGAGTATTAGTGTTTCTAGAAGTCTAAGGCGATTGACTAACTTTGTTTGTGGGTTTAGTGGTCATTCAATACATCCCGTGTTTAATCACATTATCGTGCTTAACGCTTGGTGCTAGAGTATTCCTTATGGATTGATTATGTGGTAACCTTTCCTTTCCATCCATCTTGGAGGCAAACACAGGTTTTGCAAACGAGGAATTTGAGAAAGCGGATGGTTTTCTCAGGATAGAGGGTCTATTCACTTTAGAGGCATTGGGTTGTCTAATAACAGGTTTCTTAACGCTAGGTTCCACAACTTTCCCACCCATCTTAGCAACGAATTTCTTCAACTCTGCTATTGCTTTGTCTTTTTCTTGTAACTGAGCTTTCAAATCCGAAATATCAAGACTTTTTCGTTTAGTAATCAACATGACTCAGATAATTTTACTTCCAAAGGTGTATCATTTGAAAAGTTTCCAACTTTGTTTTTGCAAAGATAGTTCAAGTGAATGACAATGTTTTTGAAGATAATCATATCTATGTTGAAGTAACGAAAACTCTTTTTGGTCAACTTTATTCGAAAGCTCAGTTTCAAGACGTTCACACTCTTTGACTTGATCAAGATATTTGCATGCAACATCAGAATATTCATCAATATCAGCACAAGTGATTGTGGTAAAATACGACCTTTTAGGAAAAAGGCGTAAAAGCGGTAAGTATTAAATACGACGATTTAGGAAAACCGTGTACTAATGACACAAAGGTGAAAGTTCGTTTCCCAAGGAGGTATATGTGCGTGATTAAAATGTAAAGATATTTTAGATTAATATGAGAAAGAAGGGATGAGAAAATAGAATGACGGATACGTGAAAATTATTACTACGATGACTAAATTAAAAACCGAAAAAAAGTGACAAAATAAAAATTAATTCTAAAAATTCCCAAAAAATTACCAAAAATCGATAAAAACAAACTAAGAGTTTACAAATGATCAAAACTTTTTCAAACCTTTTAATTAATTAAATATTAAATTTTAAATACTAATTAAAGCCCTAAAAATCCAGTTAATTATCAAAAAGCCCAAGTAAAGATTTTTCACTTTGTAAAACTCTAAAATGACTAAGTAAGATTAAAAAATATTTTTATGAATTTTTAAACTAAGGAAAACTATTTGAAAATGATTAAAAACTATTAAAATATTAAAATAATTCTAAAAATTAAGAAAATGATGCTAAAATTAATCTAATAGTTTTAAAAATCCTAACTTAATGTATTTGAACTAAGAAAAATATAAAAGTTGCAAAAATATGAAAAATAAAATTTAATAATAAAATAATATTAAAAATTCAAAAATTATAGAAATTTCTAAAAACTTGTAAAGTAGTTTATTTTAACCTAAATAATCATAAAATGAAAGTGAATTTACCACAATACCCCTAATGGACCCCCAAATGGGCTAAAATAAAAAAAAGTCAAGGTAAATTGGCTTTTTGGCCCCATAAGATGAAACTTAACCAAATAAGCTGAAAATCACTAGTCTTGCTTAAAATTCAATTCTAAACACAAAAGTCTGAGGCCTAAAAGCTGAAAATGAGCTTATCACAGCTTAATGGTACAACAGCTTATTCTTAATGGGCTTTTTGGCCCATTAAGCTATAAGCCAATGCCATAAGCTCAGATTTGACACACAACCTTATTTTGAGATGCCCAAGAGATCTGTGAAAAGAAATTTCAAATAAGCTCAACCAATAAGTCAGAAATAAGCAAAGTAAAATTTTACTAAAAGACAAAATAGTCGACTTGGAGTTCTAGACCACCTCAGACCTTGATTCAAGTTGCAAAAGACTCTAAATGACTTAATTAAGACAAATCAACAAAGAAAAGTTCAATAATCCAAGCCAAATAAGCTGAATAAGCTGATACGCACTTATGTAAAAGTCAAAGTAATTGGTTTTTTAGTCAAAGCTCAAAGTCAACCCCTCAAATGCTCCAGTATGAACAAATGGGTCAAATAAGTAACAACTTTTACAAAATTAAAGTTGTTGCAGGTTTAAATAATCTAGAACAACTTATTCATAAGCTATATGAAAAATAACACTAGTAGTGGCTAGCAGCAGGGGAAAGGAGTTCCCACTGCTTTGACTATTTGACTTGCAAATTTAGAGAGATCCAGTTGGATTCAATGGAAAACAAAGGCACCCCTACAACCAGTGAGTTGTAAGGAGTCAATATCAAGCAAGAAATCACGAATTGGTTCAGCCAATAAGCACAGAATAAGCAAACAGTCACCAGTTACCACACAGACCTTAAAAATAAGAAGTTATGAACTAAAAAGCAGTTTAAGCATGAATAAGCCAACCAAAATGAACCATATGCATACACAAGCTATAATAAAGTCCAATAAGCACAAATAAACTTGTTTCAACACTAGATCAAAGATTAGAAGCAGATTCAAGCTTATGTATATCACTGATGAACAAAGTGATTATCCAAAATCCTTTTGTTGATCTAAATGACCACCAATCCAATTTTAAACCCTTAAATCCCTTTCCCTGGTTGTTATAACTAAAACTTAGCACTTGTTAACACTAGTTTACCCTTAGATCTAGGTGTCCCCAAAATTTTAGCCAATTTTACTAAGTAAATCAGATTTTATGGTCCTTTGTTGGATTTAAGTGATTCAAGCCACAAAAGTTGTAGATAAATGACCAAATATACCAGTTAAACAATAACCAACACAAAGCAACACAATACAACCACACAAGTTGCCTTAAAATCCTAGTATATCAGTTAACCCAAACAGCCCTTTTTAAACTGATTTCTCAAGTTTTCAAAGGACTTGTGTGATTTAACCCACAAACCAAGATCTAATCAACCCTATAACAACAATCAAACATCAGAAAACACAATCAACCACAATAACACAGATTCACAGACACATATATCCAAATTCACCCAAAAATCATGCAATTTCAGAAAAATAAAAGGGAATAGAGATGCAAACCTCTAAGACTCACATCCAAGCCTTTGATTGTTTTAGCCGAGGTGCTAGCAAGAACAAGCACCAACTTCCAATAGCTGCTAAGAAGAACAAACACAAGGGTTAACCAAAAACAGGTTATGACTTGGTTTTTGAAAACAAGAGTTTTATTACTTAAAACCTTTCCTCAAAATCAATCAAACAGATTAATGGAACTCAGAATTTAGCTAATCAAACGCCAAACTTTCATAAAACACAAAAGAGAATTCACAATTTCAGAAAATCAAACTTTTTGTTAGCCTCAAAATATTGAGTCAAACAAGAATGTTCGGTCATATGTTTATATTGTAATATTTATTAGAACATTGTACTAGTTAGTTAAAATAGTAGTGACATTACGGGCTTGATGGTTAGCTTAAAAGGCCTCTTTCAAGGTACTAAGCATTTATTCAAGCCCGGCCTAAAACAATATAGTCCATTAGAGAGCACGCATGTGGGTGGACTATATAAGCACCCTCCTAGCATGTTAGGAGGGTGGAAGTTCTCATTTTCTTAATCTAATTTCACAAGTTAATCATCTCCTTCTCTCTACTTTCTCTTACTACTTTCTCTCTCTAAAATTCATATCTTTTCCATCTCATTTCTTTAATCTAGCATCATATTATTAGGGACAACAATTGGTATCAATCGCCATGGGGTAGATTCATGTTTAGTTTGTGGTTATCATTTTTGATTTCGTGTGATTTTCATCTTAAAATCATCTCGTATAAAAAATTTTGTGTTTTCGAGCTCTAAATCTTCGTACAAATTGTCTACAAAGTTGTGGTAGGAATTTGTGTTCCTCATTTTGGTAATTTCCACGAAAAAATTGGAAGTTTTGGCTTGATTTTTGGGTAAAAATTCGTCATTTTTAGTTTTTGGTTAAACAATTCGAAACTTGAGTTTTTTTTAAGTCGGGAAACTAGGGTTTAGAAAGATTTCGACTTGTGTGCATAGGGGTATTCCGAACTAGTTCAAACTAGTTTATTTCGGATTAAGTTGTGATCCTCTGAATTCCGAATTAGGTGGGAAACAGGTTATTCCGACTTGTTTATCTAATAAATGGTATTTGCTTAGCATTTGTGTACTCGATATCGTTCTCGGTGTCTAATTGAACTGATCACGGTTAATGTTGGAATTGTTGTTATTGGTCACTAAAAGGAGTGAGCTTGGTTAAATAAGTCTACAAACAACATAAATATAAAAGCTAATAAAAATAAAAGAGAACTTCTAACCTCGACTGGTTTATCAGAGTGAATGCTGCAAAATAGAACTTGGGGAAAGAAATTAAGAATTAAAGTGAAAATGTAAGTGTGTTGACTAAAAATAAAAGCTGTAAAATTTAAACTAAAAATTAAGATTCAAAAGTAAATGACGAAAAATTACAATCTTGTAAAAGATGATTTGAAAATTAAAACCTTGTAAAAATGAAAACTTTAATAAAAATAATTTGAAAAATATACTAAGTGAAAATGGCGGGAAAAAATTAGGTTTGAAAATTAAACAGGAAAATTAAAACATAAGACTAAATGGTGAAAATCTGGTCTAATTCGGAATGTGTATAACGAACCTATCTCGGAATCTACAATTCTGATGTAATTCGGAATCAAACAAGCAAGACCTAATTCGGAATGTAAATGCAGAACATAGTTCGGAATTTAAGATTGCCCACCTAATTCGGAATAAAAAGTTGGACCTAGTTCGGAAAATGGAATACTACACACAACTCGGAATCCTCAATTTTGACCTAACTCGGAATATAGTTCTGATGTAGTTTGGAATCTAAGAATTAGATGTAGTTCGGAATATGCAGGTTTGAACGTAACTCGGAATCCTGGAACACACAGTAATTCGGAATCCAAAACTTTAAGTAACTTGGAATATGGAACTTTGATGTAACTCGGAATATACAAACTTGACGTAACTCGGAATAAAGTGTTTGTTAATTCGGAATACACTTCGACGAACTAATTCGGAAAGGAGTATTTCCTCATTTAATTTGGAAAGCCAAAATTTGCATTTAATTCGGGAAAACTCAATTCAGATGTAACTCGGAATATGCCACCTCCCACCTAATTCGGGAAAATTTGTTAAACACTACACCTAGTTCGGATTAAAAGAGTTTTAAAAGAATCCGAATAAGATTAAAATAAGCAATATTCAAATAAGAACTTACCAAAACTTTTACCAAATCAATTTTAAGAAAAACTTATAAGACAAAATTTAAAAACTTTTAAAAATACTAAATAAGCAAAAATTTAAAATCAACTTTTTTATAAAAATATTAAACTACCAAAATCAACTTATTTTAAAAACTAATAAACATAAAATTTAAGCAAATTAGAACCTTAATCTAAAAACTCTAAACACACCAACTCAATAAGCACAATCAAATAAGCAATACAATCACATCATAAACAACATTTAAACCAACTACATGATTAATTAAGCAAAATAATAGATAATTAAGAAAGGTAGAATGAGACTTATGAAATAAACTTGATTATATTGAAGATTAATATCAAAGATTACAAGATTAATGAAGGTTTGATAAGCTTGAAAGAAAACTAGAGAGAAGAAAATTAAACACACTTAAAAATAAAACTAGAAAAATTAACTAACTAACTAACACCCTCCTAATGACACATTAGGAGGGTATATATAGGAGGAGGGGAGGGTCTTGTGTCTTCTCTCTTTCTTCTTGTTTTCTCGACTCGATTTAAATTCTTTGTCTTTCTCTACGACGTCTTGGGATTTGTCGATATAAATTGAACTCGTCTTATAATTTCATTTTTCTATTAGACTTGAATTCTTTGACTTCATTAAACATCCGTCTTTAGACTTTTTCTTCGATAAATCTTCAGAATAGGCCTTGGACTTCCATTCTTTTTGCACTTTTGACCTTTTGACTTCGTCTTTTGTCTTTTTCTTCGATAAAAGCCGGTGATAGCCCGTGTTTTCTCCCTTTTTCATATTTTTATCCTGAAACACAATAAAAACACAAACCACGCATAGTTCCAACTTTTACGACATAAAATACACGTTTTGGTCTTGTTATTATTAGAAATAAGTTGTAAAAGTATAAGTGTTTTCACACTTATTAAATCCCCTACACTTGACCATTGCAATGCCCTCATGCAATTCATTAATTTCAAAGCCCGGTTTACATTTTTCATCATAAGTAACCCACCTTGGCCTTTATTAAATACTAAACATTAAGGAAACTAAAAAGATAGAAATATATACAAAACAAGTAAAGCAATCAAAGACTTACATTGGGGTTTTGGTTACTATGAATGTTTATCACCCTCAAGTTTCACATTCCCCAAACCAAGCTTATAAACGAGATCATTGTTATTATAAGTTAGCAAACTAACACAAACTCATGTGGCCCAATTATTCACTTAGACTCCCTTATTCCTATGTGTATCTCTTATATTTTATTGTTGTCTTAAATGATCACGAGGATGCATTGTTTGACTTAATTTGATAGTTTATTTAGGCTGAAAATGAAGTGGAGCGATTTAATCAATAGTTAGCTAAAGGACAAAATCTTTTAAAACTGCTTCTCGGGACCTCATTAAGTTCATATCTTGCATACCTTGCTTCAAGATTTGAGACCTTTCTCGGACCGATATTTGGCAGCGACTTCATACTTAGAAGCTTGAGAGACGTTCTTGAAATTATGGTCTTCTCTTCATAATAGGAATTTCTTCACTTGAAGTTTGAGAGATTCTTCATATTTGGACCACGACTTCTTCATTTTTCTCCAATATTAAGTTGGGATTTTGATATACAACGATCCGCCTCCTTTTAGGACTTGGATCTATTTATCCTCATACCTTGCTAGGGTCTTTTCGGATAGACTTCTCCATGATCTTATGGGGAGTTTTTGCTTTTCGTCGTGTGTCTCGATCCTTCATATTGATTTTTGATAAATTATTCTTCACATCACTTGGGATCTTTAGCAACAAAATGTAGCCCTCATGCCTTGTTAGGGCCTTTTCGGACTCGCCAATCTTCGCATCCCGCTTCAATAAGTTATGCCTTGGCTATGAACTCCAATTACTACCGAGCAACTTTTAAACGATCTTGTGCTAGAAGCTAAGTAACTTTTCAAATTGTACAACCTTATTTATTGCAAATATATTTATTAACAAGCGATGTGAAAAAAGCTTATAATCAACTCACATAAATTCATGAAGAAATACCAAACTTATAATTGACTCTATCATCTCTCGTTCTCCACAATTTAAAATCTCAAGGAATGAGACTCGTGGATGCTTAGCCAATTAACTCAAAGATTTGGGTTTTCAAGTCATCTATAGGTTCTTGCAACTTCTTAGACTCTTTCAAGTTTAGAATTCGCATTTTAACGTTCCCTTGATAAACGAATTCCTAGGATCAATTATAGGAACTTGCGAAAAGTTCTTGTTCTTAACCCGTAAGAGTTAAGACTTTTGTGTTTTAAAGCTCCCTATATAAAAGCCTAGCAAAACTTGACTTAAACACGTTAAGGATACTAGCTAGAGTAAACTTAGATAAATAAACTCGGGTTGAGTCAAAAGATTCATGACGTTTGAAAAATTAAAACAATTTTATTCAAAATTTATTCTAGCAAAGAAAGTAAATAACGATAATAAAGGAAAATACTACTATACAACTAGGCCTAAATAGATTAAAATTTTTGGAAAAATGTCGAAAAATTAAATTTTCCGGTTAAAACGAGGACAAATTAATGAAAAAGCCCACTTACTTCGATAGAAGTCCCCCTACACTTGATATAAGCATTGTCCTCAATGTTTAAGCATGTGGGAGTAAACTCCCCTACACTTAGGACATTGTGCACGTTGTTTAAATCTTGCTAAAGGAAGGACAACTATAGTGACTTCAATGTGAACATATAAGATATGAAAAATTGAATCACGACAGTTTAGGATAGAACCGGAAAGACGAGTACACGGGATCACGGGTCGTCAAATGTCATCAAAAGTTCTCTTTGAAGCTTTAATCCCTGCACATCATAAGAAACAAGACAAGAAACCCTATGTAGCTCCCCTACACTTATTATGAAAACGGTAAAGGATAGATCAACGGGTTGCCTCCCGAGAAGCGCTTGTTTTTGATAACCGAGTCACGAGCCTAACTCGACCCATAACTAATTTAAGGGAAACGTGGTGAGGGATGGAATCATCTCATGAGAGATGTCCTCACCAAAGTACAGCTTCACACGCTGGCCATTCACTTTAAAATTAGGCCCATTTGGTTGAGAAAGTTCAATGGTGCCGTAAGGGAAAACTTTGGCGACGGTGAATGGACCAGACCAACCGCTCTTAAGCTTACCCGAGAAGATCTTCAATCGAGAGTTAAAAAGTAAAACATGATCACCAACGTGAAACTCTTGGTTCTTAATCCTAGCATCATGAATGATCTTGGTTTTCTCCTTGTAGATCAATGAATTCTCATAAGCTTCATTCCTCAATTCATTTAGCTCGTTGAGTTGAATCTTCCGAAGATCACTGGCTTTGTTGATATCAAAATTTTCCCACTTCAAGGCCCAATACGCCTTATGTTCCAACTCAATAGGGAGGTGGCATGACTTCCCGTACACAAGACAATATGGAGTGCAACCAATAGGTGTCTTATATGCGGTACGGAAAGCCCACAAAGCATCATCTAACTTATCGGCCCACGAGGCACAATGCTCTCCCACAGTTCGCTCTTAAATTCTCTTCAATCCACGGTTAGAAATCTCGGCTTGACCATTTGTTTGAGGATGATATGCGGTGGAAAGACGGTGATTGACACCGTACTTAGCCATGACTCGAGCAAATTGATCATTGCAAAAATGAGTCCCGTGGTCACTGATGATAGCACGAGGAACACCAAATCGAGCAAATAACTGCTTCAAAAAGTTCACAACCACCCTCGCATCGTTCGTAGGGAGAGCCTTTGCTTCAACCCATTTAGATACGTAGTCAACGGCTACGAGGAAGTACTTGTTCCCTTTGGATGATGGAAATGGCCCCATAAAGTCGATACCCCATACGTAAAAGATTTCACATTCTTGTATGAAATTTTGAGGCATATCATCTTTATGTGTGATCTTGCCTTGTCTTTGGCAAGCATCACAATGTTTAACCATTTCATGAGCATCATGATAAATGGACGGCCAACAGAATCCAGAGTCGAACACTTTCTTCGCGGTATAGTTAGGACCAAAGTGACCACCGGTGGGTCCTTTATGGCAAGCTTCAAGGATTAGTAAAGCTGTCGGCCTATCAACACACTGACGAATGACAAGATCCGAATATTGTTTAAAAAGGTAAGAGTCGTCCCAAAAATAGTGTTCAATGTCTTTAAAGAACTTTTTCTTTTGTTGGAACGTTAACCCTTCCTTGAGAATTCCACTCGCTAAGTAGTTTGCAATGTCCGCAAACCACGGTGTGTCATCAAGATTGGAATTGATAGACATTAAGGCCTCAAGGGGAAAAGAGTCACTGATCTCTTGATTCGGATGATCCCCTTGATAAGGATCCTCAAGTCTACTTAGATGATCCGCGGCTAGGTTTTCGGCTCCCTTCTTGTCACGAATTTCAATTTTAAATTCTTTAAGGAGCAAAACCCAACGAAGAAGTCTTGGCTTAGAATCTTGCTTTGTTAACAAGTACTTCAACGCGGAATGATCGGTATACACAATGATGGTGGAAATAACAAGATAGGGGCGAATTTTTTCAAAAGCATACACTAGAGCTAAAAGCTCTTTTTCGGTAGTGGTATAATGTAATTGAGCAACCGTCATTGTCTTGCTAGCATAATGGATTGGTTGGAAGTGTTTGTTCACTCTTTGTCCCAAAACCGCTCCAATAGCAAAGTCGCTAGCATCACACATCAATTCAAAAGGTAACTCCCAATTAGGGGTAACTAAGACCGATGCCTTAGTTAGTTTATCCTTAAGAAGATTGAAAGAATCAATACACTCTTTAGAAAAGATAAAAGGAGTATCTTTTTCCAAGAGGTGGGTCATCGGGCGAGCGATCTTAGAAAAATCTTGAATGAATCGACGATAGAAGCCCGCATGACCAAGGAAACATCTCACACCCTTCACGGTTGAAGGTGGAGGTAATTTAGCAATCCCTTCAACTTTAGCACGGTTTACTTCAAGACCGGCTTTGGAAATTTTATGAACAAGAACAATACCTTCTTTTTTCATGAAATAGCATTTTTCCCAATTAAGAACAAGACGAGTATCTTCACACCGTTTGAGCATACGTTCTAAATTGGCAAGGCAAGTAGAGAACGAATTACCATAGACCGAGAAATCATCCATGAAGACTTCCATAGTTTCTTCAACCTTGTCATGGAAGATAGCCATCATACACCTTTGGAAAGTCCTAGGAGCATTGCATAAGCCGAAAGGCATTCTTTTGTAAGCAAATGTGCCATAAGGACAAGTGAATGTGGTTTCTCTTGGTCTTTAGGATCGATGGGAATTTGAAAATACCCGGAGAAACCGTCTAAGAAGCAATAATAGTCATTACCCGCTAAACGCTCGAGCATTTGATCCATGAAAGGAAGAGGAAAATGATCCTTGCGAGTGGCATCATTGAGCTTGCGATAGTCTATGCAAACTCGCCAACCCGTGACAAGTCGAGTAGGAATTAACTCGTTGTTTTCATTGGGAACAACGGTTATTCCGCCTTTCTTAGGCACACAATGGACGGGACTAACCCATGGCGAATCCGAAATACGGTAAATCATTCCGGCATCTAGAAGTTTGATAACTTCTTTCTTGATGACGTCATGAATTTTAGGATTATTCCTTCTTTGGCTTTGGATTACGGGTTTAAAGTCATCTTCCATGAGAATTTTATGAATACAAAAGTTCGGATCAATTCCGCGGATGACGGAAATTTTCCAAGCAATTGCTTTCTTATGATTCTTCAGCACGTCGATAAGTCGAGATTTTTCTTCTTCTTTCAAGTCTTTTGCGATGATGACGGGTAACTTCTTATTGTCTTCAAGGAAAACGTATTCGAGATGAGACGGTAATTCCTTAAGCTCCAAATCCGGAGGATTTCCGATGGAAGGCATAGTCAAATTCGGATCATCGATAAAGATTTCCTTAGGAGACGGTGGAGAAATATGGTCCTCATTGAGAAGTTTCTCAATGGTACGAATGTCTTCATCCCAATCAGAGGGAGAATCGTCATATTGTAAGTCCACATCTCCCAAAGTTGCTTCAAATTCTTTCAAAAGGAAATCACTTTCTCCAAATGGAGTTAGTGATAGAGCAATAGAGGCAACGGTCTCAACAATGGGTAGAGAAGAAGAACCACTTTTACAAGCGTCTTTGAAATGCTCTTCATAAGCCTCATCAAGAACGTCAATGAAATTAACTCTCTTGTTTTCATAAGGTTGCTTAGAAAGTTTACACATGTTGAAGACGATTTTATCGTCACCAACTCTCATGATTAATTCGCCCGCGGCTACATCAATGAGAGTGCGACCGGTCGTCAAGAATGGACGTCCAACGATTAATGGAACACGGGGGTCCATCTCGTAGTCAACGACAACAAAATCCGCCAGAAAGGTGAATTTGTCGACACCGACGAAGACATCTTCGGCTATCCCCACCGGATAAGCAACCGTACGGTTAGCTAATTCCAATGTCATTCATGTGGGGACTAGCTCGGGTAGAGATAATTGTTTCCAAACACTTAATGGCATTAAGTTTATACTAGCACCTAGATCGGCTAGGGCCATACAATTCTCTACCCCGGGGAAGTTGCAAGGAATGAGAAAACGACCCAGATCACCAAGTTTGGTTGTTAATTTCCTTAAGAGCACTGCGGAATAATTCTCATTAATTTGGGTCTGGTCGATATCAAGAAGCTTTTTTTTGTCACTGAGAAGATCTTTAAACATTTTAGCATACTTCGGCATGTGATCGAGAGCCTCGGCAAAGGAGATGTTGAAATTCAGTTGTTTAAACATTTTAAGAAAGTTAGAAATCTGAATTTCATCCTTTTTCCTCAACTTCTCTTTCCTCAACCTTGAGGGATAAGGTATATTGGGTTGAGATGAAGGCTTTGGAATGGAATTCTCTCTCACATCCTTAGGTGGTGGAGGGATGGGGTTGGAAGGGAAAGGAGTTGGGGAAAGTTGCTCTTTTTCTGTAGTCACAATCACGGGAGTAGGTGTAGGAATCTCGGGTTCCTTATAACCTTTTCCACTTCGAGTGGTGATTGCTTTCATCTCCCCTCTTGGGTTAGCAACGGTGTTACTCGGAAGAGAACCCGAAGTAGAGGGTTGGAAAACGAAGCCATCATATCTCTTAAGTCGTTCGTTTGATTGCTCAACGAAGTTCGCATGTCTTAGCTCGGCTCGAATATCGTTCCCTTGTTTCGCCATGTCACCCTTCAAGTTAATGAATTGGCTTTGAAGATTCGTCACCGTCTTGGTTCAATGCCGTGGGTTGATTGAGAGGTGGGGCTTGGTAAGCTTAATTATTTCCATGAGGTGGATATGGGTTTCTTTGGGATTGATATTGATTAGCAGCTCGAGGTGGGCTTTGATTGTTGCGGTTGAAATTGTTTTGGTTTTGGTTTTGAGGAGGAAAACCGGGTGGAGATAGAAAGTTGTTGGAACGATAACTTAGCAAGTTACGGTCTCCTTGAGGATGAGCCTGATAGCCTCCCGTGGAATAGTTACCGTATGCCGCGTTAACGTTTTCACAAAGATTGCTAATAACTGAAAATTACTAAGTTGAAATCGTCTCGACTCAATCCGAATTGACTGCGGTTTAACGTGCGACTCAGTCGTCTTTTGGTGAAAAGAAATAGATTGTCGTTCTAGTGAAATTAAAATGCACAACTTTAAAGTAAATGACACGGTAAATAAAGCTAAAACTGATTAAAACGTAAATGGCAATAAATTTAAGACTTTAAAAGTAAATTAATTAAATGACGTAAAATTAAAAACTTGAAAAGTAAATGACGAAAAATTAAGGCTTGACGAAAAGTAAATTTTAAAATTAAATAAGACAAAACAAGTAAAAATAAAGCTAAGTAAAAATAAGACAAAACAATTAAAATAAAGCTAAGTAAAAATGGCGGGAAAAATAAATTTAAAAATTAAATTGGACAAAAATGAAATAATTTCGCAATAATAAAAAAAATGAATTAATTTCGCAATTAAGACAATAATTTCGCAATTCCTAAAAGTTGAACACAATTTCGCAATAATTGCAAAATTATGTAATAATTCCGCAATATGAAGACTATACACAATTTCGCAATATTGCGAAATTGTGTATTAAATTCGCAATACCAAAAGGTAAAGATTTCACAATGCAGGATTGAGTAAGATTTCGCAATAATGAGAAAGGGAAGGATTCCGCAATGTTGTTTTGATTCAATTTCGCAATAATTGCAAAATTAAGGCACAATGTCGCAATATTAAAAATATTATGAAATTGAATCAGAAGCTCCTAAAAACTAGGATCTCGTAAAAGGACAAAAATAAGCACTTAAATCTTAACTTATCAAGGACAATAAGCAAAGTAAAACACCAATAAGCTAACTAAAAAGCCTAGATTAATGCTAAAACTTATAAAAACTTCAAAAACAAACCACGAAATTTAAAAAGATGTAAACTTCATGTAAAAAGTAGACGAAAAAGATTAAGATTAAAAGCACGAAATCAACACAAACAAAGATTAAGAAAAATATTAAGATTAAGCAAAGAAGAAAGGTAGAATGAGATGATTAAAAAGCTTGAAGATAAAAGATTAAACAACACAAAATTAAAACTTACTTGAAATTAAAAGGCAAGAATTTAAATGACAATTAAGTAAAAGACAATATGAAAGTGCATGTAATTAAAGATGGAAGAACTATGTGTCAAATAGCCAACAACTCCTAATGTGACATTAGGAGGGTATTTATAGGGAGATTAGCAAGTGTTGATCTTTCCTTCCTATACTCGTCTTTTCGTCTTCTAAATTCTTCGACTTTTTCGACTTTGTCTCGGGATTATTTGAACTTGTCTTGTAATTTCTTCATTAATTAGACTTGAGTTCTTCGACTTTATTAAACTTCCGTCTTTAGAATTTTTCTTCGATAAATCTTCAGAATAGGCCTTGGACTTCCGTTCTTTTTGCACTCTTGATCTTTTGACTTCGTCTTTTGTCTTTATCTTCGATAAAAGCCTGTGAAAGCCTGTGTTGTAAAACCCGCATGATTTTACCATGAATAGTGCCCTAAGATCGTACGTCCTAGATTAAAACTTACCTTATTTAGTATTGATCACATTCATGTGCTAATAATCAAGCAAGTACATACGTGTATGACATGATAAGTATCGATTACGTACGAACCCATGATAAACAGTTAATAAATATGTCACGTGAACGTAATTAAATCATGATCACCATTTAAAATACGAACTAAAATAATTACGTAAATACATATAATATAATTACGAGCGTTAAGATTACGATAAACTACATGATAAAATAAACAGAAACACTTTAAACACGAACACGTTTAACCACGAACGAACACGAAAAATCGGGACACGAGAAAAGGTACGGGTACCCCATGTGGGGCCCCCATACCCACGGCACAACAATCAAGAAATGGGCTAAGCCCATCAAGTTTACATGAAAGGGGGGTAAATGGTAAAAACTACATTCATTTTCACTTTTCAAGAAAATAAACATAAAACCCTAAAGATTTTTCTCCTTCTCCTCCTTGTTCCTCCTTGTGCCGCCACCCATAACAACACCATAGGAGGGTGTTGTTGATTTTTGACATTAAAAACAAGTGCTAGAAACCGTGTTTGTTCATCCCCTTTCAAGCTACGTATTGGTATATCATTCTAAACCTTCCTTTTTAATTCTTTTTAATCTTTGATTATTTTCATGAACATGTTATTAATATTCTTATTAAAACATGATAATTAAACATTGATCTAACATGTTTTGGGGTAAATTAAAATCAAAGGATGATATAAAAGGGTGTTTGTTTTGGCCGCCTAGCATAACCAACCCGAGGGGGGGTTCGGTTTGCTTTTAGCCGCCACCACCAAGACCATTGTTGGTCTTGGTTGGTGCTTGTGGGACCCACGGCAGCAAGGGGGCACACGTACCCCGAGTATGGCTCGGGGTACGGTGTCGAGTTCATGCCCGATTCATGGTTCGTTGGTTAAATCATGATTTATGCTACATGTTAATTTTTATGAATTATGAACTTAGGATATAAATTAATTAATAACATGAGATATTAATTAAATCATGACTTAGGTTATTTTAATTATTAATTTAGCATGATATTAATTTAACCTAAGTACTTTATGTTATAAGTTATAATTAATTAATTATTTAAAACATGCCTATAATTAATTAATTTAGACATGACTTAGGTTATGTTATTAATACATAATAATACACATTTTAACCTAAGTATTTTATTCCATTTTAATTAAAACATGTTATACTTTAATTAAGATGCTTAACCTATAGTTTAATTAAAATATACACTATATCATATGACTTAAGAAAATAAGCTTATAAACACTTAGACTTATATGTTAGCTTATGTAACCAGCTTAATTCTAAATATGGAAACTTCTATTTATAGAAACTTAATTAAATAAGGCAACTAATCTATTAATGGAAACCTTCTATATATGGAAATCTATCTATTTCAGGCAGCTAATCTAATCATGGAAACCTTCTATATATGGAAACTTATTTAATTAAGACAGCTGATCTATTTTTGGAAACTTTCTATTTTTAGAAACTAATCTATTTTAAGCAGTAAATTCTATTTTAGGAAACTTTCTATTTTTGGAAACTTTCTATTTTTGGAAACTTTCTATTTTTGGAAACTTTCTATTTTTGGAAACTTTCTATTTTTGGTAACTTTCTATTTTTGGAAACTTTGTATTTTTGGAAACTTTCTATTTTTAGAAACTTTCTATTTTTGGAAAACTGCTATTTTTGGAAAGTTACTTATTATTACACAGTAAGTATAATAATACATGAGATACCAGTAATACTTAATCAGATTAATCAGAATACAAGATAAACACAGTTTAAGGCTTTAAACAGTAAACCATGACCTAAAACAGGCAAAGTAAGCTAAGACGAGACATAAAACCCAGTACGTAATCAGTGAATCGATACTTATACACGTGTGTATTCATGTAGCTTTAGTGATCCAGAAGTAGGAGTCTTTCTTCCGTTCATTCACTGGACTTGAGGTACGGATTCCCGTCCTTTCAGTATGGACATTCTTTCCTTATTAGGATTTCCCCGTATGCAGCCAACTGTTTTCCCCAGTAATTGTTTTATTGTTTTGAACTGCTTATGTTTAATTAGCATAATCTATAGCCATATACAAGCATGACCAGTTTCACCTAGTTATGGAGGTACCATAACCATAACATTGGAGGCACCAATGTTATGACTTCCCCACGGCGGAGTGATTGCTCGTGGCGTCCCTTTCAGTTTGGCCATATTATTATATCAGGTGGGACGTATGGGTGCATCCTAGTTACATGTTTTATTCAGTATATCATGGTGAATGTGGTGTGTGCCTTGCATCCTTCACAAGGAGTTGATCCCTCCTACCCAAACCAGTATATTAATTAGAGGCATCCCCTTTAATCAGC
The DNA here is from genome assembly GCA_025667525.1 of Glebionis coronaria. Classification (NCBI taxonomy): domain Eukaryota; kingdom Viridiplantae; phylum Streptophyta; class Magnoliopsida; order Asterales; family Asteraceae; genus Glebionis; species Glebionis coronaria. Next base: position 270,615,826 of record CM046878.1, read on the forward strand.
ATGATGAGGTCACCCCTCCAAGTATTCATGCACGTGACCTTTTCATGACCTATATGGGCTATGGTATATTTATGTTAAAACAGTTTTCATAAGATAAACATAAGGCTTTTCAAACTATAAAACCAGTTTTCTTAATACTTAACCAGTTTACTCAGAACTTAGTCTTCCGCCGTTATATGTTACATGCTTATCCTATTTCATGCTATATTGTACATCCGTGCACTGAGCGTCTTGCTCAGCCGTTTTCCTTTTCATGTTCCCAAAACGGCAGGTACTCATGGACGCTCGTAGATCTCAAACGTACGTGCATATGGACTGGAAGCTTTACTGTCTTTCTTTACTTTATGCATTTCCTTTACTTTAATACAGCTTGCAATGGACATTGTTTCGTCCTTTCCTTTTACAGTATTTATGTTTGTGTGTGATGAGCTCTACTTTGGGGTTACCGATGTTGGATTCCGGTATTTCCCTTTTATGGTCAAATAATGCTTAGACATTTATCCTTGTATGCTTTGATGACACGCCATGATCATGCGTAAGATTCCATTTCCAAAATGGGGTGTTACAATTATGGTATCAGAGCCAAGGTTTCGACCTGTAGGCTCTCAAATATGACCTGTGATTAGTGGGTAGTCACTACGGTCTTCCTAGAACTGACAGTTGTTTTCATGCATTCATCATTTTAAGCATACATATACATGTCATTGTTACAGGATTTTTGACTAAGTAATGGTTGGTACAGGACTGGCCCTATTTAGTCGCATGTGTTTTATCGAAACTTTTAGATTTGGGACCGACCCATAGGCGTCCCCTCGATATGTCTTTTATTTTGAGTGAACTGACCAGAGGCGTTCACTCCCGAGCATCAAAAGTTTTCATAAACTGCATCATGCATTCATACAAAGATTTTCTTGCATAAAATTTTTCTCGTGAAATTTTTGGTATAAATTTTTTTTTTTTCATGTATATATATAACTTATATTTTATGTTTTGAACTGTCGATCATATGTTTTATGTTATACTGTCAGATGGCAAACACAGACAAACTCTGGGAGTTATTTGCTGACATGGAGGCAGAAAGGCAAGACGCCATCCTTCATGACGACGAATATCCTCCCCCACCTATCATTTTCCCCATGGAAGGAAGGAATCGACTCATGAGGGAATACTACGCCATGAGACAGAGACCCGACGAGAATTGTGGACAGTTCATGCAGAGGTTCCTCGGGTACACAGCTGTCCTGAGGGCATCCGCAGGCACCACTGAAGAACAAGCACTACATTTTCGTTGGGGCCTTAACCCAAGGATTGCCAATAATTTATCGGGTGCCCCGTTGGATACTGTGGCACAAGTGGCTTATGCAGCAAGGAAGCTGGAGATGCTGCAGGAACAAGATGAGTTCGGGGAAGTTGAAAGACCCGACAAGAGGTAAACATTTTGTATTCTAACGATAACCAAACCGCATCCTATCATGATATGTTCTATCATCATCTCTTAAACTGTATCTTCCAGGCAGAAAACTGGGGACCGGTCTCAGCCGGCTACTCAGCAGCAGCCTCATCAGCCCAAAGGAAACGGTCACACTAACGACCGTTCTGTTGTGGAAAGGCGTAGCGGTAATGATAATTACCGTAACAACGCTGGACACTCCAACAACAGCAGATCCTACTATTTACGCATCTTCTTACGATTTCATGTTATAGCTCTCATGCTGACACTATTTTAACCTCTACCAGGAACCACGGTAACGGGAAGGACCAGAAGCACAAGGGTTCGCAGCCTAACCGTTCAGCTAACACTGGTGAACATCTTATGATGAATATGTCTTATACTCGTGCATATACTTTATTTTTAACACATTTTGTCATCAGCAGGCCCTCAGCAAGCAAGGACTCCTGCTGTAGGATTCACTCATCCTCTTTGCAGCACTTGCCATCGCAGACACCCTGGCCGATGTCGTCGTGATTCCGACGCATGCTACAAGTGCGGCCTCCCTGGCCATCGTATGAGAGATTGCCGTAAGGGTGAAATGGAGGGTACCTCGGGTCATGCTGATACTAAACCGCCTCCTACCACTGGACGTGTCTACACGACATCGCGCGATCAGGCAAACAAATCTACAGGTACCATTACTGGAATTTTGTATATGTACGGCCAAGCTGCATGTGTTCTTTTCGACACGGGTGCCACTCATTCAGTTATTTCCACTACTTATGCTAAGAACATCAGGACACTTCCCTTGCCATTAGAAAATAGGCTTACCATTTCCACGCCTTTGAGGGACTCTGTATTAATAACTCATGTATACAAGAGTCTTCCTCTAGAGTTTGACGATAAAGTTCGTGCAGTAGATGCACTTCCCCTAGACATGATTGAATTCGATATGATTCTCGGCATGGACTGGCTATCCAAGCACCATGCTACCATAGAATGCCACTCATATCGGGTGATCTTCGGCGACATTAATGCACCAGAGTACATTCATAATGGGTTCATACCCAGACGGTCTGTACAAGTCATATCTACCTTGCAAGCACGTGCATTACTGTCACATGGCTGTGAGGGTTATCTAGCTACGGTTCACGACATGGATGCTGAATCCCCATCGATTCAGGATCAACCAGTAGTTTCGGAATTTCAAGACGTCTTCCCAGCTGAACTTCCAGGCATACCACCTGCACGAGAAGTGGAGTTCAACATCGACCTTGTTCCAGGAGCTGAGCCAATCTCTAAGGCTCCGTATCGTATGGCTCCCATAGAGCTAAAAGAACTGAAGGACCAACTGCAGGAACTTCTTGAACGAGGGTTCATTAGACCAAGCGCATCTCCATGGGGCGCACCGGTCTTGTTCGTTAAGAAGAAGGACGGCAGCATGCGACTTTGCATTGACTACCGTGAACTTAATAAGATTACCATCCGCAATAGATATCCACTGTCACGTATAGATGATCTGTTTGACCAACTTCAAGGAGCCAAACACTTCTCAAAGATCGATCTAAGGTCAGGCTACCATCAGCTAAGGGTTAAAGAGCAGGATATTGCCAAGACTGCTTTTCGTACCCGCTATGGCCATTATGAGTTTGTAGTCATGCCATTCGGCCTGACTAATGCTCCAGCAGTATTCATGGATTTGATGAACAGAATCTTCCATGATATCCTTGATAAGTTTGTCATTGTATTCATCGATGACATCCTGATTTTCTCAAAGTCCACGGAGGAACACGAAGACCATCTCCGTACGATACTACAGATTCTTCGTCAGAAACAGTTGTATGCGAAATTCTCCAAGTGTGAGTTCTGGTTAAAAAAAGTTGCATTCTTAGGTCACATTGTATCAGCAGAAGGGATCACTATGGACCCAGCGAAGGTTGAGGCTATCACTAAATGGCCAAGACCAACGTCAGCGATAGAAGTCCGTAGTTTCTTGGGCTTAGCTGGATATTACCGCAGATTCGTGGAGAACTTTTGCCGCTTGGCACTACCTCTCACCAAACTGATGCGAAAAGGAGAGAAATTCGTCTATACGGAAGAACGAGAGAAGAGCTTCGAAGACCTAAAGCAGAAGTTAGTATCTGCACCTATTCTTACTCTCCCATCTGGTACAGGTGGATTTCAGATCTATAGCGATGCATCGGGGAAGGGACTGGGCTGTGTTCTCATGCAACATGGGAAAGTGATCGCGTATGCTTCACGGCAGCTTAAGCCCTATGAAGAAAACTACCCTACGCATGACCTGGAACTTGCTGCAGTGGTGTTCGCATTGAAAATATGGAGGCATTACTTATACGGAGAATCATGCGACATTTTCATGGATCACAAGAGCTTGAAGTATATCTTCACTCAACGTGAATTGAACATGAGACAAAGGAGATGGTTGGAACTGTTGAAGGATTATGATATTAACCTACAGTATCATCCCGGGAAGGCTAATGTAGTAGCAGATGCACTCAGCAGAAAGTCCAGAATGATCAACGGCATTGAGATCAAGGAACAAAACATAAGAGACTTGGAGCGGCTAGACATCGAAATCATGGTACGTGGGCAGCACGGATACTGGGCGAATCTTAGAGTAGAACCTGAGTTACTGTCTAGGATCAAGGAAGAGCAGAAGGATGATGGAGAAATTTGGGCGATAATTCAGAATTTGGAGAAGCAGACAGAATTCAGAATGGACGCAGACGGTATCGTTTGGCAGGGCACGAGACTTTGTGTTCCTGACAATCAAGAACTCCAGGAAGCATTGTTAGCTGAAGCTCACAGCTCCCCATTTTCTATACATCATGGGCCGACAAAAATGTACCATGACATCAGACAGCACTTTTGGTGGAGTGGTATGAAACAGGATGTAGCCACTTATGTTTCCAAATGTCTTACCTGCCAGCAGGTTAAGATTGAACATCAGCGATCGGGCGGTTTCCTTCAACCGTTGGATATTCCAGAGTGGAAGTGGGACAAAATCACCATGGATTTTGTTACCGGTCTTCCGCCTACCAAGAAGAAGCACGATGCTATTTGGGTCATTGTTGATCGACTCACCAAATCAGCTCATTTCTTACCGATACGCAAGGAAGATCCGGTAAGTAAACTCGCAGATACTTACAGAAGGGAGATCATGAGACTCCACGGTACTCCCTCCAGCATCGTCTCAGACAGAGATCCTCGTTTCACGTCGCGATTCTGGAAAGGTCTGCAAAAAGCTTGGGGTACACAACTTAAGCTGAGTACGGCCTTTCATCCTCAAACGGACGGACAGTCGGAGCGAACAATTCAGACATTGGAAGATATGTTAAGGTCGTGTGCGTTGGAATGGACAGGTGATTGGGACGATTACATCTGTTTGGTCGAGTTTGCATACAACAACAGCTGGCACGCAAGTATCAAATGTGCTCCTTTCGAAATGTTGTATGGCAGAAAGTGTCGCGCTCCAACCTGCTGGGATCAAGTGGGAGAGCGAACACTCGAAGGACCAGAGATTATAGAAATGACCAATGAGAAGATCGAAGTAGCTAAACAGAAGCTGCAGGAAGCACGGTCACGTCAGAAGAGTTACGCCGATAAGCATCGTAGGGACATACATTTTAATGTGGGAGACCACGTCTTCCTCAAGGTTTCGCCGGCACGTGGTGTTAAACGCTTCGGGATCAAAGGGAAACTCAGTCCTCGTTTCATCGGACCTTTTGATATCATTGAACGAATCGGTGAAGTATCTTACCGATTGGCGTTACCTCCTCAGCTTTCGCACGTGCATAACGTGTTCCATGTGTCCTTACTCAGAGGGTACAAGTATCATCCCCTTCACATGGTTCAGTATCCACTGGAACAGATACGTGAAGATCTCACTTTTATAAAGGAACCCGAACGAGTGCTCGACAGGCAAGAACGAGTCATGAGAAGGAAGACGATTCCGTTCGTCAAAATTCTTTGGAGGGACCATACCGAGCGGGAAGCCACTTGGGAAACAGAGGAGTCTATCCGGGCTTCTTACCCTCACTTCATATTTTGAGTTCGGGTATGTTACTTCTTTCCAGTTTGCTTTATCTATAATTCGGGGACGAATTATTCTTTTTAGGGGGGAAGAATTGTAAAACCCGCATGCTTTTACCATGAATAGTGCCCTAAGATCGTACGTCCTAGATTAAAACTTACCTTATTTAGTATTGATCACATTCATGTGCTAATAATCAAGCAAGTACATACGTGTATGACATGATAAGTATCGATTACGTACGAACCCATGATAAACAGTTAATAAATATGTCACGTGAACGTAATTAAATCATGATCACCATTTAAAATACGAACTAAAATAATTACGTAAATACATATAATATAATTACGAGCGTTAAGATTACGATAAACTACATGATAAAATAAACAGAAACACTTTAAACACGAACACGTTTAACCACGAACGAACACGAAACATAGGGACACGAGAAAAGGTACGGGTACCCCATGTGGGGCCCCCATACCCACGGCATAGCAATCAATAAATGGGCTAAGCCCATCAAGTTTACATGAAAGGGGGGTAAATGGTAAAAACTACATTCATTTTCACTTTTCAAGAAAATAAACATAAAACCCTAAAGATTTTTCTCCTTCTCCTCCTTGTTCCTCCTTGTGCTGCCACCCATAACAACACCATAGGAGGGTGTTGTTGATTTTTGACATTAAAAACAAGTGCTAGAAACCGTGTTTGTTCATCCCCTTTCAAGCTACGTATTGGTATATCATTCTAAACCTTTCTTTTTAATTCTTTTTAATCTTTGATTATTTTCATGAACATGTTATTAATATTCTTATTAAAACATGATAATTAAACATTGATCTAACATGTTTTGGGGTAAATTAAAATCAAAGGATGATATAAAAGGGTGTTTGTTTTGGCCGCCTAGCATAACCAACCCGAGGGGGGGTTCGGTTTGCTTTTAACCGCCACCACCAAGACCATTGTTGGTCTTAGTTGGTGCTTGTGGGACCCATGGCAGCAAGGGGGCACACGTACCCCGAGTTTGGCTCGGGGTATGGTGTCGAGTTCATGCCCGATTCATGGTTCGTTGGTTAAATCATGATTTATGCTACATGTTAATTTTTATGAATTATGAACTTAGGATATAAATTAATTAATAACATGAGATATTAATTAAATCATGACTTAGGTTATTTTAATTATTAATTTAGCATGATATTAATTTAACCTAAGTACTTTATGTTATAAGTTATAATTAATTAATTATTTAAAACATGCCTATAATTAATTAACTTAAACATGACTTAGGTTATGTTATTAATACATAATAATACACATTTTAACCTAAGTATTTTATTCCATTTTAATTAAAACATGTTATACTTTAATTAAGATGCTTAACCTATAGTTTAATTAAAATATACACTATATCATATGACTTAAGAAAATAAGCTTATAAACACTTAGACTTATATGTTAGCTTATGTAACCAGCTTAATTCTAAATATGGAAACTTCTATTTATAGAAACTTAATTAAATAAGGCAACTAATCTATTAATGGAAACCTTCTATATATGGAAATCTATCTATTTCAGGCAGCTAATCTAATCATGGAAACCTTCTATATATGGAAACTTATTTAGAGGCAGCTGATCTATTTTTGGAAACTTTCTATTTTTAGAAACTAATCTATTTTAAGCAGTAAATTCTATTTTAGGAAACTTTCTATTTTTGGAAACTTTCTCTTTTTGGAAACTTTCTATTTTTGGAAACTTTCTATTTTTGGAAACTTTCTATTTTTGGAAACTTTCTATTTTTGGTAACTTTCTATTTTTGGAAACTTTCTATTTTTGGAAACATTCTATTTTTAGAAACTTTCTATTTTTGGAAAACTGCTATTTTTGGAAAGTTACTTATTATTACACAGTAAGTATAATAATACATGAAATACCAGTAATACTTAATCAGATTAATCAGAATACAAGATAAACACAGTTTAAGGCTTTAAACAGTAAACCATGACCTAAAACAGGCAAAGTAAGCTAAGACAAGACATAAAACCCAGTACGTAATCAGTGAATCGATACTTATACACGTGTGTATTCATGTAGCTTTAGTGATCCAGAAGTAGGAGTCTTTCTTCCGTTCATTCACTGGACTTGAGGTACGGATTCCCGTCCTTTCAGTATGGACATTCTTTCCTTATTAGGATTTCCCCGTATGCAGCCAACTGTTTTCCCCAGTAATTGTTTTATTGTTTTGAACTGCTTATGTTTAATTAGCATAATCTATAGCCATATACAAGCATGACCAGTTTCACCTAGTTATGGAGGTACCATAACCATAACATTGGAGGCACCAATGTTATGACTTCCCCACGGCGGAGTGATTGCTCGTGGCATCCCTTTCAGTTTGGCCATATTATTATATCAGGTGGGGCGTATGGGTGCATCCTAGTTACATGTTTTATTCAGTATATCATGGTGAATGTGGTGTGTGCCTTGCATCCTTCACAAGGAGTTGATCCCTCCTACCCAAACCAGTATATTAATTAGAGGCATCCCCTCTAATCAGCATGATGAGGTCACCCCTCCAAGTATTCATGCACGTGACCTTTTCATGACCTATATGGGCTATGGTATATTTATGTTAAAACAGTTTTCATAAGATAAACATAAGGCTTTTCAAACTATAAAACCAGTTTTCTTAATACTTAACCAGTTTACTCAGAACTTAGTCTTCCGCTGTTATATGTTACATGCTTATCCTATTTCATGCTATATTGTACATCCGTGCACTGAGCGTCTTGCTCAGCCGTTTTCCTTTTCATGTTCCCAAAACGGCAGGTACTCAGGGACGCTCGTAGATCTCAAACGCACGTGCATATGGACTGGAAGCTTTACTGTCTTTCTTTACTTTATGCATTTCCTTTACTTTAATACAGCTTGCAATGGACATTGTTTCGTCCTTTCCTTTTACAGTATTTATGTTTGTGTGTGATGAGCTCTACTTTGGGGTTACCGATGTTGGATTCTGGTATTTCCCTTTTATGGTCAAATAGTGCTTAGACATTTATCCTTGTATGCTTTGATGACACGCCATGATCATGCGTAAGATTCCATTTCCAAAATGGGGTGTTACATGTGTTTTCTTCCCTTTTCACATTTTGATCCTAAATCATAACAAAAACACAAACCACGCATAATTCCGACATTTATGACATAAAATACACGTTTTGGCTTGGTTATTATTATAATTAAGTGGTAAAAGGATAAGTGTTTTCACACTTATTAAATCCCCCACACTTGACCATTGAAATGCCCTCATGCAATGCATTAATTACAAAGCAAGTTTTACATTTTTCATCATAATCAATCTACCTTGCCCTTTATTTAAACACAAGACATAAAAGAGATAGAAAATTATAAAATATTCAAAAGAAGAAAACAAGTAAAAAGATCAAAAACTTACCTTAGGGTTTTGGAAAGTCAAGAATGATTATCACTCTCAAGTTTTATGTTCCCCATACCAAGCTTAAAAACGAGATCATTGTTATTATAAGTTAGCAAACTAACACAAACTCATGTGGCCCAATTATTCACTTAGACTCCCTTATTCCTAGGTGTATCTCTTATATTTTATTGTTGTCTTGAATGATCACGAGGATGCATTGTTGACTTATTTCGATAGTTATTTAGGCTGAAAATAAAGTGGGACGATTTAATCAATAGTTAGCTAGAGGACAAAATCTTTTAAAACTGCTTCTCGGGGCCTCATAAAGTTCATATCTTGGCGAAACTCGTTTCATGATTTGAGACCTTTCTCGGATCAATATTTGCCATTGACTTCATACTTCAAATCTTGAGAGACGTTCATGAAATAAGGGTCTTCTCTTCATAATAGGAATTTCTTCACTTGAACTTTTTGAGAGATTCTTCATACTTGGACCACGACTTCTTCATTTTTCTCCAATATTTATTTGGGATTTTGATTAACAACGATCCGCCTCCTTTTAGGACTTAGATCTATTTATCCTCATACCTTGCTAGGGTCTTTTCGGATAGAAATCTCCATGATCTTTTGGGGAGTTTTTGCTTTTCGTCGTGTGTCTCGATCCTTCATATTGATTTTTGATAAATGATTCTTCACATCACTTGGGATCTTTAGCAACAAAATGTAGCCCTCATGCATTGTTAGGGCCTTTTTAAACTCGCCAATCTTCGCATCCCGCTTCAATAAGTTATGCCTTGGCTATGAACTCTAATCAATACCGAGCAACTTTTAAACGATCTTGTGCTAGAAGCTAAGTAACTTTTCAAATCGTACAACCTTATTTATTGCAATTAAATTTATTAGCAAGCGATGGGAGAAAAAGCTCATAATTAACTCACATAAATTCATGAAAGAATACCAAACTTATAATTGACTCTATCATCTCTCGTTATCCACAATTTAAAATCTCAAGGAATGAGACTCGTGGATGCTTAGCCTATTAAATCAAGGTTTTGGGTTTTCAAGTCATCTATAGGATCTTGCAACTTCTTAAACTTTTTCAAGTTTAGAATTCATATTTTAAAGTTCCCTTGATAAACGACTTTCTAGGATTAATTATAGGAACTTGCGAAAAGTTCTTGTTCTTAACCCGTAAGAGTTAAGACTTTCGCGTTTTAAAGTTCCCTATATAACAGCCTAGCAAAACTTGACTTAAACACGTTAAGGATACTAGCTAGAGTAAACTTAGATAAGTAAACTCGGGTTGAGTCAAAAGATTCATGACGTTGAAAAATTAAAACCACTTTATTAAACTTTATTTTAGAAAAGAAAGTAAATAACGATAACAAAGGAAAATACTACAAGGCCAAAATAGATCAAAAATTTTGAAAAATATTGAAAAATCAATTTTCCAGTTAAAATGAGGACAAATACAAGGAAAAACCCACTTGACTTCGATAGAAGTCCCCCTACACTTAATATAAACATTGTTCTGAATGTTTAAGCATGTGGAAGTAACCTCCCCTACACTTAGGACATTGTGCACTTTGTTTAAATCTTGCTAAGGAAAGGACAACTAAAGTGATTCCTATTTCAATCATAATTGATAAAATAATGAATCAAAAGAGTTTAGGATAGAACCGGGAAGACGAGTACACGGAATCACGGGTCGTTAAAAGTCATCAAGAATGAATCTTTGAAAGCTCGAATCCCTGCACATAATAAGAAAGAAAACAACAAACACATACTAGGGTCTCCCCATACACTTATTATAAAAACAGAGAAAAATGATAGATACTACAGGTTACCTCCCGAGAAGCGCTTTTTTTTGTTCACCGAGTCGTGAGCCTGACTCGACCTTGATTAGCATGGTAAGAAGCTTGAAGAACATCCACCGGGATCAAATACATGGTTTTCATCCATCAAGTAGCATAAGCTTAAGGAGAACAAGGCAAGCCAAAGATGAGTAGGCAAGGTTCCCTTAAGCAGTGATTGAGCACGGTGGTAGAAAGTGTGCTGAAGTGCAAGCATATCTCCATAAGTTCCAAAAATCTTTCCTTTTATTTCATCAGATGGATACTGAGATGGCTTAAAAATTGCAATATAGGGATCGAACACCTCTTCCTTTAGGGGAAAATAACACTCAGGCTCAGTAGAATTTGAAGAAGATCCGCTCATAAATCGCACAATCTCATCCTCTGAAGGTGGATAAAGAGGTGTCAAAACATAAGTACTACGGATGGTGGTGTAGTCCGGTTTCTTCTCCTTTGGAACGGGTTTCTTCATATCCGAAGGAGGATAAAGACCATAATCAAAGTCCAAAGGAGGAGAATCATTCTCATTTGGGAAGTAAGTGTTGAGAAAATTAGCAAAGTCTTCCTCAAATGAGTAGACATCTAAAGTAGGATCAAGCATTGTTGGTGGAGGATCTTCATCAAAAGTAGGAACAAGGTCATCATTTGAAGAATCACTCGAAAGAGTATCAACATCATCAAAATCATCATATGTTGGCATGTCTTTATACTCTGAAATAAAATCAGAATCATCCATATCAGAACTAGAATCATCATCATAGTCATCATAGATTGGTGGAGACTCAAATATTGGTGGAGGTTCTAAATTGGAGAGAGAATCATCCACATCATCTTTGAACAGTGGGTTATCATAGCAAGAATCGAAAAGAGGATTGTTGTAGACGACAAAATCATCAAGCACATTAATCATATTTGCTGATTCTCTTCCATTTGATTTGGTTGTGATCTTCCCCATTTTAAATACTTGTGCATCATTCCCGACCCTTAAGATTAGATCACCTTCGGCAACATCGACTAATGCTTTTCGGGTTCTCAAGAATGGCCGACCAAGTATTAACGGAATACGAGGGTCCATTTCATAATCAACAACAACAAAGTCGACCGGAAAAGTGAAGGTGCCAACTTTAATAAACACATCTTAGGCAATACTAACCGGGTAAGCGAGAGTGCGATTTGCTAGCTCAAGAGTCATCTTCGTTGGTGTAAGATTGGGTAATGATAGTGTTTTCCAAACACTTAAAGGCATCAAATTTATACTTGCCCCGAGATCAGCTAAGGCAGTAAATTCTTCGGTTTTGTTAAAAATGCAAGGCAACACAAAACGACCAGGATCTCCAAGTTTTTCCGAAAGTTCTCTAAGAATGACTGCAGAACAGTTTTCATTTAAGCGTGTGTTGACAAACTCAGCCATCTTTTCCTTCTTGTTAAGCAATTCCTTGAATGCTTTGACGAATTTCGGCATTTGGACAAGTGCTTCAACGAGGCTAATGCTGAAGGTCATTTGTGATATCATCTTCATAAAAGAAGTGATTTGAGCATCATCTTTAGTAAGCAATTTGCTCTTGTCTAACCGAGAAGGATAAGGGATATTAGGTTTAGGTGGTGTAGGTGTAGAAGGTAAAGGTTGAGATGTTGAAGGTTTACAGGTGGAAGGTGGGGTTGGTTTGGGTACTTCTGCTTGTAGAGGTGGAGACGGTAATGGAGAACTAATACTAGGTGTGGAAGTAGGCGGGATAAATGGTGGCGAAGGAGGTGTAGATGGAGTAACTGGGGAAGGGATAGATGGTCCTACAAAAGTTGCTCCACTGCGTGTAGTAATAACACTCACATTCTCTCTCGGGTTGGATACGGTATTTGAAGGAAGAGAGCCCGAAGTAGAGGGTTGAGTACTTAGGAAGAAACTAGCCAGCATATTCTTCAAATCATTCGTTTGATTGCTGAAGGAGGTTTGCATATCATGTCGAAGCTCGGTTCTAATATCATTCCCTTGCTTAGTGATATCTCCTTTCAAGTTGATGATTTGGCTTTGAAGATTCTTAACTAGCTCTCCTTGGGTCCTCATAAAAGCTTCAACATCTTGATTAATGGGTGGTGCTTGTTGAGCGGGTGGATGATAATGATTAGAAGCTTGAGGTGGGTTGGATTGCTTCGATTGTAGTTGTTCGGGTTGTGGTTTTTAGGAGAAAAACCGGGTGAAAGAAAGTTGTTAGAACGGTAACTTAGCAAGTTACGATCACCTTGAGGTCGGGCTTGATAGCTTTCCGTTGAATAGTTACCATGAGCCGCATACACGTTTTCCGGATTGTCATGAGTAGAAGGACAATCAATGTATGAATGAGGACCGCCGCAGATCTCACAAGAAAGTGCTACAGCTTTAACTTGTTGTTGTTGATTCGTAGCTATGAGTAAGATATTTTTGTTCATTTCGGCCATCATGCGGGTGAATTCGGTCATCTCTGTGTGTGATAAAGTAGAAGAAACATTGACTCTCGGGTTATTCCTTGAAGATGCGGATGAATCCTAATTTTTGTGATGAGTAGTCATGTTCTCTATAAGCTCTCTACACTCCTCGGGTCTTCTTTTCATAAATGTGCCACCGGCGGCTGCATTAATCGTATCACGATCTCGAAAAGTTAAACCGTTGTAGAAAGTAACAATTAAGGTGACGGGGAGCATATTGTGGTTAGGACATCGATTGATCAAAACATTATAACGTTCCCAAGCAGCAAAAAGTGATTCATCAGGTTCTTGTGTAAATCCACTGATTTGATTCCGAAGGCTTGTGACCATAGATGGTGGAAAGTAGCGCGACAAAAATCGTTGAGTCATCTCGTCCCATGTATGAATTGAATTCTTTGGAAGACGATCAAACCATTTTTCGGCATGGTGGGATAAAGTGTGTGTAAATAGATGAAGGCGAAGAAAATCCATAGTAACACCGGGCAACTTCTTGCTTTGAGTGACAGTAATGAATTTGTCGAGATGTTTGTTGGCATCATCATCCGGTAATCCGCGAAATGGACAAGTGTTTTGAACTTGTTGGATCATGTGATGCTTCAACGAAAACTCTGGAGCCGTGATTTGCATCGGCGCAATCGGTCATCCGCGTCCATTCATCGTAGGTTGACACAGCTCCTCCATTGTGCGTAAGTCGGGTTGTGGAAGATTGTTGTTATTATTCATGTTGAGGTGAGGTGGGTTATTGTTGTTGGCACACCAGCCATATCTAAATCTTCACGAGTCTCGGGCTCTGAATAAGATGAAGATCTAGTACGCATACACCTGCAAAAGAAAAAGAAAAAGATACCAAAGAAATAGAGAATATGTATGTACTTGTAAAAATAAAATATTTTTGGTGCAAAACTTTGAAAAAGAAATGCTTTTTATACGTTTTTTAATGTTTTTGTATTTTTGAAAATTTTTATGGATTTTTGAAAATTTTTAAGCAAGAAAAATATCGTTCACGAGTGAACGGATCCCAAAATTCAACGCATCTCTCACAGAAAACCGTTAATCTTCACGAAAAGAGCCGGCAGCGGCGCCATTTTAATAACTGAATTTTATTAAGTTGAAATCGTCTTGACTGAATCCGAATTGACTGTGGTTTAACGTGTGACTCAGTCATCTTTTGGTGAAAAGAAATAGATTGTCGTTGTAGTGAAATTAAAATGCACAACTTTAAAGTAAATGACACGGTAAATAAAGCTAAAACTGATTAAAACGTAAATGGCAATAAATTTAAGACTTTAAAAGTAAATTAATAAAATGACGTAAAATTAAAAACATGAAAAGTAAATGACGAAAAATTAAGGCTTGACGAGAAGTAAATTTGAAAATTAAATAAGACAAAACAAGTAAAAATAAAGCTAAGTAAAAATAAGACAAAACAATTAAAATAAAGCTAAGTAATAATGGCGGGAAAAATAAATTTAAAAATTAAATTGGACAAAAATGAAATAATTTCGCAATAATAAAAAAATTGAATTAATTTCGCAATTAAGACAATAATTTCGCAATTCCTAAAAGTTGAACACAATTTTGCAATAATTGCAAAATTATGTAATAATTCCGCAATATGAAGACGATACACAATTTCACAATATTGCGAAATTGTGTATTAAATTCGCAATTCCAAAAGGTAAAGATTTCACAATGGAGGATTGAGTAAGATTTCGCAATAATGAGAAAGGGAAGGATTCCACAATGTTGTTGTGATTCAATTTTGCAATAATTGCAAAATTAAGGCACAATGTCGTAATATTAAAAATATTGCGAAATCGAATTAGAAGCTCCTAAAAACTAGGATCTCGTAAAAGGACGAAAATAAGCACTTAAATCTTAACTTTTCAAGGACAATAAGCAAAGTAAAACACCAATAAGCTAACTAAAAAGCCTAGATTAATGCAAAACCTTATAAAAACATCAAAAACAAACCACGAAATTTAAAAAGATGTAAACTTTATGTAAAAAGTAGACGAAAAAGATTAAGATTAAAAGCACGAAATCAACACAAACAAAGATTAAGAAAAAGATTAAGATTAAGCAAAGAATAAAGGTAGAATGAGATGATTAAAAAGCTTGAAGATAAAAGATTAAACAACACAAAATTAAAACTTACTTGAAATTAAAAGGCAAGAATTTAAATGACAATTAAGTAAAAGACAATATGAAAGTGCATGTAATTAAAGATGGAAGAACTATGTGTCAAATAGCCAACAACTCCTAATGTGACATTAGGAGGGTATTTATAGGGAGATTAGCAAGTGTTGATCTTTCCTTCCTTTACTCGCCTTTTCGTCTTCTAAATTCTTTGAATTTTTTGACTTTGTCTCGAGATTATTTGAACTTGTCTTGTAATTTCTTCATTAATTAGACTTGAGTTCTTCGACTTTATTAAACTTCCGTCTTTAGACTTTTTCTTTGATAAATCTTCAGAATAGGCCTTGGACTTTCGTTCTTTTTGCACTCTTGATCTTTTGACTTCGTCTTTTGTCTTTATCTTCGATAAAAGCCCGTGAAAGCCCGTGTTTTCTTCCCTTTTCCCTTTTTGATCCTAAATCACAACAAAAACACAAACCACGCATAATTCCGACATTTATGACATAAAATACACGTTTTGGCTTGGTTATTATTATAATTAAGTGGTAAAAGGATAAGTGTTTTCAAACTTATTAATTGCCTTGGGTAGAGGGGCAATCATTATAAGAATGAGGACCACCGCACGTTTTACAAGAAATAGCAACAGCTTTAGCTTGTTGATTTTGGTTAGTAACCAAAAGTTGCATATTTTTGCTAATTTCGACCATTGCGCGGGTAATTTCGGTCATATCAGGGTTGGAAGAAGTAGAAGAAACATTGACCCTCGGGTGTGATCTTGAGGATGAGGATGAATCCTAATTCTTGTGGTGAGTAGTCATGTTTTCAGTTAACTCTCTACACTCCTCCGGTCTCCTTTTCATAAAAGTACCACCGGCGTCGGCATTAATCGTATCACGATCACGGAAAAGTGAGACCGTTGTAGAAAGTATCAATGAGTCTGACGAGGAGCATGTTATGATTTAGACAACGGTCGATCAAAACATTGTAGCGTTCCCAAGCATCCAAAATTGACTCATCATTTTCTTGAGTTAATCCACTAATTTGGTTCCGAAGGCTAGTGACCATGGAGGGTGGAAAGAAGCGCGACAAAAAGCATTGAGTCATCTCATCCCATGTATGAATAGAACTTTTAGGGAGACGGTCAAACCATTTCTCGGCATGGTGGGATAAAGTGTGTGGGAAGAGATGTAGGCGAAGGAAATCCATAGTAACACCGGGAAGTTTCATGCTTTGGGTGACGGTAATAAACTTGTCAAGATGTTTGTTGGCATCATCATCCAGTAATTCGCGAAAAGGACAAGCGTATTGAACTTGCTGGATCATGTGATGCTTCAACGAAAATTCAGGAGCCGTGATTTGCATCGGCGCAATCGGTCCTCCGCGTCCGTTCATGGTTGGTTGACAAAGCTCCTCCATTGTGCGTAGGTCAGGTTGTGGGCCATTGTTGTTATTATTATTAATGTTGGGGTAGGGTGGGTTGTTATTATTGTTATGCACACCGGCCATATCTATGTATCTAAGAGTCTCGGGCTCAGAATAAGACGTAGATCGAGTACGCATACACTAAAATGAAATAAAATATTATTGGTTTTTTTTCTTTTTTATTGTTTTTGGATTTTTGAAATTTTATATTTTTTAGGATTTTTGAAAATTTTTGTGCTTGAAAATAACGTTCCCAAAAGAACGGATCCCAAAATCCAATTTTCTCACTAAAAACCGGTAATCTTTACGAAAAGAGCTGGCAGCGGCGTCATTTAATAAATGGTATTTGCTTAGCATTTGTGTACTCGATATCGTTCTCGGTGTCTAATCGAATTGCTCACGGTTAATGGTGGAATTGTTGGTATTGGACACTAAAAGGGGTGAGCTTGGTTAACTAAGTCTACAAACAGCATAAATATAAAAGCTAATAAAAATAAAAGAGAACTTCTAACCTCGATTGCTTTATCAGAGTGAATGCTGCAAAATAGAACTTGGTGAAAGAAATTAAGAATTAAAGTGAAAATGTAAGTGTGTTGACTAAAAATAAAAGATGTAAAATTAAACTAAAAATTAAGATTAAAAAATAAATGACGAAAAATTAAAATCTTGTAAAAGATGATTTGAAAATTAAAACCTTGTAAAAATGAAAACTTTAATAAAAATAATTTGAAAAATATACTAAGTGAAAATGGCGGGAAAAAAATTAGGTTTGAAAATTAAACAGGAAAATTAAAACATAAGACTAAATAGTGAAAATCTGGTCTAATTCAGAATGTGTATAACGAACCTATTCGGAATCTACAATTCTGATGTAATTCGGAATCAAACAAGCAAGACCTAATTCGGAATGTAAATGCAGAACATAGTTCGGAATATAAGATTGCCCACCTAATTCGGAATAAAAAGTTGGACCTAGTTCGGAAAATGGAATACTACACACAACTCGGAATCCTCAATTTTGATCTAACTCGGAATATAGTTCTGATATAGTTCGGAATCTAAGAATTAGATGTAGTTCAGAATATGTTGGTTTGAACGTAACTCGGAATCCTGGAACACACAGTAATTCGGAATCCAAAACTTTAAGTAACTCGGAATATGGAACTTTGATGTAACTCGGAATATACAAACTTGACGTAACTCGGAATAAAGCTTTAG
Organism: Glebionis coronaria; assembly: GCA_025667525.1. NCBI lineage: Eukaryota > Viridiplantae > Streptophyta > Magnoliopsida > Asterales > Asteraceae > Glebionis > Glebionis coronaria. The sequence continues at coordinate 270,633,843 of CM046878.1, forward strand.
TTAATTCGGAATACACTTCGACGACCTAATTCGGAAAGGAGTATTTCCTCATTTAATTCGGAAAGCCAAAATTTGCATTTAATTCTGGAAAACTCAATTCAGATGTAACTCGGAATATGCCACCTCCCACCTAATTCGGGAAAATCTGTTAAACACTACACATAGTTCGGATTAAAAGGGTTTTAAAAGAATCAGAATAAGATCAAAATAAGCAATATTTAAATAAGCACTTACCAAAACTTTTACCAAATCAATTTTAAGAAAAAGCTTATAAGACACAATTTAAAAACTTTTAAAAACACTAAGTAAGCAAAAATTTAAAATCAACTTTTTTATAAAAATATTAAACTACCAAAATCAACTTATTTTAAAAACTAATAAACATAAAAATTAAGAAAATAAGAACCTTAATCTAAAAACTCTAAACACACCAACTCAATAAGCACAATCAAATAAGCAAAACAATCACATCATCAACAAAATTTAAACCAACTACATGATTAATAAGAAAAATAATAGATTATTAAGAAAGGTAGAATGAGACTTATGAAATAAACTTGATTATATTGAAGATTAATATCAAAGATTACAAGATTAATAAAGGTTTGATAAGCTTGAAAGAAAACTAGAGAGAAGAAAATTAAACACACTTAAAAATAAAACTAGAAAAATTAATTAACTAACTAACACCTTCCTAATGACACATTAGGAGGGTATATATAGGAGGAGGGGAGGGTCTTGTGTCTTCTCTCTTTCTTCTTGTTTTCTCGACTCGATTTAAATTCTTTGTCTTTCTCGACGTCGTCTTGGGATTTGTCGATATAAATTGAACTCGTCTTATAATTTCCTTCTTCTATTAGACTTGAATTCTTCGACTTCATTAAACTTCCGTCTTTAGACTTTTTCTTCGATAAATCTTCAGAACAGTCCTTGGACTTCTGTTCTTTTTGCACTCTTGACCTTTTGACTTCGTCTTTTGTCTTTTTCTTCGATAAAAGCCAGTGATAGCCCGTGTTTTCTCCCCTTTTCATACTTTTATCTTGAAACACAATAAAAATACAAACCACACATAATTCCGACTTTTACGACATGAAATACACGTTTTGGTCTTGTTATTATTGGAAATAAGTGGTAAAAGGATAAGTGTTCTCACACTTATTAGTATCACAGTGTGTATTCCGACTTATGTGCAAATCTCACATTCTGAACTAAGCTCTTGATAGTTATTTTGGATTCCGAACAAGGTTGGGTTTCTTCATATTCCGAATAAGGTGGTGTTTCTTAATATTATGAACTAGGTGCGGCTTACATATTCCGAACTAGGTGTTGATTACATATTTCGAACTAGGTGCGTATTACATATTCCGAACTAGGTGTGGATTACATATTCCGAACTAGGTGTTGATTACATATTCCGAACTAGGTGCGGATTACATATTCCGAACTAGGTGTTGAATACATATTCCGAACTAGGTGTGCATCATGGATTCCGGATTAAGTGCTGAACTATTGGATTCCGGATTAAGTGGAGAACTTGGATTCCGAATTAGTAGAAGATCGGATTCCGGATTAGGTGTGGATCTTGGATTCCGAACTACGTGCAAAACAGTATTCCGAATAAGGTCAAGCTCAGTGATTCCGAATTATATATAGGTTCACGGATTCCGAATTAGCTTTGCAACGTGGATTCCGAATTAGGTTGAGTTCATTGGATTCCGAATTGCTCTTTGAAGATTTATTCCGACTTTTTCTAACATTTTCAAAAACGTGATTTTGAAAATTTTTAATCGTGTGATTTTTCGCTTAAGAATTTTTGGCTTCATACGAAGACATCGTTTGGGTTTTCACACTATTTCTTGAAGTTTCAACCACAATCTACTCACAACAACATCTACTTAAGATCCTATTCACTTCACTTCATTCTTGAGATGGATTCTACTACTGAATATCGTGTTACTAATAACAACATCATGGTGGCGGGTAACAAAGAGAGACCACCAATGATTGTCACTGGTAGATATGCACAATGCCAATCACGATTCCTTCGATATCTTGACACCAAACCCAATGGTGATGTTCTTCGACGTTGCATCAAAGAAGGACCTTATACTCCCACTACAATCACCATTCCTGCAATTCCAGCAACCGACTCGACGACCGGTTCCGATGAACAAACAATTGAGAAAACATATGAGAACACTTCGAAAGAGAAATGTGCTTGGACTGATGCAGAAAAAGAAGCAATCTATTTGATTTTAAGTGGGATTGGGGATGATATTTACTCAACGGTTTATGCATGCTCTACTGCTAAAGAGATGTGGTTTGCCATTGAACGCTTGCAACAAGGTGAATCACTTAACAAGCAAGATGTCAAAACTAACTTGTTCTGGAACTTTGGTAAGTTTACTTCATTGGATGGGGAGTCAATTGATTCATATTACTCAAGGTTCTACAAGATGATGAATGACATGACAAGAAACAATTTACAAGTCTCCACCATGCAAGTCAATGTGCAATTTCTACAACAACTTCAACCTGAGTGGACACGATTTGTAACTTTGGTGAAACAACAAAGTAAGTTAGACGAGGTCAACTATCACACGCTCTTTGACATTTTGAAACAATTTCAGAATGAGACAAATGAACTTTGAGCTGAAAGGATAGCAAAGACTGCTAATCCACTTGCTTTAGTGTCTACCACTCAACACACTCAAGATCATCACTCTCGTGCTCCAAAGTCATACTCCACAACATCATCCTCACCAAGGTACTCCACTACATCCTCCTCACCAAGATGCTCCCCTTCATCTAAGTATTCTGCTCCCACATGATCACGAGACAATGAACCAAGAGCACCATAACCATCACCTGAGCCATCATCCGAAGAGGACAGTGATGAAGAACTAGCTCAGAAGGATAGGGAGATGAAGCAACAAATTGCTTTCATTATGAAGACCTACAAGAAAATCTTTAAACCCACCAACAACAATCTTCTAACATCATCAAATACAAGGAACCAATATGTTGAGAGTCCTCGAAGGTATGATACACGTCAACGTGATGAAAGTCCTCCAAGGTATGATCGACGTAATCCAACACATGTTGAGGGTTCTACACGGTATGATCGACAAACTGCTAAGTATGATGCTCAGAGGATTGCTACTGCTGCTGGGAATAGGGTAACTGTTGGTACTGAAGTGGTTCAAGAAAGTGGGATTCAGTGCTTTAACTGTCAAGGCTATGGGCATATGGCAAAGGAATGTAGGAAGCCGAAACGGGTTAGAGACTCTAGATATCATAAGGAAAAGATGATGCTTTGCAAGAAGATGGAAGCTGGGGTTAAATTGTCGGCTGAGGAAGGAGCAATGCTTGATGATACTGATGATGAAGCCTCTGATCAAGAACTTGAAGCACATTACTCGTACATGGCAAAGGTTGAAGAAGTTCTCAATGTCACTGAAGATGAAAATAGTCTTATTTTTGACACTGAGCCAATCGATAAGGTACACACTTAAGAGGAATATAATGTGTTTGGTAATATTCATGAGCATTCTGAGCTACCCAAAGCCATTAATGACACATGTATGATGGAAACGGTTGATAGCAATACCACAACCGATTCATCAGACATGTGCAATAATGAGTCTAAGGATGATCAACATGCAAATGAGTATGATGATGACGAGGACCGTATTGCGCTTGCTAACTTAATTGCTTCTTTACAAAAAGATGTCAAAGAAACTAGAAAGAGTCAAAAGTAATTAAAGAAGGCAAACGCTACGCTCACTCAAAATTTGAAGAATGCAAAGCTGCTCTAATTAAATCTCGTGAGACCATTGATAGCTATAGAGTTCAGCTTCTTCAAAAGACCAATGAGGTTGAGGGATACAAAGGGTGTTTAATTAATGTTAAAAAGGACGATTTTCATGAGAAATATAACGAAACTCTTAAGCTTCTTGAATAAGAGAAACGTAATTATAACACCTCTTTGAGTACTGAACGTCACAAAACGTATCTTGCTACCACTAAAGTCCATGAGCTAACACAAGTAAATGGTTTTCTTCAAGAGGATAAAACTAAACTTGTTAATGAAAAGAAAGCAATTGTTGAAAAAACGGAAAAGGATTTCAAAACTAAACAAGCGAATGACATCGACAAAATGGTGGAACTTGAAACTCAACTTGATTTTTACAAGAAAATTGTTTACAAAACTAATCAATCAATTCAGGCCATGAGAATGTTGGCACCTGTTCGTTTTCAAGGATAGACCTAGTTTTGCAAATCCTAAGTATCTTGAGCATGCTCAATCTGAGAATCAGCACTTGTATCTTGATGAGTCCCAATGGACCGATCTTGATTGTCTTGTTGTTAGGCCCGATAGTGAAGAGACACACGATTTGGAAAAAGAGAGTAGACCAAAAGTTAATAAAGAATTTGTTAAACCATATAATTATGCTTATGAAAACAGTCTTTGTGGTCTTTTCAAACCGCAAACACAGAAAACTCGTGAGCAAATATTTTTCGAATGTGAACAAAATAAGAATTAAATGGAGACAAGCTTTTGCCACTAAGAAAACTAATGTTTCAAAATTTATTGACTATTTGCCATTGATAGGTGTGAAAACACCCATCCTTTTAACACTTATTTCTGGCTAAAACAAGACCAAAACACGTATTTAATATCATTTGTTTGGAATTATGCGTGGTTTTTGTGTTTATTGTGTTTCAGAGTCAACCGGGAGAATATTGAAGAATACATGGGATTGCACGGGTTTATTCGAAGAAAAAGACTCAAGACGAAGTCTATTGTCTAAGAGATGCAAAAGATTTGAAGTCAATGGGCCTAATTGAAGATTTATCGAAGAAAAGGACCAAAGACGGAAGATTTACATATGTCGAAGAAACTCAATTCTATTTAACGAAGAAATTAAAAGACGAGTTGAATTTAATCGTCGACAAATCCCGAATCAGAATCGAAAACGTCAACTTTTCTGAAAAGACGAGAAGACAAGAAGAAAGGGAGAAAGCCCACTCACCAACCAACTACTTAGCCTATAAAAGGAAATCCCTCACAAAATTTTGGAATCTAGTTTTTCTTTCAGTTTCATCTTCTCCTAGTTCGTAGGAAACCATCTCCCTTAAGGAGTGGTTTTTCATCTTTTTGATTTCTTCTTTTAATCTGGTAAGTGTAATCTTTTCCTTTTGTTACTGAATCTAAATCATCAATACAAGTGTTCATTTAACCTTTTCATTCATCTTGATCTTTATCATCTTTTTATTTAAAGTTCTTAAGTTTTTATTTAGTTCAAGTTTGATCTTAAAAAGTTGTTGAATTGGTGTTTTTTATGATTGGGATTTGATCCTTGTAGTTAGTAGATGAATTGTGGTTAATTTGGTAAAACCGTTTCGATTATTTAGCTTGATTTGGTTAAATTCGTGTCTACTGTTTAAGTCCCTGTTTCTGTTCTTGATTCCCAGAACATTCCGTATAGTCCTTTTCCTTTTCCACTATTCAGAATATTTAAGATATTCCGAACAGCCTTTTTATTTTTTTAACTATTCGGAATTTTTCAGATATTCCGGGTAGCCCTTACATTCCGCATAGCATTCTTACATTTCCTTTATTCGGAATTTATTCCGCATAGTGTATTATTCCGAGTAGCTTAAACATTCCGCATAGGGTTTTCTTTCCTTTATTCCGCATAAGTGTTTCTTTTCTATTATTCCGCATAGGGCATTTTTCCGCATAACCCTTTTATTCTGCATAGTCAAAACATTCCGCATAGACTTATTATTCCGAGTAGGACAATATTCCGTATCATCCACATTCCGGATAGCACTATTTTGTCAGTAAGGGTCCTTTTCTGTTTAATCATTTGACTGTTAAATTTTAATCACTTTCTATTTCCATTCATTAACTGTACTTGGCTTTAATTTTTAGTTACTTGATTTATTTACCTTTTTAATAGAATAGAAAACCATAACCCCTTTTTGTCACCAAGAACAATCATTCCACTTTTAACTGTGATCAATTCGAGGAGATTCCGAGAATCGAACTTTCAAACGAGTAAAATCCATGTATCAGCCATATAAAGCTTCTGTAAGCAAGAGTAAGCAAGCACTTAGTATTCTCAAGAGTAACACTGAAAAATTCAAAAAGGTTGTTGATGATGACTGGAAAAAACGTGAACTTTCAAAAGGAGACAAAGAAATTCCTCACGATATAACTGTGCTTGTGAAAAGTATTTTAATTCCGCTTGCGAAAAGAACGCAAAAACATATTTTGGAATTTGAAACACTAATTAAGCAAGAAATGTTTGATGATTTGAAATATGTGGAATCTCATGAACAAGAAGTGAACGACCATCAACCTGAAAGAGACGAGTTTTCTACAGCATATGATCTACTCTTACATGAATGTCTCTCAAAAGATATTATGTGTGCTTATGTTACATCTTGTGCTGATATTGATGAATATTCTGATGTTGCATGCAAATATCTTGATCAAGTTAAAGAATGTGAACGTCTTGAAACTGAGCTTTTAAATAAAGTTGACCAAAAAGAGTTTTCTTTACTTCAACATAGATATGATTATCTTCAAAAACATTGTCACTCACTTGAACTTGCTTTGTAAAAGAAAGTTGCCAGCTTTTCAAATGATACACCTTTAGAAGTAAAATTATCTGAGTCATGTCGATTATTAAACGAAAAAAGTCTTGATATTTCGGATTTGAAAGCTCAGTTACAAGAAAAAGACATAGCAATAGCAGAGTTGAAGAAACTCGTTGCTAAGATGGGTGGGAAAGTTGTGGAACCTACCGTTAAGCAACCTGTTGTTAGACAAACCAATGTCTCTAGAGTGAATAGATCCTCTATCTTGGGAAAACCATCTGCTTTCTCAAATTCTTCGTTTGCAAAACACGTGTTTGCCCCCAAGATGGATGGAAAGGAAAGGTTATCACATACTCAACCCATAGGAATGCTATAGCACCAAGCGTTAAGCACCATAATGTGATTAAACCAAGGATGTATAGAATGACCACTAAACCCACAAACAAAGTTAGTCACTCACCTCAGACTTCTAGAAACACTAATATTCGTGTGTCTTCTACTACAGGAGTAGTCTCCACTGCTAGTGTTAGCCGGCCTCAGCTTAAGAGAACTCAAGTGAATGATAAGGTCTGGAAACACAAGAGTCAAGGGAAGATGAAGGAAGTAGAAGAACAACCTAGGAATTTGAATGTTTTTAAGAATAAAAAGTCTGTAATCACATGTAATGACGATTTGAATGATTTGAATGATTTGAATGCTATGAATGTGAAATTTATTTGTTTCAAATGTGGAAAGTGTGCTAATGCTAATCATTCTATGTGTGCTATGAATAATGTCAAAGGCGTAGAAACTAGAACTAAGAAGCAAGTTGCGATGCCTATTAGTGCTAGTAAACCCAAACACAAAGTGAACCATTCTGGTGCAACCCCCACTAAGAAAAGTAATGTATCAGACTCCACCACTAAGAACCCTAGAAGCAGAATTAAGGAATTATATGAGTCTGCTAGAAAGTCTTGGAAATGGTGGTTTGCTAATCAATGTCCTCCAGGATATAAATCGATGCCTAAAGTTAGGACAGACAATGTGAGAACGAGTGTTAGTATGCCTTTAAATATTGCTAAGGACACTAATGATTCTACAATCACAACTACTGTGGTATCCAATTTAGCAAATGCTCCATCGTGTTATAACTCTTCTGCAGGGGATACAAATAATTCTCTTCATACTGGACTCCGAATGCACGAAGCACATGACGGGGAATCTCAAGCTTCTAATTAACTTCGTGGAGAAGTTCCTGGGTACGGTCCAATTTAGAAATGATCAATTTCCACCGATCCTAGGATATGGAGATTTGGTTCAGGGAAATATAACGATAAAAGGGGTATACTACGTCGAAGGGATCAATCACAATCTTTTCTTGGTTGGTCATTTCTGTGATACGGATTTGGAGGTTGCTTTCAGGAAGAAGACATGTTTTATTCGTGATTATGATGGGAATGATTTACTTACCGGTACACGGGGTACTGATCTCTACACTATTTCACTTCAAGATACAAATTCTTCAACTCCAATTTGCTTCATGGCTAAAGCTTCAACGACTCAGGCACGGTTATGGCATCAACGTCTATCTCACCTCAACTTTGATTCCATCAACTTGCTTTCCAAGAAAGATATTATGAGAGGCCTTCCAAGTTTGAAATTCATCAAAGATCATCTTTGTTCTTCTTGTGAGCTTTGTGAAGCTAAACGAAGCAGCTTCAAAACAAAGACTACACCAAGCTCTAAAGGACGGTTAAATTTTCCTCATATAGATTTGTGTGGTCCCATGCGTGTTCATAGTATCAATGGGAATAAATATGTTATGGTAATTGTCGATGATTACTCAAGGTACACATGGACTCACTTCTTGAGGTCCAAGGATGAAACACCCGAAGTTCTCATCAGCTTCCTTAAACTGATACAACGTGGTATTCAAGCTCAAGTTAAAGTGGTTCGTACTGACAGAGGTACATAACTTTTGAATTCAAATCTGAGAAACTATTTTGAAGCCGAAGGAATTGAACATGAAACATCTATTGCTCGAACACCCGAACAAAACGGCGTTGTTGAAATACGAAACCGTACTTTAGTTGAGACTGCTCGAACATTATTATCCGCTTCAAAACTTCCACTATACTTTTGGGCCGAAGCCGTGTCAACCGCATGCTACACACAAAACCGCTCCTTAATTATCCCAAGACACGAAAAGACACCATATCACATAATTCATGATCGAAAACCTTCACTCAAACACCTTCACGTTTTTGGATGTACTTGGTACATAATACGAGATGGTGAAAATTTAGATAAGATGAAAGAGAAAGGTGATGCATGTATTCTTGTGAGATATGCAACTCAGTCTAAGGGGTATAGAGTATACAACAAGAGAACAAAATTGATAGTCGAGACTATTCACATCTGATTTGATGAATTACAAGAAATGGCACTTGAACAAAACAGTTTAAGTCCCGAACCACAACGACAAACGACTTCCGTTCACAACCGCACGGAACTCGGAACTCAAGACCACAACAATGAACCGTCAAGTTCAACGCTGGTTCAAGGAAATGTTCCAAGAGCAGATATGACAGTTAACACGACAATTGAAGAGTTGGAAATGTTATATGGACCTATGTATGATGAATATTTCATGGGGGAGAAACAAGTTGTATCGAAGTCTTCCGCTGTCACTCATGAAAAGAATGATGATACCGATCATCGTCAACAAAACGATACAACTTCATCTACTTCAACACGGTTTGATGCAGATTTACCTCCTCAGAATATCACATCAACAACCGCTCCTACAACATCCACAACTACTGTCATTGCTCTAGAGAACACAAATCAAGCAGACAATGCATTATCTGACGAAGACGAATTTATCAACCCATTCGGTACACCGGTACACGAAACTGGAGAGTCTTCTACTCGCCATGTTGACCCGTCAAATATGCATACGTTCTACCAACGACATCCTTCAACACATCATTGGATCCGAGATCATCCTTTGGTTCAAGTAATTGGAAACCCATCACAGCCTGTTCGCACAAGACGACAGCTTAATACCGATGGCGATGTTTGTATGTTCGCACTCACTGTGAGTTCAACTGAACCGAAAAACATCAAAGAAGCCATGGCTGATCATGCTTGGATTGAATCGATGACGGATGAACTTCACCAATTTGAAATACTTAAAGTCTGGGAACTTGTTGACAGACCATACGATGTAATACCATTAAATCTTCGATGGATCTGGAAAAACAAGATGGATGAAGAGAACACGATCATCAAGAACAAATCTAGACTAGTGGCTAAAGGATATGGCCAGCAAGAGGGTATTGATTTTGAAGAATCATTTGCACCAGTTGCTCGAATGGAAGCGGTCAAGATTTTTCTTGCTTATGCTGCACATAAGGGATTCATCGTTTATCAAATGGACGTAAAGACGGCGTTTCTTAACGGTCCTTTGAAGGAAGAAGTCTATGTCACGCAGCCGGAAGGATTCGTCAATCCTCATTATCCTGACAAGGTGTATCGTCTCCACAAAGCACTTTATGGACTCAAGCAAGCTCCAAGGGCGTGGTACGACGAGCTCTCAAAATTTCTGGTCTCCAAAGGTTTCTCAAAAGGTTCTATTGATCTAACTTTGTTCACTTATAAATATGGGGATGACATTTTGCTTGTGTAGATTTATGTTGATGACATTATTTTCGGGTCTACAAACCCAAAACTTTCAAAATGGTTTGTAAAAGTAATGCACAACAAATTTGAAATGTCTATGATGGGCGAACTAAAATTCTTTCTAGGAATTCAAGTTCACCAATCCCCAAGTGGTATCTTTATTAACCAAGCTAAGTATTGTCAAGAGATAATCAAAAAGTATGGTATGACCTCATGTGACCCAGTTGGGACACCATTATCAACCACATCCCTAGATGTTAATTTGGAGGGAGATGCTATAGATCAAACGAGATATCGTTCCATGATCGACTCCCTCATGTACTTAACAGCAAGCCGACCAGATATATCACATGCTACGTGTTATTGTGCACGATATCAAGCACGACCCACTGAAAATCACCTCAAGGAGGTTAAACGGATCTTTCGGTACCTTAAGAATACTATTCACATAGGACTCTAGTATCCGAGGGAAACCGGTTTCTTTCTAACGGCCTATTCAGATTCTGATCATGCAGGATGTCTTGATACACGAAAATGTACTTCTGGTGGTGCACAATTTCTAGGTCAAGATAAGCTTGTTGGATAGTCTTCCAAGAAGCATGATTGCACATCATTATCATCAGCGGAAGCAGAGTATGTGTCTCTATCTGCGTGTTGTGCTCAAGTTCTTTGCATGAGAACACAACTCACGGATTATGGCTTACACTTTGATAAAGTACCTATGTATTTTGACTCAAAGTCCGCCATAGCCATCTCCTACAATCCGGTACAACATTCCCGTACGAAGCACATTTATGTCAGATATCACTTTATTAAGGAACAAGTTGAAAAGGGTATCGTTGAATTGTACTTTGTTGGAACTGATTACCAATTAGCTGACTTATTTACAAAAGCTCTTTCGAAAGAGATGTTTGCGTATCTTGTTAGGCAAATCGGTATGAGATGTTTGACTCCAGCAGAACTGGAGATTCTGGCAAAGAAGCCTGCTTGATTCATCTATCAAACATCTACATGAAAATATTAATGAAAAAGCAAAATACAAAATGAAAAATCTTTGAAAATCCAAAAATATTCTTCTCGACATGTCTTTCAGTATCGATAATATGGGCGTACCTAGAAATGTCGCTCAATAACGACACGGGTGTGTACATAAAGCTCGAATGAAAGTTGTAAATATTTTTCAAAACATGTCATTTCTATCTTTTATAAAGGAAATTGTCTCTTTTGGACAATATTTCCAACAACGGGTAGAGCAATCTATCTCGGGTTTAGCTTGTCACAAAACATTCAACGTTTTGAGCTCAACACAATGGCTTGTAATCACTTTCAGATTGCAACCCGGATCTAAATTCACGCGGAGTGTACGCTTTCGTGCCCTTACCCTTAGCAAAAGAAGTTAAATCTTCTTACACTTGAGTGGATTCGTCAAGACATTCAAAGTCTATGAACTCAAGTTTATGCTTTAGAAAAACCTTTTCGCCAAAAAGAATTGATTTTTCAAAAAGCGTTGAACACAATTTTTTTCAAGAATTTCTCAATGATATTCAAAATCTTTCAAAAATTGTGTGTTCAACAACTCCTATCCTAAAAAGTTTAATGTGGATCATATCCTCGTAATGACAATTCCATTGGATCAACTTTTGAGGGGGAGCGTTCCAAATTCATTCTATGGTTGAAACATTTTTCTCCCGAAAGTTTTTCAAGGCTATTTTTCACAATATATTTTAATCAAATTTGGTATCTCTAATATCAATCGATTTTATATATTAGAGATAGGGGGAGAAAATGTGATTAAAATGTGATCTAAAGACTCAAGCACTCATGATTACGATCAAATACCCACAACATCTTTAATTCACGACGTTATTGGTGTCAAAAGGGTGGTTAGGTTTAAGTCCTATGATCCAACCAGAACCGGAGGGATCTTCCCAGGGAAAATCCAATAGATTATTAGAAGTCCTTAGGAAAGATGGTGTAGAATGTGAACGTAGCTGAATGCCGACTAAGTACTCATGCTAGCACTGGAACAATCACAAAAGGTTCTAGTAATGATGTCTTGGTAAGCATTTAAGGGGTTGAAGAATGAAAAAGAAATGTAAGGATAGAGGGTGTAAACAAAGAAGCCCTCCATACAACTTAGGCAGAAACCGGGACAACACATCATGAAGACAACACATCATGGACCCAGTGATGTAACGCACAACCTCTCCCCAACTGCCTCAGGCTTCTCTCAAAAGAAGTTTGTTTTATTGTCACGGAGACATGACTTCTATTGACTTTCTCACTCCGAGATAGTTGATATTGAATAGATGGCATCTGCTCCAGCCTCCGACCACTAAAAGTGCACAAATCGAGTCTAGAGCCAATAGATCAATAAAATCTCGTTAGGACACATGGATGACGATCAAGAGAGTCCTACGCTATATCCTTGCGATATTGCTAGAACACTCGAGTGATACTACTTAGCATTCACAATGATGAGTGGAAATCCTTCCAGTGTTAACATCAAACTGCACTGCGGTAGGTCTTGTGTAAGATTCTTTATGAATTGAACACATGCAAAACTAAAAAGCAATAGTGGTTTGTTTCTTAATCGATTCAAACTCGTTTATGGTTTCTACGAAATATCTTTATGGTCTTGCCAGAACATTCGGAGTGATATTTATTAATATTCATAGTAATGAATGGAAATCCTTCTAGCGTCAACATCAAACAGCGCTACAGTAGGTAACTTGCAAGATTCTTTTGAATCAAGCTTGTGTCAACTGGAAAGCAACAATGGTAAGATTCTTAATGAATCAAACTTGTTCCAGGAATTTGAATTGACGACTTTAATCAAGCGGATATTTATCCAATTGATTCACTCTTTATGTTCGCAGTCTTGCTTTGAGACGGTCGAATAAAGAGAACGGCTTGTACAGCCGCGAAACCCTGTCAAGGAGATTCTTAATTGAATCTACCTAATCATAGGTACGATATTTAATATCGTGCAACGGTCTTCACCGACCGGAGGTAAAACACTACCGATTTAGGACGAATGTCAAAGCCATTTAGTCCGTGTCTATGTTTTGTCTCAAGAAGGTGACTTTACGGTGTACTCAGCAAAGTTAGAGATTCAAAACCACATACTCATGCCCAAAGAAATTTAACAATCAAGAAAGCTAAAGACTTCCGCAACTCTAACGATCAAAATCTTCCTTAACAATTAATGTAGAGGAATGAACTCTATTCAAAGGAGATTGTTAGCAAACTTTCAAGATGGTGCGAAGTATGAGCATGTGGATAAAGACACAAGATCGCAAGATGGCAAAGACAAGTCAAGGATAATTTGAAGATCTCAAGATAAAAGACAAAGTCGAAAGACAACGACAAAGGCTCAAAGATCACAACATGAAGGAACAACACTACTATTACACGTTCAAGACTCATTTATGACGAAATTCATAAATCTCCATTGGACTCCAAATATCAAAGAGGAATGACCTCACATTGGGGGAGATTGTTAGCCTCAAAATATTGAGTCAAACAAGAATGTTCGGTCATAGGTTTATATTGTAATATTTATTAGAACGTTGTAATAGTTAGTTAAAATAGTCGTGACATTACGGGCTTGATGGTTAGCTTAAAAGGCCTCTTTCAAGGTACTAAGCTTTTATTCAAGCCCGGCCCAAAACAATATAGTCCATTAGAGAGCACGCATGTGGGTGGACTATATAAGCACCCTCCTAGCATGTTAGGAGGGTGTAAGTTCTCATTTTCTTAATCTAATTTCACAAGTTAATCATCTCCTTCTCTCTACTTTCTCTCACTACTTTCTCTCTCTAAAATTCATATCTTTTCCATCTCATTTCTTTAATCTATCATCATATTATTAGGGACAACACTTTTTATTTCATAATAAGGAATTACAAAGCATTAGCTAAAATCTAGAACAAAGGGGCTCTCACATGTTGAGGCCTCCTTTTATAGACTGCATAGACGGTTCTAGAATGGAAAAATACAAGAAAACCCTAGCTATGAATTCTCAAAATTTCCCTTTGCCTTCTAGACGTGTTTGATGTGTATGAGCTGTCAAATTTGATCTTGAACGTTCATTTTATGCTTGGGGAGAAAGTAGTAGCCATAAAGAGTTGATTTTGCCATGTCGGATTGCTTGGATAGGAAGTTGGTTTCTCATTGGTGGACGGGGTTGAGTGTGGGGTCACATGGTGAGTGGGATTGGGGATTTTTGGTGTGGGATGGGTTTGTGTGTGTGTGTGAATTAAGCGTGGGACTGGGTAATTTGTATTTACCCTTTCTTTTAAGTGATGGGGTAACTAGGTTCATAAGGTAAACACTAACAAGTTTTGGTCCGAAAAGGGGGGTGGAGTGTGTTTGGCGCGTGTTTGTGATGTTTGAATGTTTGACATGGCAACTATGGTTCTTGTGTTTTGGAAGAAAGCAAATAACAAGTTTATTTCCTTAGTAAACTCGTTTTACTTTGTAAACTAAGTTTTTGAATTCATGTTTTGGCCACAAAAAGGTTCTAAACAAGGATTTAGGGCTTTTAACACTTTAGGCTAATTACAATTTCATTCCTTATGATATTTTAACCATTTTTAAGGACTAGAAATGTAATATTCTTGAACTTCAAGGGATTCTTTGAATCTTGGACTTTATGAAGGACCATTCTTGACATTTTGGATTTGTTGAAGGACTAAACTTGTCAATTCTTCAAACTTGGAGGACCTTTTTGTAATTTTGAAAAACTTAAGGGACCAAACTTGTAATTATGAAAATACAAGGGTATTAAGTGTCATTTCTTCATAAATTAGGGCTCAATCTTGTACATCTTCAAGTCTTCAAGGGTTTTTCTTTGATAAATCACAAACTAGGGTCCGGTTCATTGTGCGGCTTCGTTTCTCGTGTTCGTTTTTCCTTGTTTCTTTTGATCTTTTGTCTTTTTCACGATATCCATACCTAAAATACAAAAGTAAACAAACACAAGCATATATATATATATATATATATATATATATATATATATATATATATATATATATATATATATATATATATATATATATATATATATATATATATATATATATATATATATATATATATATATATATATATATATATATATATATATATATATATATATATATATATATATATTATATACGTATAATTATGATTTGATACCACAGTTTTTAATCCAGTCATATCCCAGTCACATCTTTAAACCAATAGGATTTGAGAATTTCCTAAAAAATCTCAAATTTCCACTTTTTTAGTGGTTTGAAATCGCAGTTTTTGAAAACTGCGTTTCTGATACGAAACTGCGTTTTGGAAATATGTTTTGAATGTCCGGTTTATTCCTGAACTGGTCTGGTTCAAGTCTGGGCCGAACCGGGTCTGATCTGAACCGGTTTCGTCGGATTGAACCGAGTCAGACCTTATATAAACTGGTCAGGTTTAACTTAAACCGGGTCAGGTCTTTTTGGACTGAGTCGGGTATGAGCCGGGTCAAATCAATTAATGACAAAAAGTGCCACTAACCAGATTCGAACCCCGGTCTCCTCCCTCAAAAATTAGCACAACTCAATTTGCCAACTGGGCTATGCATAATCTTAATTAATTTCATACAAACATTTATATTTAAAGACAGTCTAGGTAGGCCAATGAGTTATAACTAAAAAAACCAAATATGAAACAACGTTAATTCAGTATGTTTAATTTTGAATCGCTATCAGTATCATTTAATAATGTCAATTAGTTTTAAATATTTGGTTTCCTAAATATACGTTTAACTAAATGTTTAAATATGTTTCAAGTGTTTTTATTCAAATATGGGCCAGAAAGTTGAAAGACGCATCATGACTACAAAACAACAACCGATGTACTGTTTACGGCATCAAGTTATGCAAAGAAAATTAAAGGAGATGATAAGATAAGCTTATGGCTTAATATTATATTTTATATTTAGTTTGTTAGTGGAATTATGTTAGTAAGTTGTAAGGTGAGTACTTGGTCAAAATTATATTACTACTAATAGGTTATAATGGATCATATCTTATTATCTTATGTTGTATGGCATATCATAAAAGGTTATACTTCGTAATATGTAATATATATATATCAGGTATAAAAATTAATTTTCTTTGGAAAAACAACGTATAATAGTATTGGTCGTAGATACGAACTATCAAATCGAATACGCAACAGTCAGACGTTTTTAAATAAAAACAAATGTTTTAATTGTATTCAGGTTCAGACAATTACATCTTAAATCCAGATTAAGATGTACGAATCAAATTTAGATCCAGAGCTTATTAATACAAAAAGCAACTTAGTATAATGGATTGAAAGAGGCAGTTAATATAAGGAAGCCCCAGACAAGGAGTGAAGTATCCAACAACAAAATACAAGCCCGATAACAAATAGATACTAACTGGTTTGTTGTTTAGCATTTTATAAAGTAAGAAGCACAAAAGTATGACCGCAAAGTAGAAAAATAATCAATATACGTAATTTGACATTTGATAAACGTTAACAAAGATCTTTTGGTTACTAACAAGCTTGAGACATATGTAATCTTAAAATTAATGTTTTGAAACTCTGTTTCTAAATTGACACGGTCGAGTCATTAGAACCACGTCAATCTAGGTCTACCTCGATCAACCCGATTTTATAAAAAAATTGTTTTTATATTTTTAACAATTAATAAAATATATATATATAAACCATAAAAACCTTCGTATATTATATAAACTGATTACCAACCAATATAATATGTAAAAATAAAATTTCGTTAGAAATACGTAAAATTTACATATTTTCTTTAAAAAACCCGAAAAAATCGAAACCCGGCCAGGTCCCCTAAACAAGACGGTCTAACCAGGTTTCGAAAATATGAAACCCGATCAATATAACCCCTTTTTCGGGCGATATCGGGTCAACCAGTTGATCGGACGGATCGAGTTTGTAAACATTTGCTTAAAATAACTTGGGCCAGCATATTGAAAAAAAGCGAAATAAATGATTCATTGATTATATAATACAGTAACACTATACGTTGAAAATTCGCACAAGAGATAAAGGCTAACGCGATGTAACTCAAACAATCTAAACCAATCCCTACTGTTCTATCATCCTATTCTTATGTTGTAATTTTAAAAATAATTGAATAAAAAGTAGATTTTTAATATATTGATGATTATTCGTAGTTTTAAGAATAACAGAAGAATCTGCTCAAACAATAATGTAACTAAGTTGGACAAACGTTTGTTATTACTTATTTAAGTTGCTGAAATCTTACCCAAACACTCCTTGACTAAAGACGCAAATATAATTTTGTTTTCATCGGAGTCAAAGTTTTAAAACGTTGTTTTTAGTCCTTAAATTCTTTTCATGCTTTTGTTTAAGAAAAAAATAAAATATTCATTATATACTCTCCATCGTTACCTAAGATGTGAACTACGAATTTATTAGTTAAAATTCTACTCCTCTTGTATTGTAATTGTAATTCATCGATAAAAAATACACAGTTTAAGAAAAATAACATCTTTATAACTTTTCATTTTTACTTTTGCACAAAAATATTTACCCTAAAACAATTAATTTAAAACTTTTCAATGTTTGTAATTATCACCTCAAGTGAGGGTAATAAGGTAAACTTAATAAAATATTTTTATCTATTTTTAAAAATAAACAATTAATTTGAGACGTCCAAAAATAGTAACCTAGACTATAACTTTATCGGAGAGAGTATTACTTTAGAAGAAAACTACAAACAAATGTGTGTACGAACAAGTATTCACATAAAACAAAACATGCTAATTAAATGGCCAAACAAGAAAAAATAACAAAAAAACATTTTACTTACCAACACATATAAAGAATACGCAAATGTACTTTCATAAAAAATTTATAAACCAAACACAGTACTTGAGTGTATAAAAAACTAATAATATCAAACAATAATATACATTTAATAAAAAAAATCTAAATATTAGTACAACTAAAGATTAACAAGGGACCAAACACGTTCGTTGGTAGGCCAAGCCATAAAATATCAAATATTAGTTTCTTTTCAGGTTTATATAAACGGGTCCAATTGCCAACAGATATTACTACACGTAAACGTACTTTTAAAAAAGATCAACGAAACGAACCCGCCCATTGGGCGGGTTACGCTGCTAGTTTATATATATATATATATATATATATATATATATATATATATATATATATATATATATATATATATATATATATATATATATATATATATATATATATATATATATATATATATATATATATATATATATATATATATATATATATATATATATATATATATATATATATATATATATATATATATATATATATATATATATATATATATATATATATATATATATATATATATATATATATATATATATATATATATATATATGGTATTTTATGACATTTTTATGCATTAAAGCCCGAAAAGAACGATGAGATCATGTATAAATGCCATCTCATCACTCCCCCATACTAAATCATTGCCGCACCCTCACGCAATGCTAGAATAAAGTATATAAGAATCTCCAAAATTCAATTTTATTACCCTTTATTGAAAAGTAAAAACTTGCAATAATACTACTAAGATGTGTAAAGACATAATGTATGATTTTCATCACGATAGTGACTTTTAGGGTTAATGAATAGAGACAAGTGAATGTCTCGTAGAGTAAAGTTCGTCATCCTTGATTGTCATACATTTCATGCTAAGTGAAAAAACGAGATCATTGTTGGTACAAGTCACAATGCTAACACTACTCATATGTCCAAATGGTGTAATACTTTTTCTCCCAACAATCCAAGTTATTAAGAAAGGAAATGGGTTTCTAGATTTTTTAACTATTTGTCATGGATCACAAGTGATTCATATTGACTTATTTGAGTATTTATTAGTCCGAAAATAAAGTAGCACAATTTAATCGATAGTTAGCCGAAGGACAAAATCTTTTAAAACGGTTTCTCGTGTATCTCCTTAAGTTTATATCTTGGCATAACTCGTTTCACAATTTGAGACCTCTCTCGGACCGATATTTGGCATGTACTTCATACTTCGAATCTTGGGAAGACGTTATTGAAATTATGGTCTTCTCTTCATATTTTGGAATTTCTTCACTTGACGTTTTTGAGAGATTCTTCAGACTTGGACCACGACTTCATCATTTTTCTTCAATCTTTATTTTGGATTTTGATATAAAATGATCCGCCTCCTTTTAGGACTTGTATATATTTATCCTCATACCTTGTTAGGGTCTTTTTGGATAGACTTTCTCCATGATCTTTAGGGGAGTAATTACTTTTCGTCATGTGTCTTGATCCTTCATATTGATTTAGGAATAATGATACTTCACATCATCTTGGATCTTTAGCAACAAAATAGAGCTCATCATGCCTTGTAAGGGCCTTTTTGGATCTTCACCAATCTTTGCATCCCGCTTCAATAAGTTATGCCTTGGCTATGAACTCTATTCAACCCCGAGCAACTTTTAAACGATCTTGTGCTAGAAGCTAAGTAACCTTTCAAATCGTACGACCTTACTTATTGCAATTATTTTTATTCCTAATGCATTCATCTTATGGGAGAAAAAGCCACAGTTAAAAATATATGAGTTTTAGAAAGAACATTTTCATGTTCTACGTTTAGCATGATCACTTGTCTAACTCTATCATTTCTCGTTATTCACTATTTAAAGACCTCTAATTAAAGATACTCATGAATACTTAGCCATGCAAGTCAAAATTAAGCCAAATTTGGATTAGCTTTCATTAAGACTATATCAAATCGAAGCTTTGGGTTTTCAATCCACCTATAGGATCTTGCACTTTCTTGGACTTTTCAAGTTTAGAGAATGCATTTTATAGTTACCTTGATAAGTGACTTTCTAGGATCAATTATATGAACTTGCGAAAAGTTCTTGTTCTTAACCCGTATGAGCTAAGACTTTCGCGTTTTAAAGTTCCCTATATAAAATTCTAGCAAAACTTGATTCGAGCGGGTTAAGGAATGTAAAGGGCTCCAAATGCCCATCAAGTCAAAAATTAGCTCTTATTCTACCCATCGGAAAATATACATTCGTGTCTTAAAAAAAACACTTATGAAAACTAAAAAAAATTTAAAATTTGGCCATTTTTAGCGTTATTAGCAACAAAAAAAAACAAAATGTTGAAAGTTAGAAAACGTGAGGGCGTAGCAAAGAAAGTATCTATTCACCCCCATAGTAAAATTAAACATTGTCCTCAATGTTTGGAGTCTAAAGGTGGAGCACCCCCATACTAGAGACGAAGAGTCGAATGCTTAGAATCTAGCATGGAAAGGGTGATCAACAATATATCTAAAGCCGTTTATGAATTATGCTAAAAGATAATTGTTAGAACAATAAATGATATGTCATGGATTCGTGAAAAACTCTTCAAGCAAACGATCGAGGCTTACGTAAACGAACACGAGAGTCTTCAATCGTGGCGATGATGATGATCTAGATAACACATTCACAAACAACCACGAGACAACGAGTTGGAAGGGCACAAATCCCCTCTCATTAAAATATTTAAACCATAAAAAGAATAAGCATGGGATCTCCCCTACGAGGCACCTCGTTTTTAATTACCGAGTCATGAGCTCGACTCGATCCCTACTAAATGTGAACATTTAGGGAAAATCTAGGTATGATCAATTTTTGGTGGGGCTTACATGATGAACAAGGCCCAAAAAGAGACCGATACTAAGGACTAAATCCTTTGATGATGCAAAATACCGGGGTCGAAGATGGCGTCCTCGTTTTTATTCGATAAACAAATCAACGCGACTTCAAAACATGCCAAGAACTCAAAGAGTTTGAAGAAAAGAGATGAGAAGTAGAAGGGTGAGACAATTGGTAAGACAAACTTTTGAGCTACTCGAGGTAGACTCGCACCAAGAAAATAGATATAGTTTCCATTTATTGCATCGGTGGAAGACCGAGATTTCCCTTTATAAGCAAATCCGGGATCGAATATCTCGTCCTCGGTGGACAAGGATGAGGGAACATAAGGGGCTTCCCCCATACTAAAACCATACAAATCATCGTCAAAAGGAGTAGACGAGCTTCTAGTACTCAAAACACGTGGTGATGACGGAGTTAGAATTGTAGAAAAATCTTTTCAATCACATTCAAAATCTGTTCCTTTTTTATCTTTTAAACTCTCCTTATGAAAACCCGTTTTGATTATGTCGAAAATATTTGGTGTTTCTAAGACGATGTTAGGCACACTAAAAATTCTCACATTTGAAAATCGTTTTGGTGGTGGTAAGTTCTCAAAATGTTTATTGACAAAGAAAACCTCCCCATCGGGGTCAACATATTCGTCATCCGAAAGTTCTTCCGTAGAAACCGACAACTTATCAACACTTTTCAAGAATGAATGTTCGAGGTGAGGCGAATGATTTTTTGATTCAAGTTTGACGGTTTCTTGATTGTAGGTTTAACACTCATAACCTCCACCGGCGGAGGAAATGGTAAATCGTTCTTGTTGACATTTCCTAAAACTCTTGGTGAAAATTATTTGCAAACGATATTGGTTGAATCACCATGGTTTAAAGTTTCAATAGAATAGACGGGAGAAAGGTTGGAGTTTTGTGTTGCATTGATGACAAGTTATTCTTCATTGAAACGAAGGGTGATTTTTCGAGCATGAACATCAATAAGCGCTCTCGATGTATCCAAAAATGAACGACCCAAAATGAGAGGAACTCTCCGATCGATGGGAATGTCTACAACGATAAAGTGAACGGGATAGTAAAACTTTCTAAGTTTGACGAAGACGTCCTTGGCTACTCCACATGCTAAAATCGTAGAATGATCGGCCATCTCGATAGACATGTTCGAAGGAGTAAGAGCCGGAAGCGAAAGCGATTTGAAAATCTCAAGAGGCATTAAATTAATACTAGCACCAAGATCGGCCAAGGCGTAACATTTCTCCATATCTTGAATTGCACATGGAATCAAAAATTTACCGGGATCACCGACTTTTTGTGGTATGCGGCTAAGAAAAACTGATGAACAACTAGAAGATTGTTGTAACTTTTCTTTGTTATTCAACATACTTTTGAAGTTTGCGTCAAATCGAGGCATCATGATTAGAGCGTCCGCAAAACTTATATTAAAATGTATAT
Source organism: Glebionis coronaria (assembly GCA_025667525.1). NCBI lineage: Eukaryota > Viridiplantae > Streptophyta > Magnoliopsida > Asterales > Asteraceae > Glebionis > Glebionis coronaria. The sequence goes on from CM046878.1 coordinate 270,656,329, forward strand.
CACGAAACATTTTCATAAAAAGCTCAAATTGATAATTATTCCGTTCTTATGCCTTTTCCTTGTTTCGTCTCGAAGGGTAAGGTAAGGGCGTTGTGGGTTGGGCATTAGGCAACGGCCTTAGAATCTCGGGTTCCATAATAGGTATTGGTTCAACCGTAGGTGTGGTATGAGCGGTACTTCGTGGGCTTGTGATATGCTCTTTTTCGACCATCACCTCAGGCTCTTTCTCGATTTCCTTCTCCGTAGAAGTACTTGGAAGAGAGATTGGTTCCTTGAAAGTTTTACCACTACGAGTAGTAATAACCTTCATTTCTCCCCTCGGGTTGTTAATGGTATCACTAGGAAGACCACCCGAGGAAGAGGGTTTACACATGATTGCTTCAAACATCTTAGCCATTCGATCTTCCAATTTTGATTGCCTAGCATCCGCTTTAACAACTCTTGCTTAATCTCATGTTGTCCTTGTTCCATCTTTTGTTGATTTTGTTGAAGACGTTGAACGTTTCCTTCCATTTTATTATCATGAGTCTTAAGTTCATTAGCAAGTTCGTTTTAAGCTCGTTTTTCAACTCGGATCTTAAGCTAATCATCTCACGTTGCATGTTATCAAACTTAGCATCGTTTGCTTTTTCATAATCCAAAAATTCTTAATTAAATTTTTTTAGTGTGAGCATTTTGAAAACCTTGTGTAGTGTTTTGAAAATCACGGTTTTAGTTTTGATTTGAAACTTGTCCATTCCCACTTTGATAATTCCCTTTGTTGTAATTACCTGAATTGCCTTGATAACCACCATTTTGATTGTTGTTTTGATAGTTGTTAGCATTTTGATTTTGGGGAGCTTGACTTGGGCGGGAACTTTGGCCGTTTTGGTTGTAAGGTCCCGTTGCTACATAAGCACTCGAAGTGTTACCACCGGCGGTAATGCACTCGGAAAGATCATGAGCTCCACCACAAGATAAACAACTCTTTTCAACCACTTTAACTGATGCGGAATTCAAAGCATCTTGTGCTTTCCAATGTGTCATAAGCGTCAAAACCTATCGAAAAACCGATTTTCCTCATTTGCTTCATCATGTAAGTGTGAGATCTCGTATTTTTCTGGTAATTATTTTATTCTTAAATATTCTTCTAATCATTGATAATACTTTATTCGGAATTATAAAAATTTTATTTTTATTTTTCTATATTTATTTAAATCAATTTTTTGATTTAAAAGAACCCGCGTGAATTTTACAAAAAAATTTTTACTCGAATCAACGGAACATGAACCGACGTCATAAATATATTTTTTATTGTCGTCGTTTTAATTAAATTTTTTAGTTTATGTGGATTATTTGTAAATTATGTTAAATATTTAAGCGTAATTTTATATAACGCGTTAACGTTTATCAAATCATAAGCCCTCATTTATTTATCAAAGTTTTAATGATATTCGAATGCCAATGTTTTTATGTTATATTGAGCGTTTATTTTTCGTGTTCTACGCGTATTTTTTTAAATCACGTAACTTTTAAAATATCGGTGTTCGATAATACCCGTTTTAACAAATTGCAGGAAAAATATTATACTAGGCTTATCTCTATGTTCTACATTAAAAAAAATAAAAAAATAAAGGGTGATGACACGTATCTAGGAAGGATACGTGTCTAGTGTTTTGCAAATCAAAGTAGCAACATATTAATCCTAATATACCAATACAACATATCTTGTCTACTCATTTCTTGTTACCGTACATCAAACAAGAAGCAAGCTATCAATAACTCTCATTCACTGTTGTAGTTATATAAGCCAACTTGTAGGAGCACTACAATAATTTCATAACTTGAATTTGATGTTCATGGTTGCTCCAATTACATAAAATAGGTATGATCATTAGTCAAGTTTATTTTTTTATTATAAATGTTCTAGCTTCATTTTTAGTAAGATCTTGCTAAAGAAAATAAAGATTTACTAATACAAGAATTTCTAATAGTTCAACAGTTTATCTTGTTCATTGATTTTAAACTTCTAACCTTTTAACGAAGTTATTGGATCTAAAATTTTAGTATGTAATTCATGAGATGACATTGTTTTAAGTAATTTTTAATCAAAATATTTTTTTAACATATTTGGCTTACAATTATTTTGTAAGAATGAGATAAAATACACATATACACATATTGTTAATTGAATATTTTTTTATAATAACATTAAAATACTAAATTATATATATATAGATGAACTAATGTGATGAAGTACTATATTATTTTAAACATAATTTTATATATATTAAAAATATATATTTTAAGCTATAATTACGATATTAGTATTTTTAAGTGCATTTATTCACGATATTCTATAAATTAAAGACATGCCACTTTATTTTAGGTTGTCGTTAGAAGCTCGTGATTTCTTTGCTTATCTTATTCATCATTTCAATCCCGTCACTATTATCCTGATCTTTATCCTTGTTCTATATAGCTATCGCTAATGTGAGTTCATAGTCTCTTTTACTATTTATAAAATGTTTCTAAAACACGGGATGAGATTTCATGTTGGAACACAAACTTTTAAACTGTATGCTATCCTGAACTGTATGCTGCCAGATGAATACAATATATTATTGCTTTTAGTTTCCATAGCCACTAAGTTTCCCCTCAATATCATGAACCATTAATAATTCACAGTTTGCAAGCGCGAATGTTGTGGATGGATCCATCGGGATTGACAATCCCCGTCCCATGTTGCGGTTGTTTAACCATTGACGCATTACATTTGTTTATACTTGAGTATTTAGGCTGAATACTCACTAGGGGAACTTACCTTTGTTAAGCTTCGGTGTCATGAGCTAAATAGTAATAATATACATCACGACTATGGATGATGCACATAGTCACTCCCCCATTACTTTTTTTACAAATTATACTTGTGTTCCATTACTTAGTTTACTAAACCTATGAATATCACTCAACTTTTTGTTGATTGATTTACAGGTTTTAATCTCAGGTAATAACGCTTAATGTGCTAGGATGGGATCCCGCAGGATGTTGGCACCTTGGGAGTTATGTGTTGTGCTTATTCTTTTGGTACTATAAAAGTTGTTAAAATCTTCCGCTTATCTTTTGGTACCTATAAAACTTTAAAACCATGATTTAATGGTACTTTGTTCTGTTTTAAAACTTGTGGGACCTATGCTTTAAACTCTGATATATCGTGGTGTAATAAATATGTCTTTTAGTACGTCATTTTCGAGTCATTTGTAATTCATTATTACTTGTACCATGACGTGTTACCCCCTTGTTGCCTAGTTGTTCCATGCCTGATTCTGGGGGTCTCACCGATTGGTATCAGAGCGATGGTTATAGGGAACTGAGTCATTTTCAAAACTTGGTCTATAACTAAATTTTCAAAATAATTCATGCTTTACTATTATGAAACACAGAATCTTCCAATGTTGTTCAATATCTGCGCGGGTAACTCTCTATTCCTTACTATTTACTTAATTATTCATATAATATTTCATACTTTAATTTCATTCTTGAGATATTATATTGATTTCATTACGATATATATTTTCTTCAGTCAAATCCTTCGTGCTTATTATGTATATATATCTTTTTCTTACGTAGATGAACTCTCCCCCTCGATCGCCAGACAGTGTTCTCAAATTTCCTCAGGAGGAGCCTGAGGAGGATTCTGAGGAGGATCCTGAGGAGGATTCTGAGGAGGAACCTGAGGAGGATCCTGAGGAGGATCTTGAGGAGGATCCTGAGGAGGAGCCTGAGGAGGATCCTGAGGAGAATCTTGAGGAGGATCCTGAGGAGGAGCCTCAGGAGGATCCTGAGGAGGAGCCTGAGGAGGATCATGAGGAGGAGGAGGAGGAGGAGGAGGAAGAAATTCAGCCTCCAACCACTCCTATCAAATACTCTCCTACTTTATCCTGCCTACCTTCGGGGCATTCTTCAGACTCAGACAATGATACTTCTGATCAGCCTATTCAAACCAGCACTTATGAAGTGGGAGGCCCTTCCAATGCTACTCCTGCTTCCCCTGAATATATACCCGAGACTCTTTTCTCTCCAGCAGATCCTGAAATTGAAAACCTGCACAACAATGTAAGATGTTTATTTAGAATGTCAAATAAAAGAAAAGCTGAAAGTGATGACCTCGAATCAGAAGTGAAGGTGTTAAGAAAGCATATGAAGTCTTATGACAAGGATTTTCAGGAGGAATGGAATATTACTACCTACCTAAAAGGTTTAATTGGGGAATTAATTGCCAAAGATAAAGAAAAGGATGAGATGATTAAGGGTTTACAAGAAACCGTGACGGTAATGAAAAAACGTTTAGATCAACTTGAAGTTAGGCCTGAAGGGGTGTCTCCTTCTGCATCATCGTCATCTTCGGGATCACCTAGTGGCCCCGAGTAGATCTTCTCAGTATTCCCGTTTATGTACTTTCTATGATGTATCTTTTGTACATTCGACTAGGCTGCTATGACAGTTAGTGCTACTAGTATTTGGGTGTAAATTTTTACTTCGTGTACTTGAATCTAGTTACAATATAAATTCCTTAGTAATGCCTTTCATGTTGACAATCATTTATGCATATCTAAAATCTTTTCTTATCCTATTTCTCCAGTTTCCATGAATCTCGAAATAGCATACTTATACAAGTTCTCACTGAATTTTGTACTCTGTTGTTGACAGAATCATGCCGCCTACTCGAATTCATAGGACGGATGGACCCAGGAGATCCCGTAGGGCCACTATGGAAATAATTATTGCAAAAAGGATGGAAAAAGCTGTTGCTGAATACGAAAAGAGTCGAGAGACTCAAACTAAAGCTGAAAGTTTTTCGAGTGCAAAAGGATGTTCGCACAAAACTTTCATGTCTGGAAAACCACACTCTTTTAAGGGGACTGAAGGTGTTGTTGGTTTGACACGTTGGTTAGAAAAGATGGAGCAAGTATTTGGGACTTGTAAATGTGCTGAAGAGGACAAGGTGATATTTTCTGCTAGTACTTTGGAAGGTATTGCACTTACATGGTGGAACGGGAATATTCGAACTTTAGGCCTTGATAATGCAAACAAAATCCCTTGGAGCGAGAGTAATGATGATCACTGAATATTGCCCTGAAACTGAGATAGCTCGAATGGAGCAAGAGCTATGGATTTTACAGATGAAAAATGATGATATTGAGGCCTACAATAATAGGTTTCATGAATTAGTCTTGATGTGTCCTGAAATGGTTCCAAATGAGAAAAAGAAGATAAAAAGGTATGTAAAGGGTTTTCCAGAACGAATTAAAGGTCACATTACTTCATCAAAACCTTCTTTCTTACATGAAGCAGTGAATATGGCTCGTGAGTTGGTCGAGCAATCTCTGGAAGGTAAAGCAGTTAGGTCAAATGATGGTAACAAGAGGAAATGGGAGGATATTAAAATAAATATTCAGGGGAATAATCAGGTAAATAACCGCAACAACAACTGGGGCAACAACATAAACTTTAACAGGAACAAAAATCAACAAGAAAATAAAAGACAAGAGACGACAATAATGTATGCAGCTGTTCTTGTTGTTCCTGCTGCTCCTGCTGGCAGACAGGGTTATGCTGGAAATCTGCCCAAGTGTGATCGATGCAATTTGCATCATCCTGTTGGAGTGTGTCCTCCTAGGTGTGCACTTTGTAGAAGGATTGAACATGAGGAAAGAAACTGCTCTGTGGTGTGCTTTGGATGTGGTGAAAAAGGTCATTTCAGGACTAGGTGTCCAAAGGCCAAGAACCCACAGAACAATGGAGCTCAGGGCAGTGTGTATCAAGTGGCTAATAATGCTCAGTAGAATCCTAAGGTGGTCACGGGTACGTTTATTCTTAACGATCACTATGTTAGTGTTTTATTCGATTCTGGTGCTGAGAAAAGTTTCGTGTCTTCTGCCTTTACGCCTTTTATTGATATTACTCCCTCTGCCTTAGACACTAGTTATGAAATAGAATTAGCAGACGGTAAGATTGTTAGCACCAATACAGTCTTACGTGGTTGTACCCTCGATTTGCTTAGCCATTTGTTTTTAAAACCTTTTACCGACGTGTCTCGGTAGTTTTGATGTTATTGTTGGTATGGATTGGTTAGCATCTCATCCTGCTGTCATTGTTTGCTTTGAACGAATAGTGCGTATTCCTCTTTCTTCGGGTAAAACCTTAGAACTTCAGGGCGATAAGCCGGATGACAATCCGAATTCTCTTCTTTGTATCAAGACTGAAGAGAAAAAGCTTGATGACATTCATATCGTTTGTAAATTTCCTAGAGTATTCCTAGATGACTTGACGGGATTACCTCCTATGCGTGAAGTTGAATTCCGTGTTGAACTTATTTCGGGTGCACTACCTTTTGCCAAGTCACCTTATCGCTTAGCCCCGTCTGAAATAAATGAATTATCAAATCAGCTTAAGGATTTACAAGAAAAAGGTTTCATTAGACCGAGTCATTCGCCGTGGGGAGCTCATGTACTCTTTGTTAAGAAAAAGGATGGTGCAATGAGAATGTGTATTGACTATCGGGAACTCAATAAGCTGACAATCAAGAACCGTTACCCTCTCCCTCGTATAGATGATTTATTCGATCGATTACAAGGTGCTCGCTGTTTTTCCAAGATATACGTTCGTTCAGGTTATCATCAGTTAAGAGTTCATGAAAGTGACATCTCCAAAACCGCATTCAGAACCTGTTATGGTCACTTTGAATTTACCGTTATGCCATTCGGTCTTACCAATGCTCCTGCCATTTTTATGGATCTAATGAACCGTGTTTGCAAACCCTACCTTGATAAGTTCGTCATAGTCTTTATTGACGACATCCTCATTTACTCGAAATCTGAAAAAGATCATGAACATCATTTGAGAACAATTTTAAGCCTTCTGGAAAAGAAAAGTTGTATGCCAAATTCTCTAAATGTGAATTTTGGTTGAAAGAGGTCCAATTCTTAGGACACGTGGTTAACCAGGATGGTATACAAGTGGATCCTATTAAAGTTGAAGCAGTTAAGAATTGGAAAACTCCTGAATCACCTACGGAGGTCCGTTCATTCTTGGGTTAGCCGGATACTATCGCAGATTTATCGTAAATTTCTCCAAGATTGCTAAGCCTTTAACCTTGCTTACACAAAAGAACAAGGAGTACATTTGGGGTGAAGATCAAGAGCAAGCCTTTTGCTTATTGAAGGAGAAATTGTGTAATGCCCTAGTGTTAACACTTCCAGATAGACCGAATGACTTTGTAGTTTATTGTGATGCATCCTATCAAGGTTTCGGGTGTGTCCTAATGCAACGAGGCAAAGTGATTGCTTATGCCTCAAGACAACTTAAAATCCACGAACAGAACTATACCACTCATGATTTGGAGCTAGGTGCAGTGGTATTTGCCTTGAAAATATGGAGACATTATCTTTATGGGACGAAAAGTGTGATATACACCGACCATAAGAGTCTTCAATATATCTTTGACAAAAAGGACTTGAATATGTGTCAAAGGCGTTGGTTAGAACTCCTTAGTGACTACGGATGTGAAATTAAGTATCACCCGGGAAAGGCTAATGTTGTGGCGGATGCTTTAAGTCGAAAGGAAAGACTTAAACCAAGGAGAGTGCGTGCTATGAGTATAACCATTCAATCTAGCCTCAAGGCTAAAATTTTAGAAGCACAGAAAGAAGCTGCAAAGGACTTTAAGGCTCTAGTTGAATCTCTGCAAGGATTAGACGCCTAATTTGAAAAGAAAGATGAAGGAACAATTTACTTTGTTGATCGATTGTGGATTCCATTCGTTGGAGGAATAAGGAAGATAATAATGGATGAAGCTCATGCTTCAAGATATTCGATACACCCCGGTGCAGATAAGATGTATTATGATTTGAGAGATGTTTATTGGTGGCCTGGTATGAAGAAGGACATAGCAGAGTACGTTAACAAGTGTCTAACTTGTTCAAAGGTTAAGGCAGTACACCAGAAACCTTTGGGTCTTTTACAACAGCCTGAAATCCCTGAATGGAAATGGGAAAAGATTACGATGGACTTAGTCACAAAGCTGCCCAGAAGCAGTGGTGGTTATGATGCAGTTTGGGTTATTGTTGATAGATTAACCAAATATGCTCACTTTCTTCCAATTCGTGAGGATTACAAAACTGAAAAATTGGCTCGAATTTACATTAACGAAATTGTTGCAAAACATGGAGTACCAGTGTCAATTATCTCTAATAGGGATGGTCGTTTTGCTTCTCATTTATGGCAGGCACTCCAAAAGGCGTTGGGTACGCAGGTACTAATGAGTACGGCTTATCACCCAAAGACGGATGGACAGAGTGAACGCACTATTTAGACTTTAGAAGACATGTTGCGGGCATGTGTTATGGATTTTGGAGGTAGTTGGGACACTCATCTACCGTTGGTTGAATTTTCCTATAATAATAGTTATCATAAGAGTGTCAAGTGTTCACCATTTGAAGCATTATACGGGCGTAAGTGTAGATCACCAGTGATATGGAATGAAGTGGGTGAAAGTCAACTAATAGGGCCTTAATTAGTTCAGGAAACTACAGAAAAGATTGTACATATTAGGGAAAGACTGAAAACTGCTAGAAGTCGTCAAAAGAGTTACGCACACAAAAGATGCAAACCTCTTGAGTTTCAAGTTGGAGACTGTATGCTGCCATGAGTATCTCCATGGAAGGGTATTGTGAGGTTCAGAAAGAGAGGAAATCTTGCACCACGTTTTGTAGGACCATTCGAGATCGTTGAGCGTGTTGGTCCTGTACCTTATCGACTGAAGTTACCTCAGGAGTTAAGTTGTGTTCACGATGTATTCCACATTTCCAACCTTAAGAAATTTTTAGCTGAATCGGATGTTCAAATAGTGCTGGAAGAAATAAGGGTGGATGAGAAAATGTACTTCATTGAAGAACCGATTGAGATTGTGGATCGTCAGGTCAAGAAGTTGAAACGTAGTTGGATTCCTATCGTTAAGGTTCCTTGGGATTCACGTCGGGGTGCTGAGTTTACGTGGGAGAGCGAATACCAGTTCAAGGCTAAGTATCCTCATTTGTTCGCGTCTTCTTCCGTCTCCAGTGAACTCCGGGGACCAGAGTTCCTTTAGGAGGGCCGACTGTGAGATCTCGTATTTTTTTGGTAATTATTTTATTCTTAAATATTCTTCTGATCATTGATAATATTTTATTCGGAATTATAAAAAATTTATTTTTATTTTTCTATATTTATTTAAATCAAAATTTTGATTTAAAAGCACCCGCGTACATTTTACAAAAAAAAATTACTCGAATCAACGGAACATGAACCGACGCCATAAATATATTTTTTATTGTCGTCGTTTTAATTATTTTTTTATTTTATGTGGATTATTTGTAAATTATGTTAAATATTTAAGCGTAATTTTATACAACGCGTTAACATTTATCAAATCATAAGCCCTCATTTATTTATCAAAGTTTTAATGTTATCCGAATGCCAATGTTTTTATGTTATATTGAGCGTTTATTTTTCGTGTTCTACGCGTTTTTTTTTAAATCACGTAACTTTTAAAATATTGGTGTTCGATAATACCCGTTTTAACAAATTGGAGGAAAAATGTTATACTAGGCTTATCTCTATGTTCTACATTAAAAAAAATTAAAATAAAGGGTAATGACACGTATCTAGGAAGGATACGTGTCTAGTGTTTTGCAAATCAAAGTAGCAACATATTAATCCTAATATACCAATACAACATATCTTGTCTACTCATTTCTTGTTACCGTACATCAAACAAGAAGCAAACTATCAATAACTCTCATTCACTGTTAGAGTTATATAATCCAACTTGTAGGAGCACTACAAATAATTTCATAACTTGAATTTGATGTTTATGGTTGCTCCAATAACATAAAATAGGTATGATCATTAGTCAAGTTTATTTTTTTATTATAAATGTTCTAGCTTTATTTTTAGTAAGATCTTGCTAAAGAAAATAAAGATTTACTAATACAAGAATTTCTAATAGTTCAACAGTTTATCTTGTTTATTGATTTTAAACTTCTAACCTTTTAACAAAGTTATTGGATCTAAAATTTTAGTATGTAATTCATGAGATGACATTGTTTTAAGTAATTTTTAATCAAAATATTTTTTAAACATATTTGGCTTACAATTATTTTGTAAGAATGAGATAAAATACACATATACACATATACACATATTGTTAATTGAATATTTTTATTTATAATAACATTAAAATACTAAATTATATATATATATAGATGAACTGATGTGATGAACTACTATATTATTTTAAACATAATTTTATATATATTAAAAATATATAATTTAAGCTATAATTATGATATTAGTATTTTTAAGTGCATTTATTCACGATATTCTATAAATTAAAGACATGCCACTTTATTTTAGGTTGTCGTTAGAAGCTCGTGATTTCTTTTCTTATCTTATTCATCGTTTCAATCCCATCACTATTATCCTGATCGTTATCCTTGTTCGATATAGCTCTATGCTATCCTGAACTGTATGATGCCAGATGAATACAATATATTATTGCTTTTAGTTTCCATAGCCACTAAGTTTCCCCTCAATATCATGAACCATTAATAATTCATAGTTTGCAAGCGCGAATGTTGTGGATGGATCCATTAGGACTGACAATCCCCGTCCCATGTTGCGGTTGTTTAACCATTGACGCATTACATTTGTTTATACTTGAGTATTTAGGCTGAATACTCACTAGGGGAACTTACCTTTTGTTAAGCTTTAGTGTCATAAGCTAAATAGCAATAATATACATCACGACTATGGATGATGCACATAGTCATCCCGCCCATTACTTGTTTTACAACTTATACTTGTGTTCCATTACTTAGTTTACTAAACCTATGAATATCACTCAACTTTTTGTTGATGGATTTACATGTTTTAATCTCAGGTAATAACGCTTAATGTGCTAGGACGGGATCCCGCAGGATGTTGACAGCTTGGGAGTTCTGTGTTGTGCTTATGCTTTTGGTACTATAAAAGTTGTTAAAATCTTCCGCTTATCTTTTGGTACATATAAAACTTTAAAACCATGATGTAATGGTACTTTGTTATGTTTTAAAACTTGTGGGACCTATGCTTTAAACACTGATATATCGTGGTGTAATAAATATGTCTTTTAGTACGTCATTTTCGAGTCATTTGTAATTCATTATTACTTGTACCATGACGTGTTACCCCCTTGTTATCTAGTTGTTCCATGCCTGATTCTGGGGGTCTCACAGTAAGGCATTAATGTTACGAGACGATGACGACGACGACGAACCCATATTGGCAACAATCGGTGTGTTACGAGGGTTATAAACCTTTGATCTATTCTCGATAATCTTTAAAGCCTCATCGGTCGTTTTGCACAAAAAATACCACCCGCGGCGGCATTCAAATAATCTCGTTCATGATCATTAAGCCCATTATAAAAAGTATTTATTTGATGCAATTCTGAAAAATCATGGTGTGGACATTCATGTAACATTTCCTTAAATCGTTCCCATGCCATTGAAATTTCATTGTGTTGTTTTAGATGGTGGAAAAAATTGGTTCACATACTTAGAGACGAGATCACCTCATGTTAAAATCGAATTTGGCGGTTCTTTCTCGAGCCAAATTTTTGCAGGTCCATCCAACGAGTATGGAAACAACATCATCTTAATGGCGTCATGCGGAACATCCTTAAACTTGCTTGTTGCGGTGAGACGATTAAAATTCCTTATGTGATAATGCAGGTTGTCTTTCTCATGACCTCTAAACTTATTTGCTTGCAACATCGACATTAAACCCGTCTTAATCTCGAAATTCTCCGCAAGGATGGCGGGAATCACAATAGCTTTTCCAAAACCCTCGGTAGGTGCTTGAAGCAACACCATCATTGTACGATTAGCCATGGCGACTATTGGTTCTACAACGGGTTCGACAATTGGAGTTTGTTCTTCAATCAAAGGCTCTTGATTTCCTTGACTTTAAAGAGGTTTACGAGCTCGTTTTGCTTGATTACGAGTTAGCATAAACTTGACGTAGAATGGGAGGTGAGCAAAGAAGATTCTTTTTGGGTGTTTTGTGAACTTTCAATTTTTTTGTGTTTTTGATTGTTTTTAATTTTTTTTTGGATTTTGTGTGTACTCGTAGACAACAATCTACCAAATCTCTCCTCGAATCAAACTCTTGATTAAAGAAGCCTCAGAATAATGAAAACGATCACGTGGAGTGAACGCCTTCGAATGACTTTAGAACTTTGGTGAAAACCAAATTGTTCAGGAGGGTTTAATCACAAAGAAACCAAGAAAATATATATGATACGTAATAATACTTTGGGCGGCAAAACCCTCGATTAGCCTTCAATATTAAAATACTCACAAGCAAGCAGAGAAACGAGGCGGCGCGAAGCACTTAAAAGCCTTTTTCTTTAGGGTATATTTTATAATACCCGCCTTATACCCACCTTATAGTTCGTATTTTTCAAAATCGAGCTTCACGAAAGTATTTATCTATTTTTTCCTTTTTCTTTTTGTTTGAGATTCGAATACAATAATTAGGAGATCAAATCCCAACTAAGGTTGTGTTTTCACACTTTTGGAGATATTTTATATTTGTTGTGATACTTAATACAATATAGTAATTATTAATCTCATAAGAAAAACGAAAAAAACCCGATAATACGTATTAGTAGAGTTCTACTAATACAAATAATATTTATGGCTAATATTAAAAACAAAATGACAAATTAATCACGACACACCTCCCTGGCAGCGGCGCCAAAAATGATTGTGGTAAAATACACCTCTTGTTTAGGAAAACAAAAGAGCGTAAATGAGAGGTAAGTATTAAGTGATGATTTAGGAAAATCAAACACTAATGACCCAAATAAGTTCGTTTCCCAAGGAGGTATATGTGTGTGAATAATTCGTAAAGATATTTGAGATTAATATGAGAAAGAAGGGATGAGAAAATAGAATGACGGATACGTGAAAATTATTACTACGACGACTAAATTAAAAACCATAAAAAGTGACAAAATAAAAATTAATTCTAAAAATTCCTTAAAAAATTGCCAAATATCAATAAAAACAAACTAAGCGTTTACAAAGGATCAAAACTTTTTCACCACCTTTTAATTATTTAAATATTAATTTTTAAATGATAATTAAAGCCCTAAAAATCCAATTAATTATCAAAAAGCCCAAATAAAGATTTTTCACATTTTAAAACTCTAAAATGACTAAATAAGATTAAAAACTATTTTTATGAATTTTTAAACTAAGGAAAACTATTTTACAATGATTAAAAACTATTAAAATATTAAAATAATTCTAAAAATTAAGAAAATTTTAGAATTAAGAAAATGATTCTAAAATTAATCTAAGAGTTTTAAAAATCCTAACTTAATGTATTTGACCTAAGAAAAATATAAAAGTTGCAAAAAAGTGAAATGAAAGTTAATAATTTAATAATATTAAAATATTATTAAAAATCCAAAAATTATAAAAATTTATAAAAACTTGTAAACTAGTTTATTTTAACCTAAGTAATCAGAAAATGAAGGTGAAATTACCAAAATACCCCTAATGGGCTAAAATAAAAAACAGTCAAGGTAAATGGGCTTTTTGGCCCAATAAGATGAAACTTAACCAAATAAGCTGAAAATCACTAGTCTTGCTTAAAATTCAATTCTAAACACAAAAGTCTGAAGGCCTAAAAGCTGAAAGTGAGCTTACCACAGCTTAATGGTACAACAGCTTATTCTTATGGGCTTTTTGGCCCATTAAGCTATAAGCCAATGCCATAAGCTCAGATTTGACACACAACCTTCTTTTGAGATGCCTAAGAGATCTGTGAAAAGAAATTTCAAATAAGTGTGGAAACCTTGGTTTCCGGATCTTTGAAGCTACTAGGAATGATCATTGTTCATATGATCAATATAATCAAATCGGAATTAGAACAACAACCATTAACAAGGTGTTTAGGCACAATAACACATGAATTAAAACAATTGGATTGCTAATTATATTAATAATCAACAATCACTAGACGTGTATACATTGAATCCCACGTCTAGTCGACACACGCTTTAGGTTACATTGTGATTGAACTTATGAATAAAACCTAAGACCCTTGGTTCCTTTTATAGTGTAAGGATTAGGGTTTACAAGAGATAAAATCAAATAAACAAGTAAATCTTCTATTTAAATAAACTTATGCAGAATATATCTTGCATGTTTATCTAAATAGAAGCTTCCATAATCTTCTTTGTATACGTTTCTAACAATGCTTACATTGTACATGACAATGCTTGGATTGTACATGACAATGCTTGCTTTGTCAACCTTAGATTTGCTCTTGTCAACGCTTAGATTGCTCTTGACAACGCTTAGACAAAATCTTCATGTTTTCTTCGTTTTTGAGTTTCTGCCACATCAACGTTTTGACCCAACAATCTTCCCCTAGTTGATGTCGGCAAACTCTTTGTGTATCTCTTGTAAGTTGGACATGATCTTCAAATTGCTTCCCCTCAAGTGTAGCATGTATATATTCCCCTTTTTGTCACATCAACAGGGAAGTAAAACAATGTATGCAATCTTTGAAGATTCTCCAAATGTAGCTCTATGTAATGATCTTGAAAAAAAAAAAATAAAGTATTCTTGATGTAGGAGTAGAATAACCCAACCTTGTGTTCCATGTCTTGTACTATCCATGTGATGAAGAACTTATACCAATTTAAGCAAAAATATAAGTATACCTCGATCCCATTGTCAAAATGCTCATCCTTTGTGAGACATTGAGCACGATAATGTAACTCCTTCAAGTGATAGCAACCTGACCTTGCTAGATATGACAAGTCTTCATCACCAACCATGTAAAGCACGAACAAGTTATCTTTAAAAGTCAGTAGCTGGAAGTGCATGACTTTAAGATATGATAGAACATAAACTCGCGAAAATCTTCTTCAATCATCAAACTTACCATAAGAATTCTTCCCCTTAAGCCAACACCTCTTCATGACGAATTTTAATGGAATAACATCTTCATACCATATGTAAAAGTACTTGATTGGATAACTCTTTCGCAAGGCTATCCCGATTACATAGTTTAAATATCCATCAAATTCCCACGAATAGTTGCTAACTCGCATTAAGATCATTAATCCCTTTAAAAATATCCGAGCCATAAATATCAACATGATATTCTAAATTAAAACGGAGATTCCATGTACCTTCGTGTGTAAATTTCTCCTTTTTGTGTGCTAAAAACGTACCAATTTTCTCAAACAGCAGCTATTCTTTTGTTATCCGAGAACCTTCATTGTCCAATATCTTAGTCTCATTCTTTGTCAGATATCGGACAAAACCTATCAACGCTTGAGCAAGCGTTTCTTGGACAACTCATGTCAACGCTCTCTGTCAGCGTTCGACTTATTCTTGTCAGCGTCAAATTAACAAACGTCAGCGTCAAATACTGTAAGTGGCTAAAAACATTACCTCACTGTGTATACCACATGATCACTTCTTTATAAGCTTTGAACAAACGTCGTGGATCATTATATTTGCATCCATCCTCACGTGATACTTCTTTCAATGAGCAACAAATATGTTCTCATGAATATAAGAAATAAATATCATATCCATAGATAACTCACAATTATCCTGAACTGATATACCTATATATATGCAAATAAAATAATCCCTTTGTTCTTTTCAACCCTTATCACATGACCATAATCCGTACTAGCATGGACCACTTCTCAGACTTCAATTCATAAAAAAACAATATACCTCCTTACGATCCAGTACACTGCACGTTTGTTTATACCTGTGTTCGCTGGTCCATACGACATACCAAGTACCCTTATCTGCCATGTCTCTTTTTGCTACTCCATGTTTTTGTCACTGTTGTATTATCGCCTAACACATAATCACATGGCCCACAGTAGCTTTGGATCATACGAATATTAGCCAAATATGTTACGAGACCTTTCTGCAATTAAACATGATGTCAACATCATTAGACCAATTTAATAATGTTTCTGCGATTCATCACATCATTGGACCAATTTAATAATCTTTCTTGCTCCTTCGTGTGAACACATGTGTAAACCTTGCTTCTTCGTGTGAACTCATATGTAAACTTTTGCTTCCCATTTATATGATTTTCGTGAATAAAATCATATTCATCCAAGCACGTACAAGAACAACAAATATTATGGGACCAGCATCTTTAAACATCATACGACCAATTCATCATAACACATCTTACTGCAGTTCTAGGGTTTTGAATGAAACCCTAATTCTGTATTATGTTGCTGCTATCAAACCTTAACCGATTCAGACCTTGATCAAGAACAGCAACAACCATCATATGTTTTACCAGCCACATACCCCTAACTTTTGCTTTTTATGTTGATCTAGGGTTTAAGTAACCCTAGTTCATAATTTCATGTGAAAAAGCAAAAACATTAATACCTTAAACAGCAAACTTCGACCTTGAATAACTTCTTCATTAGGGCTAAGATCGAAAATCCCTTTGGTGAGATTCTAGACACAAGTTCCAAGAATCTACAGTTCAAAAATCATGAAGATCCAACGGTTAACGAAGGAGAAAACGTGTTTTGAACATGGCTGTTCACAGAAAACTGCATATACTCACTGCTGACTTTGACGCTTAATAACTTTTTCCTGGGGATAAAACTTGACAATCCCTCCAGTGGATGTCTAGATATATGTGTATAGAACACATACAAGAAATTTCGTGACGATCCAACGGTTCAATCAAATGTTATGACCTTCTGAATACTGCTGCGCACACAAAAACGTCCAAAAAACCCTAGACGGATTTTTCTTTTCTTCACCATACACGATACCTTGTTGGTCCTAGCATCACGAGCCACGAGGCTCTGATACCAATTGTTGATCCCAAACTTAGATCGATTTAGCTTTATGTATACGAGATTAGATCAAGTAATACACTTAGAGAAACCTTTGTATATTTATATGAAAATCTAAGTGTTATGCAGAATTAACACTTAAACAAGAACACACAAGATGTAAACAAACTTTCACTTTGATTAATGATATCAAACTTGCTTACAATGAAAGTGTTTAACGTATATAAACTTATGTTGAACATTAACCTATAGGTCTTCTTTTATAGACATAAGAAGCCTTGTACAATAATCTACGTATCAATTATTCTAGGTAAAGATAAATATAGAAAATATATTGTTGTTCCTATCTTTACTAGAAGTAATCTAGAATATAATAAACGTGTAGATCATATCCTTCCATCAGTGCTTGTCTTCAATGTATCAACGCTTGACTTCTCCTTGTCAACGCTTGATCTGTCAGCGTTTGTTTTACTCCTGTCAACGCTTGTTTGACTCTTGTCAGCGCTCAAGTAGACTGGCTATAATTTATTCCCAACAATCCTCCCCTAAACTTGATATCTACTCTAGTAATCAAGTTTCTGAATAAACATTAAGAACTAGGAGGAATCTTACAAACCTTCTCATATTGGTAATAAATAAATCTGATCAAATCTTTGGCCACGTCACTTGAATAATCAATTTCCAGCTGTGTATTCTTCATCTTCTCCAAGACTTCCTTGGACATGAAATACTGACCATCTACAAGTAGATACTCAGCAAACTTTGTAGAACTCAAATAATAAACACCAGCAGCTGAATACAACCTCCATTGAAGACCACTGAGATCATCTTCAAGATCCTTCCAAATAGCAGGATCCTCATCTTTTGGTCCACACATTCTCTTGAATGTTGACCACAATTTTATTCCATTGACTGAAGTAGGAGCTTCAGTCTCATACTTGGCCTCTAACAACCTCCATAGGTCTACCAAGTCTTCTCTATCACAACTTGCAAACAAAGATATAAGGGTGGTAAAAGTGTGAACCTCTTTTCCATACCTGCCAATCTTCCAAAACCCACATTCATCTTCTTCATAGCTTATAATAGGTTTCTGGAATCAAGTGGTAACACTTGTACCATATCTGAAGCTTCTAATGGTGAGAGCTTGAGGCTCCTTCTTATAACAGCTTCACTTGGATTTAATGGATCCATATCTTTTGGAAACTCAAGAGGGACTCCCTTTTTCACATGTCTGGGAACAAACATTTCCTTCTTAAGCTCTATTTCCTCTGCAAGTTCTTCTTTTCTTTCATCAGAAAGAAGTCTTAGAGTGTTTTCTTCCTGCACTCTAACCCAAATGGGATAAGCTCTGCACTCCAACTCTTCAAATGTCAATCCAATCAATTTCTTATAAGTCCACCCTGTTCCATGACATCTGAGCAGCATGAAGTACAACTCCTTTCTATCCCTTTTCAAATTTGAGAGAACATTACTTGCTTTGTGTTTCAGAATGACCTTGCAATCCTTTTGTACTCTGAGAAGAATCTCCAAACCCCATATCTGATCTGAAATGGTCAAATGTGGATTCTCCATACACCTATCTTCCCAAGCATGGTACATCTAAACAACTTCTGGCATATCAAAATCAACCTGTAATTTCAACTCATTCAACTTCTCTTTTGCCAACTCATCACCATACTCAAGTCTTTCTGGTTGTTCTATGATCATTACACTTGAGTCTGAACTTGCTTCATCACTTCCTTCTTGCTCTTCTGAAGTGACAACAAAAGGTGATTCACCCACCTTCTTTCTTTCTTGTTCCACAATTTGTGCAACCAACCTTCTATCAAACTCAATTTGTGCTACATTCTTTGAAACAACTTCTTCTACAATAATACCCTTACCCTTATCTTTTGGATCAACTGTTGGTAAGGTAGATGGTAATACCTGTGAAGAAACCTCTTTGATGATGGATGATGACTGGAATACATCAACCTCATTTGCAGGTCTGTCAACGCTCACTTTTGCTTTGTCAGCGCCCAAGTTACTCATGTCAGCGTTCAAATCTGTCTTGTCAACGCCCAAAGTACCTGTCTCAGCGCCTCTTGTGATTTCCTCCAACATGGATGTAAATGACAAATTTAAGTTTGTAGGAGAGACTAGAGACATATCAAAACCTGTCTGTTTCTTCAAACTTGTTAGGGCCTCAGCAACACCCAAAGATTCACCATCATGGGAGCCCTTATCACTCACATTTATTTATTCATCCTCCCTTTTGGAAGATTCCTCCATCCCTCTCCTTGTGCTAGCATTTTCCAAAACAACAATCCTCTCCCTCAATGGCTTGAGTTCAAGGCCTTATGTACTCACAATATGTACCAAGTCTGCATTTTGCTTTTGTAAGCTTATGCAGACAACCGTCAATTCCATTAGGGTCATTGGTTCCAATCTGCACTCTTCTAAAATGGGTATTTGACCTCCCAAGGTAGATTCATTGGGCATGGATGAGGTCTTAATGATGGTAGGACTGTCTTGGCCAGCTTCTAAGCCAGAACCAATAGTCCCAGCCTCATCCATAGCACCAACCGCACTTGTGGTGGTGGTTCTCTCTGCTACATGGCTAGGACCACTAGAGGAGAACACTCCAGTCGTCCTTTGGCGTTTTTGAAACCTATATTTTGTTGGTGGAGATGATGATGTGGATTGGGTGGATGTGGGTTGGTTAAGGGGTGTTTGGGACTGTGAAGGATTGGTGTCAACGTTTGGAATAGACATGTCAACGCCAACATTTAATGTGTCAATGTCGAAGGGTTCTTGGTTAATTTGCATATGTTGTGGTGAAGGTAAAGGTTCAGGTATTGGTCAATTTGGGGTTGAGGATCTGGTTGGGGTTGAGCTGCTTCAATGACAGCAATCATAGATGGGGTTAGGGGTAGGTCACGATGTGGGGGTGAGTTCATCTTCATAAAAATTGCTTTCTTTTGCACAGGGATCTCATAAAAATCATATGATCCCTTGTGCAGTAATTTTGCACCTCAAAAACCATTTGTAAAAATCTGGGATAAGCTAAAGTCATTTTGTTCCCTTTATTTTTACACATGCCCTCAAAAATCATTTGGAATAATTAAACTTTTGCCCAGTAGCAATGCACACAATAGCACTAGCAATAGATCTATTGATCTCATTGTGTGCAGTACACTTGGGACTCAAACATTGTAAGAGGACATGTATTAGGTACTTCCAGGCTGGGGGAAACTCCTGTTTATGATATTTATTTAAAGTTCCCACAACAGGAAAAGGATAACCCAAAGCCCTTAGTCCTTGTTCTATTTCACTAATGGGGAGGGTGGTTATACCATCAGCATCATCAAGATGCAAAGCTTGGCGTACCAAAGCTTCAGTAACCACCCATGTGCGCCCATGAACAATAGATGATAATGTAGTCACTCTATTAACTGTTGAGGAACTGACATTGTTCCAAAACTGTTTAATATGTGTGACAGGAATGAGTGGAGCATGAGAAAGAGCATACCTAATGGGGGATGCGTTCAAATACGCCACCATTTGTGTGTATTGGGGAAACAGAGTATCATCAGCTTCAAGATATGCTACCATGTTGTGTTGACTTCTGAACCCCAATTCCAAATCACTTGGTTTAAACTTTGGTGCCATTGTTGAAAGATGTTATGAATGATTGATAAAGATGAAGTTTATAGGAGAAAATATGGTGAGACAAGAATAATAGGTACCCTATTT
This sequence comes from Glebionis coronaria, assembly GCA_025667525.1. NCBI lineage: Eukaryota > Viridiplantae > Streptophyta > Magnoliopsida > Asterales > Asteraceae > Glebionis > Glebionis coronaria. Next base: position 270,677,006 of record CM046878.1, read on the forward strand.
AAAATAGGAGCCAAATATATAGGAGAGAAAAATGCATGTGATTGGCCCAAAAATAGGCAAGTATTTTCAAAATGAAATCATGAAAATATTGAAAAAGAATAAGTTTATCTCATGCAATAAATGAAAGTTATCTGCTCCAAAAATTACGGCCTAAAAATATGTCAAAAAGTAACAACTGGGTAGGTCCCATTGAGTGTCAACGGTCAAAAATAACCTATCAACGCCCAACGGCTATATTCTTGTCAACGTTTGCCAAAGCCATGTCAGCGTCTAAATTGGTCACAACAACGCTTGGAAAAATACTTGTCAGCGTCCAAAAATAAAAATGTTTAAAAATGAAAAATGACCTTAACAAAGTAATTTATCCTAGAGAAGATAACCAAAAAGTTGATAATTATTATAGGGCGGCAAGCACTGTCCAGTTATGCACACTTGCTTATGCAAGATAGACATAACAGTCCTCTAGTGTCCCTTGCTAACCAAAACTCTTAACAACTAAGTTACCTTATAAAACTCTTTGTTACTCCCAGGTAAAACCCATGATAAAATCAATCCCAAGTCTCCCAACAGACCACAACCAATTCTAGGCCAAAAATGTCTTGGCAGCATGCATAGTATATCAACTTTGCATGCTACAATGCCTCATGATTTAGTAAAACTAACTCATACTCACCTGTGGACACAATCTAGAATTGTGATAAGAGTATCATAAGGATACCCAAAAGTCCTAAAGGTTCCTAAAACCTCCCCTTAAACTGTGATACAAATGTTGCCAAAAATATGCAAGAACATAAAAAATTAATGTCAAGATAGGAATTGAAAGTTCCAACCATCATCCATAAATAAAAACATGCTCAAATGCTTCTCCAATGATCCATAAGCAACTCTGGATCCAATGGTATAATGCTAACACCACCTGCACATTTAGATTGAAAACCACAAAACTAACATTGTTGCTGACAACGCCCCGATAACACTTGTCAGCGTTAAGAAAAGCTTTGTCAGCGTTAGACAAATATATTGCTGACAACGTCACAAAAACACTTATCAGCGTTTAAGCAACCTTTGTCAGTGTTAGAAAAATATAGTGGAAAATCTAAATCCTCAAAAAGACCAATAACAATGCATTATCCTGTACATACTTTTACAAAAAGACTTCAAAACACATATTATGTGAGATTGATCATTCCAATACTTGTTACCAAGTATTGAAACCTTCCAACATCAAAAGGTTTAGTTAGTAAATCTGACACATTTTCTTCCGTGTCAACCCTATCAGGTTGTATTAAACCCTTTTCAAAACAATCTCTTATAAAATGGTGTCTAATTTCTATGTGATTAGTTTTAGAATGATGTACAGGATTCTTAATAATGCATAAAGTGTTGTTATTGTCAACAAATATCTTGGTATGCATGAAATTATACCCATAGTCTAACAGCTGGTTCTGAATCCACAAAACTTGTCCACAACAAGCAGTTGCAGCCACATACTCTGCTTCAGTTGTAGAATTAGCCACCACTGTTTGTTTCTTGCATTGCCAAGATATCAACCTGCTCCCAAGAAACTGACATCCACCAGTTGTGGATTTTCTATCAAACTTATCACCTCCATAGTCATTGTCTGAATATGCAATCAGCTCCAATGGTGAATCCTTTGGATACCACAAGCCAAGACTAGGATAACATCTTAGGTACCTAAAGATTCTCTTGACAGCATAAAGGTGACATTCTTTGGGAGTCACTTGATGGCGTGCACAAGCACACACAGCAAACATGATGTCAGGTCTAGAGGCTGTGAGATACATCAATGAACCAATCATTGATCTATAGTGCCTGACATCAACATCTTTCCCATCTCAAATCTTTCCCCAAGGGTGTTCTCTATCCATAGGAGTAGTAGCCCTCTTTTCATGTGGAGAAAAGCCAAACTTCTTCAAGATCTCTGCCACATATTTATCCTGAGAGATGAAGATACCATCTTCTTTCTGCTGAACTTGTAACCCAAGAAAGAAGTTCATCTCCCCTATAACACTCATCTTGAATTTGTCTGTCATAAGCTTGGAGAAATCCTCACTCATCTTTGGATCTGTGGATCCAAAGATGATGTCATCAACATAGACCTGAACAAGTAAAACATCCTTACCCTTCTTCTTTGTAAACAATGTCTGATCTATGGTGCCCCTATTGAATCCATTGTCCACCAAATAAGTAGACAAAGTACCATACCATGCCCTTGGGGCTTGATGAAGTCCATACATAGCCTTCTTGACTCTATACACCTTGTCTGGATTCTCTGGATCTTCATAACCAGGAGGCTGCATGACATACACCTCCTCAACAATGGTTCCGTAGAGGAAGGCACTCTTGACATCCATTTGATAGACAGTGAAGCCCATGCAGGATGCATAGGCTAGAAAGATCCTTATAGCTTCAATCCTTGTAACTGGTGCATAGACCTCCTCATAGTCTATCCCCTCCTCTTGTGTATATCCCTGAGCCACTAACCTTTCCTTGTTTCTGACCACAATACCTCTTTCATCCCTCTTGTTTCTTAGAACCTACAGTGTCCCAATAGGTCTGACATACCTGGGACAATCAACCAGCTCCCAAACATCCTGAATTGCAAATTGGTGAAGCTCATCCTGCATTGCTTCAACCTAACTTGGTTCTTTGAGAGCATCAAAGATCTTCTTGGGTTCCTGTTGTGACAGAAAACAAGCAAACAAACATGCTTGCACAAGAGGGGTATCAACCTTCTTGTGAATATTGGCAATAAATCCACCAAGACCTTAATGAGATCTTCTAGTCTGAACAAGATTCATAATATCACCAATGATTTGAGAAGTAGGGTGATTCTTCATAGTAGAAGTGAGAACTCCTCCTTCAAAAATTCTTTTGTCTTCAATCTCATTATCCATGTTGCCAATATCTTCTTCTTCAGATTCTCTTTCATCAATATGAGGATGAACCTCTTCATATAGATTAGAAGGTTCACCTTGTTCAAAAGTAGAAGAGAAAAGATGTGCAAAAGTGTTGTCAACGCCTGAACCTTGGTTGTCAGCGTTTGGGCTAACAACGCTTGAAATGTTGTTGTCAACGTTTGAGCCATCAACGTCTAAATTTGTCCTGTCAGCGCTAGATTTGCCTTTTTTAGCGCCTGAAGGACCATGCATGTTGTTATCTGGTGGTACTTGGGGACCACCATTATATTTTCCAGCAGCAGCAGCAGCAACAAAAGCATCTGTTCATATTGGAATTGTGACATACTCTAGTATAGGAGATGACTTTTCTGTTGGTGATCCAACCTTTTCATTAACCTGTGTACCTGAAACATCAACAACTTGTTCTTCCACAACATTTGAAGTTACCTTCACAATGTCTGGATTAGTGACAGGCATATAATTTAAAGTCCTAGATAAAGGTTCCAAGTTAAACAACCAATTTGGACCACTTTTAGGATCACTAGGTTTACTCTCTAAAAACCTAACATGTACTCTCTCAAGAATACGTTTTTCCTTCTTAAGGTAAACCCTATATCCCTTGCTCTGCACTGAATACCCCATGAAATAGCCTTCATCACCTTTTGCACTAAATTTACCTAAGGCATCACTAGTATCTAGAACAACTACATGACAACCAAAAGGTCTAAGAAAACCAATATTGGATTTTCTTCTCCAAAGTAACTCAAAAGGTGTTTTGTTCTATATCTTGTTGACCAGTGCTCTATTTTGAACATAGCATGCTGTATTCACAGCCTCAACCCAAAAAGCAATGGGTAAATGAGCATCAACCAACATGGTTCTGGCTGCTTCAATTAGGGTTCTATTCTTTCTTTCTACAACCCTATTTTGCTGTGGGGTTCTGGCAACACTAAATTGCCTAGTAATCCCTTTCCTGGCACAAAAATCATCTAACACTTTATTCCTAAATTCACCACCATTATCACTCCTAAGCATTTTAACTTCATTACCAGTCTTCTTCTCAATCTGAGTGATAAAGTCAATTAAAGTGTCAGCTGTATCACTCTTCATAGCTAAAAAGAAAGTCCAAGTAAACCTAGAAAAGTCATCTATGATGACAAAGCAGTATGATTTACCATTCAAACTTTCTATATTGGTTGGACCAAATAGGTCCATATGAAGCAATTGAAGTGGTCTAGTACTAGAGTGCACCTGTTTGGACTTGAATGAGACCTTGTGCTGCTTGCCTTTAAGACATGCAACACAAGAGTGGTCATTGTGGAAAGCCTTTTCAGGCAAACCATCAACCAAGCCAAGTCTCACAAGCCTGTTTATATTCTTAAAGTTTATGTGCCCTAGTCTCCTGTGCCATAGATTACTTTCATCTACTGAAGCTTTAGCATAAAAACATGACATATTTTTATTCATCCTAATCCCATTCAGATTCACATTATATATGTCTTTATGTCTAGGTGTTCTATAATCAATATATTTCTCATCAGGGATCTTATAATCCTTGCTTAACACCAAGCATTCAGTATCAGTAAACAGAACTTTATTTTTGTTATCACAAACTTGTGATACACTAAAAAGATTGTAGTCAAGTTCCTTTACCAAAAATACGTTTTCAAAACGCAAGTTCTTGGTGAGAAGTGTTCCTTTGCCTGTGATAGTACCATATCCGCCTCAAAAGTAAACCTTATCACCACCTTAATAGGAGTGAAGTTAGTCAGATAATCTTCCTTCCCTGTCATGTGCCTTGAGCATCTACTGTCCCAATATCCATAATCATTGACCTGTTTTTGAATGCCCTGCACATAAAGAAAAAAAGTTAGTTTTCTTTGGGAACCCAAGCCTTAGCAGACTTGGATTCATCTGGTTGTTCAATAAGAACAGACTTAGTTCTCATAACAACCCCTTGTTCATCCCTCTTTGGATGAAATACCCAGTTAACCCTAATAGGTTTTGTAATGACCTTTGAAATGTAATTAAATCTGTTGCAGGTCATTGAAATCCCATTTTCATTAGGGTTTTGATCTTTCTTAGGTCTCCATGTCAAGCTTGAAGAAGCTTTAGACCCCTTACCCTGTGGTTGTAAATATTTAGGTCTGGTCACGTTTCTGTCAGCATTGGATTTGGTCTTGTCAACGCTGAAATTACCCTTGTCAGCGTTGAACCTAGGGTTTGCTACAGAAACCCATTGCCTATTAGACCAAGTATTTGTCTTTTGAAATGGTCTTTGTCCATGAGAGTTATACCCTCTAGTGAAGAATGGGGCAGGTCAAACAACTTGTGGACTTTGCTGCACACAAGGTTTGGGTCTAACAACGTTTGACTTTCTAACAGTATTGACCTTGGAAGCGTTGACACACTTATATGCTAAATGTGAAAAGCTACCACAAGTGTAACAGGCTTTTCTAGACACAACCCTAGGTCTAGAAGAGAAGAAGCCAGTTCCATCATTACTAACTTGGCTTTTAGGTGACCTAGTATTCCTATACATTTCTGCATACTTGACACTAGGTTTTCTAACAGTGTTTGAGCCAAGGTCAATAGCCTTACCAGTGATTGGGTTTGTTACCTTAATAGGGGTTGACTCATTAGGACTTTCACATAACAAGCCTCCCTTAACAAATAAGGTAGGGTTGGCTTTCTTCCATTCATTCAAGTCAGTCAACTTCTGTTGATACTCTTCAACTGGGGTAATGACTCTTGGTGGATGAATGAATTCCTCCTCTTGGAGTTCTGGTAAACCAGTCCAAGATAGGTCCTTTTGTTGGACACCATAGAAGTCACCAGCTGGTGGTGGAACCACAGAGTAGTCTTTCATCCCAATCCCAGTCATGTCCTTAGGATCCCTTTGTTTATTAACACACTCTCCTAGGGTTTGTGTGGCCTTATCAAATCTCTGAATTTTAAGGCCAACATTATCTTTATTCTTAATGGCCTCATCTAACTTAGCCTGTAGCTCACCATTAACCCTTTCCATGATGCTCCTAATATCATTGCTAGCATTTAACTCATGTTTTAAGATATTTATTTTATCTTTTAAGTCAAATTCCATTTTCTTGTATTCAGAAACTGTCTTCTCAGTTTGAGTGAGAGCTAGTTGGTAATTAGACAGTTTGCATCTTTCAGTACTCACATCATCTAATAATCTTAACACCTCTTTGTTAAGTTTCTCTGTATTTAACCTACAACCCTTACTACAAAAAGCATCATCGTATACCTCATTATCTGAAGAAGAGGAGGAGTGTGTCATGAGAGCATATTGAACATGCTCTTCTTCTTCAATATCAACAAGCAAAGCTTTATCCTCTTCCACATCCTTAGCCAAATAGCTCCAATCCCATCCCATACCATCAATTTCTTGAACTGCAACCATGGCCTTAGGATCCTGAGCCTTAACAATTTGGCTTGAGGGTTTGCCAGCATCAGATCTTCTAGGAGATCTGCATTCCCTCATGAAGTGCCCCATACGATGACAGTTGTAGCACTCAACTTTGGATTTATCAAATCCAGCTATGTCCTTTGCATTGAAGGTCATCTTCTTCTTAAACCTTCTATTCCACCTATTTGCTCTTATACTAGCAAGAGCCATGTTCCACTTAAAATCCATCTCTTCCAAGTGTTCATCACTTATTTGCTCAAGGTCCTCATATGTAATCACTGAACCATTGGTCAAAGAAGCAATATAACCACATACAGTATCTAGATCCAAACCAACAGGTTTAAGTCTTGGTGGGTCACTTTTGTATGTGTCAGCGTCTGAATATGAGGCGTTGACAGGACATGTTCCAGCGTTGACACATGATGATCCAGTAACTGGATGCATGTAAGAGTCCTTCTGATTAAATTGACCTTCACTATGTGAGAAGAAGGCCATATTAATGTTGGTAGACTTGCTTCCATGCTCCAAAAGAGTTTCATCTTCCAACAGCCTCAGTTTGTTATAGATATCATCAAAAGTAGAACTTTTGTGAGTGTTGTTGGCAAGTATAGATCTTGCCTCAATCTTCCACGCCTCACCAAGACTTTTAAGAAAAGTGGCATTAATGTCAACATCACCAAGTTGTGTCCCTATGAAGAACAATTTGCTTGTAATGTCAAGCAATCTTCTTCTCACACTGCTAAGCTTCTCATTAGGTTGAGCCTTGAAGACAACATAGTCATGCATGAGTTGCTTCTTCTTCTCTTCCTTAGTATCTTCATTGCCACCATATGCAACTTCAAGAGCTGCCCAAAGGTCTTTAGCAGATTCATAACCTCTGTATTTATGCTGGTTCTCTTGTCCCAAAGAGAGTTTCAGAATATTTAGGGTTTTCATATCAACCCTTTTCTTTGCTATGTCCTCAGCAGCCACAGCTCTACCATCCTTTGGCTTTTCTTTCTTATCTGCTTCTGAACATCCAACAACAACTGCTCTTCCAGCAATAGCATTAGCAATCTTTTAGGCTTTATTGAATGTGTTTCCATATTCAATAATCTTCTAGAGTGTGTAGTCATAGATCCCCAGATATTGCTCAAAGTTGAACTTCCACAATTCAAAGTTGGTAGCATCAAGCATGGGAATCTTGATGTTTGGTAAAGGTGAGGAGGAGGTGGGTACTTCTAGATTTGACATGATGTTTTTAGGGTTTTTGAGAAAATTAGGGTTTTGGTGATTTTAGGGTTCTTGTGTTCTTTAAGATCAAAAGTTCCTCAACAAGCTCTGAATCCACTTGTGGAAACCTTGGTTTCCGGATCTTTGAAGCTACTAGGAATGATCATTGTTCATATGATTAATATAATCAAAGCGAAATTAGAACAACAACCATTAACAAGGTGTTTAGGCACAATAACACATGAATTAAAACAATTGGATTGCTAATTATATTAATAATCAACAATCACTAGACGTGTATACATTGAATCCCACGTCTAGTCGACACACGCTTTAGGTTTACATTGTGAATGAACTTATGAATAAGACCTAAGACCCTTGGTTCCTTTTATAGTGTAAGGATTAGGGTTTACAAGAGATAAAATCAAATAAACAAGTAAATCTTCTATTTAAATAAACTTATGCAGAATATATCTTGCATGTTTATCTAAATAGAAGCTTCCATAAGCTTCTTTGTCTACGTTTCTAACAATGCTTACATTGTACATGACAATGCTTGGATTGTACATGACAATGCTTGCTTTGTCAACCTTGGATTTGCTCTTGTCAACGCTTAGATTGCTCTTGACAACGCTTAGACAAAATCTTCATGTTTTCTTTGTCTTTGAGTTTCTGCCACATCAACTTCTTGACCCAACAATAAGCTCAACCAATAAGTCAGAAATAAGCAAAGTAAAATTTCACTAAAAGACAAAATAGTCGACTTGGAGTTCTAAACCACCTCAGACCTTTATTCAAGTTGCAAAAGACTCTAAATGACTTAATTAAGACAAATCAACAAAGAAAAGTTTAATAAGCCAAGCCAAATAAGCTGATAAGCACTTATGTAAAAGTCAAAGTAATTGGTTTTCTAGTCAAAGCTCAAAGTCAACCCCTCAAATGCTCCAGTATGAAAAAATTTGTCAAATAAGTAATACCTATTACAAAATTAAAGTTGTTGCAGGTTTAAATAAGCTAGAACAGCTTATTGATAAGCTATATTAATAAGTGTGAAAACACTTATCCTTTTACCACTTATTTACAATAATAACCAAGCCAAAACGTGTATTTTATGTCGTAAATGTCGGAATTATGCGTGGTTTGTGTTTTTGTTGTGATTTAGGATCAAAATGTGAAAAGGGAAGAAAACACGGGCTTTTATCGAAGAAAAAGAAAAAAGACGAAGTCAAAAGATCAAGAGTGCAAAAAGAACGGAAGTCTAAGGCCTATTCTGAAGATTTATCGAAGAAAAAGTATAAAGACGGAAGTTTAATGAAGTCTAAGAACTCAAGTCAAATAAATAAAGAAATTATAAGACGAGTTCAAATAATCCCGAGACAAAGTCGAAAAAAGTCGAAGAATTTATAAAGACGAAAAGACGAGAAAAGGAAAAAAAGATCAACACATGTTAATCCTCCCTATAAATACCCTCCTGATGTGTCATTAGGATGTGTTAGCTAAATTGACAACTTAGTCTTTCCACTTTATTTTCCTTGCACTTTCATATTGTCATCTTAATTTATTGTCTTTAATTTCAATTAAGTTTTAATTTTGTGTTGTTTAATCTTTTATCTTCAAGCTTTTTAATCATCTCATTCTACCTTTCTTCTTTGCTTAATCTTAATCTTTTTCATAATCTTTGTTTGTGTTGATTTCGTGTTCTTAATCTTAATCTTTTTCGTCTACTTTTTACATAAAGTTTACATCTTTTTAAATTTCGTGGTTTGATTTTGAAGTTTTTATAAGTTTTATCATTAATCGAGGATTTTTAGTTAGATTATTGTTGTTTTATTTTGCTTATTATCCTTAAAACGTTGAGTTTTAAGTGCTTATTTTCGTCCTTTCCCAAGTTCCTAGTTTTTAGGAATGTCTGATTCGATTTCGCAATATTTCTAAATATTGCGAAATCTTCTTCTTCATAATATTGCGAATTTGAATCTCAGTTGGCATTGCGAAATCTTCATTTCCATAATTGCGGAATTAATGCAATCCAAGGATTGCGAAATCTTGTGTTGCGGAATCTTTGTGGGAATTGCGAAATCTTGGCCAGAACATTGCGGATTCTTCCATTTTGTATTGCGGAATCATTGATTCCGCAATTAGTGCGAAATTGTGTTGTTCTTATTGCGAAATTATTTAAGATTTTTTAGAATTGCGAAACTAAATAGTTTTTATTCATATTTAATTTTTAAACTTATTTTTCCTGCCAATTTCTTAAGTCTCGTTTTTACTTATTTTGTCTTATTTAATTTTCAAATTTACTTTTTGTCTTAGTTTATTTTTAAAGTATTTTATTTTAAAGTTTTCATTTTTATTACGTATTAATTTCTCGTCATTTAATTAATTACTTTTAGAGTCTTAATTTTTCACCATTTATGTTTTAATTACTTTTAGCTTTATTTACCTTGCCATTTACTTTAAAGTTTTGCAATTTCATTTTACTCAACGACCAAACTATTATATTTACCACCAAGAACAACTGAGTCACACATTTAACCAGTAATCAATTCGATAATAGACCAATCCAACAAACTTTGAACTAGTAAAATCTCAGTTATTAAAATGTCGCCGCTGCCGGCTCTTTTCGTGAAGATTAACGGTTTTCTGTGAGAGACGCGTTGAATTTTGGGATCCCCTTCACTCGTGAACGTTATTTTTCTTGCTTAAAATTTTCAAAAATCCATAAAAATTAAAAATTTCAAAAATACAAAAACTTAAAAAAACTCATAAAAAGTAATTACGTTTCAAAATTTTACACCAAAAAGATTTTTATTTTAACGTAAATATATTTCCTCTATTTCTTTGTTATCTTTTTCTTTTGCAGGTGTATGCGTACTAGATCTTCATCTTATTCTGAGACCGAGACTCGTGAAGATTTAGATATGGCTGGTGTGCACAACAATAATAACCCACCTCACCTCAACATGAATAATAACAACCATCTTCCTCAACCCGACCTTCGAACGATGGAGGAGTTGTGTCAACCAACAATGAATGGACGCGGGGGACCGATTGCGCCGATGAAAATCACGGCTCTAGAGTTTTCGTTGAAGCATCACATGATCCAACAAGTTCAAAACACTTGTCCATTTCGCGGATTGCCGGATGATGATGCCAACAAACATCTCGACAAATTCATTACCGTCACTCAAAGCATGAAATTGCCCGGGGTTACTATGAATTTTCTTCGCCTTCATCTATTTCCACACACTTTATCTCACCATGCCGAAAAATGGTTTGATCGTCTTCCGAAGAATTCAATTCATACATGGGACGAAATGACTCAACGATTTTCGTCGCGCTACTTTTCACAATCCATGGTCACGAGCCTTAGGAATCAAATCAGTGGATTTACACAAGAACCTGATGAATCTCTTTTCGATGCTTGGGAACGTTATTATGTTTTGATCGATTGATGTCCTAACCACAAAATGCTCCAATACACCTTAATTGACACTTTCTACAACGGTTTAACTTTTCGAGATCGTGATACGATTAATGCAGCCGCCGGTGGCACATTTATGAAAAGAAGACCCGAGGAGTGTAGAGAGCTTATAGAGAACATGACTACTCATTACAAAAATCCGGATTCATCCGCATATTCAAGGAATAACTCAAGAGTGAATGTTTCTTCTACTTTATCAAACACCGAGATGACCGAATTCACCCGCATGATGGCCGAAATGGACAAAAATATCCTACTCATAGCTAGGAATCAACAACAACAAGCTAAAGCTGTAGCACTTTCTTGTGAGATCTGCGACGGTCTTCATTCATACACTGATTGTCCTTCTACTCATGACAATCCGGAAAATGTGTATGCGGCTTACGGTAACTATTCAACGGAAAGCTACCAAGCCCGATCTCAAGGTGATCGTAACTTGCTAAGTTACCGTTCTAACAACTTTGTTTCACCCGGTTTTTCTCCTCAAAACCACAATCCCAACAACTTTAATAGAAGCAATCCAAACCCACTTCGATCTTCTACTCCATATCACCCACCCACTCCCCAACCTCCACCCATCACTCAACCTACTTCATATAACCATGATGTTGAAACTTTCATAAGGACCCAAGGAGAGGTAGTTAAGAATCTTCAAAGCCAAATCATTAACTTGAAAGGTGATATCATTAAACAAGGGAATGATATTCGAACCAAGCTTAGACATGATATGCAAACCTCTTTAAGAAATCAAACGAATGAATTGAAGAATATGATGGCTAGTTTCTTTCAAAGTAATCAACCCTCTACTTCAGGCTCTCTTCCTTCAAATACCGTCACCAACCCAAGAGCGAATGTGAGTGCTATTACTACACGCATTAGAGCAACTCTAGTAGGACCATCTATCCCTCCCCTAGTTACAACATTTATACCTCCTCCACCACCATTTATCCCTCCTACTTCCACGCCTAGTATTAGTTCTCCATTACCGTATCCACCTCTTAATGAAGAAGTACCCAAGAAACACCCTTCACCCACCCCACCTTCCACCTTTAAACCCTCAACATCTAAATCTACACCTACCACACCTACACCTCCTAAACCCAATAGTCCTTATCCTTCTCGATTAGACAAGTGCAAATTGCTCACCAAGGATGACATTCAAGTGTCAAACTTTTTGAAGAATATTTCGGGAGTGACCATCACCATTAGCCTTGTTGAAGCTCTTTCCCAAATGCCAACATTCGTTAAGATGTTTAAGGAATTTCTTAATAAAAAGGAGAAGATGGCCGAGTTTGTTAGTACTCGATTGAATGAGAATTGTTCTGCTGTCCTTCTTAAAGAACTTCTGAAAAAACTTCGAGATCCCGGTCGTTTTGTGCTACCATGTACTTTTAACCAAACCGAAGAATTTACTGCCTTAGCCGATCTTGGGGAAAGTACTAATCTGATGCCTTTAAGTGTTTGGAAAAAGTTATCATTACCCGATCTTACATCGACAAAGATGACTCTTGAGCTAGCAAATCGAACTCTCGCTTACCCCGTTGGTATTGCTGAAGATGTGTTTGTTAAAGTTGGTACCTTCACTTTTCCAGTCGACTTTGTTGTTGTTGATTATGAAATGGACCCTTGTATTCCGTTAATACTTGGATGACCATTCTTGAGAACCGGAAAAGCCTTAGTCGATGTTGCTGAAGGTAAACTCATTCTAAGAGTCGGGAATGATGCACAAGTGTTTAAAATGGGGAAGATCACAAACAAATCCCATGGAAGAGAATCGGCGAATATGATTAATGTGCTTCAAGACGAGCTTGATACAACTACTTGTGAAAGTACAAAGCTTGATGATTTTGTCGTCTACCACAATCCTCTTTTCGATTCTTGCTATGATAATCCACTTTTCCAAGACGATGCGGATGATTCTCTCTCTAATTTGGATCCTCCACCAATTTATGAGTCTCCACCAATCTATGATGACTACGATGATGATTCTAGTTCCGATGTGGATGATTATGATGATTTTACTTCAGAGTATAAAGACATGCCAACATATGATGATTTTGATGATGTTGATACTCTTTCGAGTGATTTTTCACATGATGACCTTGTTCCTACTTTTGATGAAGATCCTCCACCAACAATGCTTAATCCTACTTTGGATGACTACTCATTTGAGGAAGACTTTGCTACTTTTCTCAATACATACTTCCCCAATGAGAATGATTCTCCTCTTTTAGACTTTGATTATGGTCTTTATCCTCCTTCGGATATGAAGAAACCCGTTTCAAAAGAGAAGAAGCCGCATGACACCGATATCCGTAGTACCTATGTCTTGACACCTTTTTATCCACCTTCTGAGGATGAGATTGTGAGATTTATGAGCGGATCTTCTTCAAGGTCTACTGAGCCTGAGTGTTATTTTCCCCTAAAGGAAAAGGTGTTCGATCCCGGTATTGCAATTTTTAAGCCATCTCAGTATCCATCTGATGAAATAAAAGGAAAGATTTTTGGAAACAATGGAGATATGCTGGCACTGCATCATATTGTCTACCACCATGCTTAATATTTGCTTAAGGGAACCTTGCCTACTCTTCTTTGGCTTGCCTTGTTCACCTTAAGCTTGTGCTACTTGATGGATGAAAACCATGTATTTGATCCCGGTGGATGTTCTTCAAGCTTATTACCATGATAATCAAGGTCGAGTCAGGATCACGGCTCGGTGAACAAAAACAAGCGCTTCTCGGGAGGCAACCCGTAGTATCTATCCTTTTTATCCATTTTTATCATAAGTGTAGGGGGAGACCCTAGTATGCGTTTGTTGTTTTCTTTCTTATCATGTGCAGGGATTCGATCTTTCAAAGAGCCATTCTTGATGACTTTTGATAACCCGTGATTCCATGTACCCGTCTTCCCGGTTCTATCCTAAACTCTTTTGGTTCATTATTTTATCATTTATGTTGAAATAGGAATCACTTTAGTTGTCTATCCCTTAGCAAGATTTAAACAACGTGCACAATTTCCTAAGTGTAGGGGAGGTTACTTCCACATTCTTAAACATTGAGGACAATGTTTATATTAAGTGTAGGGGGGACTTCTATCGAAGTTAAGTTGGCTTTTCCATGTATTTTCCCTCATTTTAACCGGAAAATTGATTTGTCGACATTTTTCAAAATATTTGATCTATTTTGGCCTAGTTGTAATTACCTTTGTTATAGTTATTTTATTTCTTTGCTAAAATAAATTTTGAATAAAGTGGTTTTAATTTTTAAACGTTGTGAATCTTTTGACTCAACCCGAGTTTACTTATCTAAGTTTACTCTATCTAGTATCCTTAACGTGTTTAAGTCAAGTTTTGCTAGGCTTTTATATAGGGAACTTTTAAACGCGAAAGTCTTAACTCTTACGGGTTAAGAACAAGAACTTTTCGCAAGTTCCTATAATTAATCCTAGAAAGTCTTCTATCAAGGGAACTTTAAAATGAGAATTCTAAAACTTGAAAGAGTCTAAGAAGTTGCAAGATCCCATAGATGACTTGAAAACCCAAAACTTTGATTTAATTGGCTAAGCATCCAAGAGTCTCATTCCTTGAGATTTTAAATTGTGGAGAACGAGAGATGATAGAGTCAATTATAAGTTTGGTATTCTTTCATGAGTTTATGTGAGTTGATTATGAGCTTTTTTTCCCATCGCTTGTTAATAAATTTAATTGCAATAAATAAGGTTGTACGATTTGAAAAGTTACTTAGCTTCTAGCCCAAGATCGTTTAAAAGTTGCTCGGTATTAATTAGAGTTCATAGCCAAGGCATCACTTATTGAAGCGGGATACGAAGATTGGCGAGTCCGAAAAGGCCCTAACAAGGCATGAGGGCTACATTTTGTTGCTAAAAATCCAAAGTGATGTGAAAAATCATTTATCAAAAATCAATATGAAGGATCGAGACACACGACGAAAAGCAAATACTCCCCTAAAGATCATGGAGAAGTCTATCTAAAAAGCCCTAACAAGGTATGAGGATAAATAGATCCAAGTCCTAAAAGGAGGCGGATCGTTGTATATCAAAATCCCAAATAAAGATTGGAGAAAAATGAAGAAGTCGTGGTCCAAGTATGAAGAATCTCTCAAAAACTTCAAGTGAAGAAATTCCTATTATGAAGAGAATACCATTATTTCAAGAACGTCTCTTAAGATTCGAAGTATGAATTCGCCGCCAAATATCGGTACAAGAAAGGTCTCAAATCATGAAGCGAGTTATGCCAAGATATGAACTTTATGATGTCCCGAGAAGCAGTTTTAAAAGATTTTGTCCTTTAGCTAACTATTGATTAAATCGTCCTACTTTATTTTCGGCCTAAATAACTATCGAAATAAGTCAACAATGCATCCTCGTGATCATTCAAGACAACAATAAAATATAAGAGATACACCTAGGAATAAGGGAGTCTAAGTGAATAATTGGGCCACATGAGTTTGTGTTAGTATGCTAACTTATAATTACAATGATCTCGTTTTTAAGCTTGGTATGGGGAACGTGAAACTTGAGAGTGATAAACATTCATGACTATCTAAAACCCTAAGGTAAGTCTTTTTATCTCTTTACTTGTTTTCTTCTTTCTAATATTTTGCAAATTTCTATCTCTTTAATGTCTTGTGTTTAATAAAAGCCAAGGTGGATTGATTATGATGGAAAATGTAAATCTTGCTTTGTAATTAATGCATTGCATGATGACATTGCAATGGTCAAGTGTAGGGGATTTAATAATGTTAAAACACTTATCCTTTTACCACTTAATTACAATAATAACCAAGCCAAAACGTGTATTTTATGTCGTAAATGTCATAATTATGCGTGGTTTGTGTTTTTGTTGTGATTTAGGATCAAAATGTTAAAATGGAAGAAAACACGGGCTTTCACGGGATTTTATCAAAGAAAAAGACAAAAGACGAAGTCAAAAGATCAAGAGTGCAAAAAGAACGGAAGTCCAAGGCCTATTCTGAAGATTTATCGAAGAAAAAGTCTAATAAATGAAGAAATTATAAGACGAGTTCAAATAATCCCGAGATAAAGTCGAAAAAAGTCAAAGAACTTATAAAGACGAAAAGACGAGAAAGGAAGAAAAGATCAACACATGTTAATCCTTCCTATAAATACCCTCCTAATGTGTCATTAGGAGGTGTTAGCTAAATTGACAACTTAGTCTTTCCACTTTAGTTTTTCCTTGCACTTTCATATTGTCATCTTAATTTCTTGTCTTTAATTTCAAGTAAGTTTTAACTTTGTGTTGTTTAATCTTTTATCTTCAAGCTTTTTAATCATCTCATTCTACCTTTCTTCTTTGCTTAATCTTAATCTTTTTCACAATCTTTGTTTGTGTTGATTTCGTGTTCTTAATCTTAATCTTTTTCATCTACTTTTTACATAAAGTTTACGTCTTTTTAAATTTCGTGGTTTGATTTTGAAGTTTTTATAAGTTTTATCATTAATCGGGGATTTTTAGTTAGATTATTATTGTTTTATTTTGCTTATTATCCTTAAAAAGTTGAGTTTTAAGTGCTTATTTTCTCCCTTTCTCAAGTTCCTAGTTTTTAGGAATGTCTGATTCGATTTCGCAATATATCTAAATATTGCGAAATATTCTTCTTCATATAATTGCGGATTTGAATCTTAGTTGGCATTGCGAAATCTTCACTTCCACAATTTCGGAATTAATGCAATCCAAGGATTGTGAAATCTTGTGTTGCGGAATCTTTGTGGGAATTGCGAAATCTTGACCAGAACATTGCCGATTCTTCCATTTTGTATTGCGGAATCGTTGATTCCGCAATTATTGCGAAATTGTGTTCTTCTTATTGCGAAATTATTTTAGATTTTTTAAAATTGCGAAATTAAATAGTTTTTATTCAAATTTAATTTTTAAACTTATATTTCCTGCCAATTTCTTAAGTCTCGTTTTTACTTATTTTGTCTTATTTAATTTTCAAATTTACTTTTTGTCTTAGTTTATTTTTAAAGTATTTTATTTTAAAGTTTTCATTTTTATTACGTATTAATTTCTCATCATTTAATTAATTACTTTTAAAGTCTTAATTTTTCACCATTTACGTTTTAATTACTTTTAGCTTTATTTACCTTGCCATTTACTTTAAAATTTTGCAATTTCATTTTACTCAACGACCAAACTATTATATTTACCACCAAGAACAACTGAGTCACACATTTAACCAGTAATCAATTCGATAATAGACCAATCCAACGAACTTTGAACTAGTAAAATCTTAGTTCTTAAAATGGCGCCGCTGCCGGCTCTTTTCGTGAAGATTAACGGTTTTCTGTGAGAGACGCGTTGAATTATGGGATCCGTTCACTCGTGAACGTTATTTTTCTTGCCTAAAAATTTTCAAAAATCCATAAAAATTAAAAATTTCAAAAATACAAAAACATTAAAAAACTCATAAAAAGTAATTCGTTTCAAAAGTTTTACACCAAAAAGATATTTATTTTAACGTAAATATATTTCCTCTATTTCTTTGTTATCTTTGTCTTTTGTAGGTGTATGCATACTAGATCTTCGTCTTATTCTGAGCCCGAGACTCTTGAAGACTTAGATATGGCTGGTGTGCACAACAATAATAATCCACCTCACCCCAACATGAATAATAACAACAATCTTCCTAAACCCGACCTTCGCACGATGGAGGAGCTTTGTCAACCAACAATGAATGGACGCGGAGGACCGATTGCGCCGGTGCAAATCACGGTTCTAGAGTTTTCATTGAAGCATCACATGATCCAACAAGTTCAAAACACTTGTCCATTTCGCGGATTGCCGGATGATGATGCCAACAAACACCTCGACAAATTCATTACCGTCACCCAAAGCATGAAATTGCCTGGTGTTACCATGGATTTTCTTCGCCTTCATCTATTTCCACACACTTTATCCCACCATGCCGAAAAATGGTTTGATCGTCTTCCGAAGAATTCAATTCATACTTGGGACGAGATGACTCAACGATTTTTGTCGTGCTACTTTCCACCATCCATGGTCACGATACTTCAGAATCAAATCAGTGGTTTCACGCAAGAGCCTGATGAATCACTTTTCGATGTTTAGGAACGTTATAATGTTTTGATCGATCGATGTCCTAACCACAATATGCTCCCCGTCACCTTAATTGATACTTTCTACAACGGTTTAACTTTTCGTGATCGTGATACGATTAATGCAGCCACCTGTGGCACATTTATCAAAACAAGACCCGAGGAGTGTAGAGAGCTTATAGAGAACATGACTACTCATCACAAAAATTGGGATTCATCCGCATCTTCAAGGAATAACCTGAGAGTCAATGTTTCTTCTACTTTATCAAACACCGAGATGACCGAATTCACCCGCATGATGGCCGAAATGAACAAAAATATCCTACTCCTAGATACGAATCAACAACAATATGTTAAAGCTGTAGAACATACTTGTGAGACTTGTGGCGGTCCTCATTCATACACTAATTGTCCTTCTACTTATGACATTCCAGAAAACGTGTATGCGGCTCATGGTAACTATTCAACGGAAAGCTATCAAGCCCGACCGTAAGGTGACCGTAAATTGCTAAGTTACCGTTCTAACAACTTTCTTTCACCCTGTTTTTCTCCTCAAAACCACAACCCCAACAACTACAATAGAAGCAATCTAAACCTACCTCGAGCTTCTAATCCTTATCACACACCCGCTCAACAAGCACCACCCATCACTCAACCCACTTCATATAACCATGATGTTGAAGCTTTCATGAGGACCCAATGAGAGGTAGTTAAGAATCTTCAAAGCCAAATCATCAACTTGAAAGGAGATATCACTAAGCAAGGGAATGATATTCGAACCGAGCTTCGACATGATATGCAAACCTCTTTAAGCAATCAAACAAATGATTTGAAGAATATGATGGCAAGTTTCTTCCAAAGTACGCAACCCTCTACTTCGGGCTCTCTTCCTTCAAATACCGTCACCAACCCAAGAGCGAACGTGAGTGCTATTACTACACGCAGTGGAGAAACTCTAGTAGGACCATCTATCCCTCCCCTAGTTACTCCATCTACACCCCCTCCACCACCATTTATCCCTCTTACTTCCACGCCTAGTACTAGTTCTCCATTACCGTCTCCACCTAGTAATGAAGAAGTACCCAAGAAAACCCCTTCACCAACCCCACCTTCCACCTTTAAACATTCAACATCTCAACGTTCACCTTCTACACCTACACCACCTAAACCCATTATCCCTTATCCTTCTCGCTTAGACAAGTGCAAATTGCTCACCAAGGATGACATTCAAGTGTTAAAATTTTTAAAGAAGATTTCGGGAGTCAACATCACCATTGGCCTTGTTGAAGCTCTTGCCCAAATGCCGACATTCGTTAAGATGTTTAAGGAATTGCTTAATAAGAAGGAGAAGATGGCCGAGTTTGTTAATACTCAATTAAATGAGAATTGTTCTGTTGTCCTTCTTAAAGAACTTCCAGAAAAACTTGGAGATCCCGGTCGTTTTGTGCTACCATGTACTTTTAACCAAACCGAAGAATTTACTGCCTTAGCCGTTCTCGGGGCAAGTATTAATCTGATGCCTTTAAGTGTTTGGAAAAAGTTATCATTACCCGATCTTACACCAACAAAGATGACTCTTGAGCTAGCAAATCAAACTCTCGCTTACCCTATTGGTATTGCCGAAGATGTGTTTGTTAAAGTTGGTACCTTCACTTTTCCGGTCGACTTTGTTATTGTTGATTATGAAATGGACCCTCGTATTCCGTTAATACTTGGACGGCCATTCTTGAGAACCAGAAAAGCCTTAGTCGATGTTGCCGAAGGTGAACTCATTCTAAGAGTCGGGATTGATGCACAAGTGTTTAAAATAGGGAAGATCACAAACAAATCCCATGGAAGAGAATCAGCGGATATGATTAATGTGCTTCAAGACGAGCTTGATACAAGTACTTGTGAAAGTACAAAGCTTGATGATTTTGTCATCTACAACAATCCTCTTTTCAATTCTTGCTATGATATCCACTTTTCCAAGATGATGTGGATGATTCTCTATCCAATTTGGATCCTCCACCAATTTATGAGTCTCCACCAATATATGATGACTACGATGATGATTCTAGTTCCGATGTAGATGATTATGATGATTTTACTTCAGAGTATAAAGACATGCCAACATATGATGATTTTTATGATGTTGATACTCTTTCGAGTGATTCTTCACATGATGACCTTGTTCCTACTTTTGATGAAGATCCTCCACCAACAATGCTTAATCCTACTGTGGATGACTATTCATTTGAGGAAGACTTTGCTACTTTTCTCAATACATACTCCCCCAATGAGAATGATTCTCCTTTTTTGGACTTTGATTATGGTCTTTATCCTCCTTCGGATATGAGGAAACCCGTTTCAAAGGAGAAGAAGCCGTATGACACCGATATCTGTAGTACCTATGTCTTGACACCTCTTTATCCACCATCTGAGGATGAGATTGTGAGATTTATGAGCGGATATTCTTCAAGGTCTACTGAGCCTGAGTGTTATTTTACCATAAAGGAAGAGGTATTCTATCCTGGTATTGCAATTTTTAAGCAATCTCAGTATCCATCTGATGAAATAAAAGGAAAGATTTTTGGAATCAATGAAGATATGTTGGCACTGCATCATACTGTCTACCACCGTGCTCAATATTTGCTTAAGGGAACCTTGCCTACTCTTCTTTGGCTTGCCTTGTTCACCTTAAGCTTGTGCTACTTGATAGATGAAAACCATGTATTTGATCCCGGTGGATATTTTCCAAGCCTCTTACCATGCTAATCAAGGTCGAGTCAGGCTCACGACTCGGTGAACAAAAACAAGCGCTTCTCGGGAGGCAACCAGTAGTATCTATCCTTTTTATCCATTTTTATCATATGTGTAGGGGGAGACCCTAGTATGTATTTGTTGTTTTCTTTCTTATCATGTGCAGGGATTCGAGCTTTCAAAGGGCCATTCTTGATGACTTTTGACAACCCGTGATTCCATGTACCCGTCTTCCCGGTTCTATCCTAAACTCTTTTGATTCTCTATTTTATATTCTTCAATATCAAAATAGGAATCACTTTAGTTGTCTCTTCCTTAGCAAGATTTAAACAAAGTGCATAATGTCTTAAGTGTAGGGGAGATTACTTCCACATGCTTAAACATTGAGGATAATGTTTATATTAAGTGTAGGGGGACTTCTATCGAAGTCAAGTGGGCTTTTCCTTGTATTTGTCCTCATTTTAACCGAAAAATTGATTTTTTTGACATTTTTCAAATTTTTTGATCTATTTTGGCCTAGTTGTATTTACCTTTGTTATAGTTATTTCCTTTCATTAGAATAAATTTTTAATAAAGTGGTTTTAATTTTTCAAGTCGTGAATCTTTTGACTCAAACCGAGTTTACTTATCTAAGTTTACTAAAGCTAGTAGACTTAACGTGTTTAAGTCAAGTTTTGCTAGGCTTTTATATAGGGAACTTTAAAAACGCGAAAGTCTTAACTCTTACGGGTTAAGAACAAGAACTTTTCGCAAGTTCCTATAATTGATCCTAGAAAGTTGTTTATCAAGGGAACTTTAAAATGCGAATTCTAAAACTTGAAAAAGTATAAGAAGTTGCAAGATCCTATTGATGACTTGAAAACCCGAAACTTTGATTTAATAGGCTAAGCATCCACGAGTCTCATTCCTTGAGATTTTAAATTATGGAGAACGAGAAATGATAGAGTCAATTATAAGTTTGGTATTCTTTCATGAATTTATGTGAGTTGATTATGAGCTTTTTCTTCCATTGCTTGTTAATAAATTTAATTGCAATGAGTAAGGTTGTACGATTTGAAAAGTTACTTAGCTTCTAGCACAAGATCGTTTAAAAGTTGCTCGGTGTTAATTAGAGTTCATAGCCAAGGCATAACTTATTGAAGCGGAATGCGAAGATTGGCGAGTTCGAAAAGGTCCTAACAAGGCAGGAGGGCTACATTTTGTTGCTAAAGATCCCATGTGATGTGAAGAATCATTTATCAAAAATTAATATGAAGGATCGAGACTGTTGGAAATACATTTTTCCCAATAAAGTCTCGGTCACATCTTAGTTAGCATAGATCACGAGTTATAGACTATTTAGAACTTTGTTTCTTGGAGCGACCTCCCTTAGGGGGAGATTGTTGGAAATACGTTTTACGTATTTATGAAGGATCGGTCGCTCTAACGATAATTATGTAATGGGCTCGTGATCCATTTAATTTATGTATAGTCCATATAGGCCACATATTGTTGGAAATACGTTTTACGTATTTATGAAGGATCGGTCGCTCCAACGATAATTATGTAATGGGCTCGTGATCCATTTACTTTATGTATAGTCCATATAGCCCACATGTAGGGTGGGCTATATATATCCCCTCCTAGCATGTTAGGAGGGGTTGTTGATTGTCATTTTCACTTAATCATTTTTCCATCTTAACTTTCTCTCTCTACCTTTCCCCTCTTCTCTCCTTTCTCTCTCTAATCCCTCATCTCATTCCTTCATCTCTTTATGTTTATCATCTAAATCAACCATCTTAATCCATCAAATCAATCACATAGAATAGGCCAATAATTACGTAGACCTTCAATTGGTATCAAGAGCCATGGTATTTTAAAAGTTAACGTGGAAAAATATTTGTCGGGATAAACGTTATTGTGGCCGGATTTCAAGAAAAAAGTGACGAGTCAAAGTGACGAGCTTCATTTATATCATCCATCGAGGAATTTTAAGTGTTATTTACGGGTCTTTCGTTTTTTCACGAACTCTAAAATCCCGAAAACAACAACATCCCCGTCATTCTTAATCGATATTTAATGGATTCGTTCGATTCGACATGTCAAAAGGGAGAATCGCATTTAATGCAAGACAAAGTCAGAGAAAGTGGCATCACCTCATTTCGAATGCTTCAGTCTCATCTTGTCACTCTTTCGAGGATACAAGGAGGGAGCGAATTTATGACAATCTTTGGTCAAGATCGTCATATATTCATCGACTCTATCTTTACCACTTTGACCCAACTCGCCGAGCAACTCAACCATGGAAACTTTAATCACTCTGCATCGGCACTTGCATATAAGGCTCTTGTGACACAACTCACGCCTTTCCTCCAATTCAATATCATCATGCCTGAAAGTTCAGTGATTTGCCAATCATTTCTTCGAGATACACATACCGAGTTTAGAGCTTTCCGTGATACGATTTTGAAACTCATGTCATCGGTCTCGTCTTCGATTTATGAAAGATCTCGACTTCAGCAAGGGTATGATAATGGAGTGCAAGACTCTTCGATGCAAGAGGAAACTGGTCATACGGTTGAAAACTTTGAGCCTAACGATGGCAAGAGCACGGAATCAGGAGGACAACATGATACCAGTGGCACGTCAGGGAATGTTCACGCGATTCTTCTTGATAACACCTTACCCGTTTATGACGAAGAGTCGGAAAACATGGTACAATGTAATGTTGTTTATGATGTATATGCTGATGACATGTCGCATATTGAGCATTCCGCACTTAATTATGACAAACATGGGATGCAGAAGAGTGATAGCAATACCACTTCTGATTCATCCGATGTGAGTCATAATGGGGGAGAAGGTGTTCAAAATGCTAAACATCATGATAATTGTCCTATAACTGCTTCATTGTTTGCTTCTGATTCCAAGATTAAAGAGCTCGAAACGATCGTAGCTCGGCAATCAAAATATTTTGAGGATGCCAAACTTGAATTTTCTAAGAAAACGGACAAATTTGAAACATATTTTGAAAAACTTGAAAATCAAATGTTGTTCTTGAAAGAAAATTAGATCAAACTGTTCTAGATTCTAAAGCTGAAAAGGATAATCTTTTGAAACAAAATCAACTGCTTGAATCTAAGTTGGCATCCCAAGATAGAGTGCTCAAAGAGAATGAGACTTTAAAGGCCCAAGTTCAAGAAAAGGTGTTTGCTATAGCTGCGTTGAAAAACGAGTTAAGGAGAAATAGAGGACCTAGTGTGGACACTAAGCTTGAAAAACCATCAATCTTGGGGAAACCGCCTACAAATCAGTTCGTCAGACAACCGATTGTCAGACAACCTACTGCATTTAGATCCGAGCGACCACAATCCTCGAGACCGCGGTTTGCCTCCCAAGTTGATTTGGGTCATATTTCTAGAACAGTCACTCCACCAACTAGGCCTAATGTGACTAAATCAGTTTTAGCAAGACCTCATCACATGATTGCCCCTAGTTTCTCTAAAAATAGTTCAATGAACACGTCTAGAACTAGTTCAAATGATGTGCGCCATGATTTTAGTCAAAGGGAAGCTATTCAAAAGACACAAGTAAGAGATAGGAATTTCAAACCTAGTCAGATGCCTTCTAGTTTACCCAACACTGCTAACCGTAGCATGCCCAATCCTAGGAGCATCAATCAATCATCTAGGGATTCTAGATCTTACTCGGACATTAAATATGCTACTTGTAAAACATGTAGAAAATGTGTCTTTACGGCAAATCATGATTCTTGTATCAAGAAATTACTTAACGAGGTGAACTCCCGTGCTAGACTCAAATCCCAGTGGGTCGCTAAAATCAAACCCTTTGGTAAAATGTGGCGCCCCACTGGTAGAACTTTCACTCTTGTAGGAAACGAGTGCCCTTTAACTAGGATAGTCTCTGATTCTACGAAGACTACTAGGGAGGAAATTGCAAAGGATGATACATCACTTAAGCCTGAACTTAAGATTTTCTATAAAAGGAAACGTTTGCCAACTAAGACAAGTGAATCATCCCCTCAGGCCACCTCTGACACAAGTAAAGCCAACTGTGAACCCCCACGTGCTTCAAAAATAGATATCTCTAACCCATGCAAAAGTATACAAACTCCTAATGAGAATGCAGGTACCAAAGTTGATGTTCCAAAAGAACGAAGCGGTTCAATCGTTGTATACCGTTCAACTAAGGACACTCTTAGAGTTTGGTTGCTGAAGGAGCAGATATCAGAAAAACAAATGTCTCAAGGGATTCATGGTTAAGCTGCAAAATAGGACTTACAGTCACATAACAGACTGTAACTCGCTCTTCAAAGGCAGGAAAGTTTATCGCCGATGATAAACTTATCCTAACAACGAGAAATTCATTTTTCTCGGGCATGAGCTTATATCAAAAACATTCCAAGTTTTTAAGCTCATGCACTATGGCTCCTCGTTAAATGACAGACGACGACCCGGACTTCAGAGACAGGGAAGTTTATCCACGCAACGATAACTTACCCTCTTAACAAGAAAGTAAGTTTTTTTGGACACGAGCTTATCCTAAAACCATTCAAAGGTTTTAAGCTCGTGTATATGGTTTATCATTAAATATCAGATGGTAACCCGTTCTTCAAGTAAAGGAAAGTTTATCGCCGATGATAAACTTATCCTAACAACGAGAAATTAAGTTTTCTCGGGCATGAGCTTATATCAAAAAACATTCGAAGTTTTTAAGCTCATGCACAATGACTTACAGTTAAATGTCAGACTGTAACTCGAACTTAAAATAAAGGAAAGATTATCTTTTATGATAACTTATCCTCTTAACGAGAAATTCACCTTTCTCGGTCATGAGCTTGTATTAAAACATTCGAAGTTTTAAGCTCAGAAAGGAAAGTGTATCTTTTAAATAAGAAAACTTTTCTTCATAACGAGAAATTAACCTTTCTCGGTCATGAGCTTTCCGTTAAAACAGTCAAAGTTTTCAAGCTCATGAACACGACTTCTAAGTAAATGTCAGCTTAGGACTCGTCCTTCAGATAAAAGGAAAGTTTATCGCCGATGGTAACTTATCCTTAACAACGGGAAGTTCACAACTTCTCGGACTTGAGCTCGCTTTTAAGATATTCAACATCTTAAGCTCAAGTAATTGTTTTTCAAAACTTTGAACACAATTTTTCGAGAATTTCTCAAAAGGTTTTTCTAAATCTTTCAAAATTGTGTGTTCAAAAATGTTTTGATAAAAAGAGCATGTCTTCTGGAATCGATAATATTTACGAACCTAGAAATGTCATTCAATAATGACACGGGGTTGTAAATAAAGTTCGAGCAGAAGTTCAAACTTTTAAAACATGCTCAAAATGGTTTGCTATTATTTCAGATAGCAACCCGCTTTTCATAATCAAGTCAAGCATTTCACCGGAAAGCTTTGACTCAACAACGGGAATTAATTTTCTCGGGGACGTGACGAGGTGACCAACATTCGTGAACAAGAACCATGTGAATCTTTCATATGATGTTCTCCATCATTCAGGTCCAACCTCGTAAATTGCTAATCTTGTGAATTCATTATCATATATGATCTTTGCACGTAATAAATACCTTACACTTGTGTTTAAAAGGTATTTAATTTACGTTTTAGCACACCCTCATTAATTTGAGGGGGAGCTTGTGTAATTCATGAAGATAATTGGACTTGCATTTTTCTTCCCAAATTTTCTTAAAATGCTATTAAATCAATTGATATTAAAAACATCGATTGGGTTAATATTTTTAATATGGGGGAGAAAATGTGATTTAATATGGGATATGATCAATCATGAATGGTTTGACTTAACGTGATAGCTCATCCCGACATATGCAAAATGTTTTCGGATATCGTGGCATATGTTAAGGGGGAGCAAAATGGATTTGCACTTCAAAATGGATTTCATGGTGACATACACTTACCCAAAACATCTCTATTCACGACGGTGAAGATTGTGGTGACATAAGGATGGTAGGATAGGTTAAAGTCCAATGATTTCTCTAGAACCGGAGGAATCTTCCCAAGGACATTCCATAGCTAGAAATAGTAGTCCTTAGGAAAGATGGAGAATGATTGTGAATGTAGCTGAATGCCGACCAAGTACTTAAGTTAGCACTGGAACAATCACAACAAGGTGCTAGTTATGACGTATTGGTAAGCATTGAAGGGGTTGAAGAATGAAAAAGAATTGTAAAGATAAAGGGTGTAAAGAAAGAAGCCCTCCTTACAACTTTAGGCAGAAACCGGGTCAATACATATGCTATTGAGATCATTTTTGTTAATGATTCTCGATATTGAAGAAAGACATCATGGACCCAGTGATGCAATGCACAACCCTTCCCAGCTAACTCAAATATCTCTCAAAAGGTATTTGTTTTAATCACACGGAGATCAACACGTTATCTATTGATTTATTCACTCCGAATAAATTGGTATTGAAAAGGTGGCACTCCTCTCCAGCCTCCGATCACTAAAAATCCAAAATGCACGATCGAGTCTAGAGCCATTTGAGATCATCAAATATCTCATTAGGACACACTTTCATATTTCCTTGCTTTTTCACACACTGTGAAAAGTAAGAAAGATCTTAAGAGTCCTACGCAAAATCTTCATGATCTTGCCTGAACATCCGAGTAATACTAAAGTATTTACAATGAAGATGGAAATCCTTCTTGAGCGAATATCAAAAAGCTCATGGTAGGTGACTTGTGCGATTCTTTATGAATCAAACTTGTGATAACTGGAAAGCAACAGTGTTTTAATTCTTAAATGAATTTAAACACGTTCCAGGCCTCTACGCAATATCTTAGTGATCTTGCCAGAACATTCAGAGTAATACTATTAAGTATTTACAGTGACGAATGGAAATCCTTCTAGTGTTAACATCAAACAGCACTTGGTAGGTAACTTGCAAGATTCTTTATGAATCAAGCTAGTGACAACTGGAAAGCAACGATGGTGCGGTTCTTAATTGAACTTCACTTGTTCCAGGAACATGAATTGACGGCTTCAAATCATGCGGATATTATTATCCAAATGATTCACTCTTTACGTTCGCAGTCTGCTTTGGACGGTCGAGTAAAGAGAACGGGTTTACCCGCGAAATCTTGTCAAGGAGGTTCTTTATTGAAACTACCTGCCACAAGTACGATATTTAATATCGTCCAACGGTCTTCACCGACCGGAGGTAAAATGCTACCGAATTAGAATGAAATGTTCAAGGCCATTTCATCCGTGTATATTGTTTTGTTGCTAACTGTCTTATGCAGCGTAACAAGAAGGTGGCATTGCGGTGTACAATCCAGAAGAAGTCGTCACCACATGCTTATACTACATACAAAATAGTACTTCAACAAATTCAAGAAAGCCTGAAGGTCAAGTCTTCCGCTGTATCAAACTCTGAAGCTTTCAAGAATTTAAAAGTATAAGTATGTGGAACATGTAGTCACAAAGAGGCAAATATCACAAGTGAAGAATGCACAAGGTCAAGGCAAGGAAACATGCTCAAGACTAAAGTCAAAGATCACATCAAGCATATTCACAAGAACAAGATCGAAGACTCAAGCATAGATGCTAGGTTTAAGATTTTGTAAAAAGATGTGACCTCCCTTAGGGGGAGATTGTTGGAAATACATTTTTCCCAATAAAGTCTCGGTCACATCTTAGTTAGCATAGATCACGAGTTATAGACTATTTAGAACTTTGTTTCTTGGAGCGACCTCCCTTAGGGGGAGATTGTTGGAAATACGTTTTACGTATTTATGAAGGATCGGTCGCTCCAACGATAATTATGTAATGGGCTCGTGATCCATTTACTTTATGTATAGTCCATATAGCCCACATGTAGGGTGGGCTATATATATCCCCTCCTAGCATGTTAGGAGGGGTTGTTGATTGTCATTTTCACTTAATCATTTTTCCATCTTAACTTTCTCTCTCTACCTTTCCCCTTTTCTCTCCTTTCTCTCTCTAATCCCTCATCTCATTCCTTCATCTCTTTATGTTTATCATCTAAATCAACCATCTTAATCCATCAAATCAATCACATAGAATAGGCCAATAATTACGTAGACCTTCAGAGACACACGACGAAAAGCAAATACTCCCCTAAAGATCATGGAGAAGTCTATCCGAAAGACCCTAACAAGGTATGAGGATAAATAGATCCAAGTCCTAAAAGGAGGCGGATCGTTCTATATCAAAATCCCAAATAAAGATTGGAGAAAAATGAAGAAGTCGTGGTCCATGTATGAAGAATATCTCAAAACTTCAAGTGAATAAATTCCTATTATGAAGAGAAGACCATAATTTCATGAACGTCTCTCAAGATTTGAAGTATGAAGTCAATGCCAAATATCGATCCGAGAAAGGTATCAAATCGTGAAGCGAGTTATGTCAAGATATAAACTTTATGAGGTCCCGAGAAGCAGTTTTAAAAGATTTTGTCCTTTAGCTAACTATTGATTAAATCGTCCTACTTTATTTTTTGACTTAAATAACTATCGAAATAAGTCAACAATGCATCCTCGTGATCATTCAAGACGACAATAAAATATAAGAGATGCACCTAGGAATAAGGGAGCTTAAGTGAATAATTGGGTCACATGAGTTTGTGTTAGAATGCTAACTTATTAATAGCAATGATCTCGTTTTTAAGCTTGGTATGGGGAACGTGAAACTTGAGGGTGATAAACATTCATGACATTCCAAAACCCTAAGATAAGTCTGTGATCTTTTTACTTGTTTTTCTTCCTTTAAATATTTTGTAATTTTCTATCTCTTTTAGTTTCCCTAATGTCTTATGTTGAATAAAGGCCAAGGTAGGTTAATTATGATGGAAAATGTAAATTTTTCTTTGTAACTAATGCATTGCATGAGGACATTGCAATGGTCAAGTGTAGGGGATTTAATAAGTGTGAAAACACTTATCCTTTTACCACTTAATTATAATAATAACAAAGCCAAAACGTGTATTTTATGTCGTAAATGTCGGAACTATGCGTGGTTTGTGTTTTTGTTGTGATTTAGGATCAAAATGTGAAAAGGGAAGAAAACACGGGCTTTCACGGGCTTTTATCGAAGAAAAAGACAAAAGACGAAGTCAAAATATCAAGAGTGCAAAAAGAACGAAAGTCCAAGGCCTATTCTGAAGATTTATCGAAGAAAAAGTCTAAAGACGGAAGTTTAATGAAGTCGAAGAACTCAAGTATAATAAATGAAGAAATTATAAGACGAGTTCAAATAATCCCGAGACAAAGTCAAAAAAAGTCGAAGAATTTATAAAGACGAAAAGACGAGAAAGGGAAGAAAAGATCCAACACATGTTAATCCTCCCTATAAATACCCTCCTAATGTGTCATTAGGAGGTGTTAGCTAATTTGGCACATTAGTCTTTCCATTTTATTTTCTTGTATTTTTATATTGTCATTTACTTAATTGTTCTTTAATTTCAAGATTATTTCAAGTAAGTTTGTTGAATCCTTATCTTTAATTTCAAGTTTTATATTAATCTCTCATTCTACCTTTCTTGTTTGCTTATTCTTTATGCTTATTTGCTTATTGTCATGCTTATTTGATTGTTTGTTATGTTTTTATATGTTTGATTGTGTTGGCTTATTGATTTTATAGCTTATTGTGTGTTTGATTTGATTTTAGTTAAGTGTTTTTAATAGTTTAATTTTATTAAAAGTTGATTTTTATTACTTAGATTAATTAGTGTTTTTCAAGTTTTTGATTTGTGGTTGAATTAGTTTTTCTTAAAAGTGTTTTAGATTAAGTTTTGGTAAACTGCTTATTTGGTTTTAGCTTATTCGTAGCTTATTTTGCTTGATTTATAGATATTACTGTACTGTTATATGTCTTAAAACTATCTTCGGAAAAGGGTTTTAACATTCTGAAGAATTCCCTATTTTCCGAAGATTAGTTTTTCCGAAAATTTTCCTTGAAATTCTACTTATCCGAAATTCCCTCCTTTTTCTGAATTAGTTACATTATTCCGAAAATTTAGCATTTCTCTGAATTTAATCTTTTTTCTGAAATAACTGATTATTCCGAAATTGTCCCATTTTTCCGAAGATATGTTCTTTTTCCGAAAATCCTTTTAGTTCCGAAAAAGCATGATTTTTCCGAAAATATGTTATTTTTCCGAAATAATCTGTGATTCCGAAATAGCATTGTTTTTCCGAAAATTGTTGTTTTTTCTGAATTAGCCCTGTTATTCCAAAATAGGGTTATTTTTCCGAAGATTATGTGTTTATTAGAATTAGTGATTTATTCCGAAGATTTTAGTTTTTCTGAGGATATTTGTTTTTACGAAAAAAGTTTATTTTTAGTTTTATTTTATTTTATTTTATTTCTAGTTTTATTTTTATTAAGTTTTCAAATTTACTTTTTGTCAAGCTTTATTCTCCCGTCATTTACTTAATTTCTTTTAAAGCTTTAATTTCTCGTCATTTAATTAATTTTCATTTTTAGCTTTATTTACTTTACCATTTACTTTAAATTTTTGCAATTTCATTTTACAACAACGACAAATACACTTTCTTTTCACCAAAAGACGACTGAGTCACACATTAAATCAGTAATCAATTCGAATAGACATAATCAAATAACTTTTTCAGTTATTAAAATCAGTTATTAAAATGTCATTTAATACAAGAGATTTTGCCAAGTATGAAAAAGTTATCGTCTCGATTCAATTCGAGTTGATTACCAGTTGAAAGTGTGACTTAGTCGTTCTTGGTGAAACAGAAATAAAATGGTTATCTATTTTAAACTAAAATGAATGAAAATGTCGTTGGAAAAAATAAAAGTTTTAAAAGTGAAACTAAAAATCTAGATTTAAAGCGAGGAAAGATTAAACTAAAAATAAAGATTCTTAAAAATAAATAACGAGAAATTAAAACGTAAAGAAATGAGAACTATAAAAAACACTTTTAAAAAGAAACTAAAAAAAGACAAATTAAAATAAAGTTTACGAAAAATAAAAAAAATAAGTAAAACGAGACATAAAGAAATTGGCGGGAAAAATTAATTTGAAAATATTTTGGAGCTAAAACTAATTAATTTCGCAATATAATTTTTTTTGAATTAATTTCGCAACAAGAAGAATTAAATTCGCAATGATGCGGAATTATTAATTAATTCCGCAATGTAAAGTAATTCAAATTCGCAATTCTGAAAACTATAAACAATTTCGCAATATTGCGAAATTGTGACTTAAATCCGCAATTTGAAACAATGCACAATTCCGCATTAATAAAAGTTCAATTCCTCAATGTCAATTCCAAGATTCCGCAATTCGTGAAGATGAAAAGAATTCGCAATAATGCGAAATGATGGATTTCGCAATTCACCAGGGGTATGATT
The DNA here is from genome assembly GCA_025667525.1 of Glebionis coronaria. NCBI lineage: Eukaryota > Viridiplantae > Streptophyta > Magnoliopsida > Asterales > Asteraceae > Glebionis > Glebionis coronaria. Next base: position 270,709,269 of record CM046878.1, read on the forward strand.
TCGCAATTATGATGAATATTTCGCAATACCAAAAGAGATTCAAATCCGCAATACACAAGGTATTGCGAAATCGAATCAGATATTCCTAAAAACTAGGATCTCGTAAAAGGACGAAAATAAGCACTTAAAACTCAACTTTTTAAGGATAATAAGCAAAATAAAACACCAATAAGCTAACTAAAAATCCTAGATTAATGATAAAACTTATAAAAACTTAAACTTACGAATCAAGAAACTCGAAAAGTAACAAACCTTTTATGGCGTGTAGAAAAATAAGATGAAATAGATTAAGAAAACAAGATCCTAACTAACAAGAAAGATTAAAAAGATGAATCTTAAACCAAGATTAAACCTTAAAAAGTAAAGATTAGATTAAAACAAGAAAAGAATAAAAGATAAAAAATGAAGTTTTCCTAGTGAGAGAAAGTAAAACACATTCTCTCTCTAAAAATTAAAACTACAAAAGAAGAATGAAGACTAACTAAAAATCTAACTCGTCTCTCCTATTTACAGGAGAAGGGGAGGTGGTTGGTAAGTTGCTTCCTTTTCTCTTTCTTTGTCTTCTCGTCTTTTATTAGAATAGACGTTCTCCACTTTGGCTCGGGATTTGTCGAATGATAAATGAACTCGTCTTCTTTACTTCTTCTTTTAGTTGACTTGGTTCTTTGACTTCGTTAAACTTCTGTCTTTAGTCTTATTCTTTGATAAATCTTCAAAATAGGCCTTTGACTTCCGTTCTTTTTGCACTCTTGATCTTTTGACTTCGTCTTTTGTCTTTTTCTTCGATAAAAGCCCGTGAAAGCCCGTGTTTTCTTCCTTTTTCATCTTTTGGCCCTAAAACACAACAAAAACACAAACCACACATAATTCCGACTTTTACGACATAAAATACACGTTTTGGCTTGGTTTATCCTTGTTATAAGTGGTAAAAGGATAAGTGTTTTCACACTTATTAAATCCCTGACCATTGCAATGCCCTCATGCAATTCATTAGTTTTAAGGCACAATATTATATTTTCCATCATAATTAACCTATCTTGCCCTTTATTAAATACTAGACAATAAGGAAACTAAAAAAGATAGAAAATTACAAAATGCTTGAAGGAAGAACAAGTAAAGAGATCGAAGACTTACATTAGGGCTTTGTTTGTCATGAATGTTCATCATCCTCAAGTTTCACGTTCCTCATACCAAGCTTAGAAACGAGATCATTGCTATTATAAGTTAGTAAGCTAACACGCACTCATGTGGCCCAATTATTCACTTAGACTCCCTTATTCCTAGGGGTATCTCTTATATTTTATTATTGTCTTGAATGATCACGAGGATGCATTGTTGACTTATTTCGATAGTTATTTAGGCCGAAAATAAAGTAGGACGATTTAATCAATAGTTAGCTAAAGGACAAAATCTTTTAAAACTGCTTCTCGGGACCTCATAAAGTTCATATCTTGGCATAACTCGCTTCACGATTTGAGACCTTTCTCGGACCGATATTTGGCAGTGACTTCATACTTCGAATCTTGAGAGACGTTCTTGAAATAATGGTCTTCTCTTCATAATAAGAATTTCTTCACTTGAAGTTTTAGAGAGATTCTTCATACTTGGACCACGACTTCTTCATTTTTCTCCAATCTTTATTTGGGATTTTGATATATAAAGATCTGCCTCCTTTTAGGAATTGGATCTATTTATCCTCATACCTTGTTAGGGTCTTTTCGGATAGACTTCTCCATGATCTTTAGGGGAGTATTTGCTTTTCGTCATGTGTCTCGATCCTTCATATTGATTTTTGATAAATGATTCTTCACATCACTTTGGATCTTTAGCAACAAAATGTAGCCCTCATGCCTTGTTAGGGCCTTTTTGGACTCGCCAATCTTCGCATCCCGCTTCAATAAGTTATGCCTTGGCTATGAACTCTAATTAATACCGAGCAACTTTTAAACGATCTTGTGCTAGAAGCTAAGTAACTTTTCAAATCGTACGACCTTACTTATTGCAATTATATTATTAACAAGCGATGGGAGAAAAAGCTCATAATTAACTCACATAAATTAATGAAAGAATACCAAACTTATAATTGACTTTATCATCTCTCTTTCTCCACTATTTAAAATCTCAAGGAATGAGACTCGTGGATGCTTAGCCTATTAAATCAACGTTTTGGGTTTTCAAGTCATCTATAGGATCTTGCAACTTCTTCTAATTTTTCATGTTTAGAATTCGCATTTTAAAGTTCCTTTGATAAATGACTTTCTAGGATCAATTATAGGAACTTACAAAAAGTTCTTGTTCTTAACCCGTAAGAGTTAAGACTTTCGCGTTTTAAAGTTCCCTATATAAAAGCCTAGCAAAACTTGACTTAAACACGTTAAGGATACTAGCTAGAGTAAACTTGGATAAGTGAACTCGGGTTGAATAAAAAAATTCATGACGGGCCTAATATATCAAATACATCAAAACTTGTTAAAACCATTTTATTTAACTTTATTTTTGAAATGGAATATATACATACGATGTAATGAAAGTAAATAATTAAAAAATACTACTTGGCCAAAATAGATCAAAAATTTTGAAAAATGTCAAAAAATCAAAATTTTTGGTTAAAATGAGGACAAATTAATGGAAAAGCCACTTAACTTCGATAGAAGTCCCCCCCTGCACTTGATGTAAACATTGTCCTCAATGTTTAAGCGTGTGGGAGTAAACTCCCCTACACTTAGGACATTGTGCACTTTGTTTAAATCTTGCTAAGGAAAGGACAACTATAGTGATTTCAATGTGAATATATAAGATATGAAATATTAAATCACAATAGTTTAGGATAGAACCGGGAAGACGGGTACACGAGATCACGGGTCGTCAAATGTCATCAAAAGTGCTCTTTGAAGCTTTAATCCCTACACATCATAAGAAGCAAGACAACAAACAACAACGGGCCCCCTACACTTATGATGAAAACAGAAAAAGATAGATAGATACTCGGGTTGCCTCCCAAGAAGCGCTTGTTTTTGTTAATCGAGTCACGATCCTGACTCGAACCATAACTAATTCAAGGGAAACGTGTTGAGGGATGGAATCAACTCATTAGAGATGTCCTCACCACAGTACAACTTAACACGTTGGCCATTCACCTTAAAGTTAGGCCCATTTGGTTGAGATAACTCAATGGTGCCATAAGGGAAGAATTTAGCAAAGGTGAATGGGCCGGACCAACGAGATTTAAGCTTGCCCGAAAAGATTTCCAACCGAGAGTTAAAGAGTAAAACTTGATCACCAATTTTGAACTCTCGGTTTTTGATCTTGGAATCATGAATGAACTTACTTTTCTCCTTGTAGATTAAAGAGTTTTCATAAGCCTCATTCCTTAGTTCATTGAGTTCATTGAGTTGGATTTTCCTAAGATCACCGGCTTTGTTGATATCAAAATTAGCCCATTTCAAGGCCCAATAAGCCTTATGCTCCAACTCAATAGGGAGGTGGCATGCCTTTCCGTACACAAGACGATATGGAGTACAACCAATAGGTGTCTTATATGCGGTACGGAAAGCCCACAAAGCATCATCTAACTTATCGGCCCATGAGGTACGATGTTCTCCCACAGTACGCTCTAAGATTCTCTTAAGACAACGGTTAGAAATCTCCGCTTGAAGATTTGTTTATGGATGATACGCGGTGGAAAGACGGTGATTGACACCATACTTAGCCATGACTCGAGCAAATTGGTCATTGCAAAAATGAGTCCCGCGATCACTGATGATAGCACGAGGAACACCGAATCGAGCAAATAGTTGCTTCAGAAAGTTCACAACCAGCCTCGCATCGTTCGTAGGTAAAGCCTTTGCTTCAACCCATTTAGATACGTAATCAACGGCTACGAGGATGTATTTGTTCCCTTTTGAGGATGGAAATACCCCCATAAAGTCGATAACCCATACGTCAAAGATTTCACACTCTTGGATGAAATTTTGAGGCATCTCATCTTTATGTGTGATCTTGCCTTGTCTCTGGCAAGCATCACAATGTTTAACCATTTCATGAGCGTCATGATAAATGGTGGGCCAATAAAATCTAGAGTCGAAAACTTTCTTCGCGGTATAGTTAGGACCAAAGTGACCACCAGTGGGTCCTTTATGGCAAGCTTCTAGGATTAATAAAGTTGTCGGCCCATCAACCCACCGATGAATGACAAGACCCGCACATTGTTTGAAAAGGTAAGGGTCGTCCCAAAAATAGTGCTTAATGTCTTTAAAGAACTTTTTCTTTTCTTGGGACGTTAACCCTTCTATGAGAATTCCACCCGCCAAATAGTTTGTAATGTCCGCAAACCATGGGGTTTCATCAAGATTGGAGTTAATAGACATCAATGTCTGATAGGTGTGAAAACACCCATCTTTTCTACCACTTAATTACAATAATAACCGAGCCAAAACGTGTATTTTATGTCTTTTATGTCGGAATTATGCGTGGTTTGTGTTTTTGTTGTGATTTAGGACGAAATTGTGAAAAGTGGAGAAAACACGGATATTCACGGGCATTAACGGGCTTTTATTGAAGAAAAAGATGAAAGACGAAGTCAAGAAGTCAAGAGTGCATAAAGAACGGAAGTCCAAGACCAATTCTGAAGATTTATCGAAGAAAAAGTCAAAAGACGGAAGTTTATCAAAAGCCGAGAAACTCGAGTCTAATTTATTGAAGAAATTAAAGACGAGTTCAAAGAAATCCCAGGCCAAAAGTCCTTAAAGTCCAAGTTTAAAGAAGATTAGAAGAATAAAGGACTAATGATGCAATTAATGAAGATTAAAAGAAGGAGGGATTTAATCTCGCAATTAAGAAGAAATGAAGGAGGGGAGGAAGCTTCCTAATCCTCCCCTATATATAGATTAGGATGATTATCATTTTTCTTTGTTGGCTAAGTGTGACAATTAGTCTTCCACATTTATTTTCTTGCACATTTAAATACTTGTCAATTTAATTACCTTGTATTACACATTAAATTCCTTTAATTTCAAGTAAGTTTTCATTTAATTCTTGTCAATCTTTACTTTACCTTGTTAATCTCTCATCTACTTTTCTTAATCTTTGATTTTTGTGTTTATGTTTATGTTTATGTTCATGTTCTTTATTTTGATCAAGTGGGTTTTTAATTATTGTGGTTAAATTTGTTTGTTTGTTGATTTAAACTGTTTGTTTATGATTAATTGATGTTTCGTTATTAGCTTAATTAAATCGTTTGTTTGATTTTGTTAAATATGTGTTATATTATTGTTTCTGTGATTCCCTTGTTCTTCGGGTTGTTTGTTTCTGTTTCTTTGTTCCCAGGAAAACTTCCGAACCAAGAGAAGAGAAAGGCTGTTCATCCGGAACATTCAAAGTTCCGGACCAGTGGCTTTCATTCGGAACTCCAAAGTTCCGAATCAAAGGGCTTCATTCGGAACTTCTCAAAAGTTCCGGATCAACAAAAAGGTTCCGAACCAAGGGCTTCATTCGGAAGTCTCAAACTTCCGGATCTGGGGCAAAGTTCCGGGTCAGCATATTCATTCGGAACTTTAGAAGTTCCGAACGAACTTCCGAACGAAGTTCCGAACGAAAGTTCCGGACGAACTTCCGAACGAAGTTCCGAACGAAACTTCCGGACGAAGGACAAAGTTCCGAATCAGTGAAAACTTCCGAACCAAAGTTCCGACTCAAGCTTATTCATCCGGAAGTCTTCCGAACGAAAGTTCCGGATCAAGACTTCCGTATCAAGGGGTTCCGACTCAAGAACTAGGTTCATTCGCAACTTAAAACTTCCGAATCAAGGGTTCTGTCAGGTTCTTTTTAGTCTTTCTTTGTTTTTAAATTTCTGTCCTTTATTATAGCTTATTTTTCCCGCCTTTATTTTAATTCCACTTTAAGTTTATTGCCTTAGGTTTATTTTATCCTTGCCTTAGTTTAAGTTTTAGTCGCGTTTTATGATTGCCTTAGTTAGATTTAAGTTTACGTCATTTACTTTAGCGCCCTTTTATTTCAGTCACGCTTTTAAATACTTGCACTTTATTTTAATTAGACTTAGATTTTCTTTCAAGTCATTTACTTTAATCGTTTTGCACTTTTAATTTTAAAAACTACAACGACACATCTTTGTTCCACCAAAATAAAACTGAGTCACACATTAAACACAAGTTTTTCAATTCGAAGAGATTGGAACAACGAATCTTTTTACCTGGCCAAAAGCCAGTTATTAAATGGCGCCGCTGCCGGCTCTTTTCGTAAAGATTAACGGTTTTCTTTGAGAGACGCGTTGCTTTTTGGGATCCGTTCACTTGTAAGCGTTATTTTCTTGTTAAAAAATTCAAAAAATCATAAAATTAAAAATTGATAAAAAACCATAAAAATTAAAAATTTCACAAAATCCAAAAAGATTTTATCTTTATTGTGTATATATATTGTCTTTGTGTTTGGTTTTGTTTTCTTTTGCATTTTCAGGTGTATGCGTACTAGATCTTCTAATTATCAAGAGCCCGAGCCTCAAGAAGATTTAGCTATGTCAGGTGTCAACAACAACATTCCACCGCACCTCAATAATAATAATAATAACAACAATGTTCTTCCACAGCCCGATCTTCGGACCATGGAGGAACTTTGTCAAACAACCATGTTTGGACGAGGAGGACCGATTGCGCCGATGCAAATCAACGCTCCTGAGTTTTCGTTGAAGCACCACATGATTCAGCAAGTGCAAACAAACCCATTCCGTGGATTGCCTGATGATGATGCCAACAAACACCTCGACAAGTTCATTACAATCACCCAAAGCATGAAGTTGGCTGGTGCCACAATGGATGAACTTCACCTACAACTCTTTCCACATACTTTATTACATCATGCCGAGAAATGGTTTGATCGTCTCCCGAAGAATTCTATTCACACTTGGGATGACATGACTCAACGCTTTTTGTCGTGCTACTTTCCACCATCCATGGTCACGAGCCTTCGCAATCAAATCAGCGGTTTCATGCAAGACCCTGATGAATCTCTTTTTGATGCTTGGAAAAGATATAATGTCTTGATCGATAGATGCAGCCGCCGGTGGCACATTCATGAAAAGGAGACCCGAGGAGTGTAGAGAGCTAATTGAGAACATGACTACTCACCACAAAAACTGGGATTCCTCTGCTTCTTCAAGGAACAATCCAAGAGTCAATGTTTCTTCCACTTCAGCAAACCCTGAGATGACCGAACTCACCCGCATGATGACTGAAATGAGCAAAAGTATTACGTTTCTCGCTTCAAACCAACAACAACAACAAGTTAAAGCGGTTGCTAATCCTTGTGAAACATGTGGCGATCCTCACTCATACACCGATTGTCCTTCGACACAAGGAAATCCGAAAAATGTGTATGCAGCTTATGGTAATTATTCATCGGAAAATTACCAAGCTAGACAACAAGGGGATAGAAATCTGCTGAGCTACCGTTCCAACAATTACCTTTCACCCGGTTTTTCTCCTCAAAACAAAAACCCCGCCAACAACTATAATAGAAGCAACTAAATCCCACCAAGAGCTTCTAATCCTTATCACCCACCCGCTCAACAAACCCCACCCATAAACACCGATGTTGAAGCCACAATGAGAATCCAAGGTGAGCAAATCAAGAATCTCCAAAGCCAAATTATCAATCTTAGAGGAGATATCACGAAGCAAGGAAATGAGATTAGATCTGAGGTTCGCGATAATATTCAATCCTCCTTCAACACTCAAACGAATGAATTAAAGAATCTGTTGGCTAGTTTCTTGCCCGCCGCTCAACCTTCTTCTTCAAGTTCTCTACCTTCAAATACCGTCACCAATCCGCGAGCCAATGTGAGTGCTATTACTACTCGTAGTGGAGTTACCATCGTAGGACCACCAATCCCACCCCCATCATCTACACCTCCTCCACTACCATGTATCCCTACTCCTCCTACACCTAGTATTAGTTCACCATTACCATCTCCGCCTCGTCATGACGATGTATCTCGGAAGGATCCTTCAACATCTCAACCTTTACCAACTACACCTTCACCTTCCACCTATAAACCCAAAATCCCATACCCTTCTCGCTTAGGCAAGACCAACGATCTAACAAAGGAGGACTCTCAAGTGACAAAATATATCAATATGATTTCTCAAATGGGCTTCAGCATTAGTTTTCTTGAAGCACTTGTCCACATGCCCAAATTTGTTAAAGCATTTAAGGAATTGCTTAACAAGAAGGAGAAGCTGATTGAAATCGCCAACATACGCTTAAATGAAAACTGCTCTGCAGTTATTCTTAAAGAACTTCCGGAAAAGCTTGGAGATCCCGGTCGTTTTGTGTTGCCTTGCGTGTTCAACAAAACTGAAGAATTTACTGCCCTTGCTGATCTCGGGGCCAGTATTAATTTGATGCCATTGAGTGTTTGGAAAACACTATCATTACCCGACCTCACTCCAACAAAGATGACTCTTGAACTTGCAAATCGCACTCTCGCTTACCCTGTTGGTATAGCCGAAGACGTGTTTATTAGAGTTGGCGCATTTACTTTCCTAGTCGATTTTGTCGTAGTTGATTATGAAATGGACCCTCGTATTCCTTTAATACTTGGTCGGCCATTCTTGAGAACCGGACGTGCTTTAGTGGATGTTGCCGAAGGTGAGTTAATCTTAAGAGTCGGGAATGACTCACAAATTTTCAAAATGGGGAAGCTTACAAGCAAATACTATGGACGAGAATCAGTGAATATGATTAATGTGCTCGATGATTTTGTCGTCTACAACAATCCTCTATTCGACTCTTGTATTGATAATCCACTTTTTCATGATGATGTGGATGATTCTCGCTCCACTTTGGAACCTTCTCCCATTTATGATTCTACACCGGTCTTTGATGCTTATGATGATGATGATTCTAGCTCAGACTCGGATGATTATGATGACCTAACTTATGAGTATCCCGAGCTGCCCACATATGATGATTTTGATGAGGCTGATACTCTTTCGAGCGATTCTTCACATGATGAAGATCCTCCGCCATCACTCGATCTTACTTTGGACGATTACTCATTTGAGGAAGATTTCTCTGAATTTCTCAACACTTACTTCCCTCATGAGAGTGATGCTCCTCCTTTGGACTTTGAAGATTATCGTCTTGATCCTACTTTAGATTTGAAGAACATTCTGTCAAAGGAAAATAAACCGGTTGACACCAATATCTGTTGCACATATGATTTGACACCTCTTTGTCCCCCTTCTGAGGACGAGGTTGTGCTTCTTTGCGGATCTTCTTCACACTCGGCTGAGCCTGAGTGCTATTTTCCCCTAAAGGAAAAGGTGTTCGACCCCGGTATTGAAATTTTTAAGCCATCTCAGTATCCACCTGATGAAATAAAAGGAAAAATCTTTGGAAATATTGAAGACATGCTTGCACCTCACCATACTTGCTCCCACCGTGCTCCATCACTGCTTAAGGGAACCCTACCACTTCTTCTTTGGCTTGCCTTGTTCGCCTTAAGCTTGTGCTTATTGATGGACGAAAACTATGTTTTTGATCCTGGTGGATATGTTTCATGCTTCTTCCGGTGATAATCAAGGTCGAGTCAGGCTAATGACTCGGTTAACAAAAATCAAGCGCTTCTTGGGAGGCAACCCATGTATCTATCTTTTAGCTTTCTTTATCCTAAGTGTAGGGGAGACCCTTTGGTTTGCTATTTCCTCTCCTCACTTCTTAATCAGGGATTAGAGCTTCAAAGACACACTCTTGATGACTTTTGACGAACCGTGACTCCGTGTTCCATTTTCCCGGTTCTATCCTAAACTCTTTTCGATTCACTATTTTATATTTCTCAATATTAAAATAGGAATCTCTTTAGTTGTCTCTTCCTTAGCAAGATTTAAACAAAGTGCACAATGTCCTAAGTGTAGGAGAGTTTACTCCCACATGCTTAAACATTGAGGACAATGTTTATATTAAGTATAGGGGGGACTTCTATCGAAGTTAAGTGTCCTTTTCCTTGTATTTGTCCTCATTTTAACCGTAAAATCAATTTTTCGACATTTTTCAAAATTTTTGATCTATTTTGGCCTATTAGTTTTTACCTTTGTATAGTTATTTTCTTTCCTTATTAGAATAAATGTTTAAATAAGTGGTTTTAATTTTCAAACATTGTGAATCTTTTGACTCAACCCGAGTTTACTTATCTAAGTTACTCTAGCTAGTATCCTTAACATGTTTAAGTCGAGTTTTGCTAGGCTTTTATATAGGGAGCTATAAAACGCGAAAGTCTTAACTCTCACGGGTTAAGAACAAGAACTTTTCGCAAGTTCCTTTAATTGATCCTAGAGAGTCGTTTATCAAGGGAACTTTAAAATGCGATTTCTAAACTTGAAAAAGTCTAAGAATTTGCAAGATCCTATAGGCGACTCGAAAACCCAAAACTTTGATTTAATAGGCTAAGTATCCACGAGTCTCATTCCTTGAGATTTTAAACTGTGGAGAACGAGAGATGATAGAGCCAATTATAAGTTCGGTATTCTTTCGTGAATTTATGTGAGTTAATTATGAGCCTATTCTCCCATCGCTTGCTAATAATTTATCTGCTAATAAATAAAGTTGTACGATTTGAAAAGTTACTTAGCTTCTAGCCCAAGATCGTTTAAAAGTTGCTCGGTATGGATTAGAGTTCATAGCCAAGGCATAACTTATTGAAGCGGGATGCGAAGATTGGCGAGTCCAAAAAGGCCCTAACAAGGCATGAGGGCTATATTTTGTTGCTAAAGATCCAAAGTGATGTGAAGAATCATTTATCAAAAATCAATATGAAGGATCGAGACACACGACGAAAAGCAAATACTCCCCAAAAGTCATGGAGAAGTGTATCCGAAAATACCCTAACAAGGTATGAGGATAAATAGATCCAAGTCATAAAAGGAGGCGGATCGTTGTATATCAAAGTCCAAAATAAAGATTGGAGAAAAATGAAGAAGTCGTGGTCCAAGTATGAATCTCTCAAAACTTAAAGTGAAGAAATTCCATTATGAAGAGAAGGCCATTATTTCATGAACGTCTCTCAAAGTTTGAAGTATGAAGTCGCTGCCAAATATCGGTCCGAGAAAGGTCTCAAATCGCGAAGCGAGTTATGCCAAGATATGAACTTTATGAGGTCCCGAGAAGCAGTTTTAAAAGATTTTGTCCTTTAGCTAACTATTGATTAAATCGTTCACTTTATTATCAGACTTAATAACTATCGAAATAAGTCAAAAATGCATCCTCGTGTTCATTCAAGACAATAATAAAATATAAGAGATACACCTAGGAATAAGGGAGTCTAAGTGAGTAACTGGCCCACATGAGTTCGTGATAGTTTACTAACTTATAATAACAATGATCTCGTTTTTAAGCTTGGTATGGAGAAAGTGAAAACTTGAGGATGATGATTATTCATAACATTTCCAAAACCCAAGGTATGCTTTTGATTTCTTTATTTTGTATGTTTTTAATTTTCTATCTCTTTAATAAAGGCCAACGTGGATTAATTATGATGAAAAATGTAAACGTGCTTTGTAACTAATGCATCGCATGAGGACATTGCAATGGTCAAGTGTAGGGGATTTGATAGGTGTGAAAACACCCATCTTTTCTACCACTTAATTACAATAATAACCGATCCAAAAACGTGTATTTTATGTCTTTTATGTCGGAATTATGCGTGGTTTGTGTTTTTGTTGTGATTTAGGAAGAAATTGTGAAAAGTGGAGAAAACACGGATATTCACGGGCAGTTACGGGCTTTTATTGAAGAAAAAGATGAAAGACGAAGTCAAGAAGTCAAGAGTGCATAAAGAACGGAAGTCCAAGACCAATTCTGAAGATTTATCGAAGAAAAAGTCAAAAGACGGAAGTTTATCAAAAGCCGAGAAACTCGAGTCTAATTTATTAAAGAAATTAAAGACGAGTTCAAAGAAATCCCAAGCCAAAAGTCCTTAAAGTCCAAGTTTAAAGAAGATTAGAAGAATAAAGGACTAATGATGCAATTAATGAAGATTAAAAGAAGGAGGGACTTAATCTCGCAATTAAGAAGAAATGAAGGAGGGGAGGAAGCTTCCTAATCCTCCCCTATATATAGATTAGGATGATTATCATTTTTCTTTGTTGGCTAAGTGTGACAATTACTCTTCCACATTTATTTTCTTGCACATTTAAATACTTGTCAATTTAATTACCTTGTCTTGCACATTAAATTCCTTTAATTTCAAGTAAGTTTTCATTTAATTCTTGTCAATCTTTACTTTACCTTGTTAATCTCTCATCTACTTTTCTTAATCTTTGATTTTTGTGTTTATGTTTATGTTTATGTTTATGTTCATGTTCTTTATTTTGATCAAGTGGGTTTTTAATTATTGTGGTTAAATTTGTTTGTTTGTTGATTTAAACTGTTTGTTTATGATTAATTGATGTTTCGTTATTAGCTTAATTAAATCGTTTGTTTGATTTTGTTAAATCTGTGTTATATTATTGTTTCTGTGATTCCCTTGTTCTTCGGGGTGTTTGTTTCTTTTTCTTTGTTCCCAGGAAAACTTCCGAACCAAGAGAAGAGAAAGGTTGTTCATCCAGAACATTCAAAGTTCCGGACCAGTGGCTTTCATTCGGAACTCCAAAGTTCCGAATCAAAGGGCTTCGTTCGGAACTTCTCAAAAGTTCCGAATCAACAAAAAGGTTCCGAACCAAGGGCTTCATTCGGAAGTCTCAAACTTCCGGATCAAGGCAAAGTTCCGGGTCAGCATATTCATTCGGAACTTTAGATGTTCCGAACGAAGTTCCGAACGAAAGTTCTGGACGAACTTCCGAACGAAGTTCCGATCGAAACTTCCGAACGAAGTTCCGGACGAAGGACAAAGTTCCGAATCAGTGAAAACTTCCGAACCAAAGTTCCGACTCAAGCTTATTCATCCGGAAGTCTTCCAAACGAAAGTTCCGGATCAAGACTTCCGTATCAAGGGTTTCCGACTCAAGAACTAGGTTCATTCGGAACTTAAAACTTCCGAATCAAGGGTTCTGTCAGGTTCTTTTTAGTCTTTCTTTGTTTTTAAATTTCTGTCCTTTATTATAGCTTATTTTTCCCGCCTTTATTTTAATTCCACTTTAAGTTTATTGCCTTAGCTTTATTTTATCCTTGCCTTAGTTTAAGTTTTAGTCGCGTTTTAAGATTGCCTTAGTTAGATTTAAGTTTACGTCATTTACTTTAGCGCCCTTTTATTTCAGTCACGCTTTTAAATACTTGCACTTTATTTTAATTAGACTTGGATTTTCTTTCAAGTCATTTACTTTAATCGTTTTGCACTTTTAATTTTAAAAACTACAACGACACATCTTTGTTCCACCAAAATAAAACTGAGTCACACATTAAACACAAGTTTTTCAATTCGAAGAGATTGGAACAACGAATCTTTTTACCTGGCCAAAAGCCAGTTATTAAGGTCTCAAGGGGAAAAGAGTCATTAATCTCTTGATTTGGGAGCTCCCCTTGATAAGGATCCTCGATTCTACTAAGATGATCCGCGGATAGGTTTTCCGCTCCCTTTTTATCACGAATTTCAATTTTAAATTCTTGTAGGAGCAAAACCCAACGAAGAAGTCTTGGCTTGGAATCTTGTTTTGTTAACAGGTACTTCAACGGGAATGGTCGGTAGAGACAATGGTGGTTGAAAAGACAAGATAGGGGCGGAATTTTTCAAAAGCATACACTACAGCTAAAAGCTATTTTTCGGTAGTGGTGTAATGCAATTGTGCCCCCGTCATTGTCTTGCTAGCATAATGGATTCGTTGGAAGTGTTTGTTCACTCTTTGTCCCAAAACCGCTTCAATAGCAAAGTCCCTAGCATCACACATCAATTCAAAAGGTAACTCCCAATTAGGGGTAACCAAGACCGGTGTCTTAGTTAATTTACCCTTAAGAAGATTGAAAGATTCGAGACACTCTTTAGAAAAGATAAAAGGAGTATCTTTTTCCAAGAGGTGGGTCATCGGGCGAGCGATCTAAGAAAAATCTTGAATGAATCGACGATAGAAGCCCGCATGACCAAGAAAACTTCTCACACCCTTCACGGTTGAAGGTGGAGGTAATTTAACAATCACATCAACTTTAGCACGGTCGACTTCGAGACCGGCTTTGGAAATTTTATGACCAAGGACAATAAATTCTTTTACCATGAAATGGCATTTTTCCCAATTAAGAACAAGACGAGTGTCTTTACACCGTTTAAGCATACGTTCTAAATTGGCAAGGCAAGTAGAGAAAGAATCACCATGACCGAGAAATCATCCATAAAGACTTCCATAGTTTCTTCAACCATGTCATGAAAGATAGCCATCATACACCTTTGGAAAGTCCCGGGAGCAATGCATAAGCCGAAAGGCATTAGTTTGTAAGAAAATGTTCCATAAGGACAAGTGAATGTGGTTTTCTCTTGGTCTTTTGGATCGATGGGAATTTGAAAATACCCGTAGAAACCATTTAAGAAGAAATAGAAGTCATTACCCGCTAAACGCTCGAGCACTTTATCCATGAAAGGAAGATGAAAATTATCCTTACGAGTGGCATCATTGAGCTTGCGATAGTCTATGCAAACTCGCCAACCCGTGACAAGTCGAGTAGGAATCAACTCGTTGTTTTCATTGGGAACAACGGTTATTCCGCCTTTCTTAGGCACACAATGGACGGGACTAACCCATGGCGAATCCGAAATAGGGCAAATCATTCCGGCATCTAGAATTTTGATAACCTCTTTCTTGATGACGTCATGAATTTTAGGATTAACCCTTCATTGGCTTTGGATTACGGGTTTAAAGTCATCTTCCATGAGAATTTTATGAGCACAAAAGTTCGGATCAATTCTGCGAATGTCGGAAATTTTCCAAGCAATTGCTTTCTTATGATTCTTCAGCATGTCGATAAGTCGAGATTTTTCGTCTTCTTTCAAGTCCTTTGCGATGATGACGGGTAACTTCTTATTGTCTTCAAGGAACACGTATTCGAGATGAGACGGTATATCCTTAAGCTCTAAATCCGGAGGATTGTCGATGGAAGGCGTAGTCAAATTCGGATCATCGATAGATATTTCCTTAGGAGATGGTGGAGAAATATGGTCCTCATTGAGAAGTTTCTCAATGGTACGAATGTCTTCTTCCCAACCGGTGGGAGAATCGTCATATTGTAAGTCCACATTCCCTAAAGTTCCTTCAAATTCATTCAAAAAGAAATCACTTTCTCCAAATGGAGTCAGTGAGGGAGCAATAGAGGCAACAGTCTCAACAATGGGTAGAGAAGAAGAACCACTTTTACAAGCGTCTTTGAAATGCTCTTCACAAGCCTCATCAAGTACGTCAATGAAATTAACGCTCTCGTTTTCATAAGGTTGCTTAGAAATTTACCCATGTTGAAGACGATTTTATCGTGACCAACTCTCATGATTAATTCACCCGCGGCTACATCAACGAGAGTGCGACCGATCCTCAAGAATGGACGTCCAACGATTAATGGAACACTAGGATCCATCTCGTAGTCAACGACAACAAAATCCGCCGGAAAGGTGAATTTTCGACACCGACGAAGACATCTTCGGCTATCCCTACTGGATAAGCAACCGTACGGTTAGCTAATTCCAAGGTCATTCGTGTGGGGACTAGCTCGGGTAGAGATAATTGTTTCCAAACACTTAACGGCATTAAGTTTATACTAGCACCTAGATCGGCTAGGGCCATACAATTCTCTACCCGGGGGAAGTTGCAAGGAATGAGAAAACGACCCGGATCACCAAGTTTGGTTGGTAATTTTCTTAAAAGCATTGTAGAACAATTCTCTTTCAGTTGGGTATGAGCGATATCAAGGAGTTTCTCCTTATCACTGAGAAGATCTTTAAACATTTTAGAATATTTCGGCATGTGAGCGAGAGCCTCGGCAAAGGAGATGTTGAAATTCAGTTGTTTAAACATTTTAAGAAAGTTCGAAACTTGAATATCATGCTTATTCTTCAACTTCTCTTTCCTCAACCTTGAGGGATAAGGTATACTGGGTTGAGATGAAGGCTTTGGAATGGAATTCTCACTCATATCCTTGGGTGGTGGAGGGGTAGAAATAGAAGGTGTAGGAATTGGAGAAGGGGACTCGTTTTCCTTTGTCACAATCACCGGTGTAGGTGTAGGAATCTCGGGTCCTTTAAACCTTTGCCACTTCGGGTGGTTTTTGCTTTCATCTCCCCTCTTGGATTAGCAACGGTGTTACTCAGAAGAGAACTCGAACCAGAGGCTTGATTACTTGGGAAGAAACTAGCCATCATATCCCTTAAGTCATTCGTTTGACTGCTTACAGAGCTTCTCATATCGGCTTGAAGATCATTCCCTTGTTTCGCCATATCCCCTTTCAAGTTGATGATTTGACTCTGAAGATTCTTCACTAGCGCGTCATTAGTCCTCATGTAAGTTTCAACCTCGTGATTAAATGCGGTGGGTTGGTTGGAAGGAGGAGCATGGTAAGTAGGTGGTTGATAAGCGGGTTGTTGGTAAACTTGGTTATTTCCTTGAGGTGGATATGGGTTTCTTTGGGTTTGATATTGATTTGGAGCTCGAGTTTGATTTTGATTGTTGCGATTGAGGCTGTTTTGGTTTTGAGGAGGAAAACCGGGTGGTGAAAGGAAGTTGTTTGAATGATAACTGAGCAAATTGCGGTCACCTTGAGGACGTGCTTGATAGCCTCCCGTAGAAAAGTTACCGTTAGCGGCATACACATTTTCCGGATTGTCATGAGTAGAAGGACAATCGGTGTATGAATGAGAACCACCGCAAATCTCACAAGAAGTTGCTACAGCTTTAGCTTGTTGAAATTGGTTTGTAGCCATGGTTAAAAAGTTTTGTTCATCTCGGCTATTTGGCGGGTAAGTTCGGTTATCTCTGGGTTTTATGAAGTAGAAGAAACATTGGCCCTCGTGTTATTCCTTGAAGATGTAGATGAATCCCAATTTTTGTGATGAGTGGTCATGTTCTTTATAAGCTCTCTACACTCCTGAGATCTTCTCTTCATGAATGTACCACCAGCGGCAGCATTAATCGTATCACGATCACGAAAAGTTAAACCATTGTAGAAAGTATCAATCAAAGTAACGGGGAGCATGTTATGGTTCAGACATCGGTCAATCAAGACATTGTAACGTTCCTAAGCATCGAAAAGAGACTCATCAGGTTCTTGAGTGAATCCACTGATTTGATTGCGAAGACTAGTGACTATGGATGGTGGAAAGTAGCGCGACAAAATTTTTTGAGTCATGTCATTCCATGTATGAATTGAGGTTTTGGGAAGACGATCAAACCATTTTTCGGCATGGTGGGATAAAGTGTGTGGAAAAAGGTGAAAGCGAAGAAAATCCATGGAAACACCGGGCAATTTCATGCTTTGAGTGATGGTTATGAATTTATCAAGATGTTTGTTGGCATCATCATCCGATAATCCGCGAAAAGGACAAGCGTTTTGAACTTGCTGGATCATGTGATGCTTCAACGAAAATTCAGGAGCCGTGATTTGCATCGGTGCAATCGGTCCTCCTCGTACTTTCATGGTTGGTTGACAAAGCTCCTCCATCGTTTGAAGGTCGGGTGGGGGAACATTGTTGTTGTTGTTGTTATTCAAATTGGGGTGAGGTGGGTTGTTATTATTGTTATGCACACCAGCCATATCTAAGTCTCGGGCTCAGAATAAGACGTAGATCGAGTACGCATACACTAAAAGGAAATAAAATATTTTTGGTTTTTTTATCGTTTTTATTGTTTTTGGATTTTTGAAAATTTTTGTGCTTAAAAATAACGTTCCCAAAAGAACGGATCCCAAAATCAAATTTTTTCTCACTAAAAGCCGTTGATCTTTACGAAAAGAGCCGGCAACGGCGCCATTTAATTTAATGACTATTGTGTATGTTCTTTTGAAGTGTTGTTCGTACTCGATTCAATCCGAATTGATCACTGTTTAAAGGTAGAATTATTGGTTCTGGTCACTAAAAGGGGGAGCTTTGTGTGTCTAATCTACTTGTAAACATAAAAGCTGAATATATAAAATAACTGAGAAATCTAACCTTTATTAATTGTGTAAACTGACCTCTGAATCTCTGGAAAACTCAACAAGTTCGGAATAACTACATCTTCGGAAAAACATCACAAATTCGGATAAATAGGTAATCTTCAGAATAATTGGAAATTCAGAACTCTTGAAGTTTTTCGGATAAAAGCCCTCTTTTCGGAAAAATAGATATCTTCGGAATAATCAAACAATCTTCGGAATAATGCAGTAAACTCGAAATAAGATGATTTTTCGGAATAATCTATTATCTTCGGAATAATTGGGATTCTCGGATAAACTGGTTTCTTCGGAATAATTACTATTTTTGGAATATAGGGATTCTCGGATAAAACAGACTTCTCGGAAAAGTAAAGTATTTTCGGAATAATTAGATAAATTCGGATAAATGGTTTTTTTGGATACTGGATATTTTTGGAATGAAGATAATTTCGAATAGATACTTTCTTCAGATAATGTATATATTCGGAATAATTGAGATGTTTTTCGTAATATGAATAATTTTCAGAGAAACGACTAATTCGGATAAATGAACAAATTCAGATTAAATGGAAATCTTCGGAATATAATCTTCGGAATACAGTGAAATCTTCGGAAAAACAAAACCCTTTTCCGAGGAAGGTAATAAACAGATACAGTAACAGAGTCGATCCAAAATAAGCCAAGATTAAGCACAATCAATTAAGCAATTAACCAAAACTAAAGCCAGATTTATTTTAAGAAAAACTAAATACGCCACAAATCAAAAACTTTAAAAACACAAATTAATCAAAATTATTAAAATCAACTTTTAATCAAAACTATTAATCTATTAAACCAACTTAATCAAAAATAAGCCAAACACTAATACATCAACAAGCACAATAAGCTTAAAACATCCACCACATCAAAACTAAAAGATCAATCACATGAATAAATCAATCACAAAACCAACTAGATGAAATCAACTACATGATTAATTAAATCACCACAAGATTAAGAAAGGTAGAATGAGAAATATGAAATTAACTTGATTAAATTTAAGATTAAGATTCAAAGTTACAAGATTAAGATGAAGATTAAGAAAACTTGAAAAGAAAGCTAGAGAGAGAAAAATAAACACACTAATTACCTATTAAAAAGTAAAGACTAAAAATTAACTACTACACTAATGACTATTTTCTAACTATATATTGGGGAAGGAGTAGGTGCTTATTTCTTCCTCTTTCTTCTCTTCTTTTAAAATATCTTGCTTTTTCGACTTTGTCTCGGGATTAGTCGAATAATAACTTGAACTCGTCTTCTAATTTTCTTCTTTTAGTAGACTTGGTTCTTCGACTTCGTTAAACTTCCGTCTTTAGTCTTATTCTTCGATAAATCTTCAGAATAGGCCTTTGACTTCCGTTCTTTTTGCACTCTTGATCTTTTGACTTCGTCTTTTTTCTTTTTCTTCGCTAAAAGCCCGTGAAAGCCCGTGTTTTCTTCCTTTTTCATCTTTTGGCCCTAAAACACAACAAAAACACAAACCACGCATAATTTCGACTTTTACGACATAAAATACACGTTTTGGCTTGATTTATCCTTGTTATAAGTGGTAAAAGGATAAGTGTTTTCATACTTATTAAATAACACTAATATTTAAATAACTAATATTTAATAGTCTTTTAAATAACACTTAATAACACTAATAGTCAAAAGATCTTTTTACTTGTTTTTCTTCCTTTAAATATTTTGTAATTTTCTATCTCTTTTAGTTTCCCTAATGTCTTATGTTGAATAAAGTCCAAGGTAGGTTAATTATGATGGAAAATATAAATCTTTCTTTGTAACTAATGCATTGCATGAGGACATTGCAATGGTCAAGTGTAGGGGATTTAATAAGTGTGAAAACACTTATCCTTTTACCACTTAATTATAATAATAACCAAGCCAAAACATGTATTTTATGTCGTAAATGTCGGAATTATGCGTGGTTTGTGTTTTTGTTGTGATTTAGGATCAAAATGTGAAAAGGGAAGAAAACACGGGCTTTCACGGGCTTTTATCGAAGAAAAAGACAAAAGACGAAGTCAAAAGATCAAGAGTGCAAAAAGAACGGAAGTCCAAGGCCTATTCTGAAGATTTATCGAAGAAAAAGTCTAAAGACGGAAGTTTAATGAAGTCGAAGAACTCAAGTCTAATAAATGAAGAAATTATAAGACGAGTTCAAATAATCCAGAGACAAAGTCGAAAAAAGTCGAAGAATTTATTAAGACGAAAAGACGAGAAAAGGAAAAAAGATCAACACATGTTAATCCTCCCTATAAATACCCTCCTAATGTGTCATTAGGAGGTGTTAACTAATTTGACACATTAGTCTTTCCATTTTATTTTCTTTCACTTTCATATTGTCATTTACTTAATTGTTCTTTAATTTCAAGTAAGTTTGTTGAATCCTTATCTTTAATTTCAAGTTTTATATTAATCTCTCATTCTACCTTTCTTGTTTGCTTATTCTTTATGCTTATTTGCTTATTCTCATGCTTATTTGATTGTTTGTTATGTTTTTATATGTTTGATTGTGTTGGCTTATTGATTTTATAGCTTATTGTGTGTTTGATTTGATTTTAGTTAAGTGTTTTTAATAGTTTAATTTTATTAAAAGTTGATTTTTATTATTTAGATTAATTGGTGTTTTTCAAGTTTTTGATTTGTGGTTGAATTAGTTTTTCTTAAAAGTGTTTTAGATTAAGTTTTGGTAAACTGCATATTTGGTTTTAGCTTATTCGTAGCTTATTTTGCTTGATTTATAGATATTACTGTACTGTTATCTGTCTTAAAACTATCTTCGGAAAAGGGTTTTAACATTCCGAAGAATTCCCTATTTTCCGAAGATTAGTTTTTCCGAAAATTTTCCTTGAAATTCTACTTATCCGAAATTCCATCCTTTTTCTGAATTAGTTACATTATTCCGAAAATTTAGCATTTCTCTGAATTCACTCTTTTTCCGAAATAACTGCTTATTCCGAGATTGTCCCATTTTTCCGAAGATATGTTCTTTTTCCGTCAATCCTTTTAGTTCCAAAAAAGCATGATTTTTGCGAAAATATGTTATTTTTTTCGAAATAATCCGTGATTCTGAAATAGCATTGTTTTTCCGAAAATTGGTGTTTTTTCTGAATTAGCCCTGTTATTCCGAAATAGGGTTATTTTTCCGAAGATTATGTGTTTATAAGAATTAGTGATTTATTCCGAATATTTTAGTTTTTCTGAGGATATTTGTTTTTACGAAAAAGTTCATTTTTAGTTTTATTTTATTTTATTTTATTTCTAGTTTTATTTTTATTAAGTTTTCAAATTTACTTTTCGTCAAGCTTTATTCTCCCGTCATTTACTTAATTTCTTTTAAATCTTTAATTTCTCTTCATTTAATTAATTTTCTTTTTTAGCTTTATTTACTTTACCATTTACTTTAAAGTTTTTTACAACAACGACAAATACATTTTCTTTTCACCAAAAGACGACTGAGTCACACATTAAACCAGTAATCAATGAATAGACATAATCAAAGAACTTTTTCAGTTATTAAATTCAGTTATTAAAATGGCGTCGCTGCCGGGGAAAGATCTTTTTACCACTTAATAGTCTTTTTCTTCGATAACACTAAATATTATTAATATTTAAGTGGTAAAAGGATAAGTGTTATTAGACTATTAGTGGTAATAGTCTTTTTCTTCGATAAATCTTAAGAACTGGCCTTGGACTTCCGTTCTTTTTGCACTCTTGATCTTTTGACTTCGTCTTTTGTATTTTTCTTCGATAAAAGCCCGTGAAAGCCCGTGTTTTCTTCCCTTTTCACATTTTGATCCTAAATCACAACAAAAACACAAACCACACATAATTCCGACATTTACGACATAAAATACACGTTTTAGCTTGGTTATTATCGTAATTAAGTGGTAAAAGGATAAGTGGTTTAAGTTTTCGAGATCGTGATACGATTAATGCAGCCATCGGTGGCACTTTTATGAAAAGAAGACCCGAGGAGTGTAGAGAGCTTATAGAAAACATGACTACTCATCACAAAAATTAGGATTCATCCGCATCTTTAAGGAATAACCCAAGAGTCAATGTTTCTTCTACTTTATCACAACCCGAGATGACCGAACTCACCCGCATGATGGCGAAATGAACAAAAATATCCTACTCATGGCTACGAATCAACAACAACAAGTTAAAGCTGTAGCACTTTCTTGTGAGATTTGTGGCGGTCCTCATTCATACACTGATTGTCCTTCTACTCATGACAATCCAGAAAACTTGTATGCGGCTTTTGGTAACTATTCAATGGAAAGCTATCAAGCCCGACCTCAAGGTGATCGTAACTTGCTAAGTTACCGTTCTAACAACTTTCTTTCATTCGGTTTTTCTCCTCAAAAAACCACAACCCCAACAGTTACAATAGAAGCAATCCAAACCCACCTCGAGCTTCTAATCCCTATCACCTACCCGCTCAACTAGCACAACCCATCACTCCACCCACAACTTATAATCATGATGTTGAAGCTTTTATAAGGACCCAAGGAGAGGTAGTTAAGAATCTTCAAAGCCAAATCATCAACTTGAAAGGAGATATCACTAAGCAAGGGAATGATATTCGAACCGAGCTTCGACATCATATGCAAACCTCTTTAAGCAATCAAACGAATGATTTGAAGAATATGATGGCTAGTTTCTTTCAAAGTACTCAACCCTCTACTTCGGGCTCTCTTCCTTCAAATACCGTCACCAACCCGAGAGCGAATGTGAGTGTTATTACTACACGCAGTGGAGCAACTCTAGTAGGACCTTTGACCCCTCCCCCAGTTACTCCATCTACACCTCCTCCACCACCATTTATCCCGCCTACTTCTACGCCTAGTACTAGTTCTACATTACCGTCTCCACCTCTTAATACAAAAGTACCCAAGAAGAACCCTTCACCAACACTACCTTCCACCTCTAAACCTTCAACATCTCAACCATCACCTTCTACACCTACACCTCATAAACCCAATATTCCTTATCCATCTCGATTAGACAAGTGCAAATTGCTCACCAAGGATGATAGTCAAGTGACAAACTTTTTGAAGAAGATTTCGGGAGTGAATATCACCATTAGCCTTGTTGAAGTTATTGCCCAAATGCCCACATTCGTTAAGATGTTTAAGGAGTTGCTTAGTAAGAAGGAGAAGATGGTCGAGTTTGTTAATACTCGCTTAAATGAAAATTGTTCTGCCGTCCTTCTTAAAGAACTTCCAGAAAAACTTGGAGATCCCGGTCGTTTTGTGCTACAATGTACTTTTAACCAAACCGAAGAATTTACTGCCTTAGCCAATCTCGGGGAAAGTATTAACTTGATGCCTTTAAGTGTTTGGAAAAAGTTATCATTACCCGATCTTACACCAACAAAGATGACTCTTGAGCTAGCAAATCGAACTCTTGCTTACCCCGTTGGTATTACCGAAGATGTGTTTGTTAAAGTTGGTACCTTCACTTTTCCGGTCGACTTTGTTCTTGTTGATTATGAAATGGACCCTCTTATTCCGTTAATACTTGGACGGCCATTCTTGAGAATCGGAAAAGCCTTAGTCGATGTTGCCGAAGGTGGACTCATTCTAAGAGTCGGGAATGATGCACAAGTGTTTAAAATGGGGAAGATCACAAACAAATCCCATGGACAAGAATCGGCGAATATGATTAATGTGCTTCAAGACGAGCTTGATACAACTACTTGTGAAAGTACAAAGCTTGATGATTTTGTCGTCTACAACAATCCTCTTTTCGATTCTTGCTATGATAATCCACTTTTCCAAGATGATGTGGATGATTCTCTCTCCAATTTGGATCCTCCACCAATTTATGAGTCTCCACCAATCTATGATGACTAGATGATGATTCTAGTTCCGATGTTGATGATTATGATGATTTTACTTCAGAGTATAAAGTCATGCCAACATATGATGATTTTGATGATGTTGATACTCTTTCGAGTGATTCTTCACATGATGGCCTTGTTCCTACTTTTGATGAAGAACCTCCACCAACAATGCTTAATCCTACTTTGGATGACTACTCATTTGAGGAAGACTTTGCTACTTTTCTCAATACATACTTCCCCAATGAGAATGATTCTCCTCTTTTGGACTTTGATTATGGTCTTTATCCTCCTTCAGATATGAAGAAACCCGTTTCAAAGGAGAAGAAGCCGCATGACACCGATATCTGTAGTACCTATGTCTTGACACCTCTTTATCCACCTTCTGAGGATGAGATTGTGATATTTACGAGCGGATCTTCTTCAAGGTCTACTGAGCCTGAGTGTTATTTTCCCTTAAAGGAAAAGGTGTTGGATCCCGGTATTGCAATTTTTAAGCCATCTTAGTATCCATCTGATGAAATAAAAGGAAAGATTTTTGGAACCAATGGAGATATGCTGGCACTACATCATACTGTCTACCACCGTGCTCAATCTTTGCTTAAGGGAACCTTGCCTACTCTTCTTTAGCTTGCCTTGTTCACCTTAAGCTTGTGCTCTTTAATGGATGAAAACCATGTATTTGATCCCGGTAGATGTTATTCAAGCTTCTTACCATGCTAATCAAGGTCGAGTCAGGCTCACGACTCGGTGAACCAAAACAAGCGCTTCTCAGGAGGCAACCCGCAGTATCTATCCTTTTTATCCATTTTTGTCATAAGTGTAGGGGGAGACCCTAGTATGTGTTTGTTGTTTTCTTTCTTATCATGTGCATGGATTCGAGCTTTAAAAGAGCCATTCTTGATGACTTTTGACAACCCGTGATTCCATGTACCCGTCTTCCCGGTTCTATCCTAAACTCTCTTGATTCTCTATTTTATATTCTTCAATATCAAAATAGGAATCACTTTAGTTGTCTCTTCCTTAGTAAGATTTAAACAAATTGCACAATGTCCTAAGTGTAGGGGATATTACTTCCACATGCTTAAACATTGAGGAAACTGTTTATATTAAGTGTAGGGGGGACTTCTATCGAAGTTAAGTTGGCTTTTCCTTGTATTTGTCCTCATTTTAACCGGAAAATTGATTTTTCGATATTTTTCAAAATTTTTGATCTATTTTGGCCTAGTTGTATTTACCTTTGTTATATTTATTTCCTTTCATTAGAATAAATTTCTAGCTAGTATCCTTAACGTGTTTAAGTCAAGTTTTGCTAGGCTTTTATATAGGGAACTTTAAAAACGCGAAAGTCTTAACTCTTACGGGTTAAGAACAAGAACTTTTCGCAAGTTCCTATAATTGACCCTAGAAAGTCGTTTATCAAGGGAACATTAAAATGCGAATTCTTAAACTTGAAAAAGTCTAAGTTACAAGATCCTATTGATGACTTGAAAACCCGAAACTTTGATTTAATAGGCTAAGCATCCACGAGTCTCATTCCTTGATATTTTAAATTGTGGAGAACGAGAAATGATAGTCAATTATAAGTTTGGTATTCTTTCATGAATTTATGTGAGTTTATTATGAGATTTTTCTCCCATCGCTTGTTAATAAATTTAATTGCAATAAGTAAGGTTGTACGATTTGAAAAGTTACTTAGCTTCTAACACAAGATCGTTTAAAAGTTGCTCGGTATTAAATAGATTTCATAGCCAAGGCATAACTTATTGAAGCGGGATGCGAAGATTGGCGAGTCCGAAAAGGCCCTAACAAGGCATGAGGGCTACATTTTGTTGCTAAAGATCCCAAGTGATGTGAAGAATCATTTATCAAAAATCAATATGAAGGATCGAGACACAAGACGAAAAGCAAATACTCTCCTAAAGACCATGGAGAAGTCTATCCGAAAAGACCTTAGCAAGGTATGAGGATAAATAGATCCAAGTCGTAAAAGGAGGCGGATCGTTGTATATCAAAATCCCAAATAAAGATTGGAGAAAAATGAAGAAGTCGTGGTCCAAGTATGAAGAATCTCTCAAAACTTCAAGTGAAGAAATTCCTATTATGAAGAGAAGACCATAATTTCATGAACGTCTCTCAAGATTTTAAGTATGAAGTCAATGCCAAATATCGATCCGAGAAAGGCCTCAAATCGTGAAGCGAGTTATGCCAAGATATAAACTTTATGAGGTCCCGAGAAGCAGTTTTAAAATATTTTGTCATTTAGCTAACTATTGATAAAATCGTCCTACTTTATTTTCGGCCTAAATAAATTATCGAAATAAGTCAAACAATGCATCCTCGTGATCATTCAAGACAACAATAAAATATAAGAGATACACCTAGGAATAAGGGAGTCTAAGTGAATAATTGGGCCACATGTGTTTGTGTTAGTTTTCTAACTTATAATAACAATGATCTCGTTTTTAAGCTTGGTATGGGGAACGCGAAACTCCAGGGTGATAAACATTCATGACATTCCAAAACCCTAAGGTAAGTCTGTGATCTTTTTACTTGTTTTTCTTCCTTTAAATATTTTGTAATTTTCTATCTCTTTTAGTTTCCCTAATGTCTTATGTTGAATAAAGGCCAAGGTAGGTTAATTATGATGGAAAATGTAATTCTTGCTTTGTAACTAATGCATTGCATGAGGACATTGCAATGGTCAAGTGTAGGGTATTTAATAAGTGTGAAAACACTTATCCTTTTACCATTTAATTATAATAATAAAAAATCCAAAGCGTGTATTTATGTCGTAAATGTCGGAATTATGCGTGGTTTGTGTTTTTGTTGTGATTTAGGATCGAAATGTGAAAAAGGAAGAAAAGACGGGCTTTCACGGGCTTTTATCAAAGAAAAAGACAAAAGACGAAGTCAAAAGATCAAGAGTGCAAAAAGAACGGAAGTCCAAGGCCTATTCTGAAGATTTATCGAAGAAAAAGTCTAAAGACGGAAGTTTAATGAAGTCGAAGAACTCAAGTCTAATAAATGAAGAAATTATAAGATGAGTTCAAATAATCCCGAGACAAAGTCGAAAAAAGTCGAAGAATTTATAAAGACGAAAAGACGAGAAAAGGAAGAAAAGATCAACACATGTTAATCCTCCCTATAAATACCCTCCTAATGTGTCATTAGGAGGTGTTTGCTAATTTGACACATTAGTCTTTCCATTTTATTTTCTTGCACTTTCATATTGTCATTTACTTAATTGTTCTTTGATTTCAAAATTATTTCAAGTAAGTTTGTTAAATCCTTATCTTTAATTTCAAGTTTTATATTAATCTCTCATTCTACCCTTCTTGTTTGCTTATTCTTTATGCTTATTTGCTTATTGTCATGCTTATTTGATTGTTTGTTATGTTTTTATATGTTTGATTGTGTTGGATTATTGATTTTATAGCTTATTGTGTGTATGATTTGATTTTAGTTAAGTTTTTTTAATAGTTTAATTTTATTAAAAGTTGATTTTTATTATTTAGATTAATTAGTGTTTTTAAAGTTTTTGATTTGTGGTTGAATTAGTTTTACTTAAAAGTGTTTTAGATTAAGTTTTGGTAAACTGCTTATTTGGTTTTAGCTTATTCGTAGCTTATTTTGCTTGATTTATAGATATTACTCTACTGTTATCTGTCTTAAAACTATCTTCGGAAAAGGGTTTTAACATTCCGAAGAATTCCCTATTTTCCGAAGATTAGTTTTTCCGAAAATTTTCCTTGAAATTCTACTTTTCCGAAATTTCCTCCTTTTTCTGAATTAGTTACATTATTCCGAAAATTTAGCATTTCTCTTAATTCACTCTTTTTTCCGAAATAACTGCTTATTCCGAAATTGTCCCATTTTTCCGTAGATATGATCTTTTTCCGAAAATCCTTTTAGTTCCGAAAAAGCAAGATTTTTCCGAAAATATGTTATTTTTCCGAAATAATATGTGATTCCGAAATAGCATTGTTTTTCCGAAAATTGGTGTTTTTCTGAATTAGCCCTGTTATTCCGAAATAGGTTATTTTTCCGAAGATTATGTGTTTATCAGAATTAGTGATTTATTCCGAAGGTTTTTGTTTTTCTGAGGATATTTGTTTTTACGAAAAAGTTTATTTTAAGTTTTATTTTATTTTATTTTATTTCTAGTTTTATTTTTATTAAGTTTTCAAATTTACTTTTCGTCAAGCTTTATTCTCCCGTCATTTACTTAATTTCTTTTAAAGCTTTAATTTCTCGTCATTTAATTAATTTTCATTTTTAGCTTTATTTACTTTACCATTTACTTTAAAATTTTGCAATTTCATTTTACAACAACGACAAATACACTTTCTTTTCACCAAAAGACGACTGAGTCACACATTAAACACGTAATCAATTCGAATAGACATAATCAAAGAACTTTTTCAGTTATTAAAATCAGTTATTAAAATGCCGCCACTGCCGGGGATTATTTGAACTCGTCTTATAATTTCTTCATTTATTAGACTTGACATCTTCGACTACATTAAACTTCCGTCTTTAGACTTTTTCTTCGATAAATCTTCAGAATAGGCCTTGGACTCCCGTTCTTTTTGCACTCTTGATCTTTTGACTTCGTCTTTTGTCTTTTTCTTCGATAAAAGCCCGTGTTTATTATTTTCATTTTAATAAACACTTATCCTTTTTAATAACTGATACAAGAAAATAAAATGGAAAGACTAACGTGTCATATATAAAAAATAACACTAGCAGTGGCTAGCAGCAGGGGAAAGGAGTTCCCACTGCTTTGACTATTTAAATTGCTAATTTAGAGAGATCCAGTTGGATTCAATGGAAAACAAAGGCACCCATACAACCAGTGAGTTGTAAGGAATCAATATCAAGCAAGAAATCACAAATTGGTTCAGCCAATAAGCACAGAATAAGCAAACAGTCACCAGATACCACAAAGACCTTGAAAATAAGCCGTTATGAACTAAAAAGCAGTTTAAGCATGAATAAGCCAACCAAAATGAACCATATGCATACACAAGCTATAATAAAGTCAAATAATCACAAATAAACTTGTTTCAATCACTGGATCAAACATTAGAAGCAGATTCAAGCTTATGCATATCACTGATGAACAAAGTGATTATCCAAAATACTTTTGCTAATCTAAATGACCACCAGTCCGATTTTAAACCCTTAAATCCCTTTCCCTGGTTGTTATAACTAAAACTTAGCACTTGTTAACCCTAGTCTACCCTTAGATCTAGGTGTCCTCAGAATTTTAGCCAATTTTACCAAGTAAATCAGATTTTATGGTCCTTTGTTGGATTTAAGTGATTCAAGCCACAAAAGTTGTAGATAAATGACCAAATATACCAGTTAAACAATAACCAACACAAAGCAAGACAATACAACCACACAAGTTGCCTTAAATCCTAGTATATCAGTTAACCCAAACAACCCTTTGTAAACTGATTTCTTAAGTTTTCAAAGGACTTGTGTGATTTAAACCCACAAACCAAGATCTAATCAACCCTATAACAACAATCAAACTTCAGAAAACACAAATCAACCACAATAACACAGATTCACAGATAAATATCCAAATTCACCCAAAAATCATGCAATTTCAGAAAAATAAAAGGGAATAGAGATGCAAACCTCCAAGACTCACATCCAAGCCTTGGATTGTTTGAGCTGAGATGCTAGCAAGAACAAGCACCAGCTTCCAATAGCTGCTAAGAAGAACAAACACAAGGGTTAACCAAAAACAGGTTATGACTTAATTTTTGAAAACAAGAGTTTTATTACTTAAAACCTTTCCTCAAAATCAATCAAACAGATTAATGGAACTCATACTTTAGCTAATCAAACACCAAACATTCATAAAACACAAAAGAGAATTCACAATTTCAGAAAATCAAACTTTTTATTTCATAAAAAGGAATTACAAAGCATTAGCTAAAATCTGGAACAAAGGGGCTCTCACATGTTGAGGCCTCCTTTTATAGACTGCATAGACGGTTCTTGAATGGAAAAATACAAGAAAACCCTAGCTATGAATCCTCAAAATTTCTCTTTGCCTTCTACACGCGTTTGATGTGTATGAGTTGTCATCTTAAACGTTCATTTTGTGCTTGGGGAGCAAGTAGTAGCCATAAAGTGTTGATTTTGCCATGTCAGATTGCTTGGAGAGGAAGTTGGTTTCTCATTGGTGGACGAGGTTGAGTGTGGGGTCACATGGTGAGTGGGATTGGGGAATTTTTGTGTGGGATGGGTTTGTGTGTGTGTGTGTGAATTAAGCGTGGGACTGGGTAATTTGTATTTACCCGTTGTTTTAAGTGATGGGGTAACTGGGTTTATTAGGTAAACAGTAACAAGTTTTGATCCGAAAAAGGGGGGGTGGGGTGTGTTTGGCGCGTGTTTGTGATGTTTGAATGTTTGACATGGCAACTACGGTCCTTGTGTTTTGGCAGAAAGTTAATAACAAGTTTATTTACTTAGCAAACTCGTTTTCCTTTGTAAACTAAGTTTCTGAATTCATGTTTGGGCCAAAAAAAGTTTCTAAACAAGGATTTAGGGCTTTTAACACTTTAGGCTAATTACAATTTCAGTCCTTATGATATTTTAACCATTTTTTAAGGACTAGAAATGTAATATTCTTGAACTTCAAGGGATTCTTTGAATCGTGGACTTTATGAAGGACCATTCTTGACATTTTGGACTTGTTGAAGGACTAATCTTGTCAA
Organism: Glebionis coronaria; assembly: GCA_025667525.1. Classification (NCBI taxonomy): domain Eukaryota; kingdom Viridiplantae; phylum Streptophyta; class Magnoliopsida; order Asterales; family Asteraceae; genus Glebionis; species Glebionis coronaria. The sequence goes on from CM046878.1 coordinate 270,740,007, forward strand.
TCCTTCAAACTTGGAGGACCTTTTTGTAATTTTGACAAACTTAAGGGACCAAACTTGTAATTATGAAAATACAAGGGTATTAAGTGTAATTTCTTCATAAATGAGGGCTCAATCTTGTACATCTTCAAGTATTCAAGGGTTTTTCTTTGATAAATCACAAACTAGGGCCCGGTTCATTGTGCGGCTTCGTTTCTCGTGTTCGTTTTTCCTTGTTTCTTGTGATCTTTTGTCTTTTTCACGATATCCATACCTAAAATACACAAGTAAACAAACACAAGCATATATATGGTATTTTATGATATTTTATGCATTTAAAACCCGAAAAGAACGATGAGATCATGTATAAATGCTATCTCATCAACAAGATGTAACATAAACACACATAATATCTTTTGAGAGGCATTCTTGCAAGAGTAGATCATATGCTATAGAAAATTCGTCTCTTTCAGGTTGATGGTCGTTCACTTTTTGTTTAATAGATTCCACATATTTCAAATCATCAAACATTTCTTGCTTAATTAATGTTTCAAATTCCAAAATATGTTTTTGCGTTCTTTCCGCAAGCGGAATTAAAATACTTTTCACAAGCACAGTTATATCGTGAGGAAGTTCTTTGTTGCCTTACAAACGTTTACGTCCTTTCCAGCCGTCATCTACAACCTTTTTGAAGTTTTCAACGTTTTGTTAAAGAAAACTAAGTGCTTGCTTACTCTTTCTTACAGAAACTTTATATGGCAAGTACTCAATAAATTTTGAAACAATAGTTTTCTTAGTGGCAAAAACTTGTCTCCATTTAATTCTTATTTGTTCACATTCGTAAAATATTTGCTAACGAGACTTCTATTTTTGTGGTTTGAAAATTTCATAAAGACTATTTTCATAAGCATAATTATATGGTTTCACAAAGGCTTTATTCACTGGTGATCTACTCTCTTCTTCAAAAATTAATGACTCATCACTATCGGGCCTAGAAATTAAACAAACAACGTCGATCCATTGGGACTCCTCAAGATATAGGCACGGGTTCTCAGATTGAGCTTGCTCGAGGTACTTAGATCTAGCAAAACTAGCGTTACCCTTGAAAAACGAACGAGGTGCCAACATTCGCATGGTTTGAATAGATTGATTTGTTTAATAAACAATTTTCTTATAAAAATCAATTTGCACTTCAAGTTCCACGACTTTGTCAATGTCTTTAGCTTGTTTAATTTTGAAATCTTTTTTCAAGTTTGCAACCTCTTCCGTTTTCGTAGTGACTAGTTTAGTTTTATCCTCTTGCAGAAAATCAATCTTTTGACTTAACTCATTCACTTTGGTGGTAGCAAGATATGTTTTGTCGTTCCGTACTTAAAGAGGTGTTATAATGTGACAATCTAACATTTTCAGGTAGTGAATTATTTTCTCGTATAATATTTTGAAACTGATTTTTGTGTTAGTTGATGAACTCACAATTTACGGATTTAAATTTGGGCTTACGTGCATAATTTAGCATCCTTTACGACTAAACCGGAAACCTTAGGATTACGTATTTACGTTTTTGAACTCCGTTTTTGATGAGACAATTTTTATTAGATTCATTTTGTGCCGTTGATTCATAATTTATAAAAACGTTTTTCGTAAAACGACCCGAGGGCACGCAAATAGAGGAAACTAGAATCGAGGAGTACCCGTAAATTAGCGGGATGTGATAAAATAAATTATCCCACCCCACTATCTATGGGACGGCCCAAGCTAGACACCACATCAAAGATGTGGCTATCTATGGGACGGCCCAAGCTAGACACCACATCAAAGATGTGGCATCATTTTAGCTCTTAGCTTACAAGTGTAAGCTTAGCCTTACACTTAAGCTACCACTAACCACAAAAACCATTAGCTTCTCATTTACCACCATTTCTCTCATGCAAACAACTCTCAAACTCTCTAAACTCTCACCCTATTGCCGTCCCACATTCAAGAACAAACACCCCATTTGATCTTTTCTAGCCACAAGATACTTGTTATCTAGCTATATTATGGAGTAACCTTGAAGCCTGTGCTTGGTTGCCATTTTAACAACAAAGGAGGTGATTTGCTTGTATCTTAGGGCTGATTTCTCAACATACTTTCTTGGTGTTTGATGATCTAGGAGATATATTTGGTTCATCAAGTTGTTGTCTTCCAAAAACAAGATATACTCTTGGTTGGTAAAGAAGATCATCCTTTCCATTTCTCTTGTTATTTTTGTAAAGATCAAATGTATTTTCTTTCTTGTTGTATATGTATATGATGAATATATGATGATAAAAATATTGTGTGGGGATCAAGTTTTGATAAATATGCTTAAAAAGATGAATAACCATAAGAAACAAGACTAAAATCATGCTTAATTTGTTGGCTGTATAAAAACAGTAAGTAACCAAAACTTAAACTGATAAATTTGCACGGTGGAATCCATTTACAGTAACTATAAGATGTCATACACATGTGAGAGTTGGCCATGCAATGGAATCATTAAAATGAGTGAGATATGATCAAAACAAGATGAGTGTGCTAATCTGAATAGTCTGTTTTGTTGGGACTGTTAAGGATAGTTAAACATAAAATGAGCAGTAGCTATAACTAACGTAATTGTAGCAGATAATATGAAGTTCATGTCATCCAAAAATGAGCTTCTAATTCATTGTATAACTCTAGATATGATAAAAATGGTGAAGATGAAACTAAAAATCAGATTTTGGAGAATTAATGTTTAATACTATTATATAAGCACTCAAATTATATAGTATAAAATATGAAATTAAAACCCACTAACTTATGAATTTCATTTATATAAATATGTATAAGGTTAAATAAATGGACAATTTATAAAAATGGTAGTTGAATAATATTTATATGTTATAAAAACTATAAATATGATTTTTACGACTTTTTCGGCTATTACCGTAAAATTAACGTTTTTCGCCAATTAAAACTTAGACGATCAAACCCGTCTAATGTAAAGTTTTTTAAAAGTCATATACTGATATATAAGTATCTAATACAAGTAAAAACCGATAAAACCTGAACTATAGGACATACGGACATTAACGAGCTAAGTTAGCATATTGGACTAATAATTGGACTAAATAAGTTAAACACTTATAAAAAGTATTTATTGGGCTTAACCCATTTGGGCCCAACATGTAAAGTGTAAATACTGATAATACAAGTATAAAATGGATTAAAACAAGTTAAAGAACTTATAATAAGCATATTGGACTTAAAATATGTAAATAGGTAAAACTAAGTAAACTAGTAAAAAGTTACCAATACATAAACACTAAAATGAGTAAATAAGAATATATAAACCCACTTGATCATCATCATATGTGCAAAATCATCATATGTATATTGTTATTTTGATAAAGTCATTGGACAAAAGTCTAAGACCGATTATTATTTATATAGGTTTACGTGACCGAAGCACGCCCGTAGCCGATAATCCACATTTAATTATCAACGTGAGTTCATAGTCTCGCACTCTTTTAAATGTTTTTAAAAATGATTTGTAAACCCGCGAGGGAGATAACATACTAGTTTTTGATAAAAATAGAACACAAGTAGTCCCGATGGTATGCTTAATGATATGGACCCGAATGATGCTATGACCCTATAAACGAGATAAAAAGGATTATTAGTAGTTAGGTTTTGTCACTTAAAGTCCCATTAGCATGAATTGTGAACTACCGGCATTTGGTAGACGCTTATGCATATGATAGTACTTTTTAGGGACGATCACCCCAGTTCGCGCCTTGACGGTTGATCCCCGTCGTACCACATTGATTGGTAAGCGAATTTATGTATGAGAAGATTTACATAGCGTGATTTTTGTGACGACACGCTAACTTAGATGGGCAAATTGTTTGTCGGGTTCGCGGCCCGTTGTTTTCATAGTAAGGTAACAATGTCATGCGGCTAATAATAATCCATAATGTATTCCAATACGATTCAATATTGATGCTAATAACGATAATAATATTACCTATAATGGTAATATTAAGGCTACGGTCTCATGGACGGTTTAAGATGTATGCTTGATTTATATATTTCCTGACTAGCAATACGAGGACTTACTTTTGATATTATACTTGTGTTCTGATTTCAACGATTGTTTTATATAACGGTTTTATTAAACTCTATGAATTCACTCGGCATTCGCTGATATGATTTTTGCATGTTTTTATCTCAGGTGCTTGAAGGTAATCCGGATGGAGATCGACTCTGATGGCCCACAAAATATTAAAAATGTTCATTAGATCTATGTTTTGTAAACTTAATGACCTGTATAATTTGGGACCTGTTGTACACTTTAAAACTTTATATTCAATGAATGTATGTTGAACCTTGTACAACCATTTTTATGTGTTGTCTATGATTGGAGTTATTGTGCTATCTCGTAACACTCTAAAAGACCCTTCCGCTGTACCGATATGAAAATTGAGAGTGTTACAGTTTGGTACCAGAGCTCTCGTTATAGAGAACAAAAGATTTTAAAAACCAAGATTTTGAACAAAACTTTTCAAAATCTTTTAACAATGAACATTTGAGAAAATATTTGAAAAATCTTTTGACTATAACGGTGCCAAAGATCTCCGACGTTACCAACAAGCCCTATTGAGAAGATATATATTTTGATATATATAATTTAATTTATATATATGTATATATCGTGGTTTCAGTATGTAATTGTTTAATAAGTATGTTATCCTAATACGAGATATATATATAAATGCAGATTGTCATGGCTGACCCTAATATTCCTGTAGAGAACCATGCTATTCCCGAACCTAATGTAAATGATGATCCTTATTTAGACTTAGTATATTATGATATGGATGATGAGGAGGAACCATTTGAGGATCCCGAGCCTGAGATAGGACTAGGAGATCAGATTGCCCCTCAGGTTGATATGGTAGAAAATGAGATTGATAATGTTGATATTGAGAATGATGATGAGATTGGGTTAGATAATTTAGATGATGAGATTGACGACGAGGATGTCGAGGAGGATGTAGGTATAGACGATGAGGTTGATGATGATGAGGAAGCCGAGCTTATTTACCCTTATGATGTTCCAGAGGGCGAGCCTTTACCCCCACCAGTTTATTTGTCTGATTCTGAGGTTGAGCTACCTAGGGATGAAATGTTTGAATCGTCTGAATCTGATTCTGAATCAGACGAGGATGAGGATGATAATGCACCTGACGGTACTGATGGTATTGCTACTCGTAGACGTGTGATAGGAGAGTCGTCTAATGGTCGAGAGGCTACTCATATTGATGGTCTTGCACTATGGGCCTTGAGACGTGATCTAGATGCTTCCCGTGCTCAGAGTAGTATGACAGAGATTGGATTAGGTGTTGTTCAAACTCATGTTGCTTATTTGGAGTCGAAGACTAAGGTTGGTGAGAAAGAGCGGGAATTGCTTAGTTTGGATTTGACTGATGTAGAGCATGGTTTGAATGAGGCTTTTAGGAGGTTATCTCTGTTAGAAAGTGGTGAGTTTGCTGCAATGAAGAAAAAGGTGAATTATATGGAGATTCAGTTGAATGTAGCTCGTGCGATGCGTGAGAAAGGTGAAAAGGAGTTGAATATATCTGTGGGATGGAATAGTAGATTTTATGCTGACATGGTTGAAAGGGGAGTGATCCGTAAGCGCCCAGCTGAAGATGTGTCTAGTGATCGTCCGACAAAGATACAGAAGACAATGGATGATGGACCATCTGGCGGTTCTTAGTAGACCAGTCTGTATTTAGTAGTGACCTTTGCATCTCTTGTACTTTTGTAGCTTTGACTGAACCGACTTGTTAGTAGTAGACTTGGCACGAATTTTGAGTATATATAGTGCTAGAAACTTTGATATGGGATGTAACTAAGACAATGCTTTTGTTTCAAATCGAATGAAATATGTATCTTGTCTTGAATTCCATATTGTGCCTTATTTGTATCTTGATTATGAATTTAATCCATATTATATGAATCCCTTGTTGGGTGAATGCTTAATACTTTGAAATTGTGAAATTATAGAACTATGCCGCCCAAGAAAGCTGTAACTAAGGATGATGTACGTAGGATTATTACGGATCAAGTTACTGCATCTATGACTGAATTTATGGAAAATGCTAGAAATGAAGCTGGCGGTAGTGGAGCTGGCGGTAGTGGAGCTGGCGGTAGTGGAGTTGGCGGTAGTGGAATTGGTGGTACTAATGGGAATGTGAATGCTAATAATGTGAATGCTAATGCTGGAGGAAATGTAGGAGGACTTGGAACTAATGCACCTGAAGTTGGTGGTTGTACTTATGTGATGTTCATGAAGTGTGAACCTCTACCTTTTAATGGAACTGAAGGTGCTGTAGGATTAAGCCAGTGGATTGAGAAGATTGAGTCGGTGTTTCAGATTAGTAAGTGTAAAGAGGAAGATAAGGTGACTTTTGCTATGGCTACTCTTAAAGGTCGTGCGTTGACTTGGTGGAACGGGAGAATTGCTTTCATGGGTATTGATGCTGCTAATGCTACTCCTTGGGCTGAAATTAAGAAGTGGATGACTTTGGAGTTTTGTCCCCGTAGTGTGATTATTAGGTTAGAACAAGAGTTGATTCATCTGCGAATGAAAGGTGTGGACATTGATAGTTACACAAACTGATTCCATGAGTTGGCCTTGCTGTGTCCTCGATTGGTGGAACCCGAAGAGATCCAAATTGAACAATATATTAAAGGGTTGACCAAGAATATCCAGGGGGACGTGACATCATCTAAAACACTGACCATTGATGATGTTGTTCGAATGGCTTACCAACTCATTGGACAGATAATTCAGGATAGGGAAGATGAAGCCCGTGTTGGTGAGAAAAGAAAGGGAGACGGTGATCGTGTAGATAGAGGTGATTATAGGAAGAATTTCAATCACCGGCAGAACCAGAGAAAGGGGAATGCAAATGATCTTACCAACAACACACCGCGCAACGATGATAGATGTCCTAAGTGTGGCAACAAGAGGCATGCTGGCGATTGCTGGAAGTGCCGAAATTGCGGAAAGCTTGGACACAAGGTTGAAAGGTGTAAGAAGGGAACCATTTGCTTCAACTGTAATGAAGAAGGTCATAGGAAATCGGAATGCCCCAAGTTGAAAGCGGTTGTACCTGGAAGAAACCCACAGGGTGGTTTCTATCAACTTGGAACAATTGAGGTGAAGAAAGAGGATCCGAATGTCGTTACTGGTATGTTTTTACTCAACAATCATTATGCTGTTGCTTTATTTGATTCGGGTGCCGATAGGAGCTTTGTATCCACTAAATTGAGTGCCCTTATTGACATTGAACCTGTTGAGATAAATACTAGTTACGAGGTGGAATTGGCTGATGGTAAATTAGTGAAAACTAATAAGCTATTAGAAGGATGCTCTCTAAATCTCTTGAACTATTCCTTTCCGACTTATTTGATGTTGATATAATTAGGTAGTTTTGATATTATTATTGGTATGGAATGGTTGTCGTTGAATAATGCTACTATTTTATGTGGAGAGAAGAAGGTTAAGATTCCTCTTAGGAATAGGACGTTAGTAATTGATGGTAATCGAGGTGAATCCCGTTTGAAAATTGTTTCATGTATTAAAGTCCAAAAGTATATCAAGAACGGTTGTGAGTTATTCTTAGCTCAAGTGACCGGGAATGAGTCTAGGGAGAAACGATTGGAAGATGTACCTATTATTTGTGAATTTCTTGAGGTATTTCCTAAAGATTTACCCGGACTTCCACCGATAAGGCAAGTAGAGTTTTGAATCGATTTAATACCTGGTGCTGCACCGGTGGCACGTGCGCCTTACCGATTAGCCCCTTCTGAATTAAAGGAGTTATCTAAGCAACTTAAGGAGTTGTTTGATAAAGGTTTTATTCGACCGAGCTCGTCGCCTTGGGGAGCTCCAGTCTTGTTCATTAAGAAGAAGGATGGATCTTTCCGTATGTGCATTGATTATAGGGAACTGAATAAGTTGACAATTAAAAATCAATATCCTTTACCTAGGATTGATGATTTGTTTGATCAACTACAAGGATCTAGTGTGTATTCTAAAATAGATTTGCTGTCAGGATATCACTAACTTCGCGTCCGTGAAGAAGATATTCCTATAACTGCATTTAAAACTCGTTATGGACACTATGAATTTCAAGTAATGCCATTTGGGTTAACTAACGCACCTACAGTTTTCATGGATTTAATAAATCGAGTGTGCAAGCCCTACTTGGATAAATTTGTGATTGTGTTTATCGACGATATTCTAATCTATTCTAAGAATGAAGATGAACATAGAGAACATTTAAGGATTATTTTGAAATTGTTAAAGGATGAAAAGTTGTATGCTAAGTTTTCTAAATGTGATTTCTGGTTAGATTCTGTGCAATTTCTTGGTCATGTGATTAACGAGGATGGAATTCATGTTGATCCTGCAAAGGTTAAAGCTATTAAGAATTGGTCTGCACCGACAACGCCAACAGAAGTGCGACAGTTCTTAGGATTGGCTGGCTATTATAGGCGATTCATTAAAGAATTTTCTTTAATAGCTAAACCATTGACTAAGCTTACCCAGAAGGATAAACGTTTCGTTTGGGGAAGTGATGAAGATGGAGCATTTCAGACATTGAAGCAAAAATTATGTAGTGCGCCAATTTTATCATTACCCGACGGGAGTGAAGATTTTGTAGTGTATTGTGATGCATCTCTTAGAGGCTATGGAGCTGTTTTGATGCAGCGAGAAAAAGTGATAGCTTATGCTTCTAGGCAATTAAGGAAGAATGAGGAGAATTATACTACTCATGATCTTGAGTTAGGAGCTGTAGTCTTTTGAAGTGTGTATAGTTGAAGTTCGTTTTTCTCAGTTCTTAACAAATTGAAAGTCCTAACAAGATCGGGTTTTTATTGTTTTTGGTTGTTAATGTTTTTTGGATATTCTATTGCTAATTCAAACAATGCCTTGCAAAAAATGAAAAATATCGTCTACTTATATTTAAAACACAGTGCAAATACCAAATTTTTATTCAATTAAAATGCCAAATGTAAATTCTACAAACTATAAGAACTGGAAACGTAAATTCTATGAAATTTAAATGCTAAAAATGTAAAGCTAAAAAGTTTAAGGACTAAATGTGTAAAAACAGTAAACTAAAAGGACTTAAGATGAACATTGTTCAAACAAGTAACTAATTGTCAACAAAATTGAAACTTCCCAACTGATTTTAAACAAACTTTAAAGTATAAGGACTGATTAGTTGCAAACCCTAAATAGTTGAAAGATTAGCCATGATTACAAACAGATTAATTCTTCAAGGACCTTAATGCAATTTTTCAAAACTTTTTAACAAAAACGGGTATTGAACTTCAATAAGCTCGTTTGAGCTTATTTCTAAACGAAATTTGACCAAACAACTTGCAAACGACTTAAAATCATATTTAAGCTAGACCTATACAAGGAAATTGGCTGAAAGTCACCTAAAAGCTGATAAGCTAATTTCAATAAGCACACAATAAGCTACAAGCTAAACCAGACTTGCACAACTAGATTTTAGTGAAGATTCTTGTTAATAAGCTCAAAAGAAAGACGGGAAATTAAATCTCATGAAAAATCATCTAGTAATAAGCTCAGAATTTGAAAATAAGCCAAAAGAGTGCTTATGTTGACTTTCGTTGACCAGATTTTTCAATAAGCCCAAAATCTCAAAATTCAACCACGAACACTTATTGAATGAAATTGTGAAAGAAAATTGACTGGTTAATGAAGTGGAAATAGAGATATGAAAAAACAGTTCACCAAGTTACAGAAACTTGCATTTGCTTAATGTCTCAAACTTTTGCTTATTTCTACTTGAATACTTGATACTGTACACTTTCCTTATACAATTTGAAACTTCATATGTTGAGTAAGAAATGAGAACTGGTTTGGAGTAATTTCATCAACTAATAAAGGAATACCAAGCAAATCAAATTGACAACTTTCTGATAAGGAACTAGTATAAAACTGACCCAGACTTTTTAAATGACCATTTGCCTTTTTGAATAGAACTTTGACTCAAAAGTGACTTAAAACTGTTTATAATGACTAGTTAACTGAAAATGAACACAAGTTTGTCAAATTCTATCACTTAAAATCTAAAACAAACCTAATGCCAAACACCTCTTTACTGATCTTTTGAAAACTTTTATGAAGACTTATTGATCAAAAGGTTAAACTGAGTTAAAAGCTTTATCAAACTAAGTTTAGTAGCCAAAATGAAGTGTGTAAGAGCTAGAAACAAGCAGGATACTTAACTAGAACTCAAAATGGTAAGCAAAGCTAATTGACTGATAAGAAACTGAAGAACAGGACAAGTACTAGGATATTAAGCAAGATTAATCTACCAATAAGCTACAACAACACTGAAATCAGATCAGAAACAGGCTAGAACAACTTTTATCATGCAATCAAGCAAGATTAAACTAGAATGAAGCATGCATTCAACTGTTAAGTGGAATTGAAAATCAGAAACTCAAAACCTTTAACTAAGGCCTCCTTTGGGGAGTAGAGGAGCGCTGAGCTCTCTAGTCTAGTGCTAACCACCACCTTAGCACTAGAAAACACTAATCAACAATCAATCAATTAGCTACAGCCATAAGAATCACCATAACTGGACTGGAACTCATCAAATTCTGCTAGAAATGAACTGGATCAACAAAGCAAGTACAACAGCTACAATCTTCAAACTTAGTCAGTTATGATCAAGTGATGATCATAACAAACCAAAATCAGCAACAAATGGGATCAATGAAGCAGGAATGAACAGTAGAAAGGTAATAAGAGTTTTGGAGGGAAAACGGAAATTTGAATTTTATTGAATGAAAAGTAGTTACAAGGGTAGTTATCTGTTACAACTAACTATAACAGACTCAAGATTGTGTCAAACTCTTGAGTTGTTAAGCTGAAACTAAGAAATGAGTTGAGAGAAAAAACTAAAGTGTGTGTGATTTCACACTTTCTACCATACAAGAAATGAGAACTGAACATGGTATTTATAGACTTCAGGAGTAAAGCAGTTGGGGTTGGTGACGTGTTGGAACCAATCCCCAGCTTCCACGTGTCAAAAATCTGCCAATTGGATTTTGATAATGAAGAACAAATTTGGGGAGTTTCTCTTGAGTTGATTTCAGCTTAATTGGTTATGCTCATTGAATTCGTCTTGTGATTTTGAGCAAAATTGATGTTAAACACTTGCTCTAAAACTCATTCCTTTGTGATCTTGATTCTTGGTGCATATGAAGTTTGAAGAGCCACGTGTCATGTCGCTATTGGTTGTGGAAGTAGCACTCGGATCATTATCCAAAAGATGAAATATGATTGGCTGCTGGATCACTGTTGGGATACGCCCACACACTATCTCTCTTATTTATTACCCATCCAGTTGGCAATCCATCACTCCAATATACTCATTTCTGATTGGCTTGTGAGTTAGCACACGGATTGAACATGTTTATACTTTCTAAAGTTGGCAGAATTAATCCCTTAACTTGGCAGTTTGTAAATTTGAGCTAGTAACTTCATTTCTTTGGCATAATTAGTCCTTCAAACTTCATTCTTGAACAAATTTGATCCTTTGACTTGGTTGACTTGATAGTTGACCAGATTTGACTTTGATCTTGACTTTGTCATATTTACACTTTTGGTCCTTCATCTTTGGCAGATTGTCAAGATAGGTCCTTTGTCTTCAAAGTCTTGTCACTTTTGATCCTTCTTTGTCTTTTTCATCAAATTAAGCTTGATTTTCCTTTGTTTGCTTGGAAATGTATCCTTCTTACCTATTTGAGCACAAACACAAAACATACCACATAATTCCGCTTTATAGCACAAAGTTTAGGTATTTTTATTATGTTTTAGGGTGATTTGTTGATAAATTGATATGAGTTTTTGCTCATATCAAATCCCCTACACTTGAACATTGTCATGTCCTCATGCAATGCTATATATTTAAGCACAAATTTACATTCTCCTCATAATTAATCCACCTTGGCCATTATGGAATGCATCTACACTACTCTAAACTAAATGATGCATGATTTTAATTTTAAACAATGCAATGAACAAAATACAATTCTATCTATATCTTTTTGGTTTTTCTTGAAATGGTTTTGATGGAAATAACTCATAAAGAATTCAATGACTTTGATTAGGGCTTGGGTACCATGGACACTTATCAGCCTCAAGTTTCACTTTCCCCATACCAAGCTTAAAAATGGGATCATTGTATTCACAAGTAAAAGGTGCATCAACTTATTCATGACAATTAAATGTGGAACCGGTTATTATTTGAGCAAATTCCTTGTGGGCAAATTTGTCATTATTCAAGTGTGAAATATAAGAAATGTAAAATCCAAAACTAAGGAAGCACGGTTTTTAATCCTAAATAATCCTCTCATCCATTACTTGAAAAACCGCTCACAATTAATACAAGTCCGTTTCAAGAGTAATAAGTCATTCTCCTTATGTATTAAATCCTCATGTCATGCTTTCATAAGTAGCTACACACTCGCTAAGGAAAGAAAAATAAAACTCACGCAATAATTTACATCCGCCGCCTTTTTGAGACTTTGGATCTTCAACCCCGCAACCCGTCAAGGCAATATTGGATTGGAGCAATCTATCGAATCCCCGCAACCCGTCAAGGTAATAATGGAACTCAATAGTCATTATATTTAACACCACACTGCCCCTCTTGGGAGTCTTGTATATATTTTTTTCTTTTTTTTTTCTAGCCACTCATTTTTTTATAAGCCGCTCTTATTTTTCTTTATTCCTCACAAAGAAATTTGAAAAGAAGAAAAGGAAAAACACCCGCTAAATATTAAGCATGAAATAAGTCTAGTACACATAAAACGTTCTAACTTAGAATCTTAAGACGTACTTATATCAACCATGAATGATTAGACAAAAATGCATAAGAGATTACAAACCGATTAAAACCGTTCTTGATTATTTATTAACATATATACATGCGAAGAAAATAGAGGTAAAGAAGAGAAGGGATTAGCCACAAGTAATTATTATGAAGTTTATCTAGCCCTTTTATACTTTCTTCAACTCTATCATTTCCCATTCTCCACAAATTTAAAGTCTCAAATAATGAGATTGGTGGATGCTTAGTCTAATAGACCAATGAAGGACTACATGGTTAAGGATACTAGCTAGAGAATGCTAAGATAAGCAAACTCGGGTTGAGTCAAAATATCCATGGCGGGCCTAATATGTCAAAGAAGTCTAAACTTGTTAAACCATGTTTTTATTATTTTTTTCCTTTTTCAATATTTTTGATGAAAGATAAAAGAAGAGATATATACAATGTAATTGTGTTATGCAAATGAAAAATGATTAATGAAAAATATGAATGCGTATTTTTGGTGGCCAAAGTAGATCAAAAATTTGAAAAATGTTTGAAAAATTAACTTTCCGTGTTATCATGAAGTTAAGGAAATGGTCTAGGTAAGGTCACTTCGATAGAAGACCCCCCTACACTTAAGCTAAACATTGTCCTCAATGTTTAAGAGCATGGAAGTATAAAAACTTCCCCTACACTTATGACAATGAATAGACTTTGCTTAACGCAAGTTAAGAAAAGGATAACTATTAGTGAATTCATGTTTAAGCACAAGGTGTCAATGAAAGATCACAATAGTAACGAAGTGAACCGGATACAAGGGCCTCCTCCATAAGCTCCAAAGCATGAAATGAGTGAGCAACCCTACAAACATCATGAAGACAAAAGAAGGTCTCCCCTACACTTATCTCCAAGTCTATACCTTTATTGCTAACCTACCACACACTAAACCTAGTTATACGATGCTTGAGTTAACGAGTCTCTAGCTCGACTCGTCCCACACTCAAAAGTGTCTAAAACCTATCATGGAGAAGAGAAATTTTGCCCTTTTTAAGAAAAATCTCCATGATGAGGTAAAACAAGTTTTCATTTATCAAAACTCCATAAATATCCCCCAGGATCAAATACATAATTACCATCCCACATATAACACAAAGCCACAACTAACTTCCCAAGCAATGGTGAAAAAGGTGAGGTGTGGTTTTCCAAAATGGTTTCCCATATGTTCTTCACAAGATGATAAGGTAAAACTCTCAAATCTTCCACAAGTTTTCCTTTTGTTGCATCAGGTGGATACTGAGGTGATTTAGCAAGCTCTATACCAGGATCAAAAATCCGTTCCTTGATGCGAAAACAACAAGTGTTTGTTTCCTTAGAAGATTCTTCCTTGTAGGTCACATGGTGAGAGAAAAGTTGTGGAGGCATGGGTAACAACAAGCTCTTGGAAGGAACCATTCATGGTTTGTTTTCCTTTATCACTTTGAAAAGTTGAGGTGGGCAAGGAAGAATGTAAAGGATTGTCATGAAATAGAGATTCTAAATAGAGTATGTCCCCCTCCTCATCAAGATAACCAAGAGTGTACTCAAAAGATGTATCCTCCGCTAAAAACTCATCACTCTCATCCATTATAGAATCCGCCTCATCACCATAAACATCATAGATTGGTCTATCAAAAATTGGTGATCCCTAAAAACCAAAGGAAGTATGATCATCAACAAATGGAGAGTCACAAGTAGAAAGCTCATCATCACTATAGTCATCATATGTTAGTGTATCACAAAGAAAAGATTCTCCATCACTAAAGTCCTCATGAATATGAGTATCATTATGGAAAAGTGGATTGTCGTATGGGGTTTCACCAAAGTTTAGCTCTTGTTGTTCATGAAAATCCAAAAATGAAGTAATGGAAGCAATGGTCTCAACATGAGTTAAATCATAATCTCCACTTGAGCAAGCTTCATAAAAGTATTCATCACAAACTTCATCAAGAATATCATCTTGTGTTTCCTCCTCATGCACAACATCAATATGTTTTACCGCTTCGGGCTCATTAGACTTTTTAGACAACTTCCCCATGTTAAACACAACTCTCTCATCTTCTACCCGCATTGTAAGTTCTCCTTCCGCCACATCGATTAAAGTACGACCCGTTCTCAAAAATGGCCTACCAACAATCAAAGGCACTCTAGGATCCATATCATAATCAACCACCACAAAATCCGCGGGAAATGTAAATCTATCAACCCCCACAAAAACATCTTCCGCAATTCCCACCGGATAAGCTATAGTACGGTTGGCCAACTCAAGAGTCATCTTAGTAGGAGTGAGCTCGGGAAGTGAAAGTTTCTTCCAAACCGATAATGGCATGAGGTTTATGCTTGCTCCTAAATCCGCTAAAGCCATACAATTTTCCACCCCCGGGAAATTGCAAGGAATCAAAAACCTCCCCGGATCTCCAAGCTTAGTAGGAAACTTCTTAAGCAAAACCGCGGAGCAATTTTCATTCAAAGAAGCATTAGGCAAATCCACCAATCTCTCCTTGTTAGAAAGTAAGTCCTTAATCATTTTAGCAAACTTAGGCATATTGGCTAAAGCTTCCGCAAAGGATATATTGATGTTAAGTTGCTTGAACATCCTCAAAAAATTAGAAACTTGGATATCATCCTTGTTCTTAAGCTTTTCTTTTCTCAATCTTGATGGATAAGGAAGACTTGGTTTTGGTTGAGGTTGAGTGGTTGATGAAGGATTTTCCTTATTGAGTGCTTCATGAGTAGGTGTTGAATTGGGAGAAATGGGAACATTTTGAGGTGGTGAAGTAGAGGTAGAAGGCTTGTCACAAGTAGGAACAAAAGTGGGTGGAACAATAGGAGGCTTAGGAGGTGAAGGATCCTTTGTTGTCTTTCCACTTCTTGTTGAAATAGCATTGACATTTGCTCTTGGATTTGTTTGTGTGTTGGAAGGTAAAGCCCCTTGGGGTCTTTGATTATATGCCATTAAAAGCCTATAGGTTTGTGCATCCATTGCAAGTTTCATTTGGTCATTCATTCTCTTTTCAATTTCACGCATTCTCTTGTCAACATACTCATGAGTCTCTTGCATCCCATATCCTTGATTTTGAAGTTGAGGGTAAGCTTGATTTGGTATTTGAGAATATCCTTGATTTGGGAAAGGTGGAAGTGGTTGATTAAATCCTTGATGTGGTGGATAAAAGGTATTTCCTTGATGTTGAACATTGTTGGGTGCCTTGTAGTTATTTCCTTGGTAAGGTGGTATTTGCCCTTGATTCCTTTGTAACACTTGAGGAGGATTTTGTTGAATTTGGGTGGGTGGTTTGGGTGGGAATCCCGGTGGATTAAGGTAATTTTGGGACTTGTAAGAAAGGTTATTTGGATTGATATTTTTCTTGAAGTGTTCACGATGTTCCTCTTGGTAAGCATAACATTCCCCTTGATAAACTTGCACCTTATTACATTGTTCATAGGAATGAGGACCTCCACAAGTTACACAAGAAAGAGTAATGGCATTCACATCATTTGAAGAATTGTTCAATGAAAGGCTCTTAATGGCTTGAATCATCTCTTGTTGACCTCAATCCATTTTTTGAATGATCTCTTGTTGATACTTGAGGAATTGGTTATCACAAGGTGTTTGAGAATCGTTTTGGATAACATGAACCCTTTCTTCAAATTGAGGATTTGTTTGAACAATTGCTTTAGTCTCAATGATGTCCAAGGCCTCTTGAATGGATTTAAGAAGAATATTCCCTCCCGCGGAAGCATTGAGTGAATCTTGGTGATGAGGTTTAAGGCCATCATAGAAAGTATTGATTTGGTGAACTTCATCCAATCCATGGTTAGGGCATCGCCTCAATAACTCTCTAAACTCCTCCCAAGCATCACTAAAGGATTGACTAGGTTTTTGTTGAAAGCCTATAATTAAGTTCCTCAAAGTCGTGGTCTTAGATGAGGGAAAGAACTTGTTCAAAAACTTAGTGGTGAAACCATCCCATATAGTGATACTATCGGGTGGTTGGGTGTCTAACCAATGCTTAGCTTGTCCCTCTAGTGAAAATGGCACTAATATCAACTTAATAGCATCATGTGGAACTCCATTGTACGTAAGGGTATTGCAAAGAGCAAGGAATCTCTTAAGGTGATCATGAGGATTATCATTCTTGTGACCATAGAAAGGTGTGTTTGAAACCAAGGTAATCATAGACGTTTTTAGCTCAAATGAATTTGCGGGAATGTCGGGAATCCTAATAGCATTGGCATATCCGTGAACATTGGATTGCAAACGTTCCATCAAAGAACGATTATCGACAGCCATGGCTTCTTGTTGTGGATGAATCAAAGCACGATTCTCGTGATCGGCTTGATGGACGGTGGTGATCTTACTCTTTCTCTTTTTCTTCCTTTTCGGAGGAAGAGGTTGTACACCAATCGGTATTTGTGCACGCCCGCGAGTGAGCATGCAACTCAATACGAGGAATGAGAGAGAAACTCTCGTCTGACTTTGAAGAGAAAAGGATTATCCTCTTCGAGTTTCAATATGAAATATCCATAAGAAAATAATAATATACGTATGTACTACTTGGGTGCAAGACCCCCAATGAAGCCTTCCTTCTTAGAATACTCACAAGTGAACGGGGGGTTAGGTGGCGCGAAGCACTTAAGTACCTATTGACCCTTAAATGGCATTTTATAGCACATCGCCTTTCTATTCACTTAATTGTTTGTATTCTTCGAATTGTTGCTTATTGAGAGTATTTATCTATTCTTGCTTTATTTTGTTTGATCGATACACGTGTCAAGGACCGGAACGCCCCTCAACACGGTGTATTGCCTTGGCAATACTTATGGAGAATATGTATATTGGTTGTTCTTATACGTATACGTATTTACTTATAATAATATATGGAAAATATTTTTGTATTTATGAGTTTTTAAGAGAAAATACTATATGTACATAAAAACCGAGAGAATCCAATAATATATATTTTTGGGTGCAATCTCTTAGGAAAAAGATTGCTTTTTGGATTTTTTAATTTGTTTGGTCAATTCTTTAGGAAAAGAATTGTTTTGTTAATTTTTAGTTTTTATATATTTTTATATTTTTGATTTTTTATTTGTTTTTGATTTATGATACGTAAAAATAACGTTCACTAGGGGAACGGATCCCAAAAGCCAATGAAAACCGTCGATCGATAGTCTCTCGTAAAGTCAAATAACCGGCAGCGGCGCCATTTGAAGTGTGTATAGTTGAAGTTCGTTTTTCTCAGTTCTTAACAAATTGAAAGTCCTAACAAGATCGAGTTTTTAATTGTTTTTGGTTGTTAATGTTTTTTGGATATTCTATTGCTAATTCAAACAAGCCTTGCTAAAAATGAAAAATATTGTCTACTTATATTTAAAACACAGTGCAAATACCAAGTTTTTATTCAATTAAAATGCCAAATGTAAATTCTACAAACTATAAGGACTGGAAATGTAAATTCTATGAAATTTAAATGCTAAAAATGTAAAGCTAAAAAGTTTAAGGACTAAATGTGTAAAAACAGTAAACTAAAAGGACTTAAGATGAAAATTATTCAAACAAGTAACTAATTTTCAACAAAATTGAAACTTCCCAACTGATTTTAAAAAAACTTGAAAGTGTAAGGATTGGATTATTGCAAAACCTAAAAAGTTGAAAGATTAGCCATGATTATAAACAGATTAATTCTTCAAGGACCTTAATGCAATTTTTCAAAACTTTTTACCAAAAACGGGTATTGAACTTCAATAAGCTCGTTTGAGCTTATTTCTCAACAAAATTTGACCAAAAAACTTGCAAACGACTTAAAATCAGATTTAAGCTAGACCTATACAAGGAAATTGGTTGAAAGTCACTTAAAAGCTGATAAGCTAATTTCAATAAGCACACAATAAGCTACAAGCTAAACCAGACTTGCACAACTAGATTTTAGTGAAGATTCTTGTTAATAAGCTCAAAAGAAAGACGGGAAATTAAATCTCATGAAAAATCATCCAGTAATAAGCTCAGAATACGAAAATAAGCCAAAAGAGTGCTTATGTTGACTTTCGTTGACCAAATTTTTCAATAAGCCCAAAATCTCAAAATTCAACCAGGAACACTTATTGAATGAAATTGTGAAAGAAAATTGACTGGTTAATGAAGTGGAAATAGAGATATGAAAAAACAGTTCACCAAGTTACAGAAACTTGCATTTGCTTAATGTCTCAAACTTTTGCTTATTTCTACTTGAATACTTGATACTGTACACTTTCCTTATACAATTTGAAACTTCATATGTTGAGTAAGAAATGAGAACTGGTTTGGAGTAATTTCATCAACTAATAAAGGAATACCAAGCAAATCAAATTGACAACTTTCTAATAAGGAACTAGTATAAAACTGACCCAGACTTTTTAAATGACCATTTGCCTTTTTGAATAGAACTTTGACTCAAAAGTGACTTAAAACTGTTTATAATGACTAGTTAACTGAAAATGAACACAAGTTTGTCAAATTCTATCACTTAAAATCTGAAACAAACCTAATGCCAAACACCTCTTTACTGATCTTTTGAAAACTTTTATGAAGACTTATTGATCAAAAGGTTAAACTGAGTTAAAAGCTTTATCAAACTAAGTTTAGTAGCCAAAATGAAGTGTGTGAGAGCTAGAAACAAGCAGGACACTTAACTAGAACTCAAAATGGTAAGCAAAGCTAATTGACTGATAAGAAACTAAAGAACAGGACAAGTACTAGGATATTAAGCAAGATTAATCTACCAATAAGCTACAACAACACTGAAATCAGATCAGAAACAGGCTAGAACAACTTTTATCATGCAATCAAGCAAGATTAAACTAGAATGAAGCATGCATTCAACTGTTAAGTGGAATTGTAAATCAGAAACTCAAAACCTTTAGCTAAAGCCTCCTTTGGGGAGTAGAGGAGCGCTGAGCTCTCTAGTCTAGTGCTAACCACCACCTTAGCACTAGAAAACACTAATCAACAATCAATCAATCAGCTACAACCATGAGAATCACCATAACTGGACTGGAACTCATCAAATTCTGCTAGAAATGAACTGGATCAACAAAGCAAGTACAACAGCTACAATCTTCAAACTTAGTCAGTTATGATCAAGTGATGATCATAACAAACCAAAATCAGCAACAAATGGGATAAATGAAGCAGGAATGAACAGTAGAAAGGTAATGAGAGTTTTGGAGGGAAAATGGAAATTTGAATTTTATTGAATGAAAAGTGGTTACAAGGGTAGTTATCTGTTACAACTAACTATAACAGACTCAAGAGTGTGTCAAACTCTTGAGTTGTTAAGCTGAAACTAAGAAATGAGTTGAGAGAAAAAACTAAAGTGTGTGTGATTTCACACTTTCTACCATACAAGAAATGAGAACTGAACATGGTATTTATAGACTTCAGGAGTAAAGCAGTTGGGGTTGGTGACGTGTTGGAACCAATCCCCAGCTTCCACGTGTCAAAAATATGCCAATTGGATTTTGCTGATGAAGAACAAATTTGGGGATTTTCTCTTGAGTTTATTTCAGCTTAATTGGTTATGCTCATTGAATTCGTCTTGTGATTTTGAGCAAAATTGATGTTAAACACTTGCTCTAAAACTCATTCCTTTGTGATCTTGATTCTGGGCGCGTATGAAGTTTGAAGAGCCACGTGTCATGTTGCTGTTGGTTGTGGAAGTAGCACTCGGATCATTATCCAAAAGATGAAATATGATTGGCTGCTGGATCACTGTTGGGATACGCCCACACACTATCTCTCTTATTTATTACCCATCCAGTTGGCAATCCATCACTCCAATATACTCATTTCTGATTGGCTTGTGAGTTAGCACACGGATTGAACATGTTTATACTTTCCAAAGTTGGCAGAATTAATCCCTTAACTTGGCAGTTTGTAAATTTGAGCTAGTAACTTCATTTCTTTGGCATAATTAGTCCTTCAAACTTCATTCTTGAACAAATTTGATCCTTTGACTTGGTTGACTTGATAGTTGACCAGATTTGACTTTGATCTTGACTTTGTCATATTTACACTTTTGGTCCTTCATCTTTGGCAGATTGTCAAGATAGGTCCTTTGTCTTCAAAGTCTTGTCACTTTTGATCCTTCTTTGTCTTTTTCATCAAATTAAGCTTGATTTTCCTTTGTTTGCTTGGAAATGTATCCTTCTTACCTATTTGAGCACAAACACAAAACATACCACATAATTCCACTTTATAGCACAAAGTTTAGGTATTTTTATTGTGTTTTAGGGTGATTTGTTGATAAATTGATATGAGTTTTTGCTCATATCATCTTTTCTCTTAGGTTGTGGAGAAATTATCTGTATGGCACCAAGTGTACGGTATTCACCGATCACAAAAGCTTACAGTATATTCTCGATCAAAAGGAATTGAACATGAGGCAACGAAGATGGATAGAGTTGTTAAGTGATTATGATTGTGATATAAAATATCACCCAGGAAAAGCCAATGTTGTTGCCTATGCTTTAAGTAGGAAAGATAGAGAGCCTATCAGGGTACGTTCTCTAGTCTTGACCGTGCACAATAATTTGCCTGAGCAAATTAGAAATGCACAAATAGAAGCTTGTAAAGGAAAATTTTGTTAATGAAGGGTTCCGAGGAGAAGGAGATCCTTTAGAGGTTAGAGCTGATGGAGTGAAATGCTTAAGAGGTCGTATGTGGATACCTAAGTTTGGAGACTTAAGAGACTTGATTATGTTAGAATCCCATAAATCTAAGTATTCCATTCATCCGGGATCAGATAAGATGTACCATGATTTGAAGAAGTTGTACTGGTGGTCGAATATGAAAGCTGATATTGCTATGTATGTTCTTCAATGCTTGACTTGTGCTAGAGTTAAAGCGGAACATCAAAAGCCCTCACGACTACTTTAACAACCAAAGATTCCTGAATGGAAGTGGTAAAGAATTACGATGGAAAAAAATCACCAAGCTTCCTAGAACATCATCTAGAAACAACTCGATTTGGGTTATTGTCGACAGACTGACCAAATCAGCACACTTCATTCCAGTTAAAGAGCAGTTCTCACTGGAGAAGCTGACTCGTATATACCTTGAGAATGTTGTATGCAAGCATGGAGTGCCTGTATCGATCATTTCAGATCGAGATCCTAGATTCGCATCGAATTTTTGGAAATCTCTCCAAAGATCTTTGGGAACGAATCTCGACATGAGCACTGCTTATCACCCCCAGACTGATGGGCAGAGTGAAAGTACGATACAAAAACTAGAAGATATGTTGAGAGCTTGTGTGTTAGATTTTGGTAAGAATTGGGATAAACATTTGCCGTTAGCAGAGTTTTCGTATAACAATAGTTACCATTCTAGTATTAAGGCTGCACCGTTTGAAGCTTTGTATGGTAGGAAGTGTAGATCTCCTGTATGTTGGAGTGAAGTTGGGGATACCCAGCTCACGGGACCGGAATTGATCCGGGAGACTACGGAGATGATAGTTCAGATTAAGAATAGGTTGTTGACTGCCCGTAGTAGACAGAAAAGTTACGCGGATGTGAGGCGGAAGCCGATGGAGTTTAAAGTGGGTGACCTAGTAATGTTGAAAGTATCGCCATGGAAAGGCGTTATAATATTTGGAAAACGAGGGAAATTGAATCCCCGTTATATTGGACCCTTTAAGATTTTATCTAGAGTAGGTCCGGTGGCTTACAAACTAGAGTTACCCCGAGAACTTCATGGTGTTCACAACACATTCCATGTATCTAATCTGAAGAAATGTTTAGCAGTGAGTGATGAGAAAATTTCGTTGGATAAGGTTCGAATAGATGGGAAGTTGAATTTTATCGACGAACCCGTAGAGGTTATGGATCGTGAGGTAAAGCAACTAAAACAAAGTCGGATACCTATTGTCAAGATCCGATGGAATTCAAAGCATGGACCGGAATATACTTGGGAACGAGAGGATGAAATGTGGAAGAAATATCCGCACCTCTTCGATTTCAATAAGAAACGGACATCAAAATGAAATGGATCACGAGGACGTTGATCCCTTTTAGGAGGAAAAGCTGTGACAATCCAACATTTTCAGGTAGTGAATTATTTTCTCGTATAATATTTTGAAACTTATTTTTGTGTTGGTTGATGAACTCACAATTTACGGATTTAAATTTGGGCTTACGTGCATAATTTAGCGTCTTTACGACTAAACTGGAAACCTTAGGATTACGTATTTACGTTTTTGAACTCTGTTTTTGATGAGACAATTATTATTAGATTCGTTTTGTGCCGTTGATTCATAATTTATAAAAACGTTCTTCGTAAAACGACCCGAGGGCGTGCAAATCGAGGAAACTAAAATCGAGGAGTACCCGTAAATTAGCGGGATGGGACAAAATAAATTATCCCACCCCACTATCTATTGGACGGCCCAAGCTAGACACCACATCAAAGATGTGGCATCATTTTATCTCTTAGCTTACAAGTGTAAGCTTAGCCTTACACTTAAGCTACCACTAACCACAAAAACCATTAGCTTCTCATTTACCACCATTTCTTTCATGCAAACAACTCTCAAACTCTCTCAACTCTCACCTCATTATCGTCCCACATTCAAGAACAAACACCCCATTTGATCTTTTCTAGCCACAAGATACTTGTTATCTAGCTATATTATGGAGTAACCTTGAAGCCTTGATTGCTTGGTGGCCATTTTAACAACAAAGGAGGTGATTTGCTTGTGTCCTAGGGCTGATTTCTCAACATACTTTCTTGGTGTTTGATGATCTTGGAGATATATTTGGTGTTCATCAAGTTGTTGTCTTCCAAAAACAAGATATACTCTTGGTTGGTAAAGAAGATCATCCTTTCCATTTCTCTTGTTATTTTTATAAAGATCAAATGTATTTTCTTTCTTGTTGTATATGTATATGATGAATATATGATGATAAAAATGTTGTGTGAGGATCAAGTGTTGATAAATATGCTTAAAAAGATGAATAACCATAAGAAACAAGGCTAAAATCATGCTTAATTTGTTGGCTGTATAAAATCAGTAAGTAACCAAAACATAAACTGATAAATTTGCATGGTGGAATCCATTTACAGTAAGTATAAGATGTCATACACATGTGAGAGTTATCCATGCAATGGAATCATTAAAATGAGTGAGATATGATCAAAACAAGATGAGTGTGCTAATCTGAATAGTCTGTTTTGTAGGGACTGTTAAGGATAGTTAAACATAAATGAGTAGTAGCTATAACTAACTTAATTGTAGCACATAATATGAAGTTCATGCCATCGAAAAATGAGCTTCTAATTCATTGTAGAATTCTAGATATGATAAAAATGGTGAAGATGAAACTAAAAATCAGATTTTGGAGAATTAATGTTTAATACTATTATATAAGCACTAAAATTATATAGTATAAAATGTGAAATTAAAATCCACTAACTTATGAATTTCATTTATATAAATATGTATAAGGTTAAATAAATGGACAATTTATAAAAATGGTAGTTGAATAATATTTATAAGTTATAAAAACTATAAATATGATTTTTACGACTTTTTCGGCTATTACCGTTTAATTAACGTTTTTCGCCAATTAAAACTTAGACGATCAAACCCGTCTAATGTAAAGTTTTTAAAAGTCATATACTGATATATAAGTATCTAATACAAGTAAAAACCGATAAAACCCGAACTATACGACATACGGACATTAACGAGCTAAGTTAGCATATTGGACTAATAATTGGACTAAATAAGTTAAACACTTATAAAAAGTACTTATTGGGCTTAACCCATTTGGGCCCAACATGTAAAGTGTAAATACTGATAATACAAGTATAAAATGGATTAAAACAAGTTAAAGAACTTATAATAAGCATATTGGACTTAAAATATGTAAATAGGTAAAACTAAGTAAACTAGTAAAATATTACCAATACATAAACACTAAAATGAGTAAATAAGAATATATAAACCCACTTGATCATCATCATATGTGCAAAATCATCATATGTATATTTTTATTTTGATAAAGTCATTGGACAAAAGTCTAAGACCGATTATTATTTATATAGGTTTCCGTGACCGAAGCACGCCCGTAGCCGATAATCCGCCTTTCATTATCAACGTGAGTTCATAGCCTCGCACTCTTTTAAATGTTTTATAAAATGATTTGTAAACCCGCGAGGGGATAACATGCTAGTTTTTGATAAAAATATAACACAAGTAGTCCCGATGGTATGCTTAATGATATGGACCCGAATGATGCTATGACCCTATAAACGAGATAAAAAGGATTATTAGTAGTTAGGTTATGTCACTTAAAGTCACATTAGCATGAATTGTGAACTACCGGGATTTGGTAGACGCTTATGCATATGATAGTACTATTTGGGGACGATCACCCCAGTTCGCGCCTTGACGGTTGATCCCCGTCGTACCACATTGATTGGTAAGCGAATTTATGTATGAGAAGATTTACATAGCGTGATTTTTGTGACGACACGCTAACTTAGATGGGCAAATTGTTTGTCGGGTTCGCGGCCCGTTGTTTTCATAGTAAGGTAACAATGTCATGCGGCTAATAATAATCCATAATGTATTCCAATACGATTCAATATTGATGCTAATAACGATAATAATATTACCTATAATGGTAATATTGAGGCTACCGTCTCATGGACGGTTTAAGATGTATGCTTGATTTATATATTGCCTGACTAGCAATACGAGGACTTACTTCTGATATTATACTTGTGTTCTGATTGCAACGATTGTTTTATATAACGGTTTTATTAAACTCTATGAATTCACTCGGCATTCGCTGATATGATTTTTTCATGTTTTTATCTCAGGTGCTTGAAGGTAATCCGGATGGAGATCGACTCTGATGGCCCACAAATATTAAAAATGTTCATTCGATCTATGTTTTGTAAACTTAATGACCTGTATAATTTGGGACCTGTTGTACACTTTAAAACTTTTTATAGAATGAATGTATGTGGAACCTTGTACAACTATTTTTATGTGTTGTCTATGATTGGAGTTATTGTGCTATCCCATAACACTCTAAAAGACCCTTCCGCTATACCGATACGAAAATTGAGAGTGTTACATATAATGACGTTTCTCTTGTTCTAATAGCTTAAGAGTTTCGTTGTATTTAGTTTCAAAAACATTCTTTATAGTAGTAACAACACCCCCTTTGTACCTTGTAAGATCTTTGTCTTTTTGAATAAGCTCAGCTTTGCAGCTTGCAAGAAGCTCACTAGATTTTATGACTGCAGCTTTGATTTCATCAAAATTTTGAGTGAGCGTAGCATTTGCCTTGTTTAATTGCTTTTGACTTTTTCTAGTTTCTTTGACATCTTTTTGTAAAGAAGCAATTAAGTTAGCAAGCGCAATACGCTCCTCATCATCATCATACTCATTTGCAGGTTGATCATCCTCAGACTCATTATTGCACATGTCTGATGAATCGGGTGTGGTATTGCTATCAACCGTTTCCATCATACATGTGTCAGTAATGGCTTTGGGTAGCTCACAATGCTCATGAATATTGCCAAACACATTATATTCCTCTTCAGTGTGTACCTTATCGATTGGCTCAGTATCAAAGATAGGACCGTTGTCATCTTTAGTGACATTTAGAACTTCTTCAATCTTTTCCATGTACGAGTAATGTGCTTCAAGTTCTTGGTCGGAGACTTTATCATCAGTGTCATCAAGCATTGCTCCTTCCTCAGCCGACAATTTAACCCCAACTTCCATCTTCTTGCGTAGCAGCATCTTTTCCTTGTGATAACCAGAGTCACTAACCCGTTTCGGCTTCCTACATTCCTTTGCCATATGCCCATAACCTTGACAATTAAAGCATTGAATCCCACTTTGATGAACCACTTGAGTTCCAACAGTTTCCCTATTCCGAGCAACAGTAGAAATCCTTTGAGTATCATACTTAACAGTTTGTCGACCATACCTTGTAGAACCCTCAACATGCGTTGGATTACGTCGATCATACCTAGGAGGACTTCCATCACGTTGACTTGTGTCATACCTTCGAGGACTCTCAACATATTGGTTTCGTGTATTAGATGATGTTCGAAGATTGTTGTTGGTGGGTTTGAAGATTTTCTTTTAGGTCTTCATAATGAAAGGAATTTGTTGTTTCATCTCCCTATCCTTCTGAGCTAGTTCTTCATCACTGTCCTCTTTAGATGCTGGCTCAGATGATGGTGATGGTGCTCTTGGTTCTTTGTTTCGTGATCTTGTGGGAGCTGAAGACTTAGATGAAGTGGAGTATCTTGGTGAGGAGGATGTAGTGGAGTATCTTGGTGAGGAGGATGTAGTGGATTATGACTTTGGAGCACGAGAGCGACGATCTTGGACATGTTGAGTGGTAGACACCAAAGCTAGTGGATTAGCAGTCTTTGCTACACGTTCAGCTCGAAGTTCATTTGCCTCATTCTGAAATTGTTTCAAAATGTCAAAGAACGTATGATAGTTGACCTCGTCTAGCTTATTTTGTTGTTTTACCAAAGTTACAAATCGTGTCCACTCTAGTTGAAGTTGTTGTAGAAATTGCACATTGACTTGCATGGTGGAGACTTCAAAGTTGTTTCTTGTTATATCATTCATCATCTTGTAGAATCTTGAGTAATATGAATCAATTGATTCCCCATCTAATGAAGTAAACTTACCAAAATTCCAAAACAAGTTTGTTTTAACATCTTGTTTGTTTAATGATTCTCCTTGTTGTAGACGTTCAATTGCAAACCACATCTCTTTAGCAGTAGAGCATGCATCAACCGTTGAGTAAATATCATCCCCAATCCCACTTAGAATCAGATAGATTGATTCCTTCTCTGCATTAATCCAAGCACGGTTCTCTTTCGAAGTATTCTCATATGTTTCCTTAATAGTCTGCTCAACGGCACCTGGCGTCGAGTCGGTTGCTGGAGTTGTGGGAATGGTGATTGTAGTGGGAGTATAGGGTCCGTCTGTGATGCAACGGAGAAGAACATCACCATTAGGTTTTGTGTCAAGATATCGAAGAAGTCTTGATTGCCATTGTGAATATCGATCGGACACAAGCATTTGTGGTCTCTCTTTATTGCCCGCCACCATGATGTTGTTGTTTGTGACACGATACTCTTGTGTAGAATCCATTTCGAGAAACTTGAAATTGTTGAAGTGAAAACGGATCTTTAGTAGATGTGTTGTGATTGTTGTTGTCGAAGAAAAATGTTAAAATCCCCTAAAAATTATCTTCACAAGAAACCAAAAATTCTCCAAGTCCAAAAAACACAAAATTTCACTTTCGGAAAATTTCACTTTCGGATAATTCGTTGTTTTCGGAATAATTGTATGTTTCAGAATAATTGATGATTTTCGGATAATTTGGGATTTTCAGAATAATTGGTGATTTTCGGATAATTCGGGATTTTCGGATAATGTGAGATTTTCGGATAAAATGTGGTTTTCGGATTTTCGGAATAATGTGATGTTTTCGGATAAAAGGATGTTTTCGGATAAAGTGGCCTTTTTCGGAAAAATTGCCTTTTTCGGATAAAGTGGGTTTTCGGATAAATGGATAGATTTGGATAAATGGACTATTTTCTGAATAATTAACCTTTTCGGAATAATCTCAACTTCGGAATAAGCTCACTTTTTCGGAATCCTGCTCATTTTCGGAATAAACCCCACCTTCGGATAAAACTTATCTTCGGATAAAACACCACTTTTCGGAATAATTCCAAAATTTATCTTCGGATAAAAAACTCTCCTACGAAAAAACTGAAATCTTCGGAATAATTTCTTCGGATAAATTACTTTTCGGATAAATGATGATTTTCGAAATTTTAAACCCTTTTCCGAAAATGTGTACTGATGTTCGACAACCCCTTTTCTCGGATCTAACTCGTAAAAAAAGGTGACTTTTTTTCCAAAAATTGATCCAAACACCCCAAAAACTTACGAAATTAACCACAAAAACTAAACCAAATCCCTACCACATCTATGTTGGTGATTTGTAGCAAGATTTAAAGCCCGAAAAACACTAAAAAAATTCAATCCGAGATGATTTGATGATAAATCACACGAATCAATCAATAAAAGCAACAACCGATCACTAATCTACCCCGTGACGATTGATACCAAATGTTGTTCCCTTATTTAATCACTTCACCATGGTCGATTAATTGAAATAAAGAAGAAAGATAGATAATTTCTAGAGAGAGAAAGTAGAGAGAGAAAGTAGAGAGAAGATGGAGAAACTAGGAGAATATTAGATTAAGAAATGAATCCACCAACCCTTCCTAACATGCTAGGAAAGGCTTATATAGTCGGGTTCATACATGTAGCCTTAATGGACTATATTGTTTAATGGGCCGGGCTTGAATAAAATGCTTAGTACCTTAAAAGAGGCATTTTAAGCTAGCCATCAAGCCCGTAATGTCACGACTATTTTAACTACCTATTACAACGTTCTAATAAATATTACAATATAAACCTATGACCGAACATTCTTGTTTGACTCAATATTTTGAGGCTAACAGAGACAAAGATCCAAGATAAGTCATGTTGAAAGGAAACATGATAAAATATACAAGGAAATAAATCATACAAAGATGTATGAGATACAAACACAAGCCAAAAGAAAAGCATAAATCTAATCCTAGTTAAACTAGAACTCTAAGATTTGCTTGAACTAAATGTCTTGAAGATAAGCAACCAATGCTTAGATAAAAGACAAGGTAGTGGCGGAAGGAGGTGGTGGTGGCTTAGTAGAGATGTCAAAGTCATAGTGAAGAGAAGGTTTGACTAAGACACTCTTGATGTAGTTCAACTCTTCATAGATATGAGCCATAGCAAGATGTTGATATTGACAACAATGACAATATGTTCCATGATGCATGACATTATCATGTGTAGGAGGAAGAACACTAAAGGCTAGTGGTGGAAGATAAGAAGTTCTATAATCAACATTCTTAGAAGACGAAGAGATGTGATTTTGAGTGTTCTTGGATGAATTGGGATTGAAAGCAATTGGAGAAAATGGAGGAGAATCAAAGCTTTCATTTGCGGAATAAGACATTTTGATTTGAGGAAGGATGAAAAATGCTTAAGGTTAAATAGAGAAAGCTCAAGATATTTTAGGGGTGGTCAAAGGGTTGAAAGAAAGATTCCAAAAAATGTTGAAGCAAATTTGGAGTTTCAGGAATACCCAAAATTGAAGTTACTGGGCGCGGTTCTTTATCTCCACAGGCGGTTCCTTATCACTAGGGAACCGCGGTCTCAATAGAGAACCGCCCACAGTGGGTTAAATTTGGTGATGAGGGAGGATTTTCCATGTAAAACCCGCATGCTTTTACCATGCATAGTACCTTAAGTTCGTACGTACTAGTTAAAAACTTTCCTAATATAGCATGATTACGATTACGTGTTAGGAGTTTATGTATGACGTACGTGTTAGAACACGATAAGTATTTTATTTGCACGATCACGTAATAATTATTTAGCAATAATTAATCACGAGCATACGATCACGAAATCACGAGCGTAATTAAAACAAGAGCTATTATTAATTACGTATATATATTTAATACGAGCGTAATTAAATATATAAGAGTATGGTATTTACGTAACGAGAACATTTAAAACACGAACTTAATTAAACATAAACGAGTACTAAATAACAAGACACGAAACGAGGTACGGGAACCCCACGGGGAGTCCCTACCCGCGGCCAAAACAAGGTAATGGGCCAAGCCCATTACCAATTTTACTAAGAGGGGGTTAAATAGATTTTTACTACTCAAAATTACTTTTACAGAAGATTTCAAGAAAACCTAAAATCTCCTTTTTCTCCTCTCTTTGTGTCGCCACCTTCAAATCACCAACAAGGTGATTCATTGATCTCGGATCTTGAAGTTTTATTGTTTGTTCGTGTTTGTTCTTCACCCTCTTGATCCACGAATACGGTAAAATCTTTTTAACCTTTTTCTTTTTAATTAATCTTTTATTAATTATGAACACGTGATGGGCCGCAAGGTACAAAGGGTCGATCAAAGGGGTGTTTGTTTTGGGCCGCAAGGTACAACCGACCCCAAGGGGGGTTCGGTTTGTTTTAGCCAACCACCACCAAGACCTTTTTGGTCTTGGTTGGTGCGTGTGGGTCCCACGGCAGCAAGGGGTACCCCGATTTCGGTCGGGGTACGGTGTTGTTTCATATCCGGTTCATGTTTTTAGGCTTAGATCCGGATCATGATTATGTTAGTTGTTTATGTTATAAACTTATGTTAAAAATTAAATTAATAAAAAGATGAGATTAATTTAATAACATGACTTAGGTTAATTATTTATTAATAATCATGAAATTATTTTTAACCTAAGTATTTATATTATTAAGACTTATAATTAATTAATTATTTAAAAACCATGGATATAATTAATTAACTAAACATGACTTAGGTTATATTATTAATATATAATAATACATATTTTGACCTAAGTATTTAATATATTTAATTAAAAACATGTCATACTTTAATTAAATATTATAACCTATAGTTTAATTAAATTACATGAAATAATTATTAAACTATATAATATATCATATGACTTAGGAAATAAGCATGAAAACACTTAGGCTTATTTACTTAGCTTATTTAACCAGCTTATTTCTAATTATGGAAACTTTCTATTTTTAGAAACTTAATTAAATAAGGCAGCTATTTTATTTATGGAAACCAGCTATTTTTAGAAACTTATTTATTTAAGGAAGCTAATCTATTTATGGAAACTTATTTAATTAAGGCAGCTAATCTATTTATGGAAACTTTCTATTTTTAGAAACTTATCGATTTTAAGTAGTAAATCTATTTTTGGAAACATTCTATTTTTGGAAACTTTCTATTTTGGAAACTTTCTATTTTTAGAAACTTTCTATTTTTGGTAACTTTCTATTTTTGGAAACTTTCTATTTTTGGAAACTTTCTATTTTAGGAAACCTGCTATTTTTGGAAAGTTACTTATTATTACACAGTAAGTATAATAACACATGAAATATCAGAAATACTTAATCAGATTGAACAGAATATAAGATTTAACACAGTTTAAGGCTTTAAACAATGTAAAATAGTAAGAACACATAAAATAAGCTAAGACATGATATAAAACCAGCTATGTATGTAGTAACCAGATACTTATTTCATGTACGTATTTATGTAGCACTAGTGTTTCGGAAGTAGGATTCTCGCAGTTCATCGTTCTCGTTCAGTGGACATAAGGTACGGAATCCCGTCCTTTCAGTATGGACATTCTTTCCTTATTAGGATTTCCCCGTATGCAGCCAACTGTTTTCCCGTAGTATAAGTATGAGTTTGATTGCTTATGTTTAAATATGATTACCTATAGCCATATACATGCATGACCAGTTTCACCTAGTTATGGAGGTACCATAACCATAACATTAGAGGCACTGATGTTATGACTTCACCACGGCAGAGTGATTGCTCGTGGCGTCCCTTCAGCTGTTGGCCATTTATTTATATTTATCATATGGGGCGTATGGGTGCATCCTAGTTACACGTTTTTATTCTGGATTACATGGTGAATGTGGTGTGTGCCTTGCATCCTTCAAAAGGAGCTGATCCCTCCTACCCATAAAACCAGTATATTAAATTAGAGGCAGCCCCTCTAATTTGCATGATGAGGTCACCCCTCCAAATATTCATGCACGGTGGATATTCATGACCTATATTGGCTAATGGTAAAATATGACAAACAGTTTTTATAAGATAAACATAAGACTTTCAATCTATAAATCCAGTTTTATTAAGACTTAACCAGGTTACTCGGGACTTAGTTTCTTCCGCTGTTATTATGTTATATGCTTATCCTATTCATGCTTTATTGTACATCCGTGCACTGAGCGTATTGCTCAGCCGTTTTCCTTTTCTATGTTCCCAAAACGGCAGGTACTCAGGGACGCTCGTAGACACTAAGAGTACGTGCATATGGACTGGAAGCTGTCTAGCCTTTTTTACATTATGCATTTCTTTTCTTTATGATACTTATGCTTTGGACATTGTTTTGTCCTTATTCCTTACTATACTATGTTTGTGTGTGATGAGCTTTACTTTTTGACTACCGATGTTTGATTCCGGTATTTTCCTTTATATGGTCAAGTAATGTTTAGACATTTTACCTTGTATGCTTTGATGACACGCCATAATTACTGTGATATTTCCATTTCCAAAATGGGGTGTTACAATTATGGTATCAGAGCCAAGGCTTCGACCTGTAGGCTCTCAAATATGACATGTGATTAGTGGGTAGTCACTACGGTCTTCCTAGAACTGACAGTTGTTTTCATGCATTCATCATTTTTAAGCATACATATATATGTCATTGTTACAGGGTTTTTGACTAAGTAATGGTTGGTACAGGACTGGCCCTATTTAGTCGCATGTGTTTTATCGAAACTTTTAGATTTGGGACCGACCCATAGGCGTCCCCTCGCAATGTCTTTGTTTTGGGTGAACTGACCAGAGGCGTTCACTCTCGAGCATACAAAGTTTTCATAAAACTGTATCATGCATTCATACACAAAAATTTTCTTGCATAAAATTTTTCTCGTGAAATTTAAGTATAAATTTTTTTTTTCATGTATATATTTTATATTTTATGTATTGAACTGTTTAATCATACGTTTTATGTCATACTGTTAGATGGCAAACGCAAACGATATCTGGGCAATATTTGCAGCTGCTGATGCAGAGATGCAAGACGCTCTTCTTCATAACGACGGTTATCCTCCTCCGCCTAACATCTTTCTCATGGAAGGAAGGAATCGGCTCATGAGGGAATACTATACCCTTAGACAGCGACTTGACGAAGACAGCACCGACTTTATGCAGCGTTTCCTTGGCTACACTGGTGTCTTGAGGGCAGCTGTGGGCACCACTGAGGAACAAGCAATACATTTTCGTTGGGCTCTTAATCCAAGGATTGAAAATAACTTATCAGGTGCTCCGTTGGATACGGTAGCACAAGTGGCCGATGCAGCACGGAAACTGGAGATGCTGCAGGAGAGGGATGAGTTCGGGGAAGCTGAAAGACCCGACAAGAGGTAAACCTTCGTATTCAAGCGGTGACCAATCCGTATACCTTCCATATGTCAATTATTCATCTCTTTAAATGTATCTTCCAGGCAGAAAACTGGGGACCGGTCTCAGCCGGCTACTCAGCAGCAGCCTCATCAGCCCAAGGGAAATGGTCAGACTAATGACCGATCTGCTACGGATAGGCGTGGCGGTAATGACAATTACCGTAACAATGTCGGGCAATCCAGCAACAGCAGGTCCTAATACTTACGAAATTTCTTATGTTTTATGTTATAACTCATATTCTGACACTTTAGCAAACTTCTACCAGGAACCATGGAAACGGTAGGGACCAGAACCAGAGAGGTTCGCAGCCTAGCCGTCCAGCTATCACTGGTATTCAATCTTACGATTATCCGCTTCATTCTTTGTACCCAACTATCATGTCTTATGTAAAATGTTTTGTCAGGTCCTCAGCCAGCCAGAGCACCTGCTGGAGGATAGACTCATCCTCTTTGCTCTACTTGCCACCGTAGGCACCCAGGACCATGTCTCCGTAATACTGATGCATGCTTCAAGTGTGGTCTCCCTGGCCATATTATGAAGGATTGCCGTAAGGGCGAGATGGAGGGTACGTCGGGACATGCTGATACCAAGCCGCCTCCTACTGCCGGGCGTGTCTACACGACATCTCAAGACCAGGCCAACAAGTCTACAGGTACCATCACTGGAATCTTGTATATGTATGGTCACGCTGCATGTGTTCTTTTCGATACGGGTGCTACTCACTCGGTTATTTCTACTGCTTATGCTAAGAACATTAGGATGCCTCCCTTGCCACTAGAAAATAGGCTTACTATTTCCACGCCTTTGAGGGATTCTGTATTAATCACCCTTGTATACAAGAGTCTTCCCCTAGAATTTGATGATAAGGTTCGACCTGTCGACGCACTTCCGTTGGACATGAATGACTTCGACATGATTTTAGGCATGGATTGGCAATCCAAGTATCATGCTACCATAGACTGTCATTCATATCGAGTTATCTTCGGTGATGTCAATGCACCAGAGTACATTCATAATGGGTTCATACCCGGACGGTCTTTACAATCATATCCACCCTGCAAGCGCATGCACTCCTGTCACATGGTTGCGAGGGTTATCTAGCTACGGTTCACGACATGGATGCTGAATCTCCATCGATTCAGGATCAACCAATAGTGTCGGAATTCGAAGATGTGTTTCCAGCAGAACTTCCAGGCATACCACCTGCACGAGAAGTGGAATTCAGTATCGAGCTGGTTCCAGGAGCTGAACCAATCTCCAAGGCTCCTTATCGCATGGCTCCCATAGAGCTGAAGGAGCTGAAGGATCAACTGCAAGAACTTCTCGAACGAGGTTTCATTCGACCGAGCGCATCTCTATGGGGCGCACCGGTTTTGTTTGTTAAGAAGAAGGACGGCAGTATGCGTCTTTGCATAGACTATCGCGAGCTCAATAAGATTACTATTCGGAATAGGTATACACTACCACGCATTGACGATCTGTTTGACCAACTCCAAGGGGCCAAACACTTCTCCAAGATCGATCTTAGGTCAGGCTATCAGCAGTTACGAGTCAAGGAGCAGGATATTGCTAAGATTGCCTTTCGTACTCGTTATGGCCACTACGAGTTTGTAGTTATGCTATTTGGCCTGACAAATGCTCCAGCAGTGTTCATGGATCTGATGAACAGAATCTTCCATGAATTTCTGGACAAGTTCGTCATTGTTTTCATCGATGACATCCTGATTTTTTCTAAGTCCAAGGAGGAACACGAAGACCATCTTTGTACAGTACTACAGATTCTTCGCCAGAAGCAGCTGTATGCTAAATTCTCCAAGTGTGAGTTCTGGTTAGACAAGGTGGCATTCTTAGGTCACATTTATCAACAGAAGGAATCACTATGGACCCAGCGAAAGTTGAGGCCATCACTAAGTGGCCGAGGCCGACATCAGCAACGGAAGTCCGCAGTTTCTTAGGCTTAGCTGGCTATTACCGTAGGTTCGTAGAGAACTTTTCCCGCCTAGCACTACCATTGACCAAACTGATGCGGAAAGGGGAGAAATTCGTCTGGACTGAAGATCGAGAGAAGAGCTTTGAAGACCTGAAGCAGAAGCGAGTATCTGCACCTATTCTTACTCTACCATCTGGTACGGGTGGATTTCAAATCTACAGCGATGCATCGGGGAAGGGACTTGGCTGTGTTCTCATGCAACATGGGAAAGTGATCGCGTACGCTTCACGGCTGCTTAAGCCTTATAAAGAGAATTACCCCACGCACGATCTGGAACTTGCTGCAGTCGTGTTTGCATTGAAGATATGGAGACACTACTTATATGGAGAATCATGTGACATTTTCACGGACCACAAGAGCTTGAAGTATATCTTCACTCAGCGTGAATTGAACATGAGGCAGAGAAGATGGTTAGAGCTGTTGAAGGATTATGACATTAATCTATAGTATCATCCCGGAAAGGCAAATGTAGTAGCAGATGCCCTTAGCAGGAAGTCCGGAATGATCAACATCATTAGAAACGAAGAGCAAATCATAAGAGACTTGGAGCGACTAGACATCGAGATCATGGTACGTGGACAGCACGGTTACTGGGCTTATCTTAGAGTAGAACCCGAGTTACTATCTAAGATTAAGGAAGCTCAGAAGGATGACGGAGAATTATGGGCGATAGTTCAGAATTTGGAGAAGCAGACAGAATTCAGAGTAGATGCAGACGGTATCGTATGGCAGGGCACTAGACTTTGTGTTCCTGACGACCAAGAACTCCGGGAAGCTTTGTTAGCAGAAGCTCATAGCTCCCCATTCGCGATACATCCTGGTTCAACTAAAATGTACCATGACATCAAGCAGTACTTTTGGTGGAGTGGTATAAAACAGGATGTGGCCACTTATGTCTCCAAATGTCTTACCTGCCAGCAGGTTAAGATCGAGCATCAGCGATCTGGCGGTCTCCTTCAACCGTTAGATATTCCAGAGTGGAAGTGGGACAAAATCACCATGGATTTCGTTACCGGTCTTCCTCCTACCAAAAGGAAGCACGATGCAATTTGGGTTATCGTTGATCAACTTACCAAATCAGCTCATTTCTTACCGATCCGCAAGGAAGATCCGGTAAGTAAACTCGCAGATACGTACAGACGAGAGATCATGAGACTACACGGTGCAGCATCCAGCATCGTCTTAGACAGAGATCCTCGATTCACTTCGCGCTTTTGGAAAAGTCTGCAGAAAGCTTGGGGTACACAACTTAAGCTTAGCAAGGCTTTTCATCCTCAAACGGACGGACAGTCGGAGCGAACCATTTAGACATTAGAGGATATGTTGAGGTCATGTGCGCTGGAATGGACGGGTGATTGGGACGAATACATCTGTTTGGTACAGTTTGCGTACAACAACAGCTGGCACGCAAGCATCAAGTGTGCTCCATTTGAGATGTTGTACGGCAGGAAGTGTCGCGCCCCAATCTGCAGGGATCAGGTTGGCGAGCGAATACTCGAAGGACCAGAAATCATAGAGATGACAAATGAGAAGATCGCAGTATCTAGGCAGAAGATTCAGGAGGCACGGTCACGTCAAAAGAGTTACACCGACAAGCATCGTAGGGATTTACACTTTAACGTAGGAGATCACGTCTTCCTTAAGGTTTCGCCGGCACGTGGTGTTAGACGCTTCGGGATTAAAGGGAAGCTCAGTCCTCGTTTCATCGGACCGTTTGATATCATTGAACGAGTCGGTGAAGTATCTTACCGATTTGCGTTACCTCCACAGCTTTCGCATGTGCACAATGTGTTTCATGTGTCCTTACTCAGAGGGTATCAATATCATCCCCTTCACATGGTTCAGTATCCACTGGACCAGATTCGTGAAGATCTCACTTTTATAGAAGAACCCGAACGAGTTCTTGACAGGCAAGAACGATTCATGAGAAAGAAGACGATTCCATTCGTCAAAAATCTATGGAGGGATCATACCGAGCGGGAAGCCACTTGGGAAATAGAGGAGTCTATCCGGGCTTCTTACCCTCATTTCATATTTTGAATCCGGGTATGTTCTTCTTTTCCAGATTACTTTATCTATAATTCGGGGATGAACTATTCTTTTTAGGGGGGAAGAGTTGTAAAACCCGCATGCTTTTACCATGCATAGTACCTTAAGTTCGTACGTACTAGTTAAAAACTTTCCTAATATAGCATGATTACGATTACGTGTTAGGAGTTTATGTATTACGTACGTGTTAGAACACGATAAGTATTTTATTTGCACGATCACGTAATAAATATTTAGCAATAATTAATCACGAGCATACGATCACGAAATCACGAGCATAATTAAAACACGAGCTATTATTAATTACGTATATATATTTAATACGAGCGTAATTAAATATATAAGAGTATGGTATTTACGTAACGAGAACATTTAAAACACGAACTTAATTAAACATAAACGAATACTAAATAACAAGACACAAAACGAGGTACGGGAACCCCACGGGGAGTCCCTACCCGCGGCCAAAACAAGGTAATGGGCCAAGCCCATTACCAATTTTACTAAGAGGGGGTTAAATAGATTTTTACTACTCAAAATTACTTTTACAGAAGATTTCAAGAAAACCTAAAATCTCCTTTTTCTCCTCTCTTTGTGCCGCCACCTTCAAATCACCAACAAGGTGATTCATTGATCTCGGATCTTGAAGTTTTATTGTTTGTTCGTGTTTGTTCTTCACCCTCTTGATCCACGAATACGGTAAAACCTTTTTAACCTTTTTCTTTTTAATTAATCTTTTATTAATTATGAACACGTGATGTTTTTTATAAAAACACATTAATTAAACATAGATCTAACATGTTTTGATCATTAATTAATCAAAGGGTCGATCAAAGGGGTGTTTGTTTTGGGCCGCAAGGTACAACCGACCCCAAGGGGGGTTCGGTTTGTTTTAGCCGACCACCACCAAGACCTTTTTGGTCTTGGTTGGTGCGTGGGTCCCACGGCAGCAAGGGGTACCCCGATTTGGGTCGGGGTACGGTGTTGTTTCATATCCGGTTCATGTTTTTAGGCTTAGATCCGGATCATGATTATGTTAGTTGTTTATGTTATAAACTTATGTTCAAAATTAAATTAATAAAAAGATGAGATTAATTTAATAACATGACTTAGGTTAATTAATTATTAATAATCATGAAATTATTTTTAACCTAAGTATTTATATTATTAAGACTTATAATTAATTAATTATTTAAAAACCATGGATATAATTAATTAAATAAACATGACTTAGGTTATATTATTAATATTTAATAATACATATTTTAACCTAAGTATTTAATATATTTAATTAAAAACATGTCATACTTTAATTAAATATTATAACCTATAGTTTAATTAAATTACATGAAATAATTATTAAACTATATAATATATCATATGACTTAGGAAATAAGCATGAAAACACTTAGGCTTATTTACTTAGCTTATTTAACCAGCTTATTTCTAATTATGGAAACTTTCTATTTTTAGAAACTTAATTAAATAAGGCAGCTATTTTATTTATGGAAACCAGCTATTTTTAGAAACTTATTTATTTAAGGCAGCTAATCTATTTATGGAAACTTATTTAATTAAGGCAGCTAATCTATTTATAGAAACTTTCTATTTTTAGAAACTTATCGATTTTAAGCAGTAAATCTATTTTTGGAAACTTTCTATTTTTGGAAACTTTCTATTTTTGGAAACTTTCTATTTTTGGGAACTTTCTATTTGTGGTAACTTTCTATTTTTGGAAACTTTCTATTTTTGGAAACTTTCTATTTTAGGAAACCTGCTATTTTTGGAAAGTTACTTATTATTACACAGTAAGTATAATAACACATGAAATATCAGAAATACTTAATCAGATTGAACAGAATATAAGATTTAACACAGTTTAAGGCTTTAAACAGTGTAAAATAGTAAGAACACATAAAATAAGCTAAGACATGATATAAAACCAGCTATGTATGTAGTAAGCAGATACTTATTTCATGTACGTATTTATGTAGCACTAGTGTTTCAGAAGTAGGATTCTCGCAGTTCATCGTTCTCGTTCACTGGACATAAGGTACGGATTCCCGTCCTTTCAGTATGGACATTCTTTCCTTATTAGGATTTCGCCGTATGCAGCCAACTGTTTTCCCGTAGTATAAGTATGAGTTTGATTGCTTATGTTTAAATATGATTACCTATAGCCATATACATGCATGACCAGTTTCACCTAGTTATGGAGGTACCATAACCATAACATTAGAGGCACTAATGTTATGACTTCACCACGGCGGAGTGATTGCTCGTGGCGTCCCTTCAGCTGTTGGCCATTTATTTATATTTATCATGTGGGGCGTATGGGTGCATCCTAGTTACACGTTTTTATTCAGGATTACATGGTGAATGTGGTGTGTGACTTGCATCCTTCACAAGGAGCTGATCCCTCCTACCCATAAAACCAGTATATTAAATTAGAGGCAGCCCCTCTAATTTGCATGATGAGGTCACCCCTCCAATTATTCATGCACGGTGGATATTCATGACCTATATTGGCTAATGGTAAAATATGACAAACAGTTTTTATAAGATAAACATAAGACTTTCAATCTATAAAACCAGTTTTATTAAGACTTAACCAGGTTACTCGGGACTTAGTTTCTTCCGCTGTTATTATGTTATATGCTTATCCTATTCAGCTTTATTGTACATCCGTGCACTGAGCGTATTGCTCAGCCGTTTTCCTTTTCTATGTTCCCAAAACGGCAGGTACTCAGGGATGCTCGTAGACACTAAGAGTACGTGCATATGGACTGGAAGCTGTCTAGCCTTCTTTACATTATGCATTTCTTTTCTTTATGATACTTATGCTTTGGACATTGTTTCATCCTTATTCCTTACTATACTATGTTTGTGTGTGATGAGCTTTACTTTTGGACTACCGATGTTTGATTCCGGTATTTTCCTTTATATGGTCAAGTAATGTTTAGACATTTTACCTTGTATGCTTTGATGACACGCCATAATTACTGTGATATTTCCATTTCCAAAATGGGGTGTTACATTCCAAATCAGTAAATCCTATTTTTCTAGTCTAACTAATATGGAGATATGCTTAGAAGCAAAGATAGACAAATAAAACACACAAGAACTCACCAAACAAGGTTTTGACCGAAATACATGGATTTTAAAGAAAATCGATGTAGGATATGTGTAGAACTAGACACAAGGTCATGACACAATGATCCTCCATAGTTCTCTTTCGTTCTTGCTATATATGAGAGACCCATACATATGAATTATGTAAGCTCAATATGAATAGCAAGAAGCTATGAAAAACGTTTTTAGATTGAATTAACAATGCAAAAACATTTCTCGACCATTTTCGAAAAAACTTTAAGAATTTTGAAAAAGGGAAGAGAATATTTTCAAAATGAGTTTGCGATACCCAAAAGCTCAAAGAAAGAAAAGACTCAAAAGAGAAAAATACTCGGTTAATTAAAATGCGCAATTAAGGAATATGTTCCATTACACCTAGACCTAAACGCAAGTAATTAAAAGGTTCCATCTTAAGTGGCTTAGTGAAGATGTCGGCTAAGTTTTCTACCGAGGGCACCTTCTCAATCGAACTGTTCCCCTTTTGAACATTATCCCTAAGAAAATGGTGGTGAATCTCTATGTGCTTAGTTCGCGAATGTTGCACAGGATTCTTGCTAAGGTCTATTGCACCCTTATTGTCGCACATGATGGGAACATCATCAAGAGAAATCCCGTAATCATCAAGCGCTTGCTTCATCCATAGACCTTGTTGACAAGCTTTACCGGCACTCACATACTCAGCTTCCGTGGTGGATATAGCAAGAGCGGTTTGTTTCTTGGAGAACCAAAAAGTTAAACAACAACCCATGAAGGTATCCACTAGTGCTTTTCCGGTCCACATAGTCTCCCGCATGATCCGAGTCCGCGTAGACAATGGTTTCTATGCCGGTCCATTTAGAATACCATAATCCTAAATGTATAGTGCCCTTAATGTACCAGAAGATACGCTTAACCGCTTCAAGGTGAGAGGTTTTGGGAGCCTCTTGGAAGCGAGCACAAAAGCAAACACTAAACATGATATCCGGTCGACTTGCCATTAGGCACAACAAACTACCAATCATACCTCTATATTTGGTGTTGTCTACCGACTCACAATCATCATCTATGGCGGGTTTAATATCCGAGGCCATAGGGGTCTTCATCGGTCTAGAGTCTTTTAATCCAAATTTCTTTAGCATTTCTTTAACATACTTGGATTGATTAAAGAAAATACCAGCGTCCATTTGTTTAATTTAGAGTCCTAAAAAGAAGTTAAGTTCTCCCATCATACTCATTTCAAACTCGTCATGCATGATTTTGGCAAAGTCATCACACAATGATTGACAAGTTGAACCAAATATAATGTCATCAACATATATTTGTACCATAATGAGGTGAGAACCTTTCTTCTTTGTAAAGAGTGTATTGTCTATCATCCCCATGGTATACTCATGTTTTACAAGAAACGCTTTAAGTATATCATACCAAGCTTTGGGTGCTTGTTTAAGACCATAAAGAGTTTCTTAAGCTTGTAAACATAACCCGGTTTCTCAAAATTAATGAAGCCGGGAGGTTGAGCCACATATACCTCCTCATTGATCAAACCGTTAAGAAATGCACTCTTTACATCCAATTGTTGAAGCTTAAAGTCTAAGGCACAAGTGTAAGCTAAAAGGATTCTAATGGATTCTAATCTTGCTAGGGGTGCGTATGTATCGTCATAATCAATACCTTCTTGTTGATTATAGCCTTGAGCTACAAGTCTGGCCTTGTTACGAGACACAACACCATTATCGTCTAACTTATTCCTATATACCCATTTGGTTCCTATGATGGTCGAACTTCTAGATAGAGGAACAAGTTCCCAAACGTCATTAAAAATGAATTGATTCAATTATTCTTGCATAGCGATGAACCAACTCTCATCCATCAAAGATTCTTTAACATTGTTTGCTTCAATCAAGGAGACGAAACCAAAGAAGTTACTTTGACTTTGGACTTGAGATCTTAGGGTCCTTTGATTTAATTCGCCTATGACGTTATCGAGAGCATGATCCTTTGACTCCTTAATGTTTACTCCCTTTTCAACACTAAGGTCTTCAACTCCTATGTTTCGAACATCTTTGGCATTAACTATGTCTATTTCATCCAAGTCATCATCTACCAAAGGTGGTGTCTTATATGAAGGAGGGGTTTCATCAAATGTCACGTTAAGTGATTCTTCAATTACACCCGAGGTTCTATTGAGGACTATGTAGGCTTTGCTAGTTTGAGAATAACCTAAAAATATACCTTCATAAGACTTTGGGTCAAACTTAGTAAGGTAATCTTTGGTGTTGAGAATGAAGCACTTGCTTCCAAACACCCTAAAGTATTCCAATGAGGGCTTCTTACTTTAAGAATCTCATAGGGGGTCATTCCTAGAAAAGGTCGAATAAGAAT
Source organism: Glebionis coronaria (assembly GCA_025667525.1). NCBI lineage: Eukaryota > Viridiplantae > Streptophyta > Magnoliopsida > Asterales > Asteraceae > Glebionis > Glebionis coronaria. The sequence goes on from CM046878.1 coordinate 270,783,670, forward strand.
TTGGTTGAGAATGTAGGTCGATGTGTCCACGACATTGCACCAAAATTTTTGAGGAAAAGATTGCTCATTTAACATCGTCCTACTCATCTCTTGGATTTTCCTATTATTCCTTTCAACTACCCCATTTTATTATGGAGTGCGAGGAGCCGAGAAGTTATGGGTAATACCATGAGCTTCACAAAAGGCACCGAATTACACTTCATTATCAAATTCCATACCATGATCCGTCCTAATAGAGATAATTGAACATCCTAGTTGATTTTAAATTCTTCGACTAAAGGTTTCGAAGTGATTGAAAGCTTCATTCTTAGACGCCAAAAATCTAGTCCAAGTGAATGTAGAGTAGTCGTCAACTATAACCAGGGTATAAAGGTTACCTCCATAACTCTGCATGGTGGAAGGTCCAAAGAGATCCATATGTAGGAGTTCTAAGCACCGAGAGGTCAAAACCAAATTCTTGGCTTTGTGACTTGAGTGAACTTGTTTCCTAATTTTTAAAGCATCACAAAAGTGACTATCAAACTTCATCTTAGGGAGATGTCTAACCAACTCCTTAGAGACTAAATATTGAATTAAACGCATATTAGCGTGACCTAATCTCCTATTCAAAATAGTAGAACTATCATCTAAAGTCTCTAGACATAAGTTGTCCTTTGACTTCCTGTTGACCTTCATGACATAAAGCCCATGCTTTCTAACACCTTTTCCAATGACCTTTCCATCTTTTACGATTTCGCTGTCATATTCCAAAAGATGACCATACACTTATTGTCACAAATTTGACCTATACTTAGAAGGTTAAAACCTAAGTTATCTACGTGCTCTACGTTTTCTATAGTCGTAGAGTCAAGAGAGACCGTACCTTTGCCACGGATATTACCACGCCGATTACTTGCCAATGTAATGTTACCTCCATCATATGCTTTGTAGTGCGAGAATAAACTTCGATTACCCGTCACGTGTTTAGAACAACCACTATCCTTAATCCACTCGCCGGGCTCTAAATCGATTCCCAAGCATATCTAGGTAACAACACACAAGATCAAACATTTGGTTCCCAATATCTCATGGGTCCAAAGTTGTTAGTTCTAAAATCCCTTGCATTTGGTTGGGATGCATGAATGAAGGAGACATTCCCCATGGGGAAAAGTATTGTTGTTGAAAATTATTCCAATTCATATAGCCATTTTGCTGTCCATAGTTTCTCCTAGGTTTCTTTGATCTTGATCTAGAATTATTGTTATTTCCCCTAGGTGTTGGAGTTTTACTTCTAGGTCGTGATTTAGCTTGATCATCTCTTTTTGGCGTAGGTGTTCTACTTCTAGGTTTAGATTCATTTCGTACGCTTGGAGGAGTAGATGTTTGTCTAGATATGATTCTAGTTCCCATTAGTTTACTCAAGGGCTTGTAGAATTTATCTAGAGCAGGCTTTTCAATTATAGGTACTTTGACCTTGTTAATAAGAATATGTTTTGGTCCTTCACCTAAAATAGATTTTTCAGAAAGTTCAGGATTTTCACACAAACCTTCTTCTGGTCGTGGTTCTTTAGCTCCACCTGCGGTTCCATAGCAATAAGGAACCGCACCATATGCTGGAGAATCACGTACAGGGGTGCGTTTTTCTGAAAACCTAACTTGTTTTGGTTCACTAGTTGATGCTTAATTTGTGTTATATCATAGCCCAAGTCTCTCCTTAGAATAAATTTGTTTGTGTAACATGTCATCAAGAGCATTAGTACCACTCATGAACTTTTCAAGTCTAATGGTGGTGCTCTTGAGATTTTCATTCTCTTGTCTAAGGTTTTCACATTTTAAACAACCTAGATCAACTTCTTTATTTTTCTTAAACATAACTAATTTCTCTTTAGCTCACTAATCTCATTCTCAAGTTTAGTTCTAGTTGATTTTAGCGTTTTGTTCTTTTCAATGAATTTAAGACTAAGCTTATGTAAATTATTGTATTGGCCTTCTAACTCACTATCATCTTGAGAAGAACTATTATTGCTATAATAATCGGTTTCAAAATGTACCTCTTTAGAAGTGTAAATCATGAGACATTTCTCATCTTTGGGGTTGTCATCAACATCTTCACCGCTATCGCTCCATGAACCTCCAACAAACGCCGTGTGGTTCTTGTCACGTGAAGGCTTAGGACAATCACCGATGAAATGATTTGGATCACCACATCTAAAGCATTTCCTATCACCTTTATCATCTTTGGCAAATTGGTTTTTGGAGAAGGGTTTCTTGTCGTTGTTTGGTTGCCTTAAGTATTGACCTCGTCTTTTGAAGAACTTCTTAAAGTCTCTAACCGCCATGGCATATTCCTCATCATCACTATCCGAGGAACTTTCATGGTCACTTTGTGCTTTTTTGGCCTTGAGTGCAAGAGACTTTCTTTCACTCTTAGTTTTCACCATTTACGAGTCCTACAAAATTATCATCTCATGAATCTTCAAGTTACCAAGGAGTTCATCGAGTGATAATTTGGCGAGATCCTTTGATTCTTCAATCGCCGTGACTTTAGCTCTCCACTTTGGATGAAACGCCCTAAGAAACTTCCTAACATTGTTCTTGCTAGAAAAACCTTCATCAAGTGCTTTTAGACTAGTAATAATAATGTTAAATCTAGAAAATGCACTATCAATAGTTTCATCTTCTAAGATGACAAATTGTTAATATTGTTGAACAAGAAGATCGATTTTACTTTATTTAACTTGGCTATTACCTTGGTGGGTTACTAAAAGAGTGTTCCAAATGTCTTTATCGGTTTCACACATAAAAATCCTTTCGTACTCTTTCTTTTGTAAAGCATTATAAATCACCATTTTATCCTCATTATTTTTAGTAAGTTTCCTTTTAGTATCATCATTACCTTTGTCAAAAGTGACTATCTCTTTGCTTTTAGAAACTTCATTTTATTGGTAAGGCAAAAAATCACCATTGGTAATAACATGCCAAAGATCTAAATCTTTTGATTTCACATAAGTCTCAAATCTATTTTTCCAATTAATAAAACTATCAGTTTCAAAAAGAGGTGGTCTTTGCATGGATTTCCCTTCTAGATACTTGTTGGAATCCATATATCGATTCAAGTTTTAAAATATAATATATTTTAAAAAGGCTTGAGCAACCAAGCTCTGATACCAATTGTAGAAACTAGAAAGGGGGGGGGGGGTTGAATAGTTTCTTAAATTTACTTATTAAAGATTGGTTTTAAAAAATCCTTTTCAAAAACTTAAGCTTGAGTATTTATGTGAAACCTTCTTATACACAATATGAATAAGGTATAGTGCAACTAAACTAATAATCACAAGTATAAAGAATAATGAATGTAAAGAGATAAGGAAAGGAAACCAAACACCAAGGATATATAGTGGTTCGGCAACGAAGCTCACTACTCGTTCCTACTCCACTCCTCGAGTACTCCTTACTCGACAGTTCACTAATCAACAAGCTCCTTAAGGTGGAGAAACCGTACACAACGTCGCTTAACCAGTTTCCGTCTCTAAGCTAACAGTCGAGCCCTAATCTTAGCTAGGACCAATCTACACCAATATACTGTAAGGACCAAGTATAAACCTTAATACATACACAACTTCCAAATAGACACAACTACTTGGATCTTCACAACAATGACAAAACAATGAATACACAAGTTTTGATCTTCAATGGATCTTTGAGGTATACACAATACTTCAAGGATGATAGTGTTCTTCTCTTTGAACTTTGAGAAGAATAGATGAGAGGAGAAAGATTCACTTCTAAACAATTAGTAATCAAACAAATGATCAAGGATTTGAGTGATTTAAGAAGTATGAAAGAATCTGTAAATGTATGTGCAAAAGAGGTGAATTGAAAGTCTGAGAATGGTCCACTATTTATAAGACAAACATCCAACGGCTATATCTGTCCGCGGTTCCTTATTGGAGCCCGCAGTTCCTTATCGATAAGGAACCACTATAGGTGCTAAGGAACCGCCTACATAGACTCTGCTCCCTTTTATCTTTTAGTGGATTGGTTCGAATCTGGGGATTAAAATATCCTGAAAGGATATTCCAAACCAAGATAGAATGTGCCATTTTCAAATTTCAAATTTTCAAATGATTAATTTAATAAAACATTTTCTTAAAAAGAAAGTTTAATATAAAAACTTCTCACACTTAATAAAAACTAAGTTTTAAGAAAAGATTAAATCCTTGATTACTTAATTAGGATGAGTACTTGTTTGTTTATAACTTAAGTGATAATGGTTGAAATGAAAAATACTTGAACTCAAGAATTCGTTTTTCGTTGTTTTTATAAATGCGTATTTTTACATATTATCGTAATCAAAACAAAGCGAGACTGAAAAATGCAAGTAACGTTTTTAGGCATCATTGCATTAACAAACCGGATCTTGTGCCCGATGCTCATTTGAGAAACCTTTGCTATTGGATACAACGGATGTCCTCATTACTATTAGAGTCGTAGCTCATGTGGCCGAGTCTTCAAAGTTAGCGTCCATTCTACAGAAGTCGCCCTTGATTTTTCTAACGAGGATGGGGAGAACCTTAACTTGGAAAAGGGTGAAACTGCTACTTCCCCACATGCTGAAGACAAATATCCTGACAACGATGTCGAGGATGCGGGTTGATGCGTGTACCTGTCGGGTTGGATTGAAACAAGTTTTAAATTTATAAACACGAATTACCAGAATGAACTAAAAGCGCACGGGCAAGTATGATCCTTTCGTTTGTGTATAGCTTTTTATGTGGTAATACAGAATCGTTCACGGGGATTTGGAAAGTCTATGATCATTCAAAAATCTACTATAATCTTTTGATTGTAGCAATAAGATGACCAATAGTAATAAGTAAATTATGATGAGAATAGCAATAAGATTAAAACAACACTTAGTAAAGATTAGTTTGGGCATCTGTTGTAGTATGATTGTTATGACATGATAACATATATGATTATGATATTTAGATGGTTAATCTAATCTATTGTTTTCAAAAGCTTCGATCTTTTGGTAAAACAACACTTGGTAAAGATTAGTTTGGGAATCCGTTGTAGTATGATTGTGATGACATGATAACATATATGATTATGATAATTAGATGATTAATCCAATCTATTGTTTTCAAAAGCTTTGATCTTCGTCAAGACTTTGGTTAAGGAAAACAAGCATTAGACTCAATCGATCCACAGTCGTTTCAGAAATTTGTTAACACTTATAATTATGTTTCTTAGTGATCAAAACCTCTTAATAAATAGTCAATACAAAAGATAGCCAATCCATAGACAAACCGGCAATGACTTGTTGTTAGAAAATAACCATTTCGACCTGTGAAATCTTTAACAACAAATTAAGTTTTGATAACCAATTTTCACATGAAATATAAGTACCACTGGTTTAAAGAAAAAGCTTGAAAGTGAATTACAATACTCTCACAATCACAACCACAACTTTATACCACAAACATCATCCTACCAAGTGTAGAATGAGATTTAGCCACTCATACTAAACAATGAAATAAACTCAGAAATAATATGCTTAGAAGTCATAATCAATAGTCTTACAAAGTAGAAATATAGTGCTAATGGTTAGGGTAATAATCCCTAAGAGTTTGGTGATGTTAACTTTTTTTTTAGGACTCCAAAAGTGACTTTTCTAGCACCTCCTTGCTGAAATCCGGGAATAATAATTTGGACAAGGTTGAGAGAGTTATTTGGATGGTTATGAGAGCATATGAGAGTTGGGAATGAATGTCGTATGGTTACATGGCCCCAAGGGTCTTATTTATTGGAAAATTGAAGGCATGACTTCAATGCATAGCTTGGAGCCAAAGGATTTTGCTTGGAGCCAAAGGTGTTCTATAAATCCTTATAGAAGCTTCATGTGCCTTATTTTAATGCGTCAAGAAGATGGTTGTAGAATTCTGCCTACTTGAACTTTGCTGGCCACTTCTCCAAAATGCTGGTGGCAAATGAGAGTTGTTGGCAACATATTTCAAAACTGTTGGCATCTACTTTCATGCTGAGTAACTTTTGCACTTATAAATACAACTAGCTACATGATTCTTCTGGCATTTCCCAAGTTCAGGATTACTTGAAAGGCTTGTATACTTCTTGAAAATATTTGTTCTCGTACCCGGAATGGATCTTCAAAGGCTTGTAACTCGTACACGGGTCTTAAACTTGACTAGGATTCTTCGTACTCGTACTAATCTTCACTTTTTCATCACTTTCTTCTTTATCCCTGCAATTGGCTACACATAGACTTGCAAACACATTTTGGCACAAATATGCACAAAATCATTATACATTTAACCAATATACATGTATAAAAGTACGGATAACGCTCCCATAAACATGTTAGATTTGGGCGTTATCACGGGTGAATCTCATGCCACCTACGACAATGTAGAATAATATGAGGAAGCCCTGGTGGATAAACGTTCAAACAAGAGAAAACAAAAGGAGATTAGGAGAGGAAGGAGCTACAAGAAATGTCCATGGCTAATGCACCAGAAAAATATTGAGGAGAGACCATCCTTCCCCGAAAACCGATCTTAGTACTACTACGGAAGTGCCACCCATATTTATGAAGCTAGACACAGAGACATCCACACCTGCTGTGTCGTTGCCTTCTGTTTCATCTACTTTAACGATTATCGTTGATCCCAAACGGTTGTCTTTTGCACAAACCACGTCCAGAGCATGAGGTTTTCGCTACTCCATAAGTATCTTATCCGTGACATATGTTAGTTATATTGTCGCACCCTTGAGCATAATTTCTTTTGTCGTTTGTCTATCTTCTTGATATATAAACGTAGGTGCGCCAAGAGATGATTGCCACTCCCTTGCAAAAGGTACAAGTGACTGCATCTGTGCCTGTCGTGGCTACGGTTACGGAATTTGAGACCACCCTGTTTTAGGATATTCCAGCATCTGTAGACCAAGGTTCCAGTAGATCTACTCCTCGTACTACAATGGAAGGATCCCGTTGGCGATAATTTCAGTGTTGTTAAATTTTTCACTACTAGGATTTATCTTGTTAATGCTAGTAGTGATATATTAGTGTTGGTAGTATATGTACAAGATTGATTAAGTCTCACAGGATAAAGATTAATGTTGCCTTTGTTTTAGTGGCGGTTGAAGATAAAGACTAAAGACGTGTGAAGCCATCTATAGAAGATATTGTGTGTACATCTTCTAAAGTTTAAATTATTTGTTAGGATCTTTATCTTGTAAATGACTCCTTGTATTATAAAAGAAGGTCTTGGGTTAGATGTTGATAACACACACTTTATATTTTCTAGACTTCAAGGTTGTAACCCTAATACTCCACTGTGGAGTATTCGTATTATTATCAATAATATTGAAGTGTTTGGTTTACATATTTTGTCCAGTTTCTCTTTACATTATACATACAATCTTCATAGTTTTAAAGAATAGATTTCACATACTCTTTGATATTTAATCAAAGTTTCTACTAAGGATAGATAGAACTTGTTCTGTTTAGTCTAAGTCCAGAAGCTAGATTTAAACGGTAAAAGGGATCAACAGATGCAATACAATATCCCACGACGCATCAAGTTGCCCTCGGATCCGCGCTGCGAATGAAGTTTGAACAAGAAACAAGGCAAGTGGAGGAAGGAAATCTGAAGGTGGAATGGCGCGAGCAACCTATTTACGAGAAGAATGTAGAGATTGCACACCTCATAGATCAACTTGATTTCCTTAGGGCAGTGAAAGTTGAGGTGATCACTCATAGAGACCATCTCAAAGACTCTGAGACCAGGATTGTAGATAAAACTACTTTGTATGAACCATCTCATACCAAGTTCGTGAACAGAACCTCTATAATGCCCAAGTGCATCTAATTTCCATTGAAACTGAGAACCTAGATGTTTGTGAGAAGGTTCCCTCCTTGACCCTTGACCGTTCTAATCTTCCAATCTTGGTCAAGGGAGAGGAAAAAATTGTTGCAGAATTTGAGAAGTTCAAGGTGGATCAAACCAAGATGATCGAGGAGTATTGAGAGGAGTTGGAATCACGTCTTGATGCCGTAAGTATTGAATTTTATGAGGAGTTATACCCTCATATGCTGACTGCCATTGCAGGCCACCGTTGGGTCATTGGTCACGGAATCCGCCTAACTATAATGAAATGTGAGGAATCACGGACCCTTTGCCAAGGATTTGAACATGACAAAGTCGGGCTTTCACTTTCCTCCCATGCTTTGTATGACTCCTCCGCTAAGGCCAAGTTTCAATGCGATTTTGGTGAGGAGGATGAGCATGTCTAGTTCCGCAAGATCCAGCCTTGTGCTGAGCAGGTAAAGATCCAGGTGGATCATGATAAAGAATCTTTGGACGATCCTTGGGCTATTAAAGGTGAGATATTGCTGGATGAAGCTATTGTCGTGAACGTTAGTCGCACCCAAAGTAAGAAAGGTAGTCGGATCATATGATGTACTCCTGTTGTTGGTTCTTCACATCTCCCTCGATCAAACGGGTTTCCTGTTGCTGCTCTGACACTCCAAGGGTTGGCTATTGTATTACCATAGGCTGGTACATATGCTGGTGTCCCGAAGGAGCTTAGGACGAGAAGGCTACATCGGACCTTGTCCACATCCTGCCTTGATTTTTATTTAGCATGTAACCGTTACGTATGTGGCACACTGAAATATATTTTGTAACACCTCCCACGAATGTCCGTGTAGTAATTGTAGCATTTTAACATTTATTTAACAGATTTTCTATTTGTGCACGTGTCCAAGAGAGTCCTATATACTTAACATCTGAAGCATATATTTCAAATAAATGATTCGTGGTCGTTGAGGTTGCAACCCTCTCATGCAACGAGTTAATTGTTAGGTTACTCACCTTGTATTGGTTCGTAGATGTAACACCCCTATTTTTTTTACGTATAGCAGCTGAAGCTAATCTGGGGTGTTACTTCATGGAACACAAGTCATACTAATACAAAAAACACAAAAGAATGTTTTAATCAAATTAATTTATTTATCATTCAACAATCCGAGTTTTATAACATGAGGTCCCAAAAATATATGAAATAATTTCAAGTTCGTTCCGCTTCATGTCATCCTATGCTGCTCCATGCCATCAGTCACGAATACCTGAGATACATGCATAAAAGTCAATATAAAGGTTGAGTGAATTCATAGGTTTGAAATAATAGTTTGAATACAAGTTCCACCACTTGAGCTACATTACTATTTGCTCACAAAAACAATATTTTATTACACTAAGATCATGTCATCAAAACTAACGAGAATTCACCAAAGTGACCATCATGACAAGTAACCCGCAGGTTACCCATTAGTTCTAGTAAATTTTGCTTGATTACCTCAGGGTAGGTAAAACAAACATGATTCGTTACTTCAAATAGATCTATTCACCATATTAGCGCACACGTGACATGTTGGGAATAAAATGTTCAAGACTTAGCCCCAGACAGAGTTTTTGCTAGCCACTAATATAGTCTTCACTAGCCACTGTCTGAGTGATATGTAGCCACTGATGTAGAGCCCTTGATAGAAGACAATATGCCACTGAAGATCTACATGGATATTATTCAAAAGGATATACACAAATATGTTATTTACTTTATTTATCTTTCATATATTTTCCTTATTTAGCAGGTTGTTTACTTATTGTACAAGGCTCCTTAGTGTATAAAAGGAGGCCTTAGGTTTAGATGTAAGATACGCTTTTTAATACTTTTCATACATTTTATTCGTTCTCATTGTAAGCTTTAAGGTTTTGAAAAACCTTAACATAAGTTCGATGTGTTAGTATTTAATAATATTAAAGTTTGGTTTAACTTTGTGTTTGTGTTCTTTACCCAATTATTATTTTCTGCATAACACATGGTTTGTCAATCAAACAAAGTTTCTACTATTGTCCCTGATTTACCTCGGGTAATACAAAGCTAAATCGATCTAAGTTTGGGATCAACAAGTTGTATCTGAGCTTGTTGAGAACCTTTGATCTTAAGAACAAAACCCTAATCGTACTTTCTCAACCCTTATCAGTGTCCACCTTTGATCTTAAGAACAAAACCCTAACGGAAATGGTTGTAAATACATAAAAGTTATTTTTTGTTTTTGTTGACTTAATTCATTAGTGAATGAGTTTTTTTTTAGAAAGTCGGTTCCTATATGGGTAGAACCAAAGAACTGGAACCGGAACTGGAACTAGAACTAGAACAAAAAAAAATATTTTGTTCGGTTCTCGGTTCCTATTTTTTTTAAATTTTGGTTCTCGGTTCTACCGGTTCCGATTCCAATTCCACCGGATCTAGATCCACGCTCATCCCTATCCTTGATCTTAAAAACTTCGAACTATGGGAGTCCAGGATCAAACATATCTCATGGTGGATCACTACATCCTATGGGAAATCACTCAGCTTCGAGATACCTTAAAACCTAAGAAAAAGATGGTTAAGAAGATGGTTAATTGTGTGGAAACTAAAGTTAAAGATGAGGCTTTTGGATCAGAAACAGAAAGGGCCACATCTATTGAAGAGATTTCTCAAAGAAAGAATGACATGCAGGCACTTAGCTGTCTTCAATTGAAACTTGATCAGAAGCAACAGTAAAAGTTCAGGAAGTATGAGTCTGCTAAAGAGTTGTGATTAAAGAATAGAAAGAAGAAGTTGAAAAAGGAGTTCTCTACTTTTAAAAAATTTTCTGTTGAGAAGCTTAGTGATGTCAGAAGTCGTTTGTATGATCTTACTAGCAAGTTGGAGTTCATGGAAGTAGAGTTGGACAATGAAGAGATAAATTTGACGTTTCTAAATAGTCTTTCATATGCTTGGTATGTTCAAGCACAAGGATGGCTGATGGAAGATGATCTCATTGATAGAGATCTTGATGACATCTACAATCACTTGAAAGTTATGGAGACATTTATCTTGAAAAGAAGTGAAACTGCATCAGGATCTAACTCAGGAAACATGGCCTTTGCCTCTAATAGTGGGAATTCCCTTTGATAGTGGGCATTTATCACATGACAGTAGGAAAGATTCTCACAGTTGCAAAAAAATCAGTCTCCATTGTCTCTTCACAAAATAACTATTCTTCTAGTAACAATATAAGCCCGTTAGTATTGATCTAGATACTGTATGTGCATACATTGTTGCCCTACCTTATGGTTCTCTAATGATGTATGAAGACCTTGAACAAATTGCTGACTTAGAGCTTGAAGAGATGGATATCAAGTGAGATATGGCCCGTAGCAACATAAGAGCCAATAGATTCTACAAGAAGTATGGTAAAAATATTACCTTCAAGAACTCAGAGTCTGCTGGGTTAGACAAGTCTAAGGTTGAGTGCTATAACTCTCGTAGAATGAGACACTTTGCAAGAGAATGCAAGTCGCTAAGATGAGATGATGCAAGAAAAGGTTTAAGAAGCATTGTTAAAGTTGAGGAAGCGGATTCAAATGCTAAGGTTTCCATGCAAGGCATTGATGGAGTAGGATGGGATTGGAGCTTCATGGGAGAAGAAGCTGAGGTAAATCAAGCCTTGATAGCAAACGAGGAAGCTAAAGAAGGATCTGTTCAATTTTCTCTCATGGCCAAATCATCTTCTTGATAAGATAATGACGAATACATGATGCTTTTTGTAGTAAAGGTTGTAGGCAAAACACTAAGTCTCTTAAAACTAATGTTCAAACGTTGAATGAAAAGCTTAAACAAACAGAAGTTGGCCTTCATAACAATAAAAAAGGGCTTTCACAATCTGATGGCAGGTTATCTGAGTATAAGCAAATGGAAGTCGAACTTAAGGATGAAATTAAAATCTTTAAAAGAGACTTAATACTTAGTAATGAGTCAAATGCAATTATAAGAACAAAGATAGATGAGGTTACTAAATCTATAGAGAACATAGACTTTAGAATTGAAACATCTGAAATGGCTAGTTAAACCTTAAACCGATGCTTAAGTGAACAAAGAAACCTTAAGGATATGTCTAGGATTGGTATTAGTGATGTGGTATATGCTGCAATCACACCCCCTGCTGGTGATTTTTATAGGGTTTCTAAGGGTCAAGACATTTCATGGACATGTCTACTAGAGTTTCAAAACTCATCTGGTGGCTCTGAAGCATCATTAGTTGACCTTATAGAAATTCAAGATTTTATAAGAAAACAAATAGACATAACAAATAACCCCTTTCTTTTTGTTAAAGGATGGGGTTCTTTATGAACCTGATACAACTGAGTCTAAACCTATTGGGTGATAACTAATCCCATTGATGGGAAGCCCATTGACCTTGGTTCCCCTTCTAAAACAAAACCTAGTGTTAGATATGTTGAGATGTATAGAAAACCTAGTACACCTAGAGGAAACCAAAGAAGTTGGAATGGGATGATGGCTAATAGATATGGGACTAGATTTGTGTTAATCAAGAAAGCTTGCTATACATGTGGGATCTTTAATTATTTAGCTCATAATTGAAACAATTGCTAAAACTTTTCCACTGTCAAGACCTCTCCCACAGTTGACCATCGACCACTTGTCTACCCAAGGCCATATGTTGATAGACCTATCGCACCTTTCTTTACTAGAGAAACTAGTTCTTAGGGCCAATGACCCTTTCAAAGAAACATGTCATCTACTAACAGAAAATGGGTTCCCTCTGTTAACCCTAGGGTACCCACTGTTAGTGCAAATTTTGCCACTGATAGACCTAGGTTTGGCACTGTCATGCCTAGATTAGCTGCTGTTAGACCAAAAGTTTCCCTTGTTGGGATCTACAACGCAAAACAAATATAGGTAATAAGGGACAAGTTGCTAAGCCCTCAACTCATTAGACATGGAAACCTAAACCAGAGCAAGGTTCCTCATCCAATGGTATATCAATGACCTTTAACATATTTAAATATCTTGATACACTAGGTGGATTCTAGTTTGAAAAGACTTGGATCTCAAAGGGAAACTAATTTGTTTTCTTTATGTGCAAGGTATCCCACAGTAGGAGATGAATAATAAAGGATATTGGGATAATGGATGCTCAAGGCACATGACAGGACATGAAGTGTCCTTATCTGATTTTGTTCCAATCAATGATGGTGACACTGTGTTCTTTGGAGGTATCAAGGGTATGATTACGAGTAAAGGTACCATTGTTACTAATAATTTAAGGTTTGATGATGTTTTTCTTGTGAAAGAACTTAAGTATAACCTGTTTAGCGTGTCACAAGTGTGTGATAACAAGAATAATGTTCTGTTCACTGACACTGAATGTCTTGTTTGAGTAAAGACTTTAAGATCCCTAGTGATGAATATGTTGAGTTTAGGACGCCTAGACAAAAGGACATGTATGCTATTAATCTTAATGGAATTAAACCTCAAAACAATGAAACATGTCTAGTTACAAAGGCATCAGTGGATGAGAGTAATAAGTGGCTTAGAGGGCTGGGTCATTTGAATTTGAAAACCATGAATAAGTTGGTTAGTCATAATCTGGTTAGAGGTCTACCCCTTAAGGCCTTTGAGAATGGTCATACTAGTGTTGCATGTTTGACAGGGAAGCAACACAAGGCATCTTGCAAGTCTAAGACCATACACTCTACTTCTAAATCACTACCCTTGCTACATATGAATTTGTTTGGACCTACATCAGTGGCTACCGTTAGTCATAAATGGCATTGTCTAGTAGTTACTGATGATCATTCCAGGTTTACTTGGACTTTCTTTTTAGGTATAAAGAACGAAACGGATGAGACACTCATGAACTTTATCGCTAAAATAGAAAAGAGAACAAGCTATGAGGTAAAGTTATAAGGAGTAACAATGGTGGAGAGTTTAGAAACAAAGTTTTTGATGATTTATGTGTCAAGAAAGGGATCTCTCTTATAACATTTGTTGATATATAATTGTTATGCTTGCTATTTTTTCCACTAGAGAGTTTAGCACGGCTAGAACTCCACAACAGAATAGTTTAGCTGAAAGAAGATATAGAACCCTAATTGAGACAGCTAGGACTACGTTTCCAGGTTCTGCCCATTGCATTTTGGGTTGAGGCTGTTAGCATAACTAACTATGTGCAAAATAGGACACTAATCAACAAATCTCACAACAAAACCCCCTATGAGTTATTTGTAGGAAAGAAACCCTTGATAGATTTCTTTAAACCCTTTGGTTGTCATGCTTTAATATTAAATACTATGGACAATCTAGGAAAGTTTAATTCTAAGGATGATGAGGGGTATTCGTTAAACAGCAAGGGATATAGAGTTTGAAACAAGAAAACCATGATAGTGACTAAAAATCTTCATGTAGACTTTTTGGAGAATAAGCCTAGTGATCCTAAATATGGTCCTAATTGGTTGTTTGACTTGGAACCTTTGACCAGATCTATGAATTATGTGCTTGTAACTAAGCATGTAGATATGGAAGCTTCAAGTTCTAATAATGTAGGTATAAAAAAGGTTTGAATGCAGAGTCAGAAGAAGAGGAGCATGTTTCATCCTTTAGATTTATGGACATGCCTAATTGGTTCATGGAGGCTGAAAAGACAACTTCTGAAAAGAAAGAAAAGGATGACGTTGATGATAAAGATCGAAAGAACTCTACAAAGGATCCACAGGGTGATGTAGACAAAGTTGTCAGTGGCCAATATCTTGCCACTGATAGTTTATTTATACCCCCTATTGTGCCTACTGACAGTGACAGTGGCAAATCTTTAGCCACTGCCAATGAAAAAAATGTAGACAGTGAGCAAAAATACATTGATGAGGGTAATATTGGCACTTTAGATAATACCATTCTGGTAGATAATCTGTTTGGAGGATCAATATTGAAGGTTACCAAAGATCATCTTCCTTCTTAGACAACTGGATCTTTACATACTCCAAGGCAAACCAGAAGTCAAAGCAATAAACATAGTTTTATTGAAAATATTCACAAGAAGCAGGATCATGCCTTGATACAGGAATGTTTGTTTGCTTGTTTCTTATCACGAGCAGAGCCTAAAAAGATCTTTGATGCACTTAAAGATGAAAGTTGGGTTGAAGCAATACAGGATGAGCTTCACCAGTTTGCAATACAAGATGCTTGGGAGTTAGTAGACTGTCCCAAGTATGTTAGGCCTATTGGAACACTTTGGGTGCTTAGGAATAAGAAAGACGAGAGAGAAATTGTGATCAGAAACAAAGCTAGATTCGTTGCTAAGGGTACACATAAAAAGAAGGTATTGACTATGAAGAGGTTTTTGCACCTGTCGCCAGGATTGAAGCAAAAAGAATTTTCCTTGCCTATGCTTCTTGCATGGTATTCATTATGTATCATATGGATGTGAAGAGTGCTTTCTTGTATGGAACTATTCATGAGGGGGTATATGTCATGCAGCCTCCTGGTTTTGAAGATTTAGAGTATCCAAACAAGGTGTATATAGTGAAAAAGGCAATGTATGGCCTTCACAGCATGGTATGGTACATTTTCCAAGTATCTATTAGACAATGGTTTTAAGAGAGGAACCATAGATCAAACATTGTTTACCAAAAAGAGAAAAGTTGATTTCCTTCTAGTTCAAATTTATGTGGATGATATCATCTTTGGATCTTCCAACCCATAGATGAGCACAGAATTCTCCGAATAAATGACTAAAAAGTTTCAAATGAGTGCAATGGGATAGATGAATTTCTTCCTTGGTCTTTAAGTTCATCAAAGAAAATTGAAATTTTCATATCTCAAGACAAGTATGTGAGTGAAATTTTGAAGAAATTTGGCTTCACAACCAGTGAAAAACGGGCTAGCACTCCTATTGATAGAGAAAACCCTTGGGGAAAGCTTGGTGAAGGAAAAGAAGTGGATGTCAGGCATTATAGTTCAATGATTAGTTCATTGATGTATCTCACAGCCTCTAGACCTGACATCATGTTTGATGTATGTGCCTGTGCTAGACATCAAGTGATTCCTAAAGAGTGTCACTTATTTTCTGTGAAGAGGATCTTTAGGTACCTTAGAAGTTATCCTACCTTGGGACTTTGGTATCCTAAAACCTCCCCATTGAAGTTGGTTGCTTATTCAGATAGTAACTATGATGGTGACAATGGAGATAGAAAGCCAACCACTAGTGGATGCCAATTCTAGGGGAGTAGTTTGATATCTTGACAATGCAAGAAACAGACTATTGTAGCCAATTCAACAACTGAAGCTGAGTATGTAGTTGATGTTGCATGTTATGGTCAAGTGTTGTGGATTCAAAATCAACTTCTAGATTATGGGTATAGTTTTATGAATGATAAGATATACATAGATAATAACAGTTCTTTGTGTATTATTAAAAATCCTGTACATAATTCTAAAACTAAACTATAAAGATTAGACATCATTTTATTAGGGATTGTCATGAAAAAGGTTTAATTCATCCAGACACAATTGACACTGAAAACAATGTGTCAGATCTTTTAACAAAACCTTTTGATGTTGGTAGGTTTCAGTACTTGGTTGCAAGTAGTGAAATGGTTAATCCTTGAAAATGTTTGTTTCAATGTTGAAAAATTAGTACAGGATGTCCACTATTAGGTATCTATGTCAACACTATTAGTTTTTCCACTGTTATTTTTGCCACTGACAAGTTAACTTTACCAACTGTTGTAACACCCCTAAATTTACACAATTCAATACAGCGGAAGACTCGTTGGTGTTACGGGATAGCACATTACTCACATCATAGACAACGCTTAAAAATCGCGTCATTTTATAATAAAGCATTTCCATTCATAAATATCAAATTTACATAGGTCCCAAGTCATAGTATTTCATACAAGTTTTACAAAGTATTTGAATGGAAATTATTTTTTAAGTGCGGCCATGAATTCTTGTTCTCTTCCCGAGAATTACCTTCAAGAACCTGAGTAAAACATGTTAAAAAGAAAAGGTCAGCGATAACGCCGAGTGAATTCATAGAGTTTAATAAAACCATTAATATAACATCGGTATAAAATTATTACCGAAAATCATTTTGTACAAATCCTTGTAATAGGCCATAAAATAGCCAAAGTCATTTTATACAAATCCTTATCAAAAATCATATTATAGGCTTTTGCCTTCAAAATCATTATACGAACCAAAGTCGTAAAAACATCATACAATAAGTTTTATAACGTTGTATAAAGTTAAATAAAAACCGTTATATAAATATGGTTATGTAAAACCAAAACACGAACATAAAATCAATAATAAGACCCCGTATTGCTAGTCAGGCAATTCATTGTAATTCAGTGCGTATAGCAGTATTTCGTTATTTGGATTATTATAAGCCGCATGACATTGTTACCTTACTATAACAAACAACGAGTAGCTAACCCGAAACTCATTTGCCCATCTAAATTAGCGTGTCGTCACAATAATCACGCTTATGTAAATCTTCTCATACATAAATTCGCTTACCAATCAATATGGCACGACGGAGATCAACCGTCAAGGCGCGAACTGGGGTGATCGTCCCCAAATAGTACTATTATATGCATAAGCGTCTACCAAATCCCGGTAGTTCACAATTCATGCTAATGGGACTTTTAGTGACATAACCTAACTTTAATAATCCATTTCATTTCATCTATCGGGTCATTTAATCATTCATCGGGTCATACAATCATTCGGGTCCAACTCAATAAACAGACAATCGGGACAACTAGTGTCCTATTTCATAAAAACTAACATGTTATCTCCCTCGCGGGTTTATAAAATATTTCATAAAAATATTTAAAAGAGTGAGAGGCTATGAACTCCCGTTGATGTGGAAAGCGGGTTATCGGCAATTCGGATGTACGGTACGTGCTTCAATCACGGAAACCTAGACAAATAATACTTGTCTTAGACTCTTGTCCAATGACTTTATAAAAATAACAATTATGTATACATATGATGAATTCATATATATATGATCAAGTGGGTTTATACATTCTTATTTACTCATTTTAGTGTTATGTATTGGTAACTTTTATACTAGTTTACTAGTTTTACTTATTTACATGTGTTAGGCCCAATAAGCCTATTATAAGTTCTTTAACTTGTATTAATTCATTTTATACTTGTATTATCAGTATTTATACTTTACATGTTGGGGCCAAATGGGTTAAGCCCAAATAAGTAGTTTTTATAAGTGTTTAACTTATTTAGTTAAATTATTAGTCCAAATATGCTAACTTAGCTCGTTAATGTCCGTATGTCATATAGTTCGGGTTTTATCGGTTTTTACTTGTATTAGGTACTTATATATCAGTATATGACTTTTAAAAACTTTATATTAGACGGGTTTGATCGTCTAAGTTTTAATTGGCGAAAAACGTTAATTTTACGGTAATAGCCGAAAAAGTCGTAAAAATTATGTTTATAGTTTTTATAACTTATAAATCTTATTCAACTACCATTTTTATAAAGTGTCCATTTATTTAACCTTTATATATATTTATATAAATGAAATTTATAAGTTAGTGGGTTTTAATTCACATTTTATATTATATTAGTTTGAGTGCTTATATAATACTATTAAACATTAATTCTTCAAAATCTGATTTTTAGTTTCATCTTCACAATTTTTAGCATATCTTGAGTTATATAAGGAGATAGAAGCTCATTTTTGGATGGCATAAACTTTATATTATGTGCTACAAATAAGTTAGTAATAGCTACTGCTCATTTCATGTCTAACTATCCTTAACAGTCCCTACAAAACAGACTATTCAGATTAGTACACTAATCTTGTTTTGATCATATCTCACTAATTTTGATGATTACATTGCATGACCAACTCTCACATGTGTATGACATCTAACACTTACTGTAAATGGATTCCACCATGAAATTTTATCAGTTCATAACTTGGTTACTTACTGTTTTATACAACCAACAATTTAAGCAAGATTTTAGCCTTGTTTCTTATGGTTTTTCATCTTTTTAATCATATTTATCAACACTTGATCCCCACACAACATTTTTATCATCATATATTCATCATATACATATACAATAAGAAAGAAAATACATGATTACATAATCAAAATAACAAGAGGTTGGGAAGAACAATCTTTATACCACCAAGATTGCGTAGGTATTCATCAAGGCTTGGATTTTTGATGGAGAAACTTGTGATAGATCAACACCAATCTTCAAGGCCACCAATACTTGTAAACTTCATGTATAAATAAGCCCTTGAAAATCACCAAATCTTCTCCTTGGATGTTAAAATTACCACCAATCAATAGTGCATGAAGAGGTTTCCATCATATGTTTGAATAACATAAGATTCCATGGTTAAATCAAGATCAAAATGGGTGTTTTTGGTTGAGATGGGACGAATTTTAGAGAGATGGAGGAGAGAGTTGTGAGTTTTTGCATGGATGGAAATGGAGTGAATGGTTTGGTCAGATGGTTTTGATGTTGGTGTTGCTTACTTTGTAAGCTTAGCTTACAAATGTAGTTTGGAAGCTAATAACTTGACACCTCATGGTGAGTAGTTAGTTTTGCCGTCCCATATTGGGGGTGGGGTAAAAGTGGTTTTGTCTCATCCCCAATTATTTACGGGTACTCCTCGATTCTAGTTTCCTCGATTTGCGTGCCCTCGGGTCGTTTTACGAAAAACGTTTTTATAAATTATGAATCAACGGTATAAAACGAATCTAATAAAAATTGTCTCATCAAAAACGGAGTTCGAAAACGTAAATACGTAATCCTAAGGTTTCCAGTTTAGTCGTAAAGGACGTTAAATTATTCACGTAAGTCCTAATCTCTTCTCGTAAATTTGTGAGTTTATGAACCAACTCAAAATTAAAATCCCAAAATAATATTTACGGAAAAATTTATTTTCTGAAATGTCAGACTGTCACCAAAGAGGGTGTATGTAAACGTAAGCACGTAATGTAGAATCCTCCGGTTTAGACGTAGTCGATGCTACTTCAAGATGTAAATCCAAATTTCTTCCCAAAAATAAGTGAGTTCATAATATAACATTAAAATAATGTTTTTAAATAATATTTGAGAATAAATATAAACCATAAATTGACAGATTGTCACAGCATTTACCCCTAAACAGGATCTTTGTCCTCAAAGATCATCTTATCTTACTACTCGCTTCTTATAGTGTTAAAGCCATGTGGGTATTTCCTCCACACTCGGTCTTTTCTCACAAGTGTAATTCATTACGATACGCGAGTTTCATCAAATATAACTACGGGAATAAGATCAGGCTTAATGTTGACTTACTTTCTCTATCCATGATGTTCACGGGTTTTTGATGAATGCAAATTTTCGCTGATCTAAACTTTATCAAGAAGTGATCACATTCTCACTTGATAGACATTTTATCAAGTTCGATATACGAAACATAATTCACGCAGCTCTTGAAATCCTAGGGTAGATCCAGCTTATATGCCTTTCAAACCAATCTTTTTCATCATCTTAATGGTCCCATAAAACGGGGACTTATATCCCATGATCTTTCAGATCATCAATTCATTTTCCCATGGTTAAAATTTTTGGCATAACTTCGCTACCCATCTGGAACTTCAAGATCTACATTTTATATTCACATAACCTCCTGCCCACTACCGGCAGTCAATAATCAGATCCTAATTTCAACAATCATTTCAGGTCTCGCGGGTCGAGTATTTTGTAAGGTTAGGTTCGCCATCATAGGAAACCTTAAACCTAAAAGACATGTCCAACTCACAATGGGTGTATGTCGGGTGTCTTCATCCCAACTCCTACTTACAGATGCTTTAATATTTATATCCTAACAAGATTCGATCTCGATCCTAATACGATAATTATCAATGATAATCTCTCCAAAGGAAAGCGATTATACGGTTTATTACCAAAGGTCAATCATTCAAACATAAAACAACACTTATAATATTTTGTATCGTTGCTTTACCTCGTCCCTTCGATTGGGGTGGTACACAGTACTCTCATCAAGATTCGTTCTCAATGACTTCTGAGCAAATCTCTAGAAATTCGATGCGAAGCGAGGATCTTGATAGAGATGATCGATACAGGTACACCATGTTTACACAACTCCTTTAAATACAAAAGAGTCAATTTATTCATCAAGAATTTATCATTAACGAGAATGATATTAGCAGATTTGGTCAGTCTGTCGACGATGACCCAAATCAAATCAAATTCAGATGATGACCTTTGCAATAGTTAGACGTTTACTAATGTATGAGGCAATGTCTGCCTTCATAAATTGCATCAGTACAACTTCTTCAAATGAGATACATTAAATTAGAAATGACAGGAATAGAATACTTATACTCACAAGATTCCAACATAACTATATCTCACAATCCTCTATATTTAGACAACCACAAGTGGCCTTTTATATATTTAACGCCATAGGCTTCTCAAATCTATTTGTTCACATTAGCCGTGAACCCCTTTTATTTATTTTTATCTATATTATCCTTTTTACAAACATCGTTTATTTTTATATTGTTCGGAAATTTATTTTGCAGTCATTATTAAGGATCACATCCTAATTGTTCTTTATCCTTTCTATATAATGTGTCGGTATCTACATTCACCTTTCCTGATGATATAATTATCATGGTCAATAATCCTCAGAAATTCTTTCCTCATATTTTCTAAGTTTTAGTTTCGTCTCAACTATTATTTTTATCAGTTTTGCTTGATCCCACGTTTTAAAGCGTCGATAATTATTACTAGTAATTAAATAATGAATATTTAATTTTATGAAACGTAAACGTAAAAATTTTAAATTTCTTAGTTCGACCAATTATATAAAAATGTTCAAAATAAATTTGAATTTTATTAACAAGATTTTTGTTGATTTATCGAAAATAATTTATAAGATCTGTAAATATTCGAAAAATCTTTGTTTATACTTTGGTCAAAATTTTCTTAGCTGAAAAGCAAAAAGTGTCGTTTCAAATTTCAAGTCATGGTTTAAATAGTTTCCTCAATCCCTCTTAGGTTGTCTTTGAGGTATACACGAATATTTACCCCTAAACAGCAGTTTAGTTAAATGTTCTGGGTATAAGGGAATAATCCCTCAAAAGTTCTTTTCGATAAAAAATTTGTCAAAACACATTTGCACTTTCTTTTTGGTAAAACCCAAAGTCTTAAATGACTTCTAATTTTTGAAGAGTCAATATATTCCATTTTCTATTGATCACACGGTCAAATAATATAAAGGATTAAGCCTTAAATCACATGTTAAATATTCAAGGTACAAGTTTTCATTTCCCATCCATCTAAGGGCAATCTATAAATGATTATTAACTCATTCTTATACTTATAAACAAACAAATGGTCCTTCATGATCATTAGCATGAATTTATCAATTTACAGCCTACACACGTGATTCACCCAATTTATGAATGCTACATGTGTATTAGTCAATCCAAACGTCATCACGTGAAACTCATAATGTTCATTACAAGTATCGGATGTAGTGATTGGAATAGATCATCTTTTTCGCGGATGCGAAATTGATGATAACCATGCCGAGGACCAAATCTTTGAATATACACTAGAACCTTGTAAATGATCGAACAATCTATTATCTTGGGTAGTGGATATAGATTTTAATCGTCAATTTACTTAGTTCACGGTAATTAATAAATATAAGGAATGATAATACCATAGCTCTTCATGATGACGAGCTTGGTAAAATAAAAGCTTTCTCCGACAACTCTCTCAGTTGTACAATAATTCTTTTAATTCAAATGGTGCTGACGTACAGTGCACATGCTACAGGTGCAGCACCGGAAATATAATCAATACCAAATTCAACTTGCCTTAATGGCGAAAGTCTAGGTAATTCACCAATAAATACCTCCTAAAGTTTCAGATAACAGAAATATCTTTTAATAAATTCATATTAGGTTCTTTCTAGATTATAATATCTATGACTAATTCACAACCATTCATGGTATAATTTCAAGTCTAAATGCAGGATATGGTTATCCATCAAGAATTATTTAGATCACTTTTGATGATCAACATCTTATCTTTTAGGGGAATTCTATTCGAGTTCCAATCAATTAAGACAATGTCGTCATGTCATAATCAATCAATCCATTCTACTGGCACTATCAACTTTCTAGTTTCATTACCGTTGATAAGATGTGAACTTCTCAAAAGACTAATAATAACTCATAATCCTTCTCAAATTCAAGGATATAAGAAGACATAACTAACCTTAAAAGAGTAAGGTCAACGCATAATCTACGCGAGAGAATTTCAAATCAGATACAGACGAAAACATTTAAGGAATATGAATATATCCCATGTTTTCATGATTCGAGTACACATTCGAAAGCTCCTCGGATCGTTACCCAGGTCATTCGAATGAAACCAAATCAAAAGAAATGATAGGAACGTAGATACATCCAGTCGGTTATCAACACTCGGTAATCAGTTACTTTTCCAAAGAATCATACCACGGGAGAATTGGACAAGAAAGAATTGTCAACTGTCAAATAAGACAATTTCCACAGATGAGTAAATTCGACTCAGAAGAATAGATGCTAAAGGAACATATGTAGGTGTCCCTAACACTATGTCCCTATTTTTCACTTCTTGCAGATCTCATAAAATTTAATCTTTCACAATCTTTAAAGAAAATGTAGCGTTTATTAATCAGTTTTATGGTGACTACTAATCAGCCTTGCATGGTCCATTCCAAATTGTATGTAGGCGCGCAACTATATACAATTTCAAGATTAACGATGCAATACTTAGTTCGTCAAAATTTTATCATCATGTTTATAATAAAAACATTTTCATGTTGAATTCTTAAATAAGAATCAAGAATAAATTTACAAAGATTTTCTTTGTTATGAAAACAATTAAGTTTTCCAAGGTGTTTTATAAACAGCTTCATTTCGATAACAATCACTTATAAATCTTACTTTGAATAATCCTTATAGTGATGAAAATTCAATTTTCTCAAGGGATACTATATTATCTTATAAAAACAATGAGTGATCTGCAAAAGAGTGATGAAAGCTTGTTCACCAAGAACTAACTACAATATAATAGAAAATGAGCTTAGCCAAATAATCATGAGGTTCATGACCTCAATGGCACTCAAAAAGAATAATCCACAACGTAACTCAATTCGAGATGAGTACTTGTTCAATGTTTGCATCACTAATGCGAGCATTAGGATGAAGAAATAAAAGATAGATAACATCGATACATGTAGGATTTAACAATCAATGATAGTCTTTTCATTAATCACAAACAAGTCAAAATTGTACCGTAACACATTACGTGTCACTATGTCATACAATTCCAAGAACTCATCCTACCAACCGATGTCTCAATTTAGTTAGGGATTTTTAAAAGATACCACAACGAATGCTAATCTACAAGAGTCATTAGGTGTTCCACATGTCCTAGAAGATCCATCGGTCCCAATTCAGAAGATGATTTCTTCAATTTATTTATTGGACACTGGGCATCCTCATCATTGGACAATGGCCTAGGAACAACACTTAACACGAATCAACAATCAATTAAAACCTTATAATTCAATCACGAGACTTAACGACTTCCTCTTAACAATCTCATATTCCATACGATTTAAATTTTTACTTTATTCAAGTTTCAACCAATTTTATACTCAATTCGATATCCTACCTCATTTCCCAATACTTCAACTTTATTTTTAAACCTTAATAGGGCAATAAAAGCTCGATATGAACAACACTTAATTTTCAATCCTATAGCTCCTTCATCAATAGTTATCAAATGAGTCACTAGTATGAATTGACTCGATCATTCAATTAGTCTTCTCGGAAAGGTACTAGTAGCATGAGGCTTTTGGGTAATGGTTCCATTGACAGCCTCAAGTGCAACATTCACCCTTTCGATTTCAATTTAAGAATTGGGTGACAACGAATCAGATGACACCTTTCTAGGTGGTAACGTTTTGTCAAACTCCACTCTATAAGGAAAGATCATCATGACATCAATATCAGTTTTAATCTCGCCAATTCTTCTTCAATATCATAATCAACTAATATCAACATTTCTACGAATATCAACCATTTGTTGGGATCATAAATATCCACAACTCGGTTTAGATCTAGAATAGCTAGAATTCCTACGGGAATAGCTTAGATTAATTTACTGGGGGATTTAGCGTTTCTTGTGACAATCTACGTCGTATAAATACCTCGTATAAGTATCAAAATAATCATCAAACAATCATGTAATAAAATTACATCATATATATATATATATATAATCCAAGTTATACATATATTAAAATAACACTTCTCAGTCTGGCCTTGTCGGTAACTCGGGAATTCTTCAGGCAACGTTATAGTCAAAGATTTTTAGACATTTTGAGAAAAATGTTTATAGTTAAAAGATTTTGAAATGTTTTATTCAAAACCTTGGTTTTAAAAATCTTTGATTCTCTATAACGAGAGCTCTGGTACCAAACTGTAACACCCTCAAATTTACACAATTCAATACAGCGGAAAACTCGTTGGTGTTACGGGATAGCACATTACTCACATCATAGACAACGCTTAAAAATCGCGTCGTTTTATAATAAAGCATTTCCATTCATAAATATCAAATTTACATTGGTCCCAAGTCATAGTATTTCATACAAGTTTTACAAAGTATTTGAATGGAAATTATTGTTTAAGTGCGGGCCATGAATTCTTGTTGTCTTCCCGAGAATTACCTTCAAGTACCTGAGATAAAACATGTTAAAAAGAAAAGGACAGCGATAACGCCGAGTGAATTCATAGAGTTTAATAAAACCATTAATATAACATCGGTATAAAATTATTACCGAAAATCATTTTGTACAAATCCTTGTAATAGGCCATAAAATAGCCAAAGTCATTTTATACAAATCCTTATCAAAAATCATAATATAGGCTTTTGCCTTCAAAATCATTATACGAACCAAAGTCGTAAAAACATTATACAATACGTTTTATAACGTTGTATAAAGTTAAATAAAAACCGTTATATGAATATGGTTATGTAAAACCAAAACATGAACATAAAATCAATAATAAGACCCCGTATTGCTAGTCAGGCAATTCATTGTAATTCAGTGCGTATAGCAGTATTTTGTTATTTGGATTATTATAAGCCGCATGACATTGTTACCTTACTATAACAAACAACGGGTAGCTAACCCGAAACTCATTTGCCCATCTAAATTAGCGTGTCGTCACAATAATCACGCTTGTGTAAATCTTCTCATACATAAATTCGTGTACCAATCAATGTGGCACGGCGGGGATCAACCGCCAAGGCGCGAACTGGGGTGATCGTCCCCAAATAGTACTATTATATGCATAAGCGTCTACCAAATCCCGGTAGTTCACAATTCATGCTAATGGGACTTTTAGTGACATAACCTAACTTTAATAATCCATTTCATTTCATCTATCGGGTCATTTAATCATTCATCGGGTCATACAATCATTCGGGTCCAACTCAATAAACAGACAATCGGGACAACTAGTGTCCTATTTCATAAAAACTAACATGTTATCTCCCTCGCGGGTTTATAAAACATTTCATAAAAACATTTAAAAGAGTGCGAGGCTATGAACTTACGTTGATGTGGGAAAGCGGGTTATCGGCAATTCGGATGTACGGTACGTGCTTCAATCACGGAAACCTAGACAAATAATACTTGTCTTAGACTCTTGTCCAATGACTTTATAAAAATAACAATTATTTATACATATGATGATTTTATATATATGATAATCAAGTGGGTTTATACATTCTTATTTACTCATTTTAGTGTTATGTATTGGTAACTTTTATACTAGTTTACTAGTTTTACTTATTTACATGTGTTAGGCCCAATAAGCCTATTATAAGTTCTTTAACTTGTATTAATCCATTTTATACTTGTATTATCAGTATTTATACTTTACATGTTGGGTCCAAATGGGTTAAGCCCAAATAAGTAGTTTTTATAAGTGTTTAACTTATTTAGTTAAATTATTAGTCCAAATATGCTAACTTAGCTCGTTAATGTCCGTATGTCATATAGTTCGGGTTTTATCGGTTTTTACTTGTATTAGGTACTTATATATAAGTATATGACTTTTAAAAACTTTATATTAGACGGGTTTGATCGTCTATGTTTTAATTTGCGAAAAACGTTAATTTTATGATAATAGCCGAAAAAGTCGTAAAAATTATGTTTATAGTTTTTATAACTTATAAATCTTATTCAACTACCATATTTATAAAGTGTCCATTTATTTAACCTTTATACATATTTATATAAATGAAATTTATAAGTTAGTGAGTTTTAATTCACATTTTATACTATATTAGTTTGAGTGCTTAATAATACTATTAAACATTAATTCTTCAAAATCTGATTTTTAGTTTCATCTTCACCATTTTTATCATATCTTGAGTTCTATAAGGAGATAGAAGATCATTTTTGGAAGGCATAAACTTTATATTATGTGATACAAATAAGTTGGTTATAGCTACTGCTCATTCCATGTCTAACTTTCCTTAACAGTCCCTACAAAACAGACTATTCAGATTGGTACACTAATCTTGTTTTGATCATATCTCACTCATTTTGATGATTCCATTGCATGGCCAACTCTCACATGTGTATGACATCTAACACTTACTGTAAATGGATTCCACCATGAAATTTTATCAGTTTATAACTTGGTTACTTACTGTTTTTATACAGCCAACAATTTAAGCAAGATTTTAGCCTTGTTTCTTATGGTTTTTCATCCTTTTAATCATATTTATCAACACTTGATCCCCACACAACATCTTTATCATCATATATTCATCATATACATATACAATAAGAAAGAAAATACATGATTACATAATCAAAATAACAAGAGGTTGGGAAGAACAATCTTTATACCACCAAGATTGTGTAGGTATTCATCAAGGCTTGGATTTTTTATGGAGAAACTTGTAATAGATCAACACTAATCTTCAAGGCCACCAATACTTTTAAACTTCATGTATAAATTAGACCTTGAACATCACCAAATCTTCTCCTTGGATGTTAAAATTACCACCAATCAATAGTGCTTGAAGAGGTTTCCATCATATGTGTGAATAACATAAGATTCCATGGTTAAATCAAGATCAAAATGGGTGTTTTTGGTTGAGATGGGACGTATTTTAGAGAGAAGGAGGCGAGAGTTGTGAGTTTTTGCATGGATGGAAATGGAGTGAATGGTTTGGTTAGATGGTTTTGATGTTGGTGTTGCTTACTTTGTAAGCTTAGCTTACAAGTGTAGTTTGGAAGCTAATAACTTGACACCTCATGGTGTGAGTAGTTAGTTTTGCCGTCCCATATTGGGGGTGGGGCAAAAGTGGTTTTGTCTCTTCCCCAATTATTTACGGGTACTCCTCGATTCTAGTTTCCTCGATTTGCGTGCCCTCGGGTCGTTTTACGAAAAACGTTTTTATAAATTATGAATCAACGACACAAAACGAATCTAATAGAAATTGTCTCATCAAAAACGAAGATCGAAAACGTAAATACGTAATCCTAAGGTTTCCGGTTTAGTCGTAAAGGACGTTAAATTATTCACGTAAGTCCTAATCTCTTCTCGTAAATTTGTGAGTTTATGAACCAACTCAAAATTAAAATCCTAAAATAATATTTACGGATAAATTTATTTTCTGAAATGTCGGACTGTCACCAAAGACGGTGTATGTAAATGTAAGCACGTAACGTAGAATCCTCCGGTTTAGACGTAGTCGATGCTACTTGAAGATGTAAATCAAAATTTCTTCCCAAAAATAAGTGAGTTCATAATATAACATTAAAATAATGTTTTTAAATAATATTTGAGAATAAATATAAACCATAAATTGACGGATTGTCACAACTGTTGCGGACAAATTTGCATCTATTAATGTTTTCTTGTGGTTTTTGGCTAATAATGTAGGTTTTAGGGGAACATGGATTGATGATGGATAAATAATTGCTCATGGATGGATTGTAAGTAACAAATCTTTATTTATGATGGTTGAGATGTTTACATCCCTAACTTGAAACAAAAATTTGTTCTTTATACTATAATATTTTTGTAAGTGTATTCTTGACTTAAAGGGATGTATTTAGGATCCTTTTAGAATTTTGGACACTCTTAGATGGTTCTTATTACAGTTCTAGATTGTATCGACTGATACGTGGGGGTTAGGAATTATGCATACGTCGCTTATGGTTTTTAGTAATTCCTAGTCCTTGAGGCACTATAGCATGTTTATCTCTCCAAAGATTACATGCTGTCAAGACCTTTTGGACCTAGATTTTAGACTGGTCGGATGGGAGACTTAGGATTGTATATTTATGGGCTAACATGGGAGTCATAGAGGTTTTATATGTCCTATCTTTATTCATGGGGAATTTGTGAGCAAGGGACTCTAAAGTTCTTGCATGTCTATCATGCTTTTGCATGAGTGCATGTATGGACAGTGAATGTCACTTATGCCTATTGGAAAAGTGATAGTTCTCTTAGGATTAAATCTTTTGTATGCTTTTTTTTGTTTTTGACCTAAAATTTTTACCCACTAACAGTGGTTATTTAGCCAATGTCATGTATAATTTTGCCCTTGTTAGACCAAAATTTTCCCCACTAAAAAATATGACTGTTAGCATTGATAAAAAAAATTGACCAATGAAAAACACTAGGTCCCACCTAGTTGTTATTTTTTATAGATATTGGCTGTAATTTTAAATGATTGGGTATATTTTATATATATAATGAGATAAGTGTAAATTTTTACAGATTTACTTGAGTATATTTTTGCATACATACCTCTTTTTCAACCAATCATATTCCTACTCGTCTGCTATATTACCCCCAATTTGTTCTCCTAACAGTGCCACTTGCTCTTCTCATAATTTTTCTTATTTCCATAATCTTATTACTCACCATTCTTTCACCTTAAGCTTGAAACTTTTAACAACGGCGCCCAAATTTAAACCTAAAGATCTTGAGCTTGTTTACCATAACCAACATAACATGATTGCCATCTTGAAGAAGGATAACATGTATCCTATGTACCACCAGATAATAGGCATTTTGAGGACGTCTAAACTCAGGTTTTCTCTCACTCATAAGCCAATCATCCCTCGCTCATATATCAAAGAGTTTTGGAAGACTACTACTTCCAAAATAGTTGATAATGTGCGTATAATATAATGCTCTGTTCACGATGCTATAAAGGTAGTCATAGAAGCCGTTATTCGTCAAGCTTTACAACTTGATGATG
The DNA here is from genome assembly GCA_025667525.1 of Glebionis coronaria. Taxonomy (NCBI): domain Eukaryota; kingdom Viridiplantae; phylum Streptophyta; class Magnoliopsida; order Asterales; family Asteraceae; genus Glebionis; species Glebionis coronaria. Next base: position 270,813,940 of record CM046878.1, read on the forward strand.
AGGGTGGTGTGGTTACTCTTGGTACTTGGGAGCTACATGTAGGACTTACAATCTTGGGGTATGTTTTGCCTAATGGTCCAATTTTAAAGATTGATAAAAACTAGTTTCCCCCAGCTTAGAAGTTCTTGATACATGTCCCCATGTAGTGTATTAGTCCTAAGTATTTTGCATTTAATGAAATTAGTGATAGTATGGCTAATGCCATTGTTTTTTAGCCACAGGACGACCATACAAGTTTTCCTAAATTATTTTTAAGGGCATGTGGAAAAATAAGGGTAACATGTTTTTATAATACCCTAGGTTTTTGGAAATTGTTTTCAACTTCAAGGTGTTTGCCACACTGAGGACACAACATATTTTGAGGTCCCTGAACAACAAACAGGTATTTTTGGAACCTTAAACACTAACCCTAGAGAGTTTCCTCTTACACCCCCTATGCTTGCTCAGATCGCACAGGGTGAAGTTGCTGCAGTCCCAGTAGTCAACCAACCACCACCCCCACCCCCTCCTCATTCCCTTGACAACATGGAAATAGATGCCCATGAAAATGTAGTTATATCCCCTTTACCCAATGTCACAAAACCTTTATCCACTGCCACTCAACCTATACCAACTGTTGTACATTTTGTTGACCCAAACACCCCTTCTAGTTCTTCCCTAATCACCTATAGGAGTGACAAATGCCAAAGGATCACTAGGGTTCCTTCTCTTGGTAGTCCTAGCCATGTAGCAGAGATGGACACTTCCACAAGGGTGGAAAGTGCTATGGGGATAGCTGACACTATTGCACCTAGCTTAGTAGCAGGTCAAGCTAGTGTCACTGTAACTAAGCCCATTCCCATGCCATATGATTCTCCATTGAGGGCCTGTTCCTTGAATGTGGATGAGGGCAGTATGCATCCATTGACCAATATGAATTGATGGTTCTCTACATGAGATGGAAAAAGCAAAATGTATAGCTGGTACAAAAGGTCAACTATCGAGACCTGGAACTCAATTTATTGAGGGACATGATTGTCACTTTGAAATCACAGGTTAGTAGAAGAAGACAATTTTTTGTTCACTCTTCATATGTCAGCATTGGAGAGGATTCAAACAAAAGGGAGGAAGCTTTGGATTTAAGTGACAAAGGCTCAAAGGAGGGTTCCAAAGACTCTAGCATTGGTACAAGGGTAGCTGCAACTGTGTTAACTGGGTTGAAGGCTACAAGAGTTTTTGATGCTTCTACAACAACACCCGTCAAATCCTTTATACAACTAATGGAAGAAGCTAGTGTTGCCACTGATAGTGCAAAAATAACCACTATTGAGTCCATGGAGGTTTCCTAGAATTCAGAAGATTATCCATTGTTAGTGTTTCCAGTAAACCAGCATTCAGAATTAGGGAGCCACAACTTGAGGTAACCACTACATCTTTGCCTACTATTGATCCTGCTGACAAAGGCAAAGCAATTATTCAAGACCAGGTTATCACCAAGAAGAACAAGAAAGAAGCTGCTAGAACTCAATTGAATGCATAGCTTGCTCAATCTTTGTTTGAGCAGCAATTGGTAGAGAAACGGAGTTTAGATTTCAATCTTAGTTGGTCTGATTCAAACGAGGAGGATCAAGTTGAATATGATGAGAATGAAGAAGCTTAGGCAAAGCTTAGGCAGTTGGCTTTACAAATTGATTATGATAATGTATAGGTTGCCAGTTTAAATTTCAAATATACGGAGATAACTCAAGAGCAAGGTGAAGATATTTCTCAAAGGATATGGGCGGTTGAAGGTTAAATAAAGTTGCAAAGAGATATGCAAGTATCAGAAGAAAACAGAGCAACCAACATCTTAGAATAGCCAATATCATAAAGAAGGGGGTTGTACAAAGCTTTATTGAGTAGCAACCAAACAGGCTGGACTTGGGATAAATTCATAGGATACATATTTGAGCAGTTAGAGGCCATGACATACCCAATCTGGGAAGAGGTGTGCAAGGACAACATTAAACTCAAGACTTTAGATGAAAGACAAAAATAGCTTGAGAGGAAGTTGGGATCTGGGCAAAAAGCACAGGATAAGAGACCAAGGAAGAAGTGATTCAAGCTTGCATTCCCAGAATTAGAGTTTGATGAAAATTTTCCCAGTGAATAAGTATTGAAGGCAAATTTGGATATGGTTTTATTGGATGATATTTTTGCTGAGCCCATTGAGTCTAGAAATCTAATTGTTAGATATGAACAGGATGAAGACATAGGATTTTGGAGGTTTCAAAGATATGGAGGAAAAGTGCAGGTATTCACTTCTCTTATTCAACAATATGGACATAGAAGCCTTGGAGGATATCTAGGCACTAGTTTTGAGAATTTTAGTACAACTCTTACAACAGGTTTTGGAGAAAGGATGCTATGGGTCACTTTTAGGAGAATGTTTGACCCAGATCAAGAAGATCTTGTTTGGATAGATTTGGTTGATGCAGATGTATTTGAGTGAAGGTATTTTTCAGTAGTTGGGGTTTATAATTTGAGTACAACTAGGTTTTTATAGTACTTGCTAGTGGATAAAATTTATCTACTGTACAAGACAACTTGAAAAAGATGGTGAAGTCCCAGCTAAAATTTAACTAAAATAGTGATATGGGAGTACAGTTTATAATGTTCATTCTCACTCAAATCCAATAAGATGGTTTGTAAGAATCCTCTCCCAGCCCTTTTATATTATTTAGAAACTTGATAGTAGGTGTAGTATCAAGTTTAGGGGAGGATTGTTAGGAATAAAATGTTTAAGACTTGGCCACTGATAGATTTTTTGCTAGCCACTGATGGAGTCCTCACTACCCACTGTCAGAGTGATATGTAGCCACTGATAGAGTCTTTACTACCCACTGTTAGAGTGATATGTAGCCATTGATGTAGAGCCACTGAAAGAAGACAATATGTCACTAAAGATATGCATGGATATTATTCTAGAAGGATATACACAAATATGTCATTTACTCGATTTATATTTTGTATATATTCCTTATTTAGTAGGTTCTTTACTTATTGTACAAGGCTCCTTAGTGTATAAAAGGAGGCCTTAGGTTTAGATTTAAGATACGCTTTAATACTTTTCACACATCTTAGTTGTTCTCATTGTAAGCTTTAAGGTTTTGTAAAACCCTAACACAAGTTCAGTGTGTTACTATTTGATAATATTAAAGTTTGAAAAGTTAGGTTTAACTTTGTGTTTGTTTTATTTACCTAATTTTTATTTTTCACATAACACTTGGTTTGTCAATCAAACAAAGTTTCTCTACGTATTAACCTTGATTTACCTCAGGTAATACAAAGCTAAATTTGTCTAAGTTTGGGATCAATATGACAGTGTTAATGACTCATGAAATTTTAGAAACAAGTAACAAGTTTGAGCACTCATGCAATAGCATGTCAAGAAAATTCAATAGTATAAATACACATAAATTCAAGTTTTTGCATATATCCCCCACACGAGTTTTCAAATCATTTAGAAAGCAGTAAAAGTGAGGTTATGAACTCACCTTAGCTTACTGAGTCTGAATCACATCAAATATATTTCAGTCACAAACAAACAGCTTGGTTTCACGAACCTGGGTCAACACATATGTATACATATATCAAGTCTTAGTATTTAGTTCCAAGTTTTAAATATTATTTTGTGATATTGTCTAAGGTTCATATATTATTAAAATATTACATCATTTTTTGGGCCATCATACTTCACAAGCCATTCTATAAATGTTTGAGGAGCGAGGGCACATTAAATCGTAAACCTAACCACTCAGTGAGAACGTAATATCGAGATGGAACATCTTAATATGAAGCTACCTACTAAGATGACATGTTTTATATCTTATTTCAAATTATATTTATAGTATGTATAGTTTACATAATTACATGTTATACCCTTTAGTTATAAGTTTAGCTTATTTACACTTTTAACCCTTAAAGTATATAGTTAAGCATTTACATTTTCAACCTTCTAATATTAACCTCAAGGTTTCCAAATTTAAAATTTCAATCCTTATAGTTATAACTTTAGTAACACTTTTGGCCCAAAATGTTTTTAGTTTCAAAAATGATAGTTTTGACTGTTGAACTTGTATATAATTACATAATAAGCTCAAATTTGCACAAAAAGATATAGGAGCTTAAAACAAAGTTTGAAAACATATTGCTAATCATAATAACATTAGTTTCCTGATCTGTAGCTTTTGAAATGGATTTTAACTCATTATTTAATGTGATTTACAAATCTAGGGTTTCATTACATCTTTAGCTTTGAAAAACCATTTTATATGATTATATGAACCAAGGCTTACTGGAATAGCTTATTTAGATTATATATATAAGCTTTTTAAATGCTTAGAACATAAAAATAACTTATAGAACAAGTTGGATACTTAAAAACAAGAAAACCGGGAATCTAGGGATTCTAAAGGGGCATATGAAATATATCTTCTTCAAAACTCTTCAAGGACTTATGGAACTTCTTTCTAAGATTGCTACCGATCTTATGGACTTCTTAGGACTTCAACGAAGGGGTAAGAGCAGAATGTGAAGATGTATAGCTACAAAAATGGAGGATGAAGTGAAAATGAAGCATTTCTTCCTATTTATACTAATTTCTAACCCTTAAGCTCCAAGGAATTGATATGAATGTCTAGGACAGGTGTTATGGTGACTAAGGGATGCTAGGAACATAGCCATGCAAGTTGTAAGAAGCTTAGAGCTTATGGTAGGAATTAGGAAACATAAGTTACCATTTTATAAAGTTTTAATCTTACTATAAATACAAATATAATATTAATACAATATTTATGTTTTAATCACTCTTAACGTTTTGTTAATGACAAAACATCAAAAATATTTTTATGTTTGTATTACAATCAACATATAAGTCTTTTAATCTATGAACTTATGTTCTAAACTTTTATAAAAATGAGATTTCTCCTATTCTCATTTCCTCATCACCTTCACCACCTCTTGCTCCAAGCAAGACAAACTCTACTCATGGTACTAACCATTCACATGGTTTTACCTCCTCTTCATTCCAATCAAGAATGAATGAGCTTTCTTCACCTTTTACTCCTAGTCCTCCTTTGGATGGGAATACTCAACCTCAACCTATACAAAGCATTCACTTTGTCCTTGAGCCTTTGGTTATCTCTCCTTTCACTCCACCAAATTCTCCCATCTCACCCATATCACCCTTGGAGACTATGCCTCCACCACCTCCTCCTCCCTCAAACATTAATTCTCCTATTTTGGGCATTCATATTCCTCACTTCATGGGTGATCCTTACTTCTTTGGTTTCCTAGAAGCTCATGGTGTAAATTGCCCATGTTGTCTCTATAACAACTACATCATTCAAAACCTAAGGTTGGAGATGCTTGGTCTTCATAGTAGGTTGCATGATTTCTTGCTTACCTTGTTCTCCATGCCTCCTCCTCCTAGGAGATGAATGATGGTTTTCAAAATCAAATGCTTTTAAAGAATGTCAAGGCAAAGAGGACTATGCATTTAAAACTTAGTTTTAGCTAACTTTGTATTAGTTAGTTGTTATTTCCTTTCTTGTATTTCCTTTCCTTTCCTTCATGAATTTCTCATGAGGATGATCTATGGATTTAGTTTTATTTGTTTTAACATATATGGTCACATTAATCAACTTTAATTTATTTAAAAACTTGACTTAAAATTGGATCAAAATGTTATCTAAATATTTTGTCACCCTTTGTCAAGACATTCTTTGTGAATGTGTTGCTTTTATGAAACCCTAGCATACTCTAGTGCTAAAAGAGGTAAAAATCCAAGATTTGCAAAATTTTGAAAAAGTCTTATTTTTCTCAAAAACTTTTGAAAATCATGGTATGTGGTCCATTGGACGCGGCTCCTTAGCCACTAGGTGGCTCCAAATCGATATGAAATCGCGGGCTCCCTTAAAGAACCGCGTACGGGAAAGCCACTTTTGGCTTATTTTTGGCCTTTCTTCTTTGACCACTGTCTTTGTTAAGATTCTTTGTTTACCCAATTTGGCAAAACATTTCTTAAAACCTTTTGTTTTCATTTCAAATCTTTGCCTTGTCTATTTTCTTTAAATTCTACTCTTTTGGGAGTTCCTTTCTTCATCCCTCATAATGCCTAACTCTTCCACTCCTAACCTTGACATTTCTTTGTCACAATCTTCTCAACCCAAAGCTTCTCCTTCTAAGCTTTCAAAGAAACCGAAAATCTCAGTTCGACCCATTTGGATCAAAAAAAACAAGAATCTTCATGATTCATCTTATCCCAAATCCCCCAAGAATTCTTCTTTCTCTCTGATCAAATATTGGAATGAGACTTACTCTATAAATCCAATTACCGGAGAAAAGGAAATTCTTCCACCACCACCTAAAACATTCAACTCTCCACAACTCAATGACATATCTTCTTTCCCTAATCTCACTAGGCATTTTGATGGACCTCCCCCATCTAACGACTTTGTTTTGCATCATGGTTCCTCGTGTGCTTGTTGTCGATTTCAACAAATTGAACTTGCTCATATCTAGACAAGCTAAATTTTCTTGAATTCCTCCTCACTCAACCTCCTCTCAAAGTTTTCGTTCCCGTGAACAAAACTTCTAATGATGCTTCGTCGTCTTTCTTTTCCAAGTAAGGCACATTTTATACTTTAGCTATTTGAGTCAATAAAACTTAAACAATCTTGGAAGATTATCACTATTAGAGTAGTCTATGCTTTTAGTTTATTCTCTATATTTTTTGCTTTACATATTCATATTGTGTGTATGAATATTTCTCTTGTTATTTCATATTTATGAAATATGAATGTTATGTGTGTTATTTTCCCGCTAATTCTTTTTCACACATTTGTTAAAGAGTTGATCATGGTTAAAACTTAGAATTAATTATGGGTGATTCCATAAATTCTAAACTTTAACCCCTTGACATTTTAATCATCTTTGATTGGTTTGGATGTTTCTTTCTTTCTTTATTCCACCAATTGAACTATGATGTTGTGAATACACACTCTCTGGACATACTTAGAAAATACTTGCTTTTAATTTGAGATTTATTTTCCTTCTCCTTCTCAAGTTAGTTAGTAGGTAGTGCATATATATATACATTGATGTTTCTTTTCTTTCTTCTAACCTTTGTGTAGCATATCACCTTAGCTCATTTACTTGGTACCCCAAGCAAGGGGGAGTAAGCACCAAGGGGGAGCTACTAGCAAAGTCCGGTTCTTTTCTTCTTCAAAGACTTGTGCTAACCTTTTTGCTTCGACAAAGGAGGAGAAATGATAATGATAAACTCATTAATAATTCGAGTAACCTTATAATTTACGTAAATGAGTTTATAGTTTGTCATAATCAAAAAGCGGGAGATTGTTAATGTAAAGCAATGCCTAAAAATATTGTTAATACTAATTAATCTTTCTTAGTTTTGATCACGACAAATTACAAAGACATTTATTGTCAAACACAATCATAAAACGAATTATCTAACAAACACTATCATAAAGGTAATAATCATTACACTAACATATCTTAATCATGCTTAGTGATCATAAAAGTGATTAGCCTTGAAACTCACTTTTCTCAAATGTAACAAAAGATTTTTAATAAACTTTATTTTTAAGAAAATGTTTTATTAAAATAAAAATGTAAATTTGAAATTGGCATATTCTAAATGCCATAAGAATATCCTTTAAAGGTTTAAACAGCCTCTGATATTTCAAATTCACTAAAAGAAAAAAAGGAGGAGAGTCTACACTCCGCGGTTCCTTAAGTGCCTATGCGGTTCCCTATCGATAAGGAACCGCCTAGGTAGCTAAGGAACCTCCCTCAGCTAGCCGTTGGGATTTGTCTTCTATAAATAGTGGATCAAATATGCATTTTCATTAACCCTTTTTGGACATCTCTTTTAGCCTTCTTTCTTCTATCTAATCCTAGTCATTTGCAAATGATCACTTAATGTGTTAAGTATGTTTACTTATGATTATCCTATTGATTTTCTTCTTTACCTTGTCCAAAGAGAAGATCACTCACACACTTGTGATGTGATTAAATATGAAGCCTTGATGAAGATCATCCTCTCCTAAAGATCTAGTCATGTTCATCATTTGTTAATTTGTGTAGATCCAATGTGTTTGTGAATACTTGGACTAGTTGTGTTCATCCAAGCTAGGTGTGAATAATTGGATTATAGTTGTGTAAATCCTTTGCATATGTGTATGCTTGTATTTGTGTTGTGTAGATCCAAGCTACATGTGTGTACTTAGATATGTTTAGTTGAGTTGTAATAAGTTGTGTTAGTCCTCACTAAACTATAAAGTGATGTGGTTGTGTCTTATGAGTTCTCACTAAACTATAAAGTGATGTGTAGTTGTGTTGTGTGAAGTTCTCACTTAGCTTCAAAGTGAAGAGTCGTGAAAATTTGTTCTAGCTTTGGATTAGAACTCGACATCTAGCCTTGTGTCGGAAAATGGTGAATCAGGCAACGTTGTGAAGATTGGTTCTAGCTTTGGATTAAAACTCGACATCTAGCCTTGTGTCGTAAAATGGTTAAGTGGGTGACGTTGTGTAGATTGGTCCTAGCTAAGATTAGGTCTCGACATTTATCTTAGTGTCGGAAAATAATGTAAGCGACGTTGTAAGGTTTTCTCCGCCAAGAAGGGATCTTGTGGATATAGTAGAAATCTCGAGTAAGGTGTACTCGAGGAGTGGAGTAGGAACGAGGATAGAGCCTCGTTGCCGAACCACTATAAATCTTGGTGTCTTCCTACTAGGTTGTTTCTTTCCTTACTCGTCACTTACATTCATCATCATTACACTTACTACTTATTGTTAATGCATTAGAATTGAACCTAATCATTATGCAACTAGCTTTTTAGTAAAAGATAGTTTTGGCACTCACCTAATTGAAAGAAATTTTAATTAAGAGATAAACCAATGAGAAACTATTCAACCCCCCCCCCCCCCCCCTTCTAGTTTCTACAATTGGTATCAAAGCGATGGTGACACAAGATCTTTGAATTATATTGTACTTTAAAACTTTGATCGATCCATTGTCTCCTCAAATTAGAAGGTTAAGTTGTACTAAAGTTTTTCTTTGGTCAAAACTATCTTTTATTGAAAATAAGCCTTTTAATTGATAATATTGCATCTCATTTAGATTAATATAATTAATGCATTTTAGATTTACTCTTGAATGTATCTACTAGTTTGCATCTTGTTATGTGTAGGTACTCATGAAGATCAATCATTCTATTGATTATGGATTGAGTTACTTACACTTGTAGAAGACTCATCTTCTTTGATTTCCAACATCATTGAATGATGATATCAAGATGGATGGGAGTGATACTCGTCCTTGAAGACTTAGTAGTCACTTTAGTCATGGTTGAGCTTTGCATTGATTCCTTGAAGGCTTGGAATGCAACTTGTGGCCAAGGTACGTTTTTGTTCTTCCACACGCCCTATTGATCATTCTTTTGATCATTGATTGACTATATGTTTGTTCTTGGCATCCTTGCCTTGACATTTGTTTGTGGTTTGTGATTCTTCCCTTTTTCCCTCTCAAACCTTCATTGTTTGGATAGTTGACTCACTATGGAGATGTAGAGTGAGTTAGTAGAAGCTTAAAGTATCAAGCATGATTTCCATGGTTTGCACCCTTACGGTTAGTAGGCCCAATATCATGTGTAACTTGTGTAATTAAGCTCATCTCTAGGATGATTGATGAATCCCTTGAGATATCAAACTACTTCATTAAGTTGTAGGTGGATTTTACATATTTGGAATTGAAATATTCCAAGGATATTGTTATTGTAAATCCTATAAATAATTATCCGATGATGTGGGAGAGAAAGTGAATCTGTGCTTTGCTCATATTTTGAAATAGAATAAGACTACTCTTGAAACTGATCTTATTCTATGTATCAAAGTTGCTTGGTATAGTTCATTACCAAAGCCGTTTAGACTTTCGTCGGAAAGGCATGTAAAACCCGCATGCTTTTACCATGAATAGTACCTTTAAGATCGTACATACTAGATTAAAACTTTCCTTTTATAGTATGATTACGTTCACGTGTTAGAATTTTACGTATTACGTACGTGTTAGAACACGATAAGTATTTATTACCTACGAACACACAATAATTATTTAACAATAATTAATCACGAATATGCGATCATGAAATCATGAACGTAATTAAATCAAGAGCTAATATTAATTACGTATATATATATTTATTATGAACACGAATAAATATATTAAGTCACGGTTAATATTTAACGAGAACACATAAAAACACGAACACAACTAAACACGAACGAACACTTAAATAACGAGACACGGAAAACGGTACAGGTACCCCATGTGGGGCCCCCTTACCCGCGGCTACATCAAGGAGATGGGCCAAGCCCATCTAAAATTTTACTAAGAAGGGGTTAAGGTAAATTTTGCTAGTCATTTTCACTTTACAGTAAAACTAATCAAAAACCTAAAAAGATTTTTCTTCCTTCTCCTTGCTCTCTCTTTGGCCGCCGCATATAACACAAGAAAAGGGGGTGTTCGTTTGATTTTTATCTTGATTTTTGTACAAGTGTTCGTGTGTGTTCATCCTCGTTCGATCGACGCATTCGGTTTACCTTTTTAATCCTTTTCTTTTTGTTTTGATTTAATAAAATTAAATAAGAACATGATGTTTTTAAAAACCTAATTAAAAACATAAACTAAACATGTAAATGGTTATGGGGTAAATCAAAAAGGGAGGATTTAGGGGTGTTTTGTTTGGCTGGCGCCTAAACCGAACCCTAAGGGGGTCTCGGTTTGGCGTATAGACCACCGAGACCACAAGGTCTCGGTTTGGTGGTGTGGGTCCCATGGCAGCAGCAAACAAGGGGGAACCCCAAAGCGGTTCGGGGTATGGAGTTGATTATGGGTCCGGTTCATGGTTTCTAGTCACGATCCGGTTCATGGTTTATGTCAAGGTTATGTTTTAATAAATCATATGTTATAAATTAAATTAATAAATATGACATGATTAATTTAATAAAACATGACTTAGGTTATAATTTAATTATTAGATCATGGAATTTTAACCTAAGTATTTATATTTTTCTAGACTTTATAATTAATTAATTATTAAAAACCATGGCTATAATTAACTAATTAACATGACTTAGGTTATATTATTAATAACTAATAATACATGTTTTAACCTAAGTATTTAACTTTATTTAATTAAAAACATGATATATTTAATTATATACTTTTAACCTATAGTTTATTTAAATTACATGTAATAATTAATAAACTATACCTTATATCATTATGACTTAGATAAATAATCAGAAAACACTTAAGCTTATATACTTAGCTTATTTAACCAGCTTATATCTAATTATGGAAACTTTCTATTTTTAGAAACTTATTTAATTAAGGCAGCTAATCTATTTATGGAAACTTTCTATTTTTAGAAACTTATCTATTTTAAGCAGTAATTCTATTTTTAGAAACTTTCTATTTTTGGAAACTTTCTATTTTTGGAAACTTTCTATTTTTGGAAACTTTCAATTTTTGGAAACTTGCTATTTTTGGTAACTTACTATTTTTGGAAACTTTCTATTTTAGGAAACATGCTATTTTTAGAAAGTTACTTATTATTACACAGTAAGTATAATAATACATGAAATACAAGTAATACTTAATCAGAATAGACAGAATATAAGATAAACACAGTTTAAAGCTTAAAACAGTAAAACATGACATGAACGTATAAAATAAGCTAAGACACGACATAAAACCAGTTACGTATTTAGTGATCAGATACTTATACACGTATGTATTTATGTAGCATTAGTGATACCGAAGTAGGACTCTCCTCTGTTCGTCTTCTTCGTTCACTAGACATAAGGTATGGATTCCCGTCCTTTCAGTATGGACATTCTTTCCTTATTAGGATTCCCCGTATGCAGCCAACTGTTTTCCCGTAGTATAAGTTTATATGTTTGATTTGCTTATGTTTAATTTAGAATACCTATAGCCATATACATGCATGACCAGTTTCACCTAGTTATGGAGGTACCATAACCATAACACTAGAGGCACTGGTGTTATGACTTCACCACGGCGGAGTGATTGCTCGTGGCGTCCCTTCAGCTTTTGGCCATTTATTATATTTATCATGTGGGGCGTATGGGTGCATCCCAGTTACATGTTTTTCAGCAGATTACTCAGTGTGAATGTGGTGTGTGCCTTGCATCCTTCACAAGGAGCTGATCCCTCCTACCCAAAACAAGTATATTAAATTAGAGGCAGCCCCTCTAATTTGCATGATGAGGTCACCCCTCCAAGTATTCATGCACGGTGGATTTTCATGACCTGTATTGGCTAATGGTAGAATATGTTAAACAGTTTTTATTTTCAAACTATAAAACCAGTTTTACCAAGACTTAACCAGGTTATTTGGGACTTAGTTTCTTCCGCTGTTATATGTTATATGCTTATCCTATTCATGATTTATTGTACATCCGTGCACTGAGCGTATTGCTCAACCGTTTTCCTTTTCTATGTTCCCAAAACGGCAGGTACTCAGGGACGCTCGTAGACTTTAAGCGTACGTGCATATGGACTGGAAGCTTTCTAGCCTTTCTTTACGCTTGTAGGATGTTTACACACGAACCAAATACGTAAAGTCTTGAACTTTATGTATCAAAATGAAGAGATTACGAACTAGATAATAGAACAAGTATATAGATGATGAAGAACTAATAAAGATGATGAAATAGATGAAGATTAAGCAAGGATTAAACTAAAAAAGAAAGATTAGATTAAGGAAGGAAAAGAAAACAAAGATGGTGAATTTCCTAAGGAGAGAAAAAAACATCTTTCTCTCTCTAAAACTAATCAAATGGAAAGCACACACACAAATGAGGATTAGGAAGCCTTTTATACTAACTAACAAATGTTTAGGAGGCCTTCCTCATTTGTGTGTTCGGGACTAAATCCCGTTACATAAAACAATAATAACTAAAAACTCTCCACATCATTAAATAACATTTTTCACGAGCTTCGCAACGATATATTATATGACCATCACTTTAAATACTTCTAACAATCTCCCCCTAAGGGGTGGTCATATAATATGTGACTTCACTTCTTTGACCATCACTTTAAATACTTCTAACAATCTCCCCCTAAGTGGTGGTCATGTATTATGTGACTTCACTTCTTTGTTGTTGCAGACTTTGAAGCTCGTTGTCTTGAGAGTTCTTTCATCGTTCCTTTCATGACTTGTGATCTTGGATATTTGATCTTTGCCTTGCCTTGATCTTGAAACTTTGCTAACTTTTGTTCTTGTGTCTTTCCCCACATACTCATATTTGGTGTTGACTTGAAAGCTTGTTAACAATCTCCCTTGATCATCAGAGTAGCGGAAGTGTTTGTCTTTAGATGTTCTTGAGCTTTCTTCATTTATATGAGCATGTGGTCTTGAGTTACGACTCTTGAAGTTACTCCTTCGTTTGCATTCCTCCGGTTTCCCGTTATACAGTAAGAATATTGTACCTGTGATTAGGTAAGTTCAAAGAACTTCCTTGACAGGGTTTCCAGCTGTGGTAGTCATTCTCAATACTTGAATTTATCGAAAGATAATTCATAGTAAGGAGTGAATCATACAGTTCCATTCTGCTGATTAAGTTGTCAATTCAATTTCCTGGAACAAGTTTGAATCAATTAAGAATCAAACCATCGTTGCTTTCCAGTTTGACACAAGTTTGATTCATATAGAACCGCACAAGTTACCTACCGCAGTGCTGTTTGATGATGACACTGGAAGGATTTCCATTCTTCACTGTAAATACTGAAAAGTATTACTCTGAATGTTCTGGCAAGATCATAAAGATATTGCGTCGAGACCTGGAACGAGTTCGAATCAATTAAGAATCAAACCACTGTTGCTTTCCAGTTAACATATGTCTAATTCAAAATGAATCGTACATATGACCTACCGCATTGCTGTTTGATGTTAACACTGGAAGGATTTCCATTCATCACTGTGAATACTAGAGAGTATCACTCTGAATGTTCTGGCAATACCACAAGGATAGAGCGCAGGACTCTGTAAATCATCGCTTGTGTTCTAATGATGAACAACAATTGATATATGGAATAAGTGTCCTAATGAAATTTTTGATGAATCTCGTTGGCTCTGGACTCTATAAGTGCACGTTTATTTGGTGATCGGAGGTTGGAGCAGATTGCCACCTATTCAATATCTACTATCTCGGAGTGAGAAAGTCGATAGAAATGAGTTGAACTCCGTGACAATAAAACAAACTTCTTTTGAGAGAAGCTTGAGTAGGCTGGGAGGGGTTGTGCATTGCATCACTGGGTCCATGATGCTTTGTCTTTAGTATCAGAAATCATCAACGTGATTCTGATAGTAGATGTATTGACCCGGTTTCTGCCTAAGTTGTATGGAGGGCTTCTTTCTTTACACCCTTTATCCTTACATTTCTTTTTCATTCTTCAACCCCTTCAATGCTTACAAAGACGTCATAACTAGCACTTTGTTGTGATTGTTCCAGTGCTAGCTTAAGTCATTAGTCGACATTTTTCCCGTACACTCAACTACTCCATCTTTCCTAAGGACTTCTAAGTTCTAATGGATTGTCCATGGGAAGATCCCTCCGTTTCTGGTTGGGTCATAGGACGAATACCTAACCACCTTTTGACACCAATATCGTCGTGAATTAATGTGTTAAAGGGTATAGCTATCGTAACCAGAAAAACTTGTTGAAAAAGCAATCAAGGTGTTGATGAAATCAGTGTTTACACCTTGAAGGTTTTTGTATCACCAAAACGCTCCCCCTACATATGTGCATCATAAAAGGAAAGGTTTTTGCACATATTAGGAAGATAAAGCACTTATGTCAAAGATCTTATCCAAGATAACACATTTTAATCACTATTCTCCCCCTCAAAAATTGCATAACATTGAAATTCTTGTGAAACTAGTGATGAAACATGGAGAGAATAATGTTGCATGAAAGTTTGTACTCCCCCTCGAAAAGAAATTCTAATTAAAATTAGTGAAGTATATGAGCACACAATTTTGAAATACTTTAAAAATTGTGCTCAAAAACCCGAGAAAACTTACTTTCCCGTTGTTAAGTAATAATGTACATAAATGAACATTTTCCTTGTGATAATGAGCTTAAAACATTGAATGTTTTGATATAAACCCATGACCGAGAAAAATTAATTTCTCGTTGTTGAGGATAAGTCAAAGACTTTTCTTTCTTTGGGGACCGGGTTATAGTCTGACATGTGACTATAAGCCATTATGTTGAGCTCAAAACGTTGAATGTTTTGTGACAAGCTCAACCCGTGATAGATTGCTCTACCTGTTATTAGGATAAGTTATCTTTAAAAATACACTCTCCTTTATTTGAAGTTCGAGTTGCAGTCTGACATTTAACTGTAAGTCGTATTCATGAGCTTAAAAACATGGAATGTTTTTATGGAAAGCTCAGGACCAAGAAAATTTGATTTTCTCATTGTTAAGGATAAGTTATCATCCAGGATCAACTTTCCTTTCTTTGAGGCACGAGTCACAATCCGAGGTAATTGTAAATCAACCTAAGAAAAAAGAAATGACATGTTTTGAAAACATTTGAACTTTCATTCGAGCTTTATGTACACACCCGTGTCGTTATTGAGCGACATTTCTAGGCACGTCCATATTATCGAAACTGAAAGACATGTCGAGAAGAATATTTTTGGTATTTTGAAAGATTTTCACATTTTTTTGTTATTTTGTTTTTATAGGTTTTATATTTTTGTATTTTGATTTTCAATGTTTTCGAAAATAATCCAAAATAGACCTTTGTACAACAGAAGAAGGTGATCTCGAATGTACAGAATTGGAACACTTTGAAGAAATGGATTCAGAATCCGTTGAAGTACCTGCAATGACAGAAGAAGAATTTGCACAAATACTAGTGTTAGGAGTAACAAATGCATTTTCTAAATTCCGAACACTCGCATTAGTGCTGGAGCAGGTGTCATCACTCTTCTCGATGGGAATCCACTTAAGACCAACTTCCTTGAAGATCCTACCCGTTGGTTTCCACTGAAGACTAGATCTAGGAGTAGTGTTCTCTTGTACAACGGAAGACTTCTTAGGAGAGAAACTAGTTCCTACATTGATCGCTTGGAAGATTTCTTGTCATTGCTTTTCTTTGTGATAGGTGTGAATCTCCTTGTTGTCTTATGGGATTCTGAATTCTTTCTCGGTGTGAAGGCACGAGAGTTTACCTCATAGAGGTATTGCAGAATGCAATGAGAATGGTTTCCATGGTGAATGCCCTTTTTGCACGTGGGGCATACAGGGAGTTTGGGATTCTCGAAAAGTCTTGTGTACCTAGGGTTTGCTGACCGTTCAGGCACCATGTTCGAAACACGACTACTCATTGTTGATTGCCAATTCCTAGGTTGTTGGGAAGGGGTCCTAGGTTTTGGTTGATTACCATTAGGTGTGTGTTGAACTCTAGCGGTTGTTGGTTTACTAGGTTTTGAATACACATGGTTTACTTTCTGAATGTTCCCTTTTTGCTTACCATCCCCTAGGTTTTTGGTTTGACCAACATCATTTGAACCTTTAGATTCCTTTGTGGGCGTAAGAGTCACACACTTGGGAGTACTCTTAGGAGTAGTGCAAGGTGCATTCACAGAGTTGTGTTTAGCAAGAGTGGGTTTTCTAAATGGAGGAACATAGGGTGAGATGGCTGGTTTTGGTACTGTGACAATCCGTCAATTTATGGTTGATATTTTATTCTCAAGTATTACTTAAAAATATTATATTAATGTTATATTATGAACTGACTTATTTTTGGGAAGAAATTTGGATTTACGTCTTGAAGTAGCATCGACTACTTCTAAACCAGAAGATTCAACGTTATGTGCTTACGTTTACATACACCGTTTTGGTGACAGTCTGACATTTCAGAAAACAAATTTATCCGTAAATATTATTTTGAGATTTTAAATTTGTGTTGGTTCATAAACTCACAAATTTACGAGAGGAGATTAGGACTTACGATTATAATTTAACGTCCTTTACGACTAAACCGGAAACCTTAGGATTACGTATTTACGTTTTTAAACTCCATTTTTGATGAGACAATTTTTATTAGATTCGTTTTGTGCCGTTGATTCATAATTTATAAAAACGTTTTTCGTAAAAGACCCGAGGGCACGTAAATCGAGGAAACTAGAATCGAGGAGTGTTGGGAATAAATTAAGGCCAGATCACTTGAGCGCTGACAAGAACAATTCAAGCGTTGACAAGAACAATACAAGCGCTGACAGCTCAAGCGTTGACAAGTTAAAGTCAAGCGTTGACACATTGAAGACAAGCACTGATGGAAGATATAATCTACACGTTTATTATATTCTAGAATACTTCTAGTAAGGATAGAAACGACAATGTATTTTCTATATTTATCTTTACCTAGAATAGTTGATACGTAGATTATTGTACAAGGCTTCTTGTGTCTATAAAAGAAGGCCTTTAGGTTAATGTTCTATATCAAGTTTTCATATAAGTTGTCATTCATAAACATCTTTCATTGTAAGCAAGTTTGACATTCATAATCAAAGTGAAAGTTTGTTTACATCTTGTGTGTTCTTGTTTAAGTGTTAAATTCCGCATAACACTTAGATTCACAAAGCATATACAAAGGTTTCTCTACGTGTATTACTTGATCTAATCTCGTATACACAAAGCTAATCGATCTAAGTTTGGGATCAACAAGTGGTATAAGAGCTTGTTGAGAAACTTTTGATCTTTAAAGAACACCATACACGAACACCAAAACCCTAATTTTCTCAGAAACCCTAAAAACACCAAAACCCTAACAACATCATGTCTGAAGCAATAACCTCCTCCTCCTCAGCCTTACCAAACATCAAGATTCCCATGCTTGATGCAACCAACTTTGACTTGTGGAAGTTCAACTTTGAACAATATCTGGGGATCTATGATTACACACTCTGGGAGATTATTAAATTTGGAAACTCATTCAATAAGGCTCAAAAGATTCTTGATGCCATTAGTCAAAGAACAGCTGTTGAAGGATGCCCTGAAGAGGATAAGAAAGAAAAACCTGGAGATGGTAGAGCTGTAGGTGCTGAAGATATTGCAAAGAAAAGGGTTGACATGAAAGCCCTAAATATTCTGAAAGTCTCTTTGGGACAAGAAAACCAGCACAAATATAGAGGCTATGAATTTGCTAAGGATCTTTGGGAAGCACTTGAAGTTGCATATGGTGGCAATGCAGACACTAAGGAAGAAAAGAAAAAGCAACTTCTGCATGATTATGCTGTCTTCAAAGCTCAACCCAATGAGAAACTGAGTAGTGTGAGAAGCAGATTGCTTGACATCACAAGCAAGTTGTCCTTCATGGGGACACAAGTTGGTGATGTTGACACCAATGCTACCTTTCTTAAAAGTCTTGGTGAGGCATGGAAGATTGAGGCAAGATCTATTCTTGCCAACAATACTTACAAGAGCTCCTCGTTTGATGACATCTACAACAAACTAAGACTGATGGAAGATGAAACTCTTTCAGAGCATGGAAGCAAATCTAGCACCAGCAACATGGCCTTCTTCTCTCATAGTGAAGGTCAATTCAATCAGAAGGACTCTTATATGCATCCAGTTACTGGATCATCATATGTCAGCGCTGGAACAAGTCCTATCAACGTCTCCTTTTCAGACGCTGACACATTCAAGAATGACTCCCCAAGAGTTAAACCTGCTGGTTTGGATTTGGATATTGTTTGTGCTTACATTGCTTCTTTGCCCAATGGTTCAGTTATTACATATGAGGACCTTGAGCAGATAAGTGATGAGCACTTGGAAGAGATGGACATCAAGTGGAACATGGCCCTTGCTAGTATAAGAGCAAATAGGTGGAACAGAAGGTTCAAGAAGAAAATGACCTTCAATGCTAAAGACACAGCTGGATTTGACAAGTCCAAAGTTGAATGCTACAATTGCCATCGTATGGGGCACTTCATGAGGGAATGCAGATCTCCTAGAAGATCTGATGCTGGTAAACCCTCAAGTCAGGTTGTTAAAGCTCAGGATTCCAAAGCCATGGTTGCAGTTCAAGGAATTGATGGTACAGGATGGGATTGGAGCTATCTGGCTAAGAATGCTGACGAGGATAAAGCTTTGGTTGCTGATATTGAAGAAGAAGAGCATGTTGAATATGCTCTCATGGCACACTCCTCCTCTTCATCTGATAATGAGGTATATGATGATGCTTTTTGTAGCAAAGGTTGTAGGTTAAACACTGAAAGACTTAACAAAGAGGTGTTAAAACTAAAAGATGATATGAGTACTGAAAGGTGTAAATTGTCCAATTACCAACTAGCTCTTACTGAAACTGAGAAAACCGTTTCTGAATACAAGAAAATGGAATTTGACTTAAAAGATAAGATCAATATCTTAAAACATGAGTTAGAGGGTAGTATGGATGTTAGAAACATCATGACAAAGGTTAATAGAGACCTACAGGCTAAGTTAGATGAGGCCATTAAGAATAAAGATAATGTTGACCTCAAGATTCAAAGATTTGATAGAGCCACCCAAACCCTAGGAGACTGTGTAGCTAAACAAAGGGATCCTAAGGACATGACTGGGATTGGGATGAATGATTACTCACTGGTTCCACCACCAGCTGGTGACTTCTATGGTGTCCTTAGAAAGGACTTGTCTTGGACTGGTATACCAGAATGCCAAGAGGAGGAATTCATTCCTCCACCAAGAGTTGTCACTCCAGTGGAAGAGTATCAACAAAAACTGACTGACCTAAATGAGTGGAAGAAAGCTAACCCTACTTTATTTGTTAAGGGAGGTTTGCTATGTGAAAGTCCCAATGAATCACCACCCATTAAGGTTACTCACCCAATCACTGGTAAAGCTGTTGACCTAGGCTCAAACACTGTTAGAAGACCTACCATTAAATATGCAGAGATGTATAGGAATAATAGGTCACCCAAGAGCCAAGTTAGCAATCATGGAACAGGTTTCTTCTCTTCTAGACCTAAGGGTGTGTCTAAGAAAGCCTGTTACACTTGTGGTAGTCAACGCTCCCAAAGCCAGCGCTGACGGGAACAATTTCAGCGCTGATAGGAAGAAAGTCAACGTTGTTAGGAAGTCAAACGTTGTCAGACCCAAACCTTACGTGCAGCAAAGTCCACAAGTGATTAGACCTGCCCTATTCTTTTCTAGAAGGTCTAACACTCATGGACAAAGACCTTTTCAAAAGACAAACACCTGGTCATATAGGCAATGGGTTCCTGTAGCAAACCCTAGGTTCAACACTGACAAGGGTAATTTCAGCGTTGACAGGACACATTCTAACGCTGACAGAAACGTGACCAGACCTAAATATTTGCAGCCACAAGGTAAGGGGTCTAAAGCTTCTTCAAGCTTAACATGGAGACCCAAGAAAGATCAAAACCCTAATGATAATGGGATTTCAATGACTTGCAATAGATTTAATTACATTTCAAAGGTCATTACAAAACCTATTGGGGTTAACTGGGTATTTCATCCTAAAAAGGATGAGAATGGGGTTGTTGTGAGAACTAAGTCTGTTCTTATTGAACAACCAGATGAATACATGTCTTTTGAGACTTGGGTTCCTAAAGAAAACTAATTTGTTTTCTTTATGTGCAGGGCATTCAAAGACAGATCAATGATTATGGATATTGGGATAGTGGATGCTCAAGGCACATGACAGGGAAGGAAGACTATTTGACGAATTTCACCCCTATTAAAGATGGTGATAAGGTTTACTTTGGAGGAGGATATGGAACTATCACAGGCAAAGGAACCCTTCTCACCAATAATCTGTGTTTTGAGAACGTCTTCCTGGTAAAAGAACTTGATTATAATCTGTTTAGTGTATCACAAGTATGTGATAACAAAAATAAAGTTCTTTTTACTGATACTGAGTGTTTGGTGTTAAGCAAGGATTTTAAGATCCCTGATGAGAAATATATTGAGTATTGAACACCTAGGCATTAGGACATATATAATGTGAATTTAAATGGGATTAAAATGAATACAAATATGTCTTGTTTTTATGCTAAGGCCTCAGTAGATGAGAGTAATTTGTGGCACAGGAGACTAGGGCACATAAATTTTAAAAATATAAATAGACTTGTGAGGCTTGGTTTAGTTGATGGTTTGCCTGAGAAGGCCTTCCACAATGACCACTCTTGTGTTGCATGTCTTAAAGGCAAGCCGCACAAGGTCTCATTCAAGTCCAAGCAGGTGCATACTAGTTCCAGACCTCTTCATATGCTTCACATGGACCTCTTTGGTCCAACTAATATAGAAAGTTTGAATGGCAAGTCATATTGCTTTGTTGTCACAGATGACTTTTCTAGGTTTACTTGGACATTCTTTCTAGCCATGAAGAGTGACACAGCTGATGTTCTTATTGATTTTATCACTCAGATTGAGAAAAGGTCTGGCAATGAGGTTAAAATGCTTAGGAGTGATAATGGTGGAGAATTTAGGAACAAGAAGCTAGATGATTTCTGTGCCAGGAAAGGAATTACTAGGCAATTTAGTATTGCTAGAACCCCACAACAAAATGGGGTTGCTGAGAGGAAAAATAGAACCCTAATTGAAGCAGCCAGGACAATGTAGGCTGATGCTCACTTTCCTATAGCCTTTTGGGCTGAGGCTGTTAATACAGCTTGTTATGTGCAAAATAGAGCATTGGTTAACAAAATTCAGAAAAAAACACCTTATGAGTTACTTTGGGGAAGAAAACCTAATATTGGTTTTCTCAGACCTTTTGGTTGTCATGTAGTAGTTTTGGATACTAGTGATGCCTTAGGGAAATTTAGTGCAAAAGGTGATGAGGGTTACTTCATGGGGTATTCAGTCCAGAGCAAGGGTTATAGGGTTTATCTTAAGGAGGACAAACGTATAGTTGAGAGAGTACATGTTAGGTTCTTGGAGAATAAACCTAGTGATCCTGAAAGTGGTCCTAATTGGTTGTTTGATTTGGAACCCTTATCTAGAACTTTAAATTATATGCCTGTCACTAATCCAGACATTGTGAAGGTAACTTCCAATGTTGTGGAGGAACAAGTTGTTAATGTTTCAGGTACACAGGTTCATGAGAAGGTTGGATCACAAGCAGAAAAGGCATCTCCTACATTTGAATATGTCACAATTCCCATTTGGACAGATGCTTTTGCTGCTGCTGCTGCTGGACAAGATAATGGTGGTTTCCAAATACCACCAGATACAAACATGCATGGTTCTTCAGGCGCTGACAAAGGCAAATCTGGCGCTGACAAGACCAATTCAGACGTTGATGGCTCAGACGTTGACAACAACATTTCAAGCGTTGTTAGCCCAAGCGCTGACAAACAAGGTTCAGACGTTGACAACACTTATGGGCATCTTTTCTCTTCCAGTTTTGAACAAGGTGGACCTTCCAATACTCATGAAGAGGTTCATGTTGATCAAAGAGAGTCTGATGAAGAAGATATTGGCAACATGGAGCGTGAAGTTGAGGACACCAGACTTTTTGAAGGAGGGGGTTCTCACTTCCACAATGAAGAATCACCCCACATCTCATTATCATTGGTGATATTATGACTCGAGTTCAGACTAGAAGATCTCATCAAGGTCTTGGTGGTTTTATTGCCAATATACACAAGAAGGTTGATACCCCTCTTGTGCAAGCATGTTTGTTTGCATGTTTTCTATCACAAGAAGAACCCAATAAAATATTTGATGCTCTCAAAGAACCAAGTTGGGTGGAAGCAATGCAGGATGAGCTTCACCAATTTGCAATTCAGGATGTTTGGGAGCTGGTTGATTGTCCTAGATATGTCAGACCTATAGGGACAAGATGGGTTCTCAGGAACAAAAGAGATGAAAGAGGTATTGTGGTCAGAAACAAGGCAAGGTTAGTGGCTCAAGGTTATACACAAGAGGAGGGGATACACTATGAGGAGGTCTTTGCACCAGTTGCAAGGATTGAAGCTATTAGGATTTTTCTAGCCTATGCTTCCTGCATGGGCTTCACAGTCTATCAAATGGATGTCAAGAGTGCTTTCTTGTATGGCACCATTGTTGCGGAAGTATATGTCATGCAACCTCCTGGTTTTGAGGATCCAGAGCATCCAGATAAAGTGTATAGAGTCAAAAAGGCTATGTATGGCCTTCATCAAGCCCCTAGAGCATGGTATGGTACTCTGTCTACCTATTTGGTGGACAATGGATTCAAGAGGGGCACCATAGATCAGACACTATTTACAAAGAAGAAAGGCAAAGATGTGTTGCTTGTGTAGGTCTATGTTGATGATATCATTTTTGGGTCTACTGATCCAAAGATGAGTGAGGATTTCTCCAAGCTTATGACAGACAAATTCAAGATGAGTGCTATGGGGGAGATGATCTTCTTTCTTGGTTTACAAGTTCAGCAGAAAGAGGATGGTGTCTTCATCTCCCAGGACAAATATGTTGCTGAGATCTTGAAGAAGTTTGGCTTTTCTCCACATGAAAAGAGGGCTACTACTCCTATGGATAGAGAACACCCTTGGGGAAAGATTGGAGATGGGAAAGATGTTGATGTCAGGCACTATAGATCCATGATTGGATCCTTGATGTATCTTACTGCTTATAGACCTGACATTATGTTTGCTGTGTGTGCTTGTGCACGCCATCAAGTGACTCCCAAAGAATGTCACCTTTATGCTGTGAAGAGGATCTTTAGGTACCTAAGATGCTATCCTAATCTTGGTTTGTGGTACCCAAAGGATTCACCATTGGAGCTGATTGCATATTCAGATAGTGATTATAGAGGTGATAAGTTTGATAGGAAATCCACAACTGGTGGATGTCAGTTTCTTGGGAGTAGGTTAATATCTTGGCAATGCAAGAAACAAACAGTGGTGGCTAAATCTACAACTGAAGCATAGTATGTGGCTGCAGCAGCATGTTGTGGTCAAGTGTTGTGGATTCAGAACCAGCTGTTGGACTATGGGTATAATTTCATGCATACTAAGATATTTGTTGACAATAATAGTAGTTTATGCATCATTAAGAATCCTGTGCATCATTATAAAACTAAACACATAGAAATTAGACACCATTTTATAAGAGATTACTTTGAGAAAGGTTTAATACAACCAGATAGGGTTGACACTGAGGAAAATGTGTCAGATTTATTAACTAAACCTTTTGATGCTGGGAGATTTCAATACTTGGTAACAAGTATTGGAATGGTTAATCTCACATAATATGTGTTTTGGTTTCTTTTTGTAAAAGTATGTACAGGATGATGCATTATTATTATTGGTCTTATTGATGATTTAGATTTTACACTATATTTTTCTAAACACAGACAAAGGTTGCTTGAACACTGATAAGTGTTTTTGCAACGTTGTCAGCAATATAATTGTCTAACGCTGACAAAGATTCCCTCAACGTTGTCATGTGTTATCAGAGCGTTGTCAGCAACAATGTTAGTTTTGTGGTTTTCAATCTAAATGTGCAGATGGTGTTAGCAGTATACCATTGGATACAGAGTTGCTTATGGATCAATGGAGAAGCATTTGGACAAGTTTTTATTTATGGATGATGGTTGGAATGTTTCATTCCTATCTTGACATAAATTTTTTATGTTCATGCATGATTTTAGCAAACTTTTTGTATCATAGTTTAAGGGGAGGTTTTAGGAACCTTTAGGATGTTTGGGTATCCATATGATACTCTTATCACAATTATAGATTGTGTCCATAGGTGAGTATGAGTTAGTTTTACTAAATCATGAGGCACTGTAGCATGCATAGTATATCAACTTTGCATGCTGCCAAGACATTTTTGGCCTAGAATTGGTTGTGGTCTGTTGGGAGACTTGGGAATGATTTTGATATGGGATTTACCTGGGAGTAACAAGGATTTTATAAGGTAACTTTGTTGTTAAGAATTTTGGTTAGCAAGGGACACTAGAGGACTGTTATGTCTATCTTGGTTATGCAAGTGTGCATAACTGGACAGTGCTTGCCGCCCTATGATAATTATCAGCTTTTGGTTATCTTCTCTAGGATAAATTACTTGTTAAGGTCATTTTTCACTTTTTAAATAATTTTATTTTTGGACGCTGACAAGAATTTTCCAAGCGTTGTTGTGACCAAATTGGACGCTGACATGGCTTTAGGCAAACGTTTACAAGATTATAGCCGTTGGGCGTTGATGGGTTATTTTTGACCGTTGACACTCAATGGGACCTACCCAGTTGTTACTTTTTGACATATTTTCAAGCCGTAATTTTAGGAGTTGTTACTTTCATTTAATGCATGAGATAACTTATAACTTTTTCAATATTTTCATGATTGATTTTTGAAAATCTTTGCCTATTTTTGGGCCAATCACATGCATTCTTTCTCTCCTATAAATTTGGCTCCTATTTTAAACAGGGTATCTATAATTCTTGTCTAACACTTTTCTCTTATCAACTTCATCTTCTACATTTAAAATTAACAGCTTTCATCCATGGCACCAAAGTTTAACTCAGCAGAATTGGCATTAGGGTTCAGATCACAACACAACATGATTGCTTATCTTGACGCTGATAATGATATGTTTCCTCAATACACACAAATGGTGGCGTATTTGAACGCATCCCCACTAAGGTATGCTCTTTCTCATGCACCACTCATTCCAGTCACACACATTAAGCAGTTTTGGAACACTGTTAGTTCCTCAACAGTTAATGGAGTGACCACATTAACTTCTGTTGTTCATGGGAGGTCTTGGGTGGTTACTGAGGCTTTGGTATGCCAAGCCTTGCATCTTGATGATGCTGATGGTATAGTCACCCTTCCCATAAATGAATTAGAACAAGGGCTTAGGGCTTTGGGATATCCCTTTCCTGATGAAGGTACTCTTAATAAGTATCATAAGCAGGAATTTCCCCCAGCCTGGAAGTACCTCATACATGTCCTCCTTCAATGTTTGAGTCCCAAATGTACTGCACACAATGAGATCAATAGATCCATTGCTAGTGCTATTGTGTGCATTTCAACAGGGCAAAAATATAACTATTCTAAAATGATTTTTGAGGGGATGTGTAAAAACAAGGGGACAAAAATGACTTTAGCTTATCCCCGTTTTCTGCAAATGATTTTTGATGATCAAGGTTACTGCTCAAGGGATCACAATGATTTTTATAAGATCCCTGAGCAAAAGAAAGCTATTTTTATGAAGATGGATTCACCACCCCATAGAGACCTACCTTTAACCCAAGCCATGCTTGCTGTTATTGCAGCAGCACAACCCCAACCAGAACCCCAACCTCAAATTGACCCTCAACCACAACTTGAACCCATTCCTGAACCTTTACCCTCACCTGAACACATGCAACTTGACCAAGAACCCTTTGACGCTGACACATCAAATGTTGGCGTTGATGTGCCTATTTCCAACGCTGACACACAACCTTCACAATCCCAAACACCCCTTAACCAACCCACAACTACTCATTCTTCCACACCATCTTCCACACCCCCTGAATATAGGTTGATGAAACGCCAAAGGACTACTGGAGTGTTCTCCTCTGGTGGTCCTAGCCATGAAGCAGAGAGAACCACCACCACAAGTGTGGCTGGTGACCTGGATGAGGCTGGGACTATTGGTTCTGGCTTAGCAGCTGGCCAAGGCAGTCCTACTATCATTAAGTCCTCATCCATGCCCAATGAATCTGACTTGGGAGGTCAAGTCCCCATTTTAGAAGAGGGCAGTCTGGAACCAATGACTCTTATGGAATTGACGGTAGTCTGCATTAGCTTGCAAAAGCAAAATGCAGACTTAGTACAAATTGTCAGCTCACAAGGCCTTGAACTCAAGCAATTGAGGGAGAGGATTGTTGTTTTGGAAAGTGATCATGCTAGGAGGGGTATGGAGGAGTCTTCCAAAGGGGAGGAAGATCAAAAAAATCTGAGTGATAAGGGCAGCCAAGATGGTCAATCAATGGATGTTGCTGAAGCCCTTACAAGTTTGAAGAAACAAACAGGTTTTGATACGTCCTTAGTATCTCCAACCAATTTAAATTTATCATTTACAGCTATGTTGAGAGAGGTTACACAAGGCGCTGAGGGAAAATATTTGAGCGTTGACAAGGCAAATTTGGACGCTGAATGAAGTATTTTGGGCGCTGATAGGATAAATTTGGGCGTTAACAGACCTGCACATGAAGGTGATGTATCCTAGTCATCATCTATCATCAAGGAGGTTTCTACTCAGGTATTACCATCTACCTTACCAACCATTGCACCATCAGATAAGGGTAAGGGTAAAATGGTAGAAGAGTTTGTTCCAAAAGATGCAGCCCAAGTTGAATTTGATAGAAGATTGGCTGAACAAATGATGGAACAAGATGAAAAGGAGAAGTCGCCATTTGTTGTGACTTCAGAAGAAGAAAGTGATAGAGCTAGCTCAGATTCAAGTGTAATGATTATAGAACCTGAAAGGCTTGAGTATGGAGATGAGTTGGCCAAAGAGAAGCTGAGAGACTTGAAATTGCAGGTTGACTTTGACATGCCAGAGGTGGTTCAAATGTACAATTCTTGGGAAGAAAGCTGCATGGATAATCCAGACTTGACCATTTCAGATCAAATATGGGGTTTGGAGCTTCTTCTTAGAGTTCAGAAGGATTGTAAGGTAATATGGAAACACAAGGCAAGCAATATTCTCTCAGAGTTGAAAAGGGATAGAAGGGAGCTCTACTTTATGTTGCTCAGATGTCATGGAGTTGGATGGACACATCAGAAGTTGAAGGCTTTGACATTTGATGAGTTGGAACATAGGGCTTATCCCATTTGGGTGATAGTGCAGGAAGCAAACACTCTCAGACTTCTTTCAGATGAAAGAAAGGAGCAACTTGCAGAAGAAATGGAAATCAAGAAAGCTATGATGATTCCCAGGCCAGTAAAGAAGGGATTTAAATTTGAGTTTCCAAAAGATATGGATCCACTATATCCAAGTGAAGCAGTTATAAGAAAGAGCCTCAAGCTCTCCCCATTAGAAGCTTCAGATATGGTGCAAGTGTTACCATTAGATTCCAGGAATCCAATTGTGAGCTATGAAGAAGATGAATGTGGATTCTGGAAGATTGGCAGATTTGGAAAGGAGGTACACACTTTTACCACTCTCATATCTTTATTTGCAAGTTGTGATAGAGAAGACTTGGTGGACCTTTGGAGGTTACTGGAGACCAAGTATGAGGCTGAAGCACCAACTTCAGCTAATGGAATAAAACTTTGGACCACATTCAAAAGAATGTGTGGGACAAAAGAGGAAGATCCTGCAATATGGAAGGATCTTGAAGATGACCTCAGTGGTCTTCAATGGAGGTTATATTCAGCTGCTGGTGTATACCATTTGAGTTCTACAAAGTTTGCTGAGTATCTACTTGTGGATGCTCAGTATTTCATATCCAAGGCTGTTTTGGAAAAGATGAAGGACACTCAGCTGGAAATAGATTATTCAAGTGACGTGGCAAAAGATTTGATCAGATTTATTCATTACCAATATGAGAAGGTTTGTCAGACTCCTCCTATTCCTTAATGCTTATTCAGAAACTTGATCATCAGAGTGGATATCAAGTTTAGGGGAGGATTGTTGGGAATAAATTAAGGCCAGATCACTTGAGCGCTGACAAGAACAATTCAAGCGTTGACAAGAACAATACAAGCGCTGACAGCTCAAGCGTTGACAAGTTAAAGTCAAGCGTTGACACATTGAAGGCAAGCACTGATGGAAGATATAATCTACACGTTTATTATATTCTAGAATACTTCTAGTAAGGATAGAAACGACAATGTATTTTCTATATTTATCTTTACCTAGAATAGTTGATACGTAGATTATTGTACAAGGCTTCTTGTGTCTATAAAAGAAGGCCTTTAGGTTAATGTTCTATATCAAGTTTTCATATAAGTTTTCATTCGTAAACATCTTTCATTGTAAGCAAGTTCGACATTCATAATCAAAGTGAAAGTTTGTTTACATCTTGTGTGTTCTTGTTTAAGTGTTAAATTCCGCATAACACTTAGATTCACAAAGCATATACAAAGGTTTCTCTACGTGTATTACTTGATCTAATCTCGTATACACAAAGCTAATTGATCTAAGTTTGGGATCAACAAGGAGTACCCGTAAATTAGTGGAGATGAGACAAGTGGGACACTTGTCCCACCCCCACTATAACCGGCCATAATAAGCCACAAAAACAAGTGAGGTGTCAAGTTATAACTAACAAGTTACACTTGTTAGCTAAGCTTACAAAGTAAGCTACACCAACACCAAAACCATCTAACCAAGCCATTCACTCTCATTCTCAACATGCAAACCACCATAACTTCCTCTCTTCTCTCTCTAAAATTCGTCCACCACCACCCCGAAACACCCTCATTTGATCAAATTTAACCATGAAATCATATGTTATTCACACATATGATGAAGCCCTTTCAAGCTCTATTGATTGGTGGTGATTTTAACATCCAAGGAGAATATTTGTTGGTGTCATAGGGCTGATTTCTACAAGAAGTTTACAAGTATTGGTGGTCTTGAAGATTGGTGTTGATCTATCACAAGTTTTTCCATCAAAAATCCAAGCCTTGATCATAACCTACACAACCTTGGTGGTATAAAGATTGTTCTTCCCATCCTCTTGTTATTTTGATTATGTAATCTTGTAATTTCTTTATTTATGTATATGTATATGTATATGATGATGAATGATGATCAAAAATATTATGTGGGGATTTGGTGTTGATAGATTTGATAAACATGGTTAAAAAGATGGAAAACCATAGGTAAAAAGGTTAAAATCTTGCTAAATATGATGGCTGTATAAAAACAGTAAGTAACCAAATGATAAACTGATAAAATGGCATAGTGGGATCAATTTACAGTAAGTATTAGGTGTTATACACATGTGAGAGTTGGCCATACAATAGAATCATCAAAATGAGTGAGATATGATCAAAAAAAATTAGTATACCAATCTGAATAGTCTGTTTTGTAGGGACTGTTAAGGATACTTAGACATGAATTGAGCAGTAGCTATAACTAACTTATTTGTAGCACATAATATGAAGTTTATGTCATCCAAAAATGAGCTTCTATCTCCTTATAGAACTCAAGATATGATAAAAATGGTGAAAGTGAAACTAAAAATCAGATTTTGTGAAATTAAAGTTTAATAGTATTATATAAGCACTCAAAATAATATAATATAAAATGTGAAATTAAAACCCACTAACTTATATATTTCATTTATATAAATATGTATAAGGATAAATAAATAGACATTATATAAAAATGGTAGTTTGGTAAGTTTTATAAGTTATAAAAACTATAAACATGATTTTTACGTCTTTTCGGCTAGTACCGTAAAATTAACGTTTTTCGTCAATTAAAACATAGACGATCGGACCCGTCTAATGTAAACTTTTTAAAAGTCATATACTGATATATAAGTACTTAATACAAGTAAAAACCGATAAAACCCGAACTAAATAACATATGGGCATTAACGGGCTAAGTTAGCATTATTGGACTAATAATCCAACTAAATGGGCTAAACACTTATAAATTTACTTATTGGGCTTAACCCACTTGGGCCCAACATGTAAAGTATAATACTGATAATAAAATTATAAAATGGATTAATACAAGTTAATGGACTTATAATAGGCTTATTGGACCTAAAACATGTAAATAGGTAAAACTAGTAAACTAGTATAAAAGTTACCAACACATAACACTAAAATGAGTAAATAAGAATGTATAAACCCACTTGATCATCATCATATATATAAAATCATCAAATGTATACATAATTGTGAAGGTCTACGGATTCTAAGGATTTGTTAAATGATGGATAGATCTAATGATTTGATGGTGGAAATGGGGAAGATGAAGATGAGGTGTAGAGAGAGAAAGGAGAAGAAAGATAAGTAGAGAGAGAAAGTGAAATTAGATTAATAAAAGTGTAAAAGAATGAACCACCACCCCTCCTAACATGCTAGGAGGGGTATATATAGCCCACCCTACATGTGGGCTATATGGACTATATTTACTACAAACTGGATCACGAGCCTAATACATTAATATATCGTTGGAGCGACCGATCCTTCATAAATACGTAAAAACGTATTTCCAACAATCTCCCCCTAAGGGAGGTCGCTCCAAGTTACAAAGTTCTAATTATTCTATAGCTCGTGATCTATGCTAATAATGATGTGACCGAGACTTTCTTTGGGAAAACACATTTCCAACAATCTCCCCCTAAGGGAGGTCACACCATTTTACAAAATCATAAACCTAGCATACTATGCTTGAGTCTTCGATCTTGTTCTTGTGAATATGCTTGATGTGATCTTTGACTTTAGTCTTGAGCATGTTTCCTTGCCTTGACCTTGTGCATTCATCACTTGTGAAATTTGCCTCTTCGTGACTTCATGTTCCACATACTTATACGTTTAAATTCTTGAAAGCTTCAGAGTTTGATACAGCGGAAGACTTGACCTTCAGACTTTCTTGAATTTGTTGAAGTACTAAGTGTATGTAGTATAAGCATGTGGTGATGACTTCTTCTGGATTATACACCGCAATGCCACCTTCTTGTTACGCTGCATAAGACAGTTAGCAACAAACCATATACACGGATGAAATGGCCTTGAACATTTCATTCTAATTCGGTAGCATTTTACCTCCGGTCGGTGAAGACCGTTGGACGATATTAAATATCGTACTTGTGGCAGGTAGTTTCAATTAAGAACCTCCTTGACAAGATTTCGCGGGTAAACCCGTTCTCTTTACTCGACCGTCCAAAGCTGACTGCGAACGTAAAGAGTGAATCATTTGGATAATATTATCCGCATGATTTGAAGCCGTCAATTCATGTTCCTGGAACAAGTGAAGTTCAATTAAGAACCGCACCGTCGTTGCTTTCCAGTTGTCACTAGCTTGATTCATATAGAATCTTGCAAGTTACCTACCAAGTGCTGTTTGATGTTAACACTAGAAGGATTTCCATTCGTCACTGTAAATACTTAATAGTATTACTCTGAATGTTCTGGCAAGATCACTAAGATATTGCGTAGAGGCCTGGAACGTGTTTAAATTCATTTAAGAATTAAACCACTGTTGCTTTCCAGTTATCACAAGTTTGATTCATAAAGAATCGCACAAGTCACCTACCATGAGCTTTTTGATATTCGCTCAAGAAGGATTTCCATCTTCATTGTAAATACTTTTGTATTACTCGGATGTTCAGGCAAGATCATGAAGATTTTGCGTAGGACTCTTAAGAACTTTCTTACTTTTCACAGTGTGTGAAGAAGCAAGTAAATATGAAAGTGTGTCCTAATGAGATAATTGATGATCTCAAATGGCTCTAGACTCGATCGTGCATTTTGGATTTTAGTGATCGGAGGCTGGAGAGGAGTGCCACCTTTTCAATACCAATTTATTCGGAGTGAATAAATCAATAGATAATGTGTTGTCTCCGTGTGATTAAAACAAATATCTTTTAAGAGATATCTGAGTTAGCTGGGATGGGTTGTGCCTTGCATCACTGGGTCCATGATGTCTATCTTCAAAATCAAGAATCATTAAAAATGATCTCAATAGCATATGAATTGACCCGGTTTCTGCCTAAGGTTGTAAGGAGGGCTTCTTTCTTTACACCCTTTATCTTTACAATTCTTTTTCATTCTTCAACCCCTTCAATGTTTACCAATACGTCATTACTAGCACCTTGTTGTGATTGTTCCAGTGCTAGCTTAAGTACTTGGTCGGCATTCAGCTACGTTCACAATCTTTCTCCATCTTTCCTAAGGACTACTATTTCTAGCTATGGAATGTCCTTGGGAAGATTCCTCCGGTTCTAGAGAAATCATTGGACTTTAACCTATCCTACCATCCTTATGTCACCACAATCTTCACTGTCGTGAATAGAGATGTTTTGGGTAAGTGTATGTCACCGTGAAATCTATTTTGAAGTGCAAATCCATTTTGCTCCCCCTTAACATATGCAACGATATTCGAAAACATTTCGCACATGTCGGGATGAGCTAACACGTTAAGTCAAACCATTTGTGATTAATCATTTCCCATATTAAATCACATTTTCTCCCCCATATTAAAAATATTAACCCAATCGATGTTTTTAATATCAATTGATTTAATAGCATTTTAAGAAAATTTGGGAAGAAAAATGTAAATCCAATTATCTTCATGAATGACACAAGCTCCCCCTCAAATTAATGAGGGTGTACTTGAAACGTAAATTAAATACCTTTTAAACACAAGTGTAAGGTATTTAACACGTGCAAAGATCAATATATGATGATGAATTCACAATATTAGCAATGTACGAGGTTGGACCTGAATAATGGAGAACATCATCTGAAAGAAGCACATGGTTCTTGTTCACGAATGTTGGTCACCTCGTCACGTCCCCGAGAAAATTAATTCCCGTTGTTGAGTCAAAGCTTTCCGGTGAAATGCTTGACTTGAGTATGAAAAGCGGGTTGCTATCTGAAATAATAGCAAACCATTTGGAGCATGTTTTAAATGTTTTAAACTTCTGCTCGAACTTTATTTACAACCCCGTGTCATTATTGAATGACATTTCTAGGTTCGTAAATATTATCGATTCCAGAAGACATGCTCTTTTTATCAAAACATTTTTGAACACACAATTTTGAAAGATTTAAAAAAACCTTTTGAGAAATTCTCGAAAAATTGTGTTCAAAGTTTTGAAAACCAATTACTTGAGCTTAAGATGTTGAATATCTTAAAAAACGAGCTCAAGTCCGAGAAGTTGTAAACTTCCCGTTGTTAAGGATAAGTTTATCATCGGCGATAAACTTTCCTTTTATCTGAAGAACGAGTCCTAAGCTGACATTTACTTAGAAGTCGTTTTTCATGAGCTTGAAAACTTTGACTGTTTTAACGGAAAGATCATGACCGAGAAAGGTTAATTTCTCGTTATGATGAAAAGTTCTCTTATTTAAAAGATACACTTTCCTTTCTGAGCTTAAAACTTCGAATGTTTTAAGACAAGCTCATGACCGAGAAAACTGAATTTCTCGTTATGAGGATAAGTTTATCATTAATAATAAACTTTCCTTTATTTGAAGTTCGAGTTACAGTCTGACATTTAACTGTAAGTCATTGTGCATGAGCTTAAAAACTTCGAATGTTTTTATTATTAGCTCATGCCCGAGAAAAATTAATTTCTCGTTGTAAGGATAAGTTTATCATCGGCGATAAACTTTCCTGCCTTTGAAGAACGGGTTACAGACTGTCATTTATCTATAAGCCTTAATGCATGAGCTTAAAAACTTGGAATGTTTTTGATATAAGCTCATGCCCGAGAAAAATGAATTTCTCGTTTTTAGGATAAGTTTATCATCAGCGATAAACTTTCCTTTCTTTGATGAGCGAGTTACAGTATGTGATATGACTATAAGTCCTTGTGCAACTTAACCATGAATCCCCTGAGACATTTGTTTCTCTGATATCTGCTTCTTCAGCAACCAAACTCTAAGAGTGTCCTTAGTTGAACGGTATACAACGATTGGACCGCTTCGTTCTTTTGGAACATCAACTTTGGTACCTGCAATCTCATTAGGAATTTGCATGCTTTGACGTGGGTTAGCGATATCAATTTTTGAAGCACGTGGGGGTTCACAGTTGGCTTTACTTGTGTCAGAGGCGACCTGAGTAGATGATTCACTTATCTTAGCTGGCAAACGTTTCCTTTTATAGAAAATCTTAAGTTTAGGCTTAAGTGAAGTATCATCTTTATCAATTTCCTCCCTAGTAGTCTTAGAAGAAACGGAGACTATCCTAGTTAAAGGGCACTCGTTTCCTACAAGAGTGAAAGTTCTACCAGTGGGGCGCCAATCTTTACCAACGGGTTTGATTTTAGCTATCCACTGGGACTTAATTCTAGCACGGGAGTTCACCTCATTAAGTAATTTCTTGATACAGGAATCATGATTTGCCGTAAAGACACATTTTCTACATGTTTTACAAGTAGCATATTTAATGTCCGAGTAAGATCTAGAATCCCTAGATGATTGATTGATGCTCCTAGGATTGGGCATGCTACGGTTAGCAGTGTTGGGTAAACTAGAAGGCATCTGACTAGGTTTGAAATTCCTATCTCTTACTTGTGTCTTTTGAATAGCTTCCCTTTGACCAAAATCATGGCGCACATCATTTGAACTAGTTCTAGACGTGTTCATTGAACTATTCTTAGGGAAATTAGAGGCAATCATGTGATTAGGTCTTGCTAAAACTGATTTAGTCACATTAGGCCTAGTTGGTGGAGTGACTGTTCTAGAAATATGACCCAAATCAACTTGGGAGGCAAACCGCGGTCTCGAGGATTGTGGTCGCTCGGATCTAAATGCAGTAGGTTGTCTGACAATCGGTTGTCTGACGAACTGATTTGTAGGCGGTTTCCCCAAGATTGATGGTTTTTCAAGCTTAGTGTCCATACTAGATCCTTTAGTTTTCCTTAACTCGTTTTTCAACGCAGCTATAGCAAAGACCTTTTCCTGTACTTGGGCCTTTAAAGTCTCATTCTCTTTGAGCAAGTTATCTTGGGATGCCAACTTAGATTCAAGCAGTTGAATTTGTTTCAAAAGATTATCCTTTTCAGCTTTAGAATCTATAACAGTTTGATCCAATTTTCTTTCAAGAACAACGTTTGACTTTTCAAGTTTTTCAAAGTATGTTTCAAATTTGTCCGTTTTCTTAGAAAATTCAAGTTTGGCATCCTCAAGATCTTTTGATTGTTGAGCTACAATCGTTTCGAGCTCTCTAATCTTGGAATCAGAAGCTGTCAATGAAGCAGTTATAAGACAATTATCATGATGTTTAGCATTTTGAACACTTTCTCCCCCATTATGACTCACATCGGATGAATCATAAGTGGTATTTCTATCACTCTTGTCCATCCCATGTTTGTCATAATTAGGTTCAGAATGCTCAATATGCGGCATGTCATCAGCATATACATCATAACCAACATCACATTGTACCATGTTTGCAGGCTCTTCGTCATAAACGGGTAAGGTGTCATCAAGAGAGATCTCGTGAGCATTCCCTGACGTGCCACTGGTATCATGTTGTCCTCCTGATTCCATGCTCTTGCCATCGTTAGGCGCCCAGTTGTCAATCGTATGACCAATTTCCTCTTGCATCGAAAAGTCTTGCACTCCATTATCATACCCTTGCTGAAGTCGAGATCTTTCATAAATCGAAGACGAGACCGAGGTCATGAGTTTCAATATTGTATCACGAAAAACTCGAAGCTCGGTATGTGTATCTCGAAGAAATGATTGGCAAAGCATCGAACTTTCAGACTTGATGATATTGAATTGGAGGAAAGGCGTGAGTTGTGTCACAAGAGCCTTATAAGCAAGTGCCGATGCAGAGTGATTAACATTTTCATTGTTAAGTTGCTCTGCGAGTTGGGTCAAGATGGTGAACATTGATTCTATGAATATATGACGATCTTGACCAAAGATTGTCACAAATTCGCTCCCTCCTTGAATCATCGAAAGAGTGACAAGATGAGACTGAAGCATTTGAAATGAAGTGATGCCACTTTCACTAGCTTTGTTTTGCATTTGATGCGATTCTCCCTCTTGAAAAGTCGAATTCAAAGATTCCATTGAATTTCGATGAAGATAAGAATTAATAATCGATCGAGCAATGATGTGAAGTAAATTGTTGATGTCGAATCAAAAAAATAAATTAAAAAAAATAATAAAAATGATAAATAAAAAAAAACAAATAAATAAATCTGCTGGATATTTAGAAACCACTAAAAACCGAAAAACAAATTCGTGAAACACCCGTCTCAAAACATCATAAGCCACAATTGTCTTAAATTGACGTTAGCCCAAATGTAACTCAATATTCTCGGCCCACTTGATATATTGCAAATCCGGCCCAAAATAAACCTTTAATGCCTACTCAAGAACTGTTTACTAATTTAAACTTCGTGTGTTGACTAATAAACCGCAGCCCCACTTTACTTTGTTAAAAGTGATCCTTAGTTTTGACGTGTTATAGAATAAGAGGATTTAAAAAGGTTAACCCACCACTCACCTCAATAAAAAGAATTAATAGAAAGAAACAACCCCTTCGTTTGAGTTGTCATCATATATGAATTTCTTTATCAAATAAAATGAATTTCTATTAAAGTATTGCTCATTTGGGTAGAATCGTTAATGCCAACAATTTTGATAAAGAAAGCACGTGGCTTTACAAAAAAAAAAAAAAAAAAAAAAAAAAAAAAAAAACAACGGAACCAAAAAAACATTTTTGCTAACAAAAACGTGTGGCAGTTTGACTTTATCCCACCTAGTTTCCTCCGCCCCTTAATAGTTTATATACAAAGCTGAAACAACCAAATAACATATTAAGCCTCCGTCTCTTTCATCTCTCTCTCTCAATCAACTCTAATCTCAAAAACCTAATCTATCTACTCATCCAATCTCAGCTTTCAATCGATCAATTTGACCACATCTGAAACCTACACGTTTGGTTTTCTTAATCTAAAAACGTTCCACAATCCTTTGATACAACGTTTCGGCTTCAAGATCCATAAATATATGAGGTCTCGGGTAGGTACTCACGTTTATTTATTTTAATTATGGTTATGGTTTGAGTCTTTCTTCTATCTTCTGTAGTGTCGTTCTGTCGTGTCAATAGTCCGAGTGTTTTTGAGAATGGATTTGAGTCGAGAGGTGAGAGGGTTCTGTTAAAAAAAATGTGAGGGTGTTAAGATTGATGCGAGGGTCTGGTTAGGGGGAGTGAAAACTGGTTTGGTGTCGAGGGTCGAGAGTGTTAAGTGTGTTGAGGGTGTGTGAGTGTGACGAGGGTGTTTGTTTTGTTTGGAGTCGTGACGAGTGAGGGTCGAGTGTGATTGTGTGAGAGTATGATGGGTATGTTTTGACCGAGAGACTGTTTGGTTGTGTGTGTTAGAGAGTCGAGAGACCGAGTCTAGGGTGAGTTAATGTGAGAATGAAAGAGGGAGTTCGAGGGGGAGGGTCTGTCGAGAGAGAAGAGATTGCGTCATTCGAGGGGAATGGGTTTGTGAGGTTGTTGGGGGTTTGAATCAGACGAGGGTGAGAGTATGGAGTCGAGATGTGTTAAGGTTTTGACCGAAAGCTGTTATTTTGACAGTCTAAGGTGAGTGTCCGAGAGAGAGAGAGGGTTTGAGGGTGTGAGTCGTGGGTCGAGTGTGATTGTTTGAGTCTGTTATATTTTTTCAGTCTGTCTATTCCGAATAGACTTCTATTCGGAAAGTCGTCTACTCTGAAAAAGTCTATTCGGAAAAAGTCTATACGGAAAAAAAATGTTTATTCGGAAAAAAAATGTCTATTTGGAGAAAATGTCTAATCGGAAAAAAAAATGTCTATTCGGAAAAAAAAATGTCTATTCGGAAAAAATGTCTATGCGGAAAAAATGTCTATGCGGAAAAAAAAAATGTCTATGCGGAAAAAGTGTGTCTATGCGGAAAACTATGTCTATGCGGAAAACTTATTCGGAAAGATTGGAAAAACTGATACGAAAAACAGATAGATATGGATTAGTTTGGACAGATTGATGGGATAAAAGCCAGAGACTTTGGACTGATTTGACCAAAGAAGAAAAATAGAAAAACTATAAGCAAACTGATTAGACAAAGTTGTGATGATATAAAAAACTGATTATTTAGACAGAAAACACTGATTGGACTATTTTACGGGATAGATCTGGACAGTATTGGACAAAAATAGATGGACAACAAACAAAACTTAAAAAAAAAAAAAAAAAATTGATGATCTGATACGAATATTTGAGAAAACTTGATTAATTTTAAAAAAAAATTAATAAAAATAGATGATTTAAAAATTGATAAAACTGATAATAAAAAACTGATAGAAGAAAAAACTGATAATAAAAAACTGATTATACAAAACACACGGAAAAATAAAACTGATAATAAAAAATAAAAATAGATAAAATTTATAAAAATTGATAAAAAGTTGATCGAATGATGAAAAGATTGATAAAAAATAAGAAAAGAAAGGATTTTTACCACCAAATCAAAAGATAAAAATATGCAAATCCTAAGATTCAACCATGGCTCTTGATACCAATTGAAGGTCTACGGATTCTAAGGATTTGTTAAATGATGGATAGATCTAAGGATTTGATGGTGGAAATGGGGAAGATGAAGATGAGGTGTAGAGAGAGAAAGGAGAGGAAAGATAAGTAGAGAGAGAAAGTGAAATTAGATTAATAAAAGTGTAAAAGAATGAACCACCACCCCTCCTAACATGCTAGGAGGGGTATATATAGCCCACCCTACATGTGGGCTATATGGACTATATTTACTACAAACTGGATCATGAGCCTAATACATTAATATATCGTTGGAGCGACCGATCCTTCATAAATACGTAAAAACGTATTTCCAACAATCTCCCCCTAAGGGAGGTCGCTCTAAGTTACAAAGTTCTAATTATTCTATAGCTCGTGATCTATGCTAATAATGATGTGACCGAGACTTTCTTTGGGAAAACACATTTCCAACAATCTCCCCCTAAGGGAGGTCACACCATTTTACAAAATCTTAAACCTAGCATACTATGCTTGAGTCTTCGATCTTGTTCTTGTGAATATGCTTGATGTGATCCTTGACTTTAGTCTTGAGCATGTTTCCTTGCCTTGACCTTGTGCATTCATCATTTGTGAAATTTGCCTCTTCGTGACTTCATGTTCCACATACTTATACCTTTAAATTCTTGAAAGCTTCAGAGTTTGATACAGCGGAAGACTTGACCTTCAGACTTTCTTGAATTTGTTGAAGTACTAAGTGTATGTAGTATAAGCATGTGGTGACGACTTCTTCTGGATTATACACCGCAATGCCACCTTCTTGTTACGCTGCATAAGACAGTTAGCAACAAACCATCTACACGGATGAAATGGCCTTGAACATTTCATTCTAATTCGGTAGCATTTTACCTCCGGTCGGTGAAGACCGTTGGACGATATTAAATATCGTACTTGTGGCAGGTAGTTTCAATAAAGAACCTCCTTGACAAGATTTCGCGGGTAAACCCGTTCTCTTTACTCGACCGTCCAAAGCTGACTGCGAACGTAAAGAGTGAATCATTTGGATAATATTATCCGCATGATTTGAAGCCGTCAATTCATGTTCCTGGAACAAGTGAAGTTCAATTAAGAACCGCACCATCGTTGCTTTCCAGTTGTCACTAGCTTGATTCATAAAGAATCTTGCAAGTTACCTACCAAGTGCTGTTTGATGTTAACACTAGAAGGATTTCCACTCGTCACTGTGATCAATAAAGAGTCACTCTGAGTGTTCTGGCAAGATCATATGATGATGCGTAGAGGCCTGGAACGTGTTTAAATTCATTTAAGAATTAAACCACTGTTGCTTTCCAGTTATCACAAGTTTGATTCATAAAGAATCGCACAAGTCACCTACCATGAGCTTTTTGATATTCGCTCAAGAAGGATTTCCATCTTCATTGTAAATACTTTCGTATTACTCGGATGTTCAGGCAAGATCATGAAGATTTTGCGTAGGACTCTTAAGAACTTTCTTACTTTTCACAGTGTGTGAAGGAGCAAGTAAATATGAAAGTGTGTCCTAATGAGATATTTGATGATCTCAAATGGCTCTAGACTCGATCGTGCATTTTGGATTTTAGTGATCGGAGGCTGGAGAGGAGTGCCACCTTTTCAATACCAATTTATTCGGAGTGAATAAATCAATAGATAATGTGTTGTCTCCGTGTGATTAAAACAAATACCTTTTGAGAGATATTTGAGTTAGCTGGGAAGGGTTGTGCATTGCATCACTGGGTCCATGATGTCTTTCTTCAATATCAAGAATCATTAAAAATGATCTCCATAGCATATGAATTGACCCGATTTCTGCCTAAGGTTGTAAGGAGGGCTTCTTTCTTTACACCCTTTATCTTTACAATTCTTTTTCATTCTTCAACCCCTTCAATGCTTACCAATACGTCATTACTAGCACCTTGTTGTGATTGTTCCAGTGCTAGCTTAAGTACTTGGTCGGCATTCAGCTACGTTCACAATCTTTCTCCATCTTTCCTAAGGACTACTATTTCTAGCTATGGAATGTCCTTGGGAAGATTCCTCCGGTTCTAGAGAAATCATTGGACTTTAACCTATCCTACCATCCTTATGTCACCACAATCTTCACCGTCGTGAATAGAGATGTTTTGGGTAAGTGTATGTCACCATGAAATCCATTTTGAAGTGCAAATCCATTTTGCTCCCCCTTAACATATGCTACGAAATTCGAAAACATTTCGCACATGTCGGGATGAGCTAACACGTTAAGTCAAACCATTTGTGATTGATCATATCCCATATTAAATCACATTTTCTCCCCCATATTAAAAATATTAATTTCTCGTTGTAAGGATAAGTTTATCATCGGCGATAAACTTTCCTGCCTTTGAAGAACGGGTTACAGACTGTCATTTATCTATAAGCCTTAATGCATGAGCTTAAAAACTTGGAATGTTTTTGATATAAGCTCATGCCCGAGAAAAATGAATTTCTCGTTTTTAGGATAAGTTTATCATCGGCGATAAACTTTCCTTTCTTTGATGAGCGAGTTACAGTCTGTGATATGACTATAAGTCCTTGTGCAACTTAACCATGAATCCCCTGAGACATTTGTTTCTCTGATATCTGCTTCTTCAGCAACCAAACTCTAAGAGTGTCCTTAGTTGAACGGTATACAACGATTGGACCGCTTCGTTCTTTTGGAACATCAACTTTGGTACCTGCAATCTCATTAGGAATTTGCATGCTTTGACGTGGGTTAGCGATATCAATTTTTGAAGCACGTGGGGGTTCACAGTTGGCTTTACTTGTGTCAGAGGCGACCTGAGTAGATGATTCACTTATCTTAGCTGGCAAACGTTTCCTTTTATAGAAAATCTTAAGTTTAGGCTTAAGTGAAGTATCATCTTTATCAATTTCCTCCCTAGTAGTCTTAGAAGAAACGGAGACTATCCTAGTTAAAGGGCACTCGTTTCCTACAAGAGTGAAAGTTCTACCAGTGGGGCGCCAATCTTTACCAACGGGTTTGATTTTAGCTATCCACTGGGACTTAATTCTAGCACGGGAGTTCACCTCATTAAGTAATTTCTTGATACAGGAATCATGATTTGCCGTAAAGACACATTTTCTACATGTTTTACAAGTAGCATATTTAATGTCCGAGTAAGATCTAGAATCCCTAGATGATTGATTGATGCTCCTAGGATTGGGCATGCTACGGTTAGCAGTGTTGGGTAAACTAGAAGGCATCTGACTAGGTTTGAAATTCCTATCTCTTACTTGTGTCTTTTGAATAGCTTCCCTTTGACCAAAATCATGGCGCACATCATTTGAACTAGTTCTAGACGTGTTCATTGAACTATTCTTAGGGAAATTAGAGGCAATCATGTGATTAGGTCTTGCTAAAACTGATTTAGTCACATTAGGCCTAGTTGGTGGAGTGACTGTTCTAGAAATATGACCCAAATCAACTTGGGAGGCAAACCGCGGTCTCGAGGATTGTGGTCGCTCGGATCTAAATGCAGTAGGTTGTCTGACAATCGGTTGTCTGACGAACTGATTTGTAGGCGGTTTCCCCAAGATTGATGGTTTTTCAAGCTTAGTGTCCACACTAGATCCTTTAGTTTTCCTTAACTCGTTTTTCAACGCAGCTATAGCAAAGACCTTTTCCTGTACTTGGGCCTTTAAAGT
This sequence comes from Glebionis coronaria, assembly GCA_025667525.1. NCBI lineage: Eukaryota > Viridiplantae > Streptophyta > Magnoliopsida > Asterales > Asteraceae > Glebionis > Glebionis coronaria. The sequence continues at coordinate 270,856,899 of CM046878.1, forward strand.
CTCATTCTCTTTGAGCAAGTTATCTTGGGATGCCAACTTAGATTCAAGCAGTTGAATTTGTTTCAAAAGATTATCCTTTTCAGCTTTAGAATCTAGAACAGTTTGATCCAATTTTCTTTCAAGAACAACGTTTGATTTTTCAAGTTTTTCAAAGTATGTTTCAAATTTGACCGTTTTCTTAGAAAATTCAAGTTTGGCATCCTCAAGATCTTTTGATTGCCGAGCTACGATCGTTTCGAGCTCTTTAATCTTGAAATCAGAATCAGTTAACGAGGCAGTTATAAAGCATTTATCATGATGAACTATAGCATTTTGAACACTTTCTCCCCCATTATGACTCACATCGGATGAATCAGAAGTGGTATTGCTATCACTCTTTTCCATCCCATGTTTGTCATAATTAGGTTCAGAATGCTCAATATGCGGCATGTCATCAGCATAGACATCATAAACAACATTATATTGTACCATGTTTGCAGGCTCTGGGTCATAAATGGGTAAGGTGTCATCAAAAGAGATCTCGTGAACATTCCCTGACGTGCCACTGGTATCATGTTGTCCTCCTGATTCCGTGCTCTTGCCATCGTTAGGCTCCAAGTTGTCAATCGTATGACCAATTTCCTCTTGCATCGAAGAGTCTTGCATTCCATTATCATACCCTTGCTGAAGTCGAGATCTTTCATAAAGCGAAGACGAGACCGAGGTCATGAGTTTCAATATTGTATCACGAAAAACTCGAAGCTCGGTATGTGTATCTCGAAGGAAAGATTGGCAAAGCATCGAACTTTCAGACTTGATGATATTGAATTGGAGGAAAGGCGTGAGTTGTGTCACAAGAGCCTTATAAGCAAGTGCCGATGCAGAGTGATTAAAATTTTCATTGTTATTTTGATAAAGTCATTGGACAAAAGTCTAAGACGAGTATTATTTGTCTAGGTTTCCGTGATTGAAGCACGTACCGTACATCCGAATTGCCGATAACCCGCTTTCCCACATCAACGTGAGTTCATAGCCTTGCACTCTTTTAAATGTTTTTATGAAATGTTTTATAAACCCGCAGGGATATAACATGTTAGTTTTGATAAAATAGGACATCATTTGTCCCGATTGTTTGTTTATTGATTTGGACCCGAATGATTGTATGTCCCGATGAATGATTATATAACCCGATGTGTGAAATAAAATGGATTATTAAAGTTAGGTTATGTCACTAAAAGTCCCATTAGCATGAATTGTGAACTACCGGGATTTGGTAGACGCTTATGCATATAATAGTACTATTTGGGGACGATCACCCCAGTTCGCGCCTGGACGGTTGATCCCCGTCGTGCCACATTGATTGGTAAGCGAATTTATGTATGAGAAGATTTACACCAGCATGATTATTGTGACGACACGCTAATTTAGATAGGCAAATGAGTTTCGGGCTAGCTACCCGTTGTACGCACTGAATTACGAAATACTGCTATACGCACTGAATTACGATATATTGTCTGACTAGCAATACAGGGTCTTATTATTGATATTATGTTCGTGTTTTGGTTTTATATGACCATATCCATATAACGGTTTTTATTTAACTTTATACAACGTTATAAAACGTATTATATGATGTTTTTACGACATTGGTTCGTATAATGGTTTTGAAGGCAACAGCCTATATTATGATTTTGATAAGGATTTGTATAAAATGACTTTGGCTATTTTATGGCTTATTACAAAGATTTGTACAAAATGATTTTCGGTAATAATTATATACCGATGATATATTAATGGTTTTATTAAACTCTATGAATTTACTCGGCGTTATCGCTGACCTTTTCTTTTAACATGTTTTATCTCAGGTACTTGAAGGTAATTCTCGGGAAGACAACAAGAATTCATGGCCCACACTTAAATAATAATTCCATTCAAATACTTTGTAAAACTTGTATGAAATACTATGACTTGGGACCTATGTAAATTTGATATTTATGAATGGAAATGTTTTATTTTAAACGACGCGATTTTTATGCGTTGTCTATGATGTGAGTAATGTGCTATCCCGTAACACCAACTAGTCTTCCGCTGTATTGAGTTGTGATGAGATGGCATTTATACATGATCTCGTCATTCTTTTCGGGCTTTAAATGCATAAAAATGTCATAAAATACCATATATATGCTTGTGTTTGTTTACTTGTGTATTTTAGGTATGGATATAGTGAAAAAGACAAAAGATCACAAGAAATAAGGAAAACCGGACACGAGAAACGAAGCCGTACAAAGAACCGGGCCCTAGATCATGAATTATCCAACATTTACCCTTGAAGACTTGAAGATATGCAAGATTGATCCTCAAATAATGGAGAAATGACACTTAAAACCCTTGTGAAATCATAATTACAAGTTTGGTCCCTTAAGTTTGTCAAAGTTACAAAAGGTCCTTCAACTTTGAAGAAATGGCAAGATTAGTCCCTCAACTATTCAACATTGTCATTAATGGTCCCTCATGAAGTCAAAGTTACACTGAAGACCTTTGAAGATCAAGAATGTCCAAGATCAGTCCCTCAAATATCCAAAAATGGCAAAAACAACCCTTTAAAATCTTTTGCCAAAGTTTTGGAGCAAAAGTGTGAAGATTGGAAGTTTATTAACAAAGGGATGCGTTTATAATGGCTGAAATACTTCTTATACAACTTTTACCAAAAACAAAGGACCAAAGCTGCCATTCCTAAAGTTTGAATTCACAAACACGCGCCAAACAAACACAATCCTACAAAAACGGATCAAACTTTGTTACTGAAGCACGTATGAACCCAGTTTTTACCTCACTTAAAACAAAGGGTAATTTTCAATTACCCACACCCACGTGTGATTCACACAAGCAGAAACTCATCCCAACCTTAAAACCCTCACTCCCACTCACCAAGAGGACCCACACTTAACCTCGTCCACCTATCACATCACACCTTGCTCTTTAAGGCTTGCCACGTGTCAAGATCAACAGCCAAGGTTCTTAGCTTAACCACAAAGCTAAAATAAACGTCCAGGATCATTTGGACAGCTCACATCAAAGAATCGTCTAGAAGACCTCAAGGACAATATTGGAAATTCACTTCTAGGGTTTATGAATAATGCTTTGTATCCATTTGCCTATAAAAGGAGACCTCAACCTGTGAGAGTCCCTATGTTCCAGATTTTGGCTATCAATCTTTGTAATTCCTTTTTAAGTTAATAAAATTTGATTTTCTGAAAATTGTGAAATCTCTTTTATGTTTATTAAAAGTTGGTTTTAGAATAGCCTAAATCTGAGTTCCACTTATATCTTTGAAGGTTTTTGAGGCAAGGTTTTAATCAATAAGACTTGTGTTTCAAAAATCAGAAAGTGCTTGATATTTGTTCATCACTTTGGTTTTTTCTTCTTAGCAGGTACTTAGATGCTGGTACTTGTTCTGCTAGTACCTCAGCTCAAACAATCCAGGGCCTGGATGTAGGTCTTGGAGGTTTGCACCCTTCTCCTTTTTCAATTTTCTCTTTATTTTTCTGAATTTTGGTGATATTGCATGATTATTGTTGAATCTGTGTTCTTATGGTTGAATATGGTTTATCTGTGTTGGTTTGATGTTATTGAGGTGTTATTAACTTGATTTGTGGTTTAAATCTTAATTATCCTTTGAAAATTTGTCAAAACAGATAATTAAGGGGTGTTTGGGTTAACTGCATAAGCAGGTTTTATGGCTTTTTGAGTAGGTGTTTTGTGTTCTTATCTGTTGGTATCTGTTTACCTGGTTTACTTGGTCACTTATTTGCAGGTTTTGTGGTTTGAAACACCCTAATCCATAATAGGGCTATAAAATCTTGTTTACTTGATAAATTTGGCTGTGGTTTAAGGGACACCTAGATCTAACCATAGACTAGGGCTAACAAGTGATTAAACCTAGCTAACAACACAAGGGAAAGAGATTTAGATGCTTGAAATTAGATCTATGGTCAATTAGATCAGCAAAAGTTTCTGCATATTCTACTTATTCATCAGTAACCTGCATATGCTTATATCTGCTTATTTTCTTTGATTCAGTGATTGAAATAAGTTTGTTTCTGCTTAATCATAGTCATTATAGCTTGTGTATGCATTTGGTTCAATTTGGCTGGCTTATTCATGCTAAAACTGCTTATTTGTTCATAACTGCTTATTTCCAAGGTCTGTGCAATATCTGTGGACTGTTTGCTTATTCTGGGCTTATTGTGTGAACCAATTTGTGATTTCTTTGTTGATATTGACTCCTTGTGATTCACTGATCACAAGGGTGCCCTTGTTTCCATTTTAATCCAACTGGATCTCTCTAAAAAGCTTGGTCAAATAGTCAAAGCAGTGGGAACTCCTTTCCCTTGCTGCTAGCCACTGCTAGTGTATTTTGGGTTTCAACTTATCAATAAGCTATAATATCTTATTTTAACCAGCAACAACTTGGATTTTGTAATAGGTGCTCATTATTTGACCCATTTGTTCATACAGGAGCATTTGGTGGGTTGACTTTTAGGTTTGACTAGAAAACCAACTTAATTGACTTTTTCATAAGTGCTTATTGGCTTATTCTGGCTTATTGGTGTTGCTTATTCGAATTTTGTTGATTCTTTTGGCTTATTGAGTTCATTTGTGACATTTTGCAAGTTAAATCAAGTCCTGAGGTGCCCTAAATCTCAAACCCGACTATTTTGTCATTTTGTGGATTTGTCCTTTGCTTATTTCTGGCTTATTGAGTGTTCTTTTTCAAAATTTCTTTTTACAGATCTCTTAAGCATCCCAAAAGAAGGTTGTGTGTCAAATTAGAGCTTATGGCATTAGCTTATTGCTTAATGGGCTTAATGGCCCAATAAGGATAAGCTGTTTGCTTAATAAGCTGTGATAAGCTCACTTTCAGCTTTTGGGCCTTCAGAGTTTTGTGTTTAGAATTAAATTTTGAGTCAGATTGGGCTTTTACAAGTCAATTGGGCCAAGTTTGACTTTTTAGGCTAAAAAGCCCATTAGTGTTGACTGTTTTTGGTTTTGGCCCATTTGAGGGCCCAATAGGGGTATTCTGGTCATTTCACTTTCATTTTCTGTTTACTTAGGTTAAAATAAACTAGTTTGCATGTTTTTAGAATTTTTATAATTTTTGGATTTTTAATATTATTTTTCAAATTTCTCATTTTTGCACTTTTTATATTTTTCTTAGCTTAAATACATTAAAATAGGTATTTTTCAACTTTTAGATTAATTTTATCATCCTTAGATTAATTTTTATAATTATTTTAAGTTTTAGTAGTTTTTAAATCATTTTAAATAGTTTTTCTTAGTTTAAAATTTTCTAAAAATAGTTTTTAATCTTTTTAGGTCATTTTAGAGGTTTACCAAATGAAAATCTTTATTTGGGCTTTTTGATAATTAATTTGATTTTTAGGGCTTTAATTAGCATTTAAAAATTGAATATTTAATTAATTAAAAGGTTTGAAAAAGTTTTGATCATTGGTAAACTCTTAGTTTATTTATTTTGATTTTTGGTGAATTTTTGGTAATTTTTAGAATAAATTTTTATTTTAGCTTATTTTACGGTTTTACGTTAAGTCTTAGTAGTAATTAATTTCACGTCTTCGTCATCCTCTTTTCTCATCCCCTTCTAACCAATATTAATCTCAAATCAATTACGAATTATTCACACACATATACCTCCTTGGGAAACGAACTTTCACATCATTAGCGTCATTTGTACACGGTTTTCCTAAACCGTCGTACTTAATACTTTCCCTATTTACGCTCCTTTTCCTAAAGGTGTGGTAAAACATTACAATCATTTTGGCGCCGCTGCCGGGGAGGTGTGCCGTGATTAATTTGTCTTGTTGTTTTTAATATTAACCATAAATAGTATTTGTATTAGTAGAACTCTACTAATACGTATTATCGGTTTTTTTTGTTTTTCTTGTGAAATTATTATTACTATATTCTATTAAGTATCACAATCAATTCAAAATATCTCCAAAAGTGTGAAAACACAACCTTAATTGGGATTTGATCTCCTAATTATTGTATTCGAATCTCAAACAAAAAGAAAAAGGCAAAAATAGATAAATACTTTCGTGAAGCTCGATTTTGAAAAATACGAACTATAAGGTGGGTATAAGGCGGGTATTATAAAATATACCCTAAGGAAAAAGGCTCTTAAGTGCTTCGCGCCGCCTCGTTTCTTCGCTTGCTTGTGAGTATTTTGAGATTGAAGGCTAATCGATGGTTTTGCCGCCAAAGTATTATTACGTATAATATATTTGCTTGGTTTCTTTGTGATTAAACCCTCTTGAACAATTTGGTTTTCACCAAAAGTTCTAAAGTCATTCGAAGGCGTTCACTCCACGTGATCGTTTTCATTCCTTTGAGACTGGCTTCTTTAATCAAGAGTTTGATTCGAGGAGAGATTTGGTAGATTGTTGTCTACGAAGATACACCAAAATCCAAAAAAATTTAAAACAATCAAAAACACTACAAAAAATTTGAAAATTCACAAAACATCCAAAAAGAATCTTCTTTGCTCACCTCCCATTCTTCGTGAAGTTTATGATCACTCGTAATCAAGCAAAACGAGTTCGTAAACGTCTTCAAAAGCAAGCCAATCAAGAGACGTTGATTGAAGAACAAACTCCAATTGTTGAACCTATTGTAGAACAAGAAGTCGTCATGGCTAATCGTACTATGATGGAGTTGCTACAAGCACCCACCGAGGGTTTTGGAGAGGCCATTCTGATTCTCGCTATCCTTGTGGAGAATTTCGAGATTAAGACGGGTTTAATGTTGATGTTGCAAGCTAATAAGTTTAGAGGTCATGAGAAAGAAAACCCGCATTACCACATAAGAAATTTTAATCGTCTCACCGCTACTAGCAAGTTTAAGGATGTTCCACATGACGCCATTAAGATGATGTTGTTTCCATACTCATTAGATGGACCCGCTAAAATTTGGCTTGAGAAAGAACCGCCAAATTCGATTTTGACATGGGGTGATCTCGTTTCTAAGTTTGTGAACAAATTTTTTTCCACCATCTAAAACAACACATTTAAAAAAATGAGCTTTCGATTTTGACATGAATGTCCACACCATGATTTTTCGGAATTGCATCGAATTGATACTTTTTACAATGGGCTTAATGATCATGAACGAGATTACTTGAATGCCACCGCGGGTGGTAATTTTTTGTGCAAAACGACCGATGAAGCTGTAAAAGATTATCGAGAATAGATCTAAGGTTTATAGCCCTCGTAACACACCGAGTGTTGCCAATTTGGGTTCGTCATCGTCGTCATCGTCTCGTAGCATTAATGCCTTACATGATGAAGCTAATGAGGAAAAACGGTTTTTCGATAGATTTTCTAATCTTATGACTCATTGGAAAGCTCAAGAAGCTTTAAATTCCGCTTCGGTTAAAGCGGTTGCTAAGAGTTGTTTGTCTTGTGGTGGAGCTCATGATCTTTCCGAGTGCATTACCGCGGATGGTAACATTTCGAGTGCTTACGTAGCAACGGGAACTTATAACCAAAACGGCCAAGGTTCCCTCCCAAATCAAGCTCCACCAAATCAAAATGCTAATAACTATCGAAACAACAAGCAAGGTGGTAATTATCAAGGCAATTCACGTAACTACAACAAAGGGAATTATCAAAGTGGTAATGGACAAGTCACTAATCAAAACCAAAACCGTGATTTTCAAAACACTACACAAGGTTTTCAAAATGCTCACACTAAAAATCTTCAAGGAGAATTTTTGGATTATGCTAAAGCAAATGATGCTAAATTTGATAACATGCAACGTGAGATGATTAGCTTAAGATCCGAGTTGAAAAACGATCTTAAAAACGAACTTGCTAATGAACTTAAAACTCATGCAAATAAAATGGAAGGAAATGTCCAACGTCTTCAACAAAATCAACAAAAGATGGAACAAGGACAACATGAGATTAAGCAAGAATTGTTAAAAGCGGATGCTAGGCAATCAAAATTTGAGGACCGAATGGCAAAAATGTTTGAAGCAATCATGTGTAAACCCTCTTCCTCGGGTGGTCTTCCTAGTGATACCATTGCAACCCCGAAGGGAGAAATGAAGGTTATTACTACACGAAGTGGTAAAACTTTCAAGGAACCAATCTCCCGTCCAAGTACTTCTACGGAGAAGGAAATCGAGAAAGAGCCCGAGGTGATGGTCGAAAAGGAGCATATTACAAGCCCACGAAGAACCGCTCATACCACACCTATGGTTGAACCAATACCAATCATGGAACCCGAGATTTCAAGACCGTTGCCTAATGTCCAACCCACACCACCCCTACCTTACCCTTCGAGAAGTAACAAGGAAAAGGCATAAGAACGGAATAATTATAAATTTGAGCTATTTATGAAAATGTTTCGTGATATACATTTTAACAAAAGTTTTGCCGACGCTCTTATCATGATGCCTCGATTCGCCGCAAACTTCAAAAGTATGCTAAACAACAAAGAGAAGTTACAATAATCGTCTAGTTGTTCATCGGTTTTTCTTAGCCGCATACCACAAAAAGTCGGTGATCCCGGTAAATTTTTGATTCCGTGTGCAATTCAAGATATGGAGGAAGGCTACGCCTTGGCCGATATTGGTGCTAGTATTAATTTAATGCCTCTTGAGATTTTTAAATCGCTTTCGCTTCCGGCTCTTACTCCTTCGAACATGTCTATCGAGATGGCCGATCATTCTACTATTTTAGCATGTGGAGTAGCCGAGGACGTTTTCGTTAAAGTCGGAAAGTTTTACTATCCCGTTGACTTTATCGTTGTAGACATTCCTATCGATCGAAAAGTTCCTCTCATTTTGGGTCGTTCATTTTTGGATACATCAAGAGCACTTATCGATGTTCATGCTTGAAAAATCACCCTTCGTTTCAATGAAGAAGAACTTGTCATCAATGCAACACAAAACTCCAATCTTTCTCATGTCTATTCTATTGCAACTTTAAACCATGGTAATTCAACCAATGTCGTTTGCAAATAATTTTCCCCAAGAGTTTTAGGAAATGTCGCCAAAAACAATTTACCGTTTCCTCCGCCGGTGGAGGTTATGAGTGTAAAGCCTACAAAGAAGAAACCGTCAATACTTGAATCGAAAAATCCTTCGCCTCACCTCGAACATTCATTCTTGAAAAGTGTTGATAAGTTTTCGGTTTATACGGAAGATCTTTCGGATGACGAATATGTAGACCCCGATGGGGAGATTTTCTTTGTCGATAAACGTTTTAAGAACTTACCACCACCAAAACCAAAACGGTTTTCAAATGTGAGAATTTTTAGTTTGACTAACATCGTCTTAGAAACACCAACTATTTTTGACATAATCAAAAAGGGTTTTCATAAGGAGAGTTTGAAAGGTAAAAAAGGAAAAGATTTTAAAAGTGATTTAATTGATTTTTCTACAAATCTAACTCCATCATCACCACGTGTTTTGAGTGCTACAAGCTCGTCTACTCCTTTTGACGATGCTTTGTGTGGTTTTAGTATGGGGGAAGCCCCTTATGTTCCCTCATCCTTGTCCACCAAGGACGAGATATTCGATCCCGGAATTTCATGTAAAGGGAAATCTTGATCTTCCACCGATGCAATAAATGGAAACTATATCTATTTGCTTGGTGCGAGTCTACCTCGAGTAGCTCAAAAGTTTGTCTTACCAATTGTCCCACCCTTCTATTTCTTCTCATCTATTTTCTTTAAACCCTTTGGGTTTGTGTTGACACATGATGAAGTGGCGTTGATTTGTTTATCCAATGAAAACGAGAACGCCATCTTCGATCCCGGTATTTTGCACCATCAAAGGACTTAGTCCTTAATACCGGTTGCTTTTTGGGCCTTTTTTATCATGTAAGCCCCATCAAAAATTGACCATACCATGATTTTCCCTAAATGTTCACATTTTGAGGGGATCGAGTCGAGCTCATGACTCGGTAATCAAAAACGAGGTGCCTCGTGGGGGAGATCCCATGCTTATCTTTTTATGCTTACTAATAACTAATTAGAGGGGATTTGTGCCCTTCCAACTTGTTGTCTCGTGGTTGTTTGTGATTGTGTTATCTAGATCATCATCATCTACGATTGAAGACTCTCGTGTTCGTTTACGTGAGCCTCCATCGTTTGCTTGAAGAAGTTTTTCACGAATCCATGACATATCCTTTATTGTTCTAACAATTATCTTTTAGCATACTTAATAAATGGCTTTAGATATATTGTTGATCACCCTTTCCATGCTAGATCCTAAGCATTCGATTCTTCGTCTCTAGTATGGGGGTGCTCCACCTTTAGACTCGAAACATTGAGGACAATGTTTACTTTTAGTATGGGGGTGAATAGGTACTTGCTTTGCTACGCTCTCACGTTTTCCAACTTTCAATGTTTTGTTTGTTGCTAATAAGGCTAAAAATAGCCCAATTTTAAAAATTTTTCTTAGTTTTCATAAGTGTTTTAAGACACGAATGTATATTTTCCGATGGGTAGAATAAGAGCTAATTTTTGACTTGATGGGCATTTGGAGCCATTTACATTCCTTAACCCGCTCAATTCAAGTTTTGCTAGACTTTTATATAGGGAGCTTTAAAATGCGAAAGTCTTAGCTCATTTGGGTTAAGAACAAGAACTTTTCGCATGTTCCTATAATTGATCCTAGAAAGTCACTTATCAAGGGAACTATAAAATGCATTCTCTAAACTTGAAAAAGTCCAAGAAAGTGCAAGATCCTATAGGTGGCTTGAAAACCAAAACTTTGATTTGATATAGTCTCAATGAAAGCTAATCCAAATTTGGCTTAATTTTGACTTGCATGGCTAAGTATTCACGAGTCTCTTTGATTAGAGGTCTTTATATAGTGAAGAACGAGAAGTGATAGAGTTAGACAAGTGATCATGCTAAACGTAGAACATGAAAATATTCTTTCCAAAACTCATATGTTTTTAATTGTGGATTTTTCTTCCCATAAGATCAATGCATTAGGAATAAAAATAATTGCAATAAGTAAGGTCGTATGATTTGAAAGGTTACTTAGCCTCTAGCGCAAGATCGTTTAAAAGTTGCTCGGGGTTGAATAGAGTTCATAGCCAAGGCATAACTTATTGAAGCGGGACGCGAAGATTGGTGATTATCCAAAAAGGCCCTAACAAGGCATGAGGAGCTCTATTTTGTTTCTAAAGATCCAAGATGATGTGAAGTACCATTATTCCTAAATCAATATGAAGGATCGAGACACACGACGAAAAGCAATTACTCCCCTAAAGATCATGGAGAAAGTCTATCCAAAAAGACCCTTACAAGGTATGAGGATAAATATATCCAAGTCCGAAAAGGAGGCAGATCGTTGTATATCAAAGTCCAAAATAAAGATTGAAGAAAAATGATGAAGTCGTGGTCCAAATATGAAGAATCTCTCAAAAACGTCAAGTGAAGAAATTCCAAAAATATGAAGAGAAGACCATAATTTCAAGAACGTCTTCCTAAGATTTGAAGTATGAAGTACATGCCAAATACCGGTCCGAGAAAGGTCTCAAATCGTGAAACGAGTTATGCCAAGATATGAACTTAAGGAGATACACGAGAAGTCGTTTTAAAAGATTTTGTCCTTCAGCTAACTATCGATTAAAGCGTGCTACTTTGCTTTCGGACTAATAACTACTCAAATAAGCCAATATTAATCACTTGTGATCCATGACAAATAGTTAAAAAATGCTAGTAACCCATTTCCTTTTATAATAACTAGGATTGCGGGGAGAAAAAGTATTACACAATTTGGACGTATGAGTAGTGTTAGCATTGTGACTTGTACCAACAATGATCTCGTTTTTGCACTTAGCATGGAATGTATGACAATCAAGGATGACGAAGTTTACTCTAAGGGACATTAACTTGTTTCTATTCTTTAACCCTAAAAGTCACATTCGTGATGAAAATCATACATTATGTCTTTACACATCTTCGTAGTATTGTTGCAAGTCTTTTACTCTTCAATAAAGGTTAATAAAATTGAATTTTGGTGATGCTTAGATACTTTATTCTAGCATTACGTGAGGGCACGGCAATGGCTTAGTATGGGGGAGTGATGAGATGGCATTTATACATGATCTCATCATTCTTTTCGGGCTTTAAATGTATAAAAATGTCATAAAATACCATATATATGCTTGTGTTTGTTTACTTGTGTATTTTAGGTATGGATATCGTGAAAAAGACAAAAGATCATAAGAAACAAGGAAAAACGGAGACGAGAAACGAAGCCGTACAAAGAACCGGGCCCTAGATCATGAATTATCCAACATTTACCTTTGAAGACTTGAAGATATGCAAGATTGATCCTCAAATAATGAAGAAATGACACTTAAAACCCTTGTGAAATCATAATTACAAGTTTGGTCCCTTAAGTTTGTCAAAATTACAAAAGGTCCTTCAACTTTGAAGAAATGGAAAGATTAGTCCCTCAACTATTCAACATTGTCATTAATGGTCCCTCATGAAGTCAAAGTTACATTGAAGACCTTTGAAGATCAAGAATGTCCAATATTAGTCCCTCAAATATCCAAAAATGGCAAAAACAACCCTTTAAAACCTTTTGCCAAAGTTTTGGGGCAAAAGTGTGAAGATTGGAAGTTTATTAACAAAAGGATACGTTTATAATGGCTGAAATACTTCTTATACAACTTTTCCCAAAAACAAAGGACCAAAGCTGCCATTCCCAAAGTTTGAATTCACAAACACGCGCCAAACAAACACAATCCTACAAAAACGGATCAAACTTTGTTACTAAAGCACGTATGAACCCAGTTTTTACCTCACTTAAAACAAAGGGTAATTTTCAATTACCCACACCCACGTGTGATTCACACAAGCAGAAACTCATCCCAACCTTAAAACCCTCACTCCCACTCACCAAGAGGCCCCACACTCAACCTCGTCCACCTATCACATCAGACCTTGCTCTCCAAGGCTTGCCACGTGTCAAGATCAACAGCCAAGGTTCTTAGCTTAACCACAAAGCTAAAATAAACGTCCAAGATCATTTAGGACAGCTCACATCAAAGAATCGTCTAGAAGAGTTCAAGGACAATATTGGAAATTCACTTCTAGGGTTTATGAATAGTTCTTTGTATCCATTTGCCTATAAAAGGAGACCTCAACCTGTGAGAGTCCCTTTGTTCCAGATTTTGGCTATCAATCTTTGTAATTCCTTTTTAAGTTAATAAAATTTGATTTTCTGAAAATTGTGAAATCTCTTTTATGTTTATTAAAAGTTGGTGTTAGAATAGCCTAAATCTGAGTTCCACTTATATGTTTGAAGGTTTTTGAGGTAAGGTTTTAATCAATAAGACTTGTGTTTCAAAAATCAGAAAATGCTTGATATTTGTTCATCACTTTGGTTTGCTCTTCTTAGCAGGTACTTGGAAGCTGGTACTTGTTCTGCTAGTACCTCAGCTCAAACAATCCAGGGCCTGGATGTAGGTCTTGGAGGTTTGCACCATTCTCCTTTTTCAATTTTCTCTTTATTTTTCTGAATTTTGGTGATATTGCATGATTATTGTTGAATCTGTGTTCTTATGGTTTAATCTCGTTTATTTGTGTTGGTTTGATGTTATTGAGGTGTTATTAACTTGATTTGTGGTTTAAATCTTAATTATCCTTTGAAAATTTGTCAAAACAGATAATTAAGGGGTGTTTGGGTTAACTGCATAAGCAGGTTTTATGGCTTGTTGAGTAGGTGTTTTGTGTTGTTATCTGTTGGTATCTGTTTACCTGGTTTACTTGGTCACTTATTTGCAGGTTTTGTGGTTTGAAACACCCTAATCTATAATAGGGCTATAAAATCTTGTTTACTTGATTAATTTGGCTGTGGTTTAAGGGACACCTAGATCTAACCATAGACTAGGGCTAACAAGTGATTAAACCTAGCTAACAACACCAGGGAAAGAGATTTGGATGCTTGAAATTGGATATGTGGTCAATTAGATCAGCAAAAGTTTCTGCATATTCTACTTGTTCATCTCTAACCTGCATATGCTTATATCTGCTTATTTTCTTTGATTCAGTGATTGAAATAAGTTTGTTTCTGCTTAATCATAGTTATTATAGCTTGTGAATGCATTTGGTTCAATTTGGCTGGCTTATTCATGCTAAAACTGCTTATTTGTTCATAACTGCTTATTTCCAAGGTCTGTGCAATATCTGTGGACTGTTTGCCTATTCTGGGCTTATTGTGTGAACCAATTTGTGATTTCTTTGTTGATATTGACTCTTTGTGATTCACTGATCCCAAGGGTGCCCTTGTTTCCATTTGAATCCAACTAGATCTCTCTAAAAAGCTTGGTCAAATAGTCAAAGCAGTGGGAACTCCTTTCCCCTGCTGCTAGCCACTGCTAGTGTATTTTGGGTTTCAGCTTATCAATAAGCTATAATAGCTTATTTTAACCAGCCACAACTTGGATTTTGTAATAGGTGCTCATCATTTGACCCATTTGTTTATACTGGAGCATTTGGTGGGTTGACTTTTAGGTTTGACTAGAAAACCAACTTAATTGACTTTTTCATAAGTGCTTATTGGCTTATTCTGTCTTATT